>OX381716.1:29062767-30351821 GCA_947462335.1 Harmothoe impar | reverse complement strand
TGGGGGTGTGAGTTCATATTGGGAAGTCAGCCCACAGGATGGCCACTGTATGGGGAATAAGCAGGGTGTGAGGTTATATTGGGGAGTCTGCCCACAGGATGGCAACTGTATGGGGAATGAGCAGGGTGTGAGGTTATATTGGGGAGTCTTCCCACAGGATGGCCACTGTATGGGGAATAAGCAGGGTGTGAGGTTATATTGGGAAGTCAGACACAGGATGGCCACTGTATGGGGAATAAGCAGGGTGTGAGGTAATGTTGGGGGGTCAGTCCACAGGATGGCCACTGTAGACAGAATGAGCAGGGTGTGGGGTTATAATGGGGGGTCAGACACAGGATGTCCACTGCATAAGAAGTGGGCAGGGTGTGAGATTATGGCAGGTCAGCCAATAAAATGCCACTATAAACAGAGTGAGCAGTAATAATATTTATGTTTTTTGTCCTATTGATTTAACGGAGACCGTATCGCACTTAGTGCAATACTCCCGTGAAATAACCCATGGCCGTATTTCATGGCCCCGTGACGTCATCAAAAAGGTGGTTTGTTTACATTTAAATGGCGTAGAGAAAAGGCCATTTTAGGCTCCCCCTAGCTATCATAATTTTGGTAATTTGAATCGAAAAACATAAAAGATAAACACAAAGGCACACTCGTTTAGGCACCATGGTATTATAGATCTACTTATCCTTCAATGAATATCATTATTATTGTCACTCAGGCCCATGTCACATGTCAACTTCTTGAATATCAAATTAAGTAATCAAGACAGATAGTCATGTATTTGTAAGAGTGAAAATGTCACCTGTGGATCCCTGTTTCTCTGACATGCCCTTGATGATACCCTCGTAGTTGGCAGGCCCCCAGTCAGGTTCGTCATAGTCTATCCTCTTGGTGTAGGCGAAACACACCCCATACTCTGATGCCGCCCGCTCCAGCTCAGCGAAGCCCTTGGTACCGTAGTTTGAATCCTCGTAGATCAATGAGACGTAAGTCCATTTAAAATAACTGCAACAAGTTTAATTATGCCGATGAAAAATACATTTGTGTGTATTCCAAACCAAATAATACATCTTGTGAAGTTGCTCTCCAAGTGGCGCCTTGACCCGGTGGGCACAGAATATTGAATCAACATTGACAGATGGTTGTCAATGTTGATTCAATACTGATTCAACATTGATTCAACGTTGTACTGAGTTGTGTGCCCACTGGGGAAGTGCACTAGTTAACCTAATTAATGCAGTGCCACAGCAAGTAACCTCATCATTAATATGCGATTATATTATCATATGTGTCATAAGGTCCAAAGGTATGTTGCACTAGTTGTGTATCTTTTGTAAAGGCTGTTGAATACGTAATGCAATAACAACCCCTTAATGCCTTTATCCCACCATTTCCTCATACAATGTGCCCAGGAGTCAACATGATGCAGTTCGGATTTGGAGTGTTTTTTCTCATCTCCCCACCCAGGGCTGTCCCCCTTATAGCTATGGCTCCTGATGTAGCCGTCCTAATGTAGCTGTCTTCATGCCCTGGTTGGCTAAATGCTCCTTTCCCAAATATTTACAGATATAGATGCTATTGTTGAGCAGCTCATGAATGCAGATACTCACACGAGTAGCTCGATGATGGCCCTGGCCTGGTAGCTGTCGGACGGCACTGTCCTCTTGAAGAAGGGGTACCTCTCCTGGTTACTCAGGTCAGGGCTGGTCGACAAGTAACTCACCTGAGCAGCAAAA
The DNA here is from genome assembly GCA_947462335.1 of Harmothoe impar. Taxonomy (NCBI): domain Eukaryota; kingdom Metazoa; phylum Annelida; class Polychaeta; order Phyllodocida; family Polynoidae; genus Harmothoe; species Harmothoe impar. The sequence continues at coordinate 30,350,085 of OX381716.1, read as the reverse complement.
TATACTGTTATTGCACACAGGGTATCTAGTTGCATGTGTATACACTCAGCATTGATAAACCCATGAAACAAGGAAGGATGACTGTTGAAGAAGTTATCATACTTTTCTACATCTACATCAGGTACATTAGCAAGTTTGACCCAAGAAACAGTACGTCAAATAGAATACCGGAATGCTAATTGTATTGGATATACTTCATGTATTTGGCTGAAACATTCTGGTCACGTCAGGAGCATTCTTCTGTGGGTCTAATTTACCTCTTTTTTGACCATGCAGTCTTTTAATAGTTTCCCTACATCTCTCTTGTCTCCCACTGTCTCTATGTCTTTGTTGTTTGCGTATCCACCTGCCTGCCTGTCTGTCTCTCCCATACATTTTTGTCTGTATGTCAGTCAGTCTATGTTCCTCTCTGCGTATTTGTCTCTGTATGTCTGTCTGTATGTCTGTCTCTGTCTCCCATACCTCCCTGTCTGTATGGCTGGCCATCTGTGTTTCTGTCCCTCTCTGTGTCATTGCCTCTGTCGGTCTGCCTGTCTCTGTCTCTCCCACACCTCTTTGTCTGTATGTCTATCTGTCTCTATCCCCAAGTCCCTCTGTGAATTTGTCTCTGTCTGCATGTCTGTTCTGTCTCTCCCATACTTCTCTGTCTGTACGTCGGTCGGTCTGATGGTCTCTGTCTCTCTCTGTATCAGTGTCTTTGTATGGCTCTGTATGTCTATATGCCATTCTATATGCCATTCTGTCTGTATGTCTATCCATGTCTCTGTCCTTGTCTGTGTCTTTGTCTCTGCTGCATGTTTGGCTGTACGTCTGTCCCTGTCTCTCCAATACCTATCTGTCTATCTGTATCTTTGTTTCTGTCAGTATGTCTGTCTCTGTCTCTTTAATACATATTTGCCTATATGTCTGTCTGCCTATGCCTCTGTCCCTCTTCGAAGATTGATTAATTCTTAACTACTTAAATGTGAATCTTGGCCACGAAATGTTATCCTATGCATTTTAGCCCGCCAGTAAAAAAAAGGGGGAAAAAAGGCTCCCTCGTCCAACTTCTTGAGTGGCCTTAGTCTCTTTCTGTATGTCTGCCTCTGTCTCTCCCATACCTGTCTTTATGTATGTCTGTCTCTGTCACTCTGTCTCTGTTGATCTCTCCCCCTCCCTCCGGAGTGACAAAGCTGGTCCCCTTACACGTTGCTGGTTGTGCTACGAGTAGGCTCAATACATTATCTCTCTGATAATGTTCAACCTATTTGTGCTCCACCTATCTGACCTATCTAGGTCTCTGCATCGAACAACATTATGCTTTCTAAATGCTTAGGTCATTCTAAAATGATGAGGCATTGTAAACAAATAATGCCCATGAGACCAGACAAGTAGTATAGTCATTGCCATGCTTATCTAGTCCTCTATCTGCCCTGCACTCCTCGTAAGCTTATTTGATACACATTTCATATGGATATCAAACATAATCATATCAGAAAAGTCAATATATTAATCACGATATTTTAAAGATAATAATTATACGCTCAATAATGGTTAAGATACGTGAGCATTCAGTTTACAATATAAATACAGGTACATATAGACTGGAGTCAAAATCAGCTTTTCTTATTTCTAGGAGCATTTCTGAGTAAAATTTGGTGAAACACTTTTTTATGTCAATTTTGGGGTGTAGATTCCAAAAAATCATTTCACCAAACCGAAAATGCATGTTAAGCCTTCAAAATTCTAAAAACAACAAAATGGCCGCCAAAATGCCAGTAAATAGTTAAAATATGCTCTGAAATGTCTATTATTTAATGGATAATATGTGTACAGGCAAGGGAAAAGGGATATCCAATGAAAATGTCAACTTTAAAATTGATATTATAAGCTTTCCAGTGATATATTACACAAGAAGATATCATTTCTAGTTTTTGAGAAATGGCTGTTTGAATATGGGTGGGCATTGCCCTATCCAAAACTCAAATTAGCTTTAAGTCTCATAGTTTCCAAGATATCTCTATCTAATGAGTGTAATCAGAATTATTAGAAAATGACCATACATTTTCATTCTTTAGGCCATAGATTTTGATCTAGAAATGATAATTTTATTCTGTTTTGACCATAGTAATCCTCGTGAATCATTCTATCATTGGGATTCTTTATTTTCTTTATTTGGAATGAAAATCATGTTTCCATGGCAACACATATCAACAAAGACACCCATTTAGGCTCTAAAACGTTCTTTTCACATTCCAAATAAGGAAGCTTTACACCAAAAATGGAATGTTTTGTATAGAATTACCGAATTCGCCAGAAAAAAGTACCAAAAAGCAAATATTAGCCTGTTTCTACCATTCTAGGCCATAGTGGAGCCCCCTGGTGGCTAAAATTGGTACTATTCCCGCGGGGATACCCCTTTCTGCTTGCCTGCTCACATATAGTCATGCAATAGTGCATAATTAAAGGTTTCAGTTGACCTAAAAAAGTGTTTCACCAAACTTTTCTCAGAAATGCTCCTAGAAAGTTTTGAAACCACTTATTCCATTATATGACTCCAGACTAATACGATTATAAGCAATTATCATAAAGTGGCAGTTATCATACATTATGTCAATTTGAGGAAACAAGAAGCCAAGTCAATGTACAAATGTATGCAAAACACATGGCAGCAACAATTCAATAAGGGAACGTTCACAAAAGTATTGACGTCACCAATTTAGGCATCTTTCCCAAGCCAACACCATCCCCAATAAAATCACTATTGATTTATTTTTACTCAGATACTGTTACTCTTCCTAGCCGATGACGTCAGAAATTTGGGAACGTTTCCTAATAAGCCTATACGTGTTTCGTGTGACTTTATACGACCTACGATTACTTCAAAGTAAATCTATTATAAACAGTGCATAGCTTGATTTCTTACAAAGGTCTTCTTTTTAAACTGAACTAACTATTCTATGTAACTGAAGGTGCAAGCTTAGCCATCTCGAAACACATGGTAGGCTCTATCAACGTGTTAAATAACACAAAAAGCACCTATTAAAGCGCGACACAATGAATTTAGCACAGCCAACCAGTCAGGATGCTATAGGCGTAGGGGTAAAGAGCATTAGCGTTAGGTGTTATTTAATAAGAAAGGTACATATTGGAACATTTCCAAATGACGTATATAAAGGATTTGAGTATTTGCCTTTCTCTCAATACAGTAAATCGACCACCTCCCTCCCCGGCCCTGGTCCTCATAGTGAACAGTGTACGTGTTTAATATTCCTAGTTTGCATCGTGCAGTTTTGTATCTATTACCTTAATACGGGTCTTGATAGACGACAGTATAGTTGGGGCTTATACTTATATTATGACAAACCTTCAAATATAAAACACTAATTAACATGTGCCACAGCATGTATTTAGCCTTTAACGGTGCCTTTACACCTGCATGTAGCATATAACGGAAGGGACCTATAACAGGGGATTTAGGCCTTATCATAAGCATTTCACCTAAACAGGGGGTGAAGGTGTTAAGCTTGATACTTACACTGCACGAATGTTTGCATTTTAGTAAATTAAGCATCCTTAAATGAACACTTTAAGCATATTTAATTCGAGTAAATGCCACGTGAATGCCACATTGACATGGTATTAATGACTTTAAGGCAGCTTAAAGTGTTAGTCTAAGGCAATTTAATTTGCTTAAATGCAAGCATTCATGCAGTGCTAACTACGACAACGGCTATACTCACTGACTTTACATAATTATAACCCTTTATAGCAGATTTAGATTTTAAGCTATATGACAGGGGCTTTAGACATTAAGCTTTAGGCCTAACTACAACACAGCCCTTGCACACATGAGCCTATAACGGGGGATGTAGGCCTTAAAGGTCAAATCCCACAACGCGAGAGAGGGCTGGAAAATGTTGCAAATTGATGATATCACCGAATTTGGGGCCTACATTGGCCAAGACATGCCCAAATCGGTGACAAAGTGTTGCCTATGTCTTGTGATTTGGGAAATTGCAAGGATCAAAAAAGTTAGATATTTCCGCCCAGAAGACCTAGAAAATGTTGCATATTAGAATATGTCAAGGTTTCTTGCTATATTGCAATGGTTGTGTCACTGATTAATCATTATCCAAATCCCACCTGATCCATGTTTAAGAGATTTTGCTCTATGATTTATAATGTCTAGCTATGCATATATTGGTGAATGTAGTTGCAGATAATGTAATTGCATCAATCTTCCTTAAGATTTGAATATTAAAGTCCCTTCTGTTGCGAATTCAAACCCTGTACCATGTCCAACACTGCCCAAATCGCAACACTCTCTCTGTCCAAATAGGATACAGTGGGATTTGGAGAGGCCTAAAATCGGGGGACAAGTGTTGCGATTTACAATATTGGCAACGGTTGCCCCTTGTTATTATGTCAATAATCAACACTTTCTGACCCATTTTTCGCGTTGTGGGATTTGACCTTAACGGTGGCTATCAGACCTGTGGAAGTTTAAAGATCTGGAAGAGATTTGCGAGCTGGGTGGACACTGCTGAGGTCCGGGGCCCCACGACCCCCACCACGCGGGCCATGAGAAGGTGTTCATCACTGGTGTTCACAAGACGACATGGGTCACTGGGGGAACAAGGACATGGCAGAAATGTTAATGTGTTATAATAGGCACATCTTAAGTGACTTTGTCACCGTCAGAGCAGACGTCGAATGAAGTACCATGGTGTGATCATGTTGTCCATGCTATTTGGAGGAAAACAGAATTTGATTTTAGTCAGTAAAATTATCACTTTTATATTTCCTGCATTTCATGAGAACTGCATTAGTGCATGGTGCTGACATCTGGCACTATCAACTAATTCCCTGTAAACTGTGTTCCTTAAACAAACAAGAATGTATTATCATGAGAACAATATGTTGCCCCTTTAAAGATAGTTCCAAACCCCAAGATGTTTTAAAGCAATAAAAATTCATGCTGATTGCCAATGTCATGTTGCATGATTTAGATCTGTCAGAGATATCACATGCACCAACTGCCGTTGCCACAGTAATCCGCTGTGTAATAGTTGCTAGTAAATCACAGATTCCCCCATTGCCTGTTCAAGACAATCGCCTAATTCAATGTTAAGGAACACTGTATTCAGATTAAGGGAAGCACTGACAACTATTACACAGCGGGAATTGCATAGGGATTTTTTTTTGCCGAGAAGCAAAGTTAATTCATCACTTATATATATAAACTGGGTACGACATGCCAAATGGCAATTTCCAGCTGCATACATTGGACCTGTGAGAGATTTGGTAGCAAAGTAAATCAGTTAACTCCTTAAACTAGGTGCGACATACCAAAATGCCAATTCCATGCTGCATGCATTGAACCTGCAAGAACTTGAGGAGCAAATAAAAAGTTAATTCCATAAACTGGATACGACATGCCAAATGCTAATCCCATGCTGCGGACTTTGAACCTGTGACATTAATTGTAGTAACAGTGAGTAGTTAGCAGCGTACATGCAGTAGGTGGACATGATGAGTGGTAACAAAGCCTTATAGTTATATACTCTACCTGAGGGAGCACGAAGAGTTTAAGCAGGGAGGCGAGCTGCAGAGACACGGAGGAGGAAGAACCCCCCAGGATGCCGACCACCTTGTGGAACTCCACTGCTCCAGGGTCTATGATGGGCAAGGTACCTCCAGGACACCTACAAACAAGGTCAGGCAAGCACACTGCAGGGGTATGTACACTCTTAATACATAAATTAAAAACTTACACTAAGGCGACTGCTTTGTAATGCGGGCGTTCCATCAGAGCCCAATTTCAAATCGGGGATACTTATTGATTGGGAGCTATTGAATCGCCTCTCTCATTGACAGCAATACTCAGAATTTATTTGATCAAATTCCTTTTTCAGATGGCAATCAAGGAAGTAGTGCAAACCTTAAGTTTCATTTACTTTTTCTAAATTTAAAAGAATCGTGTAATATTGATATTGGAAGGGGTTATATTCTGGGATAGTACATATAATCATAACGGCAGTGTTGTCCATACATGTCTGTTGTCTTTACATGTATATTGTACGAGGCACGTGCAGTGTAGCGACGGAATGAAATATCATCAAAAAGAATTCTTCCAGCGGGAACCAAAATACGGATGTGGGTTTCAGTGTTTATACCAAAGATCACAGGAAGCATTGAAATCAATTGTAAATCTATTTGCAACTGTAGTGTGAAAGCGTACAGTGGTTTGTATATGCCTACTGTCATGGTAGTGGGAAATACCAACGGCCATGACATGAGATGATACTGGAAGATACAATGTTAATAGAATGGGTATATGCCTATAACATCATTCTGGGTACCCCCTCCCCATTTCATCTGAAAGTGGTGTAATGATAATGCACTATTCACGTGACATCATGGGATGCATTGGAATACATACACAATCATGTTGAATGGGAACTGTAACTTTCCTGGAGAAACCCAGCTTAAATCAGCAATAATGTCATCTCATCATTATTAATCATCGTCATGAGGCAAATACATTCAATTTGTAGAGTATGTCACACTGATTGGGTACTAAGATGTGTATTCACACAGACAATAAATTAGCGTTTAAACGACCATGATGTGTGTCTTCTAAATCAACCAGTTAGTTAAATGTAGGCCTACTGTCACTAATGATGGTATAAAGTAGCCAACATGGTATACCATCATGGAGTCTTTGCACTTTAAAAGATACCTTAAATTAGAACGCAAGTTAATGTTAGCATTGTGTGAAGGAAGAGGTTTGAAGTGAGTGAGGATACCACAACCAGGTTAGACTGATATTGGAAACCCTAATTCCTGTCCATGAAATTAATGGAAACGTGTCTGTTATCCATGGTATTTCTTTTCACGGGGCGACGATGGGCCGTTGACTGTTTGTAAAGTTATAAATACATTCAGGGGCTATACTGGATCATTCTTATACAGTACCCACTTCACCCTTTTCGTTATTGGACTATTTTTTTCCGAACCCGGGAGAATCTCAGAGCAAATTTACGTTTCATACTTAACGTGTATAGATAATAGATAATGGTATACATATATAGGACGAATGCATACTATACGTCAGTTACCATGATACACAAAATAAATTTAACATCACTTGAAGGCATTTGCATGATTCTATGCTACAACTCCTATGTATTATAATTCAGTGATTATTCAAAGCATGTGCACATATAAAATTGAGTATCAAGGGTGATTCCGATACTCTCTAAAACGAACAGTAAAACTACTTCCAAGCTGTAGGCCTACTTGGAAGTGAAATCCAAACGAAAGAGTTAATGAAAATGGAACTAATTAACCAAATCAAAATGTCGGCTTACCTGAAGGGTAAATTGCTGATGTCATCTCGTGTCATTAGGACCCGGATGAGGTCCACAGCCTGTTCCAGCGCATGCGTGTCGTCGTCGCAGCTATCCAGTATAACTGCCCCCAGTTGGAAGTCCTTCAAGAGGGTAGATTCCCTGTTAATCTTATCCAGGGTGTAGAAGAAGGCCTCCATGGCCTGTATACCATCCTCCTCCTGTACCTCCCCACAGACATTAAGGGAACTGCTCGGCGTGCGTCTGTGGATGGGGAAGAATGCTGCTAGGAGAATGTCTCCCGTGTAATTCCCGTACACTCTCGTGCTGCATGAGACTTGGACACACGTCAAGCAGACGACAATTGGTATCAACAACTTCAGCGACATTTTGCTTATATATGTCTGTATCGATGGTTAAACTTTTGGTAATAGTATTATGATTGTATATCCAATGTGTAAATCTCTCTGGAAACCCTCTTGATGTGAGTGCCTTCTCAGAAGCAAAAAGAACTATAATCCAGGAAGTGGGAATACGAGCCACTTATTAATCAATCAAGCTCCAATTGAATCGGTATTTTACTATCCCAGTGGGAGCTCCTACTCCTCACGTATAGGGTCTACATGAAATTCCCGTGAGGGTTTGATATTATAAACAATCAGGTATCAGAATTCTCCTAGCCCAAGTTGAACCTGGTAGTGCATGGTACACGTCAATGTGCCGTGAAGTCATGGTCGACGTCACCACTTCTGGATCCGGTTTACCATCGTGGCCAAGGCAACCACTTCCGACTGTGTGGTGAGACTAAAGCGAGTTGTGTGGGCCAGGGATTCTTTGCTGATCTGAAGGCAGAGACAGAGAAATAGTCTGAGGTTAAACAGTTGAAATGTCCAGACGTGGATTTATCTTATGTCTACCAATAAGGAGGAGTGAGTCAATAAGTGAGACAGGATCCATAGAGAAGGTCTGGGTCACGTATACCACATATGTATACATAGATGTATTATAAAAAGAGGGACAAGGTTGCATCAAATATATAGGCAAAACTCCATGCCATTGACATACATGTACATCATACTCCACTACTCGTCTAAGCTGGGGCGTATCACACGATGCCGTAGGCTTAAGCGAGTGAAGTATGATGTACATGTACCGGTATGTCAATAAGTGGGGTTTTGTGTTTTAATATTACATGTTCCTACTGTCTTAAAATGGAGAAAATCAACAGACTTGTTGGTCATGGAGTATGGCCTATGCGCTAGCTCAGTACTCACAGTTACACATGAGGAAAATATAAATGTATAAAATTCCCCTCCCCTAATAGCACTGATAAAACCTTTTTCAATCGAGTATTATTCCAAATAGATCCATCCGTCTTCATAGAGATGGATCTATAAGAGGTGTGGTGACGGAAAGAACTCTTTCTTGTTTTGGTTCATGGCATTTCCATTTAAATCTATAATATATAAGGCGATCATACCTATGCATAACTTTGCTACTTTAGATAGTATATGAACCACCATTGAACTATAGTTTTGTATGTGTTGAGGGCCTTAATGATTTGGCTGATGTCATTTGGAAATCTACCTACCATACAGATACCAACGCCAGTACTCTGGTACTGCCTAGGCCAAAAAAAGAGGTTTGTTTCAGGTCACCCGACCGACCCTCTCAAAAGAGGGCCGACCCTACGTTTTTTTATGCAATTTTGAAGAAATATCCTTATTTTTAGCCTTTTTGGGTCAATTTTCGGGTCTTCGGAGAGACCGGGTAGTACTTTCATGTTAAAAAAAAAAAAGTTAAAAAAAACCTTTTAAAATGCTTATGTAACAACTACCGACGGTAACCGAAGGTGGTACCGGTACACTACCGTATAGATAACCGAACTAGAGGAGTCGGTGTATGTAACGAACCGACGACACTAGTTAGATGAATAAAACAGTTATTAAACACAATAGAACCGTGTTGTCGTACATCATACAACATACAACAGATATACAACAATAACAGTTAGACTTATAGTCAACCCGTTACACTACCCCCCTTAAGAATGTAGGAAGGGTTGGTTTTATAATAATAATACCTCTTGGATACATTATATACCACGTATATCTATTTATCAACAAGTAACATTTCTACTCATAGTAACAACAGGCATACATACATGAACAACCAAGTTAACATGTATATAACAGTTTATATCAACAGTATAGTCTTTGGTAACAAACCATAGTCCCGTAGGCACATGATATAAAAACTGTCCAACTGATAGTCCTAGACTAGTATCAGTTAATAGTAAAGGCACCAATAACCACCTTGGAAACTCAACACATCACCTACTACATTCAGCAATGGTGCGAATCCGTGTGGAGTTAGTGTCCTTATATATAAATAATAGAACTATAATAGTTCTCACTTCCTTGGGCGAAGAAAAGTTTTATAATTGGAACTATAGTAGTTCCCACTTCCTTTGGCGTAGAAAAGTTTATATATAAAAATCCATAGTAGCGTATCCTAAATAAGGTGGGATAGATCGTCATCCTTATTAGGGGCGGTACTCCAGTACCTAGCAGTTTATGGTGGTAGAGATGGATAGAGTCCAGCACCGGTATAGTGCTTCCATCTCTTGTGAAATATAAATATAAAAAGGTAGGTCCGTGCCTCCCTATAAATAAGTATCACAGGAGGATGATCCATATAATAGTTTATAGGTCACACAGTAATATAGTGACCACAGGATCAGGAGCCCTGGACAGTAGTAGAGCACCGACGGTTGTGGCTTAGGTGTAAACCACGGTTGAAGACATCAGGCTGCTTCCAGTTTGGTGGCAGTAGAGACTACGTTAAGTCACGACAGCACCGTCGGTCTGCTTTGGTTGTCCAGGGGCGTGTAGCTGCGTCGATGGTTTAGTTTTACCTCCGAGGGGCGGAACAGTGCACCCCAGAGGGCCTGACAGGGGACCATCCTTAGGTGTCCATAGGGACACCGCCGGATGGCTTTCCTTCCCCATCAGGACTTCCTCCAGGAGGGGCCTCCGTGGTGCAAACCACAGCAGCCTCCACCTGGAGAGGAAGGGCTCCACCTGGAGCTACCGAGAGGGTACTCGGCGCCACAGTAGGCTCCCCGCCGCTGACCACCCGGGTAGAGTGTGCCATGAAAGAGAATGGCATCTCATACCTAGGTGGGTGTACTGACAGTACTGGGGTCACAGGAGGAGCAGGCCTTGCGGCAAGCCCCAACCTGGACTGGAGATCTGGAAAACCAGTTCTCTCCCACTCTGTCAGCTTCAGCCCGAATTGTCAGAAGAACTTGGCGTCACAAGTTGTCAACCTTGATTCAAGCTGCTCGATCGTAGCCCTCCAGAGGGCATGATCTTGCTCCAGATTCGCCTCACGCTCGGCAAGGACTCTGGTGCGTTCAGCGACCCAAGCTTTTCCTTCCCGGATAGCCTGTTCTCTGAGCAACTTGTACTGCTCAAAGTAGGACTTCTCCAAGAAAGAAACCTGAAACTGGAGTAGCTTACTTGCGTTTTCAGCCATTTTCGCCCTGTAGCACTCAAATCCGGGGACTAGAGTGTCAGAGAATCCAGTGTCATAAGCAGGTCCGTCTCCAGACAACACAGGTAACCCTGCTAGCCCTTCGTCAACAGCCCTGTGCTCAGGTACTGGAGTCACCTCGTCATCCCTTGCGGGGTCAGAGGTTGCTCCGTGCTGGGGTGGAGCAGTCGGCTGGGCTGACGCCCCATCCGGCTGTTGTACCTCTACCTGTTCAGCATCACTGACAGGTGAGATACCCTCCTGTGTAGCCAAAGCTTTCTTTTGCTTCTGGCTCCACTTGTACTGCTTGACATAGTCAGCAGCAACCTGACCTGCCTGCTCGTCACCCAAAGAGTTCTGAACAATAGCCAGTGCATCACCCAGTTTCTGTCTTTCCTGCCGGGGCAGTTGGTCAGCAACCGGGGGCAATGCAACCGAAGATACCGTGACAGTACCGACGGTTTGGCTACGGTCGACCTCAGATGTTACCGTGGCGGTGGCGACACGTTTCTTCGCAGGTTCACTGCGGGAACGGTCACGCCCACCTTTGGTATCATCCTTGGATGACTGGCGGCCCCTTTTCAGATCTTTCTTCTTAGGAGGGGTATCCTTTTTGACAGTGGGCATCGGAGTTTCTGTATCTGGCCCGAGATCGGTTTGTTCGCACTTGGCGCCCTTACACAATCTCTCCCAGTCAGCCTCCGTGAGGTAATTCCACTGTTTAAGTTTGTTGGTACGCCACTTATACTGTAGATTTCCTACACGTTTGTGGCACCCCCAAACCTTCAGTGCAGCCTCAACTCCACGACTAATAGTGCGCTTGTGAACGCCCTTATTGTCGCAAAGATGCCTTACCAAACCAGCCCTCCGTTGGCAACGGAATAGCTCGCCGTCACTGTACTCAGGGCAGGAGGTCGAAGAACTCCCACTCACACAGTACAAGTAGGGACGCACATTCATGTGCTTTTCTACTAAATGACGGGCAAACTTGAACAGGTCTGGCCACCGTTTTGCGGCTGTCGCAGTCCCTTTCAGGCGCTGACAGCGAACATACGGGCAGGGATCCCCTGGCACGTAGTTCTTCCAAGCATATTTCAGCTTGGAGCGGCATGACTTGTGGATGTTAGGTTTATTCCCGTCCAACACTGCCCTGAGGTACACGAGGTACCAGTCAATGGGGTGGGAGTCACCTGTCAACCAGTCTTCGTCATCCGAACCCTCGGTCGTGTGAGGTGCAGGAAGAGCCATTTTGCCATTTTCCTGAACTAAGTCAGAAAGGCTCAGGTTCTTCCGGTCATCATCACGGAGACACAAGTTCAGATGAACATGCGCTGCCTTGGCGCGGAGGCGGCGATTGGCCCTGCTCTCTGCGACAGACCATCCTTCGGCTTCCGCCTTGGATACTCTATCAGCAATAGCTTTGAGCCTTTCTGCCTCAGTCGGTGCGACCTCTTCGGTAGCAGGAGTTTCAGGGGAAGATACAATCCTCCTCTTAGGCTTCCGCTTCCGTTTGGTCTTGACACGAACCGTGGACCCGTCTGATGAATCACCATCAGGGACCGTCGGTTCTTTTGCCACTACACCGGCGGGTTTCGGAGAAGATCCCCCAGCAGGGTTCTTCTCCTGGTTGGTATTACTACCACCCAGACCAGGTTCTGTTTTCGGAACAACATCACCCGACCCCTCAGGGTTAGGTTCTGCTGGTACCGAAGCCGAGCCTTGACCGACGGTTGGAGCACTGGTAGTGTCCATTTCCGTGTCAGACTCGAGAACTCGGTCTTCCCCGTCGGAGGCCTCAGCCTTCTCCGGGGCCGTGCATTTGCCATCTACACGGGCTGCCATACCGTTAGCTCAGGCGTAGGTGAACCTCACGGTTCACTCACCCGAGCCTTTAGTAGGACAGCAAGCAAACAATAGTGTAGGTACTGCCGGGCAGACCTAGGCACCACTGATCAACACGTTACCCTACGGGCAAACGTGCTGATCTGAAGAAGCCTGGCTGCCTGTGGGGCTTATATACCCCACCCGTCCCCCGTGACCCCGCCCCTTGACCGGCTTCTCAGCCAATCAGGGGTCGCGTCTCCAAGACGCGCCGAGGTGACCCAATTTCTCACGGCTCATTTGGCGGGAGAAATCGATCAGGTGACGCGGGCAGCGCCCTTCCCACGCCTGGCATATCCGATGGGAACACTCACTGTTGTTTACAATTTTCGTGAAACCCGGGAATGATTTACCGGCGTTAGAGGACATACACAGCAGCGTGTTACTAAGCAATATGTGGTCAAAACTAATCCCATACTTAGAATTAATCGGCAAAGCCAGCCACCCGCCCTGAACACGTGCTTTTCTACCTCCAACGGATAACCACACCGGATAACCCGTCTCTTCTCGTTGTGTTTTGGTGATCGAGTACCGGGCCAATGACCACCGGCCCAGTACGGTACTGTCCATGGAAATTTAATCAAGCCAGCAGCTAAATGTCGTCAACAAGGTAAGAAAAAAATGTTTACACAATTTTATCTCGCTCTCTGACACGTGTACTCCTCCGTAGTCCTTGTACCGGTATGTCCACCAATGATGACACCGGAGGTATCACCCTGCTTTGTTTACCGGTGTCTACGGTTAGTCCTTTACGCACAGCTGACCCTTTTTTACGAGGCCTACCGCGCTTGGGCTTGGTAACACACGACTGTGGCTCAATCGGTAATTTCCTAGGACGACCCCTTCGGCGTGTTACCGTCGGTACCGACGGTATGACCGTTGGTCCTGCCTTCGGTATCTTCGGTAGCACAGGGTCGGTTGGTGCTGGTACTCGACCAGCACCGAGGGAATCATCACCGTCATCTATATATGGAACTCCATACCAAGGTCGGAGTCTAGCCACATGTGATTTAGTAAGAGTCCCTTTTTGCAACCGTATTACTACAGTAGTTTCACTCACCACCATAGTAACCGTATGCGGACCATCCCAGGAGTACAGGGTCTTGACTTTGGAATTTGGTGTGCTAAATCTCGCGACCTTATCCCCCACCTTGAATTGGCGGAGTTTAAGGCCCGTGTCATAGCCCACTTTCTGCAAACTAGCAGATTTTTCCAAGTTGTCCCTTACTACTCCATAGGACTCGCGTAATGATTGTCGAAGTGATTCAACAAACATCACTGTGCAGGGTTGCTCGAGCTGGTGTCCCTGCACTCCATAGACCATGTCACTAGGCATGACTATGTCTTCACCCATTACGAGCATATTAGGCGTACAGCCCGTCGACGCATGTTCGGTAGCATTGTAAGCATGGGAGATATAGCGAGCGTGCTCATCCCAATCATCCCGGTGCTCATTAACCATTGTCGTGAGACATTGGATCAACGTCCGATTGAAACGTTCCACCATACCATCCGATTGAGGTCGGTAGGGGTTCGTATGCGTCTTGCAGATGTGTATTTTACTACACAGTTCTGCCCACAGTCGAGATTCAAACTCGCGACCCTGGTCGGAGTGAAGCATTAAAGGACCTCCCCACGTGAGGATCCAATTCTCGAAAAGTGCTTCTGCGCAGGTAACAGCTGTATGATTTACCATTGGATATACTTGGACATACTTGGTATAGTAGTCCTGTACCACCATCATACAGGTATTCCCACGGGGGGTCGTGTTGAAACCACTAATGATATCAACAGCGATCCGGGCAAATCGAACACTGAATAGCTCTTGACTTAGAGGTAGTTTACCAATACCAGGTCCAGGCTTTGATAAACAGCATTGGGGACATTGTTTCACCCAACGCCGTATGTCCAAAGTCATACCAGGCCAGTAATATCTACTCTTAATCTTTGCCTCAGTTCGTTGTCTGCCAAAGTGTGCTGAAGTTCGGTGGCCATGACAGTAATTGAGCAACTGTAGTCTGAGTGACAAAGGCACTACAGACTGAGCTGTTCTCTTCCTGCCAGGTTGCACCCTCCAGCGGCACAATACACTGTTCCGTATAAAAAGATTATCCCACTGAGCTAACAGTTGTCTAACTTCTTTACATTCCAGCGAAAGTGCGGGGCGAACAGGCTTGGACAGGCCCAACAACTTCAAGGAGTACACCCTCGAAATAGCCGGATCTGCAAGCTGCTCATCCTTCAAGTGATTTAACGTCCAGTTAGGAACTTTCGCACCCACAGACGCAATCACTGCATTGTGAGACCCACAGTCTCGGCAGTCTACACGGTGACAGTTCCGGATAGGATAGCGGGACAAGCTGTCCGCATTCACATGATCTACTCCAATACTGTGTATGATATGCTCATTTGTCATGCCAAACTCAGAGAGGTGGTTCAACCATCCACCCATCATCCCCTCAGCGTCCTTGAAGTTAAGGAGCCACTGCAGAGATGAATGATCCGTCCGTACGAGATAATTCCCACCATATAGGAAATGTCTGTACTTTTTTGTGTAAACCACCACTGCCAAGAGTTCACGCTTGGTTGTGCAGTAGTTACGTTGTGTTTTGCTTAGACTGTTGGATGAAAATGCCAGCGGCACTTCTCGTCCATCCTGGATCTGCGACAAGGCAGCACCAATACTTGTATTAGAAGCATCAGTGTCCAAGATGAACTTACCAACAGGTGCAGGGTAGTGCAAAACAGGTGTTTCTAAGAAGAGTCTCTTTAACTCACTGAAAGACTGTTCTGCGGCTGGAGACCAGACTATCTTAGCCTTAGCCTTCTTCTCTCCAATCATCAGCTCTTGTAAGGGAGCTGCGACTCTCGAGAATCCAGGTATAAAATCTCTGTAGTATGAACAAAACCCGATGAAAGAGCGTATCTCCTTCGTGTCCATCGGACGAGGCCAGTTCTGTACCACTTCGATCTTATGAGGATCAGCCATGATGCCATGTTCAGAAACAATTCTACCTAGGTATTCAACTGATTTCCTAAAAAGCTTGCACTTTGAAGGTTTCAATTTCAGACCATATGATAAGATGCGTTTCAGCACAGCTTGGAGGTTCTGTAGAGTTTCCTCCACAGAACCACCGAAGACGATGATGTCGTCCAAGTATACTAGGCACTTCTTCCAAAGTAAACCCCGTAACATGGTTTCCATCATTGCCTCGAAGGTTGCCGGGGCATTGCATAGCCCAAATGGCATGACGTTGAACTCAAATAGTCCCATATGGGTAGAAAATGCGGTTTTTTCTCGGTCTCGGGGGTCCATGCCGATCTGCCAATAACCAGATTGTAAATCTAGTGTACAGAACCATTTCGCCCCACCCAGAGATTCCACACATTCATCTATCCGAGGTAGAGGATATGCATTCTTCCTAGTGAGTCCGTTCAACTTCCTATAGTCGATGCAAAATCGACAGGAACCATCCTTCTTGGTGACCATCACCACAGGACTTGACCATGGACTCTCACTAGGTTGAATCACATCTTCATCCAACATCTTTTCTACCTCAGCCTCCATAGCACTTTTTTTAGCCATGGGTAACCGACGGTAGGGGATTCTACTGGGAAGCGCGTCCCCAGTGTCAACCCGGTGTTGTACCGTATTGGTACGCCCTAGAGGATCTCCTGGTTGCGCAAAGGCGTCAGATAACTCCGACAGCTCATTTGCCACCATTTCGCTCTCTAGGGTTGTGAGGTGTGACTCACACAACAGGGACCTTAAATGTTTCGGTAGGTTGGATTTAGCTAGAGCCTCTTCGTGGGAAGAGTCTCCCGCCACCACACCTACTTCCACAAAGTCCGTAGTTAGTGAGTCTACCCCATATGCTCGCGTGGTGTTACCAATAGGCGTCCCCTTTCGTAGAGTGATTTCTCTACTACTCGAGTTACAAATCGGTATCACCCCCCAACGAGCGTTGGCCAGGTAAGTATGATAGCCAGCAAGACCTAACTCAGAGAGCTTTTGATCTTCTGGTTCAAACATTCCCGGCCGTTTGGCCTGCACTCCCACGCAGCTGACTAGGACATCTGATACATGTCCTGCTGCCAACTTTGTGTCTTGTGCCACTGACGCCACAGAAGAACCATTTCTTAAAACGCACTGTACAGATTGTTTATAAGGATGTTTAATCTGAAGTCGGCCTGTTGCGGTGTTCATTGTTACCCCGTAAAGAGCAGCAAAGTCCATCCCCAGTATGCCATCATCAGTGATGTCGGTGATGGTTGGACATATCCAGTATGTCTTGCCATCGACCAACATAGGTTTTACAGTTCTGCCATAAGTCTGCATACTATCTCCCGTAGCAGTCCGAGCCTTTACTCCCAGTAGCGGAGCTTCGGGCTGGTTGCAAAGACGGGCCATGAATTTACGATCGACCAAGGTGTGAGATGCACCCGTGTCGACCAAAAATTCACCACGCGTCCCGGAAATAACCAGACTCAGGTACCAACGCTGTCCCCGTAAAGGGACACACTCAGAGGTCAGCATCGGGCTTCCCCCTCCATCCATAGCAACCCCTTTTGTCAGGAGATAATCCCAA
Organism: Harmothoe impar; assembly: GCA_947462335.1. Taxonomy (NCBI): domain Eukaryota; kingdom Metazoa; phylum Annelida; class Polychaeta; order Phyllodocida; family Polynoidae; genus Harmothoe; species Harmothoe impar. The sequence goes on along the minus strand of OX381716.1, from coordinate 30,332,744 downwards.
CCCGGGTCGCTCGGGGAGTCTTGAATCACACTGCTCTGGGCAATTGATTCTAACCAAGACTCCTCTAAGCCAGCGACTACAGAATCCTCCGGATTCCGTTCGTCCTTGCCAGCCCCGCCTTGCCAGACGCTTACAGGTTGTACAGACCCTTCTGCCTCTGCGCGGCCTTGGTTCATGGAAGAGTTAACACCGTCTACTAATCCCTTACAGGCATGGCTAACTGTGGGGGCGCCATCCTTGCCAAGAGGATGGGCCCCATTCAGTTTTCCGTCTCCTTTTCGGTTTTAGCAGCGACGGGTGCAGGGGCTTTGCATTCGCTAGCCCAATGACCCATCTTTTGACAGCGTCTACATGGCTGAGGTTTCGTGTCCTTTTTCTTCTTTTTCCTTCTCTTTCCAGATCCAGAATCAGAAGTGGACGCAGAGCTCTTTTCTAAGTGCTTCCGCAACAAACCCTCAATCATCTTTTCCATGTCCCTGTCAGGCATTACTGCCGCCACCTCCTCGGAGGCGGCCTGTTTTTTCTTAGGTGGTTTTGTGGCGGCCTCTACCACCTGAGCTCCTTTCGGGGCTACAGATGGAGCTGCCGACACTCCTCCACTAGGAAAAACAGCCTGTTTGGTGTCATACACATCTGCATGGTCAAAAAGGTCAGCTAGAGATAAGTCCGGCTGCCATTTCTCCCGCAGATATGCCTGGAGACTGGTGTCTCTGACTCCATTGACAAACCTGGAGGTTAACTCCTGGATGACAGTGGGGGTGTCAGGTCTACATCCCTGATAACACTCGGATATCAGTTCCTGTAGAGCAAATCCGTAGGATCTCAGATGCTCGTCCTTGCGTTGGACACGTTTGAGCAGCTGAGTCCTTGGGTCATGCTCACCAATCTTCCCAATCGCCCATTCAGCTGTTTCTTCAAGTGAGCTCAATGTCTTGATCTTCACCTGGCCCGTTGCAGAGTGCCTGCTTCAGAGCAACCAGCGCTTGCTGATTGTTCCAGCGATTGCTCTCCACAATAGCCTTGAACCGAACTTTGTACTTTCTCCGGGGTGGCGACCCTGTGAAAGGCGGAATATCGATGGCCTTTTGACGGGCTGCATCAGGATGTTTGATCTCCCCAAAGTTGAAAGGAGCATACCGTTCATCCAGTTCATCGATGTCCCGCGGGACGATGTCTGTCCCCAGCTTCTCAATAGCCGGGTTCCGGTCGTACTTTGCCCGCTGGACAGGAGTTAAGCCCTGTCTAGCTCTGGGTTTCGGTACTGGAACTGAGACCAAGGTCTGCTGTTGGTTCAACATCGTTGAACCAGTAGATGGGTGGGTGTACCCTGGAGGTGTTGCCGTGCCCCCAAAGGCGCCACCACAGACCGGAGTCTGTAGATAGCTAGCCCCCATCTGAGGTGTCATACCTGTTACCGTGGTGTGTACTAGCGGCGGGACACTTGAAGGTGTCACTGTCGTGTACACATTGGGTACGGGTATGACTGGAGGTACCACCGTGGTAGGTGGTGGTACTTGCTCCGACTTCGTCTTCAGGTCATGATTGACTTGCCTTAAGCTTGCGAGGTCTTGTCTGGCTAAGTGGAGCTGCGTGCTCAAATCCTTTCCCAAGGAATTTAAGCTTGCAACCTCACATTCGCCAGACACCCTCTGGTGCAAAAGTTTGTCAACCTCCACCTTGTGGGAAGCCATCTCGTTCTGGAGTTCCAGCAGGAACTTTTTCTTCTCATCAACCTCCCTTAGGAATAACTTCCTAGTTTGATTGATGGAAGCAAGTTCCTTCCGGGCTTCCGCGAGCTCATGCAACTCAGTTTTCCTGGTGGGGATACCCATGGCAGCTAGTAGGTCCCCATCCAGTGGTAAACTGGATGGCTCATCTACTGCTGGCGGATACCCCTTACCAGGAGCTTCTGTTGCCACATTAGTCTTCTTTGATAGGCCGCCACCCCCCATACCGTTCGGTGTAGGAGTGGCACCATCAGTGAAAACCGACGTGTCTGGATCCAATGAAGGATCTGCTACCGTCGGTGTAGAACCGAAGGCAGCTGGGCCGAGAGTTTTAGGCTCTCTACCCGGTATCTTCTGACCCTCAGGACAGAAAAGATTCGTGGAAAGGGAGTCCAACGATCTCCTGGAGCTTATATCAAAGGGTCCCGGGATTGGAGATTGTTCCCCATCCTCTCCTCTGGTAAAGGCTTCCACAATAGGATCACCTATTGCTTCTTGGGAGAGGTCGTCACCGGGCACCTCCAAGGCTGCCCGGCTCTCCCCCCTATTGGATTTGCCTGTGAAGAAGCGTACATTCTGTACGGCTTCTTCACGTTCCTCAGCAGGGGTTTTAGTCCTGCCGCTGAACGAGCTGACAAAATCGTATAGGTAATCCATATACTGTAAGTCTATTTAATACCCTATCAATGGTCGGTTCGATCAAGTGGTCACGGCACCAATGTAGTTGGTCTCTTACTACGTATGTAACACTTGAGTACAAAAACCAGACAAGGTAAATTAGACTTTAATATACGGCGACTTTATTGTAAAGGTAACTCTTGTGTATTATAGTACAAGTATAACCAGCGGATATACAAGATCAGAACAGATATATAATACAGTGGGGCAACCCTACAGCATAGAGTTAAGCCCGTGAGCACAGGGTGGTCATGTCACGACAGTCCCAAACCTGACTGACTTCCAATGGAGAAGTAGCCGTCTTATATACAGCGCTGCATAGCCACGTGACCGTACTAGCAGCGCCACCTGTTAGATTTAGTTATGTAAAATGCTTATGTAACAACTACCGACGGTAACCGAAGGTGGTACCGGTACACTACCGTATAGATAACCGAACTAGAGGAGTCGGTGTATGTAACGAACCGACGACACTAGTTAGATGAATAAAACAGTTATTAAACACAATAGAACCGTGTTGTCTTACATCATACAACATACAATAGATATACAACAATAACAGTTAGACTTATAGTCAACCCGTTACAGTATATACTGTCTACTGTTGGCTGAGTGTCTTCACATATAACTTCTCACACCACTATTCCTCTAGGCCAACACCCACAAGGCGATCCATGACTTGTAAACCTTTGCATTCTAGCCCTATTTCGTTCTAGAAGCCTTGATTATACTCCAAATCGCAAGGGTTCACAGATACTATTACAAGTTTCAAATCCCACTGTTGCATGTGTACAGCCAATGAACCGCTGCATATTGGACTGCATTGACGCTATATGTGAGGGATAAGTGTTATATTTCAGGGGAGTTACTTTCTAATAATTGTGCTTACAGTTGGTTGACTATAGAAGGGATATCCATTGATTTATGCTTTGAAATAATACATCATGTAGGACTAGTGGTATGCGGATTAGTAGACAGGATCGGCTAAACTGACTTTAGGCCAAATCCCACAGGGCGTTTTACACTGAAAATTCTCTGCGAATTGAGAATCTGTTGCGAATTGGGGACATACCCCGAATTCGCAACAGATGTAACTACAACAGGGAGCTATAACTGCAAGGGATCTGTTGCGAATTGGGCACAGACTAATATCTAAATAATTAGATATTTTTCCTTGCTTAACAGGGAAATCTCTGCGAATTCATTATACACACTATAAATATCAATCACCTGGGAAGTAAGGGGGGTCACTCCCGATTTCTGATGATACACAAACAACATTTTCCTACTTTTTTCCACGAATAATATAGCAATCTGCCTATACTGCTAGTCCTACAGGATGTATTATTTAAAGTAATACCTTAATAGACATCCCTTCTATAGTAAATCAACTGTGACCACAATTATTATGAAGTAACTCCCCCCAAATGCAATATGTATTCCTCACAAATAGAGTCAATGCAGTCCATTATTATACGATATGGGCTTACACCGTGCTTTTTAGGTGATATTCCCGTTCTGATATTCCTGCATAGCGCACACTTGGGGAGGTGAAATCGTTCTGATATTCTGGATATATTCATGTATTATTAGGTTTATTATACGATATTTCCATTCAAATGTCTTTAATTACCTTAAATTCGTCCTAATTTGGCCATTTTGAACGATATCTAAGTCTTCTTGTACAGAGGGTGCAGTCGCCATGTTGTGGAAATCTTCAGTAGGGGAGGTGAGGAAGGACGAGCTGCTTTAAAAACTAACTGCTCCCTGATACACTGGAATATATACAGCGTTTCCCTCCGCACTCACCACAGCCGGATAGGCATGGCCGCTAGCGTCTCCGCCTCACACACCAAGGGTCCCAGGATCGATCCTGGGTGGAAACGAACCATTTTTAAAGGGCCTAGGGCCTATATATATGTGAAAAAAAGCCCCTAGAATTATTTTAACGAAAGGCTAAGTAAAGTCCAACTTCTACCTTCATAGAAAAAAAGAAATTAGAAAAAAATATTGATTTTCAAAGAAATTATACCAAAAAATGCCTTTTCTTCTGTAACTCGGTAAATAATGGTCCTACAGGGCTGGAAATCCGCCTGTAGACTCCTTGATTCGCCACCTCTCTCTACCAGCGCCTCCACGGCGTGGTGGTTAGCACGTCGGACTTCAAGTCTTGATGTAGCGTGTTCGAGTCTCCATGAAACCTCGGATTTTATGGCTGACGATTCCCATTCAGAATGCTGCTTTAATATCAGATATCTCTGTGTCTATATTTCCTTTACTTCTACAATTTAAGCTTACTGTTCGATTCAATTGTGTTAATTCATCAAAAGGGAGCACTATCTAACTATAATACCCTTGAAATTACTAAGATAGAACTTAATTTTAACTATTCTATGGACTCGTGACAAGCCCATAGGTGCGTATAGCCATTGTTGATGTTTTAATTGAACCTAGATCAGGGGAGGGGGCAATTAGCTAGCTGCATGCGGCCAGCCTACTGACCATTGTATGTCACACACAGAGGACGGAGGCAGTCATGTCACCTGCCCCCCCCCCCCCCCCCCCGCACCAGCCCTTGTCTGAACCGGCAGTACACCTAGCCTGGGAGTGGAGGGCCCTACCCGGCCCAGGTAGCCGTGTACCACTCAGCAGGGTGCTGCTAATTACCCCCCCCCCCCCCCCCTTGGGTGACTGTGTGACTGTGTGGCCCGGTCCTACATAACATGGGGGGGGGGGGGGGTTAAGGGTGAGGGTGAAGGTATGTATACAACATATTCATGCGCCAGTGCTAAGGCAGGAAGTCATCTGATACAGGGACCTTGATACGAGCCTCTTTCTGAGGAAGTGCACTGATACAGGAGTGCTGCTTTAAGCCTATGGGATCCCGTATTTAACCAAAACCATTTGATAATAATATATATTATCCGGGAAAAAGTGTTGGAAAATGCTGTCTGTGTATCATCAGAAATAGGGAGTGGCCCCCCTTACTTTCCAGATGATTGATATGTATTATGTCCATGATGAATTCGCAGAGATTTCCCTGTTAAGCAAGGAAAAATATCTAATCATTTAGATCTTATTCCGTGTCCAATTCGCAAGAGATTCGTTGCAGTTGTATCTCCCTCTTGTAGTTGTATGTGTTGCGAATTGGATGGAGCTCCCCAATTCGCAGCAAATCTCAAGTCGCAGAGATTTTCCTTCACAAATCGCCCTGTGGGATTTGGCCTTATACAGGGAATGCACTTTGTAATAAAAACTAGTACTTCTCAGCAAGCGAGTTATGTTGACTTGACTTAAACTAGACTATACCTATGCCTCCTGGCCACACCCATCACCACCACACCTGGTGGGCACCATTGGAGACAACTATAGGAAACATAGTCAAAACCCCAACAAATAGACTATTACATATTACACTGGTGGAGGGGACCATTGGAGACAACTACCAGGGGCGTGGCAAGCAGTTTCAAAGTAGGGGGGACTGAGGGGTATTTTGACCCTTTTTGACCCCTTTTGGGTTTGACCTTTTTGGGGGTTGGTCAAAAGAGGGGGGGACATGTCCCCCCCGTCCCCCCCCGGTTGCCACGCCCCTGACTACAAGAAACATGGTCAAAACCCCAACAAATAGACTATTACATATTACAACTACACCTAATCGTTGTGGCATTGCTCATTAAAAGGGGGCCGGTGGATACGCATACAGTGTCCATTTTTCACATGTATCTTTATATTACCTATATTTTCTTTTTTATTCAAAACATAATAATAAGCCTGTCTGCAACCCGGGGAGGTAGATTGTTAAAGTCTATAGATTGATATCTTTGTCAGCGTGCAAAGTCCCCGTTAGGTTTACAGCTTCTGCCCAAATATTGACCCCTGGCGCCATTACTACCGGAAGTGAGCAGGACGCGGTGTACGCTGGGTACTGGTGGGTAGGTGATTAGTCAGAGCTGCTCAGGGCTGGGTCAACACTCTGTGTGAGCACCATGAGGCACTCCTCATGATACCAGTCCCCTACTACTCAGCCACTCCCAGCACCAGTCCTGTATCACAGCCACCAGAGAGCAGAGGAGGACACAGAGAAAAGAAACAGCGTCAAAAAGAAGTCCAGGTTGCCTCCAGAATAACTCCCCTCTCTAGGGGAGTCCATGTCACCCAAGGGAGCCTAGGTCACTCTGTGGCTGACCTAATGGAGTCACCTGGGGGAGTCATATAGCTCTCTGGGTCATATGACTCCCCCAGCTGACTCCCTTAGGTCAGCCTCAGAGTAACTTAGGCTCCCTTAGGCGACATAGACTTCCCTAAACAGGAGGAAACCTGGACTCCCTTTTGACCCCTTTTCTTCTCTGTGTACCCGACGCCATCTTTGAAAGTGTGGAAGTTCCTTAATTCATTCTTCAGCAGAGGAGTGATCAGATGGCCTCTCTGCTGGGTCCAAATCTGCAGCTTAGGCTTGGTCAGACTCAAAAACCAACTGTTTAAATTAATGTAGTAACAAGATGATCGTATCCGTACAGAGAGGTAAGTTAACCCAATGGGCAGCTGATGGGTGGCGTCATATCTCCTCTTGTTACAGAATGAGTGCGTACCTAACTCAGTTGTCAAAAAATGTATTTATAACTTAGTATGGATTAGTATATAATTATACTCTGTATACACATATCTGAGGCTTGCAAGGGTATTTTTTCTTCTACGAAATCGCCAGTTCTTGCCAAAATCCAACACATGAGAGTAATCTCTCAACAGATTTCTCAAATCATGATCAATTTCATCGCTTTTCTCCCCTAAACCTATGAGCTTTTGGCCGGACCGCGGGTGAGTTTTTGGCGTCAAAAATCGCCCTACACTGTCAGAAGCAACTGTAGCTGCACAGCGGGTTATACTGTAGATTTACAGTATAAAAGGAGGTATTTTTGGTTTCAAAACCGAAAATACCTCCTTTTATACTGTAAATCTAAAGTATAACTCGCTGTGCAGCTACATTTACTTCTGACAGTGTAGCAAGGAGGGCAGCCGTGACAGGCGCATAGGGCAGCTGGTGTTGGACTAGTGTTGGACAGGGGAGTGACTAACTCGGGGCTGGTGCTATCTCCTCAGTACTCTCAGTGATAACAGAAGAGTGTGCTGGAAGTGGTGCCAGAGGTGGTGAGGAGTGGGGACAACTCTGACGTTATTATGTCCGTTATAAAACAGAGGTTCATAGAATCGGCCAGAATAACTGATTATTTACGAGTTAGATCCTGAATCGTATTTGACACGAGTCACATGCCGCCGGAGAAATCACTTAATGAGGGTCGGAGCTTTGGCTTTGAATGCTTTTAAGATTAGATCTCTGTTTTGATTCATTGAGATTATCAACCAAAACCAAAAGGAACTAGTATGGACGGAGTATCTTGATTGGGTCATGGTTAATACTGATAATGGACTTTCAATATTATACAAAATGAGCTTATTTCGTTTCATTAACCATTTAACAGTAGACCAATTTGGAAATGTTACTCTACATTTAGTCTACTCAATATAGTGAAGAATATAGATCCAGCAAATAAAAATAGGATCAAATCTATCATCAAAGTGTATGTAGAAATGTGCGTCTTAGTTGTGTAAATACCCAGACATATTTCAGTCCCCTCAGTCCATGATCCTACATGTGTGTTGCCCTGTCAGATATAAACTCATCACAATCAGTAATATATCATGTAGACTCCTTGTCAGCATCCTCTGTCCCTGCCTAGTCCCTCTCTGGTTATGTAAAGAGATTACATATGGGTATACAAGGTCAACTGATTAGATAGGGCAATGGCCGATGTTCTCCACTGTCCATACCCACACCTCCCATCAGATAAGGTTGTATATGAGATTGCCAATACACACTGTGCATATTAGTTGATAAGTGAGAATATATATGTCAGGCGCAGAATAGGAACCAGCTCAGTTCCGGAATTGCCCATGTACAATTCCGGAACTGCGCAGGGCAATTCCGGAATTGCTCCCTACTTACAATGGGCAGTTTCAGAATTCCTAGCTGTTTTACATATAAAACATTTAGATATATTTGTCACTGTTGTTTGAGCATGATGTGCCACACCTTGGAGGTGTAATAACATTCAATATGAGGTCCCCATATATCCCACACCTCACTGTAGGTGTAAATAAGGTGTGTCCTTAATGTCTATGCTGTGATAAAACAATGGGGGTTCAGTTGCCTGTAACCTAACAAAGAGCTAACTAATACAGTAAAACTTCTTTGCAAATACCTTTTTAATCCTAGCTTTCTGTTTGTGTGGCACACTAACCTATTTTAAAAGAGTTGTCATTGAGATGTTAAAGTTCCGATATTGCGCAAATTCCGATATTGCGCGTGACATATACACAATGTATGCCAATAAAGGTTCTCATATTGTGTGAGTCAACTGTGACTTTCCATTATTAGACTGCACGAAATGAGATTATATCTGACCATGCATGCTAATACATGTATTTCTGATAGTGGGGTATAATTATAATGTTACTAGGTGCAGTATACCTTTGCATCAATTGCTATCTTGTAATTGTTGCTGAATGGTTTTATTAATCAGGGGTGTCGGAACAGGGGGGGCCAGGGGGGCCATGGCCCCCCCAAACCTAGACATGGGGGGGCCAGAGTATCTTTTGGCCCCCCCAAAATTTTGGAAATGCTAAAGAATTATATTCATTACTCCGTAGTAATGTAAAGAAACTGGGCATGCACATTGCTTTCAAAATAAAATCTTTTGGAGTTTTGCAAGTAGCCAGTAATGTATCACAGTCGGTGTGTTGGTAAAAATATTGCAACACCTCTATAAGATTGAGACACTTTCATGACCCGGCAGAAATGATCTAGTTAATATACTATTAATTCTATAGACTAGGCTAAATAATCTACATACATGTTCGTCTTGGGTACAGCTAAACAAACGAAGGAGTGCTAGGATATGTGTCCTATTAGATATACTGAATTTTAACCAAATGTAACACAACTACCCACTAGTCCACAAGGACAACCCTTACATTTTACCATTGACGGAACTGAATATTTAATTACGTAAACTATAGCTGGATGTTACTGAAACATTCCACAGTGCTATATCTAACATTACAGGTTAAATAAAAGAAATGTCACCCTCAACTTCACCATGTACTGCACTTTATAATGCTTCTAATAATCCTACATGAAAGCCTGAAACGCTAGCCTTCATGGGGTATCAGAATAATATTCGAGATTCCAATTATTTCTTAGGAAACATGTGATAATACTGAACTGGAGTATAGAAACGGCCCTTTTCGTGGCTCTCAGCAGTACAGGTAAACACCCTAAATGTTAGGGGCACTGTTTGTGATCAGTGGGGTTAGGTAGACATGAGAACACCTCTTCAATATAACCTGCGGCTCTGAGGAGTATACTTCGTGGACTTAGAGATAGACCAAACCTTGTGTCTAGACTTATAACAAGATTACATTACTGCTTACTTACTGTAACTTACTATATAAATATATATTTTTTATCTTTAAGGGCCACACAGAGATTTAATGCGCTATGCCCTTTGTCGTCATAATATATGAATGCAGCCCTGGTTATTCATGCAGCATGCCGACCATTAATCCATATAGTGTTAGCATGACGTCTGAATGCAGCACTGAAGAATCCATGCAATTTGCATTGAGATGGTTGCATCCATGTATCATGACGACGACCAAGGATATAATCCCTTGACGCACTATGGTACACTTAAGATTAAGACATTGTCCATGCCATGGAGTATGAGCTCACCTTACATTCATAACCTCAGATAAGATAAAACCGAGACAAGTCGTGGTTAAAATAGAACTTCATATATCTTATCTCCTTGTCTAACTTCCCTACTCAAATTAATTCGACTTCTTGCAGATACACTTTAACATGAGGTTACTTTGTTGGATTTTTTTAATAAAAATCATCTTTAATACTAAATATCCCGTGGGTCTGCACTTAATATCCGACAAAACATTCTGAAATATGACAATATGTTTTGTATACGACAAACAGTAGAAAGGTCTATGAAGGGTTCCTATAGACACTGTCACATCAAACCTTTGCTCACTCCCTCTCCACTAATTCCCCGTGTTAGGTATCAACTAATTCTACCAATATCAAGTTAATCTTTGCCAAACAATTTAGCCAACTCTCTGTAAATATAATATAGATAAGGAGTGAAGATACTAATCACAAGTCAATCATTTCCTGACCCAGACAAAGTTTACACCACAAACACTGTGGACTAACAAGTCATTGGCCCTGTGAACATGATTGTGTGCATACCATGGTGGAAAAAAGTCAAAGCATAATTATTGTTAATAGTGTACATAAGATTCTTGACAGGGTCTAGAAAGTGTTTCTCTCTCAATGGTTTAAACCTACATCCGTTTTAGTATCACATAATTCTTATCCTGTATATGCAAAGAATTGAGTAAGAATGTCTACCTTTTCTGACAATAGTGGCATCATAGTATTGTGCAGTTGTGTGGGAAAATGAAAGCTGTTTACTTGTGAAAAAGATACATTGGACCATAGATGTATTCCAGAACATTCTGACAAAATGAGATATATTTAGCCACACAAACATAAATATGATATTGGTATTAACATTTAAAAAGTAACAATGATGTTATAAAAATTACACGTTCTACAGATACCTGGAAGATTTTAAGAAACAGACACACACAATATAACATAGGTCGATCAGAGCTGGACACAGGAACTGGGTTAAACATATTGGACAGATACAACACACCATAAGGCACATGGAGGCTACCCCCATCCATACCAGTAGCTGCTCATGATGTAGGTGTGTGGTAGGTAACACAACCCATGGCCTCCACCCCCTCCTCCTAGTGTCAGGGGGGTGGTGTGTGTGGGGGTGGTGTGTGTGTGGGGGGGGGGGGGGTGTGGGGGGGGGGCGTCATTGCGTAATATACTTAATATTTACGAAACAACTCGTTTATATAGGCAAATTCCCGAATCAGGACACGTCTTGAAAAGCTCCCAAATCGGCTGATGTCAGTTGTGAAGGTTCCTTAATGTAATCGATGATGATAAGCAGAGAGACAACACTCTGAACATAATAATAAAATTCACACCTTGATTTGCGTACTAGATGTCCCAGTAGTGCCGGGATCAATGTCCAGACTATGGAGGCTCTATAGCAGTAGTAACCTTTAAGCTGGTTGGTAATGGTTCCTTAATACTCCAGGTAATGCCCAGGAGGAGGTGTCCTCAGGGCTGGTGTCCTGCTCACCCCAGGTAGCGGTAGGCAGCTCCCTGACCAGTGTTCAGTGTAAAGGTGTCCGAGTTAATAAAGCAGCAGGTGCCACAGACTCCACAGGTAGGTACAGAGATAGCAGGTAGTCCATGGACGGTGAGATAACGTTGATAGACTGGTGTAATAGTTATCTGATCCCCACACCATGAGGTGCTGCTGTGTTGTGGGACTAGATAACAGCAGCGACATTGTGCGTAGGAAAGGAGGGATTCTGAGTATTCTAAGTGAAGAGTTTGGTTCCAAAATGCAATAAGCACCATTTTGAAAAATGACACCAAGTTTTGACACTATAATTCCCAATATGATAGCCTTAGAGAAAGTACTACGTACTTCAATTCTGGAATGGATTTGTTGCGTTTTGCAACGAAACTCTTCAAGTGCTGGTTACAAACCTAAGGTTGGAGTAGTGAGTACACAGAGAAAAGAAACAGAGTCAAAAGGGAGTTCAGGTTGCCTCCAGAATGACCCCCTCTCTAGGGGAGCCTAGGGGACTCCATGGCTGACCTGGGAGTCACCATAGGAGTCACATAGCTCACTGACTCACCTAAGGGAGTCAAAAAAGCACCTGGGATTCCCTAGATATGGGTGTCATTCTGAAGACTCCCTTCTTTTTCTCTGTGTAGTGAAGACTTTCAGCACATGACTGAACAGTATAGAATTCCTAGGGCTAAAGTGCTAGATTCTTTGCTATAGAGGCATTATCTTTTTCCATCTGTTTCCTTAACCTTAGCATGGTTTAATATTAGAACAGAAACGAAAAATGGTTGAGATGCTAGTCCCAATGCACTTCAACAATAAGACTGTATAGATATGCAGCAAAGGGGCAAGGGGAATGTATTTATATCTGAGCTTATAGGGAGCACCTCAGGTAATGCGGATGACATCCGAACTGGGGCTTTATGGATGATTTGAGGATTACAGGCGAAGATGAGAAGTGTCCTTCCAGCGGTCAGAAATCGGCAAGAATTATCATAACCAAAAGGCATAACCTGCTGAGACCTTTCCAACGTTTAACGCTCAAATTTGTTATCATTACCAGGTACACCCAAACAAATATAGTGCATTCTATGAGACCTCTAGTAGGTATGTTATAAAACTGGATTCCCCTTTCAATACCACTTCTTTGGTAACTTCAAAACCCATACTTTTGAGATATATGCCCAATGATGACTCTAGTGATAAATCTGTAAGACTGGACCCTTCTCTCTATTTAGAAGGTCCATGGCCAGGGAGTGGAGATAGATAACATGATATCACGTGGGCCTCAGGCAGGGTAGAACATTGTCACTAGTTTCAGCGGGACCCAAGTGTATCATGGACGTCCCCCTCCCCAGCGCCAGTCACCTGATAACAGTTAACCCTTTGAGGCACGCATAGTACCTCAAGTTTAATTCCCTATGCCCTTATAGTAATCATGATGCATATAGATAAATGCCCTTATAGTAATCATGATGCATATAGATATATGCCCTTATAGTAATCATGATGCATATAGATAAATGCCCTTATAGTAATCATGATGCATAAAGATAAATGCCCCTATAGTAAGCATGATGCGTATAGATACATTTGTGTACAGTCCTGGGTTGATACACTCCCATACAGGGTTGATACACTCCCGAGGGATCGACATGATGCATGAATGCAGTCCTGGTGAATAGTATCATTAAACACCATGCGGCCTTTACAGTGTTAAAGTAATTAGATGGATGTTTCACCATACACATGATCCCCGGCCACGATCATTATAGAGGCCACGCAAATAGAAACAAACTAGTTTGATAAACAATATCTGAAAAGTCTTTGCAGGCTTTTCCAGTCCAGGCATAATGGGAAACATGGCCTCAGGACATAATATTATGGCGAAGTGTTCAACTCATTAGGAAATACTCATTATGGTAAACAATGTTTGTTCATGATATAGGGGATGAGCCATGGCAAGTATGAGGCTCATTTGGGGGGACAGGCTCTATCAGTGGTTTTTAGTAAGGTATATATGTATAGAGCTGGAAAAAGTGTGATAGACCTGTAGAAGTGGTAGCTTTTGCTTTCTAGCACCATGTATATGCACCAGCATCTGCATGGATATACTCCTCCCCGCAATATTTAGAATGGCTCTGAATTTGTCAATAATTGAGATAGAGGCTTTAGAATGGAACCAAATGAATCCCCATGCATTGCTTCTCCTTCACGTATGCCATTGGTATAAATAGCTCATTTGCATATATTACATAATCAGGGAAATACGGGTTTTTAATTGAAATAGTTTATTATGCCTACCTAACACAATGCAACATGCATATATAATATTATCTAAATTATGCAATTATAGGTCAGAGTAGATGCCACCTATGTGTTGTTCAGCATAGAAAGTGTTTTGGAATTATGAGCTCACTGTTATTATATAATTTCGAGCTCTTCCCACGGTGAGCATTTGTTTCAAGCAGTTGCGGAGGTAATGGAATTAGACAGCGCATTCTTAATAAGTTTCTCACCTAGGGCTGCAACAATTTTTTGTGAATTGATTCTTAAGCAGTTTTTCCCAGGGAATCCAAATCTGCAAGCGGCCATTATGGATTTTGATTGATAATGCCCCTAATTAGCATATTATAATTAGGTAGGCAAATTATTAGCTTGGACAGGCTAAAGCATTGTAAAAATCAGTCCAAACCTTTTAGGAATGATATGATGCCTTGAGATATGAAAGTTATTCAAGAATGCACTTTTTCATAATTTTTGATTGATGCCTAATTAGCATAATTTATGCAAATATTGAGATAATAGCATAGTTTGACTCTCAAATTACCATTCGACACACTCATCCCTTGGGCAATAACAGTTAATTTCAAATACAGGATCATAGCAGATAATGGCTGTGGCCATTATGGTAGCCACATTTCAAGATGGCTGCCTATGGATACTTCTACATAAGTTATCTCCTCTTCTAATCAACTGAGAACCATGATTCCAAATGCTCAGCATATATTTCTGAGGGCAAGGGATACAATGATGCTACTCTTGAGTTGATGGATGGCAGCCATCTTGGAATTTAACTAGGTTATTCTCAGAAAACCTATCAATAAGCGTATTGCTCTAATTATTGCCTCTCTAGTATAGAGGTCTATGCCAACTGTGGTGATAAATCAATAACCTGAACCCCTATTTCACCTTTTTGATGCCTCTATGAGCACATAAAACATTGGAAGATTTGTTCCTAATTGGCAGTTCCAACCTCAAAAACTGTCTTGCCCTCAACAATTGTTTTACACCCAAAATCGGTTTTGCACTTTAATATGGTTTTGCACTCAGAAACTGTTTTGCACTCAAAATCAGTTTTGAACAGTTTTCCCTCAGTTTGCCACTCAAAATAGATTTTGGATTGCAAAGGTTCCCATTGTGATGGCAAGGAACTGTCAATAAGAGAGCAAATTCACACTATTGACAGTTTGGTGAAGAACTGTCAATACCAGTGTAATTACTTGCTATTTACAGCTTGAACTGTCAATAAGAGAGAAATATCCCATTAATGGCAGTCTGAACTGTCAACAGTTTTCTGTTAATAACAGTTTGAACTGTCAATACAGGAATTCTATCCTGGTATTGACAGTTTTTTGAACTGTCAATGAGGGAATTTTATTTCATGGTGAATACGGCACTCCCATTGACTTAACCAAGGAAGGCCGTATTCAACAACCCCCATGAAATAACCCTCATCCATATTTCACGGCCTGTCAAATCATCAAAATTGTTGATTCAACCACTATAAATTAGGCTCTTCAGGGTAATTAAGTTGAATTAGACGAATATAATTAATAATGACATGAGAGTTTCCCATGAGAGTTCCCCACTGAGGGTTATTTCACATCGAATTTGATAGCCCATGATTTACTCTAGATCTGCCTAACAATAGGTAATTTGTGTGGGGTGGTTGGTCTAAAGGCGATTCATAACTTGAGTGTCGACTATACAAAAATAGTCAAAATGGGCTGGCAAAAAGGCAGGTGATGCCACTCACAAGTATTTTGTACATTCCAAGCATATAAAGCAAATTATAGATTGCTACCCTAACTATAATACCATCGGATATAATAATTTACGTGCGCAGGTTATTGATTCATCAAAGCAGTTGACATAGACATCTATACTAGAGAGGCAATAATTAGAGGAATACACTTATTGATAGGTTTTCTGAGAATAACCTACCGTATATCCCCGTTTATAAGCCCGGGCTTGTATTAATTTCAAGCGGTATATTGACCCGGCTTATAAATGGGGCCGGCTTATAATATTTTGCATGGGGAATTTCTCTGACATCCTGTCCCATTTTCTAAATAACTCTGTACTTTTCAATGATATCTTGGATCAGATCTCGAAAACTCGAAAAAGATAAAAGCTGGTTGCCTTAGAAAAGATGTCTATTGTTTATGAATTTAACTATAATTTGTATAACTGCAAGAATTGTGTCAATACTCCAATTAGATGCAAAGCTATGACCAGATGAGTGTAACCTTATGTTCTTTATTCCTTCCCCCGGCTTATATTCGGGTCCCGGCTTATATTGAACCTAGTGCCCTATTTGACCCGGCTTATAAACGGGGCAGACTTATATTCAGGGCCCGGCTTATAAACGGGGAAATACGGTCGTTGAATTCCAAGATGGCTGCCATCCATCAAATCAAGAGTAGCATCATTATATTCCTTGCCCTCACAAATATATACTCAGCATTTGGAATCATGGTTCTAAGTTGATAAGAAGAGGAGATAACTCATGTAGAAGTATCCATAGGCGGCCATCTTGAAATGTGGCTACCATAATGGCCACAGCCATTATCTGCTATGATCCTGTATTTGAAATTAACTGTTATGCCCAAGGGATGAGTGTGTCAACTGATAATTTTAGAGTCAAATTATGCTGCTATCTCAATATTTGCATAAATTATGCTAATTAGGCATCAATCAAAAATTATGAAAGAGTGCAGTCTTGAACAACTTTCATATCTCAAGGCATCATATCATTCCTAAAAGGTTTGGACTGATTTTTACAATGCTTTAGCCTGTCCAAGCTAATAATTTGCCTACCTAATTATAATATGCTAATTAGGGGCATTATCAATCAAAATCCATAATGGCCGCTTGCAGATTTGGATTCCCTGGGAAAAACTGCTTAAGAATCAATTCACAAAAAATTGTTGCAGCCCTAGGTGAGAAACTTATTAGGAATGCGCTGTCTAATTCCATTACCTTCGCAACTGCTTGAAACAAATGCTCACCGTGGGAAGAGCTCGAAATTATATAATAACAGTGAGCTCATAATTCCAAAACACTTTCTATGCTAAGCAACACATAGGTGGCATCTACTCTGACCTATAATTGCATAATTTAGATAATATTATATATGCATGTTGCATTGTGTTAGGTAGGCATAATAAACTATTTCAATTAAAAACCCGTATTTCCCTGATTATGTAATATATGCAAATGAGCTATTTATACCAATGGCATACGTGAAGGAGAAGCAATGCATGGGGATTCATTTGGTTCCATTCTAAAGCCTCTATCTCAATTATTGACAAATTCAGAGCCATTCTAAATATTGCGGGGAGGAGTATATCCATGCAGATGCTGGTGCATATACATGGTGCTAGAAAGCAAAAGCTACCACTTCTACAGGTCTATCACATTTTTTCCAGCTCTATAGATAATTACCTTACTAAAAATCACTGATAGACCCTGCCCCCCCAAATGAGCCTTATGTCTCATATATGGGGCTTTGGCTCATCCCCTAATATGGTTCCTGTCTTCTACACCAGAGGGTGTAACATTGAACATCGCCTCCAGCAAAAACATTGTGTAGACCCAGCCCAAATTTCCCCGCCTATGCTCACTCCCAACAAATTCAAATCAGTATGGTACTGTCCGGGTATTGTGTGGTAGGTTTCGCTAGAAGGGTCAAAATATCCTCAACCTCTCCTCTCTCCCTCATCAGGATTAGCTAAAGTACCGTGCGGGCCTTTTCGATAAAAATATCGATTTTCCTCCGTCTAAGTTGCTTTGCCTCCCCTCTCAGAGGGGTTTAAATCCTCTGTAATAACCTATTACATAGAGCTCCCTTCTCTCTAGCACCCTCTCCCCACCTGGCATTGCAGCACACACCAATATATATCTTACCAATATCATCTTACTGCTCTAATGCCATCTCTTTTTAGGAAATTTCATCCAATGTAACATATAAATCATATAAAACTGTTATTATGTACTTTTTCGTCCATACAGCGTATATGATTGAACTGTTATTGTTTGAGTTTAGTTTGAGTTGAGATTTTTATTGGCAGCTAGTAATCGTATACAATACAGACGTTTTTCATATAGTGCCATGTAATGAGATAATATAGCAAACGAGTTCTCAGTAAATGTATGTGTCATGTTTAGGCAATCGTATGCATAAGTGCCGCTTATGTGTACAGTTTCTTTGCTTTACGGTGTCATTAGATGGCAGCTGACAGATTGCTGCGGCCACTGTAGTCCCTAGAACTACGACGCTGCCGCGCCCGCCGCTGCGCGTCAAATACGCGTGCCTGCTGCGGCGCGCAGAGTGCTGCCTGCGCCCGTGGGAAAATAGTGTTTTTTTTCCCTTTTGAGCGCGGGGGGGGGGGCACTTAGGATTCATGTAGGCCTATACAGCAAAAGCTATTGCATTGTTCTGGGGACCACAGTTAAAGTCCTGGGGACTACATGTGTAGTCCTAGGGACTATACATGTAGTCCCCAGGACTATAACTGTAGTCCTAGAGACTAAGCCTATGTGTGCACCTGGGTCCCATACCATCATGCACAGGCCTTCTAAATACATGAATCTATAGGCTGCATGGCCTTCACAGTCTTGAGGACTACAGGTGTAGTCCTGAACACTATAGGTGTAGTCCTGAGGACTACCCACATGGTCCTCGGGACTTCCCAAGACTGCTCCTACCTGAGAGATAGATAGAACAGGCCTACATAGTGCAGGGGCTATAGAAGCATAGTCCTAGGGACCAGAGATTTTGAGTTGGTAGTCCCCAAGACTATGTCTGTAGTCGCCAGGACTATGTAGGCCTGTTTCCATAGTCCTTAGGACTATGCAGCTTGTTGTAATAGTCCCCAGCACTATGCCTATAGTCCCCAGGACAACCATTTTATTAGTCCCCAGGACTACACATTTAATACTTGTAGTCCTAAGGGCCTCCTCTATAGTCCTTAGGACTATAGAGGAAGTCCCCAGGACTACAAGTGTAATACTTGTAGTCCTGGGGACTTCCTCTGTAGTCTCCAGGACTACAAAGGAGGTCCTTAGGACTGCAAGTATTAAACATTTAAGGTTGATCGCTACTCTTAACTTTTCATCAATAGAATTTCCTAATTTTTTGCCTCAGGTTAATTTAGATCATTAAGAAATAGAAAATGCAAAAAATAGGGGGGTCCCGAGCTACTTTTTTTTTTACAGATTTTTGAAAAAAAAAAGTATTTTCTATTTTTAACAAAAATACCAGAAATTGGGAAATTTTCACGATTTTTTTTCTTAATGAACCACTGCCCACATCAATGTCATATTTTAAATGAATAATCCTATATTGTGTCCTTAAATAGGAAAAATAAAATTATGGTAAAAAAATGTACCCTTTTATGAAAAAACGTGCTGGTTTGGGGATGATTATCTGAATTTAATGCATAATTCTTCAGCAATATCTAAATTTCACTGAAAAAAAATCCATGAACTTTTTTTTAAATTTTTTCAAAAATTTCTTCGGATCAATAGCTAACTTTTTAAAGGACTTTTGATAGGTGGTCCCGGGCATATTTTTATGGTTTTGGGCCTTTGAAGTTAAAAAGTCGAGCAAAAATGGTCTAAATCTCATATTTAGAGCCTTAAAAAATCGGTTAACGGGCAAAAATTGGGATGTTAAATGGCTGTATTTCCTACCCTTGGTTATTTCAAAGAACCTGATGAGATCTATATATATCTAGATAATGATTTATTGATTAATAGGTCCAATGTTCTAACTTATATCAAAAATAGCAAATATTATTGGCTATAAATACATCAAATATGTTAAGTCCAATAAAATGCTCAATTCTGCTCGGAATTGTCCAATCTTTTAATATGACTTAGTCAGCATGTATATGTTTCTAGTTTGTTAATATTAGCTCAATCTGATACATATAAGTTATATGCGCAGAGACCTGCGCAGTGGTTCATATTCAATGAGTAGCGATCAACCTTAATACAAGTAGTCCTAAGGACTTCCTCTGTAGTCCTAAGGGCTTCCTCTGTAGTCCTGGGGACTACAGAATAGTCCCCAGGACTATGCACCAATATTGTTCAGCACATTTAGAATCCATTGTCAAACAGAGGCATAGGCCCTTTATGACATGAAAAGGGGGCAATAAGCAGCTCTATACTAAGTTATAGTCCTGAGGACTACAATTCTAGTCCTGGGGACTATAATCATAGTGCTGAAGACTGCAGACATAGTCCTAAGGACTACAGACGTAGTCCTGGGGACTATAAATAGTGACGGTCCGTAATCAGCCCAATAGAGCCAGCCAAATGCAGGTGTGTGTGTATGGGGGGGGGGCAGCAGGGGGCGGGGCGTAGGCGTGAGGACGCCCGTGGCAGACGCGTAAATTACGCGTGCGGCGGCGCATAGTCCCGGGGACTACAGTGGCCGCAGCAATCGGTTAGCTGCCATTAGCAGACAAGTCGTTCCAGGGGTCGTAGATCTGCTTGTACTAGGCTGAGTCAGTATCCCCTTGTAGCAGTGCTTGTGAGAGACATGACCTTGGTAAATAACAGAGTAAACACAGTTTATTAATTGGTTAAATATATATACACACTTGTTTTGATAATGGCAACATCAATTAATGACTCATGTACTCGTTCATAATATAATTATATATTCACATTCATATTTGGCCTGGATTGAAAAACTTGACTTTGTTCAACGAATTTTTGCCAATAAAAATCTTTCAAACAAACAAACAGCATACTAATTACAAGAGGTTACTAGCTTCAGTAGTGAAGGTACGAGTTGGCAGCATATAAGGATGGCTTTATAAACAGGGGAGAAGTCAGTTCCGCTCCAGTTGGAATCCTCACTGTGGCAACAGCAAACAGGGTTAACGATCAGCGCAGTGAGAGGGGGTTAGCATCACTTCTGTAAGGAAACCTCAGTGATCTACCTAGCATCTTCACCTCTCGAATATAGAACGATAATATTATTACAGGAATCATTACTGTGGTTAATAAGGATCAGAATTTAGCTGGGGAGAGGCATACTGGATATCTTAATTTAAATATAGAGTGACACCTGTGTGGTACCACGTAGAGCTGGCATTACAGAGAGTGATTTGTGGTCCCTGGGAGATACTTGTCTACATCTGAATACATCTCAGGTAAGTTAGGTAAGTATTTTGACAATTCTTGCATTACTTCCTGACTTAAGTGTGGCATGTGTGGTGTATACATAACTCATTAGGATTATGCACTGACTTAATGAATGTCAAAGTGACATAACCTGATAACAGTGACTAAGGATTGACTCCTTAGCAATACAGATTCAAAGAGACTCTAAAATATTTAAATCATATTGACTACTTTAGGTAGGGTTTCAGAATCGGCGATAGTATTGAGTTTATAACCTCTATTTGGCACCCCATTTTCTATAGTAAACATAATTACACAAGTAGGCCTATGATATTCTTACTGTGGAACCATTGTAGTGGAGGTGAATATGGTTAAACACCTTGTCTTGCCCCATATTGCCCATATGCTACAAAGTGTCCACATCACATTATGTCCACAGCCTACCATCCCAAAGTGTCCCCAAAATACGATTTGTCCAGAGCCTTGCGTCACAAAGTGTCCACAGAATACAGTTTATCCACAGCCTTCCATCATACAGTGTCCATAAATAACGGTTCATCCACATGCTACCCTTACAAAGAGTCCACAAATACAGTTTGTCCACACTTAACATCACAAAGTGTCCACAAAATACTGTATGTCCACTCCGAGCCATCAGAAAGTGTCCGCAAAAATAAGTTTGTCCACAGCCTACCATCACAAAATGCCAAATAAAAACCAGATTGTCTACAACATTCTGTACCACAATGTCCACAAAAACACTTTGTCCACAAAAAAACCCATCACAATATGTCCACAAAGCACACTTCGTCCACAGAGAATCATCATGAAGTGTCCACACAAAACCATCACATAGTGTCCACAGAAAACAATTTCTTCATAACAAATATACTGTAACGCCATACTATCTAGGCCTTAGATGTGTTTAATGGGTGGGAAACATGAGTGGGAAAAACATCCCTTTGACTTTGAACAGCATAGTTACCAAGAGAAATGACATATCATCTGATTTTCCCGTGCTGATTTAGTGTGGACTCCTACTTTAGAGACACTTTGTGATATAGTTTTGTGTCTTCTGTGGACACTTTGAGATGGTGTATGTAGACAAAGATAATGTGCTCTAGGAAAACTTTGTGAGGGTGCTTGTGTGGACAAAGTGTGCCTTGTGGACACTTCACAATGGTTTTGTGTGGACAAAGTGTACATTGTGCTGTGTGGACACTTTGTAATAGTAGACTGTGGACTAAGTGTTCAGTGTGGATACATTGTGGTAGTTTTGTGTGAACAAAGCACAATTTGTGGACACTATGTGATGTTTTAGTGTGGACGAATTGGATTTTGTGGACACTTTGTTGCAGTTGGATGTGGACAAACTGTATTTATGGACACTTTGTGATGGTTGCTTGAAGAAGCAGATGTCAGGAAATACCTTATGCTTCATCCAAAGACAGAGACTCCCCTGGCCCCCCTGCAGGAGATACTTCCTAAGATAGCTAACCTTAAGCCTAACCCTGGCTCTAATCATAAAGAACTAAGCTAACCCGAACCCTTACCCTAACCATTGGGCAAGGATTCAGTGTAGTTGGTTTCTTATGAAGCATCCCCTGGGAGACTGGGGTATGATCATGGTGGTTTCTGGGGATACAGGGGAGTCCCTGTCTGAAGCATGAGCTATCCCCAAATATCTTATGCTTGAAGAGTAATATATTGTCCTAATATGGTCTGTCGACTCCCTGTTGAGCTTTCACTGTTAAACTGAAATTACTGTACAACACTGAGATAGGCACTTGAACAGTTTTGACCCATGTTATTGTCAAGTTGAGAGTCTAGGTGATCCAGGTCCTTTGACTCCCATTTTGACCCAATTTCCAATGTTTCCGCTTCAGGTCTTTCCTCTATTTCCTTCAGGAATTTACAAGATGTCTGCGAACGGCATTAAAGCACCAGCTACAAATGGTAATGGGGTGTCTGTCATGAAAGCTGCAGCGTCTAAGCGTCCTCACGTGGTGGTTACAGGTGGGGCAGGGTACATTGGTTCTAGCCTGGTACCCATGCTGCTGGATGCTGGGTGGCGCGTCACCGTGTACGACCTCCTCACCCGGGGCATCCATTCGTTGCTGCATGCTGCACGACATCCAGAACTGACGCTCATACGGGGTGACGTCAATGACGTTACGGCACTGGGAGAGACTCTTGTAGATGCGGATGCCGTCATACACCTGGCGGCAGTGGTGGGATTTCCCGCCTGCGATAAAGACCCTGATGTAGCAACACGTGTGAATGTGGAAGGCACGCGTGCAGTGATGCGGCTATTGAAGCCAGGACAGAAAGTTGTGTATGCTTCGACTGGATCATGTTACGGCGCAGTGCAGGGGATATGTACTGAGCACACTCCTATAAACCCACTGACTTTATACGGACGTACAAAGGCTGAAGGGGAGAATTTAGTACTGGATGGGGGAGGGGTGGCACTGCGACTAGCCACCGTGTTTGGGGTGTCCCCGAGGATGAGACTGGACCTGTTGGTGAACGAGCTGACGCTGATAGCGCTCACCAACAAGCATATCGACCTGTACCAGGCGCACGTGATGCGCACCTTCCTACACGTGAGGGATGCGGCACGGGCCTTTCTCTTCTCACTGCAGAACTACGACCTGATGCAAGGGCAGGCGTTCAATGTGGGCGACGAGCGGATGAACATGGCCAAGGGTATGGTGGCCGAGCTGATCAAGAGTCATGTCAAGGGCTGCACCATCAGCGCCTCGGTAGGTGAGGATCCCGATAAGCGGGATTATGAGGTTTCTTATCAGAAATTGCAGGAGTTAGGGTATGCATCCACCTGCACCATGGATGCTGGTGTGCGAGAACTGGTCAGGGTCTTACCCTACCTCTCCGCCGCCGAGAAAGAATTGGCTAGGAATGTCTAGGGAAATCATCTAAATAAGCTATTGCCATACATCATAGGTATATATGGTTTTGGCTGATTTTAGATCCCTAAACTTATTTTAGAACCATTTGGAATGTTAGCTCGATGCACATACACTGTGATGGAAATACTGTAGTTCTAGTGTTATTTGGTATATTGGTAGATTAGTAGGGGACACTGGCACTCTCTCTCGCACACCACCACCTCCACCACTCCCACCAATTATTGAGACTGATGACCGGCTAAATCAACTCCCCGACCCATCCAAAGAGGAAATTAAGCTGTTGTGCAGATAATGTCGCTAAATTCATAAACCTTTCTCTGCATTGATGAACCTTTTTTTGTTAACTCTTGGCACATTATTATCTCTCCATGTAATGAGATTATTTCGCCAAAGATCACAAAATAACGACAACAAAAACACCCCAACTTATTTGAAACGGTATACTAAGTCCAAGTCAAAGTGTACACCCTTGTGACTAATCTTATCAGTAAGATCATCATCTCTCTGGTATTTCTATTTATAATGAATTTCGGAGTTCCTGAATTTTGTCTTTGCTTGGAATATTGGTAGGCAATATGTTTTATTTTCTGCTGTGTCACATTATTCAGATGTATTATATAATCTTGCAATTGAATCTTCATTCTTGTCATACATTTTGCCTGTAATCTTTAATATGTATTCATCTGTTACTTTTATGACAAACCAGGACTGTACGGAGCATTATTAAGATTATAGACCATCTTGTATCAACCTTCTTATTTAAGATTTCTATATGCAACCAAAAATAAATAGATGGTATTTATTCTTTCACCAGAGTTACTTAGGGTACAGTCAATATACTTCTACTTCTAGTCACAATGTAAGTGTGGTGGTGTATTTACTCAAGTTCGAATCACGCATGAAATAAAATATGGTAGTCAAGTGAGATTTAACTTGTGGTCATTTAATCTATCTGCCTTATTTTTGGTATAAAGGCTAATTCACTGTAATATTATGGCCATGTATATGAATAGTCATGTTCACGATGGTAGTTATATAATTAAAATAATTTTGTATGTGTGTCTATAATTATTATTTTTAGTAGAGTGTGTCTAGATCTGGTACAGAATGTCTCGCTCTAGTTGTGAGCATCATTCCTATAGTCACGCAAGGTGGGGTGGGGGATGCTACTTTGAAAGGTTAGCTTCAAACATCTGGTAATGCAGGGCAACGATAGGGACTAGGGAGGTGTCCAGTGCCAAGTTGTTTTAACGTCCCTAACGCTTTGCATACTCTATATATAGCGAAGTCTCATATTTCTTTGTATGGGCAGCCATGTTAGGCAGTGACCAGACACTCACAACCCATAGCTTCCGGACAACAAGCTGCAGCATGAGAGCAGAGCCAAGGTCTCACGAGATTGCTGGTGTCAGTGTAAACAATGCAGTTGCGGCACCAGTTAGAGAGCTATATATCCCACATCATTCCTTAGGGAGGAAAAATCTCAAAATAATCGGCCAACTTAAGCTAATGGCTTGTTTATGTATCGGCTCTTCTAATGAGCGATCGTATTGTTTAATGCTGGGGCTCCACTATATGGGACTTTCAAATCATTTGCATGGTAAATAATAGTAAGAAAGGCTAATATATTATCTTTTTTTTTGATATAATGTTTTACCTTTGAGATCTCATCCCATATCATACCTTTATAATAATCACAGGTAGCTTCCCCAAGAAGTATCTAGAAACTGAAATTATGTTTCTCTGAAGTGAACTTTGAGAACATAATTATGTTTACTATTCATTTTTAACGAGCAATAACATCCGGACAGGAGGGGTTCTGTGGAATATGATTTTGATTTCCAGATAGCAATTTGTACTTTTCCTCTGTACATGAGCCACAATCTCAAGCAACCACAATGACATACATTGCACGATCTTAAGCCCATACTAATGAATTACTGATTGTTCCCTTTGATTTGTACTAAATATCATTGAAATTTCACTATTCAACTACTACTTTAGTAAGCTTCCCTGAGAAGGGGCCCGATACATTGTCAAAGCCATGTATAGTGGGGTCCCAGATTAAGCTACTTTTTCAATAGGTTTATTGAAACATCTCATGTGATTCACACGCTCCTCTTAGGATGGCATGAAGACGATCCTAATATACGAAAAGATATACGGTATATGCATTACTTTAGACTCTGTAGAGTGTAAGTGCAAGGGGACATTCACTGCATTGACATTGATGAGCGCTCATGCCTGTCCAGCTCTATACGACCAATGAATCCAAAAGCTTCCTTTATAAATTGTGCATAAAACGGCCAATTATTGCGCCTCTGAACAGTTTCTGAAGGCTTTCAAAACGTCCAGAGGTTGTAGCTAGTGATCTTAAATAAGCCCTTGGGGGTTAGAAGCAGCCTGTAGTGCCATTAGTTATATTACCAGAGATTGATCAATTACTATAATGAGTGTATTCCATAGCTGGTAGATATAATTTTTGGTATTCACTACACGATGTTGAATTCTACCTCGCCATTATCTGTGATCATAATTATAATTGAACCACATAAGGGCCAACCTATATGCGGTGAACATGAAGTACACCCTTGGGAAATACAATACAATTCTGTGGCAAAAAAAGAGAAATAAAGAAGACAAGGCACAACCAATTTGAGTACATAAACTTTAATATAAATATAGACCTCCTAAAGTCTCATATAAACTGTACTATTATGCAATGTTATGGAAGTCCTGTCTCCATAATTATGAATCATGCAATTCTTGTGACGTCATCTCCATTTCCTCTGGTGATAGGCAAAGATAATCATGACCACGCAGTTGGTCTGGGGACGGGACCATGGTCATGGGCTTCTGTCATACAATGGGCTATAAATTGATTATTTTAAGTACATTCTCACAAAGGTTGTGATAATTATTAATAATGCTAATAATCTCAGGCTGCTTGGGCTGCTTACACAGCTAGGGGCCTGACAATAACTACATTCCTAGTAGTTTACAATACAATGAAGTATTCTCTGATGTTGGGAACACATAGTAAGTTTAATGTTCTCTCAGACATGGTGACACCAACTCTATAGTCATAACCATGACTTCTATTTTGCTCAAATGGTACTTATTATAATTATATTGATAAATCCTTCAAAATAGAAATACTGACATGCCTACATACAAATCAAAATGTAATGTATGTTTTACTCCTCATCTTTACATTCCTGGGTGTATGCTCAAAAATAGGTTAAGTTATTGTGCATCTTGCCCACTTAATTACCTAATACACAATATGACATTAGTCAAACAGTAGCTATACTTCAATGTGGGTGTACCTTGTCCCAAGTATAATGCCAAGCTATGATATGGATGGTCATCATCAGGGACATCAAATGGCAGGGATCTTAGGTAAATGTACAGCGGAAAACTAGGGGCCTGTTTCTTAATGGCAAATTACAGAAATTGAGTTTATATATTTGAGCTTTATACTATTTACAGTCAGTATTGGTTGTATGGAGACCGACTAAAACAATGCTTAAAAGTGTGACAGGTCTGTAACTGTTACCTATTTATCTCAAGGCATGCAGGCCTCATTCTGCATGAATAATTATCTTTATGAGGAGGGGGGGGGGAGTAAGAAAAGTAGTGTAGGTTTTGAAGTGATGGGGCTTAAAAAACTCCAATTATTTGTCAATACGATGAAAGTCATATTGCAAAATAAATTAAACGATTTGAATATAGTTCAATATCACTGTAGGTTGCCATGGAGAAACGGGCCCTCGGTTATTAAGAAAGCAGTAGTCCTGCTGTAATACCTACAACAATAATGATACACCTTCTCTTAGCACCAATGAAATATGCTTATCATTATCCACAGGATTTATAATTGTGCGATAGCTAGCGCTGCCTGGTTATCCCACATGGCTTTCTTATATATAGCAGAGTGTTTATTATGGAGGAAATACTGTTCACCCTTACTTTGAAGCATTATAGGGTGTATTTGTGGCTGTTACACGGTAGCAGGGATGAGCCCACTGAGCTGTAGTTAGATACTCAAGTTGTACATTGTATAGGTAAAGAGTCTATTAATCTTATTGCATCCCAAGTACCATAACGGAAGGACACTATAGTAATGAACAATTTTGTGTAGAAACAACCATACATTCAGTGTTTCAATAGGCCTACATACACTCGGCAACAGTGGAGAAATCAGAGGAAATGACAATTGGAAACCCGTCGGTGGAGTATTTGAGAAAACTGACTGTGGCATATTTTTGGACCGGCCAACTTCATTTGACTTATTTCTTTTAAAAACACACACAAAACTAAGATTCACTATAAAGTAGCATATATTAAAAGTCAGAAAGCAAACTGGTTTCTTAGGTGGGTTCTACCTTCTTGAATATTCCCCACCAGTGGACACTAGACAACCCCTGCGCAGGTTGGCTCTTCCTGGGTGGATGTATGTAGTGTGTAGCGCTGCACCCCAAGGGTAAATAGGCCATGGTGGCTGACTTAATCTAATCAATACTCATTCAGGCATAACCAAATTATCTGATGAACCGTGATAGGTTGTCATGACGTTTGTAGGCAGTTGTCCGATGGCCATGGTTTCTAAGGGCTACCACAGCTAAACACATCAGCCGTGTAGGGGTATAGGTAGCGGGGGTGGAGGGAGAGAGAGCATCCATGGTTTGTTATAGAGAAAATACCCGATCACGGAATCAAAGATTAGCATGCGCCTCTGTGGTCTCGATATAAAAAATGGAATGAGCATTGTACGCATTGAGAATAGTTATGTATTTTATCTTAATGGTTGGGCTGATGATACGAACAATAGGACGCTTTTTTGAGTGAATAATTCCTGATTGAGCGTATGACGACATTAAGAATATACTTACACTTTACATTATTAAGTAGAGTTGTTCAGTCAGCTTTCCATCCACTCTCACTAGTGAAACATACTACAAGCAATTAGAAGTACCCAACAAATACGACTCAAATAAACATAACCATGAGTGACAGCATAATTAAAAAATAAACCAATTATATAATATTATGATGGAGTTAGAACAACATAGTGTTAGAGATATGACGGACTCAAAGGACATAGCATCACGAAAACACGTCACAGTTAAAGCCTCTCATTTATAATACGACGTGATGACATGAAGTAGTTCCTTTCTCTGACACGAGGTGGCTGCCAATCCAGCCACCGGAAGTCAAGCATATATCTAATTATCTGTGTGCATGACAATGGTACATCATATCATTCCTCATACAACACTTAGCTTTAAAGATAAACCTTCTCATCATTTAAGAGTAACTCTTAAATACAACGATATGATCCAGAAAACGCACTGGAATTGTTCGACTACTGCTCTCAGAAATCTAGCAATGCTGTTTTGTTCTAGGCATTGTTCTATGGGCCTATTTCATCTCTGTGATCCGTCTTGTCAAAACTGAATAGAAACTCAACACCAATAAAGAACATTGTGTAATGATGATCGAGTAGAGACAGACAAAGTGACAGCATCTCCACAAGATGAGCATGAAATCATCATGTTATATTATCCTTAACGACACCGTCATATTCTACAATTTTGACAGTAACAATTACTCTATCGTTATCATCATGATAACAAATGACATCATGTAGGGAGTCTCCCATGTTATGGTGTATCGATGACGGCACCGCGCGACATAACGTCAATGACATCATGGCACCTTCACCCAATCATCAAGGTGACTGTGACGTCACAGGGTGACACTGTGGCGTCACAATATGACACTGTGACGTCACAAGGTGATACTGTGACATCACATAATAACACTGTGACGTCACAATGTGATCTGTGACGTCACATGGTGCCAATGTGATGTCACGTGCTGGCACTGTGACGTCACAAGGCGACACTGTGACGTAACCTATGACGTAACCTATGACATCCCCTTTCACACATACAGTAAATTAGAACTCCTATGACCTCTATAATGACATCTAGATGACCTGTGTGGCCCCTGGGTGGGGCCCGGGGTTGCCTCACGCCGTACAAGATTGCACATTCATGCCGCCTGTGGCGTCTATACTAAAGTCTATGGGACCTGTTTCTCCCACGTAGATATTTCGTATGCAGCCCACGAAGCCTTCCCGAAACTGGCCGTCCGTCATCAGAGCGGCGTCTGGAACGCCACCTGGTGAGAAAACAAGGAGAGACATTCAACGTATTTTCATAGATTGCATCATCATGCTTTTAAAAAAAAGCTCACAAACATATTTTTTCTGTAATCTAAAGCTTTCATAGGCATTATTGAATTTCTGACAAGTTACAATAATAGTATTATAATAGTAAGATTATGAATTGAATAACAACGTGTGCATATAAAGTAATGGCTTCTTCTTTCCTTTATAACATCTTGATAAGCCATTCAGAATACAGTTAGAATAAAATGTGTAAGGAGAATATCTTCTCCCTTTGTACTTTTGACAAAGGCGAAATCCTTTAAAGCAATACTTATGCTGGCCTTAAAGGGTTAACAAGCTTTTGAATTAATGACCTACCTATATAAATGTCTCCCTGGACGTTAAGCATCTTGGAGTCTCCGAGTGACTTGCCGTCAGAGATGGTAAACTCGTCAATCTCCAACGAGCCGTCCTGTCCGTTACGAGTGGCTCGGAGGGTATGCGGCCGTCCGTCATCCACACGGATTCCTGACGTTATGTTTGCAGCACCACTACCGAGCTCAAAACTAGAAAAATAAATTTAAATTAAATGATATCATTTCATGCCATTTATAATAATTTAAAGAAGAATAAGATATTGAATATTTCTCGGTGTTAACATAATTATAACATGTAGTGCTCTTTCTCGAAATAAAATGAGTTATCACCCTATATGAACGGTTCACTATTTTAAGAATTTATGATATCTTAAAGAACACTTACATTAAAGTACAAAACAGATCACAATGGCGAGCCTAAACAGCGTTCTTTTAGTATACATTGTGTACTGGTTCACTACTTAACCCACACGGTAATTTATTGTGCGATGCCCTTGGTCGTCTTGATGTGTTAATGCAGCCGTGTCGAGTCTACTCGCCAGGGCTGCATTCACGCATCATGACAACAAAACTCATAATGCATTAAAAACACAATATGCTACCTTTAAAGGGTTAGATGCTTACCTGAAGAGGGCGTGCCCATTGTGCACGGCGAGTAGCACATAGTCCTGGCCGCGTCCTGAGACATGGGCGGGCTGCCCCTGCCACATTATGAGACCCTCAGAGCGGTCTGTGGTGATGGTCAGCTCCACCACCTGCTCATCCATCTCAGACAACAGGTCAGAGGGCAGAGTCATGTAGCCACTGCCGCCAAATGAGGCATGCTCCCTCACCGCAGCCACTGCAAGGGGAACAGGTAGGGGGTGGTTTAGAGTGGGGAGACACATAGGGAAATACATGCCAGCTCAAGCGGCATTATTAAGCCATACAGGTGATGCTATAGGGCTTAATAAGCGCTTAATAAGTGGTATCTGCCCACTGGGATATAAGTATAGGATTACATGCATGGGCCAACCACAACTTGAGTGCTTACTAAGGCTTCATCATCGCCACAAAGAGTTTCTAGGATCGGGCATTGTGAACTATCTTAAAGAGGCCCCTGGTCATTGCATAGTGCAAAAAGTAGTTCCGACACCATTCCCAGAATCGCTGAGTGTCAGAGATGATGCCAGAGTAACTGTAGCATGTAAACTTGTTGGGTGCGGATACATGAATGTGGTAGCTGAATATAAAAGTTTTATCTATTAGCTATAATTAAGGGACTAAGAAGGAAACATCCAAGGAGAATTTGATTGATTGTGACTAGGGCACTATGGTTCTTTCATACATTCTATGGCATTAAGGATTGAGGATTGAGGTTGGCTTAGAGGTTGACTTAAAGGAGCATTACATGTATACATAGTAATCATTTGATGTGAATGAAAAGGGTATTGTCATGACAGTATTCTGCATAAAATAAAGATGAAAACATGGAGGAATCAGAGCAACAATGAGTATTTGAATATATTTTAGTATGATGAAGTAAAGTAAGTGAATGATCAAAGTGTAACCAATGATGTGTTGGGACTCCTAAAGTTAGTGTCTAGATTGTAAATATATCAAATCTTTCTATATACCAAGCAAGAGAAGAAGTAAATAAAAAGAATCAAATGACATGTGGGGAAGATTATACGAATTAGAAGCTTGGAAGCGAATCAAACAATTATGAGAGGTTTAAAGAAGAGCACTTCAATTCTGCAATTCCTCCTTTTCCCTCTGGATGTTGTTCACTACTTCGGATTCAACATTTTCTGAGCTTTTTGTCCATGCAAAGCCTATCGGTGCAATGTTTTTGATGAATGTGAAACTAATTAGTCTTAGGTTAGAATAAACCACAAAGAAACAGAAGAAATGTAAAGATAATGATAATAGGTGCATTGAAACATGAAACATGAAAATATACCAAGTTATTATAGTTATCCAATAGTAACTTGGAGTGAAATATTATAACAAAAGGTAAAAAGAAATTGATAACGGGGAGATGATTTATTTCAAATCAAACAAATTAAAAACCATATAGAACAGTACACACAGTATGGAATTTCTTACTATTAATCTTTTTCCAGCTTGTCCATTATTATATGTTCATGTCTTGTTAAGAAATCACCAAACCCCAGATGGAAAAACCTTCACCAAGTAAGTAAGAGCTATGTGAATAGTAGAGAAAGGGAAGAAGTATCTGCACTACAGTGTTCAGGGTGTGTAATGTTGTATAGATAAGACAGCACGCTCCTATATTAAATGATAGTATACGAGTGAGGCAGGCAAGCCAGAGGCTGGCATATACTACTGTTTAACTTACACGACCCATCCCCACTACCGGATGGCAGCAGGGGTTCTAACTCTCCCTCCTCCGGTGAGGCTGAAATAGGACTAGGTCAGTTAGCCAGCTGTTACTGGAAGGTAGGGATTGGGGTAAGGGGGCTTAAGGGTGCCAGCAGAGGAGGATCCAGGGAGTAATAACCCATTAAGGATGGCATAATTGCCTCAAGGACTCATGTGAATTTGTTGTCCTGATGCACCAACACAGCGCTGGTGAGAAATACATAGACAGAGGTCCACAATAATCTGTCTGAACGACAGGTTTCTCCAAGCTGCGCCTCGTGTGATACGACCCAAGGTCCCATGAGTGGAGAAACAAGGAGTTCAGACTGATTTGAGTGGATCTCTGTGTTTATTTCATGTGAATGTTGATCCAATTCCATTTTGAATGACATTTAAAGATTGGTTTCACAACTATACCGTGGAGAATGGAGCTGTGGAGAATGAGCATCAGTTTCTCCACGGGGGTGTGGAGAACGGCTGTTCTAGTACTTAAGCATAGTAACTTTGTTTTTCCACATGGAATAAATTCATTTCCCCGGCGCTGGGTTGGGGGTGTATTAACCCACAGCCAGGGTCTGCACTATGCATTTATGCAACCCTGTTACTTGGCAAGGCTGCATGGTCTTTAATCCCTGGATCCAAATTTGGTGGCAGGTTTCTTGTACATAATGTAACATAGGAAACAGAAGCAACTGAGACTCAAGAAGGGAAGATAGATGGAATGGGATCTTTATCTCTAAGCTATATTTATAAAATAACTATATGAGATTAATTTCTTATAATGCCTTAGAGGAGGTCCAGTGTATTTCATGTAGGATTGCTTTTGCAACGCCTGAAGTCAGAACTAACCATTGGATAATTTTTGTATTCATTCCAACTTTGAGTGTTTGCAAGTCTTTCCTTTTGAAATTTTAGAATACTTGTAAATCTGAACCGACAATCTCAGTGAGGAGTTTCTTTTTGTTACACTTTATTGTATACTTTACTGTTGTTGATACTATAAGAAAAGAAAGTAGACCTGATAGGTGGTGGAATAATAAATATATGTTTCCACTCTCCGATGCAGCTTTTAATCATGAAACTATTTACAATCAAAGAGTTTGACCACCACTCTGTTCCAATGGTAAATAATCTCCATCCCCTACTACTAAAACAAAAGCTTAGGAAACCTTACTTCAGTAAATATTTATGCTTTAAAATATAGAAAATATTCTGAGGTCTTTCCATTAACAACTGAAGCTTTAAAATTATACTACTGGATGTATGAAAAATTAGGTCTATGTACAGGGCTCAGAGGTACTTAAACTGTAAATAAATATCCTCCTAAGCATGCAGTTCTTTTTAACTTAGACAGAATATTACCCAGAGTATAACTCACTTATATGACAGTCGCGACCAGTGTAGCCCATTTGACACTGACAGACGTAGGTGTCATCGACTGCGGTGCAGAGACCACCGTTTTGACACGGGTTACGGCGGGTACAGATGTTCTCCTCTATGTCACACTGCTCACCTGTACACAACAAGAGGAAGAACAGTTAATGTAAAACTATGGAGCAACTCATTACTGACCCCTCCCTGAGGGGTATCCAACATTACCTGTAGCCAGAGCCTTGATTTCTAATTAGCTTACTTAAGTACTATTTTAGACAATACATGAACATGGAGATTACTTTAAACATCTGTTTATATTATATTGGCTGCAATTATGTGCCACTATCGGCATGTATAGACAAAATTGAGGAAACCTTTCCATTATCAGATTGGGATTTTGTCCGATATTGAAACTATGCAGGCTTATATCCCCGGAATAGCAACAATTTCCTTCACCTATTAAACCCGAAATCCAATAGAGGTGAAATCATAAACTTGTACTCACCCTCAAAGCCTCGTGGACATCTGCAGAGATAACGACCAGCGGCCACTTCCTCACACACGCCACCGTTCTTACAGGGTGCCTCGGCACAGGGCTCGGGCTCCCCACAGTCCATGATGTTAGCGCTCTCCACAGCATCATTCAGCAGGTGCACCCCTGTACCCTTCACCAGCAACTGGGGTCCAAAGAGGTACAGCATTAAGGTACATGGTAGTCATTGAAGAAGACTTTTAAGTGTATTTTGTGCAAGATTTGTAGGAAAAGGAGCATCAAATGAGGAGTGTGGTTCCAAAACGCAATAAGCGCCGAACTACAATATCGGGAGAAAACTGCCTGGGGGTATTGGGTAGGGTAAATTGAAAAAAAAATTGCGAAAAAGAATTGTGAAAAAGTGTAATCATCTAGTAGATAGGGCCTGTCGAAAATTCAGGTTTTTTTTTGCAAAATGCAATAAATCCAAAAGCAGTTTTTTTTTGCAAAACGCAATGAATCCACCTAACCAAACATTGTTTTTGTATGTATGACTGTTTATTCTTGTATGTGTATGGTCTAAATAAGGCTTTATTAAATACATTCTTGGTCTATATTGTTAATAGCATTATTTGAAAATTTGTATATTATTTATGGCACATTAATCATTAGTAACTATCAAAGAAAAATGCTTTCTATTCACCAATTTGTCAAAATAAAAAATACACTATTATCTCATAACTCATACAAAGGATTTGTTGCGTTTTGCAACGAAACTCTTAAAATCTACAGGGGATATGGGAATCCCTCATGTATCCAGACCCCTAAAGTTCTGCTAGACAACAGCTGGTGAACATTATTTTTAGAATGTGTTTTGCAAAAAGAGAAAGACCAATTAAATTTAACCACATTACGCAGCCTACCTGGAGGATACATCCAGTGAAACCGGTATCCAATCCTACACCTGCGTTGACTCTGATTCTGTTGTCAACGCCACCAATGTACAGGTGACTCTTCAGGTTCAGGCCAACTGTGCTGCCCTCAGAAACACCTACAGTGGAAACACCACAACACAGGGGTCAGTAATCTGGGATGCAGTTACACAAGAAGGAGCCACAGAGGGATAAAGAAATATTGATAGTTACATACACTAAGAACTAAGTAAGACTAGGGAGACACCTATAGGTTTTTATTAGAGTTGGAGTAGAAATCTACTGTAACTGATTGCCCTACAGCATGTTTACTACTTCAATGGTACACAATTAGATTTGATTTGACTACAGCCCAAATGGGCAATTAGTAACTCAACCATTATAATTTGGCAATTACATTAAGGATGTGGTCTACTTTAGATACGATATATGTAACTTAATACTTAAGAGTAACCTATATGCGGTAGTTATGGTGGGGAATCTTTAATGTATCTTAAATAGGTTTACTATGTATAAGATGGATAGCCATAATGACAATCTCAATGTCATTACAAGGTGTATCATCTTCTATTTTATATCATCCATGCACTACAAAGCACACATCTGGTATATATATATAACACACCAGAGAAGCTATGCACTATTATAAATAGCGGCAGAGATGATTCATACTCGATAAAAAAAAATGGAAAATCCACACTGTAAATGATGTTTTAATATACCATCATGTGACAAAACATAAGATTGGAATAAATGTTTTTGTCTGGATGGATATGCGATGAAAGGGCGAACACTAGGAGAAAGTGCGCAGGGGTATTGTAGGCTTATACCATAGGGGGCTGTGGTAGCACATAGGTTGTTATACAGTTTCTTCAGTTCATACCACACAGCAGCACAGAACAAACCACAGAAATGGTATAGGGGAGCACATCACAAGGACAGCACAAGCCACGCAATGTTATAAAAACTGCAGTGTGCTCAAAATAGTTGAATTCAAACTTGAGCACGAGAATGCATTATTTTGCAGATTATAATCATCAAGATTAGTAAAGGCTCAAAATAAAACAGAGATTAAATCTAGATTAAAATTTTAGTTTTGTTTCATTTGATCTTGTATAATTATGTGATTCCTTCTGTGTATGCAACTTAAATATATTTTGCTATAAACAAAATAATACCTTCCAAGTGTAACAATGCAACATGCATGGCAATAGCAAAGCAAGTGAACTAGGAACCATGTGTATGTGTTGAACCTATAAACATTAAACCTGACCATAAAAATAATCTTATTTGATAACTTGTTAAAGGCAGTATGATGCTTTAGTGTGTTTTGTCTTCTTGTTGGCATGATGCATGAATGCAGCAGTCAAGCATCATGCCTCTCAAGTGGCTTTGATGTAATCGCAAAGGGCTGGTAAAAACAACAATTCAACACTGGTGAGTTATTCGCCAGCACTGCGCTAGTGCTACATGACAACAAATGAACCCACCTTGTATCTATTAAATGTAGGCAAGGGTCATCAGTTCGTCATGCCATATTTTAATAATCATTTAAGTATACTATTCATACATTTCTGTGTTTCTTAGCATTCGAATTTGCTGGCCGTGAAGAATTAGTTGCAACCACGACCTAGCGATTGTATTTAACTATCACTTATGGTCAAGTTCAAGCAGTTTATGGGACTATTGCTAGCTTCACACTACAATTACTTGAATTAAACCAGGGTAGGGGCGTGGCAACCGGGGGCGGGGGGGGGGGGGAGGGGGGATATGTTCCCCCCCTCCACTTTTGACCAACCCCAAAAAATGTCAAACCAAAAGAGTCAAAGGGGTCAAAAAGGGTAAAAATATCCCTCAGTCCCCCCTACTTTGAAAGTGCTTGCCACGCCCCTGCAGGGTATCTTAAAGAGGAGGCCCTCCAAGGATCTTCCGAATTAGGCACTTCTAAAAAGCACTTAATGCAATGTAGGGTGAAGAATATGCCTTAAAGGACCCTCTTTAGGGTTTCTAAGTAGGGGATCTAGTGGGGATCAGTATAGTGTAGTGTGATGTACTATAGTGAAGACAGGGGCAAGGTGAGTGTGCTGGAGGGGTATATTGTTAAGTTGTACCATCATCTGTCTCAGCTTCAGGGGTACTACCATTCCACCAGGATAACCAGGAATCATCTTCTGTGTCTGTATTCTCTGTAAGTGTTAGGGGTCGGGTGGGTTTACAATAACAGAAAGACAAGAACATTTAAAGCTACTGTTATGGTATTATATATATGTTATCAGGCCGGTGGGTCTTCTGGTATGTGGGACCGTGGAACAGGAGATCTAGCCCTTTAAGCCACTGCATCTGAACAGCATGAATTATATTTCGGATACCCTAATGTTACCATTATACATAATTGTGTAATGGCAAATAACCACTTGCGGTGTTCGAAATTGACCTCAGTTCACCAAATAAACAAGGTAGATACCCAGTGTATCTGTCTGTGATTCTACTACTAATTTACCGTTGTCTACATCGTATATTTTGTAACTGATGGTCAGGGCAAAAGAAAACGAGTATCTCAAGTTACCTGATCCTATACCTACCCAATTTAGAAAAGAACATTTTGGTGACATATGTACCTGGACTTTCAGCGCAGGAAATGCCTTACTGATATAATAGGGATGGTGTAGTTTTGTTGCATGTTTTGTTTCGTGTGAGAATTTTCTACACCAGGAGAAATTCAATTAGATTTTATGCTGCACAGCTGATGGATGCATTGTCTTATTTCAGAAGATCAGTTAATGAACTAATTATATCAAGTTACAAACTCTTAACTTAGGCATGGCAAGCATTACAAAAAGCACTGGTTCTGTTTCTTGTGATTTGTTATCCAAGAAGGGCAATGCACAATGGTGCTATTTTCCAAAGGTTAATACTTCATTCAATGCATGCAGCCAATATTGGTCAATATCCACAGAAATCATTTACAAACTAAATTTCACCTAGACAATTGAGCTGTATTTTGGAACTCAATCTCAAATATGTTCCCAAAATTTGACTAGCAAAGAATCATGTGGCAAGAGGATGTCTCAATTCTTCACATTAAGTGAGTTTTTCGCCAGACTGCGTCGGAAGCCATTGGATTCTCCTACCAATGGCAAAATATGTATACATATTTCAATTTTTGCGGATTGCAATCGCGGACAAAAGGTCACACACCCTGATAAATATGAGCATGCTGTGTTATCAATCAAATTAGTAGGTTCTGAGATCCTCATTTATTTTCCCTGTCACTTAAGGCCTTGTTACACTGACATCTTCTGCCGTCAAATTTATGGTGGCATCTGCCGTAAACGTATATTTATAACTATCTGTTGCACATTTCTTTCAACGGTAATATATTTCGACATCATCGGCTTATTTTTTCAACAGATGATGTTCATGTAACAGGGCCTTATTTTATGGAATGCATGCCTATGGCTTTCCCCACATATTCATATATTAGAAATCGTGTGTGTTTTCATAATTTGTATGGTGTAGCTAAGCATGTATACTAGGGCTGGCAGAGAGACATGCGGAGGGACTCTACCTGCATCTGGGGAGGAGCCTGGTCAGGAAGAAAGAGGCACACACAACAATGCAACACAACTCACATGATACATGGGTTGTTGTCAAACAA
Source organism: Harmothoe impar (assembly GCA_947462335.1). Lineage (NCBI taxonomy): Eukaryota > Metazoa > Annelida > Polychaeta > Phyllodocida > Polynoidae > Harmothoe > Harmothoe impar. The sequence continues at coordinate 30,293,338 of OX381716.1, read as the reverse complement.
AGGGGTCAGCTATTTAAAACACTGCTACCCCTTCCCTTGCTCATTCAATGAGTGTTTTCAGTTGTGGGTCACTATGTCCAGAATCTGGTAAATTAAACCTTTATAATTATGTATGTCAACAGATCATAATGAAGAAATTCTTTGGAATGTACAGAATCGGAATGGTTGTCTTTCAGTCTAAAATAACGTACTGCCCTCAAATGAGTAATTGTAAAGTGTGTTTCAAGGGAGTGTTTTATAAGGGGGTACTTTCCATCTGAGTTATATTACAAGTAATCGATGAAATGATTTCAAAAATTATTTTTCTTACATGGGTATTCTAGATAACACCCAGAGGTATTAATGAACATAATGGTCACTCTTTATTACATATTATGATGAGCAAAGGAAGAGTTGTGAAATGAATAAATATATATATGAAACTAAAAGGGGTAAGCTAATTTGTTAATTACCAAAATAATTATGTTAATTACCAAATAAAGATTCCACCATAGAGCTCTATGTTACAATTATATCTGATTATTAAGGTTACATGCATGGAATGACTTAACAATACAAATCATAGAAATCAATGATTGTTGCCACAGGGGAGAATTTAGCAGCATGCATAACATGATATCATAATGAATACATATTTGAGCTTAATGTCCATGATAAAACCATTACCAAATATTAATCACCATAAACCCTCACAGTAAATGGCATGTTTTAGATTTGGCCCAAACCATGACACATAGAAGCTACACACAGATGGACATGTAGCATATACAAACACTGTTACTTGGTAGGATGGCAACAATAACAAGGACTCTAACCAGTACATCACAGCTACTGTCCAGAACAGAAACAGACAACTTGCATCATGTTCAAAGCAACAAAATGGGCATGGTTTACTAAATCAGTAGTGGATAGTTGTTTACCTTCTCTTTTTCTGGGTTGTTACAGATTTGAAGTAGTTGGGGATGAACCTACCTTTGACGGCTACATCACCGTTGACGGTCAGAGAGCCATCCTTCTCGTTGCGTTCAGCCACGATGGTGATCCACTCACCTACCCTGAGTGGGGTGGTACTGGTAATGATAGCTGGACCTGGAGTGTGACAGTTTTAAGTATTAGTCAGGACTAACAAGATAATGACATCAAGGTGATTATTCACTATATTTGACAATTAAAAGTGATGTTAAATGAAGAAACTTGTATGAAGGTGATATTAGATGTTATTGATATTATACAGCACTGCCTTAACCTTGAAAAGAAATTTAATACACTTTTCTTTTTGTCATCATGATAAAACCATGCAGCCCTCTTGGGTCAACCCTCAGGACTGCATGAATGTATCATGCCAACTCCAATGGCTGTAAAACGCACCAATAAAGGGCTAGTAAGTTACTCACAGTAAAACTACACACACCTCCTTAAATGGTCAAATCTAAACAAATGACCCACCTGATCCACTGTCATATCTAAACTCCACATAACCGTTCATGAGGGCTAGAGATAGGAAGTCTCCATGTCCGTCGTCGGCCTGTGCGTTGTATAGGAGGATACTGTCAGCGAGCGATGTGGGCTTAACGCGCATGGAGAGCTGTACCATCGTCTGTGCGTTCTGGATTGTCGGGTAGGCAATGAAGGATGTCCTGTTGAACATGGGCATGGCTATCTCCACTCCTGGAAAATGGGATTTGAAGTTCGTTATATGTGACATGTACTGGGAAAAGGGACCTTAGTGTACCCTGCACTAAGGTCCCATTTCGCAGATCGTGTCACATATATAATATCAACTTAATCAGTTTTCTTTATAATTAAAGGACATTTCAAACAGATGCGCATGTGGATGATGTAATGGCTCTTTTTGTCTCTATTTTAGATATCGACAATAATTTAGAATAATCTAATAAAAATACCTACCCCTCTCACACCTATCACCTGTCCTCCCAACGGGACATACACATCGGTAGCCGAAGCCGGAAGGCAGATCGTAGCAGCGTCCGTTGACTCCGCATGCACCTAGTGTTAGAATACGACATTCAGTTAATATGTGCATCTGTATACTATGGGTGTTGTGTAACACTTACATGTTGTATTACCAGTCACTGCCAATCATGGCTCCTCTCAATTATTTTTTCTAGATTTGAAATGGTTTAGGAACCATTTTAATTGGCTCCACATCTGCTCTGTTTTTTCAATATCAAGACATTTAATCTTTATCTAATTCATATTCCATTGGCAGTGTTAGATTTAATATTTAAATCTTTACGATTGCTTTTATTCTAATTTGTTATTGATGTACAATATTATTGCTTCGATAATCAGAAGCCAATGTATTGTCATTGTGAGAATTAAGCTTTATTGTTAATATTTTATATTAGTAATTTAACTTTTTTGTATTTCCTGAATGTGTCTGTCTAAGGAAATGTAAAATGTTCAGCATTCCTTATACATCAGGAAATTGCAATGTTAAGATTTATGTTTATCTGATGATTGGTTCCAATTTATTTAAGAAGAAAGTGTAGAGTAGGATGTGCTTATATATTGGGTTCCATGCCTAAAGGGGAGTGAAAGCTAAATCAAGTTAGTCATCCATATTAGGCTATATCAATCTCTAAGATATAGAGGGAACCTGTTTCATAGTTTTACTATCATAACCTTGAATAAAGACACATTGTTGTGAAAGATTTAATGCTATATTTATACTGCCGTTCTGGTATATATCTTTAGATAATAAATTAAGCTATTGTAAATGTCCTCCTTTGACATGATGGATAAAATGTATTTATCAATAAATATGATAATTGGGCACAAACACCGTGATGAAAAACTTTCAAAATCCTACAACAAGCACACTTGTACTGACATGATGCCAACTCATAATGACGACAAACAAAATCTTTTCAAAGACAGAGAGAGTTACACTTCGAATACTGGCTGGAAATTGAAGTTTCCATCTTTAATAGAACAAGAGACTGCAGAGTATGCAAATACACTGAAACTTTGTCTTTACTATACTTGGTTTGCAAAGCATACGTTGTTGCTGGCTTTAAATTCTAATGCAGACAATAGATGGTTTAGGAGCATTGGGGCCTGAATTGGGATGGATGTAGGGTAGCATCAGCTGCTCATAGAGAGATGTATGCATAAAGAGGTATAGGGTGGGGAATAAGGTAGGGCACAAGGTGGTAGATGGGCAGAGGGCTAACAGTGATGTATGCATGAGCACCACAGGATAGAAATAACTACGGACGCGCTGAGAAAGGGCATCAAAGAACATCTCCAATTGCCGTTTCTTACCCGCTGGTACTGGAAAAGCCAGCAGAAGCCATTTACAATGTTATAGACTATACATGTATATATTGTGTAACAACATAATATGTACAGAGAACCATTACACGAAGGGTGAATGGTTCCATCACACAGCCCTAGGTTAGCCATTACTATTTAACTATTATCTGTATTATTAATCTAACTATTTTAGATTATTAATGCAACTATTGCTATGATATTTTTTGGATATTCAACCAATTGTACCATTGCTGTATGTGTATTATGACAAGGGATTAAGAATTATACAATTGATAATTAAGAGTCAGACCACATATCTATTGAGTGTCCATACACTAGCCTTTCTTCAGTCCTACCCGAATACACTGCTATATATTAAGATAGATTGACATTAGGTTTCAATATTTCTTCCCATATTCCTTATCATTACCCTCCACTAATATCTACCCATACCAAAATATTAACACGAACAAACTCATGATACATTCTATGGACATATTTCTTAGTAAACTGACCTTCAATGTCAAAGTAAATCAATCTAACCTGAAAGTGATCATTAAGTTACCTTCGAAACACCTCTCGCCGACGAGTCGGCATTGGGGTCCAGAGAAGCCGCTCGTACAGGTACAGGTGTAGCCTTGTGGTGTGGCTGAAGGACGGCAGAGGCCGCCATTAGCGCATGGACGAGAACTGCATGATGGGTAATCCACGATACCTTTCATGTCCAGAGCTGCTGCCCCAAGGTTGATAGCAGCACCGGTGATCTCCAACCGACTCAGGCCACCTGTGGATTACCAGGGTTCTTGTTAAAATTTGTTATTGGGGGATGCCAGATCTCTAGCAGAGGAGCACACTTCATGAATATTGGCATTCAAGCAAACTTTCTATTGCTTAAATTCACTTTCTAAGCGGCTTTAAGACCAGAATTACATTTTAAGTGTGATGGGGCGGCATTTAGGATGAAAGGGTTTAAACAGTTTAATCTTTACTTAAATGCCAACATTCATGCAGTGGAAATAAATGGATAGCATAAATCAATACAGAGTTGTCTCTTCTGTAACCAGTAATTATACAAGAAAGAATTGATTATAAAGTCTATTTAGCATGTTGTACTTATTATGTGACATTGATTGATAATAGTATTATCTTTGCTGACGCCTGTGGGGCTATTGTGCATCACTATTTGTACACATGAACCTGCCATTATAGTTGCATATTTTTACATGGAAATGAAAATGAATTTAGTACCATATTTTTCATTAAAAAATAGACTGGGCTTACCAATGAATCCAGATCTGTAGCCTGCATGTCGTGCTATAAGGTTGTAGTCGGGTACACCACCAATGTACATCCTCTCCACCAGGTCCAGACCCTGGAAGTTACCGAGCGCGGCTCCTGTGTACTCCTTGCCATCCACGATCAATGTACCTGTAATGCACAGAGACAGGGGTTCATCATTGCATGCTCTATGATATATCACTTTTTGCTGGGACCAATTAGTTCATAGGCATCTAAAATACACTGATGTTTCAGAAGATATTGCATCTTTTAAACCCCAAAAGACACACTTCAGAGATAACATTTGTGCTGTACTAAGAAATTCACTTTAGTGGTCAAAATTGGGAATTTTGCGGCATTCTAGCATCAGTATATATCATATGCAACTGTCGTTTAACATAGCATTACATTACAAACACCATGAAATTATAGTCACAAGCTTGGGATAGAAAATGGCACTGACTCACCGTCCTTCTTGCTACGTTTAACCCGTACTGTGTGCCACTGGCTGATTCCGATGGGGTCGCTACGTATGATGGCAGGACCTGATCCCACGTCAAAGCGGAACTCAACCCGGCCCTCACGAAGTCCAACCAACATGAAGTCTCCTTCTCCGGCCATCTGGCCATTGTATATCAGTAGTCCTGTAGGTAAGGAAGGCAGGGTAATTGCTGATACACTAAAGTCTATTATTAATATACTATATGTGGCCAGGTGAAGGAAAACATGCCTCCAGGGGGGAAATGGCTTTTCAAAGCTTATGTTACAGGCTTTAAAATGAGATATCTTGAGCTAAAATATCCCAAGTAGTTTTGCTGTAACTGCTTGTCGAACCAGCGTTGGTGTGTACAACTGAAAATGGCAAATAAGCTCTAAATCCACTATGTCCTATAATGAATACTAATAATGTAAAAATTACAGTTTTGTTGAAAAATAACCAAAGACATCTGATATTTTTACCATAAAATTGGTTCTAGAGGGAATTTCTGAGGTGTGTTTTCAATTCTGAGTTCCTTGTGAAATTTTCAAAAACATTTGTGGCAACAAATTCCCATTTGGAATAATGGACTGTTTCCATGGCAACCAGAAATTGCCATATATGCCAATTTTCCATGTTTCTATGGCAACAACTGTTCCTTTCACATTCCAAAAATGGAACGTTTTCAGTGGAGATAGAATATTTCTAAGCATATCACTGGATTCCCCATGAAAACTTGGTCTCAAGCATTTTTTAGTATATTTTTCAGTGTTTTACCCATATACTGCCCCCTGGTGGCCAAAACTGGTACTAAAAATCCCCCCCAGAGGCACGTTTTCCCTAACCTGGCCACATATGATGCCATTGATATTCTGCTAAGTGATATTATTGATATGCTTCATGATATCATTGGTATGTTAAATGACATTTTTGATATCCTAAATGGTAATTATTGATATGCTAAAGGGTAATCATTGATACTGTAAATTCTGTATTAGCTAGTAGATCTATATTTATAAGCACCCGTGCGCATACATGTACATGGCTTCAGTGGTATTACCCCTTTTGTGCTTATTGAAGACTTTGATAACCATGGTGTTCCAAATTGTATTAGAAATGAACAGGCAAAGCATGTTTCAGGAATCAACTTCCTATATTACATCAGATGGTGAAAGTTTTTTCACATATAGCATCATTTTTGAGCTTTTCAATGAGAAACATATGAATCAGCATTGAAGAACTTTAATAACATTATTTTCAAATAAGTTGGCAGCGTTCTGTTAATATTACCATCTGATGTCTCAGGAATGAATGAAGTCTCCACATCGAAGTCGTAGTATGCCTCTGGTAGAGTCTGTAGGGCTATGTAGGAGGATGGATCCTGCAGGAACCGCGGCACCAGCTCTGAAGCACAAAGGTGTTTGACTTTATGTTACTGGGGCCAACTAGGGGAACAAGTAGTAAATTTTTGTATGCTTAGCAAATATCACTACATGTAATACTTATTTTCTTTGGACAAGAATACTAGAAGTGTCAAGTTTTAGGACATCAAATTTTAGTAACAATAATAATAATACTATTGACCAAGAAGCTTGACTGTACCATTAATCTATAGAATGGGATAATCGGGACATAGCCATAATATTATAGTTCTTGGACTAGCAAGCTAATTGTATTTCCGGAAAAAATGACGTATTGATGTTTCTGAAAATTCCTTTAACCCTAGGTAAGGATTGTACAAGTCACCAACATTTCTCATTTCTTCACTTCACCCCATCCTAAAATTGTCAAATAAGTTCCCTTCCACCAAAAGTAAAATAATAGCATAGGGAAAAGCATTATATTAATTTACATTACAAGGCTATACATGAGTGGAGACCACATGTAAGATGAGGAACACTGAGTTACTGACCTCCTTGCTGCAGGGTTACACTGGCCTCTTCCCGCCCGAAGGTGTTGGCGGCCATACAGACGTATTCACCAAAGTCCTCAGCCGACACCCGCAGGATGTGCAGCTCACCATCACGCACCTCACGCTCTCTACAAACAGTTAGACAAGATCGAGGAATGACATGAGATGGTAGACCTATCATATAAGTTGAAATTATGGTGGAAAGTTAAAGGAAGGGATACCCATGGTGAAGTGGTAAGATAAAGTATCTCACGCCTTTCATTGAGGGCACCAGTGGGGTGTTTCACAAGGAGAAAATAGATACAATTAATTTTACATGTTTTCTAAGACCAACTTAATATCACCCAATGTTAATTTTATCTTGGTGTTTCACAAGTTTCAATTGTATCTATGGACATATACTTAGATACAATTGAAGATAATAATGCGGCTTGTGAAACACCAACATAAGACTAACATTTGGTAAAAATAAGTCAACCTTAATAACCATAAGGCATTAATCTTAAATACACTCCCCTTGTATAATGATCACATAGGATCAACATAAGTGTTGTTTAAATGTGTATAACCAGTTTATTTTCATCCTGAATAAACAGATATCTTCAGGGATTCTTGTGTGTAGTTTGACACATATATTGCATGAAAAAAACATGAAAAAATATGTAAGGAAAATATTAGCGGGCATGGTATGAGCTCCACGCTAATATGCATTGTGAAACACTTATACATTAGTTGTATCTCAATTGTAGGCCAAGACCCTGACTTAACATCTTGGTTGTAGACCTTTGTGAAACACTTTTTAAAAGCAGTATACAATCGATACAACCAAATGTCGGTCTTACTGGCTATATACAATTAAGTCCTCCTATAGAAACACTTATTCTACAATTAATTGTATATGCCCCTTGTGAAACACCCCACAGGCATGTTAATATGAGTGGTGCTAGCAGGGATATGGACCATTGTGCACACTTTATTCATTCTAGACGTGTAGATTTATTTTCAAAGAAAACAATTGGTCTTAGGAGGGTGGACCAGTAAGGAGAATCATATCAAAATAGTTTCTGACTGACCTGGGCAGTTCGCCGTCCCTCTTCCTCCAGATGATGTTGGGTGTCGGGGAGCCGTAGGCTGTGCAGGACAAGGTCACCTTACCTCCCACTGTGGCACGCCGGGTCTGGGACCGCACACGGAACCCGGGGGGTCCTACAGACACAGGGACAAAGTAGTGAGACTTATTACACTTTGCATACAATGAGAGTAACTTTTGAACTTTATATATAATGATTCAAAAAGTAACACTTACACTTTGTACATACTATTATAATGAAAGGTAACATTTTACACTTTGCATACAATGAAAGGTCACTAGCGCTACCCCGCGAACAAAAACAAGTACAGCAGTGGCTTGGATTTAGTTAAATTTAATTATTGATAAATTCAACATTGATTGTATTATACCTTGTATGTCCGTGATACATAGATGTTGGAGTATACGACATATTTATAACATAAATTTGTGGTACCGTATGGTGAATAAATATTGAGAATATTTACATATGTTTAACATGTGATTTGTTAAAAGGAGGGTGGGCGGGAAGAAAAAAGGTGGATATGTTGATCCTTTGATCTGGAAAGTTGGAATGGCGGAGCTTTGGAGAAGGCGGAAGTCATGTGACCCGGGTTATGAGGTCAGACTCAGGTGGGAGGGGGTAGGTGTGTGAGGGTGTATGGGGGAGTGTTGTTCGGTTCACTGGGGCGCTAGTGACACCTCACACTCCCAAGCCTGGGCTGTGAGCACACAAGAATTGCACTTTACATGAGGTGATTTGAAAGGTAACACTTGAAATTTGCATGAAATGAAAAGTTAATTGAAGAGAAAGTTTTAGAATAGGAGGAAGAAGGGGAGGGGGCATGTATACAGATAGATGAACGAACAGAGAGATATCATAGAGGGAGAGACGTGGGAGGTGAGCCAGATGCGAGCGAGTCAGAGAAGGACAGAGGCAGGAAGGGTGCATCAGTTGATAAGATATCCAAAGTACCTTCTACGATGATTTGCACGACCTGGTCTGAGGTGAAGCCGCGCGGGTCGGTGACCACACAGCGGTAGGAGCCGGCGTCCTGGTGCTGGATCCGCTGTAGGTGTAACACACTACCACGCACTGTCACTGAAGCCGGTAACTGCTGTCCTACACGCTCCCATCGGAACTCTCCACGCACGGGACCTAAGAATCGACTCTTTTAGCATTAGCTTTTGTTGGAGAAATAATACTCTATTTTGTTGTTAGTTTTTACTTTGAATTTATCTTTATTTCGCACTGTGAATCTCGAACATAGGGATTTGTAAATTAGGCCGAAAATATGATATACAACCTAGATGTTAATGCTACTATTTTCACTAATTCGGTGCACTATTGATCTGCTAATGATATATTGATAGAACCTTATATCTTCCATAGTTTCATTAAATCCCATTTAAGCTATTTGATTAGGATGATCCCCTATCCTTCAGGCTATATATCATTGGATTCGTATTGGACAAGCGAATAAGGGCAATTGTTTGGTAAAGTGATGAGATTGTGCGTAACACTAGTTGAGTTGTATACATGTATGTATATAAAGATTGTCCGCAAAATGTTAACATATCTGCTTATATAATTCACATGACGTAGACTTACCATCGACACCACAGGAGAGTTCCACACTGTCGCCCACTGTGAGTGTCCTACTGATAACCTCTGGGTTACCTCCAGGCACCACACCGCCATCTGGGGGATCTGAAACACACCACATCAGTCACATACACCAGGATGTCCATTATTATATGAACATGAACAGGGGTTGATTCAAAAGTCAAAGTTGCCTGGAGCAAAGGTGTTCGGCTAAATCTGTGAATTTTAGTTGATGTCCAAAGATTCTCATCTTTTCAAATGAGGAGCTTTCCAAAAAAGGATTTATCCAGAGTGGATAATATGCCATCAGGGCATCAAACTGCTGTTATGCAATATGTCATTTTGTAATCATGATGCATTCATGGATGTATTTATGCATCATGAACAGGGTCGCCACGATGCACCGACACAACATTCGAGAGTTACTCTCTGGAATTTGGTTGGTGCATCATGGCGACTCAGTTCATGATGCATGCATACACCCATTAATGCATCATGCCGACAAATCACCATGAAGCCTTAAGGCACTTTAATGGGTACACAGTGTATTGATACATAAATGCATCATGACGACTAAACATATTAAAGCACTATGCGGCCCTTAAAGAGCTACAGGGTTGATATAACGATTGCCTTACCGTCCACGATGAGGTAGGCGTAGTCCTGGTTGTTGCCGATAGAGCTGCTCACCATGCAGATATAGCGGCCCGCGTCCTCCCGCTGCAGCCGGTAAATACTGTAACAGAATGGCAACATACAATAATGGTATATTTTAAAAATATAAACTTCATTTTATATCTAACTGTCTGTTATATTTGTTATCATAGCCACTGTGCTTCATGGAAAGTGCGTTTGAATGAAGCAGTACTCGCGAAATTTCATTACTACGATCGGTCTAGAATAAATGTATATAGAATAAATCACTAAATCACTTACACAATTGAATGAGTGGAGCTTAGGCATTGAGGACCAAACTGAGTAGAGACATATAGTTGGAGACAGACAATATTTAAGCATTGTACTTACGTGAGAACACCGTTCTGGATGGTGTGCTGCTCGGGGAGGGGTCCTGTCTCCTTGGTCCACTGTACCCGGGGTTGGGGTGAGCCGGTGCCTTGACACCTGAACTGGACTGTTTGTCCCACCGACTGTGTCGTTGTACGTGGTGACACCACCGCTGTAGGGGGCACTGTCACACAAGGCAAACCATTAACACATTGGTTTGGGTTACTGGGATCTACTCACTAGGGAGAGTATTGGGTGAATAAGTATCTGTTTTTTTTTCAAAACATCGATTTCAATTTACATTATCTCCATCCACACATTTTGCTACCACTTTTAACACATTTTTCTTTATAACATACTACTACACACTTTAGCCAAAAGTGTGTTGATCTCAAAAGTGTGTAAGTGAGTTGAAAAAAGGAGTATGTTACTGTTTAAATGCATATTCTCCTAAGACACAATATGTCATATTTCCGGTTGTAGTAGACTTTTAATTAAACCTAATGCACATTTGTGAGATAAAATCGAAATGGAGGAATATTAGGCAATGTAGTGTATCGAATAAGTCCGATCTGAGTTAGCATGGGCAAACCCACATACCTGATACAATAACCTCTGCGTAGGCCTCTGCCCGGCCGGCTGCATTAACAGCAATACAGCGGTAGGTACCGGCATCAGCCGCAGTCACCGTACCGATATCCAGCACTCCGCCCCGCTCCCGGGCCGCCGCAGACAGCTGGGAACCAACCTACAGGAGGAGACAACAGGGTCACACTATGGTATCTATTGCTATACATTGTGTATTTAAATGATTCACATTATGTTGTAAATGTTCACTGTGGCTGTTCATTTTGAGAATACTGTTGTAGCTTTAATAAGCGCAGGGGTCTCAAATAAGCACAGGTCTTGTATAAGTGCAGGGTAAATGGTACCATCAGAATTTACAAGCGTAGGAGCGCTTTTTCAAGTTACTACGGTAGTTGTGGAATATTGCTGATAGTCTGAGGGTAAGGAGCTTTTCAATTACCCTAGATACCATGTTTATAAAGTGTACATATGATATGGTCATAAAGTCTTGAATATTGACTGTATAGAAGGGAATTTACCCATATTCTCTATGTATTAACATTATTATCTATAAGTGTGGTGTCTGCAGTACTTACCTTGCTCCACTGAGTGTTGATGGGCTGGGTGCCGCGTGCCTCACAGGTGAGTCGGATTTGTCCTCCAGGGTTCACCGTCTGTGACGGGGGCTGCACGTACACACTCGGGGCAGCTACAGGAGGGACACAATCACAGGTTACAATAGTTAATGTGTGATGTCCTTGGTGGTGGTCATGATGCACGAATACAGCCCTGGTGAATCCCCTCACCTTGAGTGCATTCATGCATTATAATGACCCTTCGTGAGTGCATTAACCCATGCATTTTGCACAATGCCGCCCTTAAAGGGTTAATGTTCTCAGAATGGGTGTGTGATAAAACACGGAGCATTAAAACTACACCATCTCAGCAACTAAAGCCCCACAGGACAAACTTGGAGAGGGAATATTGCAAGGTTTCCTAGCCTCGATCTGGACACATTGGCCGTTGGACACGGTGTAAGTAGTATAGACAAATGCCTGTACCCTGCAGGCATTACATGTCAGTAGTATAGACAAATGGTAACTTGCACCTGGTTGAGCTGTATTGCCTCAAAGAAAATATCTGCACTGTAATAATGGTTTAGCTTACAGCCTGTGTCGTGCTCGACTAGTAGTGATTTGAGGCAATGGTACTCTAGGATATTAAGGAATTAGAACATAATTATAAGCTACATATTATTGTTATTAAAAGGGTAACATGTATTTTAAATGTCATTTTTAAATACAATGAGCCACCCCCCCCCCCCAACATGAGAGAGTGATTAGCAGCAACCCTGAAACATTGGATGCATGTAGTCCCTACATACTATAACCTGAGTATCTCCTATCTGAGTATCCCATGTATTATACTACAGACTGGCCCTTACCCTGTACAGTGATGGCAAATACAGCGTCAGCAGAGCCGGCAGAGTTGGAGGCTGTACAGATGTACTCTCCTGCGTCCTCAGGCTTCATCTGGTGCAGACGGAGCAGGCTACCCGACATGTCGTGGTTAGCCGGTAGCTGACCGCCTCGCCGTGACCAGCGGATAGTGGGCTGTGGTGAACCTAGGGTGTAGGACAAGATGAGGTTAAGAGTTATAGTTACAACTTACTTATTCTTATACTTGGATTAGGAATATCAAACTATAGTCATCTTTAAATTTTTTCTATTTTTTATGTATATCTTTAATCAATATTTAAGAATTGTCAGTTAGAAGAAATAGAGTATAGTGTACAGAAACACATTGAAGAGTGTAATTATCAATATATTATCTGCTTGAGCACTACAGGTGCATTTGAAACTGTTATTAATATGTTTTTTTGTGAAAGCCTGCAGGGCGTATAAATTGAGACCGCTCATTAATTATGACATGTGATTTGGGTTGAACCCCTCATGCTATGCGACGGTGAGAATGCAAGCAAATATCTTAAGTACTTATTATGTCAAAGGAAGACAATATCCACGAGTGCGTGTGAATTCTTCATATACATATGTTACTATGAGTTAATCATGTCTGACAGTCGGTAGAGACTTTTGTTAACTGATGAATTACTATATATATCACTGAAGGTTGGTCGGCCAATTGTTGCGACTGAAGAAAATGAATTTTATGTGCGCAATAAAAACCCTTGAAATTGAAATTGAATTGAATTGAAAATATCACCCATTGTTTTACTGTTTAAAAAGTGACATCTAAACATGTGGAGGGCCTTTTGGCAATGCAAATTTACTCCCTATAACTTAGTATAAGCAGTGTTCCTTATAACCAATCTTAAATATAGACAGGATGGGAAATTTTCCTTATAACAAGAAGTTCTTTATATCTGTCCTCCTTATAATGAGATTTCACTGTATACCAATTTATGTCCCACCTGCTACACTGCATGTTAGCTCCACAGTAGATCCTTCTGTTACAACCATCTCCTTCCTGGCCTCGTCAAAGGTAGGTGCTCCCACTGCTCCTCCACCACCCGGCCGTCCACTGTCGGCCACTGGAAAGACACCAGAAACAGGGTCAGCAGGGTTTACATGCTAGTTCACTGTAACATAAATGGGGGTCTAAGAGGGCATACTCTATAGGTTAGTATATGCGACTACATTTAGGGATATGATATAGCCCTACAGTCGAGTTAATGGGGTGTAGTTGATAGCTATTTATGGAAACATTTATTATCCCCAAAGTGGTATATGTGTAATAAAATCTGCGTACTGGAAAACACCATGCAGCTTTTGAACACTGTGAAAGGGCAAAGGTCATTACACACGCATCATTGTAAGGGGGAGGGGATAAGGTTAATAGGTTAATATAAGTCAGATGATTCCACTGCTTGACTGGTCAATTAGACATAGCTTAAACAGTCATAATCAACTAAATCACCAAGATCATTGGATGTTTAAAAAGATGAAAAACGAGCTATACATTATACAGCAGCCACTCACCTACAAGCTCGAAGCGCATTTCTGAGCGGCCTCCCTCATTCTCCGACACACAGATGTAGGTTCCTGACTGTGCAGGAGTGACTGACCGGATGTCGAGTACAGCGGACCCTCTGTCCCTGCCCTCCGCAGGCTGTCCGGCTGCGGCACGTGGAGGGAACCTCCAGTACACGACAGGAGCTGGGGCACCGTCCGCAATACACTCCACGTACACGCGCTCTCCGCTCCGCACACGGTACGGGCTTTGTTGGCTGAACGTCACTCGTGGCCGGCCTGTGGGGTGAAATAGTCCAGGTTTAAACATTGTTATAACTGTATATTTTCTCTATGTTGCGCGTTTGAAGCATTGTCAGTTCCTCGTGCTATGTATATAAGGGAATGAGCTTTCGTCTTCTACATACGCTAGGCATACAAGGACCCTATTTTGCACTAGGTCTCTTCCAATTTAATGGTAAATCTGCCATTTTTTCAAACAACTTTATATTGTAAAACAACCAGGATCAAGTGAGATAAAAATTGAGAATAAAGAGGTTTGAAAACCGGCATTGCACAGGCCTGTGTATCATAGCAGTGTCCCAAAGACCAGGCTCACTGTCTTCTGTGCACCGCGACAGCGTGGGCCATGATTGAATTGAAGGATCGAGAGAAAGCTATATAGAGAGCATACTAGATACATTGAAGACCATGACGGTACATTTGAGCCTACCTGCTATGGTGAGGGTGGCAGTTGATGTGACGGTGCCTACAGCATTGGTAGCTGTACACACATAGGAGCCCTGCTCCGACCCGTCCACCCGGTTAAAGCGAATCACACCATTGTCCAGCACCTCCGTCGTAGAGGTCATCCTCTCATTACCAGCACTGCCAAACAAAAACACCATTTGCTATAATACAAAGTATTTCTCTCCTACCCTAGTAGCAAACACACTGTGGCCCCGGACGGGGCCAGACTGTGTTTGCAAGTCTGGCCCGGAGTGGGCTAACCGACGGGCTCCCGTCGGTTTAGGGCACTGGGCTTTGGTCTGGCCCCGTGTGGGCTTCCCATGTTGGGCGCAGATCGGGTTTTGGACGGGAAGCCCACTTTGGGCTCAGATCAGTTTTTGGACGGGCTTCCCACTTTGGGCTCAGATTGGTTTTTGGACGGGCTGAAAGTGGGTTCAGATCGGTTTTTGGATGGGTTGAAAGCGGGCTTAGATCGGTTTTTAGACGGGTTGAAAGCGGGCTAAGATCGGATAATTATGGGTTTTTAGAATCTATTCAATCATTCTCCAATGATTTCTTGTATTTGTTGAACCAGATATCCTAGGTCCTGCTAATCAACCCAAGGCATAATCATACTCTTCCTACCCAATAATGGAAGTATCAAGCAGGCATATTATCATCAGGTTTGAGCCACATGCAGCATAGACAAGTGTCTTTGGTGCACATTGGCCTTCAAAGCCATAGTGTATACCTACATGGGGCACATGAGTCTTGTATTAAGATTGTAATGCCACAGAAATAGTGTTTACACTGGATAGCTGCTTAGAGAACCTCCTTTTCATCATTCAAATATATATTCTATCTTATTTCTAAACTGTGAGAACATCTATTTATTGTTTCCTATTCTACATCACTTTAACATTTTATTGTATTATTATATAATGTCAATTTCATCTGGCTTTGTTGGAAAACTCTAGATATTGTATAGTAGTGACATCTGGTGTCAATCATCAGAACTATATTAGACCAGTTGCCCTGTCCAAACCCAACCTCAGCCCTCATCGGCCCGGAGTGGGCTAACCGACGGGCGCCCGTTGGTTTAGGGCACTGGGTTTTGGTGTGGCCCCAAGCGGGTTGCCCGAATTGGGCTCAGAACGGGTTTTGGACGGGTTTCCTGTCTTCTGGCCAACATGAACCCAAAGCGGGCAGCCCGCTTTGAAACTGATCTGAGCCCAAATCGGGCAGCCCGCTTTGAAACTGATCTGAGCCCAAAATGGGCAGCCCGATCGGGGCCACACTTCAGCCCAGCCATTAGGGGGGGGTGTTAAATCGCTAATTTTGTCGTACGGTTTCAGGGACAGGCTCAAATTATGCACTTGGGACCCAAAACTCAGGAAATCACAAAAATATTTTTTTCGGACCCCTGTGACCCCCCCGTACATGGGGTCCGAAGATCAGCCAAATAGTGAGAAAACAGCCAAAATTCAAGCTTTCAGATTCCTACTCAAACCTCACCATGCCTTCATGAAAATGGTCAGAAACCTTAATTTGGGACCCAAAGAGAGCATTTAAAGTCATATTGTTGTGATTATAGGGGTGTTTCCCCCTCTGGGGAGGGGGTGCGTCCATGGTAAAATACCGATAAATCAGCTTTTTTGAAGGCATTTGCTCCTATACAATCAGGTCTCTATACTGCCATAAAACATCATCATGAACCATTCTGTAGGGCCCCCTGTTTCTGTTAACTACCCCCTATGACCCCCTAACCCCCCGCCCCCCATAGCATGCACCAATAACCATCAGATAACTCCCTTCCCCCCTCCACCCTTGCCTCTATGTTACACTGTACTCAGAATGTCAGGATCTTTGAACATCAATAGTCATTTACAGAAACCTTAGCCTGTCTTGGGAGTAAGACAGTGATGTGTTTAAAAGAGGGGTGGGGGATATGGAGGGGGCCCAGACCTCCTCCGTTACCCTATACAGACATAAGAGGAGGGCGACCTCAGTCTATCTAAGAACTCCAACCATCAGACCTCTTATGATTAATTTATCATACATACAGGAATGGCTTTACCACCTCAACAGAAAACTGATAAGGGACCCAAAGAGACTATTACAGCTTATATTATTGTGATTGCATGAATATAACCCAAATTTTGGAGGGGCTTTGCTTCAATATATTTGAATTATCAACATATCAAAATGAGTTTAGATCAGATAGATGATACCCTTTTCAAAGGTCTCTATATTCATTTTGAGTTACCCTACCAATGATCACAGCCCCCCCCTCCATTATATGCCTAGTACCTCACCCCATGTGTATTCATAGTCAAGATGACTGCTTCATGTTGTTACACTTATTATACATAGTAATTCTATAATAGTTATAGCAGAGATCTAATATTAACATCACTAATCACCTGATACAACAATAAATAAAAACCCTGACTCTCCTCCTTAACCAAGTGGTTAAATGCATAGAATGTTAGATGGTAGAGGTGTGAGGGGGGGGGACCTTGCAAATGACTCCAAATAAGGACTGGTGTCCATATCTCTCAGTCCACACCTTGCATGGTTAGTATCCTAGACATAAGACGAGAGATAATTATCTAATTCAATTCTCTGAGGTAAATACTCTGAACCCTGAATATTATTGAAGTCAATAATAAACCTTGCAATTATATTATGGGGAGGGGTAGGTAACCCTGATACCTCATGTGCAGTGCTTAAGATCAGATTTTGTCAAAGACGGGCATACATGCAACATCTGAGGGTGCTGCTATAATATTCAGATATATGAAAATATAACATAGGCATGGTGCTTGGTAGACCTATGCAATCCCCTATATGGGGTAAAGGGTAAGTTGGTAGAACCTAATATCAAACTTTGAGGACAGATGAATACATATCTTGATATTAAACCAAATATTGAACCCAACTTTGACTCGAAGTACAGTATCCCTCTACCAGCTGTAGTAGATACACCTACCAGGGTGATCTCAAGGACCCAGCTCACTCATTCTCTTTTTTTTTGTGGGGGGGGGGGGGGGCTCTTTAACCACACCACTGTCCCACTCCCAGACATGATACATACCATGAGAGGCAATGCTGTGCACTGTGCCACATGGAGGGAGGGTTGGGCTGATGGTTGTATGGAGCTGAGGGGGGGGGGGGGGGGTTATTTCATGGCTATTAGTTAGTTGTGAGGGTGGGGATGGGGTGGAGGGGGGTCATAGGGGGTGGTTAACAGGAACAGGGAGCCCTCAAGAAAGGTTCAAACTATCAGACAGGTCTTATGTTAATACATTATTTCAGTATAGGGTAATATAGAGGCGAAGGGGGGGGGGGGAGTTATCTGATGGCTATTGGTGCTGGGAGGGGGGGGGGGGGTCATAGAAGGGAGTTGACAGAAAGAGGGGACCCTCCAGAAGGGTTTAATCTGCCTGATTAGGTGTCTTGAGGACCCTTGATGGCAGTATAGGGATATGATTGTAAGGGAGCAAATGCCTTCAAAATAGCTGATTTATTGGTATTTTACCAAGGACGAACCACCTTCCCAGAGGGGGAAACACCTCTACAATCACAACAATATGACTTTAAATGGTCTCTTTGGGTCCCATATGAAGGTTTCTGACCATTTTCATGAAGTCATGATTTGATTTTAGAAGGAATCTGAAAGCCTGAATTTTGGCTGTTTTCTCACTATTTGGTCGATCTTCGGACCCTATGTACGGGGGGGTCACAGGGGTCCGAAAAAAATATTTTTGTGATTTCCCGTGTTTTTGGACCCAAATGCATAGTTTGAGCCTGTCCCCGAAGAAAAGTAGGTTTATCACCCCCCCCTACAGCCATCTGCCCAACATGAAACCCAGCTCAGTTTTGCCCGACTTCAAACAGCCAATCCGAGCTAAAACCAAATTGGCCCCGTGCGGGCTTGCTACTAGGGTATGTGTTTTTTTTACCATCAAGGTTTCTGCTATAAGGCACACCATGAATAAATGGCTAGTGCGGGAAAAACAAATTTGCTATAATATATTCAAGCATACCAACATTTTGATGACAGCAATGTCATATAATTAGCTGAATTCATGTCATAATTATGCAGAACTGCTCCTTAACTTAATCAAACAGTCCACCTTTGAACCTGAATATTTTACATCAATATGCAATATTGAACACTTGAATAGAGTGTTACTCACCGTGACCATGTGATTTCGGGTGTAGGGATGCCGCTGGTGACTCTGCACTGGAACAAGGCGCTTGCCCCCAGACTAAGGGACTGGGAGTTTTGAGGGTACATCTCTATCTCTGGTAGTTCCCGTCCTGTGCAGACAAACAGCATTACAGGGTGAGTATTTACACCTTTGCGTCATATGGATACTGTATTATACAGTAAGAGTTAGCTATAGCAAACCCATTGGTACAAACACTGTGAAGTTGTAATAATCAAAAGTTGTTTAAACACAAATCAAATTTGATTGGGAACCATCAGACTTGTTGATAAAGCTTTGTAATTTTATCATAATAATTTTCACTAACACTACAGTGCTAGATATTGTTTACTGACGTAATATGGCGAAAGTAGCAAAATCTGCTTTACAACTGATTCTCCTGATGAGGGTGCCTCTGCTACTGACATTGCATTCCTTTAAACTAAGTGTAGTATAATATAATGATGTTTCTGTGCTATGAGACGTACATATTACATTCCCACCGGTAGTAAAAGTGTACAGTATAATGTGTGCAGTGGACCTTTTACTCTTCCCATCACATTGCAATATGGTTGCCTACATGGTCATACATCATTATAATTATCAAAACGACTTACGTTCCACTTCTACAATGGCATGGCCGCGCGCTCTACCAGCTGAGTTTTCTGCATCACACACGTAAACTCCACGGTCCTCCACCACGGCTGCTGATATCCGCAGAACATTGCCAACCACCTGGGAATGACACCCACAAAACAGGTTATGCAAGGCCAGGGCAGCATTATGATAATCTGGTGATAATCTAACATCAGTCATATATTCATGCAAACTAGAAAACCATATTTAAATTTTGCAGTAATTATATTAAAAATTTTGAAATGTTTTCTTGTGAGAACAATAATTAGACATTCAGCAAACCATGGCCAGCATGGAACAGCTGTAATCAACACGGGGGAAAAATGCACAGTTTAGTCAATACCAGCTATAAAAGGCTTCTGAGCCGCTCATACCTGATGTCGGGAGGTGAGCTCCCCGCGGACCTTGGACCACCTGACGGATGGGGTCGGGCTTCCAGTAACCACACACCTGATGGTACCTGACTGACCCTGGGAGATGGTCTGCTGCTCAGGCTCCACTATCACCTCAGGTCTCACCTCTGTGGGCATAAAATATGCAATATATAATGATATTTTATTGATTCCTTAGGGTTATACTATAAATGGGGGTTCATTTATGATCTTTCTTAGAAGCTCTTAAAAATAATTAATAATTTCAATTTTATGATTTTATCTTTTTAAAGATTATGATACATGACTAGTCAACCTTAGATGTGAAGTTTATATAATATTATCTGGTTATTCAGTAGCTCACTTACCCCGTCCACCACCTCCGTCACCACCACCGCCGCTGTCTCCTCCTTCGAGTGAGAGATCTACGTAGGCAGTGCCTGACCGTCCTGATGCTAGCGTGATGGTACACAGGTATCGACCGGCATACTCAGCGACACACCGAGGGATGGTCAGCACACCGTTCTCCTGTCGTGAACCTGTAGTATGGACCATGGTGAATTATTGTACAGTAGAGAAGGAAGGAAATATGTAACAGGAAAGCCAGTAGCTTGTCTCAATATCTAAATTGAGGATACATATAGTCAACATAGGTACGATCTGCTCATATCACCAGGTGAAGTAAATACAGTATAAAGGTATAACCTACTTATAATAGCATACTTTATTTGTCACACCTCATCATTGTTATAACCATGATTGTTGACTAAAACCGTATACCTGATGACCAAGGGAGCATCTTTTTGCATTTGGTGCAAACAGTATAAACACATTGTTGTGGAAATCGAGTTAGATATCAATGCAGCAAACCTAATATCCATGGATATTAGATGTGCACATCCAGACTCCTCAGAGTATTTATGGAGTACATACCTGGGGGCAGAGATCCTCCTTGGCGGATCCAGAATATACTGGCCACGGTCTCAGTGCCTCGTGTCCTGCAGTCCAGGCGGGCATCTTGTCCATAGCTAACACGCATAGCGGGCTGACCGACATCCACATTAACATCACCTTCAGGTTCAGGGTCAGGCCCTGGTCGGTCCTCTGTGAAACAAGCAGTAAAGATGTCAAAACAGTTACAGTAGTGATATAAAACTCCAGGTATTGGGTTTACCTTGCATGTATAAAGTACTCGAGCAGCATGTAAAATACCCTCAGTCATATCCTCGCACTCGTGTCCGTGTTGGCCCTTGCTAGCAATGCGCAGTTTGCCAAGGAAGGTTTACAGTTACAATTAAATTATTACTATTCGCAAGAAGTGCAGAGCGAAGAACTTCAAATGGGCATTGATCAGAATATAAACTACAGCGACAATAGAAACATACGTCCACAAGCAGAAGCCACTACCTCGCTACATAGAGCTTTTAATATGGTAGCCATAGTAACAGCTCAACAACACATACCGAATGTGAATCTTATAGATACCATATTCGAACATGGACCATCAAAAGCTCTCTTTTATAAACAAGCTTGCACTCAGACAAACATTTTAGAAAGTTTGCATGTCAAACTTCACTTAAAGCCATGCTTGTGCAGAAGCATCATATGCTACATTCATAATAAATTACTATAATATTTAACATCATTATTCTACTATTGTCTATTTTGATACAATGGCTTACATATACATCCAAATCCTTTATAATTATTGCTCCTAGGTAGACTAGTGTTTTCTTAAATCAAAATTGCTCAAAGTGATTCTTATTGCTAATAGATCTTTCCTAAGCATTGCATCTGGATTAGTTCTACAATAACTCCTTAAATATTGGTAGTATTGAATACTAACCCAATCCCTTCTTATATCAGTACAGAATGATGTGAGTACTATAGCCAGCAAACTAACTATTATGAGCATTGGTATTTAAACAAATTGTGTATAAAGTGACAATTTTGGTAACTCACAATATAGTAAATGATGATATGTTTATCAGATTTAGTAGATTTTATTGGACTTCACAGAAAGTGTCACTTTAAGAAATGCCATATTTGCTTAAATTCCAAATATTTCCATGCAACGTGCAAGGCACTGAGGCATTTTGTCTTTATGATTATATATACATACAAAGTGAGACAGTATGGCTTATGTCTTGCATATATATAGAGGAAGACATTTTCCACCCACCCTAATTTCTGTTAATTCTAGACCTAAGACTAGAAATTAGATTCGCCTTAAATACTATAAATAACCACTGTTAGATTGCCTAGCGAGGTCAATGCTATAATTAAAGTTCACACTTAAAAATTAATAGTAACACTTATCTATCACCAAACCCCTTTCAGGAACCATCCCGCAGTTATAAAATGAATTATACTCCGAATCATGAGCAATTTGAATATGTTTTGTAATAGATTACAATGGAAGAGATGCTGAGAGGGGTTCTATGGAATTCTGCACAAGAATAAGTGATGCTTAGGGAGTGGTCATTTTTTAACAACAGAGGGGGGTCGGTGGATTTTCAAGCGAGCGGCAGGGGTCGAAATTTGAGCTATAATAAGGCGCTGGCTTTTTTGCTAAAAAAGGGTGCAATTATTTTGGTCCCCCCCTCAAGAGGGGTCGAAATCTTTTTGGTCCCCCCCTTCAAGGGGTCCAAGTATTTTTGGTCCCCCCCCAATCCACCACCCCCCCCCCCCCCCCATGTTGTTAAAAAATGACCATTCCCTTAACTCAATCATCACAACCCTTAACCTGTCACTTAAAGGCTGTGGAGCTTTGAATCTACACTTTGAACTTCAAGGTAAAACAGACGCCACCACACACCAACATAGGATCTCCTATCAACTCAAACGCTTGCCATGCAGACCAAGGGTTGTACTTTTGAACTGGGGAGGGGCATTTGAAACTCCAGAGACATGCCTGATGAAAATTCAAATTAAGTTCAAATAAACTACAATAATGACCTGTTAGGACCAAATAAATATCCATTACGGTGAGAAATGAGAGTAATCAATTATTAGTCCAATATTGTTATTTTATATACCCAGCAAATTAGTATCATACTGTGTGGGGATGATTTGATACCTGTGCTAAGTAACAATGTGATCTACTAGGGCCAAATCTCATAAAGATGCTCTGCTTTTTGGGTAGAATAATTATTCTTTATTAGA
This sequence comes from Harmothoe impar, assembly GCA_947462335.1. Classification (NCBI taxonomy): domain Eukaryota; kingdom Metazoa; phylum Annelida; class Polychaeta; order Phyllodocida; family Polynoidae; genus Harmothoe; species Harmothoe impar. The sequence goes on along the minus strand of OX381716.1, from coordinate 30,270,060 downwards.
GGAATCTATTTGTAGTATTACGACGGTAAAAAATTGAAATCTGCCATTTGCTGATGTATGGCATCATGGTATACATCCCAAATCCAAGATGGCTGCCAACTAGGCATTATTTCGGATGAAATTCTACCATTTTAAGCAGGAATTATGCCTAGGTAGCAGCTATCTTTGATTTGACATGGTTGTATGGTAGATGCTTTCGTGTTTGCATATAGCAGATTCGTATTCAGCACACTCAAAATAATCTAATCCAATTCCAAAAGCAATAACTTCAACTCATAAATTCCTAGAGCTTTAACATTATCAACACGGACTCAGACTGTATGCAGGTGTGATGTTGTATCATCTTATTTCACCCCTCCACACAAGCACATCATCACACATTGGTACATAGCACAAACATGAATCAATGAAATATTTCTAGCACACTTCAAGTGTGGCACAAGATGACACAAATTTGCTGGGTAGGGAAGGAGTCGTCATTGGTGAGAGTTGGCATGGTGAGGTCTGAAAACTGAATAGGAGGAGGCAGAAATTATCAGTGAGTCGCGAGCAGTAGAAATAATAATAATTAGTGATCGACAACTTAAAGTGATCAGTTTTGATGTTAATATTGGAGTTGTGTCAGCGCGCGGGATCACCCTACCTCCGGTTACATAGATTATGGTGCGGACCTGCGCCGAGCCGGCTGTATTTTTGGCTGTGCAGAAGTATTCAGCCTCGTCTCTCTTGCGCACAGCCGGGATGCGGAAGACACCATCGACGACTATGGCATCAGGGTTGAGCCTTCCGCCCTGCCCCCCGGTCCACTCTATGAGGGGTCTGGGGGTGCCGGTGGCGGTACAGGTGAATTCAGCGGGGTCCCCTACTTCGAGCTGCAGGTAGCGCGGGTCCAGCCGCACCACAGGAGCCTCCTCATTCACTGCAGTCGTAATGCAGCAGGGTCGTCAATGGTCGTCAGTGGTCGTCAATGGTGGAAGTGGTCATGGTAAGGGGGAGCGAAAGGCGCGCAGAGTGAGTTCAAGTTCACAGAGTTGTGGAGATCTGCCTACTGTAGTAGTGGCACACCAGCAGGTAAACTCAACATGAAACATCAACAAGACACTGACAACAATGTCTACTAGAACAGAAACTAGAAAAGCCTACTTTACTGTGTTGGTTAAGGCAGCAGAGATCTACTACTATGCAACAATAGTTTTGTAACCCATTGGGCACATTGGACACTTGGCAGTCAAAGGATATGCTGCACTTATTTGGTTCATTTTTATTCATTTTGATCAGAGATACACATAAATGTGTAGCCTTCTTTGCACAACTTGGCCTCAGTGTTTGATGTTTAATCTTGGCGCTATTAAAGGTCCATACAAACCAGTGTACCATATTTGGTGCAAAGAAGGCCCTTGACAAATATCTCTTTTCAGAATTAATCTAAACTTAATCTGAAATGTGCAACTAGATCCTTGGGACATCCAGGCTGAAAGGGTTATGTACCCTGCCCTAGTCTCTCCCAACCAGAATTCAAAGGTCAAAGATGTTAAGGCGCGCTGTGACCTTAAGACAACAATGCTCTGTAACAACCACACTACTACACATAATATTATCAGCTGGCGCTTATTAGGTAATGGTATGCTATGACTTTTCACATTTGTGTTAATATATGTATTGCATCTATTTTGTTGGTATCATACATCATCTACATAGTACTACAGATTATGTGATAGATCAACCAGATTTAGTGATATCATATAACAGTGTGTGCCTAGCATAGCTTATGAAGTAATTACTTTACTATTGCTATGACTAAGGTCTCAGTTATCCATATTTTCATTGAACATAAATAATATCATTAATACCAAAGGCTCAATTTCTTTTGTATGGATACTTAGAGTCCTCTAACATCATCTTTACAAGATCAATTTAATCGTGTCTGTAATTGATGTAAATACATGATTAAAGTAATCACATCTATAACACACAGTCATGTAATCAGGCTGATAATTCGGCAGGGACTAAATCAGGAGCCGCACTTACTATCTAATCTCCCGATTACATTCCAATCCATTCACCTGCCCGATTACACTGGTGTCGCGGACCTGGCCAATATTACAAAATTGTAGCTTATTAAAAAAGTATACACTCTTACCTCCCACGTAGAGAATAGCCTTGTCGGTGTCTATGGCATAGAAGTTTGACCCTGTGCACGTGTATGTGCCCTGGTCAGAAGGCCGTACATTGCGGATGGTCAGTACACCTTGGCCATTATCCTCCATTCGGTTGTCCATCTGCCCAGCATCGCGCTCCCATGCCAGTGTGTAAGTAACCTGCCAGGGGTGCAGATAGAGGTATTAGTTGGTGTAAAGGGTGTAGCCTCTGAAGGCTGTCTACAAAATATCCAGTTATTATATGATTTGTATCTTAGATGGATGAGGGGGTTGGTAAATCCATATTTTCAAAATATGTGACACTCTTACATTGGCAAAATATGTATAATTTTGTTGATATTTGTTTGTGATGATTTGGTCAATTGATAGATTAAGATCTTTCAGAAATTATAATAATGTCAAGTGATAAACGTGCATCAGTGCTGAAATGGTGTGGAATTTATGCAGCAAGCCTTGACATAATTCAAAGTCTTAAAAGGAGAGTCCAATAGTTTAGAATTGACTTAAATACAATATTTTACATGGTGCAAACTTTTTGAAGACTGTATATAAACAATATGCCTGCAGAATACGCATTTTGAGATGGGGAAGATGAAGGACCCGGATGTCAGCTGACCCCAACATTCTGACACTAGGGGCAGCAAGCTGGTGGCGCCACCCTGTGGCAATGACGTCACGATGACATCATAAACTGCAGAATGCAGCTAGAGATGCAGCAGCGGTTACTGCTCTATTTCTCACACTAATGGAGCCAATTGAAAGCCACTGATATAATAGAATCGATTTTCTGATAGCAGAGCTTCTAATTCAACGAAAATGCTGAGAAGTAGTTAATACAAGACGTAACCCAATTGTGTTGTACAGAATGAGGAGAACACGCAGGTATGTCTTTGGTTGTGTGAGAATGCAAAAGCAACTTGGTGGCCGTTAATTAATATTACAGTACATTAATCATACTAAGCATATAAATCATGAAAAACATCATTTAGGTTATCTGATAAAGTAAGGAAATTTCGAAATTATAGCTTCCAATTGGCAGTCCATCCTGTCCTTAACGAATAGCTTACAGCATTATGACATAAATCAACATGGATCTCTGACATAGAAAGCTCATAGTCTTTTGTATTTGCCTCCTATTAAGAATGGTGAAACCAGAAGCGGTGCCTATAAAGTGTTCCTCTATCCAGAAAATGCATGACTTAAAAGCATCCATTCTTAACAGTCTGCAAATACTAACCAGTATTACCCATAGGCCTATGGTATAACAACTTTAATACATCAGCTGAGCTGGCCTGAACTTAGATTCAGAGAATAAAAGTTCTTTAACATAATTTCATAGGTGGTACAACCTATTAATGGCTCAGTGTATAACGGTGCTAAAATATCTCTTTACCATCATTATAATGTAACATACTGATGAAGATATTTGCAATTTAAACACTTTTCTACCTTGCACATACATTTTCATATTTGAAACACATTCTGTTTCGTTTCAAAATGAGCATGTACATGCAGGTTTCAAGAATTGCCAAAAATACAAAATAGATCTGAGTTACCTCTTCATCTGTAGACTAAAGCATTGGTAGAATGGCATTAGTCTGGTTTTATACAGCTGAGAGAGCATCTTGAATCAACCCCAGATAATACATTTATATATTTCACCCTGAGATTAAAATATGAAAGAAAAAATAAAGCAATTAGATTAGAAAGAATGATATGACAATCACATGACATGCAGCAGAGAATACCATGCGCATTACTTGTAAAAGTACATAATTATGTATTCAGTCTTTTTTTTATGTTTTCATTTTTACTTTTCAGGTTTTAAACTAATTATATTTATGCGTCATGTGATTGGCTACCATGTCTTACCACTTGACCTACCACTGTGTTCTGATTGGCTGACATGCTGCAGAGCCTCCTTGTGGACAGAAGATGACATTGCCTGGTTGGCATCTGTTGGGACCATGAGGTACGTACAGGACGGACAGGGTGGTGGGGTGGGTGGGGGTGGTTGGGGGTGGTTGATACAGAGTCATGGGACCCTGCAGCATTTGGGCCCTGGTTCAGAACAGGATCCTCTGGAACAAGAGCTATCCTCTAAGTGGTCTCCCAGCACTCGCAGGTACAATCAGCAGCTGTTTCAGTCACCACTAGGCAACAACAACGAAACAGTTGGTCAGTAGAAAAAACTGGTGCGAGTGAGCAAATCATTATCATATCCTTTTTTAAGATTTTCTTTTTTCTTGATGGATTTCGTACATTGAAAAATGGAGCAAGGAAAAAATGCTTTTACCCAGCTTCTGACAAAATGTCTAAGTGAACCCACAACAAAAAAAAGGAAATTGGTTGATCTGTGAGAATAAAGTAGTAAAAAATGCAGTTCTAAAATGTTCTGAAAATTTACCATTATTCAAAGAATTGAAATTCAATGAGCTCTAGTCCAAGAAGTTCTTGTTCCAAGGATACTGCTTTAAAGGGCCCAATGCTAGAGGACCCAGGGACGTGATACACGAGAGGATGAATTAGATATGTTGAGGGTAAGGGAGATGACCTCCAGGGGTCATAGGACATATACAGACTGGCCTGACATGCTGGAACCAAGGTGGTTACCAGCATTGGCGACTGAATGAGACGGGGCGGTAGTAATAGACAAGAGTCAGGGGAAGGGGTAGCGGGATTAGAACTGGCCACATCTCTGACCTCGACCTCACTGTGAATCTCTCCATGGTCATTTTCCAAAAAGATATGGATAATATTTTCAGTTAAATACTTTTTCAAAGGAAATGTTATTTTTTTAGGGAATGATTTAAAGGAGTAAAATTAATTATTCATTCACTTTAACATAAGGAGTGTAAATATCTGACAGTAAAGCCCGGGACAATGCATGCGAACAATAGCCAAAAAGCCTGGGTAACGAAACAAAATGCTATTTCGTGCGCGCCTTTCTGGTGGGAAGTTCTGCCTTGTGTTGAGCTAGCCATTGCTTAATCTCATAGTATTAGTGCACAGAGAAGCCAATTATGTGACTCTTTATTTGTCCAAGAGAACATTCTTAACATGGAGGTTCAATAAGCCTTGCCAAACCAGAGTGGTTCACAGGGAGAGAGGTGACAGGGAACATGTGGCCGATACGGTACAGTTACTGAACGGGGTGGTGAAACCTTTTTTGTTTTCTTTTTCTTTTGTTGTTGATAATTTGGGATATTTTGTATGGTGCAATATGTCATCCATTGCTGTTCTGAAGAGCCTTGTGGCCTTCAACAGGAGGTTAGTTGTAATTTTCTTACAAGCCAAATAACTGCTTAGCTAGTGTAGCCTAAATGTAAGCGCCTAAATATAAGCTCTAGCCTCCGCCAAAAGCATTGACTATATACATGTGGGTTAGAGCATTGTACTTTCTAAATTTAGATTCCCTCTAGACCAAAGCCGAGAAAATGACCTACCCATCCCTGAAATATACAGAAGAAGTTGCTGAAATGTGTCTATATTTGAATCTACTTCAACTGGGGCTACTGTACTAGTTGGCTCCCTTAAATAGCAATCACTTTACATTTGTAATCTAATCACCTTTGTAATCTTGAAGTCTTACGAGACTGAAAATTCTTATCAAAAAGCCTAAATTCAGAAAGCATGAATCGAATGATACTCGAGCACTTAAGGCCGATAACGAGAAAGCCGGAAGCATGCAAAGCACATAGGGTTCAAGGGGATACAGGGTCAAGGTCAAGGGTCTGTAGGGTCAGGGATGGATGAAGGATGTGCATGATGATTGAAATGGGCAAAAAGAAAAAGACACGTCTACATACATCCCTAACCTGACTTTTACCGGTGCACACAAAGCGCACTGTGGTGCCCGCCTGCATCGTTCTCTCCTTAGGCTCCTGTACGATCACCATGATGCCATTCTTATCTGCAAGTGCAAAACAGTATCACTCAAAACCAATCAAAAAGAACAGGACAAGAAAGCAAATTATCATCACTCAAACAGAATAGAGTAAGAAATGTCTTGAAAGACAAAGCAGGCAATCACATGAATACTACATGAACTTTAAGTAAATTAATGGGTCACAGGTTCTCACTAGTCATAAATCATTCCTTTTTGATTGTAGAATAGCTCAGCGGTTAATTAAATAAATCAACATATTATATGACAGTTTTCACATTATTTGTAGCTGATATCAATCTAAATATGAAATAACATTGTAAGATGATTATTTCACAAATACAAGACACAAAATATTCCCAAATTCAATATTCAGCCTTTATTGCTACAATGTTTATCTGAGTTAATTGTTTATGATACAAGACTGTAAAGGTAATATAGGAAGCTTATTTCAGCAATGATGAGAACTGACCCTGCACAGTGATGTCGACCTCTCCTCGGGTCTGTCCATACTGGTTATTAGCAATAACGATGTAGCGTCCAGCATCACTTGGTATTAGACTTCTGATAGTCAGGGAGTAGTCATCAGTGACAGTCGCTCGGTCAGGAAGCGGTCGGCCATCCACACGAGACCATTGTGCCGAATAGGGCGAACGGGAGACGATACGAACACGGATAGTGACTGTACCTCCAACTTGTTCAGTCACACTAGACTCCGGAAGTGAGATCTGCGGACGTTCCCGTCCTCCTATTGGGGAGAAAAGACTCAAGTTCATCATATAGCTTCCTCTTTCAATGCACAATACAGTCTCTGACAATTGCAGATGGTGATGAAGATGTTCTGTTAATAACTTTTGATATGTCATGAGAGTATGAATAATAACTTACCGCCATCACGTTCACAACGTCCTCCTGGCTGTCGTGGGTTGCCAGTGTAACCGCGGTCACATCTGATAAAAAAAGGATGTACAGATGAAATACAAAGGGCAAAGAGATCTTTGGCAGATTTTAAATACCAGTTTCAGTCTCAAAGTCTCGGGTGTAAGCCTATTTCACGTACTACTTTATAGTGACTAGATCTCATTCTAATGCTCGAACAATCAAAACCAATATATTGCATGACAGTATCCTTGATGCATTTCATGTTTCACTGCAATGAGAAATCATCAAAATCTGGCGGTGACTAATGGGCATTTGAGGATGACTTCTCACGTTATAATGTACATAATGGAATTACACTTACTGTCCACAGTCTCTGCCTGTGTATCCTGCTGAGCAGGCATCACAGCTTGAACGCCCATCCGAGTCCAGGAAGCATGTTGGTGAGAAGCTGCAAGGTGTGAAGTAATTTGTTCATCACATTCTTATATATTTACACCTACTGCACAATTATCTGTATGTATAATCGGTGTACATGGTATAAGGAAAAGATAGTCCCTTGTTTGAGAGTAGAAGTTATAGACTTTGATACTTGTTGGAGGGTATGGTGAGGGGACACATGTATACTGTTATAGAGTGAGGGGACACTCACATATCAGGATAATGATTTATCTGAGTATGCTGAGGGGACACACACACTGGGATGTCAGGACTTACCTGTTGGAGGGTATAGTGAGGAGGACACATACACATGTGGGGGTATGGTGAGGGGACACATACACTGTTGGGGGTGTGGTTGGGGACACATGTAAAGGGACAGACACATTGGAGGATAACGACCTACCTGTTGGAGGGTATGGTGAGGGGACACATACACTGGCGGCAGTCGTTGGCTGTACCCACAGTAGCATCTCCATAGTATCCGGGAGCACACCGCTCACATCGCTCTCCTGCTGTATTATGTTGGCAACCCTAAGAACAAAAGTGTATAAATAATATGAGCATATTTCAAGTACCATGAAATAAAGCTCAGAATGTAAATATGGAAAAGGGCTCTTACTCTAAATAGGCCATGATCTAAAAGTTATGAGTAATAATTTCGTGTACAATGTACAATAAGTATTCAGAAATGGCATTCACTGGTAGACAAAAAAAAAGCAGGAAATCTTTACATTTTGGTCAATTTTATGTAGGAAATTAACATAATCTATGGTAGAAAACAAAGTGTATAAGTAGAAATTCCTGCAAAGGTAGAAAAAGTGGCACCTCTGAGTATTAAACCCTGCTGTATACATTGTACTTACAGTACAGGTACCACGGACGGGGTCACACCCGGTTCCGTGTCCGTGACAGCTACACGCTACACACTGCAGCCCGCTTGAGCCAGGTACAGGGTTGTATCCGGAGGCGCACACCTAAAAACAACATATTACAATATAATTGCATAAACAATTGTAGGATCATTGCTTTGTGAATGGGATGAGTTAAAATTCTGAATGGCTGAAGTATTTATGACTGTACCTCCAATACCAATGAAGTTGTGCTCTCTAACCTATACTTTTCAAGAGCTGCCACTGCACTAAGGTAGTATGACACTAGTTGGAAAGTATGAGGAGGGGATACATACACTGCTTGAGGGTGTAGTGAGGGAAACACTTACACTGTTGTAGGGTATGGGGAAGGCACACATACACTGGTGGAGGTATGGTGAGGGGACACATACACTGTTCTAGGGTATGGTAAGGGAAACATACACTGTTGTAGGGTATGGTGAGGGAAACATACACTGTTGTAGGGTATGGTAAGGGGACACATACACTGCTTGAGGGTGCAGTGAGGGAAAACACATGTATACACTATTGGAGGGCATGGTGAGGGGACATAAGCAGTTGGAGGGTATGGAAAGGGGACACATATACTGTTGGAGGGTATGGTAAGGGGACACATACAGTGTTGGAGGGTATTGTGAGGGGACACACATACCCTGGAGGCTAGGTTAGGGTAACTTACCTCACAGGAGGTGCCACTGTAGGCAGCAGGGCACTGGCAGTACTCTATGTTGGTGAGCAGTTCGCGGTTAGTGTCCTGCGGTACAGCGGTCTCCATGGTGAGCCCCTTGAGAGTAGCTTGTCCCATGAGGGTGTGGAATGTGGCGCGGATGAGGATGGCATCGATGTTAGACAGCGCCTTCATGAAGGTGGCACGTGTGGTGTCCTGCCTGTTCAGGTTACGGAATGTACCCTGGAAGTAGATTTGGGTGGAATTAGTCCTAGTTATTAGACTAGATTCAACTATAGAGGTGCATTTAGTGTTGCCTAGCATCACACAATGTAAGACTGGACATACATCAATACAATCAGATTTTAAGATTTTTACTTGGTTTACATCACAACATAGGGTGCTTTTATTCACAAAAGACATTTTATCTGAAATTAGCTGTTGTGATCATTGGTTGAGATTTAGAGACACTGAGGGATTCCTAAAGTGCACATGATGTATCCTCAATATTGTCAAGATACCACAGATGATAGATTTTAACTTGGAATGCGCCAACCATAATTTCCCATGATATTATTGTTGCAAATGTTAGATGTGAATGCAATGCAATAAGGTGTCCTTACCTCATGTAGCAGGACGTTGTAATTGTTCATCTCCTCGGGTCTCACTTGTGGGTTGAACAGGTAGAAGAACCGATTTTCTCCACTCTGGTTAAAGCAAAACAGAAAGCCAAAGTATATCAAACTCTACAGAAACCCCATTGATACACAATCATAGGGATACTACTGACTGCTAACAATGCACAATAACTCCCATTTGCATTTTATTTATTGGTACACCCTTACCCTGGGCTATATATTTGCTATTTAGATCTAGATGTACTATCGTACACTTCTTTTAGAATAAAGTTCCGCAATATTTACTTACCAAGATCTCAATGTCAACATCATTGAAGGATTCACCCGAGTCGTACCCAATAGAGAACTGCAGTCCAAACTTGAGACGCCCACCGTAGGACAAAATCTACAACAGAGATTCAGATTTTGTAACAGTCCCATTGTTGAATGTGCAGGAAAGGGATTTGGATAGTCCATGCACCAAACAGCACTGCTTTTACCCTCAGCACTACTCTCAATGCCTTTATAATTATCTCATTTCTACCATTTCGCATTCAAACTGTGGGTGGTACAGGATACAATACAGTAACACTCCTCTTACCTGGTTTCCCCTGAAGCGAGTCGGTAGGTGCCAGAAGAGTCTCTGCTGACCCGCACCAAGGTCAGAGAACCGGTCAAAGGTGACCGACTGAGCAACAGGGTCTACCGTCATGCCGTCTGTGATGGACTGACCGAGTCGCCGGTCAGTCAGAGCAAAGCCATGGTCAGTCTGGTCATACACTGGCGTGATCTGGAAGAAGTGGGCAATACAATATATGTTGAGTTGTGCCATTTAATGCAGTGTCTGTCAACTAAGGTCCATAGGGGTTTTAGCACTGTCTTAAAGTTTTATAGTAGCCTGATAAAAATAAAATACTGGAACAAGCTGATATTGACATAATATACACTTAATAATAGTTTTTTAACAGCATGTATTGGCTGCCTCACTATTGCTCTTAATAAGAATATTAAACTACCAGTAGAGCGACTTTTCTCCATCAAACTACGATACAATATGATAGTACACCTTATCCGATGAGCAACAGATGAAAGTTTGTCCAAGAACAGTGAAATACCCCATTGAGACAAATTGATTGATAGCTGCAATAAAAGAATCAAACTTTAACTTGGCTGAATGCCTTACCTGGTCCCTGTAGTAGATGGCAGAGGAGCACTGAGTAGCCTGCCCTGAGCAGTAGCAAGCTTCACATCCATCGTCCGTGTCAGCCTCCAGGTTAAAGTAGCCTGACCGACACCGGTCACACTGGGCACCCTCCACATTACGCTGTCAACAACAAACACAACTTACTGACTAGGGATAACAACCCTTTAAGGAAGGTTAAACACTTTGCATGCCATTTGTGCTCTCAAATTTTATATTTTGTAGCTCCTGCTCCATTTATACTGGTCCAAAAGAATCTGGTTAATTTTCTGACAAATGACAGATGGCAAATATGACAGATAGATATGAGTTTCTGCTTGACAGAACCTTACCTTGCATTGACACTGTCCTCGGGTACACCGAGATCCAGGCACTGTTCCTGCGGCATTACAGTTACATGCTCCTGCAATAGGAATATTCAATTACAGTTGTACATATTTATTAGTTATTCTTTACAATGATAATAAGGTGTGTTCACATCATCATTATAAATAAAGGCATTGTTTTAAATAAGGTGAGCATATATCTGAACGGAGGCCCTCTAAACTAAGGGTTCCTGTGCCTGTGAACTTTATCATTAGGCCAAATGAATATATAACCATGTAACCATGTATCCATCCTCTATACGTATCACCCACCTCCATCTCCACCATCACCGCCAGTGTCACCACCGCCGTCTCCTCCACCATCCGTTCGGCGGCAGGAACCTCCTGGTCGGCGGGGGTCACCTGTGTAACCCGGAGAGCACCTACAGCGACACACAGCAAGAGGTTTTTGAGTTGTAATGTTTTTATTGGCATAAATTCATACGGTTTTTAATTACAGCCAAATGAGTAGCAGAAAATTCTATCAGAAATAGATGCAGTAAAATACCACAGATGAAATCGAGATATATAATGAAATAGGCTTCCCATTGCTGGGTGTGCTCCAACAATGTTGGGCATTAGAGGAAAAAACTGAGAAATGTATGTGTGATGATAGCAATGCTTAGTAATAACTCACCTCTCACAGTTACGGCCCTCGTAGCCGGTAACGCATGCAGTACAGGTAACCAGACCATCACGGTCCAACTGACAGGTAGGGCTGAACCTGTGCAAATATAACAGACACTGATTCATAAGGGGAAGCGAGCAAATCAATATTCTACTAAAATCAACTGTGTCTGAGAATAGGCTATGGAATTTTCCAGGCTGGCATGCTATATTTGCTTATTGTGGAATGACTACTGGTATTTTTGAAGAATTCTACAACTGCCATGCCCATTGTATGGTTTTCTATCATATTGAATGGCTGAGGGCTCTATAGCCCAGTGATTTATCAGTAAGCAAGTAAGTTGGAATCTACATAGTGCGGACTCACAGGTTGGGTGCGTTGACCATGGGGCATGCGCAGCGCTGACAGTCGTTAGGGGTGCCACGTGCCGGGTTACCATAGTAACCGGAGGCACATCTCTCACACTGGTCACCCTCAGTGTTGTGACGGCAGTTCTAGAAACAGGAAATAAGAGATAAGACAGGCTGACAGGTCCCGAGAGCAATTTGTGACTGTTACCTCATATCAAAAGAAATGCTGTTTTTAACACTGAACATTAATGCACCATATTTTATTGAAATATATGCCTATAGCTTCCACCACTTTACACTAAACGTAACGGATATACAAAGGCAAATGAGTATCATACATTGCATAAACCTTTGGATTTAGCTACTTTAAAAAAAAATAAAGTTGATCAATGGCCTTCTTTTAACTGCTTGATATAACATGAGGCATGAATCTAAATTCACGTTCATGCTTTGAATATACATCTTGGGGAAAAGTGCCTCAATTTGCTCTAATATGGTCAATAATAAACTTTAATTTGAGATGAAGGTTGCTTAAGTCCAAAGGTTCATGCAGTTGTAGGGAGTGGGTAGCTACTTACAGAACACCTGCCGGTGGTGGAGTCACAGTCCTCTGAGTGTCCGTTACAGGTGCACCTCTCACACAGACCGAGGTACAGACCGCCTCCTGTACGCCGGTACCCAGACGCACACTCCTACAATGTAACAACAATTATATAATGGTGCATGTACAGATTTGATCCCTTTAAGTAATTAATTCATAATTGTATTACTTTTTCTTTTTTACAGGGAAGGACTTCAAGTAAAAAATATTATGTGCCCTTCCCTGTAAATGCATGAGCGGTAAAAATCCTTGATTTTCATTGATCCACCCTCTTCCAAAGTATATCATTTATAGCAGAAATTATGATGACCAGATAGTAGGTAAAGGCATTATGCTAATTTGTCTTCAAGACAATGAATGCAGCCTTGGCAAGCTAGCTGCTAGTGTTGCATTGATACATCATGCCGATTGTCTGGGGTTAATACACTCCTAAAGAGGCATCATGATATATAAGAAGATTGTTATCACTCTGATTATACCACACTTGTAGGTGGTGCATGCCTTACCTCACAGGAGAGTCCGGTGTATCCTGCAGGACAGCTGCACTCTTCTACTGTTAGAGCCCTGCCCGCGTCAGAGCGGCGGGTATCGGCATGGTCCATGGTTACATCACGGATACTGCAAACCCAGAACATCCCATTGTAAAATATATCAAAAGGATAAGTGAGATATTTTGGGCATGTGTTACAAAGAGGAATGGGGTGCATTTATCATCAATGTTGTCATAAAAGTATCTAAAAATAATATAGGAGTATCTAATATGTGGGGTTATCTCACCTGGCCTCTGAGGTGGAGCCTGTGTATGTAGCCTTCACCATGATGTAGTCCAGTTTAGCTAGTGCCATCATCAGGTACTCCCGCGTGGCCTGCGTCCCGTCCAGTCGCTGCCAGTATTGCTGCACACAAAGGAAGATAATCCTTTACAGGAGGGTGTCTTCTTATTGCAAGGGGATAATTATTACACCCATGATATATTGGGTGAGGAACAACTACTTATTAAGCATTACTAGGAGTATATCTCATGAGAAAGGAATGTTGTATCCCTAGTGGAAGGTAACTAATAAAGGTAGTTATTCTCTTTTAAAGAAATAGTGCATCCATATGAAGATATTCCACACAAGTAGAATCTCATTAAATGGAGAGGTAGTAGTACCCAGCTCCCCATTTTAGGTTTGCAGTTGCTTCTATGAAGTGTATTGCTCTTGTTTATGAAACTCCATGACCATGTAAAACTATGCAAATTGGCCTGGTATGACTCAGTGTAGTGGCTATTTCTTGTAACAATTGATCATGAAATCCTACCTCTGTGAAAGGCACTGTCATGGCCATCCTGTCATCTGACGTCATAGCTTGGCTGTGGCGGTAGTGCAGCGTAACATCGTTACCCTAAAATTAAAATGGATTTCATGATAACTCAATAATCAAGTACTGTTCATCTAATGGACATATCTAGAACAACACTGTTCAAAGTGATGTATTTGTATTGCAATTAAACCTTACAAATACACTGGGGCCACTGATACTGAAAGCATAATTTATCACTCTCTACATGATTTATTTCTGCTGGCATCTACTTCAGTGTTCTTCTACAATAGTAGATATCCAATATAGTGAAGTTTTACTCAATATGTGCTAATCGTTGATAATTTCTGAATTTTTGGGGGGTTGAAAACTGCTAAAAAAAACATATAAACATGTAGGGCTACTCACGCTCATCTCCACATCAGGTAAGTTGTTGGGTGAAGCGTCAAAGCCGGGTGTGTACTGAATGGTGTACCGAAGACTACCACCGTAACTAGTAACCTGTAATTAGATGGTGGGACATTGAATCATATATGTCAACACGTTAAAATCTAATTAATATAGTCTTAATGTTATACCCTAAGACAGTGGAGACAGAAGCACTGATCTTCAGTGTTTGCAATTGGAATGGACGATCTAGTAGCTGTTTTTCCGATGTGTTATTTTCCAGTTCAGTCTACAATACCATTGTTCCTCGGAACTATTTCTAGGAAGGAATTGGATGGATTAATGAATATCAAGAGACATAGGTACCTTAGAGCGAAGGAACTTCTCTGGTAGGTTCCAGTAATAAACCTTGCCCTGCTCGTCCAGCCTGGAGAACTCCCTGAAGACTACCTCCCGCTCGACTGGGTTGAGTCGGAGCCCATCTGTGATCTGCTCACTGCGCTGGTTGTCAGTGAGTGAGAAGCCCTGGGTGCTGGTGGTGAATGGAGAACCCACCTGGAAAAGGGATATAGTGGGAAATTAAAGCATTTTTTGAATAGAATTGATTTTAGGCTAGAATCGGGGTAATGCGAGTGTGTTACCTTGGGGGCTTGCGGAGGTTCATGGATTCTTATAACATAGTTTCCAGAAGAAAATCAAAATATTTTGTACAGAAGGCACACATCGTTCTCTATTGGAAACGTTTTTGATAATGGACTCCCTGACAACAAGAACGCAAGTCTTGTGTCACTTATCTATTAACATCACTAACCTGTGCCTTGTAGCGTCCAGTGCTGGAACAGCGCGTAGTGACTCCCATACAGAAACATGAGATACATCCTGCAGCGTTACCCTCTGACAAGTAGAAAGTCTCCGCCCGACAAGTGTCACATGTTGGCCCTTGTGAGTTACGCTTACAGGAACACTGTCCACGGCTATCTGGGTTATCACTCAAACTGCCGCGTACGTCACACAACTGACCGGCTGCAAGGTGAAGAGATATGCAACAAATATTATATGGCAGAGGCAGAGATGGTGCAATGCGATTTCTCCACAGGGGCTTGGCAAAATTCTCAATCATATATGATTTAGATCTCGGTAAGGTATTTCTTTCGATATATCTCGTTATCTAGGCATGTTTTGTGCTTTATTGTATACATCAAGATTGGATTTGACCAACTGGCCATAAGTCTCAGATAAACTCAGGATTTATAATTGAAAAACGTTTTGACTTTCCATCTTCCCATATTGACTTTGCTAAGGCATTTGAAACAATACATCTCTTTTGTGCCAGTACAATTTAGGTATTGGTGTTAATATCTCTGTATCAAGGCATCATCATGATAATTATGAATTTTCTCGTCTATGTTAGATGACTTACCTGGTCTGCACCTGTCCCCGAGCCTCATGGGGTTACCTTGGTAACCTGCAGCACAGCGCTCACACCGGCTTCCCTCGTACCCTTCTGGGCAGGCAGTACACATCACCTGACTGTCAGGACCAAGTCTGCACTCCTTGGAGAACCTGGAGGAGGAGGTTATTTGATAATGGATAATTGGTTCTATTTGCCCTGAAAGATAGGCTCACTATAAAAGTACATGATTATATTGATCAGATAAGGCAAAACTGTTGACATTTTTAAATTCTTTTTTTCATCCATATTATCTCAAATGTTTTATGCAGACACTTGTTGAGAAACATTTGGATATAAGACTAAGACCAATTACAATTCCATTGCCTATCTTTATGTGGGTTTAACTCACTGGTTGCGGCTATCTGTCAGTGGGCATGGACATGCCATGCAATCTGTGGATGTTCCTCCGAGTGCATTACCATAGTGACCAGCGGCACATCTCTCACATCTCTCTCCCTCTGTGTTGTGTAGGCAATTCTGGAAGAGAATGTTTAATTGAAAAATTTGAGGAAGTAGCCTACAGCTCATTCAAAACTGGAAGGTGTACATAATAGGAAGGTAGTATGAAAATGTTTGATCATAGGAAGCCGGTATGTATGCCATGAGAGCATGCATCAGCATGTAATAAAATCAAATTCCATACTAAGATAAGGAAATTCAAAATATGATTCTTAAGTGATAGAAAGGGGGTGGTCTTACAGTGCAGAGTCCATTATCGGCATCACAGTCGTTGGAGTGACCATTGCACTGACAGGCCACACACTGACCCAGGTAGCGCCCCGTCTGCTGCCGTCGGAACCCACGGGCACATTTCTGTAACACAAATACACCATTCAGTTGTAAATATGTAAATAGTGTACAATCATTTTCAATTGTGACTTCTTCACTGATCATGTCACAGACCAATGCGTCAAGAAAGGGTGACTTTGCAGAAAAGTTGTTGATAAAGTTTTTGGACATTTGTGGAGTATGACTTTCAAATACACAAATATAACCTCAAATTCCTGCCTTCTAATATACACTATTTGAGAGATAATTGTCCAAACATAGCAATTACAGATAATGTCCTAAGGGTCCTGGATGGTGTTTCTCCACAAATTTGCGGAGCTCCGCAAATTTGTGGAGCTCTGCAAATTTACTTCCATAAATTTGCGGAGCTCCGCAAATATATATGGAGCTCCGTATTTGTATGCTTAAGTACTAAAAAACAATTTCCATATATATTTGCGGACCTCCATAAATATAGGGAGAGGGTATTTACGGACCTCCGCAAATTTGCGGACCTCCGCAAATTTGTGGAGAAACACCATCCTGCTAAAACCAAAGTACTAACAACTTTATTATTAAAAAAGTCACCCTTCCTTGGTACATTGGTCTATAGTTACTAGATGTCTCGAAATACATTAGATACTCGAATAAGCTTAACTTTACACATTATAGCAACTAAGAACTTCTCCCCAGCGGATAAAAGCTGATAAAGTCTAAACTAGAAATATGAATGTGGCCCCCGAAATTCTCCATCATAGTTTCTAGCCTGTGTTGTTTTCTACGTACCTCACAGGAATGGCCTTCATATCCAGTGGGGCATCCACACTCTTCAACAAGAACTGCTCTGCCCTGTCCAGTGCTTGTTGTCACACCTGTGCCCAGTGCTACTTCACTGATCCTATTCAATGCAAAGTTTAGCTTGGTTATTTCAAACATATAATAACTTCTGTAACACATATCATAATAATATGTCTATAATGATTAGATGTAATTCAGCACATGCATTAAGTTGTCATCATTCATTATAAAAGAGGTCTAATTGATACAATTTATTCGACTATTATCATTAAAATAGACTGTGAGATGACCAAAGTGTGGTGTAATGCTGTTCAATCATATCATAGATGTTATGGGGTTAGGATTTGAGCAGTTTAGAAGTACTGAATAAAAGGTGATAACTTGTCTTATTTAATTGATTGGGCTACTGGTAAAAACAGACCAGACATTTCCAGTACTCATCACCTTTCAACATGCATCATTAGTCTAATTAGTAGGCATAAGTTTCACATTCATTATTCTGAGAATATACATTCACTGACTAATAATAATGATAGTGGGACTTGATAGCAATCTAGCTGTTACCTGACCTCTGTCGCATCATGGGACTTCATAACAATGTAACTATTACCTGACTTCTGTCTCATTGCTGATATAGCGGGACTTAATAAGAATGTAGCGGAGGTCCTGGAGGACCAAGAGGAGGTCTTCCCGGCTGGCAGAAGCTGGGGTGTCCCCCCGCCCGGCACCCGGCTCCTCCGTCCATACCTCCTACAGCAGCACACAACAAGCAGAGGGTGACAAGCAGAGAGGGTTAGTGTACTGTTAGCTTCTCATAGGCTTGGAAAGAAAGGAAAGATCAAGGGGACCATCCTTGGTCACTTATTCCTGATTTCCAGTAGAATCTCTCTCTATCTAATACTAGGAAAACAAGATGCTACTCAGTAATGGCTAAAAATGCATGCAAATGGAGTATTCCCGAAACAATTATCAGGAAAGGGAAAATCACTTCCTATAATCAAAAGCAAAAATTAACAATAAAAGGCAGGAGGCAGGAGAAAGCTTAAAATCAAATGAATCAATTGGTTAGTGCTTAATTTTCTGTAATCAACCAGTGAATCAACGACAGTCCTGAGGCAAAAAAAAAAGTTTGAATGGGAAAAGGTAATAGCATCATTTGGGGTTATCCAACAAGCCATTCAATCAGCAAGCAGCAATCAAGGTATGGAAAAGAAATAAAATGTTAAGTAAGCCAAGCATGGAGTTAGGCGGAGATTGGAGAACAGCAAGTCCACTCTGAGTGCTTCCTGGCAAATCATCACTGACAAGTAGAGCTTCTTGGAAGGGTCCTCTATATGATATTATGTGATGTAAGGGTGCATATATGCAGGGCTCAACAAATCACTGTGCCCTATACTCATGGCACAATATATCTTTAATTAGCTCAGACAAAATTAAAAGAATTGCCCCTTGTCCAAAACTGTCCAAAAAAGATTTTCTGTGATGGACATAATTCTTCCATTCTCTTCGTGCCCAATGAGCAAAACTGTTCTAAAATTTTGAGCCCTGCCATAAATGTTAATTCATATGGCTGCATTGCAAGAAGCTCTGTGTGTCCATGATGAGTAAGCAGTAAGTGTAAGTAATCAATGTGTGATCAGCGTAAGCAGGCCTCTACGACATTTCTGCATGAGCTGTACCTGACTTCGCTCTGGGCCGTGTCGTAAGATGAGCGGATGAGGATGTACTCCACATTCTGTAGAACCATCATGAGGTCAGAGCGGGAGGCCCTCACCAGGTCTTCCACATCTCCTCGGCCATCAAACTGCTCCTTGGACCACTCTGACTACATAACACAGCAACCTAGCTTAGTTGGGTATTTGTGGATTCCTTATTCAACAATTCATTACCAATTCATATGATGTAACGTTATTCAATGATACATGAATGCAAAAATACATTCAATGGTTTATAACCACTGGAAAACTTAAAGGACTATTTATTGACTTCATGTGTGATATACAACAGTATGATTAGTCCGAGATATACAACGGATTTTTAAAACGTGGCTATCCATTAAAATGTCATTTACCTTTTGTCTTTTGAATTCAATATTTAATAATAAGTAATCTTTAAAATGTAAGAAGATGGGTTCTTGTTAAAATGTGTCCTTACCTCCATGAAAGGAACTGAGACAGCTGATTTCCGGCCAGTGAATGGACGTGTAAAGTGTGTATGGTATAATGTGATGTCATTGCCCTAGCAGAAGAGGAAAACAATGTAAGAAGATTGTCAATTTCATATACAGTGACCTCTTAAATGATTGTTAGAACGATACAAATAAGAAACTAAATTGAACACAATTGGATGCACAGAATGCAGAACCAAGTACCATGGAGTCTCAAATACAAGTCTTTACAATCACATATGGTGAATCAAATCTAATCTAAAAAAGATTTGAAGAAGATGTATTATAAAAATGTAAGCAGTAATGATGAGTCAATATCATAAGGGTATGTAACTTACATGGATGATAACGTCAGCTCCAGTTGTAAATTCACCACCACCTTGATAAAGTATTGTGTAGTCCAGAGTGGTGCCATAGGATGTTAACTGTTGGACAAAATCATTAGATAAATCAATTTGATCTAGAACAGAGTTACTTATTTAACTATAGAGTACCATCATTTACAGAGTAAGCACAGACAGTGAAGAATATAGTATTTAAGTGTTACAACAATTTTTAACTTTACTATTCACCCTCCCTAATATTCAGAAACGATAGCAAATATAACTTACTAATGCTTCATACTCTCTAACTCTCTTTCTCAAGTACTCACCCTGTTCCCCAGGAACGAAGTAGGCATACTCCAAAAGTAGTCACCACGCACTCTCCGCGTATAGTCGCTTACAACATATTCTCTACGAGAAGGGATGCTCTGCACAAAGTTCCCAACTATTGGGGCCTGTGTCCGTTTTTCAACAAGATTGATGTCTCCAGAAAGTGGTATCAGTGACTTGGAGAGTGTACTGCTGACACACTGGTCCGTGATGCCGAAGCAGAAGCAGCGCAGACAGTCGGTCAGTGTATTCCCCTCAGCATTGAACATGGGTGACTGGCAAATTCCTGCTGGCTCTGTTAGGGTTGAAAGAAGGATTTGTTACACAGATAATGTATTATTGCTATAATATCATTTGTATACGCCTGACTCGCATATATGCCGCATCCCGACTTTAGGTCGATCCTATAAGCCGCACCAGAGATCTGATTATGATGACCATTAGTGCTGTGCCATCACAGCAAAAACTCCTGTAAGCCGCACCGTTAATCTGATTTGCGTACTAGCCGTGGGTTATACGCGAGGTTTTACAGTAAATCAGTAGCATTCTGGAACATAATATGGTCAAATTCACCTTCCTTAGATGCAGTATTACTATTATTAAATTTTGTGAAGATATGATTGGAATAGTCTAAGCAGCAGACTGAAACAATCATCAAAATAGCAATAATTGTAAAACATTGTGTACCATTTCAATTCCCACAGACATACTGCATTATCAAACTTACCTTTAACTGTGACAATGGTGTCAGGCTGGGCAAAGATGGAGCCCTTACTGTTGATGGCCTCACACGTGTAGGCCCCCTCATCCTCCGGGCGGGCCTGGCGGATAGTAAGAACACCACGTCCAGCAGAGCTGAAGGTCGACACACGTGGAGGTTTACCTGGAAGGTCATATAAAGGTTATTTGGAAGGTCATTGAATAAAATATCTAGGCCAATAAAAGGTTTAATTAAATTGAAGCAAGTCACTTCAATGTCACAGGGAGGTTCATTGCATGTAATCAAGGAGTAGGCTAGGGGGAAGGGCTATGAAGTGTAAGGTTCCATCTCTTCACCTCTCTGTCGGTTCATAGATCATATAGCTATACATAATCAGTACAGGCCATGAGCCATGTCTATAAAAGACGAAGAAGAGGATCTATGGGCCATTTTTGTATATAAACAAACACAGTATGATACATGGACTCAACAACACAATGGCTTAAAACGACACTCTCCACAAATTGCTCTCCTAATTTCTAGTACAATTCTCATCGAATAAAAAGGTGAGAGCATCGCTTTAGCACAGAAGCTACAAAAGCCTTGATGGTAAGTTATTTTAATAGGTTAGCGCCCATATTATCTGTTATTTATATTCCCAGTGCTTGAACTTACTGGAGCGACATTTCACAAACATAATCAACAAGATAAGGATCACAACATACCTTGCACATAAAACTTCAGGTGATGGGCTAACATTGTCATAAGAAACAGTTCATTCAGCTTTCTTTGTAACACATTTTTGCTGTTCAGCCATGGAATCCACTGGTGGGTATATTAGATGGGTTACTGTGATGAATGCTTCTAACTGACTACAATTACCCTCAATAAGCATGGCTAGGACCATGACAACCTCAGAGTAGTTAGAATAAGTATTGTTATTGAGGGTTTTCTGTCCATTGCAAGCTTGCTGATATTGGTGGGAACCACTTGCCTTTGTCTGTTTCTATTTAGAAATTGAACAAATATTCCTGTAGTAAGAATATGTCTTTAATGACCGTTTTAAAGCTATCCGTCAGAGATATAGTTGGTGGAGAACTAGATGGAGATGCTTTGTGTTGAAGTGCCACCCAGAGAATATCTCATGGAATAGCAGTTTTCTGCACCTGGTAGTAGGCCACATGAGATGGTGTGTATGGCAAGCCAAATGTTCACACTCAATATCAAAGGTTTGAAACGTTGATATTGAAGTTTAATACTTTGTTTGATATTGAACATTTTGATATTTGAGCTTCAACATTTGCCATATTATGTGTTTCAATATTTGATATCAGAGTTTTGATACTTGATATCAGAGTTTCTCTGTTTGCTATTAGAATTTAGATTTTCAATAGATCAGAGTTTCCATGCTTGATATCAGAGTTTCAATATCCATCATCTGTGTTTCCATGTCCGATATCAATTCCAAAACTTCTGATATGAATTCAAAAACTGAGGGATGAACATATCGCTTGTCATAGATGTGGGGATTACCTACCTATGTGGCCCCAGTTGAGACGCCACACGATGAGAGGGGTGGGTACACCGATAGCCTCACACTCTATGGTGATCGTCTCACCACGCGCTGCCATCGCCATTTCTGGTGGAGGCTGGATCACAGTTGGTGCAGCTGTAACAAACATATATAGACATGATAGATTTTAATAGCTAGAGAGTATTTCATTGATGATACAAAATCACTAAATTCTCAGTGGAGTTGTAATAAAGCTGTTATACAAATAGAGGTGATATAATAATTCCGGGGGAAATACCTAGCATGCTTTTGCAACATCTTGTCTTGCAGACTAAAATGTTGGCTTTATGCCCCTTGTTCAAATAAAAGAAGTTCTGAGGACTCATTTGTATATTTATAAAATTATGCTGTCCTGTCTTCCGGATCAATTACACATACACACATGTAAACACTACATTGCGGAGCGGGACTTGAAATGCTCCAACAACGGCGACACAGGCAATTACTGATCTTCATGTTCCGTCGATCTAAACTTGAAGACAACCTGCTACGACCAACAAGGGCGCTACAAGGCAATGACAAGAAGAAATTCAAACTTCAAAGACCGTTCAAGACGATCTACATGAACAGTCCTGAGTACAGAGGCGCCAGACTATGGGATCGACTCACCACATCACAGCAGACTAGTATAAGTCATGCTGAGTTTGGCTCCAACCTAGTACAAGCAGACCTACAACCTCTGGAACGACTCGTCATTTAATGACATTGCCAACAAAGATAACGCACACTTATGTATCCTACTGCCTAAACATGACTCATACAAGTTACTGAGAACTCATTTGATATATTATCTCATCACATGGCACTATATGAAAAACGTTTATATTGTATACGATTATTAGATGCCAATAAAAATCTAAACTCAAAACAGGTGAAACACAAAATTCAGGAAAAATACAAAATAAGGAGCAGTCACTAGAATAGGATCTCCTATACAATATGCCAAATCAGTATACTTATGAACTGAAGGAAATAAAACCTGAAGATGAATTATCAGATTTACTTACCACATCCTATTTCATCAGATCTGTCCTGACAGTCCACCTCTCCATCACACTGGTAACTGGCTGGTATACACTGGTCCCCGGCCACACACTCATACTCATCCTGACGACACCGCGCGTTAGGGTCAGATGTAGCTGGTACAGACAAGCAGTAGTCATACTTAGTATTGAATGGCTGGTTCATGCTCCACTATGCACTTTTTTTTGTCTTTGATTGGGATGACTCTCGTAAACGTTGACCAAGCTAGTAAATTATATTAGTCCTGAAACGTTTCATGGGCCAACTTTGACAAAAATATTGTGAAGCTTTATTTTGCTTCGTAGGCCAAGTGTACTGCCTCCTCATATTGGATGCTCCTGGTGGTTCAGTGTCTTAAAGGGGTTTAAAATCCATTTGATTACTACCTGAAGTGATCCATCACTACAGAGCAATCAGCCACAATATAGATTGTATTAAGTCTTGAATAGATCAAAGTATTATATTTTTGATATAAAAGACACAGTAAACTTAGTTAGAGGATAATTTATCCCATTAACAATGGAATGTGGCCTGAGTTTCTCTATGGTAGTAGTTTGATAACAAGAGATTCTATAGACAATGCCTGAAAAAGCTTGCCAGTCGTTAAATCATAATGTATATGATGGAAAAAATGTTTATTTCCGAAAAAGTGAGTATTATTAAAACTTTAACACTACTCTCGGAAGTCAAAATATTCGGTAAACAACATTCACTAGTTAGAAAAAATCCTACTGGGCACAACAAAATATTAAAAATGGAAAATATCCACAAAAGTGAGAACTAAAAAAGAAACACATAGCCCCAAGTTAGCCTTTATCTGGTTCCACTCACGACAGTTGGATTCATCGCTTCTGTCACCACAGTCATCGTCTCCGTCACATCTCCAGATCTTCTGCGCACACTTGCCGTTGTCACATTGGAACTCGTTAGGCTCGCAGGGCAGGGGGTTGACTGGGCAAAGACACACAGCCTAGGTTAGCATCACATATCTACTCTATGACTTAAGCTTACAGGCGTTTATTATCTGGGAAGAAGGGAACGAGACACATGCATTGGGAAACATATTGATACTGAGGCAGCATTTACAATGGTTTCTACAACAGGACAGGGGGTATACATTGGTGTATGAGTAGGAGGTAGGCCTGGAGACTAAATCGAGGAAGAAGAAAGACTAAATGTGATATCTAAAGAGATAATTACATTGTACCAACTTCATGATATTTGAGTTCAAAACTTTTATTATTTTTGCTCAGAAATTATTTCCATTGATATAGTGATTATGACTTTGAGAAGGAAATGAGGAATTGTCAATTCTGAGGAGAAGGAGTAGAGGAGGACTAGCGCTGCTAGCATAGATTAGTATTCAAAAATTATTATTATAGATTTTAATGTCATGCTTCTGCAAACTTCCTGAAACTCACTCAGTATAAAATGTATATTCCAAGATGTTACACTTCTGTATAATCACTCAAGAGCTGCAAAGGTTCAGCCAACATTGTTTAATTAACAATAAAATTTACCATTATATTCCTATAAGAATTCAAGTACTAACTTGGCTCTGAATAAGTGTCTTTCAGGTTACTGAGCCTTACCTATTATGTAGGGCTGAACTCCATTATAACAAAATATTCTTTACACATATTTATGAATATATCTATATCTTAATCAGTCATAAATTTCTAAAAAGATTCATTTTGGACATACCAAGCATAAATGCTCATGTAACCTGAAACACACCTTTTCTTTAGACCCTATCAGTGAATGCTTATGGTAGAATAATACCAACTTACTGCAATTAGCCTCATCGGAGCGGTCACTGCAGTCAAAATCTCCGTCACAGATGTAATCCCGGGCAATACACTGTCCATTCTGGCAGGTAGCCTGGTCCCTGCTGCAAACCCCAGGCTCTGGAGGGGTCTGGGTAGGACCAACTGGAGTAAGGAAAGAAACACAATATCCATATAATTTATATCCATATCAAATGACAGGATTCAGTGAGAACCATGAATTGGATATGTATCATGTTGATTATACAAGTGATTAGTCTTCAACTATATGCCAGACTATTACAATAAGAAATAAACTTGGAAATAATGTTTATTTGCTCTTAATATAGCACTGTTGGTGGTTGCTTCTCAGACTGTAAATTGCTACATTGTGTACAAAACATAAAATAAAAAACCTTTCAATGTATATTTTGTTGAGCCCTACTGAATTTCTATGATGCAACTAATACACTTCTCGTTTGGAAAAACTGATGTTGATATCGGGCTATCCTAGCATTGGCAGAAGAAGGAGTCATGAACCTTTGGATTTAAGCAAATATAAGCAAGAACAAAAGGTGATATATGGTCTTCTTTCAGCTACATGAGGCACCTAATAAGCAAATTTAATCTCTATTGAGATTAATGTTGCTTAAAATTGCTTCAGGCATCAAGAGAACATTAGTTAACTTTAAGTGTTGCATAAGTTGCTTAAATAAAAAAGGTTCATGCAGTGAGTCAGTGGTATCACAAATAGACCTGGTGATCTAATAAACAGCTGGCTAGACTTGCAGCTGGTGAGTTAATGAGCAGCTGGTGAGTAGAAGGAGAAATGCTCACATGGCTCCACCCTGAGGGTGGCAGTGGCCTGGAAGTTTCCCCTTGTGGAGAGGGCAGAGCAGGTGTAGGCACCGTCATGCTGGGCTGATGCCTGCTGGATGGTCAGCCGCCCATTAACGTCCGATGCACCAAATGGCAGGCCCTGCAAGATAGAGTTTATGTGTTAATGTGAGGTTACAGGTTAACCTATTGAGGGGGAAAGAGTGCATTAATTCATTTTATCAATTTCTAAACAAATGAATTGCAATATGTACAACAAAGGAAACTGGAAAGACCTATCCTATTTATATGGGGGGGGGGGATAACTATTAACACACATGACCAATAATATAAAAGCAGGACTGACCTGGTCTCCCCTGGACCAGCGGACAAGTGGTGGAGGGGTGCCGGTGGCACGACACTGGAACACTGCCTCCTGGCCTTCACGTACACGCAGCTCGGTCGGCGATACAATCACCTCGATCGGGGTAGCTGAAGGTAATACAACACTCACAGAGTCATTAACCATTCTGGGAATTAGATGCAAGTCCTCTTGTATTGAGGATGAATTAGAGATGCTCTCACTCACTCCTGTTAATCTGCTAAAATATATATAATCTGATACATTTTCAGAAAAATGTCATGAGAAGTACAGAAATAGAATAAAATGGGAATCCTACCATATTGACCTATTATGTGAACTTTTGGTATGAACTGGCATTAACGTGTACTAGGTATTATTGTATGCATTATGTGTAAGAATATTGCTTTAGGACACTATGTCTACCAGCTAAGCCAACCCTTAAGGCTCTACATAGCAGCCCCACAACAGCTTTCAGCTTTGGAAATCTTGATCATAAAGCAAGTGTAAGCTTACATACTCCTGAAAACTAAATATCATTATTGAAAAAAGATGACTTCCCAAAACCATAATTATACTAATGAAACAAACATTGCTGTAACATAAAGTGTGCAGCCAATCAAAACATGTAATTGATTGTTCTGATTGCCATATAATTATAATGTGGCTGTGTTGTCTACTTGCTGTTGCGGCTGCAATCGAATGCGAACTTGAATTAAGCGATTAGTAATGGGGAAACAAAAATGTAAAACATGAAGTTATAGATAAACACAAACTGGCAGCAAAGCAATAAATAACCAGCATAGTGCTTTGGTTGACTGATGCGAACTGAACTGATCAGGGTTTTTTTCACTGAGTAAAAAAAAAGTTAAAGCCAGCTTGGTGCTAAACCAACATAAATAGTGATCCAACTATGAAGGCAGAAACAGGACACTGTTCAAAGGGCTCACTCCGTGCTGAGGGGGGCAGTGCTTGAAATAATGCCCACGGTCCACCGGGCTCTATATGACTTTTCCAGTCATACATTCCATACATAGATTTGGCCAACTAGGGTCCAGTGGACAGTGAGCATAAGATAACAGAAAACAGATTAGACATGGCCCTATCTAAGCTAGCTGTGGAGGCCATGTTAGTGAATGAAAAGGGCCTTGGACCTTTTACAAAGGGCCTTGGGCCCTTCTCTTGGAGGCCATGTTAGTGATCAGCCACCTCACTTACTCAATGGGCACCCATCCTCATCGCTGTTGTCCCGACACTCCGAGCGACCATTGCACCGCCAATTCTCAGGAATGCATTGGCTATCTTGCCGACATTGGAAGTAGCCAGGATCACAGCGTCTTTGGGGTACTGACAACAACAACATGTCAGTGTCAGCCATTTTGTTTTACCAAAAATATGATGAGTCTTATCAGTTTCCTTGTAATAAACCGCCCTTTGTGAGTTAAACACCAGCATGATTATGAGGAAATTATTGCCTTTAGTACACCAATTACATAGCCATAGATGACAATGCATTTTGGACATACATCGAAGTATAAAAGGTAAAAGTAATTATACAGAATTTACACATGTATATAATGAATCTACACCAAACCGAATGTTAAGCGAGATAATTACACATTGAAGATGCTTAACATGGAGGATTACAGCTAAAAACATTCATGATAATTATGATCACATAATTATGCAGAAGACAGCTTGTTACAAAAACCTGGTGTCTGAGTGGTATTACTTATCATGTTTATATTTTGTATTATCAAAAAGAAAAGAACAAAAACAATTTGGTATAGAAATGTTTGGGGAAGTAAATCAAGAAGCCAGAATCGATGGCCCTCTAATAATAGGTTTCATTTAAAGCGGTTGCTACACTGAAGGATGGCTATAATACTATCCTAGAAGAGTCGTCCCTGGATACTTAAGCAGCCATACATAATAGGAAACTCATTGCTAAAAACTAGTTTTAGTCTAAACATAAGAACATCGATACAACTAGAATTGACGATTTCTTCTTATCAGATTAGGATAGTGCTGCAAGTGGGCCGTGTAGTGATTTGAATCTAAAGCTCCTAAAATACACTATGCATTGCTTATCAAGTAATGACAATCTATGCATACAAAGATAATAATGGTCAGGAGGTGGCATGTATAACCAGCAATGCAGACCGGCATAGATCTGTGCAAGGTGCATGTCGCGAAGCCACTCACAACGAAGCAATAAACAACATAGGACCTATGGAAGTAAGCCATACCCACATACCATACACGGAGATGTCACAGTTGAGCTCAACAAAGAGCAGTTGAGACTGGACACGAGACAGACATTACACAATAAATCACCATCATTTCGACGATAGATTTCTTACAGTGTAGCTAGCACAAGACGCACGTCGCTAAGCCACTCACAAAGAAGCCATGTACAACATACTGAGGGAAGCCATATTGGAAGCCAAGACAGCAGTTGACACTGGACACAGACAGAGGACTTACAGGGGGAACAGTTCACCTCGTCCGTGCCATCCTCACAGTCCCAATGGTGGTCGCAGACCGCGGAATGCGGCACGCACTGCCCCGAGAAACACACAAACATGTGAGGCCCGCATAGTGCAGGCACGTCACTCACTGAGGACAGACACAAGACAAGGCACGTGTCAACATGGCTTCTTCACATTAACACCACAAGTGGAGGTACACACAGAGGGAGAGGGAATCACCTGGTATCTCACCAGGGTCAGTCCAGTCCTGACCCTGGTAAGAGGCTCAGCTGGACTCTTCACCAGAGTCAGTCCAGTCCTGACCCTGGTTAGAGGCTCAGCTGGACTCTTCACCAGAGTCAGTCCAGTCCTAACCCTGGTAAGAGACTCTGCTAGACTCTCGATGAGGTTCTCTGACTCATTCTAGAGTCAAGAGATCCTCAGAAGGGTATCACTTTGGTGACATATTATACTGGACTCGTATGCATCTGAATCAAGCTCCTCTATATCCCAATTGCATTAGGCCGAAATGCTATTCTTTAGCTGTAGTCTATTGGATGTCTAAGAAGGGTTTTACAAACAGCATATAATATGCGTCGAGTGCACTGTTCATATCTATAATTCTGAGTGATAACATTTTTTAAACTTGATTGAGAATTCAGAGTGACAGTACATCACAGATAACCAAACATAGGTTAAATTTCAACTATGATCACATTTGAACATATTATGGGGAAAAAATGCCAACTATGTGTCTTTTGTTGAAATTCGATCCTATTCAAAAGTTGACAAACTCCTCTAATTAATGTTTGCTGTGGGTACATTAAAACACAAAAAGGGAACATGGCATATACTACATATATATGAATTTTCACCATAGATATGAATAACAGTATCACATTACCAAGTAAAGTGCAAATATTCAGACAACATAAGTCTATGGAAAGGCAATAAGGAGATACATATTACAATAACATGTGAATGTAAATGTATATCAGCGATGAACAGTCTATGAAGCGGAAATAAACCAAATTCTTATCATCTGACCAAAAGTAGTTCAAGCGTAGAGTGATATCACCTTAAGCCAATGCATGGATATACAGGAAAAACATGATACCCCACACCGAAGCCTACAGAAGCATTTACCTCCCTCTTGGGACTCTTTGCCGAAGAAGCACCAAACCTTTCAGCCACTACTGTGGTGCATGTATGTTCATATCTGTGCTCACATTCTCTAACTGGATGTATTCAGTGTGTTGGTGACTGCCATCACTCCAGTAGTTCTACTGCAATCATGGCAGCCATAGTTATCATATCGCTTACCTTATAGAATCAGATATCCCTGACGTCTCATGTTATAATTGCTGTTATGATTAAACATTATATACTAGTGTGCTGAATTTTGTAAAGCCTTTCAACTTCATTTATTTCAAAACATTTCTGAGACATCGCTTCTAGGGATATGAGTATCTATGCACTATAACTGTTCCTTGGGAACTTCAGAGGAACAGTTATTTGCACCGGTTTGATAACCATCTTAAGGGAACATCCACAAATGACATCAAGTACTTTAGAACCTGACACAAAACCCAAGTTATGGGCTAATCCCCTTGTCATGACATTATTTGTGAACGTTTCCTCCCACCACATCCACAGCCTTGCTCCAGCCACCGCTCAGCGACCCTTCACTCAGTGCGCTTTGCTCTATGCTACTATATACGGGTGCTGTAAATGCCAACAGTTTGCCAGAACTCCGCCAGCTCATCATTACTGGGAGGACTTTTAATTCTACGAGTCATCAAGAACTATGGATTCCACCAAATCAAAAACTAACAGAGCATTAGTTCGTACTCATAAGATGGTGTCCGCATGATGTTGCTAATGAAATTTGCTGCCATCGGTGATTTTCCCTTGCAATATCAAGTGTGGATTACATAGATTACAAGTTTTGTTCAGAGACGCGCAAGAAGAAAATTCCCTCAAGTGGAAGCCATGGCATGAATTACACACGATATTTAGATTTACCTTGCTTGATTTTGATTTTGGTGGAATCCATAATTAGTTTGGACTGTGGGAATCAATGGCTTGTGGCCTTGGAGTTTCGAACCGACAGATTGTGGACATGGTTCCATGTGCTCTTCACCGCACACGTTGCATGTCTCAAGATCCTCTATGTACGCTGTCTCTGAACCAGGGTGCTTAGAACAAAGGCCACTTAAACCAGGACACTTAGAACAGGGGCCTCCTGAACCAGGACCCTTAGAAAAGGGGCCTCCTGAACCAGGACCCTTAGAACAGGGGCCTCCTGAAACATAACCCATTGGTTCAAAATGGCTTTAGTTTAGTTTGCCCCTTAATCCATGAGGTCTGGACCTGGGGACCCCTGATTCATCAGCCCTAGCTGAGAGGATCCTGAGACGTGGTACCTCCTACCAGGTACAGTGTGGGTCAGGCAGGAACTTCTGGGCCATTTTCCATTAAACGATTTTCTGACCAATACCTGGCCAATAGCCTATTGCTACATGTTTTGACATTTCTGGTTGATTCCCGATTGTGAGGGCAATCGTCTAATGGAATTTGGTCCTTAGAGGGGGTGCCAACAGAGTAGGTGGCTAACTCACATGCACAGTTTTGTTCATCGGACCCGTCGCTACAGTCGCTCCGCCTGTCACATTGCCGGCGAATATCAATGCAGCGACCTGAGCTTTGGCATCGGAACTGGCCAGGACTGCAGCTTGTGGGTACTGAACAAGATACAAGTGGGTATGAGCACAATGTGTGCGCAATCGGGATGCATGATACACAGAGAAGGAAGTGAGTGTCAGGTCATGCTGGACTCTCCTCGAAGAATGCCAGACTACCCCTTTGAAGTACAGTATTCCCAATTTTCACAATTGAGATGCAGTTTAGTTATATGATGGGATAAACACCTGGGTACAAAACGTATAAGGATATCAGTAAAAATTCAGATTTTCAGTGGAAAGTAGCAGTTTTGTTGATACTAGCAATCTGACTAATTTCCTCTCTCTTTTATTGCTGATACATAAAGGTAGCCCCAAAAACATGTTTAACAGTGAAGGATGAAGAGAGAAATTGTTATTCAACTTTTATAACAGCTGGAAATAGATTAATGACATCATCCGGATTACTCATGGATCACGCTTGACTAATGTGTCTATTTAAACATCTTATCGAATTAAGGTGGTCTTGAGAATAAGAAAATTTGAAGCACACTTGAGTTGACAATAAAGTATGATGTACAGCCTAACAGTATAACGAACAGTCCCTTTTTAAAAAGGAAAAACAGTCCTATAACGTGACAATGATACATCAGCAATGTGTCCTCTGCAATACATGGTCTGTTGCCAACATGCCATTTACTCATGAGATCTTTGTGTAAAATTTGAACCGTCACTCCACATGTCAGGGCTTGAGTCCTTTAAAGTTGTGAGTACAGAAATAGAGGCATCAATATCCAAAGTGGTGCAGGAAAAGGTATCCTCTTCAACATTGTCCAGATCTTGAATCTTTGTTGGCTGACATGATATTTCAACATACCTAACCGAACTACCCTAACTACTCCAACTTCTACATATTTAATTAAATTTAACTAAGCCCTACCATAAGTGGCATTGTATAAACAGCACACAAACACTTTAAGGAAAAGGCTGGGATTTCGATGAGGTCAAACCGCCGTCATGCTGAGAGATTTTAATGGGATCAACTGATAATATGGAACTGACAATGAAAATCCTTTAAAACAAATGTCTACACATAAACTGGAATGTTAAATCAATGTAATAATTATTATGAGTACTATATCTTGAAACTGATCTAATGTATCGTTAAGTGAATTCTTAGTCAATCACTGAATAAAGGGGTTCTGTTAAAAAAGAAGTTAAGCAACACCACACAAGCAGTCACTAAGCTGTGGGGTTATGTAACATAAGACTTGCACTAAGTCCACTTTTCGAGCAGAGCAGCAGACCGATGAAACTGAATTCGAGCGTTTATCACTGCTAAAACCCTTAGTATCCATATGCAAAGGGTTCCAATCCCACGCTCACATCTCAATATCATCACGGATTATTCTCGCCCAGTGTAAGCAAGGTGCTGGGGCCAGCTTAGAGATTATTGCTTTAAAGCTGCATTCTCGCCACTGGAAGAGCAATGCTTAGACACTTGGTGAGAATGCCACTTTTAACTCCCAGAGACTAAAAGTGCCCTCTGTGCACACACAGCAGTACACTCCCTGCCATATAAAACCTAAAACAATCCCAACCCATCCACAACGGCTACTGCTGGACCTACTGCAAGTCTCTCACTCAGGGCCTGGTATCTATGCGGCTCACACTCTGACTTACAAGGACAGTCCTCCTCGTCTGAACCATCCCGGCATTCCTTACGGCCATTACAGCGGTACCGGACGTTGATACACTCTGACGAGGAGGAACAGTGGAACTGGTGGCGCGGGCAGCGGGACACTGCAGCACACCAGGAACAAGAAAACACACATCAAGATAATCCTTATCAACCTATTTTCAGGAAGCTATAATTATCATTTTGCAGTGGAACCTGCCTCAGCACTGCCATTGGAGGAGCAAGCAGCAGAAACTTTCCTCCATGATGTTCTTAATCAGCTGTTGAGCAGGTATGACCCATCAGCTGATTAGGAGGCTTTTCTGTTTAACCTAGGTTCACAGTCCTCATTATCAGACTCTCTTCTACCTTGATTGCTCTTTACTCGTAGTGATACAGATGGCAGGTTCTTTAACACAGATGCTGACATGTTATCTCCATGTGTGTCTACTATGGTCTGCTGGTCGTAGTATCTGTTAGAAATGTAGCACCGTACAGGATATCAAAGAAAATACTTAATAACAAGTAAAATGGCATCTTACCACAGTTGTACTCATCAGACGAATCACTGCAATCCGGGCGTCCATCACACTTACGACGGAAGTCAATGCACTGTCCATTGTCACACCGAAATTCACTGGGCTGACAGAGCCTTGCAGAAGCTGCAGTGAAGAGACCATTCAGAGTGAGTGAACCCATTCAAGTTAATTCAAGACCACCGAATCACAAAGAGCATCATAGTAACAGAGTAACAGAGTAGTATACGAGAAAATACCTGAGACAGTTTCAATGGTAAATAACTCCTGTTACAATATCTAATGACTGTATACTGCTTTAGGGGTTCAAAGGAGCACAATGTCACCAT
This sequence comes from Harmothoe impar, assembly GCA_947462335.1. Taxonomy (NCBI): domain Eukaryota; kingdom Metazoa; phylum Annelida; class Polychaeta; order Phyllodocida; family Polynoidae; genus Harmothoe; species Harmothoe impar. The sequence continues at coordinate 30,235,914 of OX381716.1, read as the reverse complement.
TCCTTGTCTGCCACAGGGATTAGCAAAGAAACGTTAGTGCTTCGGAACGTCACATTTATAAGTTTATAGCCTAGTGTACTTTCAATGAATTAATTGTTACAGTTGGGAAAGGAATATTCGCATGACTCACCAGGAAGAGATACAGATAGAGCATATTTGCATTCATGAACAGATAGCATTCCATAAAGATAACAAATTCTCGGCCTTAAGGTGTTCTTGCAACATTAACTAGCCCCTCACTTATATCTGTCTTGATAGTTTAGGATAGTTATTTACAAGTTTTGATCTCTTAAGAAGCAAATGTGGAAGAGTGTCAACGAATTATTGTTTAATCTGATGGAATTGGGTGTTGCAGATGTAGTATTGTTGTTCTCAGTGTTGTAAAGATGCAAGTATAGATACTCTTTTTTTTATCTGACCAACCAGATCATAACCCTCAATCACATCAGGACGGACCATACCATGCTGTAGAGCATTCAGAGGACACCACAGATCGACATATTTATACACACCAGGCACACCAGGCATGGTGTAGTTGACAAGATGGAGGGGCAAGACAGCAAAACAAGAAGCAACACATATTGTACTTGCAGCTTAATATACTTAGATACAAAACTAGCTGTAATACAATCAGTTCAGACAATCCATATTCTATGATAATCCATATCACATTTGGTCAAAGTTAACCACACTGACAAACCAAGATTCACCCATAAGGGCTAGCAAAGTGGCCCCTCCTCGCCGCAATGCATGGGAACCACACTGAATCATTCTAGGGTGGCAATGTACAAGGGATATATGAGTGGATATATACAGGCAGGCTGAGTGCAGACATCCTTAGGTCTAGGGGTGCACCTTATTCAGCTGGTACTTACGACAGTCGAGCTCATCGGATGAGTCAGGACAGTCATACTGACCGTCACACTTCAGTAACAGGGCTACACACTGCCCAGACCCACAGCGGAACTCTGTTGACGTACACACTGGGGCTCGTGTGGGCGTGGGGGTCGTGGGGGCTGCTGTCAATAACCAAATTAAACGCTGTGTCCTTCAAATTTTCTCCACAGTGCTTACAAACAATTGGCATTTCATCTGCAGTAACCGATTGACGTTCTCCCTGTAGTATTTAGACCCCATTGGCATTTATCCCACAGGAGTACAGGCCCCATAGGTATTTTCTCACAGTTCACAACCCATTTTGAGAATTACATGTGTTATACTTGTTATCACATATTTCATTATCTCACAAACTTCCAAGTCAGAGGGCAAAGTTCATTCTGATTTACTCTCAAAGAAATTGTCCTGTAATTTGCTACGGCAAGTAATAGAAAAGCTTCATCTTTAGTGATGTGTTACAATTCTTGTATTATTTTCCGTTAATTTCAGTTCACTTACTGCAGTCACGCTCATCACTTCCGTCAGAGCAGTCATATCGTCGGTCACACCGTCTGGCAGCATCTACACACTGCTGATTGTCACAAGTAAACTGGCCAGGTCCACAGGTCACTGGGTCTGGAAGATGCAGAACAGAATGTAGATATGGTCAACAATGCACTGGTCACTCAAGCTGCTGACCGACTTATGTATGCCTAATGGAGCCGGTCAACCAGAAATGTCCTGGCACTAGATAACTATGAAGCAAGAGCTCAAGGAGCTTATTGAGAATGCTTTTGCAACTGCAAGAGTCGAACCAATGCTAGCTCAAACGTGAATAGATAATAGAAATAGAAATTTAAGTAAGCAGCTTTGAAGGCTAGTTGATTTGTGAGGCACCCGTGGAATCCCGATATAAGGCCTTTGTTTAAATTGTAACTTTTCCTGAAAAACCGTCAGTCATCAGTTCTCTAGAAAGTCACCCTTGTGCTGCATGGGATAAGCTTGATTGTCCTGTCATACTTACCACAGTTTTCCTCGTCACTTTGGTCCCGACAGTCAAATCTGCGGTCACACACTGAAGTCTGGTAGATGCATTCTCCGCTCTTACAAGTGAACTGTCCAGGGGGGCAGGTAGGGGGAGCTGCTCAGGGGAAGGAGGTGTAACCAGTAACTACTCAGTGACTACAGATAGCCCCTTATAGAGCAGTTTAGATGGTTAAATGCGGAATACACACGGAGCTATATAGGAGATTGATCAAGAGTGTAAGCCACTGAGGTAGACTGCTTACTATAATGATATCATTATACTAATCTTCCATAGATCTACCTATTGAGGAATAGAATTTAAGTTTTTTCAAAAATGCAATCACTCTGTAATCTTATACATGATAGTGCACCCCACCATGAAGCTTCGCAATCATGTACTATATTATGTGAATCATGATTTATAAATTGTATTATTTTCAATTTCCATCACCTTCGTTTGATATGGAAAATATTAAGAGAATTCCATGCTACTGATGATTTTCATTTGTTAACCTCTTTAATAATTCTAAGTGAAGGATAAATAAGCTTCTTTCTACTTACGGCAGTCTCTCTCATCACTGTAGTCACCACAGTTGTATCGTCCATCACATCGCTCTGCCTGGGAGATACACTGACCGTCCTGACAGCGGAATTCAGTATCTCTGCACCCGACTGGTACTGCAATTTTATTGTAATCGAATTAATAAGACTGCTGGTAAGAGGGAATTTTAACATACTTGTGTGACACATCTCATTGCATGATGTTCCAGGAGATTGGTTATCATTGCTAAATCAATTCGAATCAGAAGATCTTGTGAGAAACCTAATTAAGTACTAACTTAACCCTGGCTCTGAAGTATTTGATACCTCATAAGCACACGTTGTTATAAGATGGTGACAAAGTTCTGCCACTTACCACAGTTGCTTTCATCACTGCGATCCCCACAGTCATCCCTACCGTCACATTTCCGTCTCGCGTCTATGCACAGATTATTGTCACATTTGAACTCATAGGACTGGCATGTCACATCACCTGCAGCAATATACATTCGAAAAAGAGTTGAACGCATGATCTGAATTTGCCAAATGCTATAGATCTGAAAGGGCAGCCAGAATGCATTATAACCTGATGACACATAATTATGTACTACATATGGCAAGGAGGGAAACAGTTTAAAATACATAGAAGTAAGGTTTCTTGAACTATCACAATGAGCTGCATAGATACATCCTGTGCTCAAAAATTATTGTAAATTATAAGAAGGACATCACTGTACTACACATTGTTAACTAATAATCTGAATAACTTACATTTCCTTTCATCACTTCCATCACCACAATCATCCCGTCCATCACATTTTCGTCGTACATCGATGCAGCGGCTGTTGTCACAGGTGAACTCCAACTGGGAGCAGGTCAGTGGAGCTGAGGAGAGAAGTTGACAACAAACATGACTTTATCTCTCCCCGTTTATCACAGTTGTAAGAAACATGTTAAATAAGTTCCACTCGTTCTTAATTGGTTTTCACCAGGTGACACCATATCTGTGTATAATTGTTTATTATAGTGCTCACTGAGTAATATACAGTTTTGGAAAACTTTGGTGCATTCAAAAGATGCATTCACTGTTTGTGGCAAAATGACCTTCAGTATGAATAGATTAATTTTCAGTTCAATTCAAGTAACTTACTGCATTCAAGCTCATCTGAACCATCTCCACAGTCGTCTCTACCATCACATTTCTTTCGCCGGTCGACACAACGCTGGTTGGTACATGTGAACTCAAACGTGCTGCAGGTAGCGGGTTCTTCTGTTCATGTAAAGTCATCGCAATGTCATTATAAGGTTATACCAATGTGATGTATGATGTGTTCAATGTTGTAGGAGGTATACATGATACCAACCACAAATGCATATATTCACCCTAATGCATGGCCCCAGGCCAATACATTGGGATTAACCTCAATCATACACCATCTAGAAAAATAGACAGCGGTTTACAACAATGAGTTCTGATTCCATTTTTCTTGAATACATTGTGTATGAGTTAGAGACCAGCCATATTTCATGTGGCACAGCCAAGCGCAATTCACAAATTCCCTTGGGTGAAGAACAAAGTTGAAGCTGTGTATATATTTCATGCTAATTTGGTATAGATTCATATATTACAGCTACCAATAGCCTTCCCTATATGTAATAATAGAGACCATGATTATACAGCCAGTAAAATAAGAACTAAGAAGGCAAATGCCATAAAAAGCCAAATGCCATAAATGCAAAAAGGATTGTGTAGGAGCTAGCTACAATACGAACACAAGTGATAAACTGTGTCATAAAAAAGGCATATGAAAGATTGAATATGATTGCATCACAGCTCAGAAGGTTGCTGCTGGGATATAAAATGCTGTTAGCTGCGGTTACGTAGATTCTCAGCAGGCCTATCATGAATAATATTCGCTTCTGTTTTTCGGCTCTGCCAAACGTTGAATAATTTTTCTTTGTATAGTCATGTGGTTATCATTAGTGCTATGTATCCAGTGTATTACCCGATATAAATGGGCATAACGATTTCTTTCTGGCATTAATATCCATGTATACATCATAAATTTTATTGTGTGCCTTTGGATCAGTCTGTTGATAGTGCTATTTGTGTTTTGGATGATTTTGACAAGGAAATGCACTGGCTAGTAAATAGGATCTAAAAGATAAAAAGCTAGCCATTCATCGAAAGAAGCAGGCAACAGGTCAAAACCAGTACCAGTATCCTTGGTATGCCATTTCAAATGAAAGCAATTGCTGGACCTTTGTGAGGTGTAAGCCTATTTATTGTGCCTTGTAGAAAATGCTGTGTGTCATACACCCACTAAAGTCCGTTTAAAGATTTAATGCAATATGCCATTGGTTGTTATTATGCCTGAATGCAACCCTAGCCGGAGTTGCATTCAAGCATCATACCAACCCAAAGGGTCAACATGATGCATGAATTCAGCACTGGCAAGATATTCACCATAACTGTTTTCATGCATCACATAGGTAAAGGGCTAAATACATTAAAGCACTATATGCGGTCCTTAAAGGGTTGACTTGTAGAAAGTACTGGGTGTGATTTCTGGGGAGGGGGGTTGAGGCATGCTCCATACTCACCGGTACACCCGACCTCATCTTGACCATCCTCACAGTCGGACCGGCCGTCACAGCGCCGACGGCTGTCTATACACAGACCGTTCTCACAGCGGAACTCAGACGGGCTGCAAGCTGGTTGGAGGCAGTGTGTGGGTAGGCAGAGGCAGAGGCGTTACGGAACATGCAGTTATCATAGAGATTTTGAATAGTTTAAATGCAAAAGGCAGGTCAATATTGTCCATACTATGTCGTAGAACAAAATGGCCATGATACCTTCCATAATAAAAGAGTGAAAATACATATGTCCAGGGTACACTTAGTTTGGCTAGAACATGATCAAAAATGAGAACTTTTAACTGGGTAGAAGATGAACCACCTGATGGGTTTATCCAACAAGAACATCAACTTTCTGATCACATTTTAGTCATGAAGGACTTGTCTAAGTGGACCCTTCACAGTTCTAATTCTCTTTTAAGCATCTGAAGGTATAGAATCAAATTAAATGATGTTCCTTCTTCATTTAGATCAGATAGATTAGCAAGCTTTGATGTCGCAGCGACAGATGTCTTTGTTGTATAGCACTTACTCAGGATAGAAGGCTTTGGCATGAATTACATGTATGAGGCATAATGTAGCAAAGATTGATTACAGAGAAACATTTCAAGATATTTTGTTTCTACTATGGCAAGAGGCGATTGTCCAGAAGCATGTGATATTTTGTGATGTGCAAGCATGCAAAATTACACGGCATAATTATTTCTATTTCAGTTATAAAAAGCAATCTTTGTTGGTAGTGACCATAGCTTTGATTTGGAATTTACATTTCCACATATTGATACAATATATTCTCAAATGAAAGATCATATCTTCCAGTTATGACCAAACTCAGGGGTAGATATAATCTAAATAATAGCGTTATAGGCTGCTACCACCAAAAAGTTTATATTTGAGTTTTGTCTGTCACTCATCCCCCATTCAAACTAAGGGTTATGTGTGCAACAGGATTTTTGATACATGCATACCCATCGATAATGCCTGAGGAAGTGATAGCTAGGTGACAGATAACCTTGGTGGGGGGCAGCATTTCCGTCTGTCACCTTTCTGTCACCCGAATGTCAAAATGGCTGATGGATCAATGATGGATTAAGATGGAATTGGCTTTTAGAGAGCCAGTAAAGGCCTGGTTTGCATTTCAATTGGCTTCAGGCTTCAGGATGTTGCATAAGTTCTTCATGAGGATATGGGGTTCATCATTAATACTGTATATTTTCTTTTGGGTGTCTGGTGGAGTAGTAATAGGTACGATGGGAGGTACTCACCACAGTTGAGTTCATCGGTACTGTCGGAGCAGTCGTACACTCGGTTACACCGCAGCTTACCATCAATGCACTGACCACTCTTACACTCAAACTCTGTCACTTCACACTTCCTACCTGGAAAAGGGCATCCAACAGTTGCTAGTTTTCATCCCCTTTGGTCAATGAATATATAACACATAGAAGTGGGTCTAAAATGGTACCCTGTCAGACTCCACAAAGGTGCTTTTGCTGGAGACTTTATTGCCGACGTGGGAACGTGTTGTTGACCCACTTTTCAACCATCTGACATGGTCTAATAGACTATAAACCCAATATACAGATTGGACAAAGGTATGTTATAATTGACTCTATCAAAGGCCTTTTTAAAATCTATATTAAAATAAGCTAATATTGGATACCTGTTTGCGCTCCATGGCTTCAAATATTTCTCTGCAAAATTGGCTTTTAGTTGCATTAAGGTAGATCTACCCTCTCACATGCCATTTTGATTATTATCTTTTGTCATTGTCATTCATATATATGTTAGTACATCCAGACTTACCACAGCCGACCTCATCAGACCCATCCTGGCAGTCTGGTAGACCATCACACTTTCTGTAGGATTCGATGCACCGGCCATCCCAGCAGGAGAACTCCGATGAAGAACATGTACGCCGACTGCCATTACTCGTAGGGGTAACACGACCTTCAAAGATATGTTAGAATATAAGAGAAATGTTCATCAGAGGACATACCTGAAAATTAAAGAGTTTCATGAGACCATGATAAGGGTCCCTATAGGAGTACTGCTTCCATACCATGGGAAAAACCAGCCAGGATTGTCTGAAGTTCTTGTATAGTTACATGCAGGGATTTCTGAAGAACCCTTGAACTTTGACACTCAGGTTAGAGATGGGAGACACTCACAAACCTGGATATTTCACAAGACAACCCATGAAAGCCCTTGATACAAAACCAATGTTACAACACGGCACAGACAATTATAACAGGGAGAGATTTATCTCTGATCTTAGCCATCAAATGTCTGTTGCTTGTCAATGCAAGAATAGTGCTAATACTGCATTGACTGAAACAACATACTGAAGTATAGCCTCATTTCATGCTTGTCTGTGCTTGTACACAGAGGTTTTGTATTCTTCACACTCAGAAGGTAGAATTATTAGGCGAGTGATGGCATGACATGAAGTTTTGAAGCCAGACTGTAAAATGTTTAATGAATGCGCTGCAACTATTTGACGTCAGTGGCTTCATGTCAAATCATACACCATTGTTATGTTAAGTTAATTTATGACCCAACAATTCGACAAAGTTAAGTTTATAAAGTTTCAATGCAAAGCCAGCCAAATTCATCATTATCATAGTATATATGCCAGGTTTGCTGCATATATAAATTTAGTATATATAACACATCCTGTAGTAACGATACTTGCATTCAGTGTTTTCCCTAACTGCGAGCATCAACTGTTTTCAAATATGATGAAAAGGTCTTATAGGGGGACAAAGTGCATCAGTATTTCACAGCTAACTATGGGGAGTATTGTACTTTTTAGAAATGCCATGATTTTGATTCTGGCAATCAGGGAAAACACGGGAATTTCTCTTCAACACTACTGGTCAAACATCCCTATGTCACCCATCCAAATACTTTCTTCATGAATGGGTTTCTCCAATTTCGGATCCCATGAAATGAATGACCGCTACACATCTAGTTACCTCCAGGGAAGGGGGTAGTGGAGAGGGAAACGTCTGTCTCGAGGTGAGCCAGCAGAGAGAAGGTCTTTCTGAGGAGGCCTCCGTCGTAGAGCTTGACATCCACCAACCGGCCCATCTTCTCAATTTCCTCATCAAAGAGCATGACATTGTATGTTTGGAAGTACTCATTCTCCGGCACCTCATTCATGCCTGCCTGGCTACCCGCGATAACGCCGCTTTCGGCAGACTCCGGGTAGTGAATACCCAGGAAGTCTCCGCGTGTGACGGCCAGGGGCTCAGGGAAGGTATGTGTGTGGACACCAACAGCAGCTGGAGGAAGCTCAAACTTGTGCTTAAGCTGGTACTCATCAGGGCTAATCTGCCGCCAAACACCGATGTATGCGGTGCCCTCGGCTGCCCCTCGGTAGTACGTAAAGGACTTGATGTTGCCGTCACAAGTGAAGATATTGTTCAACATGAGATTGGCCCAGTTATTGTAGAGTTTGGACAGTTGGCTGGGCTCACGACCTACACTGGTAGGACAAGTCCTCGCTGAAAGATGCCAGATCATCAGGTCATGATAAGTGTTGGTCTGCTTTCTCATATGAAGACTTCACTTCTCATACCGATCCCTGATCTTGTGTATGGGTTAAGCATCCTATTCATTCTTCAGGAGAAGCTACTAGTTAGCACCACAGAGTGTATATAATTATGTACAGGAGTAGCTTTGGCAGGAAACTCTATAGCATGGAACATGCGTGTCAAGCTTATTTGCAATTAAGGGGTGCGGTGAGCTCTACTTTGAGGTCTTATGGTTAAATTCTTTGCATGTGTGTGTATCATGCACTAGAAGCCTTATCAAGCCACAGTTATCATTATCTTGATCCTAACTGAGCATCTATATGGTGCAATGCATGGTGCGATTGCCCCTTCTGCACAGGAGACCTATGCTAAGTATCCACTTTGAGGTTATCCAGAACCATGGTCCCAGAGAGATATCTGGTAACAGGTTACGTACAGGAACATCCTTGAATTGTCTAATCTTAATATTTGTGATTCTGGTATACTTATCCTGAGGGCAATAAAGGTACATTATCCAAATGCTTTGTCAGGTTCTATGTGTTCTATGTGTATATGTACTGTCTACAAGATGTGTAATACCAGAGCCGGTACTAAATGTGGTATAGGTGTGACAAGGCATGATACAATACTAGTAGTGCAAGAAGTGGATTAAAAATGACATGGTGTTCTTTGAAATGGTGCTGGCAATGGATAGACAGACTCTGTCAAGAATATGTCGTAGGGCGTCATAAAGTGTGTAATTCATGACTAGTCATATTCCTATTCTTTTAAACCAAAAGAGTCTTAGGGACTACGACTGTGCAATTGTCCAGCTATTTTTCCTTCTCTCTCCCTCAAGACACATTATGCCCCAGGGCATACAGCATTGGCGGGAGGTTATCCATTGAAGACAGTGTCTTCAGAGGCAAATCCTCATCCCCTTCCTTTTTTTTACGCTGTGCCCTGGAAATAGGTGCGTTGAGGGTGTTTTACTGAGATCAGTATAGTTGTTGTGAAAACCTGACTTTTCCTTGGGAGTGGACAAACCAACAATGTTTGGTATAAGTACTATGGGTAGGCAGAAGGTTACAATTGATATATTTGTCTTGCACATGGCCCTAGTAAGCCTTCTTTGCTTATTGGGTGTTTCGGTGCTGGTGTGCTAGCATATGGCAGTGCATTACCATTTATTGGCGGTATAGTGATTTCATGTATTATGTCCTTTCATCGCCATGATGCATGAATGCAACACTGGTGAGTAACTCATCAGGACTGCACTCATGTATCACACTGACACTACAAGGTTGATACACTTGCAATGGGTTGGCGTGATGCATGAAAACAACTCTAGTGAGTTACTCGCCGGAGTGCTAAGTGTGTACGCGTCACAGCAGCCAATGAAGACGAAGCCATGGTTTAGCTGGTATAAGTATAATTAGTATGAAAGAAGCACTACACAACACACTCACTCTTATTTAATGGGTATGAGCACACTCTTACATGAGCATGCATCAAAATCTAAGGTACAATTAATGTCAATGCAAATTCAAATGTGCAGCAAGGAACAGGGTTTGGTGCAAGGACATGCATCGTTATGTCAAAGTAATACCCACCAATCTAGTTTAAACTCAAGGTTAATGTCTCAAGCAATATCATCATCATCATCATCATCATCATCATCATTAATTTTGCGTGTGTTACAGCAGTTTTTTAACAAACGGTTTCAGGAAATAGAGGGGCCGATCTATGATACCCCGAATCATACAGACTGGTCAAATATAAAGTGTTCCAATTAGATCCTGAGTAAATTGGAGTAAAACTAATGGATTGGTATTGTACCACTAATTTTAGAAAAATCGGTACTATTCAACAAGGTCAAAAAGCATTGTCATACTCAGATTATTAATAAGTATATGTATATTATGTCATCACATTAAGAAACAACGTGAAGAATTTCGGCCATTCTAGCTATGATCACAAAAGGGGCAAAGGAAGTATATCTGCTTCCATGCTGTCCCATTTCGATCGCTTCCTAGCAAACCATCGCTGGCATTTCCAGATTCTGGGCATAAATAAGCTAAAGTGAGTGTTGCGCCAACACTGATTTGTGCCCAATTTGCAAATCGAAAACCACCAGGGAGCTCTGTCCGATAAGATCAAATAGATTTGATAGGTCCAAACATTGTACACAAGGTTCCAAATCGGGTCCAAGCCATATAGAAAATACGGAATCCAAACAGAATTGCTTTTCATCAGCCAAATTTTGGACGTTAAAAATAAAGGGTTTGGTAGATCAATCGCTTTCAATAATGGCCACCAATGATTTGCCATTGTAGGAAGCGATCGGGCTGGGGCCAGCATGGGCTGTGGCTATATTCAACATTAGGGACTTGCCCAGACCTACCTGAGAGTGGTCTGAAGGAGAAGCCCTCACTGGAGACGCGGTAGTCGGCCACCTGGCCCCTGTTGAGGGCATTGTTAATGGTGTTGAAGAGGATGACTCGGTTGTAGAAGCCTACCGTGCCCAGGTCCATGGTCACGATCAGGGATGGCGACAGGAGTGGGTCTGTCGTACCAGGCCTGCAAGTAGAGGGAGAATTGAAGAGGATTTGTTACTATAGAACTAGCAGGATTCAGTTCATTATAATTATATACATGTACTCCGGCACAAATCGAGTCCGAGCTTGAGTTACTCCGAATAGCTCGTCCAATGTGTTTTCCCCTTGTAAACTTTACTCCAATCTTGTACAAGTATAATTGTATGTATCTGTATTGCCTGTTTTGGAACCTATCATTTTATTCTATCTTAAATAGTTACATAACTTATGTCCTGAATGCCCTATCGACAAATAATGATGGGTTGAATTGGGCAGGAGCAAATTGAAAAGGGGAGGGACTCAACATTGATAACAGAGCACTGCCAATCTGGGAATGAGGCTGCGTAGATTATTACCCTATGAAGTCAGAATTGAAGAAAGAGCAAAAAAAGCAACAACAAAAAAACATCAGAAATTAAATTTTGGGGCATAACTGGTTGGAAGCAGTTACTGCTAGAGACTGAAAATTAAAAGTTGAGTTGCCCTTTTATAGTGAATATCACCAGGAATTAATCAGGAATTAAATTTCATGACCTGACACTGACCTGAACTGTAGTACGGTGACGACCTGTTGTCCGGGTAGGGCCTTGAAGAGGGACTCTATGGCGTCGGCCAGCTGCCGGGCCTGCCTCTGGAACTCCTGACTGTTACGGTCACCTAGCGCCGCCGTGTACACCAGCGACGTGAAGTTTATCGTACCTCGGAAGTACTCTGTAAAAAAGGTACAGTACTTGAGTAATTGGGATGATTTAATGTTGTTGTAAATTAATGTATTATGACCAATATACAACAAAGAGCTAGCAAATGATGTAGCGGAGGTATCATTGAAAGCTATGTTGAGAGCATTATATTGTCAAACATGTCAAACACATGGAAATATGACATGTTTTATGTCAGCATCCAAGAGGGTATAGTTCATTAACCATGAAGGGTTATTACTCCCCATACTCCCCTTTGACTTCTGTTAACAATCAACATGACGCGTACGGTTTGTTGGTTTGGCCAATATATAAGAGCACCAGCCTGCTAATGAAAAAATATGCTGATGTATAGAGAGGTGTACGGTTAGAAGTTGATAGTTAAATACACCACTAAATCGTTTAGACCAGATTAGTTTCATTCAAATGCTGACAATAGTCATCGTTTTGAATCAGTACACTTGGAATCAATACCGGAAATATGTACGTTGATTGGGTCCCATCTCATAGCGGTTATGTATAATATCTACCATATTTCTTCTTGCAAACTACAAAGTGGACTATACATGTCTGAATTAGAAATATGGTGACTAACATAAACAAAAACATTTTAATGAGAGGGTAGTATTGGAAAACAGATTATAATACCTATCATTCTCACTAAGTGCCTCCACTGAGCTAACTGGCCAAGAGCCAGGGAGCCTTCATTTATTGGGGGCAGGGGTTAGGGGAGCAGTCATTTATCAGCGTACACCCCCCGTAGGCATTGCCTCCAGGCGTGTTCTAAGAGCCGTTTTTAACTCGAACGCCAATATTTTTACTCATCATTGAGGCTCATTTCACACATGTGAGCCAGACGTGTGTTTACATATGTGGACGTGGATGTAGGGAGTGCTGACACTAGTTGATCTACATGATGTATACCTGGGTCAGGGGAGGCATCTATCTTATTTCAATGGCCACTGATATTTTAAAGGCTCCTTGAGGTTGAGTCCGGTGGCTGGTATAGAGAGGTTTGTAACATCATGGGAATAACCTACATACCAATGTCATAGCTGCCAAATCCTATCATAAAGTTCTATTCCTCAATGGGCCATGACATCCCATGATGATATGTGGGGATTTTGAACTCTCCATTGGTCACATATCGTTACCCAACATTATATGAATTTGTTTAGAGGCATAGAGAAACGACGATGGTTTTTGACCCCTGTCTTCCCTACTGGTTACATTGCCTATACGTTTCCCTTGCATTACACAATGATGAAGACTTATAAAAACCTTGATGGCTTTGGCACATGGCAATGTTTTTATGCAAGTTTGTTGACATGATACTTGACCCCCCCTCCTCTTACATGACCACCCTTTGACATAGTAGTGGACACACTATAGTATAGACCACCCTTTGACATAGTAGTGACAGAGAATAGTATCGACCACCCTTTGATATAGTAGACACACTATGGTATAAACTACACTTTGACATGCTAGTGGACACACTATAATAATAGACCACCCTTTGACATGCTAGTGGACAGACTATGATATAGACCACCCTTTGACATGATAGTGGACACACTATAGTATAGACTCCCCTTTGACATGGTAGTCGACATACTTTAGTATAGACCACCCTTTGACATGGCACCTCATCTAGTCATCTGCCTCCTGCAGACAAATGACCCCGACACCAGAGCCACCTGGTGGTCACCAAATAAGTGGCATCTGTCAGCCAGAGGTCAGCTGACCACAGGGCACTGCTTGAACTCTCCAAGCAGATCAGCCAGCTAATGTCATCAGTGTGCTATGATTGATAGCGTGGAAGCTTGGAGAGTGTGTGTAGGGATGATTGAGTTGTGCCCCTAGTTCAGATGTCAGTGCGAAACACAGGAATCCTTATTAGTATTACTTACAAAATATGTGCATTATATATACTGATATTGAACATGTGCTCGATGGGGGCCATCCTTTTAAAAGATGTATGGGATACCACTGTACCAGTCAGGAAAGGTTTGCACACGTACAGACATTAATTTTGTCCACATTGATCTATAAGCTTCAATCCTGGGGCATCAATAGTAGCGTACAGACCTTCTTTACTGTAATTGACCCTATTCAATTACAGAAACATATTTCTCATATAATAGCAATAAAGATAAAGTTTGTGGGCAGAGGACTGGGCTAATGAAAGCCATGTTCAATCAATCAATGCAATAGTATAGTGTACTAATCTTGTTATATGCAGGCATAGGAGATGATGCAGTAATGCAGGGATTTATAGTGATACTAAGCACCAAGCTATTTTACCAATGAGGCGCTAACAGAGTATAGGATTATAGCCTTTGTAATACAGTTCAACAAGAGGTCAGGGATGCCCTGTACACATAATATATGTGTTTTAGATGGGCATGCAGTGTGTGTGTGGGGGGGGGGGGGAGGTTGTTGGGTTGTCAGCTAGCCCGTCTATCTGTTATCTGCTCACTCAGTTATCGGCCGAGGCAGTAAACCTCTCAATCTCCATGTCCCAGTCATCCATCATCTCCCTCTGCACCAACCCTAAAGAGCCTAAAGTGTTCTCAAGAGCCCATTTTCAATACAGTAAAACATGAAAGCACCCATTCGTGCCGACGGTTGTGTTGGTTTGACGTTCGGGGTACTGTGTCGAGTCCTATGTGGAATAAGACTTCCCCCAATATAACAAGTACATTGTCTGAAATGGGGAGCAGGACTGATGAGGACCCCAGATGCATCATTTTGGGAATACCCAAGCCCTACAACACGATTTAGGCCTATAGATAAGGACAGTTGGCATTGATATTGATTCAGGCAGTCTGTGAGGAGATCGAAAGAATTCTTTATGATAGAGCCAAAAGAGAAATATTATGTTTCAGGATACCTGACCCCTGCAAAACAGGGCTGACCCTAGAGATTCAAAAAGGAGACTGACTAAGCTAGAGGCGATTCGATGGTCCACGAGTCGAGGCTGCAGTTCAAAACTCGATTTCTGGGTAATTCTGAGGCCTTCATCAAATGTTTAAAACAAAAAAGAACTGAACTACATATCTCAGATTCTCTGACATAGGAAAGTACCCTACCACTGCTCAGCACAACTTCAAGAAGTCCTTCGTTGGGCCTGAGATTGACCAACTATAACTGTGCAGGAAAAACACCTGGAATCCCATGGCTATGCCTCCGAGCGCCTCACTGGGTCTTTCCCTCAGAAAGAGTTGCACGGCTTGAAATCTGTTCTATAGTGAGTAATTCTCTTCTAATGCTCTCTGTCTGTGTGTGTTAAACCTGCCAGTCTGGGCGTCTGGTTCTAACTGCCTATAATTGCTGACCATGATTATGATTGAAAACAGGGGGTGCTTACCTTGTAAATGATACACATGCCGCTACCCAAAATCACCATCGGGAAGGCGAAGCAATATAGCTTCATACATGTGATATATAGAAAGAATATGAGGGTCTGCCTGACTCTCTTTGCAGAGTCAGACAAGTGGAGAGGCAATTTATCATTATCATATCCAAAAGTCAGCATTGCCTGATTCTCCCTCAGAAGAGTTCAGCACCCTTACCAGTAGCCTTTTTAGGCGACTTTCCGGACACTTGGCAGAGAGTCAGGCTGACACTTTCTATTACGTATTCCCATTCTTCAACACCCCTCTAGCCAATTCCGGTCTGTAACTGTTAAGCATTTGATACTTTATTGAATTGAATTGAATCTTTTATTTATCTACCCGAGCAAATCCACATACATGTGCTGTTATATGTTGATGTCATATGCGGAGACAATTCTCATTCTAATTATTTTACGCCATAGATAATTGAAATTAATAAATTAATAGCCCGGCAATATACTGTTGCCAGAGGGGTTTTAATTAACTTGTAATAACACTCTTCGGACTTCTTTCTTCTTTCTTCCTTCCTAGCCACTTCACAGCCTATTACTTGCTGTATTAGCATAATAGTAGTGGTTGCCATTTGGCACGTCAGAACATTAAAGTAATAAAGGCTTGGAACTACTACAGGGGTTAATAAAGTGCACTGGCAAATAACCTACGTTAACTCATGCAGAGAAAGGGCCATTGAAAGATTATAAGGCTGTGTCTCACGACCTTGGGCCAATGTTTTTGTCTCTGACTGGGTGCCGTCTCTGACCGGGTGCCTTCTCTGACCTTGTGTCAGAGAAAAGTGTTTTTTAATTGTTAACCTATACTCACATATATAAGGATTTGTAAAAACGTTACAGCAGTTGTTATGTAACTATAATTAGCCTCCTGCTGTTGGTAGAAGGTAACTAAACTCCCAAAGTGATGTCCGGTCAGAGACGGCACCCGGTCAGAGACGGCACCCGGTCAGAGACGGCACCCAGTCAGAGACAAAAACATTGGCCCAAGGTCGTGAGACACAGCCATAATTATGTATCCCTTAATTCCTTCAAACTAACGGGTTAAGATATTATGTTTAGACTTTAATTCAAGATGGCCTAGTTACCATAGTACGCCTTCAGAATATTATTCAGAAGGCGTACATGTCCTTGTATGGTCTATTATATACACTGTATTTAGGGGCAGTCATGGACATTCTAAGTGGCTTCACCGCAGACCACCACTGTGTTAGGCTATAGGCCATTGTCTGTACCTTTTTTCTCTCAAATAAAAAAATAAAGTAATCCCAACAGACTTGAGTTATTTCTTTTGCACATTTTCCCACCGTGCTAGAGACCCCGTCCGTATCTGGTGCCTGTTCTATGTCATTATTTGCTTAGAATCTGCCACTATAAGGCCATGTTATAGCTGTGTACCACTAGGGGAAGCACTAGTACTATGTGGGGCTTTGTCCCTAGCCACAGGACCAGGGTAATCTACACCGACCACTGGGGTTTGTCCACAACACATGGCTGTGTTTTTGCTGGGAGAGGCTGGGTCTTTGAGTCTCAACTCTTTATACTATATACTCCCAGACTTCCAGCATCATGTGCACACATTTTGAGGAGGGATCTAGAGGGGGTGTATGTACCCTACTTCTAGTATTTCTCTGTAGATCTGGTTGGAATTTTCATATTGTGGGTTACTGGCACAGACAGATGTCCTCCAGTCAAAAGTCGTATGTATACAACATTGAACAAAGGTTGTCACCACATTTTTCCTTCAACCAAAGTTCTGCTCTCAAGGGTGCAGTTTATAAATGTCTCTATTTAAAGCAAATTACATATTCGCGTTTGCCACTTCATTTTGTTTTTGTATTTTCATCATTCCCGTGGTGTTTCTACTACCAGTTCAGCTAAGTACAAATTTGCCAATCTCATGTTCTGCTAGTGGTGTTTCCAAGTGTTCGTGACTAACGTTTTATTTAGTAGTAAGCCCATAGAGTGCATAATAGGCTCTGACGGTGTGAGGTCAAAAGTACTTACTAAATGGTATGCTGCAACAGGAACAGAACTCCCACATAGTTACCATACTGCACTGGCCCTGCAGCAATTATAACCAATACTGCACGGACCGTGCAGCACAATAACCAATACTGCACAGACCGTGCAGCAATTATAACCAATACTGCACAGACCGTGCAGCAATTATAACCAATACTGCATGGACCGTGCAGCACAATAACCAATACTGCACGGACCATGCAGCACAATAACCAATACTGCACAGACTGTGCAGCACAATAACCAATACTGCACGGACCGTGCAGCACAATAACCAATAATGCACAGACTGTGCAGCGAAATCACCAATACTGCACAGAACTCTAGTATGAAGCAGTTATCTCAGCACTGCACAACTATTATATAGAATAGATAGGTTTTTATGTATCTCAGATTAATGTGGCATGATGCCTCAAAGCATCAGGTTAACTGTCGTCATGATGCGCCTATGATTGTAGGGTGAGCAAGAATGCCCAGGTAAGAATGGGTGATATTCCATAATAGTGTTGTAATAGGATGGTCTTAGCAGACTAGTCATGCGTCATATTATTTGCAGTGTCTACATGTATATGCAATCATTTCATATCAGGTGATTCATGGGACAATTATCGCTATAAATATGAAACATAGCAGAATTCCTATGTCAAAACTTTAATCTGATCAGTCAAAAATGTTATCTTCTCATCACATTTGTCTTTTTTCAGGGCTGAACTGATCAATGCGGGATTGGATCTTGAGGAAATGAGAGAAAACAGAGAAAAAGCGTGTTGATAAGGGAGATAGGGAGAAGTGGAGATCCTATTAACCCACTACTCCCACTTCATAGTGTCCATCCTCATGTTGCCCCACCCCTCAGCCCTTTGTGACGTGAAGCACGGTAATGAGGGACCACTCATGGCTTATTTCACCCCAGGCAAGGCCCACCTCTGACATACCTGCATGACAGGTGAGCAGGGGTGAGCCACTCACCAGCCCCTACCTCCCTGAGAGGGGGGGGGGGGGTAAGTGTGGACTACATACCTCAAGGTTGTTACTTATAGTTACCCAGGGTAGGGGGGGGGATATATGAGGTCATTAAGTACATAGGAGAGGGGTAGATGGTAGATCGCTGGGACTTCAAACGCACGGGAATATGGGTTGAGGGTCCTAACACAAGGGTATTTGGGGGCTGAGGGTCCAAAACACAGGGGTATACGGGTTGAAGGTTCAAACGGAGAGGTCTATGGGTTGGGTCTTCAATCACAGCAGTACATCCGCGGGTGAAGGATTAAGTCACAGCAGTATAATATGGGTGGAGGACTGATTAAGTTAACGATATATATAAATACCCATAATAAGTAAGCAAATACTTGATTGTTTTGCATAGGGCCTTTTAACATCCGATATTTAAGCAACACTAAGCTACAGAAGCCAATCCATCCGCAAGTACCCAACAAACCACATGATCATCATCTCCAGGTGACTGTATCTGACAGTGAGCAGCTCGTGAACAGAGTAGTAGATGGGGAGCAGCTCTATTAGTATTAGTACATACACATACAGCTCAGTGTACATCCTAGAGGGGGGCTATACTTCATACCCTGATACTTGGCGAGACCCCACACTGTGAGCTTATCATGCCGCATATTTCTCAACTAAGATAGATATAATAGAGTACTTTCCCACTCACTAGGGCTGCATTTATGCATCATGACGACCAACAACCAGAGGCGTGGCAAGCAGTTTCAAATGGGGGGGGGGGGAAAGGATGGTTTCTGGTATATTTGACTTTTTTGGGTTTGACCTTTTAGATTTGACCTTTATTTTGTGGTTGGCCAAAAGTGGTTGCCACGCCCCTCTGCTCGCCCAGTAAGTGTTGGATGAAGTATAGTCAGTGTCAGTATACAGCAGTCAGCCCATGTTGTATACAGGTGGTCGTTAGGTAGTCTGTCACTGCTAATGTACCATGAGCTACACCCTGAGCCACTCCTGTGATGTACACTACAGACAAGCTGCTCAAAGCTGCTCACAACTGCTCAATGCCTGCAGGACTGTGGGTGAGGTCTTGATTGTGTCCTAGCCCTTTCAGGGTCACAGTATGCTATATGAAATAAAACCAACCATCATTACAACCTTTCAGAAGTGTAACCCATATGGTAGGCATGATATTTGATTGCAGTTTGCGAGTTACTCGCGCGAGGACTGCATCCATGCATCATGACGTTGAACATCGGTAAAAGTGTCGGGTTATGAGGGTCCAGGATTCAATCCCCAGTGTCTCATAAAGGTGAAGGTCATCCCTGACTTCTCCTCTCACAAGTCACTGACTGGTTTACAACACAACATTTAATCACCAACCATATTTACCATTAGATAGTTTAGTCATATTATACTTTGCACCGTGGGATACGTGTGAAATATATGCTACAAGATCTCAAAATCAGATGAAATTCAAATTTAGAAGTTTTAGAAAATAATCCTACCCATGTGCCCCTGTGCCAGTGCTACATGCATAAGGAGGAGTGGGCGGGGGTACCCATGTGCAGGAGTGGTGTGTGTGTTGGGTCGGGGAGGGGGGTGAGAGGGGGATGAGGGTATCAACCAGTCCTGTGTGGTGTATGGGGATACAAGAACAACAAACAGCCACCTACAGCTTGCCGCAGCTACACGACTTGTAGTCACGAGGTAGGAGCCTGCTCTCAGGAAGCTGCAGTGTGTTATACTCAACACCCTCAGGATGCACTCTCCCCTACAGCATCCCCCTATACTGTATCCGCCATGCATTCTATCATGGCACGATTTTACATTATTGGGGATATTATTTGGCACGTAATAACCAAAAAATAGAGACAGATATTGTTGCTGTTCCGCGGGGCTTTATTTTCAAAATTCCATAAGCAAGCCCTATTTTGCTGGGTGAGGGAATCTGACAGAAACAAATCATCATTTGTTCCACTAATAATTATTATTATACTTTAATGGACTGACCAGGTGCCTCCCCTGAGGGGGTGGTAGGGTAGCCGGGGGTGGGCGTCTCCTCCCCACTGCCAGGTTCTCCAGACCCCTCCAGGGTGTGTCTGAAGTCCTCATCGTCCTGTAGGGTGGCCTCCAGGTTGGGGGAGCCCACGGGGTGCGGCACTGTCTGAGACCCATCGTCAAATTCAAAGTCCTGCAGGAGAAGAAGAGGATAGGGATTGATATAAACTATAATGTACAATAATTACACAATTGTTAATTGGCAGACATAGTAATACAATTTTATGTAATGAGTCTATGTGAATTTCAATGCATTCCGATAAATCACAGACAACCTAGCAATGAAGGTGCATTAAGATTTAGAGCAACAGGGACTACCTACTCAGGGGAACATTCACAAAGGGCGTCATTAAATTGAGGATCCCCTACACCTCTTGTCATTATTATTTAAGATGCCCCTTAGTGTTAAGGGTCGATATCAATTCATCACGACGCCCAAACCATGGGCCCTGCTCACACTGCATACCTTAGCCGGTGACATCATTTGTGAACGTTCCCTTTAATTCCTTATAGACCTCAAACACTTTCTATGTGCATGTTGATATACTTCGAGTCACCCGTAAGATGGCGCCCGTATACAGATATCTACCACAAAAAGACGACTTGTCAGAATGATGAGGTATTTAGTGATGTGGTAAGTACCTCTGTGGTATGTTGGCTGTCACTTGTTACCACATAGCTTATGGGAGGTATACAAGGGGCCACTTCATAGTGTTATAGGGCACCACTGTTTACCACGAAATATACCTATAAGCATGACAATAGTTGTACTATATAAAGATGGGGGTTTCTCTGCTAAGCAACTAACCTTAGATATGAAGCGTTTCTGTGTAGGTATCATAAATGCACTCATAATTACAAACCTATTATACACTGACAAACTTTTGGCCATATTAAACGTAGTACCTTTCAATATGTCATACCAATAATTACTCAATCTCTTTTAGAAGGACCTGTGAAGTCTCATCAAGGTGAAAAGTACTTATCTATATTACAAAAAACAACACTTCCGATCTATGTGCCTCCAGTGCATTAAGTATTGCCTCTGTAATTGCTCTGTGGGGTGACATATGACCTGTTAGACTAGGGCCTACTCTGTGGTCCATGGTAATATTAAAGGCAGCTGATTGCGGCTAACCACAGAACGGTCCTTACCAGAATAAAAACACCCATAGTGGTTCAGCAAGTCAAGTAGTTTATTCAAGACGATTTGGTGATTCAGAGACCTGGGGGTACACAGTTCAGGTGGGATACCTACATCAGATAGTGTCTGGTTAAATTGTGGTGGTAGCTTCCATTATCTCTAATTGCCGACAGACCAGCTGGCCCCGATGACAACTGGCCCCAGGACAACTGGCCCCAGGACAAATGGCCCCAGGTCAAATGGCCCCAGGGCAGATGGCTCTCTCTATCAAACTTCTGAGTTCCATTTTGATTGGCAGCTACACAGTTGGACACCTGTTAGTATCAGTTTGCAGCATAACAAAAGGATACACGTGGAAAGAATATGAGAATTCTGTCTCCATTGCCTCCAGGTGTCTTCAATCTAGAAGTTATGCTCTAGTTCAACTTTTTAGGGATTTGTGGAAATGAAAACCAGTCCTGGATCCCCAAATGGGGTACAATTTGTCAGTTTTTATCACGGGAATCGTGATAACATGGGCTAACATGTATAACATATGTAACCCAGTGGTGAACTATGAATTACTCCAATATGAATAGGATAGGGAGTATTAGCTGAGTCGCCCATACTTTTGAATTTGTTAATTATTATATTTATATCGCATTGCTCTCACAAAATAGAAAAGCTTAATTACAACACCATACCGAACTCAAGAGTACCATGGCGAGTTCATATATACACATGCGAAATATGAATACTTGTAATCTATTGATCAGAAAACAGTTTTGAGAAAATAATCTTTTAGTGGACTGCAATTCTGCAAAGCTCTATTTGGGGGGATAATGCGAGCTACTCCGTTTCTCTAATATAAATTTACATTACATGTGTGGTAAAATAGTGTAGACACACTACTCGAAATACATTATGATACATTTACAACTGTTTACATTTCCTGATTGGACCCTTTAAAAATCATGTAGGTCTACTTTAGCATGCCCCATAATGGACTATAGGTCACAGTATACAGAAGCTGCACTTGATCCCTTGTCTCCTCAATGCACCCAATCCCATAATCCTCTTTTTGAGAGCTCTCATCCTATCTCCTACATCCCCTTACCGCTATAGATAGAGCTTGCTGTCAGGAACCTGTTACATTGATACCACATGGGATGCTGATAAGCCTTATCTAAGGCTGCACCAGGCCCCTGATCCCCTGCTCAATCTGCTATTATTATAACATGTATCCCATCCTCATGACTAAAGACTGATAAGGAGTCATGTTTTGTATAATATATGTGACATGCACTGGGAAAAGGGGCCTGAGTGCACCCTGCAGTAAGGTCCCTTTTCGCATATCAAGTCACATATATGTACACCACTGTCACCAGAGCATCCACCGATGTCAAGGGAAGAGCCTCTCGATGCAAAAGTCACTCATAAACAGAGATAAGAGGGAGTACGTATTATCCAATATAATGTGTAATTTTACTACCTTAGGTAAGATTATATCAAAATGGTGACACTATTCTCACACACCACCCACTCCAGGTTGGTCAGAGTCAATAGACAATTGGGTAATTGGGTTTGATGACTTGATCCTATCACAATGCCCTCATGTATTTTTCATCTACCAACACTATCATCAGAAAATCTGTGTGAATATCAAATATTTCCTATACCTCGATATTGATAAAACAAATGGGGATAACCCTGTCATGAATATTAATGTCTGCCAGATCTCCTGACTATGGCCACCATATCACTAGCAGGTGTGGGCGTTTACCTATATATCTATCAGAGGGCCAAAGAACTTTACTTGCAGGTAAATCAAGATAGACTGCATGTATCATGGACCCAGACATATCTAATGTCTATGTCATGATAGGTCATGTAGTACTAAGGTACAGAGCCTGTCACCTGGGTGTCAAAGGGTGGGTGCACCCCCCACAAGGACCAAATCACCATGTTAAGCCGCTGACACTGTTATCTTATATACACGACTTGTAGTCTGGGAGGACAGACAGTTAGGGGCCTAAAAAACCAGACAGGATCCACACCTCATGGTGTAGCTGTCAATCACTGACAACAGGCATTAACGGGTACAAGCCACTGATTGTATTATGTATTATACTGTGTCTTTTTTTTATCTCTTTTTCTTTATCAAATGTGGAATTACATTTAGATGTTACTATTTATACTGGAGTTGGCAGATTATGTTTGTGCAATTTTGTCCAAAATTGTATATATCCTTTTATTTCATGGTGAATACGGGACAACAAGGTTAAAGCAATGGGAGCTCCGTTCCCTGTGACAGCGTGCAATAACCCTAGGTCGTATTGCACGCTGTAGCCGTATTGCACGCTCCTGAGGGTCACGTGACCTGTGCAGAATTCAAAATGGCGGCAGACGGAAATAAACATACACCGCGGAAGTAAATAAACATCGTGGAAGTAAGCAAACATGGATTGGGTATCTATTTTAGATTGAAATACCCTGAAATAAATACAGAGCGGCACTTAAAAGTGATCTCTTGACTGTTTATTGCACTCGTGGGGCTTGGGCCGTATTGCACTAGGCCTACGGCCAGCGTGCAATACGGCCCAAGCCCCACTTGTGCAATAACCAGTCACTCAGTCACTTTAGCGTGCAGCTCTGTCTATGTATCTGACGTGGCCATTTGATAAGTAGAAACCCAACATGATATTAAAGAAAGGAACTTGTCCCTTAGTAATAACTAGCTATATAGTGCTAAACTTTAGATTATGTGTTGTATAGTGTATTGCGGGCCAATGAAGTACATGTAAGAAGGTCACGTCCCAGCTCTCAGAGGTAAATATCAGGTTCTCAGTATTTGCATAGAAATGATGCTATAATGTGCATAGAAATGAACCAGACAGCTATGATAGAATCCACTTAGCCTAACACTGTAACAGTCGTCGGTGTTTTTTCTGTGCTTTTCTTTGAGTGAATCACTTACACCCAAACATACACAAAACATGTAGAAAAGAAAAAGAGCTGCACCTACAGTGTCCTGTCAACCATCAGTTGCTACCCAGCCAGCGCGGGTCATATACAAGAAACATGTCCACTTTGGAAAGGAAAAACTATAAATTGATGAATGGAAGGCCTATGCCAAAAAAATATGATTATGTTTAGGTAACAAGGGTAGGCTAAGTAGGTCGATTTATATATTTGTTTCCCCTCAGATTATTTGGCGACTTTGGGACATTCTACAGATAATAAAACAATTTTGCCGCTAAAAACTATCTCATTGTTTTCCAAAATGGCCAAACAATATTTAGGGTAGGGCCACAAAAAACAACCATTTCTTAGACCCTAAGGAGAACCTTAGTGGTGGCTGGGTCCCAGTTAGCTGTGAGAGATCTCCTAAAGCCTAACCTACATGCTGACTCTATCTACACAATGATCGCCTTCATGGCACGTTCCCTTTACAAATACAAAATATAAACTTATAAAAGTAGATGGAAAGGGGAATTCTATAAGGCATGCTTCAAAAGCAGCTTATTTAACAAGGGTACCGTTGTGCCCTTTCAGATCATTGCACAATGCTTACTTTAGTGGTTGTATACCCTTCTTTAGAAACATGCGGATAATAGTGAAAGCCTCTCCAAAGCAGGTAGACGCCATTTTGAATGATCTTCCATGTGATTAAATGTAACTAATTGCTATATAACTTAATGCCTCCAATAGACAGGAAAGTAGTGACGGTGTCTGTAAAGGATGTTTATACGGAGGCAATACATCACCATTTATTGTGAAGTATATAAATCATGTTAACAGGTTTAAACTGCTACCAAGGGCACCGTACATAGGAAAGGATTTCTTTCACTGCCTCTGACTCTGAGTGTAGAGGGAGATTCAGACCAATGTCTGTGGGATGCTTGCTAGCTGTGCACAAACTTGGACCTATAAAATTAATATGCCACTTTGATTCTTTTAAATATAACTCGTGACATGATTAGGCAAAAATGGGCCTTAGTATGAGGTGTGTTATCTAAGGTCCCTTTTACCAGTATTTGCCACAAGTGTTTATCAACACGATGAAATATATTATACAAATGACAGGATAACACAAGTATTGGTTGACTGAGTTGTACGAGTTCGTGAAACGTCTGGCAGTAGCTCTATGATGTATCTGCTATACTCTGTAAAAACCCTCAGTCTGCGGATTTCCTGGAGACATAAACCACAATGTATCATATTCCCAGCTGCCATCCTGTTCCAAGAAGTGCTGGAACCAGAGACGGCAATGAGATCAAGGGGGTCCCCCGGTGTCTGAGTCTGGGATATTAGATATCAAAATAAAATCGATAATGGAAACCTGGGATGTGGTAAGTGATCGCTTACAGATCCTATTTGAGTGTACTTGATCTGGCTTTTAATACTGGTGCGAGCTAAGTGAATAGAAAATAAGCCATTCAGGAAAAGAGACCCTAGAATAACCAGACGTAACAGCAGGACGCCAGCTTCTTAATGGAGAGGCAATATTCAGGATAACATTTATATCAACGACATCTGATGCTACCATTAAAGTGTATCAGCTGATATATAAATCCAAGGGCAGGGTAATTGTATGTTTCCTTCCTTCTTTCTAGGTGCAGATATTTCTATATCATGCTAACTGCTGACCCAGGGTCAGGAGATTGTGACCCTTTATGACCCAGAAATGAAAGATTATGTTTGGTGATAGCCTACATGGGTGTACATAAGAGTCAAGAAAATATTTCTCTTCGACCATACCTATGGTTCTTATCACTTCACCTGTCCATCAGAAGTCCTGATTTACATATGCTAATACATATTAATATACATGTTTAAATACATCATTATGGACAATAAGTGTGGCTCCAAGAGACACTACTAGTGGTGGAGGGAGCCCAGTGGAAGGAGCCAGAAGTGTTTGGCTGGTGGGGTGTTTGAGTTGATACTAACAGAGATGTGTTTAACCATAGACTGTGGTGGTTTACCCGTGCTACTGTGAGCCCCCGCCCCCTCCCTGTGTGATAGGCGTCATGTAGAGGCCACAAACAGGTAAATAGACACACAGCAGGCCACCTTTATATGTTAACAAACATGGGGTGAGCAGGTGACTGCTGTGGAAGTTACCCTCTCAAGGCAGCATGCTGCTTTAAAGCTTGGGTGAATGTATGAATGCAGGCCTGCTGAGTAACTCGCCAGCGCTGCATTCATTCATCATGCCAAACTTTAGGGGTTAGTACGCCCCAAAGGGTTGGCATGATGCACCAAGGCAGCACTGGCGAGTTACTCACGCTAGCTGCGTTGATAAATCACCACATCCAATGAACATGTAACATTGTGGTATCATGTTGTCCCCTAATGTGTTAAGGCTTAAGATGCACAGACACTACTTCAGTCAGCACCACATCTATGGGGGCAGAGAAGAGGCAGATCCAAACTGTAGAGTCTGTACAGGGCTTCCTAGCACAACACCACCGATATAGCCATTGTGTCATAGGTCTGTTTTTTGTGTGTGTGTTTTACCTTCATTAGAAAAGTAAATGCTGATTGGTATTGCTCCTATGGCCCTTCATTGTTGATCATGTCTGTCAGTGTCACAGGGTGATCCTGTGGACACCATTACTATGATTAGTGATTGGAGAAAGCAGATGGACAGCGGGCAAAATCTTAATAAGGCAGAAGCTCTCATATTACATAGGCATAGTGTTATATTGAAAAGAACTTATCGGGATCTATACTTATCAAATGTAATATGAAATATGGATAGCGATGCTGCATACGCACTTGAATATATCGATCTCATTTAAAGCACTATGATGAGCTTAAAGGGCTATATATAACTGTGTCAAAGACCCTGATGTCTTCTCACCAGAAGGTGGGGCATATACAATACTGGTTAAAAAGCCCGTTTTGGGGTCATTTCATTCTCATATATACACAGACACAAAGTTGTCTCCAAATAAAGGGGTCCTCCCTACAAGCCACGGTCTAATGGTGGGCAGAGAAAGGGAGGGGTATCATAGTGTCATCAGGCCAGCCTAGACCCTCACACAGTATACAGGCTGGGGAGATGGGCATTGTGTTACCATGGGAACGCCTATAAGAATGTCAAGGGGCATTGTCCCCAGTGGGGTGATCAGTCTGGGCTGGGGTAGAGATGGCTACCTGATGACAGAGGGACACCATCCCCTCCTGTTGAGGCTGGGTTCAGTATAGGAGGGGTGCCTTGGGAATAGGTTGAATATAAACCTATTTACATATTATGTGAATAGTATAAGGGCTTTATTGTATAGGGAATTGCCTGTATCGTGAATACAAATGGGGATCTGCAGTGGTTGGGGTGAAATGGCATTCCCTTGCCTAGACTATATATGCTGCAAAAGGGAGGAAAAGGAATTGTAACCTATCCTCATGAAGTTGTAAAAAAATACGTTGCCTTTAATAGATGGCTGTTTGAATCATTGGGTAGAACATCTTAATTATGCTGACATCTAGAGATTCACAAGATAATTGCCTTTCAATGAGTGTATATGGTAGATGGCAATGGTAGGAGTGGGATGTCTTGTTAGCAGAACTGTCTGACGAACCTTGAATAGCAACTGCAAAAAAGGTATTCATCAACTTCTCGGAAAAGTCAACCTTCTGCGCCAATGGTCTAATATAGAGTGTTACATTATCAAAGGTTGCTACGCTGGCAAATAGGTGCCCATAAATATAGTAGGGGTAGCTATCCATTGCCCTCCTGAGCTCTCCCCCTTTTCAGATCATCACGTCTAGACTGCACCTGCACGTCTCATAAAACTAGCAAACATGACTTGGTTGGGAGTCACCTATTATACATTAAATAAAATGTATGCGAAGTGATCCTTTTTTGTAGGCAGCAAACCCCCCCCCCCGCTCACCCCTAGATCTGGGCCTTTAATTATGGTGACTGGTCCTCCACCTCCACAATATTATGTCAATATAGGAATGAGCATTCTCTTCATAAGTTGATACTACCATGGTATTACCATGATCATTTCCCCATAATAAAAGTTCATGAGTGGGCCACTATATGGACATGACAGTACTATAGTGGGGGTGGGGGGGTCTTTAGAAGGTGTACTAGAATTATAAGTATCTGAGGTAGTAGACCTATATATATCCTGTCTGTCCTCAAAGGGTGCGTGAACTAAGGCAGTCAGCTCAGCTGTCAATTTGTCATGGCCCTTTACAGGCCAACTGATCCATCTGGAAAATGTCGCATGTCAACTGAACTGAACCATGTAGGCTGTAGAAAGTGGCCATGTATTGCTTTATAGCCTAGCTTGCTATATAAATCTCCAGTTCTCAGCCCTATTTGCTCCACTTAAAGTGGATAAGAGAGAGCATGGGTAAAAATGCTAGACTGGCTATAGTATAGACTGCATTAGCCCATATATTGGCACATCTATATACTGGCTTGTTGCTCTCCACCCACGCTCTCAAAACTGATTCTCCTGATGCTTCCCAGCCCCTCAGCACTAGAACTGCTGTTTTTGCTGCATTCTACCTCCACCTTTATAGAACTACTGTGTGCTATTTCCTCCATCCCCCTCAGCACATACTACACAGGGTTCCTGTACGTGACTGGGGCTGGGCAGACAGAGGAGGAGGTGACGGGGTAAAACACAGAAAGGAGGCCGTCTGTGTCTGGTACCTTAGGGTGACTAGACAAACTGACATAGACAGCCACCTTGGCCGTCACAGGACGTGAACAGACTGGTAACACACTCATCAAATCTCCTACAGATCACAGCCATCCCCAACCAGAGTATGGGAGACCCTCCCACTAATCCATGCTACACACAGCCTGCCTTGGCCCTTATTTAGGTAGGCATAGGGCCGGATACAAGGACTGGTATGTGAGGTGTGATGGGATGGGGATGGGGGATAGAGTTGTGACAGATGAAAGAAACTGCTCTGGTATTCCCTGGTTATGCCACGGTCAGGAAATAGCCCGAAGGTACATCTCAAGGAAAATCCCTAAAGCGTTTTTCAAAATTAAACCCCAACCCCCTAGGAACATACCAATTCAAATGAGAAGATTTAAAAAGGTTTAACCACACTAAATCACCTCCGCCAGTCTAAAGGGAAAATTGCAAAGAGTTCCTGGTGCCTGCATCCCCAAGACACCCAATACTAGTATAACTGAATGAATATAACCTATCATTTAAGGCGAATGTGATGGAACAGCCACTGGGCCAATGCTGAACATATATAGGTAGGCTTGTACGGTGAACCCCTATATATATGTGAAGGCGCTACCTGGACGGGCGATCCTGGGAAAGGTCTTTTTGTATTGTGTGTATATAGGTAGGTGTTGGAGGGTGGTCCTGACAACCTGAGGGAGGTGGGTTCTGATGGGCTGATAACACAGGACAGTGATTTATGTACGGTTCACCTGACCTCCCACAATACTATAGCTTAGCCCTTAGAGAGATGCATAGTGCTTTGATGCATTATGTTCTTTGTAACCATGATGTATGAATGCAGCCCTGGTGAGTCACTCGCCAGGGCTACAATTCAAGCATAATTCTGAGCCTACTGGGGTTGGTGCACTTCAAAAGGGTTGGCACGATGTATGAATATAGCTTTGACAAGTCACGTGGACAAGTAGACGCACAAGGTCTGCATTAATGCATCATGACGACAAAAGCCATAGCACGTTAAAGCAATATGCGGACCTTAAAGGGTTTAAGTGGGGACTAATGAGGGCGCACAGGGTGAAGGGTTAATGTAGGGGTTGGGGGGAGGGGTTGGTGTTGGGGATACCTGTGGTTTCAGGCAACTATAGGGAGAAAACAATTTGTTTGATTTGTATGCAGTTAGTTTCACTGCCCAGGGGGGTTTCTGGGTAGAGAAAGGATGTGACTGTTATATAGTAGCTGGGTTGTGCTGCCCATACAAACACATAGATACATATAATTATGGTTGGTGAAATCAAACAATACTAGTAGGTTACTGAGATAATTCTTAGGGTCTTCTGTGTTTTGAACAGGCAGGTTTGTGATTATTACAATCTTAATCTTGATTAAATTCACTCATATTATGCATTTCTTCTTTCCATTGGTGGGATGTGAAGTGTAGCGATATCAGTTTTGAGATGATATAGTGGAAATAGGTCTACCAGCCGAAACCAGGCGAGTAGTAGGTGACAGGCCAGGATCCCTGCTGCTGGTGCGAAAACAAATCCCCAGCCCTCTTCATGCAGTCTCCAGGAGAAGGAGCCTACCAAGGGTATAGCCACAGTCAGCCCCACACCTATGACCTAAGCAATGTGTCTACATGGTGTTGGTATTATCTAGCGTACCTACAAATACAGTACAATCCCCAATCTTCCTCGTAGCTATTGGTTGCCAAACTATATTATGACCCTCACATTCCAGCCATCTGGAAATCTCCACATCTCTATTTAAGGGCCGCTGCTGCCTCTGGGCAGCATCTAAAATACCCCTGAAAAACCGCTGCTGCCATAGGGCAGCAACAGTGCTGCCCTATGGCAGCAATACTACTAACTTGCAGCTCCTGCTATGAAACAAAGAATGAGAATTTTTCAACTAATCCAAAAATATTTAATAAGAGTACTACATCCCCTTGTCAGAAAGGTGCAAATTATGTCTCCAATACAACTTATTTTACTACTTAGCCACTATCCCAGGGAGCACATACTTGTTAAGTTGCATATTCCCATAGCAAAGGGCCGGTGGTTAAGGCCCAAATTGCAGTTTTAAGACCGGCAGCTAAAGGGTTAAAGTTTTCCACCCAAACTTTCATTTGCTCAATTCCATCAAATAACAACCATTCATACTTTATAGCATTCATGCAACAGAACTTGATTTTTATTGAAGGGATCTATTCTATTTGAAGGTACATCTCAAAACACAACGTTATTTGCTGTGTTGTACCTCTCAAACACCTATGACATTCTCACTCCAATAGATTCCACCCCTATAGCCTTCAGACCCTATATCCTGGTATCCAACACCCTCCCCTACCCCCTCATGGCCTGGATCATATGTATAGTCGTCTAAGTCATCATGTGTATACAGCAACCTAAGACACTTACCCAGTCTGCACTTCTTTTACCTGGCTCCCTACAGCACTGCATGTTATAACAAGTAGGAAGAATAGCAGCCTTTTAACTTTAGCAGTTAACTTTGCTGAATAAATAACTTACTTTTTCCTCAGCATCTGCTATATAGCTATCTAAATAGGGGGCTTTAGTGGCCAGCCTTGCAGTTTTTCTCCCTACTGTAGATCCCGTTTTATGTCTGTCACTTGCCATTACTAAGTACTACTGCTTATAAAAGAAATGTTACCATTTTTATATTAAGATAAGAATTCCAAAAGATCACATATAAAACACAAGATCTTACAAACACCAGGCTATAGAGACGGGAGAAGGACCCCCAGTAACACTTTACTTCACCTCAAATTGAGGACACATGGCCCTATTATATGGCAGCATTAACCTTGATAAATATTCAGCATAAACAGTGCATCTTATTGAGAGATTGACAACATTCCATAAGTAAAATGTAGCATATTTAGTGTGGGTGTGAATGAAGCATTGGAAGTGTAGTCATGTGGGGATGAAGGGTTCTAGGTATCACAGGTGTTCCACCCCTTCCTCACCTGTGCTCACCCTCCCTACCTGCAGGACCCTTCACCTTCCTCCTGGGTGTTTATAAGTCTCTGCTGGGGCCTGTCTGTCCCCTAGGTCCACACAATGCAGGTGTGTTCCAGGTAACTATGTAGAAGGATGAGTAGCCTTAAAATCCCCTTCCTTGTTCTTCGGAAATGCACATAATAACATTTTTGGCTAACCATTAAAGAGTCTGGGTGATTGCCATGTCAAATTAAAAAGAAAATGGAATCTGACCTTCCTAGTCTAACCTTCTACCCATATTCCCTATAGAATACACATATTTCCCTTGGCCTACTCCACCCAGCATATGTCTGCTGGTAGCATCCATAATGTGGGCCTAGCAGTCTCTTATCTAGAAGTAGTTGACATGGATGGGGGTGCAGTCATGGCGGCCAGAACCTGACTTCTAGATAACATCCTACAAAATATATCCTCTTTGTAAATGCCTCTATTAAAAAGAAACTAGCTAAAAGTCTAAAACATGAGGTGTGGTATACAGTGTTACTTTTTATAGCAGCCCCTAAAGAAATCAACTCATCAGCAGAACCCCAGTGTTTATAATAGTGAATGGGATCCTGGTGTGCAGTAGAGAGGCATAGAGTGCTGAAGTAGCAGTATCTTGGTACCTCTAGATCAAGGTAAAAAGGCACTGTGTCTATTCTCACACTCTTTATGATACCATACCTCCCACAGCCCTCCACTTGGACGACACAGGAACAAAAATGTTATAGATAAGATTCCTCCATCATAGATAAGATTCCTCCTGGTACCTTCTACCCCCTTTAAACAGCTGACGTATACTTCTGCTATACACCATATGTCTAATTGCAATGCATGCTATTACCAAATTCATTTCATAACTTACGATTGAACATGAAGCATTTGGTTTATGTAATCTCTTTAAAATTGTAATAAGATTAAAGAGTGTGCCTTGAATGTCTTTCACTAGTTGGAAAATTCCTTTTGAAACCTAAAACCTGGACTGCTATTTAGTAAAAACATAACCTCTCAAAGGTAAAGGTACAAAACAGAACAGCTTTCCAGCAGCATTCTATTTCACTTGTATTTGCCTCATCATGACTTGCCATGCTGCCCATGGCCAGGGGTAAAGTAACAGAGGAGGCAAACACCACCTCCCACTACATGATGTGGTACATACCTAAGCAGCAACCAACCAGAAGAATAACCCTTTAAGGACCACCTAGTGCTTTATTAAATGTGTCATGTCCGTGGAGGCTGTGTCGTTATGATACATGAATGCAGACCTTGTGAGTAACTGGCCAGTGCTGTGCTCATAGATCATACCAACCCTTTGTGAGTGTATCAACCCTATAGGGTTGGCTTGATGCATGAATACAGCACTGGCGATCTATTCACCAATGCTGCATTCATGCATCATGACGACCAATGGGACCGTGTGGACTTAAAAGTGCTAACCAGTCTACCACTGCACAATGCTCACACTCTATCTGCCCACTGCCTGTTTAAACAGGCTCAAAGGGGCTTCACTCATTCAATCCTCCCACAGGGAGACACTAACCTATGGCTATGTGGACCAGTCTACCTTGTAACATGCAAGTCAGATGTTGGGCTGGCCTGTCATGCCTGTGTTATTGTGTACCTGTGGTGGTGCACTTTTTCTAACTTTGTTATTTTATTATTTTAAATGGTTTCATATCTGATGTGAAATCTGTGTATGACATGCAAATATTATGGTCCATAGGTCTTTGGCCAAATAGTGACACAAGGAAACAGGGTAATGCTGGGGTTTGATCGTTACATGTTGAGGAGGGGTCACTTTTACTTGAGACCTAGAGGCTAGACAAAGCACTGCAGCTGACAATGCTACGGTTCCAGACAGACTGATATACTAGAAAGCCTACCTAGGAAATGCTTATACATCAAAAGAAGATATCTATACACATCCTATGATGAATATGTTCAGCACTTCATGCCAATACACCAAGCCCTTTGTAAGAGTCAGCAGAATTGATAAATATTTACAGGAATAGGATCAACGCTGTTGTGATTTATAACATCGGCTGCAGTTCTCCTAGCCTCAACAGTCTGTAGTGATCTTTTTCCCAAATATGTTTATCACCAGAACTACTTGCGATGTTGAGCCTGCCTTTTTCACCCTATCTCTTTATCCTCGACCAAGCTAAATCCTGACACTAAAAGTGAGCAATTCTACAACATGCTGTACATGTATATCAAAGATCACATGTCTATCTACCCAGTCTCCATTTCTTATACATTGCACTTGCTATCTATCAATTCCTTCCTTTGGTTAAATTTGGGGTTTGAGTTGTTTTATTTTTGGATAGAATCACTTTTCGTTTCGTCCAGAGTGCATGGTTTCTTCGTGTGTCCTTGGCCCTTGTGCATGTAATATGCACTGAGGTATAAATAATTCGCTTCTTAGCGTATGGTTATATACGGTGGTTTCCATAAATGACCTGTGAACAAATAAGGAGTCATAATCAATAGTTCCTCAAATTAAGCATTAAATTGTATCAGTCTGTTTCCTGGCTAGGTCAATAGAAAGGTTACAATTAAAGGCTACTATAGCTTTGTGACACCCCTGGTAAACTCAACTCTCCTCCATTTAGGGCTATAACCCACTAGCCGATTTGGAGGCATTATCGGCCAATACACCCTTAACAAACAGACCCAATGCAGTACTTTGTAGTACACTTTTGTGGATGTATCGGCCGATAGTGCCACCAAATCGGTTAATGGGTTATGGCCCTTAGTGGCCAGCTTTGATCCTCAAACTAAAGGCCCCCACCCACTCTGTCAGCACTCAGACTAACAGTCTATCAGCCCAGGCTGACCCCTTACCCTACTTCATATGCCTCCCTTCAGCGTTAACAATCATATATTATTAGTGTGGATCTTTATCTGAGGCTGGGCCTGTGTGCTCTACCCTCGCTGATTTAAGGATGACCTGGGAAACCATTGAAATGGAGACCTTTAAGGACTGAATAACTCTTTCACTATACATTCTGAGTGTGAAGTACAGTGAACCCTGCGTCCTCACTCACCTGCACCTCAATAAACTATAGTATAGATACCTCAGTTTGAGGGGACCTGATATCTGGTTTCCATACACACTAAAGTGCATTTAACTCTATATTAGGCTATTTGAATTTCCAACCTAGCACCATGAGGAATCTCTTAATACGTAGGCCTAAATGTGTTAACAATGATATCCAGCAGTTCATTAAATCTTTATGGGACGCATAGTGCTTATACATTAGGTGCATGCATCATAACGACAAAGGGCATAACATATTAAAGGGTTAATGCATTGCAGTGGGATTCAAGCTTGTTTTATTAATCTCCCTGCTTTATTTCTCTGTATCCTAGACTATTTTTCTCTCCCAAGTGAGCGGGACGAAGGCAGAGGTACTCATGATAAATAATACGATCATCATGGGCTGTGAAGTTTAGTAGGACGAGATTAGGCCCCTTCCCCGTCATAGCAATATTTCAATTTCACGGCACTCACCTCCATTGACTGCACAGGGTCATATACTCACCCCCCCCCCCCCCATACACACAGTACACTTCTGAAAGGGTACAGACTGTTTTAACACTTCTCCTGTTGCTCGGCTAAAGTATGTCAAACTTAATAGAGCATGGACAGGTACATCTAAGAACAGAGCAGCCACTCTATGTGAAAATGCACCACTAATAAAATAATTCAATATCAGTTAGCACTATCTATATCAGTGCATTTAAAACAGTGATTATATGTGTGTCACTGCCCTTAAACAGAGTAATGTCATGTCTATAGAGGGCAGGCTAAGGCTTTAAGCAATTGACATGACTGTATTCAATCCCTTCCCTTCGCTCCAACCCAACCCCAACATCCTCCCCCTCACCCTGTCCCCCTCCCCTCCTTTTTCGGGGATCTCCCGATACTTCTTATTCCTCTGATCTAATTACATTTTTAAGTACGGTATACCCAAGGGTATACCTTTAATGGTTTTGGCTCAGACGCTCATGAGAAAAGCCCACTTTTTCTGCTTTATATACCTCCTCCATGCCGCAGTAACACTTGATTGGGATAAGCCCAGGTTTGGCGGCCTATATACAAATAGTGCACCCAGTGAGATACAGTGATTTATGATTATTTTATATCAGTCTGGGTGGTCTATGAGCTTTCTGCAGGTGAATGCCCTACCAAATACCGATGGCCTAGTCTAGTATGGGACCATTTTGGTGAAACAGGAACGATATATATACAGGTAGATAAACCATGCAAACAAGAAACCTTCTTTTATGTACCCGACCAGTAAACGGCTATAAAGAGGCATATAATATGCCAAAGTGGGAAAGCTGTCGGAAAGCAGATCTATATTTTGTCACAATGTCATAATGGTCTCAATTATTCTTTATAATATCTATGAGGGACTGCATAATTACAAAACATAATGATGAATAATATTATGATAAAAAGAATATTATGGTGACTCTTGTAGTAACTGTGTTATCTACTATGCATACACAATGATAAGTTATCCTCACTATGCACAAGAATGTTGAACTAGAAATTGCTTGACACACTAGATAACCCAGAGGCACCCACCCACCCACAAATAGACACATATGTAGACCACCAAAGGGCTGTCTGTGCTTTTACATAACCTTTTTACATATAACAAGTGTAAGCGGCGTCTGGAGGGTGCATCTCTGAGGCCGGCCTTTTTGTGAGGTGATACCTTTGGTGACAGGAAGTGACAGAGAGCCTACACAAAAGGCAGTCAATTAGGGGGCACCCCATGTATGTGACTGTCACTGTCTGCCTCTCAGTGCCCCAGTGTGGTGGGGGATATACACTGGCACATATACATAAGGACACTGTAGTGGCTGGAAAGTAGCCCCCTCACCCTATCAATCACTGGCATCAGGGGGATTATTCTTACCTAATGTTTATCTGGGATCACCCCATGGGCCTTACCAGCTCATGCTGGGAGGTATTTCCTATGTGCTCCTCCATTGTGGAGTGATACTGATAGCATCTAATTTTACAGTCCAAGCATCACGTATAATCCGGCTTTATGCTGAGTTTGGGGAAAAGCCTGTAATCAGATGGGTCAATGCTTTAAGAGAACCTGGGGGCTGGCCTGCTGTGCGACTAATGCCATTCATTGAACCCTTTAAGGGGCACATCAGCCTAAAAGCTTTATGTCTTGTCACAATGTACATATGCCGTAAGTAATATAACGCAGCAACTACTTGTTAACACTGCAGTGGTGCATCATGTCGACCATTTTATCTGACATGCAGTGTCGGCATGATGCATGAAGACAGCACCATGCAGCAGGTTACTAGCTACACAGAGACAATTATCAGAGTCAACTTAACTCTTTTAGCAGAGTCAAAACTCTATCACCAGAATGACTCTCTTTTTGACTCTCTTTGATAGGCAGGAGAGTCAAACTGTATTTGACTCTCTTCTTGAATGGAGTTAAAGCATATTCGACTCTGCTGTGCAAGGAGTCAAAACATGTTTGACACCCTTTAAATCAGAGTCAAAGTAGGGTCGACTCCTTAAAAGTGGAGAGTTGAACCATCATTGACTCTCCCCTCTGGAAGAGTAGAAGTAAGGATTATGTTGGGATACCCAGAGAACCTCACAAGTTATGAATAATGAAAGGTAGAAAGCAATATTCATCAAGTTAGCCAAGATGAGACTGGTCCAAGTGGCCATTTTAAGTCTGTCATCTTTGCCATCCAGTGTTTAGTTGATACTTTCAGGAAGTGTTGTCTCATGCTTATAGTTAATCTAAAACTGCAAGTAAGGTGTCTCCAGTTATATATTTCATTTTCTATCTTAATTTACACATTCAAAGGGAAACTTCTTTATATTATGAAACTACATTGAAATATCTTCCTTCTTATACATTCATCAACTAATTGACACATTTCCCTTAATTGCAGTTAAGAAAAGTGTATCCTACATTGGAGGGAATTCTCTCTTTAATATATACTGCTGCCATCTAGTGTAAACACCCAGCTATTTTCCAGGTGTCACCACCTGGTGGTAATCACAAAATAAACACAGAAGAGTCAAACTCACTTTGACTCTTGTGAAGAGTTAATGTGAGTTTGACTCTGCTACTGACAGAGTTAAACCCAACTTAACTCTGCAGTGCAAGGGAGTCAATAGTGATAAAAGAGTCAAATAGGGATTGACACCTTACATTAGGAGAGTCAAATGACCTTGTAAAAGAGTCCAACCCAGTTTAACCCTGACAAGGGAGTTACTATGACTCTGATAATTTTCTCTGTGTAGAGCTACATTCATGCATCATGCCGACCCTAGGGGCCATAGTGCATTAAAGCACTATGCTGCCCTTAAAGGGTTCAGTAATAATCTGATTAGCCGCAGGTAAATAGCTATTAGTCAAGTGAGCACCTTGGGTGTCAGCCCAATTAAGAGGATTAATTACAGGCCAATTAACAAAAGCGCATTGTCAAAGACAGGCCTTAGGCTAATGCAAATAGAGCTGATCCCCATTGTATTGTATAAAGGCACCTCCCTCAACGTCCTTGGGGTTTATGTGCGTGTCTAACAGAGCTCAAAGGTGCATTTGTTTCAGGTAGCACCAACGCGCCTACGACAACAGAGCCAAGTTTATGCCATTAACACTATTGAACAGACTGCTGTAGTAATGTACATGACATTTTCAGTCCATAATACACTTATAGTCGAGATGAAATCCTGTATTGCTTTGACAGAACCTTCAATTAAACCCTTTTATATATTTAAAAAGAAAATAAACATGTACTTGATAGGCCGATAGACCAAATGAAAATAGAGAAAATAGAGCAGATGGGCCTTCTTTTTCGAAACCTTATTTAGAAAAGTTTTTATCTGAACACGTTTTTTTATCAGGCCTTTAATTGTGTTCTTGCCGTGTTACGTGAAACACATTGTTACTTTGCAGACCCAAGCTCAACAACCAGGTGTTTTACGTCTAGCTTCGTCCTGAGGAGGAGAAGCCGGTACACACATGGTAGGTGTATAGATGTGACCTAGTGTGCGGTTGTGTATCTTTAACTTAGCAGGTTACACTTCAAACCCCACTAATCACCCTGGTGTGTCCAAACCTCCAGGTGCTGTGAGGCCTAATGCTGCCCTGGAGTTTACCTAACAGATTAACATTAGCACCCTTAAGGGCCGCGCAGTGTGTTATAAATGAGCTGTGCCCCCGGGCTGTGCCTTATGCCGACATGATGCATCACTGCAGCCTTGGCGAGTAACTCGCCAGTGCTGCATTCAAGCATCATATTATAAATCCTATTGGGTTGATGCACTCCCGACGATTCGGCATGATGCATAAATACAGCACTGTTACTCGCCAGGGCTGCATATACATCATGATTACCATGGACATAATGCATGATGCTGCCCTTAAAGGGTTAACGCTCTGGAGCAGCCTCTGGAGGAAACACCCCACCTGTTTGCTATCTGACCCTTTACACAACATGTCAGATTAAAGCACGGGGTACCTGCTGGAGGTCCATAGAACCCCTCTGTATACATGTACCCCACCTTAAACCCTACTACCATGGTTCACTCAGTCCAGCTGGACAATAGGTGTTTGTGGAATTAAACAGGATAAGTAGAGCTGTGCTGATAGTGTCAGAACATGGCACAGCTAAGTTTCATACTCTCAGGGATTGAAATAGGATTTGAGTTGGTAGTGTATGTGTTTATACTAGTTTGGCCTTGGCCATTAGGAATTGTGGTACCGGGGGGTATTCATATTTATCTAAGGGAATATAAGAGGAGAAATATATCCTGAACTAACATAAGTCCCTGTGGCACACCTCAAACTATGAACCCTTTGCTGTGTGGCAAAAGTGTCAAAACCATTAATTGGGTGGTACATCTACTACATTGTAGTAACCACATCAAGATAAATAGCATATACTGGCAGAGAAGATGGGGTCTTTAAGGCCGAGATTGAGACATTCCATTGCTGAACTATTATGTTGGAATCAGTTGCTGTTCCTTTCAGAGTTAACTGCCTGAGTTACCCTCACCAATCCTTCAGATGTAATAAGCAATCAATGTATCATGCCCTTTATCATCATCATGCTTTTCGGACAGCCCTGGCGAGTGACTCGCTAGCACGGAGTCCTCACAAAATGCCAATCCTGGGATGCCGACCTGGGATATAGGCTTTAGACACTACCGGGGGGTTGACATGAGGTATGATTGCAGGTCTGTCATGACGACGGAGGACAAATATCACATTACAGCACTGTGCGGCCTTTGAATGGTTAATCACTACCCGACAGTGTAGACTGTCTCCACTGGGCAGTCCCCAAACCCTCCCAGGTCCACTCTACAGACACACTCTGGTCTCCATGTCGCGATACCCGCCTACTCCCCTACCTGACACAATGTGTCTCTGTTGGTGCCCAAGCCCCCTGGTGGGCCCCGCCTGCAGCTTCCTGCTGCCCCCATGGGAAAGGCCCCGGGCACAGGTCTAGCCTTGACCCTTTAAGGACTGCGTACTGCTTTAATGCGTTATGTCCTTTGTAGCCGTGATGCATAAATGCAGCCTTGTCGATTCTACGCGCCAGTGCTGAATGAATGTATCATGTCAACCGTTCACGAGTACATCAACAACGTAGGGTGGGCATGATGCATGAATACAGCATGTTGATGATGTAACGTTCGTCCTCATTTGATTTTGAAGTTCAACTGAATCATACATTGGATTTCGATTTTGCAAGTAGATTTAACAGGGGATAGATGACCATGTTACATTTCAGGAATACAAAGTCCATATATAAGAGTTATATAATATGCATTTATAGCATGAATGCTACATACATGTAGTTCAAGGCATTGCCACTGCAGCTCTGACGTTACTGGGGATGTATCCCTTTAATTGACTGAGGTCTTGCAGGCCTCGTGTTGTCCTTGGCCGGGTCAAATTGAATGGCATGTTATGGCAGATCAGCCTGCTATCAGTCAAACAAAGCGGGATGTGTTTCCATAGCCGTTACCATAAACCTTTAAACAGCCACTTTCCCAAGAGGCGTGTCCTCAAAAATGTGCAGAATGGGAGAGGACTTTGAACAGTCTCTCTTTATATTATCCTGTCATGTGTTATTCAAATACACATGTATACATGGTAAATTGATGTACATGCGGCAATTCTTTTTAAAAAGACATCCGATCAGATGTTGTTGCCATATCATCAGTATGGCACGCCCATACCCAGCTGACACTGCTAACATTTGAGCTACATTGAATACAGATGGAAGAATTAAGCATTGCATACATATCGTAATAATTATAGTGAATTTAATGCTAACAATTTTGAGAGGAGATTTCTTTATCCAAAGGTATAGGAGTAGTGCAAAAGTACCTCAGAGCTCTTCCTAGAATGTCAAATACCCATGAGAGGCTTCAGAAACAATAAGATATCTGAGGGTGTTAAAACACAAGCTAGGTAAGTACTGTTTGCCCTTACCCACCACATATATTACTGCTCTAGGGCGTCCATCTCATGTCCTATAAAAAATATATTTAAAAGACACCACCAGGGCGGCCATATTGGGTGTGTTCCCCTGTGTTACCATGACAACAGTCGGTGACAACCCGGTACCTACTTCCACCATTACTGAGACCACAAGCTGGCATGTATCAGCAGGTCTTAACCCTTTAAGGACGGCAGGATGCCTCAAACATCATGTTATGTGGCATTATGATGCAGTAATGCACTGCTGACCCTTCGGTGGTGTAACACATGAGATGGGTCGGCATGATGCATGAATGCAGCACTCACGAGTCAAGCACCATTGCCAGAGTTGCAATCATGCATCATGACCTCAGATTACAGCGACACCTTGGACAAGGGGATGCATGCAGATGACAGACATAGGGCACTCCAAACAGTGTGTGGTGTATAATATTTAATGCACATTACACATGCATGCACTGCCACACTCACTGCAGTCCTTTTACAGGAGCTTTGAAAAAAATAAGACCAAATAATGATTGCAGTGGACATTTGTCATTGATATGATATAATATGAAATAGAATGGTCTGAACTCCCTTCACTCCCTTCGCAATGACTAGGGACCCTCTGGACTCCCTTGACTCTTGAGTAAA
The DNA here is from genome assembly GCA_947462335.1 of Harmothoe impar. Taxonomy (NCBI): domain Eukaryota; kingdom Metazoa; phylum Annelida; class Polychaeta; order Phyllodocida; family Polynoidae; genus Harmothoe; species Harmothoe impar. The sequence continues at coordinate 30,193,630 of OX381716.1, read as the reverse complement.
GATTTCAGGAAGGGGATTCATTCTAAGGCTAAAATAGGACTGCCTTTCTAACTCCCTCTCATTCAATTTCTCTCTGCCTGGGGATATCCATGAAATGGGACTCCCAGATGGAAACTGCTAGAATTCACATTGGCTAAACAAAATTCTGATTATGAAATGGCACATATTGTGTAAAGTAGTTATTCTAAAGTTGTCTAAATAGGCTACATTATCAAGAGGATAGAAGTATAATAATAACCTCCCCAGTCCCGCCCACAAGTCCTTCAGCCAGCCTGACCTTTGCCCAAACTCTGTGAGGACTAATTTCCTGAGTTTGTCAACCCCTTTAATATAGCGGTGCCACCCTCATACCCAGGTCAAGTACGGCCATGAGGAGGTGTCTGAGGGGCACTGTGCCCCCATTCTGCTCCTGTGTCACAGTACTGAATCTGTCTTACACACAGCCAAAAATAGTTATCTCATTTCAAGAAAATAAGATTATTAAACTCGACTGGCGGACAAACCACTTGTTTTAATAAAAGAAAATTGGCTGTGCACCTTTTTACCTCCTCTCTCCCTCAACACAGCCAAAAATAATTTTCTTATTTCAAGAAACTAAGATAAATAAACTCGCCTGGCGGACAAATGACTAGTTTTAATTTAATTTTTTTTTCTCAAAACTAGTCATTTGTCCGACAGGTGAGTTTATTTATCTTATTTTCCTGTAATAAGAAAATTATTTTTGGCTGTGAATGCCTGTTTGGTGCCCGTTATTGTGGTGTGTACTTTTTATATAGGTCTGTGGTTGAGTTGTAGGCAGACAATGTGACCGGAGATACGCAGCCCAACCACAAGGTCGTGACTGGGGTGGCACATTGGTATTTTACCCCTCCTTCCCTTTTTGCTCTCAGCCTCCCTATTTTACCCCCACAGTGCGCTAACCACAGACACCAGACAGGTCATTCTTACAATACCTCATATATAGGGAACGTTCACAACTGAAATCACCTATTTAGGGGCATTTCTCAGGATGCTCCCCCCTACCACCACTGTGTATTTCGTTGGACAGATTACCCTCCACACATGTTACTCTTCCTATGTTTATGGCTTTGATTTAGTATCATACAGTGTAGGTATCATATTTTAAGAGGGTTGCTGGTGGCCACACACGAGATGCACGATAAAGGAACCAAGATGATAATAATTACGTATTTGTAAGTCCTCAAATTACAAAATGTCTTTTTTCACACTACATGTACAGCCGATTTGTAGACACTTCAGATATATAAATGCTAACTCTTGCTTTGTAAGGTACATTGTAATTTGCATGGCTATGTTATTTGATATAATTATGTCAGCAATGTCTACCTCGGTACGTAACCCCTTTTGACATCACGGTAAATCACCAATATATGGAGGTCAAAAGCTGTTCATGGACCAATGCAGATAGCAACGTTTGGTCTACATTGCATTCATGAGTATGTGAAAATACACCCTGCACCCTGCCCTTCCACTCCCCCTATGAGGGTGGATAGGGGAGAGCTTGTTCCTCGCTGTATGTACTCACTGGCCCCACCCCCAAGCATGTGACCTTGAAAATTCAGCAATTTGACCTTGAAATGTACCTGCCCCAGGACGGGCGGGCTAGCCCACCCACAGGCTGTGAGCCTAACACGGGCAGAGAGACGGGGGGCTGCCTTATATGAAGGTTTATTATTTCCTCTTCTGTAGTTGTTTTGATCCAGTACTTGATTTGTTTTTCTGTCTAAGGTGTAAATAATGCATGTACCTTGGACTAGATTATGTATACAAAACAGCCAGGGTCATGTCAAATAGCTTGTGCCAAATTGACCAATTCCTAATACAGTCCTAGGCTAGAATTTCTCTGGACTACATTATAATGATAGGGGGAACCTCTGCTAAACATGGGGGGGGGGGGGGTGGGGACAACTCCAAGGGGTAAATTAAAATAGAGATTCACGAGAATTCATCCAAACCGAGTATTTCTTAACGACTTTTGCCCTGATTCATATGTTCCAAGGCTGCGTCGTTTTGGATCGATTTGAGTAAACATCTGTATTCATTTCATGTAATAAATCGATATTCATGTAATGGCAGTGCCCCTGAGTTTTGATATGAACCACAATGTCCTCCTTCTCACATAGTCCCATACACTACATCTCTGTCCATGGATAAGCACTCAGCCACAAGAACCACTTCTCACTGAATACTGAAGTTGCCAATCCCCATGATGGCCGTGGGGCTGTCCTCCTGAGAGGTCATCACTGAGTAGATTACTGTCACCTGTGACAGTAGACTGCCTCTATACCTTGACAGTTGATGTTTCTAATACTTCATACAAGATGAAAGATATGACAATGTGCTAAATTATGTGACTGGGTATGTGGTAGATAAGAAAATGGATGGCTAGAGAGAGGGATAGAAGCATTCAGAGAGGATGGGAGGAATACAGGGAGGCTCAAGGGGTTAAAGTAAACCCTGAAAGTAGGCCACTGTATACCGCTGTCTACTATTTAATCAGGGCAATAGATATCCCATGACTATTATCTAAAATGAAGTGAATTTATATGTAATGAATATAAAGCACCATCATAGTTACTTTGTTCACATAATAAGTAGTTGTTTCCATTTTCGTTATGCTGTGGTATCCTAATACTTTGCATTGATGTATATTGCAATGTATAGTTTATAATATTCCCATAATGACTGAGGGATATAATTCCATGATGAGTCACCCAGAGAGGTCCACTTCTTCAGTCTGGGATAGGATCGCCTCTACCTTTATAGTGCCTCCGACAATAACTCCATTCAGGCTACACCAGAAAACATGGTCTTCACTTTCTGTGCCCTAGTCAAGTAGGACTGACTGTCATCCATCTGTGGGCCCTCAAGGCTATAAGGCGGCTTACATTCTCAATGTGTCCCACACGTGAATGGCCAGGCCTATTTGTTAGCAGGAGGGTGGGGTTTCAGGAGTGGGTATACAGTCTATGGGATATGTCTTCCATTAATCTCTTTGGATCCCAGATCGGTTAGCATTAATGGGGTGGAGTACAAGGGCAAGGGTGTGGATTACCATTGGATCCCCAGGCCAAGTGTGGAGGGGCATCTCTCTGTGACTCTCCTGTGTATTGGGAATCATCTACAGAAGGGAGAGTAACATGTGATACCCAATTATTTGTTAGTCTTTAAACATTATTTATGGATAGCCTTCAGGGGGACATCAATTCGAACTGTGGCTCAAAAGCAGGATGGCACATGTTCATATGGTATTATAATTAGAACTATATCCCATAGGTAATGTATTACACATGTCCTGTATATTCTACGGGCCTATGTTTGACAGTGGTATGCATAATATAAAATATGTCCAGTGCTTTTATGTATACCCCTTTATTATGTGATCGGGTGACCCCATGGCATAATCATTTTAACTTGAGTTGTGGTGTTAGGACCTTAAGAGGTCCATACCCTGGAGGCAGTCATGACACTAAGCCCAGACCTGTATTAGATGGGGTGCAGGTCTCCATGTACATTGATGAGCAGGCCATTCATCTGTCAGTAATCTGACATTAACAACTGTTATACAGAGGTGGTGGCTGTCCCCATCCTCCTGATCCTAATGCCCCGGGGCTGGGGTAGACATACACCTATAGCCACCTGATACTCGCCAGTCTAGACACAGAGAGGTCTATGGCATCGGCTTGCCAACTCAGGGGGGTACTGTTGACCCTAAGCTAATAGTAATACCAATTGATAATCATAATATTACTTCTACAAAAGAGAATCTAATTGTGTTACACGAATTGTGATTATTGATAATTGATATCCCAAATAGCCTCGCTCTTTTTTTTTTAAATTCTTTTTTTTACAAATCAATCATATAAAATACTCTCTGTTATCTGTACCATATATCATGTGAATAGATATATCATAAGCCTAGAAATGTGCCCATAGGTTGCGGTGGTTAATGTAAAGTGTTTTGATGTTGGGTTTTTGTCTGCCCAGACCTTCGATATGCTGTATTCTATAGCTAAGCTAAATTATCTAGCTGTCAGAAGAATAAAAACATGTATAATGAAAAAGAAAAAAGGGCGGTGAGTAGCTGACTATCACTCAATGATGCATGTAATATGTATCTTGTGCGCTGAATTTGAATGGACACCTTAGATATTTAGCTGTCTTGCCAGTTTAGTATGCTTGGAGAGGTGAAGATAAACTTTTAAAGCGGGGAAGGAAGGAAAGTAATTGTAATGTTACATCGATCTGATCTCTAGCTAATATCCTGCTTCACACCCGTGAGTCATTCCCTGTTGTATAAACCTATAGTATAAGCATCACTATGACCTGGATCACCAGTTCTAGTCAGCTGGCTTCCTGGGGCGGCTGGGGGAGGCTGGGCCAATATCTACCTCTACCCTAGTTTGACATTTGGAACAGAACCAAGAAGAACAGCAGTAAAGTAGGGTGTTCCAGTCAGGGGCTGTGTAAGCAGACTGCCTGCTAGCAGGTATACTGCAGAGCCTGCCTAGGGGACCCCTGCTACAAGGCTATAGGGCTGCAGGACTCCATACAGATGGCTATACCTGATATGTGTGCCCAGTAGCTTGACAAAACCCTTGTCTATGTTGTCATGATTCTTTTGGTATCAATTAAAGCACATGCCTCACCCCTAGCAACCCATATAATTCCCCACCATCACAAGTATATTGATAGCACTCTTCTGGTTATAACATTAGGTGAAGTCATAGACTGTACTAGTCCAGCTATGGCCAACTAACAAGCACTATTGTTGCCCTAGAGGGTTTGCATTTATAATTACACTTTCTAAGCAAGGTTGCATAAACAAAAACGTGGTGAAGTCTCTATACGGTATACCGAGGTTGAAGGTTCCTTAGTTGGGGGCACCATTGCTTGATCTGGTACCTGGAGAGATGAGCACTGATAACAAGCAGCATGGGTACCAGGTGTTATGTGATGCACCCTTAAAAAGTCGGCAGTGAAAGCCAGGGAATTATTTCATTGTTTGATAATTCAACCACCCACACTTAATCCCAAGACTGATGGCAGCCACACTTCATAACACAGGATACCATTTTGTGAAAGCCAACGATGGGAATCAGGTTATTCTTGATCCGCTCCATTACACACATGCCCTCTTTTAAATTTCCATCCTAGAGCTGAGGTTTAACACCTTCCTTGGGAACAGGCTAAGAGGCAAATCCCCTTTTGGTCCGATTATTTCAATAATTTGTGAGGACATGAGACGACGACATTTTCCTGATTTTGGTCTTAATTTTACCCCACCCCCTCAACATTGTATGCCTTTCAAGTATAAAGAAAGGGTAATCATGCTTGATAGAGCACAGGGTGTTTTTAGTATGATGCATGTTCTCTGCACACCAAGAAGTGGGTAGTGTACTTTATGCATTTACCCCATCCCCTCGCCCCCAATAGCACCCCTTCCCCTAGCACCCAAATACAGTTTACACTGCCCTCCCAATCCCAAGACAAATATTATGGGGAATAATAAACCACGTGACAGCTGACCACTGAGCAGATCACGTTCTGCACGAGATGTCGCCACCCCGCGAGATGTTTGACAAGCCTCCCAGAAGGCACTGCGCCGTTTGACCTTGAAGGTCGCTGAGGTCACTGGAACAGCCTTCTCACGGAGATCAGTTAGGGAGGGATCATTTTAAACATTTTGGAGAGGAGGGGGACTGAATGTTCTCTACAGCCCCCGACCGCCATCCCAAGCTGGCCCCATCTCGACCACCACTGTGGGTCATCACTGACATGCAGATACTCTGGGAAAGGTAGTTCCTACATGGTCGCTGGTTGCTTTGTTTAATACCCACAATGTAAGGCATAGGAATAACCTCAACGTATGGGGCATGCAAAGTGGACATGGTCCCGATAGAAGAGACCTATAGCTACCTATCACGAGGGGAGATTGCTGGGGAGACTGCCTGGCACCTTTACATTCACAAATACCCCATCCCCCCTCCACACCCCTATACCTATCCTCCATCTATGTTGTGTTTGACCAGGGTCCATAACCGTCCCCCTCTCACCCCCTTGTTTAAAATGACCCCTCCGGTAGAAGTATATTTGCAGATGTGTATGGGTCATGTATGTGGGACTCATCCCTTGTCAAGGGTCATGTTAAGGGTCTGCAAAACGGGAGTCAATTTATTCTAGTTTATCAGGGGCACTGGGTAGGTCGTAATGTCAAATGGTCAAAATGTCTAAAGAAATACCATGCATGCTTCAATTGCTTGAGCTTCAACAAAGGGGTTGAAGAGAAAGCTCATAGATCATTTAGATCATCCATAGGCCCCAGCAATAAGACTGACTGCACCCCTCGCCTTGAAAGTGGCAAATGTTTAGTGTCCATAAGCTATAACTATTATCGCAAATTATTGTCATGACACCTGTAAATTGACATCATGCATCAACGTCAACTGGGTAATAGCGCCTGTGCCGACCTACGCCATAACTACAGTTATGTTCAAAATGTTGGCAACCACCTCTGCCCCACTCGCCATGGAATGACTGGCTCAAGTATGTTTTTCCAACTTATTCAACCCCTTAGATTCATAGCCCCTATACTGGACCTATAAACAGATAAGATGGCACCTTATCTAAGGCAGCTACAACCAGTAGTGGCAGCAGTCCACAGTAGCCACACAGCTATGTGGGAAGAACTCCCTTATCATCTGCAGAATGGGGTGAAGGAGATATAAGAACAGAATTACTTATGAGGTGAACTTGATTTACGCTGACCCTAATGTTATGACATCAGAGGAATTCCTCATGGTTCATGACATTAGGGCGCTCAGGCTGTAACGTATGTCATGACGTTTATCATGACGTAGGGTTGCGTCCCATGCTGCGTCTGTAGCCTAGTACGGCAGGCACTGTTTACATAGAGGGCACCACTGCTGACAGACAGAAGACAGTCCCACCTGGCGGGAGATCCAGGCACTCCAATGGCAACTCCTTTAAACTTTTTGGGGTTCCTTCACTATCTATACCCAATATATAGGGCACTTATCTAACCTCGGAAGCTGTACCTCAACAATATAGGTTATATGGGGCGGTTATATACAATTGCATACAGAATGTGATGAACGTGTAGCCAATATAATATAGAGGTTCACAACTATTATATAAGGATCTAATATACATGTATAATCATTATAGAAAACTTTGCACAGTTTACAACGAAGAATATATCAAGATTAGACACTGGGTATGTTAACAGCATACTTCTACAGAAAAAGAGTATAGACACACTACCACACAATATACCGAACCCCGTCTGTTCACCATAACGTTAGAATGGAGAAGGCATGGGTCTTCTAAATACCAAGTCCTTACCGTCCTAACGTGTCTAACACTGCGTCTGCTACAATGCTAAACATGTCACCCAGCACTGCCAACAGCATTTACAAGGTTTTGGCCAAGTTTGGGCCAAGCGACAAAAAGTGACACGAGCAGTTTTTTTGCCCACAATAATAACAGGGGCTGAGGGTCTTGTACGGTCTTGGACAAGGTCCTAAAATAGGTGACATCATTTATGAAGGTCCCCTAACACACCTGCCATTACAGAGCTACACATGTCCACACCTGTAGGCCCATGACAACACATGTTAGCCCTGCTCCACACCCATACAGCACACCTCAACAGACAGCATGTATACATCCACCTACAACTAACTCATATTTTTATTCCTCCTCATATTTTTCCCTACCCGTCATGTTGGGATGGAGAAGACCTATTCAGCCCGGGTCACATGGGGCACATATCACACGCGCCTGCACCACCCAACATCCACAGGCCGACATCATGTCACGTGTTGCTAATACTGGGCTCTGATTGGCTGCGGTGAGATAACTGACGGTGGCTGAGATGCTCGGCAGGTGGCGGGGAGCAGCTCATCCTGGTCCCGGTCACTTCTCACAGACAGGGTCCTTATAGTGCCAGCGCCATTTGGGTTCAGCTACCAAACCCAAACAATGGGGTCTCGCTGTCAGGGAACCAGCAGAACTAATAAACATTATGGGAAAGAGTAAAACTGAACTGGACTGACCACCCTCTTCATCGACCTACTTCTACCAAACATATATAATTATATAGCTCTCTTATAAACATCACCATCTTTGCCTATTTGGGCGATATTCATTGATATTTGTACCTGCAGATTGACTGGCTTTACCAGCAGCCAGTGATAGAGATGATAGCTCCCCCGAACATGCCTACATACCAGTGATGCAGCTCGGGTACGAGGACAAGCAGCTACCAGTGTGCATTTCCATAGGGAATTCCCTGTAAAATGGCCATGGGACACACTAGACCTTACACACCTGCAGCATGGCCTGATGGATGAATGGACAAGCAGTAGACTGATGAGCAGCTCGGTACAGCAGGTATGAAGGTGCAGGGTGATGGGAGCAGCTCACCTGGTAACCTGAGTGAGTGGGGGCATTACACGGAGCACCTCAGTCATACTTCATTCATGCTCTGTGCTCGTCTCTAACCCTGCAAGGGCCGCATACTCTTAGCAGTGCCTTGGTCAACATTATGCATAAATGCACCCCTGGGGAGTTACTCAACAATGCTCCATTCATGCATCATGCCGACACTTTGTGGTGTGCCAATCCCGTAGGATGGGAATAGTGTATGAATGCAGCCCTGGTGAGTTACTTATACCAAGGCTGCATTCATGTAATAATACTATCATGGCGACCAAGGGCTGACCGTATCAAAGCACGTTGCGGCCTTTAAAGGGTTAAACAGCAGATACTTACATGAGTATATAGTTAGCAGCGGCAGGCTATTGTGGGAGATATTTATTGTACAAATAGAACAAATGGAAGAGTTTTACAGGATAGCCAGTTTTCCTGGCTTGGAGCCCAAACAACAGAAGAAGCCCTGCTAAACAGTGCTATGCTGCAGAACAGTAGGCCTATATCAGTGTGAAGCTCTTTCCTCGGGCAGAATTGAGGAGAGAATAACTCAAATCCCAATGTGAAAAGGGTCAGTTGTTGGTCAGTCATGTATGCATGTATTCGGTATAACAACGTACATGTGTATACAAAGAAAAATGAATATAATTCATTAAACAATCGAAAATTCCATTCAATTCTGCAAGGCCATTTACAACATTCAATTGAAGTGTTGAGGCTGTACTAATAACGTTAAAACCGTTCACTCCTGTTGGTTCCTCCCAGGCCGACAGCAGACAGTACATGGTGGGCTTGTTCAGGGTGCCAGAACAGGGGCGGATCCAGGGGGGGGGGGTCCTGGGGGTCCGGACCCCCACCTTTTGGTCTGCCCATAAGGCTATTCAAATAGACTTTGCCGAGGGTGGACCCCCCCCTTTTGGCCCACCCCTGATGTCCACCCCACATGTGCTTAAAAGTGCATCAATTGACATCAATATTTTCAAAATTTTCTCAAATCTTCTAGACCAGAATGCTACAGAGTGTACCAATTGACACTTATATTTTCAAAATTTTCTGAACCTCCACTCACAGACCTCCACTCACAGATGTCCAATCACAGATATTTATTTAGAAATGGCAGCATGTACCTGATGCAGGGGCAGATTGAGGGGGGGGGGTCCAGACCCCTTCCCTTTTTATACATATAGACAGCTGGTAGAGCCATAAGGATGTCCACCAGAAATTCTGCATACATTGTATGAACACAGAACTTGTATATGCAGACACATTGGAATTTGATTCTCCAACTACAGAAGGTGGCAGGGAACATGAGTTAGCCTCACATAACCATTGTCTATCTGTTTTAAACTACAGCTGTGAGGCTATGTGGGTCTAAGTGAAAATAACCAAGGTGTGAAGTCCTTTGTCTTAGCCCTCCGCTGTGGGTTAAACTGCTTTAACCTACGGTGGACGGCTAAGACAAAGGACTTCACACCTTGGTTATTTTCACATAACCGAAGGGCCACATATACTCCTCCCAATATCCATACCCTACCCCTGGACATCAACCTACTAAACTAAACATAACTTTGGGGTATACCAGAATGCTATAAAGTGCATCAATTGACATCTACATTTTAAAAAAATTCTCAATCTTGGGATATATACCAGAATGCTTGAATAAATTGCATCAATTGACATTTATTTTCAAAAAAGATTTCTCAGCCTTGGAGTACACCAGAATGCTTTAAATTGCATCTATTGACATCTATATTTTCAAAATTTTCTCAGCCTTGGGGTTCACCACTATGCTATAAACTGCATCAATTGACAAACATATTTTCAACATTTTCTCAACCTTGGGTTAGACCAGAATGCTTTAATTGGCATCTATATTTTCATTTTTTTCACAGTCTTGAGGTAGACCAGAATGCTATAAATGGCACCAATTGACATCTATATTTTCTAAAATTTCTCACCCTTGGGGGCATGCCCCCAAACCCCCTAAAATGATCAAAGCATGTCGCTTTCGACGCACATCGCGCTGATAATTTAGGTGTATTAAACTTCATACTTCTGGGGTGGACCCCCCCCCTTTTCAAAATCCTGGATCCGCCCCTGCAGAAGGAACAGGTTCCCCACACTCCATCACCGCCCGGTCAGCCGTGAACAGTCCTCCAGGGTGGAACGACAGGGTGGGGCGCTGCTACCACACTGCCTCTAACATCACCTGCCTCATCTCCCAGCTCATCTATCTGCTGAGAGAGTGTGCTAACAAGCACAGGGTTGAGTGCAGGAATTGCCGCTTTTATGAGCAAACAATGCATTAAAGGTACATCTGGGGGAAATAATTCTTTCACACTTCAAACTCATAAAGTATCCTAAATCTCCCATTTGTATACAGTCGGCCCTCACTTCCTCGAATTTGGAAAATGCAAGGAGAAATGACTCAGGAAGCAAAGTATCCGAGGAATTATGTCCAAATATAATGAAACATATAAGGGCACTTCCCAGGAAACTGTCTGAGGAAGTGAAGGATCCGAGGAAATAAATGTTCCAGGAGGAGCATGAGGGTGGACTGTACATGATATATATATATATATGTGCAACGATCTGCGAAAAGCAACCTTATTGAAAGGTGCTGCAGTAAGGTCATTTTCCTCAGGCCATGTCACATAACACATGTCTACATGTATTTGGGGAGTTGACCCTTCATTGAAGTTCAATACTTTTAAAATACATTCCCCATTTCCTATAGAGTACATGTACCCTTGCCGTGACTTTGTGGATCTGCCCTGTTGGCGGCATTTACTGGGCGGGAGACCTGACGCCTTCAGGCACTGACCGGGAAACGCCGCCGGAAGTCAGCCGCCCCCACACCCGCCACGCCCCCTGCAGGAGGAACCGGGTACCAGGGCGGCCGCACTCTCCGTGCATGGACTTCACTCTGACTGCTTCTCTGACACAAGCTGAAGATGCCTTTAGGAGAAGCTAAAACCTCCATTTGAAGAGGAGAGGGAAGAGGGCAAGTATAGGAAAGTACTTTTCCTATCACTAGAATTGCTTTAATGTCTAATAATATTTAGGCATGATGTCAATATTTTGAATTGATAAATTGTCTATCGCCTCCACCTATCCTTGGAAGATGGGGAATGCCGCCAGTGTAACACAGAAGGAACTCCAGGGGACTAACTAATTCGAATATCAAAGCTGTGCTGGGATTAAGGTGAAAACAAATCAATTATTCTACTGAACAATGGTGTAGGATTATTGTCATAGGTGAAGTCATTTGTAAACGTCCCAATTTCATATATGTGAATATGCTGGGGTGGGGCAGAGGTGCAGTATGGACAATATGAGTGCGCTAACAGAGTGGAGATCCCAGTGGTGGAGTGGTCTGAGAGTGGGTTTGGCATGAAGCCGGCAACTTGGGAGGAGTAGAGTGGGTGAGGTATGACTGATGTGTAACCACCCATGATGCTGGAGAGCTGTAATGGCCTATATCTATATAGGCAGATGCATCTGTACAGTCAGGAGGATCGGCTGGGCGGGGACGGGGCGGGGCTTCATCAATCAAAGAGGTAAAAAGTCGTGGAAAAAAAAGAGAAAACTGCATGAACCATTCTCTGTAAGAGTGGGTGATGATACCAACGTGGATATTGAAATGTGGAATCATAGCAAGTATGCAAATGAATTATTTTCAGAAAAAGGTTCTATATGTCAAATTCTGACTGACATTTGTTTCAGTCACTGTGGAATAATAACACGTCAATCACTCTCAATGTATGGAGTAGCCCAGTATATTCTCCCTCTCTGGAACCCAACATATCAATGCACCGGTATGGGTTTGGAGGGTATAATAGTGGGAAGCATCGGCATAAAGTATGCACCCTCAGTGCCCCTTATATACGAAGGTGGTGATAAATCAATGGATAAAAGAACCCAGACTTGAACAGAAAACTAAATATTTAAATTGAAAGTCCTCAGCTTGTTCTACAAAAGAGTGGCCTCATAAGTCACCCCATGTCTGGGTAGGAACAACCCCTGGTCGTGCCCGAGCTGTTCAATCTACACACTCATTCTTCCCAGTCAACATTTATGAGATTTTTTACTCCTTAAAAGGACCGCATAGTCCCTCAAGCTTTAGTATATCAACTCCTTTGGTTGCCCTGGTGCATGAATGCAGCCTTGGTGAGTAACTCGCCAGGGCTGCATGCAAGCATCATGGTGACCCTACTGACTTTGATACACTCCCGAGGGCCGATGGTCGGTATGGTACAGCAATGCAGCACCGGCGAGCTACTGGTCGTGCATTGGTGCATCATGCCGACAAATGCACATGGAACCCTTGTGGCATGATACCATCCTTAAAGGGTTATAGAGGAGTGAGGCTGTCTGCATGAATCGCACTGATTCCCGGTCACGATGTCGGATGCTGCACGTCCTCCCACATCAGCCTGGGAACAATACACCACCCCAGCCTCCCATCTATCTCTCTTGTCTTTTTTGTCTTTTCTCTTTTTCCAGTCTGTAGGAAATGGCTATGGTTTTGTATGGTGTGACCTGGGTATATATATATAGCCTGCTCCAGAGTCTAGAATCGCTGTGCTACATGAGGTGATGCTCTGCAAGTCTGGGGAGCCATCTTGCTGGGAATTCTATACGTATAGGAGAGATGTCATCGCAAATGCATTGTTCCCCAGCTTCATCCCATGATACTTTTGCATTCAAGGGAGTTGGAACTGTAAAACTGGAATCAGATATAGACCCGGGTGGGACCCCAGCAATTTGAAAAAGAGAAGTAAGGGTTGCCCAGTTAAAAGCTGTGTGAAGAAACCTTCACAGGGTAGAAATTAGGAGAGAAAATAGTAGGATTGTGTTTCCCTTTTTTTTCAGAATAAATATGGTTCTGAAGGGAACATACCTCAGACCCCTTTGCCGGTAGTGGTATAGCCTATAGTCCCGTGGATGAATGGCCAGCTTCTGAGCATCTAGTCTATCCCCATGGCTGCCATCTGGATAGTGTCAAGGGATCAGAAGAGGGAAAAAACACATGGGACACGGAGAGACTAAACATTAATGTTTTTAGACCGTGAAAGGGCAGTCTGTGTACGGGTCTTAAGGCACATCAAACCACGTCTCACACCCCCATTATAGTGCTGGATGCATGCACAACACCCTCCTCCCCCTGCCCCTCCGCCTCTCAACATAGCAGCCACAAGTGGCATGGTGTGGGGGACAATGTTGGAATTCACATAACATCTGCCTTATTTTTATTCATATTTCTCAGGCTCAGGTACACTGATTTATTTCTGGGGGCATTACGATGGGGAATACGCAAAAAAAGCAATTTCATTAGATTATTAAAACGCAACATTTTTCACATCATTACGGCCCATCTCTGCAACTATAGTACAACATAATGTAGCTGTGGTTGGCTTTTATGTAACATTTAAACCATACTTATAAATATAGCACCTGTACCCAGGACAATGAATGCAGTAAGGCGGTTTAGTGCAAGGTACATACACAGCCAAAAATAATTATCTCATTTTAAGAAAATAAGATCATTTTTGGCTGCACAGAGGCACATATGAGCGTCAGCCAATGTCGCCATAAGCACTCTCAGACAAGGAGTTAGGCACTGCTGGACTATAATAGATGGGTCAAGGGCCATTCTAGTGAGGGTCAGGCTATGCTAGACCTTCAATAACAGGCTGAACTTTTGCAAAATTGCTTGAATGTCTGGCCATGCTAGATCTTCATGCCAGAGTCTGACAATGCTGGACTCTTGCAGGCTGAAAGAGACTCTCCCCAGAGTCCAACATTGCCAGATTCTGGCATGAGGATCCAGCATAGCCAGACTATCAAGCAATTTTGGGTGAGTAGAAGCTCTAGATGAAGGTCCAGCATAGCCTGACCCTCACTAGAATGTTAATTTACTGTATAGCTACAGCACATTTTGCTGTTCTGGAACAACAACTTTTTACAGTGCATGTATTACCTCGAGCCGTATTAAATGTACATATTCCCTATACCCTCTACTACTGTATTAAACAGATGTCTACCTGGGGTTGGGTCGTTTAGGTGTGTACCTCCCTCCCTGCCCTCTGCCTCCGTCTACAGGGTGGTGGGGCCCGGGTAGGATGGGGGTCCACGCAGGTGGTTGTGATTAGGGACCCTGGAGGAGGAGGACACCTGTATACCCCTGTACCTGTAATACCCACACACCCCTGGCATGGACCAATAGCCCTACCTGCTCCTGTAACACCTGTAAGTGAAATTGAGTGAAGGTACTGGGGACATCTTGACCTCACATAACTCAGTTTCCTCTCTACTTACAAATGACTTATAATATATTGAGTCTTCTGAGATAGGTTACTAGCGATTTATCTCTTTCAATAATCACATTATTTGAGGTGTCTTGCAGAATAATGTACAGGACACTGCGTACTTTGTGAATAAGTGAAAAAAGTATTGCAAACTATCTACAATGTAGATAGCGTGCCTGCCTCCATTTCCTTTCTTTTTCTGGCAGGGGAAGTTTACATTATTCATTAATGTTTGATGAACGTAAACTTAGACTGAACGTGACAGAAGCCACGTGGGTTCTCTCTAGTAGAGCTGTGGGGTGTACTAGTGGTGTTCAGGGGGTCTCTAATGAAGTTATTCCTCCTGGTGTGTCTTGTTTAACCCTTTAAGTGCCCATTATTGCGCTAATGCGTCAATGATGATTGAATGCAGTCCTGGCGAGTAAATTGCCAGGGCTGCATTCCAGCATCATGTCAATCATATGGGGTTGATACATTCCCGAAGTGTCGGTAAGATGTATGAACGTAGCCCTTGCGAGTAGACTGGCCAGGGCTGCCCCCATGCATCATGACAACCAGTGACATAGCACACACTGAGACTAAAGAACCATACGGCCCTTAAAGGGTTAAAATACCTAACACTATTTATGTAGACCACATGTATGTCTCACTAAAAGTAGGACTACACATGTCCTATTTTTCTTCTGTTTCGATAAATCACGATGGCCGTCATGGATAATGTCACTGGATCTGCCTCACTGCCTCCAGTAAATCTAAACACAGCACATGACATTGTACTAATGGAATATAATATTTCACATTTTTGTTTCAGAAATTCTACATGGAGATATTATACATACCGGTACTGAACTTGACATTCACTAGGGAGTGATGGGGATCAGTAGAGCCAAAAGAAGTTAATATACTTCTCTTGATGCATAGTCCATTACAGCTGTATATATATATATATATATATATATATATATATATATATATATATATATATGTGAGCAGGCAAGCAGAAAGGGGTATCCCCGCGGGATTAGTACCAATTTTAGCCACCAGGGGGCTCCACTATGGCCTAAAATGAAAGAAACCGGCTAATATTTCCTTTTTGGTACTTTTTTCTGGAGAATTCAGTAGTTTTATACAAAACGTTCCATTTTTGGTGAAAAGCTTCCTTATTTGGAAGGCAAAAAGAACGTTTTAGAGCCTAAATTGGTGTCTTTGTTGATACGTGTTGCCATGGAAGCAGGATTTTCATTCCAAATAAAGAAAATAAAGAATACCATTGATAGAATGATTCACGAGGATCACTATGGTCAAAACAGAATAAAATTATCATTTCTAGATCAAAATCTATGGCCTATAGAATGAAAATGTATGATCATTATCTAATTATTCTAATTATGCTAATTAGATAGAGATATCTTGGAAACTATGAGACTTAGAGCTAATTCAGGTTTTGGATAGGGCAATGCCCACCAATATTCAAATAGCCATTTCTCAAAAACTAAAAATGATATGTTCTTGTGTAATATATCACTGGAAAGCTTATGATATCAATTTTAAAGTTGACATTTTCGTTGGATATCCCTTTTCCCTTGCCTGTACACACATATATATATATATATATATATATATATATATATATATATATATATATATATATATATATATATATATATATATATAGAAAGCGTTGGTCTAGAGTGGAGCATTAGTTGGTCCTGCCCTGAAGATGCAGTGGAAATTCTACATAAAGATTTATATAGACCCCAGCACCCCTTGTGGCAAAAAAGGGGTAATGTTTCATATAGGGGTGTACGTTTTTGCACTTTGACTACAAAATAATATACGCCCGCATCCGTCATATCACGAATCTCCTGACACAAAATACTGTGTAAAGTTGAGAAGGTTATGAACATTTTACTGTCCCAAATGAAAATATTTTTTCTTTTGATAGAAACTCAACCTTTCTTGCCATATGGGTGTCTAGAATGCACCTGGTTTATCTCATTAGTGTAAGCTATGTAAACCCAGGTGTGTTGTGTGCGGAGGATGTGAGGGTTTAGTAACAGTAACTACTGCAGTATCTGTATGCAAAGCCCCATTCAGGTGGGTATTAACCGGTATTAACCCTTTAAGGGCAGCATAGTGCTTTAGTGAACTATAACTTGTCAGTGCGACGCATACATCACTTGCCATGGTTGCATTCATGCATCATGCTTACTTAACGGAGGTAATACACTCGCGACGGTCGGCATGACGCATCAAAAGCAGCGCCGACGACTTACCCATAGGCGCTGTTATAATGAGCAATTAATATTCCTCCCGCATGCATCATGTGGTACTTAAAGGGTTATAGTACAACATGCGGCCTTCCCTGTAGGTGGGTGGACAGATGCAGGAGGGGTCTTGTTGGGTACAAGGGTGGCTAGGTAAGTCTGTGTAATGATGGATCAAACAAGCTAGCCTGCTTTAATCTGTCTCAGTCTGAGCTTATACATAAACAAAGCTCAAAGTACAAGCGCACAGCACCGCCCTAATGTCAACAACGGTACAGAGAAATGCCCCTGGCGGATTAATACCTCTACCTGTAGGTATATATACAGGTTCTTATAGCCCCATTCTTAGGTTCTCACCACTGGCCAGTTCAATATTGAAACACACCTATGCTATGGCCATGGTGATATCGTACCATTATTGACATAATTGTATTATACCCTTAGTAGATGCATTGATATAGTATAGTGAAACTGTTTCTCGGAAATATTCCCTGGAATTTCGAGCTGATTATTTGAATTTCAGATTACTTGGACTTGATGATCATTATTTTTAAATTGACCATGGTATTTGTAAATATAATACATGCGATAACATCTAACTTCACCAATAAGAATGTCCACCATCCAACTAAACCCTATCATCTAAGCTAACATGCACTAGAACACCAAAATATTATGTAACTGTATAGCGGTGCTATATCTTAATTGGTGATAGAATGCACCACGAATATTTAGTTGTTAGCATACCCTGTGTCGACACCTAGATAGTGCTTATCGGCACCAGACCACCCCCATCACGTATAAACATGTCTGTTATCGGCACTGCCTGGGTGGTAATCGCCTGGGGAGATACCCCCAGCAGCTCACGGTTTAATGCTATACCTCCCAGCTAACTGTACCTAAGATAAGCCAGGATGGCGCTATCAGAGTTTACTATTAGCCTCAATGTGTGACATTCTGCATCTTATGTGCATATTAATTGCTGATAATATGCTAATTATTCTGAAGGGTGTCCTCTTGATTAATGTTAATCCAGATATGAATGTACTCATCCCCTTTATTTTAGAATTGATTCATTTTGAAAAAGTCAGTTTGAGGATAATTGCATTGAGCAGAATGGATGATACCCATGTTCATTATTGATATATGATTAACTAGGTTTTCTCTTTTGCTACCACTTCTTCATATTAAAAAAAAATCAATTACTGCATTTCCTATATAACACTCAAGATGTAACAATACATTTGTGACTTTCTAGACTTTACAAAATTGAAAGTCACCCAGACACTAAATAGACTATAGGTCAAACAGACCATAAAGCAGACAGACCATGGGCCCCACACTGACAGAGGACAAAGTGGGGCAGTAGGAGAAAAAAAAAGAGAAAAACTACTCTTTCAGCTCAGAAAATCTCAATCGCTATATAGTTATTAGATCAAGTTGAAGATAAATACATGGACTGTTGGGTTTTGATCCAAATCACGTAAACTGCATCATCTGTGGTTTGGGACGGTATGACTTGGTTTTAAAGGGAATAATGAAATCACCTTTGCTTCTATATTCTCTAAAAAGATTACCTACCGGATTGCCTGTAGACTATCAAACTGGGCTCGACACAGACAACCAAGGCAGCAAATGTGAAACTAACTTGACCATAACCAGCCGATACACTTTCCTATACTAAAAGGTACACCCCAGTCGTTGTTTTCTTCCATTCTTTTTTCGTAACCAGGGGAACATATTGCCCATGTAGCACAGTAAAAGGTGGTAGACGGTTATAACTCAGTCCAAGTCCTGGAGGTCCTTACCCCGTGGTAGAGTCCTATACATCAGGACGTGCCTGTCCTTCATGATGGATCTCTAGAAGTACCCCCCCCCCCCACACACACACCTCCCAGGTCCCACCGAGTCAGGAGGCGGTCACCCCTAGAATGCACCCTTGGAGTTTGTTTAAAGAAGGTCTACCTGGGTGGGACGTGCTCAGGTTACTGGAGGAACCCCACCATGGAGGAAGGTGGCCGGACAAAATCACGACAACCGTGCAGCAGCAAAACACAGCATTCATCCCAGGGCACATCAGGCCTATATTTCTCTCATAATGTAGCTGCAGATGGGTCAAAAGCGACCTGGCGACCTGGGCTGTTTTGGAGGCGACTTTCGACCTAAGGCAATAATAAATATTACAGTTCTGGTCAGTAATCCTGAAGCGCTGTACTGGAGCATCATGACGACAAATGGCCATGAGACCAACGACCCTATAATACAATGTATTAATATGCTCATTAAAGTGACCTAGATGCATCCTTTAAGGGCCGCATAGTGTTTAATGCATCATAAGCCATGATGCATGAATGCAGCCCTGGTCAGTAACTCGTTAGTGCTGCATTCAAACATCATGCCGATTGGGGGTTGATACACTCCTTAACGATTTAAATTGTATGATGCATGGCTACAACCGTGGCGAGTAGACTCGCCAGGAATGGATTCCTGCATCATGCTAAAAAAGGGCACATACATGTCTTAAAAACAGCACTGTGTTTAAATGGAGCAGTCTATGAAACAGTGTAGAGGAGAGGCTGGAGGAGAGGGTACTGGAGGAGAGGCGGCTGTTTCCTCCAGAGGGTGGTGGGGAGTGGCGGTGGTTGGTGTCGTGAGGCCCTAATCTAACCCCTCAGACAATGGACGATAGAGCTGGGGGCTGGTTCCCAAGGACGACACCACGCCACTCCTCCACGGTGTGGGTCTGTGGGCGGGTGGGTGGTGGTGGTGGTGGTGGTGGGGGGGGGGGGGTAAAGTTATGTGTTTTATGTCCAAGTCAGATGTCACCCACCAAGAGGTCTTCTTTCCAGTCCACTCATTCCCCATTAATTTTGATTCCAAGGTCGCTTATGAATACGGGACCAGAGTAAAATGCACGTTGTACATTTTATATCAATTCGATATTATAAAACCATACTATAATATGTCGCCCAAGCTCGTTATCATAGCATCCATATATGTAATATAGAGGTATGGAACCACCATACATGTACATGTACTTCTACATGTGTGGGTCATGAGATTCCCACTCTGGCCCGGGGAGGCCGAGTTTTGTCAGTGTGCCCGTTATAGTATCCTCAGGGTGTGGGAGGGAGGCCAAGGTTAAACTACGCCTGCCATGAACTGTTTATATTACTTAATTAAAATCGGCGGGAGGCCAAACAAAAGTGTCTTTTTCAGAAGTCCTCCCCACTGTGTGGGGGTGGTGGCAGTGGGCCGGGATGTGTGGGTGGGGTATGGGGTGGGGTGGGGGGGGGGGTATGGGGGGGGGGGTATGGGGGGGGGGGTATGGGGGGGGTATGGGGGGGGTATGGGGGGGGGGGTATGGGGGGGGTATGGGGGGGGGGTATGGGGGGGGGGGTATGGGGGGGGGGGGGGTATGGCACCATGACAGGATGGTTGGGGTTAGGTTTACTCGGGGAGTTAGTGGAATTGCTCAAGCCATATAGGAATCTAGATCCATACCCTGGGGGTCCGCCATTTTAAGTTTCGCTGGTTGAGATTAAAACCACTGATAGGACATACCACTAAGGGTACAAATAGGGGACAAACAGGAGACATGCTTGTAACAGTCTTATCAGCTCTTATCAGTGCTTGCCGCCGGACCAGCGCACCTCCGTCCAGACCCCTATACGGGACTAGCACATCCTGGTACCTGAGGTAGTCGGGGGCTAAACCCAATCTCCTTATCAGGCTAATCCCCTCCCCTCACACCTAGAACAAAGGTGCTGATAAGAAATTCTCCCGTGATGCACTGCTCTGGAGTCGGGGGCCTAACCACAATGCATTGCTCTGAGCCAAGATGGCGGCCCCCATAGCCTAATGCGCTAGTCCCGTATACCGAGGTTGCAGGTTCCTTAGTAGGGGGCACCATTGCTTGATCTGGTAACCGGCGAGATAAGGCCTGATACAGCAATAACAATGGGTACAGGCTGTTACATAATGCCCCCTAAGAGTTCCGCAGTGAAGGCCAGGGGGTTTTCTCATTGGTTGATAATGCAACCGGCTAGATGCCTATAAGCTTCTGATGCTTCTGCTCCTACAGGGGAGGTATTCCCTTTCTCTGCCATAATCATTGTGGTTATAAATGTGTAAATGTGCTTAATGGTGTCGTCTTAGATGCATTGGATTGCGTTTTGTGAGTATTTTCTTTTAGTTTCCCTAAATTCTATGATTAATAATAACTTTTTAAAATTAGGTTTCATCTATAGTCTTTGCATGAGCAGTAAAGAATAGTTGATGCGAATGCTCCTCCAGTGGCAGGGTGTGTACACCCCAACATGTACAACCCCCAACATGCAGTCAGTGAACTCACGGGACAGGTAGGGTTACCTTGGTAATCGGCACCTTTGGTATCCTCACCCCACATCAATCATCATGACATTGTCTACACCAATATGTAGACTATCACCACCATGCTGGCCGTATAACTACATTTGTATTCACCCATACCTGTATAAACCCCCACACGTATAGCCTATTTTGATCTGCTCAGTTTGAGCAGAGTTGTGTAGTTGTATTCATTGTTTCTATACTGTGTATCTGCATTTGACTGTGGAGGTATGGAGTTGGATGTTTCTGACATAAACACCCATAGTGATGCCATATCATATATTTCACATGTTTCTTAAACCATGATGACCCACACGTATCCCTGCATTTTAGTTTCAATGGTAGATGAGAAAGATGTGGCGCTGAGGACATATGCCATTGGATGAATTGCTTTCTGAGAAAATTACATAAATGGACGAAAATGGGGGAATTTACCCTTCCATGCTCTAGAAAAGTAAAAGTGTGACAATTTATGCTTATAGGCATGATTACAAACACTTAAAGTGGTCGCTGTCATTACTGTCAGATGCAGCAGTTACTGTCATTACTGTCACCTGTGGAG
Source organism: Harmothoe impar (assembly GCA_947462335.1). Taxonomy (NCBI): domain Eukaryota; kingdom Metazoa; phylum Annelida; class Polychaeta; order Phyllodocida; family Polynoidae; genus Harmothoe; species Harmothoe impar. Next base: position 30,171,644 of record OX381716.1, on the reverse strand, counting down.
GTTGCTGCTGTCACACTTCCTGTCTGTACCCAGGCATGCTGGGATCGCTCGGTCATCTCATTTAACCCTGCGTAGCTCGGGGCCACCCCTCACGCCCATAACGTGCACCACATGGCACGTACACGTACACGTTGTGCTCGTCATAAGGTGCACGTACCCACCCACTGCCTCATGCAGTATGTTAACCCTTTAACGCTTGCATAGTGTTTTAATGCACTGCTCCCTTGTATGAATGCAGCCCTCGCGATTCATCTCGGAAGGGCTGCATTCATGATGGGAATAGTGTGACCCAACCCTACCAAATACATGAGCATCATTTGCACCATTTGTAGTATTTAGTTTTCTCGATATCGTTCTCATTTTAAAGTTTTCCTACTGGCCCAGTAGACATTTGCTGGGACCCAGGGTGATATATTCATGTACATTGATCGTTGAAACGTATATCTTTCTTCTATAGTTAATTGGTTGGTTAGGGAGTTTTTTTTCTTTTTGTCCCTTTTATTCTTTGGTACTTAAAAAAAAAAAAAAGCTTGGTCACCCAATGAATCTTAAAACAAGATAGATATAGAACACATACTTCCTCCATATAGGGCGTTGCCCCCTCCCCCTTACTACATGACGTCCACCAGCTCCAAACATGTCCCCCTCACCACCCCACCGACCCGACCCAGCCACCACCTACGGTTCGGGGTCACGTGAAAGGTGGTACCCTTGGTGACCTATGACCCTGACAGAGTCCTCTGGACGATTAATCTCGTCTCTGAGATACCAACCTTAACAAGAGATCTGACAGGTCGCGGCTATATGTGCGGCTGGTAATCCCTCCTCACCAGTACCAGATCTAAAGTGGGCCAGACCACTGAGATCAAGGATACAGATATTCTAGGTCTGTAGGCATTGGGAGTCTAGAGATGATACTGGGGGGGTTGACAAAAAAAACTAGATTTTAGCCAATTCCCTGCAGGAAATGGATTAATGAATATGGTTTTATATAGAAATTACCGGCAAAAGAAACGATGGCATTCATGCAAAAGTAGGAAAAATAGCAATTCTGGAAGTCAAAATATAAAGGGAACAGAAGACCAGATGATATGTGATACTAGAGACTCGACTTTATAGCACTGCTTAGCTCATAGACTTTTTACATATATGATGCTGCCGTACAGCGCGATCCAGCTTTTCCATTTGCATGCATCAGCTGGGATCTCAAAAAGACTACTATCCCGTTTACAGGGAGCACTTGCAATCTCCCCGGCAGAGACTTCCGCTCCCCCCGGTCACTTCATATCTCTGCCCAAACCTAAGAACTCTCCTGTGGAAAAAGTCTGGAAAAGTGTACTACTTTCCTGCTCTCCTATCCGCTTCACACACTGCCTATATCCCTACTCCAAAATAGTCCCTAGGAAAATCAACAAATTCCACCACAAAAATATAACCAATATGTCTGTAACTTTCAGAAATTCATGTTCAGACCCTCCTACAAATATTTGAATCGAATTATAGATGGGAAATTGTATATTTCAAGAAGGAGTATAAAGGTGCGCAATGGACAGAATCTGTCCCTTTCCGTCGCACGGAGGAAGGATATTGCAGAGGTGTAGCCTAGACCGATGTCGCGCGAAATATCTGCCGCTGGAGATTGGGAGCACTTGCTCTAGACTCGTTGCGGGGAGGGAGAAACAGTCAGCCATGGTTGAGGTGATGGAGACATTTAATCAGACCAATAGTAGGCTATTGTTTAACTCTAGCCATAGTATTCACTAAGGACAGAAACACAGGGGAAGGACACAGTAAGTAAGGGAGAATCATCACCAAAGATTAGAAATCCAACTTCTTATATTGGGCGTTAGGTAGTTTCAATTTTCAATCGTCATTATCATAACCATGTCGGTGTACATACATTACAAAAAATACAAAAGCTTGAATTAGACTATACGTTGTGTGTGTATCTTTCCCCTACCATATGTGTACATGTACACCACAACATATGTATCTGGGACCGATCAGGTGATAGCGACCACCCAGTCCCTGCTTTTAAGTCTGAGATAAGCAAGTTAGGACTCATTCTCTTTTTACATTCGTCTCTTTTATTTCTGTTTTGATCTTTCCCTTCTCACTGACTGTGTGACCCCCTTACTGTAACCACACTCTATTCTAAGTGCCACAAGCAGTATATAGCCAGCGGCCATATAAACGTGGTGGGCTGTGGTAGCGGCAGTACTCTTTTTGGTGCCACTTTTTCTCCTATTAACCCTTTAAGGTCGGTATGTATGGTTTACATCGACGCATTGCGTTGGTGTATCATGCCGATTTTTTAGGAGTGTATCAAACGCATAGCGTCACCACAGTATACATGGTGAATGCAGCAATGACGAGTTATCCATAGGGCTATATCCATGCATCCTGGCGGCAGAGGGCATATCATATTAAAGCACTCCGCCGTCCTTAAAGGGTTAATGCAATTCAAACTGTTGATGTTGCTTATACTGATAGCGGTTATGTTAAATGTCTACTTTAAACACGACGAGGACATCATGATGATAATCACACACACACAGATCCCAAGGTGACGATGGTGTTACCTGGGTTATACAACGGTATGCAAATAAAAAAGCAGACATATATACTATCAACTTAGCCAGATATTGGATGAGCGCAGCTCCAAGTGAGTGTTGTGGTTGATATACAGTGATTGTATAGAGACTGGTTATGGGATTTGGCAGACATTCACTAATCAGAATTCAGTGGCTGGCCTGGCTCACTCCCCAAAATAAATAAGAAGACTAGTCTATACTATTATTTATACAACTTGATACAGATGTATGGGCCTTACAGGTGTGAGTGTGTTACATCATGGGGGGGGGGGGGGAGGTTGGGCAGGTGGCTGTGTGAGGGGCATCTTTAACCCTTTAAGGGCTACATGGGGCTTTAATGCATCATGACCTTGAATCCGGGCCTTGCATACAATCTCAAAAGGTCAGCATGATGCATGAATCCGTGGCGGATCCATGATTTTGGAGACAGGGGGAATCACGCTATTGGAAAAAGTCTTTCATTAAAAAACTTTGATTGTCCCAGTAACGGGAGAGGCTGTTCCTTTTAATCCACCATTCTGGATGCAGCCCTGGTTAGTTATCCATTCGTTCATCATGGTGACAAAGGGCACACCACATTAAAACACTATGTGGCCCTTAAAGGGTTAACACAGGTGAGTCCCGAGCGGTGGGCAGCCAGGTGTAACGACCAAACGACTCTACCGCCGTGAGGGCAGCAAAGTGAGCAGGGGGATATGGCGGGGAGCCAACCCCTCCCCCCCCCACCCACACACACACCTACCTCCCACCATCACTCCTCCTCACATCCCCACTTCCTCTGGGGTGACAAAATGAATCGGCTGCCAGATTCTGCTCTTTGTGGTAACTATCAGTGTCTGGCGTTCCAGTTTTGAGTTTTGACTTGACTTTATTTCTTGTTTTGCAATGAAGTCTGCTCAACACCAATTCAAACTGTTGACGTTGCTTTAATTGATTGTGATAATGTTAAATGTCTACTTTAAACACAACGAGGACATCATGAAGATAATCACTCACACACAGATCCCAAGGTGACGATGGTGTTGACTGGGTTATACAACGGTATGCCAATTTATTTTTTAAACAGACATCTGTACTATCAACTAAGCCAGATCTCCCCCAATATAAATAAGAAGACTAGTCTATACTATTATTTATACAACTTGATACAGATGTATCGGCCTTACAGGTGTGAGTGTGTTACATCATGGAGGGGGGGGGGGGCAGGTGGCTGTGTGAGGGGCATATGTAACCCTTTAAGGGCTGCATGGGGCTTTAATGCATTATGGCCTTGAATTATTGTCGCATGCTGACTAACTCGCCAAGATGACGATGACTTCCCACATTTTTGCCAAGTCTGTCGGTAGTGCTAAATGTGGACCACTGTGTTATACAATGTATATGGATATATACTACACTCACTTAAATAGACATACTTATTTCTATATGTCATATTATCTCTGCTCTTCTAAATCAGTCAGATGCATTGGTCTGTCCCATAATCATAATGTAGGCCGACAAGTGTTGAGGAACTAAATACCATAATGATGATAATTTAACTTTTAACCTGATTTTCGGTCATAAAGCGCCCCCTATGCAGTCAACCAGCCACGACCGCCTACTCCGCTTGAACCCAGTTATTTTAAAATAATGGAAACTGTATCCCCTCCCACTGTCTCTACCCCCTTGTCTCACCCCACCTCCCCTCCCCTCCAATGTCACCACCTATCCCCCCCTCCCAGTCCCATACTGGTATCATACTGCAGGCCGTCCTCACCAGACTCCTTGCCTTAGCCCTGGGGTCAGTGAAGTGTGTCCATGTGGTATTATTTCCGTCTTAATGCCCCAGGACACAAGGGATGTCCAAGGTCAACCCCAGGAGATCTGTTAACTGGTGTGTATGGGTGTGTATACCCTATATCCATTCATCATTAAGCACACATTGTGTAGTTTCTATTGGCCTTAGTCAAAATGTCTAAGTTCAGCATGGTCTAATCAGTCGATTGAGTACCTAATGTATACATTTAGACCTAAATCTATATCAACATGGCCAATTGTGCATCATTGCATCACTGTTAATTCTTCATCCACAAACTAAACTGAACGTCCCTCGCCTGAAATAGCATAATATTCTAAAATTGGATATAGGCTAATGATCCTCGTAAATTCGCTAAATAAGCGTCAACCTGAAATAATCCCCTTTACTTCTTCTATTGATATTGCAACCAAACCTTGGGAATGTATAATGGACATCTATACAAACATTTTAGGACCAATAAAACAGATGTCACGGATAAAATGAGAAAGGCATGAATTTTCGAAAAATATTTCTTTTGCCTTAACTATAGGATCCTATGGGTGTCCTAGCAGTGAATATATGTGAACAATGGAGGTATACTGTCAAAATAGCTTAAAGAATACTTTTCATGAGCTTTGATTTTTGCTGCCATGAAGGTGGCTTCTGTGTAGGAACCAGCAATTCCCTTTAAACCCGGAGGTTAAGCCATGTGGGTCTGTGGGGTTAAACGGTGACCAGTCGGGTCCACAATACATGTGTGCCCCCTGTTTCTCCTTGAGTGCAAGGCCTAGACGCGAATTTCATTGACATAAATCTACAAGGCTCCTCGATGGCAGACGCAAGGGGTTAGGAATGTGGCCTTTCCTATACTGAAGATAGTGGAAGGGCGGAAGGGGGACCTGAATCCATGCTATTTCACTATGGGCTTGTGATGGGATGATATTCAGGAGATGGTTTGGGATTTGTGTTCAGAAAGGCCAGAAGTCACACAAACCGTGTGTGTGTGGGGGGGGGGGGGGGGGGGCTCTGCACCATAGCTATGTTTGTACACACCTAGCTCTGTATTGTCACCTACCCCTTCAACCCCCACCATCATATTGTCACCCAACGACACTGGGTTAAGTTCCCACCTCCTCAGATATGGACAGAGTTGCTTCTGGATGCTGTGAGTTTTTTTTTTTTATTAATTATTTAGATTAATTTCATATCATGATGGTGTTTTTTCTTCAATTTACAGGGGCAGATTTGATAGATGTAGGGCTAGAGTGATATTTCAATGTGAAAATCTTTACCTATGTTATTGTGTTTTAACACTCGAATCAAAATTCCCATCGTACATATTTGAGTTCAATGTACACCATTGTAGTGGTAAAGTTATAGAGAGGTTGCTCCTATATATACAATCTTATGTTATCAATTAGACCATTGTATAAATTCTTCCTGTATATATGTGCTTCACAATGTCTATCATAAAGCCACGTATTTATAAGATGAGGTTGCTCTCGTTCCCAACGTGTCACAGTATCATTTCTCAGTGGTCAAAACAAACGCTATGTTTACTAGTTTATGTATAGTTTTTACCCCAAACTGGCTAAATTGACCGACATTCAAATGTCAGATCTCATGACATGCCAGGAGAAGGGTGTTATAGTTCATCTAGTACCACCTGGCCGATGCTGAGGGGTAATCGCATTCTCTATAACCTTATTGTTGGTACATTTATCTGATTCTCACATTTGTTTCCCGTCCTCAATGTAACCTGCATTTATTATTGAACAATATCAATAAATACCTTTTCTTTTAGATTAAAACATAAAGAATGACAATGTTGGCAATTCTTTCAAGTTACATGTACATGCAAATCCCCCCTACAAATTAACTGCAAAATAAGCAAATTATGATGGTGGCATATTATAATCCCTTAATGCAGTGTTTGCACCCCTTTCTCCTATATTCCCAGGGGGTATGGGGCTGACTATAGTCCAACCACCATACGGCCTTTTCACGTGGAGGCAGGGTCGGGTAAACATTCAGCAGTGGGCTGTGGCTACTTAAACCATCTATACCTGGAGCACCGGCAGGGGAGAGGCCACCTGTTGAGTTAGGTATAGGGATATAGTAGCTGTAGCCGGCCACCCTAATGCCCTGGGGTATGGGTATAGGATAATGGGTTAGTCACTTTGTGGTCCCACCCCTCCTACCTGTGGCGCCCACCTGGCACTATTATAACCCCAGCCATAGAGGAAGCTCATCATTAAAGGTATCCCCAGGTGGGAGGTCTCTCTTATTTCCGGCTGGTCTAGGGCTTATCCAGGCCTGCCTGAACGCCGCTTGATGCTTTGATGCCCATTTTTGGTAGAATACAACGCTGGCGAGTAACTCGCCAGTACTGCTTTAAATGGTGCATGCATCATGCCGATCTTGTCGGTTTGATATACTCCATACTCGCCGACATGATGCATGGATGCATGGACGAATCATGGTGAGAAAGGTAATACAAATGTAACACATTCAACAACAATGCGGCCCTTATAGGGTCAATGCATTTAGTTTAAATGTGAGATATAACATCTCCACTATAATACATCAAGGGAGGCTAATGTAAAGTAGGGATACATTTGGGGCATTCCCATACATGGTAAATTAAAGCTGATTAATAAGAGTAGCTTATAAAGTAGCTCTGAAAGTCCAATATACATTCAACTCATATTGAGAATGAGAGTTATATATATAGATATATAGAGCTAATCTTTTGGGCCTGGGCCCTTTAAGCCACTTGTTATGCCTGGGCAGTGCCTTATGAATGTCTATACAATCTACTATAGTTGTATATATACCTCCCACAGACCAGCGCGTGTACTTAGCCTAGTAAAGGCTACATAAACGCCAACCTGGAAAACTGCCTGCTAAGTGCAATTATTACCCCATGAGATGCCAGGTATGAGTATGTGTATCAATGACCTGGAGAAGCATGCGATAATCTGACACTGCTTATCATATAACAGATCAGCCTGATCATGTCTCTAGCAAAGATTATCATTATCCATCTGAGGGCCATATTCTAGTGCTTTAATGCATCATGCTCTTCATCCTGATGATACCCCGGGGGGGGGGGCACTCAGTATAGGAATGGGTACCAACTGGGGTAACGACCCCGAAGAGCTGTCGCTGTGCGCGCGCCGAAGCAAGAAAAAAGGGGGGCTGTTAATCACATAAAAGTAGAAAATAAGGGGCTGTCAATGACTGGAAAGTACTAAATCAGGGGCTGGCACAATTGAAATAGAAATAATGAACCCTTGAATCTCATACATGACTTGAGAAATCTATATAATTCCAAAATAACCTCATTATAAATGGAAGAGGCCTCTTAACAGTGGGCTGTCAGCTGACTTTTTAGAAAATAGGGGGCTGTAAAAATAATGCACATTTTCAAGGGGCTGTCAAATGACCAAATAGGGGGGGGGGGCTGTAGTTTCGCAGTTGGTACCTAGCATCAAAGAGTGACTACCCCCCGGGGATGATACATGAATGCAGCACTGGTGAGTAGGCTGTATACTCCACCATGACGCCGACCTATTATGAGGCTGATACACTGCCACCGGGTCAGCAATATACGGGTGATACATTCATTCTGGGTGCAATTATTAGAATATTCAATAGTGACAAATCCCATGCAGGTGTTAATGTTTCATCACTAATTTAACTGTGTATTTAGGTATATTCCATAAGCTTCCCAGTAAATAAAAAACGTTATACAACATTTTATAACGTTATATGGCGTTAAATAACGTTTCTCTAAGGCTTCTTACTATTGCATAACGTTATATGAAGTTTTATAACGTTATTTTGACGTAAAATAACGTGTTTTTGTTAGCTGGGTTAGATGAGTCCATCTGCAGGTAAGAGGGACCCTGGAGAAGAGGCATTAACATGTACAGGTGGAAGACAACCAGTACTACAGGTGTTAAGTAGGGTGAGGTGGGAGTGTACAGGGGATGCCCTCTGTGTAAGACACCGCGTCCCTTCTGATCCCCAGGTACCACAGGAAAAGGCCACCCTGGAGGAGGGACGGGGGCTACAGGTACCTATTAGTTAGAGATGGATCCAGGATAGGTGGTCAAGGTGGGGGGGGGGGGCACTTACAGGGCAAGTTGGAGAAAGGGGGCAACCCCATGATCCACTACTGCTGGTGTTGTGATTGTGTATAATACATGTTTTCCTCCACGGTGGGAAGGAGACATGTGGAGGTGTATATCGGTGTAGAAATAGCCCTCCCGTAGCCCGAAGCAGCTTAGCATGTGTATTTGTGGGGTGGGGAGTGTAGGGTGGGTGCAGGTGTGTTGGGGTGGGGGGTGAAGCTGTATGTTCTGACGTCAGGTGGCTATACCCTCTCCAATCCTCCAGCACCTTATGACTCCCATTTCCCTCCTTCTCATCCAGTCTCCAATCCCCTTCCTCCTGTAGGTTAGAAGGACCATGGTGATAGTATAGGAGTAGTCAGTACTCACCGCTTCCACATCCAGGGCCGAGACCACGCCGGGTCCTCCTCCTCCTCCACCCCAGGTCCCCAGCAGCAGGCATAGGGCCACCAGGTAGAGGTCTACCCCTCCTACTCCTACTCCTGTACGCAGCATAACGTCCTCTCACCAAGTCCTCCTGGGCCTGGTGTGTCTCCCCTCCTCCAGTGCCTCTGGTATAGTAGAAGTACTCACACCCTGGAGCCCTCCAGTGGCTGTCTCAGGGCCTCCACCCTAAGAGGAGGAGTGTACTGCACCCCTGGCTTTAACCTCCTGTTTGTGGATAAAGTCCCACTGGCAATGAATGGTATAATCCTGGGTATAGTGACTGTCTGCCCACAATGGCCAACTTTTACACACACAAAAAAAAACTAATACAATAAAAAAAAACTCTTATATTTTCAAATAAAAGTTTCTAAATGACTGCAGCATGCAGTGGGGTGATGATGCACTGCCTGGGTCGTCCTGAGGTGTGTGGCTGGCCCGACCCGGTGGCTGTCTGCGGGCAGAGTGAGGTGTGTGGACTCTGTTGGAGAGTCAGTTTCTGTACCTCCCCCTCTCTGTGCTCTACACCTCTCACTGCTTCCCCCTACCTCTACCACTAGTACCAGTACACCACCACCGCCGCCCCACAGTGGTCTCCCCAGTCTCCTCTGGGTTCTGTCTGCCCCCAGCGCTGTTCCAACAAATCAGCACACTCCCCCCACCTATAGCCCACCTGCTGACACAAGCCGATCCAACAACCTTCAACCAAGTCCCACAGCTACCCCCGGCCAAGCTCTGCCCCGATGTGCCTCAAGACAATTACAAAAGCATGATGATGCTGATGTTATTGCCTCTGAGTGGAATTAAAGTGAAGGGGGAATATTAGAATTAAACACTGATATGGGGAGAATATGTTACTGTTAGAAGAGCTGAATGCCACTTATGGAGCCCACCTGGAGGCGCCCAACAAACAGGGGCGACCCCTCGTGGTGGGGGACCAAACTGCGTGCAGTATGGGCTGTGAAGATTAGAGAGATAACAGTCTGTTATCTATTGGGATCCAACTACCATACTGTCCACTCTGATGCTACAGAGCCCCAGAGATATAACCAGAGATAGAGGGAGCCTTTGTGTTTTGGTATCTTTCTTTACTACATACTAGACAAAATGTCCTTGCTCTTAATTTTTCTCAAGATTATATGGGAGATAAACTTAATATCAACACATAATCTAGGTGCACTTGTATTGGCTGTATTGGGATGAAAATAGCCCTTCATGGACAATTTCAAATTGTGATCATGACGACATGAGCTATCCAGTGGTATTTCACATTAGAATACATTAGGCCTATATTAAAGGGGACAGCCCCCCCCCCTCATAAAGGAGAGGAGGCCAACATGGCCTAAAATTTGAGAAATAGGCTAACAATTGCAAATATTACATTTTGGCCTTTATAATTGGAATGCAAAAGCCTTTCTAATTGGAATACAAAAACAATTGTTGAGGGGCTGTCCATAAATGACGTCATGCTGGAGGGGGGAGGGGGGTACCATGTACCATGACCAAACATGACAAGGGGGAGGGGGGGGGGTCATGTGGTGCATGACGTCATGTTTAAAAAAGATTGTAGAGGAAAGGGCGAAAGGGAAGGAAAGTCAGGAAAAAACAGGAAATATCAGTGGAAAATTTGGCATCAAATATTTTTCAAAATTGTCTGCAGCAGGGGGGGGGGGGGAGCACGATTTATGGTTACTTCTTGAATTTTTGAATTTTCAACAATATAATTTCCTCTATATATGGGCAATATTAGAGGGTCACATGTGGCATTACCAAAAGTAGTAAATTTAGCCTAAAACTGTGGTGGTGGACCCAGGATTTTGAAAAAGGTGTGTCCCAGTCCAGGCTGAAGTACTGAAAATATAAGGAGATCCAAATGTCATTAGAAAATATAGATTCATACTCTAGAGATCCCCCTAGACGTTGCCTTGAATTTGCTGCCACCAGTCAGGGGTGAATCCACCCCTGCTCTCGTTCCCCCTTCCCAATAGTCCCTTACTCCCACATTTCATTCCCCCGCCCTCCCAGGGCAGTAGATTTGACCCCCCCGGGGGGGGGGGGGGTTCCAATGATGTTGGAAGATAAAGATAGTGCTGTCAAAAATATGTTGTAAGATAATGATGGCTAAATAAAAGAAATCAAAAATCCTTTGGATGACCAATGGCCACACAACAGGGATCCCAGGTAACAAGTTGAGGTTGTTTAAACGTCATTTCAACGTAATTCAAAGAGTGGAAAAACGTGTATTTTTCATCTAGCCTAACTCCATTTCGTGGACTCAAATCAACGTTCAACTAACGTTGACTAAACATCGATTTGATCCCTTATTCAAATGCAATCAGTAGAGACAATTAACATTGAACTAACGTTGAATAAACGTTGATTTAATCCTCCATTTTAATGCAATAAGGTTCATTCATCATCATTTCTTTATTCTATATTGCTTTCTACACGCTTACAGAGCTCAGATTAAGAGAACTCTACAGTAGAGAGGATCACTACTATGGTAATGATTCATACACAACCCCATAGGAATTTTCAGAATAGCCTTTATCTATCTCTCAATGCTACAATTAAGTAGGTGTGTACCATATTATACATCGTAATATAGGCTTGATATCATCATTTTAACAGAATGTTTAGTGTGGATATATTCACACACTGAATGTTGATGTAGATATTAAAAATCATCATTAAAATATATCATAATTACTATCAAAAGAGGGAAGCATTGAATTTAGTTCCATCACCAACTAAACTGCCATCTGGTGGGTTAACTTGAAATCACCAAAAAACGCTAAATGAACGTTTAACCAAATGGTTAAATCAACGTTGATTTGAGTCCACAAAAAAACGTTGATCCATGTTAGATATAGGTTACCTGGAAAACGTTAGTTTGCAAACTGATTTCTAACATCAAACCAACGTTTCTAAAATCACATTATCCCAAAAAACGTTAAGTCAACATTGAAACAACGTCACTCAACTAACATCAACCAGTGAACCCTAAGGTAACCATAACGTTAACAGCGCAATCTTAACACAGGATTCAGATTGTTTTGGTATCTATACATGTTCCAGATGCCCCCCAACTGAAGCAAACTGTATCAAATGATTTTGTTAGTGCCTCATTGAATTTTTTTTTTTTTTTTTATTCTTTCAAATTCAATATTTCACTAAAAATATTTGAGGGAAAAAAATTATGAATCTAGGGCAACTTTCATGTGGGCATCTGAGGCTATCACATATATATAGGCCCTATAGGCTATCAACTATTTTTGGGACTATATTTTCAAAATTTTGCATTCTTTCACCCAAGTGTTTTTATAGTGTAATCATGTAGCAAATAATCAAGTTCTCTTTTGAAATTAGCATATATACCAGGTACTTATGTCAAGATGTTTATCCCATGTTGCTTCAATCCATAATATCCCTCAAAGGTGCATAGTATGCCTATGCAAAGATATTTTCAGCCAAAGTCACCCCAAAGCCGGGTGACTTTGGGTCACATTAAAATTGGAAATTTAAAAACCTTCCAATGGATTTTTTTTGTGTTTTATATTTTTGAGCCCAGTGGATTAACATATGCATAATATAACAACCATAAATCTTATAAATCCCGGCATTTCACAAACTTATGGAATGAAATATAGCAAACGTGAGCCAAAGTCACCCCATTTTAATACGGGGGGGGGGAGGAAATCATAGCCTACCCACCTCGGGCCTACAATTTAAAGTGTTACCAATATCAACAGTTTTTAAACGCAGCCATTCCTGTTTTTTTTTAAATTAAATTGATATAAAATTAATAGATGTAGATCATATCGTGTTGGTCCCTCATCCACCTTCATTTATCATGGAGGTTTAGCTATTAAGGCCTACCTACATAGGGTTGATTCAGGTAAAGTGGGACACCTAAGCCATACTCTGACTTTGTGTGCCATTCACACATTTAGTACTTATAGTAGAAAATGTCAAACACATCAAATAGTTTCATTATTTATTCCTTTAAACCAAAATATAAAAAATATATGAAATACCTTAGCCAATGTGCCCTAAATAGCCCATTTCTTAGAGATGCCATTTCAAAATTGAAGCGTCCCACTTTACTTGTATTCTTGGTAAAGTGGGACACTCGCTTCATGTAAAGTGGGACAATTGATAAGAATCGACCCCCATGCTTTATAATCCATATGACAAAAATGGTAAATGTCAATTTTTGAAGGTGAGATATATACTTTGATGGACTACATCAAAAACATTAAGGAAATTTATGTAGGGTCCTTTACAGGATGAATCAAGTACACAGAGTATAAATGTAAAACTGCCAAAATACTGTGCATCTGGGCTTAACTTTGGGCAAGGCCAGACTACATTATCCTACATGACAACATATTTGTACCCTAACTGAATCTCTATCCTCAAATTATTTTACATAGTGCTATATAATGTTATGCACAATTATATAGCTCATACTCTTAATTGAAAGCATCTAAAATTAGATGTTTTGTTAATGAGGTAGTAATGCAGGAGCATTCCAGGGGCATATTAATCACTATAAATAACTGTAAATGGCAATAATTTCTATAAATCGTAAGAAAGTAGTATCGGTTAATGATTTCTATGGTTTTAGCCTCAATGTATATCAAATACCAATTCTAAATGAATTTATTAAAGATTTTACCATTTAACATCATAATGTATGATTAAAAATCATTAAAGGAATGAAATCTCACAATAATTATCTAAATTATGATGAAAGTCAATGGTTTGCTGATGGAAGTCAATGGTTCGCTCATCTAAATAATGATCATCAGTTAAGTCACTTGATAAACCACAATCTGGAGGACTAACAAAGCCCAATTCTGGCTGTTATACTTAATAATTTGGTATTATTTACACAACTAAGTATTGTAATGATATTTGCTATGATATTTCTTCTCCTTATAAATAAAAATATAGGCATATCGGGTAATGCTACTCTGAGAAAGGGGATTAATATAGTGTCCCACTTAACCTGAATCTGCCTCTCCCACTTTACCTAACACCTTCACCCAAATGGGACGCTTGCATTTAAGGTCTCAGTGTACTTCATTTCCATATCTGACTAATACAAAAATATCAAGATGTAAAGAAGCAATATATGTATCTAATATTTACCTACATTTTGAAATATCATGTTACTATTCTTAGTACCACTACTTACAAATAATTTTACTATTTCTTATGTACTTCCGAATTTATAGCGGAAAAAGCTCTCCACCCATATCATGTCGAAATTTAAAAGGTATAATTACCTCTTAACTTTGCTGAGATAGGTACAATTAAGAGGCGTCAAACATATATTTCTAAGAAAAAAATACGATTTTACACCCAGGGAAGAAATCAACCCCTAAAAAAGGCCTTAATGTTAAATGTCCCACTTTACCTGATGTCCCACTTTACCTGAATCAACCCTAGATTGGCTTTTTCCTCTCCGATCATGGGCATTTATTTTCCTACACAGTCACCCTCCCCACTAGGCCTATTGGCCTATATACAAAGCAATAAACGAGTTGGCCTGAATGCAAGACATGCATACCTATTCACTTCATGGTAGGCTAATGTCATGATGCCAACAGCTAGTTTAATATTGTCACAAGTGCCACGCCCACATTAGCTAATGTTTAGCGATAGATGGCAGCACTGTGGAGCGACATAGTTCCAGTTTTTGACGCTGCTATGCGCCACCAAAGGCACGCCATCAATGTCTCCGAGAGGGGCCAAAATTAGTCCTGAATATTTAGGCACTTCCTACAAATATGGCCGAAGGTAATCTTATTTTTACACTTTTACTATGTACATGAACATTAGAGGAGTCCAACAAAGGTTATTTAACAACCATTGCAGGCGTAGAATTGCTATACTGAGCCGTCGAATGGGGCGTATTATAAATTTACTCAAGCGATAATAGGGAAGTTGGGCTTCTGGGTTCCTAAGTAAATAATCGCCGAGGCCAACTCACCAACTGTAGTGTGTTTTTGAACAGTTTTCCTAGTCACCGATGTCGACCAAGGCTTCACCATGGGAGCACCCGTCAGAATTTAGCGACCATTAGTTTTGGGCACGTTCAACTAAGTTTTCCTCGTTAGTTGAGTGTGTAGATCTGCTCGTATATTTTCTCTCAGTTTATATGTCGTCAAAGAACTATTAGAATTGACCCTGAAGTCCCAAACTTGTACATGAGTTAAGACAGGATAGCGTTTGTGGGATGTTGATGTGTTGTGCCTTGTGGGTAAAAAAAGAAAACTAGAGAAGCCGAAGGACCAGTGCCGACCAGGTCATTTGGTTTGTAATCTTAATGGCCTTCCTGTATTTGACTGGGTCAGTATGGTACTATGCCTATGGTACCTAGAGCATAGGCCTAGGCCTACTATAGCAGTCCAGTCCATCCAGCACTGGTCTTTTAGGGGAACAGAATAGAGGGTACACGGACTTAAGGCACTTGGATTTTACTTTTTTTTAGGCACCCTGCCTTTAGGCACCCTGATTACCGGCCCCCTGCCTTCAGGCCCTCCGGATCTTAGGCCCCCGGCCTTTTGGCACCCTGGCCATAGGCCCCCTGTCCATAGGCCACAACCTGCCATACATTCAACCCCTGTCATACGTCCACAACTCTGTCATAGGTCCATTTCACTAACAAATTATTCTGCCCTCCTCCTCACGTCCACTACCACTTCCTCACGTCCACTACCACTTCCTCACGTCCACTACCACTTCCTCACGTCCACTACCACTTCCTCACGTCCACTACCACTTCCTCACGTCCACTACCACTTCCTCACGTCCACTACTACTTCTCACATCCAACCCCCTCCTCACGTCCAACCCCCGCCCACACATCCGACCCCCTCCTCACGTCCAACCCCCTCCCTCACATCCAACCCTTCCCTCATGTCCAACCCCCTCCTCACGTCCAACCCCCGCCCTCACATCCAACCCCTTCCTCACGTCCAACCCCCTCCCTCACATCCAACCCCCTCCTCACGTCCAACCCCCTCCTCACATCCAACCCCCTCCCTCACATCCAACCCCCTCCTCACGTCCAACCCCCTCCTCACATCCAACCCCCTCCTCACGTCCAACCCCCTCCTCACATTGAACCCCTGCCCTCACATCCAACCCCCTCCTCACATCCAACCCCTTCCCTCACGTCCAACCCCCTCCTCACGTCCAAAGTGAGGAGATGGTGGTGGACGTGAGAAGGGGGTGGTGGACGTGAGGATATGGTGGTGGACGTGAGGATCAGGTGGTGGACATGAGGATCATGTAGTGGACGTGAGGAGATGGTGGTGGACGTGAGGAGGGGGTAGTGGACGCGAGGAGATGGTGGTGGACGTGAGGATCAGGTAGTGGACGTGAGGATCAGGTAGTGGACGTGAGGATCAGGTAGTGGACGTGAGGAGATGGTGGTGGACGTGAGGATCAGGTAGTGGACGTGAGGATCAGGTAGTGGACGTGAGGAGATGGTGGTGGACGTGAGGGAGGGGTGTTGGACGTGAGGGAGGGGTGTTGACCATGAGGGAGGGGTGTTGGACGTAAGGGAGGGGTGTTGGACGTGAGGGAAGGGTGTTGGACGTGAGGGAAGGGTGTTGGACGTATGGGAGGGGTGTTGGACGTGAGGGAGGGGTGTTGGACGTGAGGGAAGGGTGTTGGACGTGAGGGAAGGGTGTTGGACGTGAGGGAGGGGTGTTGGACGTGAGGGAGGGGTGCTGGACGTGAGGGAAGGGGGTTGGACGTGAGATAAGGGTGTTGGACGTGAGGGAAGGGTGTTGGACGTGAGGGAAGGGTGTTGGACGTGAGGGAAGGGTGTTGGACGTGAGGGAGGGGTGTTGGACATGAGGGAGGGGTGTTGGACGTGAGATAAGGGTTTGGATGTGAGGGAAGGGTGTTGGACGTGAGGGAGAGGTGTTGGACGTGAGGGAGGGGTGTTGGACGTGAGGGAGGGGGTTTGATGTGAGGGAGGGGGGTTGGATGTGAGGGAGGGGTTGGATGTGAGGGAGGGGTTGGACGTGAGGGATTTGTAAGAGATAGTGTTGGACGTGATGAATTTGAATGAGATAATGGGGTCTGGACGTATGAAATGGATGTGAGATTTGTGCCTACAGACCGGGGGCCTGTAGTCAGGGTGGCCTAAAGGCAGGGGACCCCAGATCCGGAGGGCCTGTGGGCTGGGGGCCTGTGTTCCGTGGGCCTGTGGGGTGGGGGCCTACAGTCAGGAGGGCCTGTATTCCGGATACCGAATAGAGAGGGTCTAACTAATTCAAAGACTCAAAAGTCAAAGACAAAGATCATCGAGGATAGGTTTGGTCACCCAAGTAACAAGGATGACCTTTGAACGGTCCATTCCCATGATTTTCAGTGTTGCCGAAATTACGCTGGCAAGAATCTTAATGGCTGGCGTAGGGCCTTAGGACTGCCATAATACCAGCTTTCAAATGGTGAAAGAATTTTTCAAATCGGCCAATTAGAAGCAAAGATAGGGCTATATTTGTAGAAATGATTTATATCAGATATTTTTCCATTTCTTTTAAGTTTTTGCATAGCATTAAACTTTATAATAAAGTTTATGAAGGTACCTTGAAATATCAAAATTCATATGGCCTGCGTGAGAAACAAATGGCCTGTGTAGGATGCCAAGACGCAGGCCACCTTGGCCTGTGTTGAGAAAAAGTTTTCGGCAACACTGGATTTTTAGCAATAAAAAAATTACTCAATTCAAAAATAGCACCAGACCCAGTCAGGGAGCAGTAGGGTGATTGTTAGGGGCGGGTATAAGGCAGTGATCCACTGCGGCGAATTTTCAGCAAATTGTGACTCGCAGTAAAATCACATCAAATTTTGCTGCGATTTTACTGCGAGTCACACTCGTGCTTGTAAACATGGAGAGAACATTCTATCAGAGGATCAGATGCTGCGCGTTCCTGCGACAACGTAGTCGCGAGGGGCGTGCGACCTGCGAGTTAATTCGCAGAAATCTAAAAGTTTGGATTTTTGCGAGTGTACTCACAAGCATCTGTCGTACGACGACCTTCGCAGGAAACTCGCGGCAGTGGATCACCGACTTTAGGGAGATTCAGAATACTGGGAGGCCTAATGTCAGTAATGAGTAATGTGGAAGGCAGCTCGAGTTTAATGTTTGCCTCAGCAGGACACATATACCGCGGTACTCTGATTTCTTAACAAGGAATTTCTAAACTAGAGTCTCTCTGAGAAGTTGATTATTATTATCATAGATATTTCACTAGCTGTTTTTTATTTTAATAGACACAAGTGAAAAGGCAGATCTGAATTCCCTGAAAGAGGTGCCTAAAACAGAGGAGGAGAAGCCAGAGTCTCAGGCCATCGTGATAGTTCCAACGGTGGATGGAGCAGAGGTACGGGTATCCGTACCTCACCAGAGTGACGGGGCAGTGACTGAAGGGGACACGGCCGCACCGACCAGCACCGCACCCCCCGCTGATGTTGACCTACCTTACACCGCACTCAAAGTTGAGTCACCAGACACTGAGGCGCCGCTATCACAGCCACCGACTACACAGACGCCGGTCACAGAGGCACAAACCACAGCGGTGCCAGAGACTGAGACACCTGTCGTGGAGCCGGTAGTAGACGGGGATGAAACTGAAATTGAGGATGCCATGGAGCAAGATGAACCGGAGGAAGACTTGGAGGATGAATGGCAGCCGACTCCACGGAAACGGGGTCGGCAGCCATCCAACGACTTGACAGTTTTTGTGACAGCAGTATTACCTGAGACGTCCTCGTGTATGAACCTCAAGTCATCCTATGCTGAACATGGCCTAGGTAAGTGAACAGTGACATAAGCCTGATCAGAAAAAGTAAAATGTCCTGCACTTTGTTGTTCTGTATGCTTGAGTCGACTAGCTAAGACTTACTAGTAGGACACATATCCTACATGTAATCAGTAGCCTACCTCCTATCTCAAAAATGTGAACAATAATGCAATAATTATTGACTCAGGGTCCCCCCTGAGTCAAGTGAGACGATTCTGGACACCTTTTTTCCTTGAAAAAATGAAATTACTCCCATTTTGTCAATATTTCACTCTTTGCATCTTGCATGGTCTCAATAAATCACTTTCCACAATATGTATCTAATGGTGTATTTGTTTTTCATAAATTCCTACTATAACCCCCTCAAAAAACGAAAAATAATATTAGGCCGTAATTGGTGGTAATTTCCTTCAGCATAGAGCTCTATATGGGAGCGCGAAGATAACCGATAACCCTAAATTTGGATATTTCGTGACAACCGATGCTATCTCTAAGGGAGGGGTACAGGGCTCGACAAATCCCTGTGTCCAGTGCCCGTGACACAGAAAAATTACACTGGACACAGAAATATTTGACAGTTGTGCCCAGTGGACACAAGTGAAACTGAGCAAATTTTGGATCATATTTCCATGAGCAAAAGCCACCGGACAAATAATGAAGTGCTATACATCGTTAGAAAGCTTGCAGTATCAGGATTCTTAATATGGAGGTCAATATCTCAATACAAGATCTTAAAATATATCATCCTAATTAAAGAGAAATATCTCCAAATTTTCATGGTTCGGTCGGGCACAGATTTCAGCGACCGGACACAACATACTTTTGTGTCTGTGCCCATCGGACACACACATGCTGAACGATTTGTCGAGCCCTGGCCGGTAGGTGAGACGCTTTTTTTCAGACATCTATCAAACACTTAAGTACTAGAGGTAATTTACAGGGACCGGGAGGTTACTTGCTATTATTTCTGTGATAACCCTGATTCACTTTGCACTGACAATGCACAAGTCGTTACAAAGACTATATGGAAATGTGAGTACCCCCCCCCCCCCCTGCTAGATATGTAGGCAGTGGTAATTGACTGGGAGGAGTTAATCATCTGTTACACACACCGCCTCGCAGCCGGCCGACACGGCGAAACAGAACCGAAGATGGTGTCACTGCTGACGCTGCGATCGACTCGCTTTTCGGCCGAGACGAAAAACAGCGGTTACACGCCACCAGGCACTGACTCCGACAGCCACCTGCTTGCCCAGACGCACTTGCTTGCCCACACACACCAGCTCGCCCACACCCACCATCTCACCCACACCCACCAGCTCGCCCACACACACCTGTTCAGCTGAAATATGATCACATACTAGTGTGACACATGATTTGAGGGTAGTTTTGACCCAGGAATACATTCCTGCTCTCAGAATTGACAAATAATTCATTGTTCCTGAAATAATATTTAAGGATTCAGTTGTTTAGTCCATCATTTCAATCACTTTATCACCCTGACCCTGAGTCATCTGTGATGTTAATCACACGTTTAATCTTTTCTTACTGGTATTCCACTATATAAATGCTCACATGTTAAATGTTGCTTCTTTACATTACAGGCATCCCCCCACTCGAGTTAAAGGGTTCAAGTCGGGTTCGTTCTAAGCTGCCCCTAACCTGGGATGCTCCGGACCTGGAAGCCTACATCCGCGGCCAGTTCCCCATTCTGCGGGAGTACGAACTGTTGCGGACCGGGCCGGCCAAGTCTCTTGTGCTGTTACCACCCGAGGCCAATACACCCGCTTTACTACGTCATGAACTCGGTCGGTCCGGACTCTACATCCGTCCTAAGGGTACCCTAGCTGACATGGGCATTACCGAACCAATACTTGGTAGATCCCCTGCAAAGAAAAAGGTGACTATTTCTATGATGACTATCAAGTCATTATAAAACAAATTATATCCTATAGGAAGACAGCGGAGCAAGCCTTTCACTTATCATTAATTTTACAAGATGCCACCGTTGATAAACATTGAAAAAATCTGAATATAAAATCTGAAAAAAAGAAAGATTTGATGCGACTTAATGTCACAGTACTAACTCACTGAAATGGTCCAGTGCTATGTAAGATCGCACCCTTAACATTAAATTCTCATACTCGTGATTCCTCCAGCAGCCGGTGGTGTCGCCCGGTGAGAAGCGGAAACGAGGTCGTCCTGCTACACAGACGTTTGGCGTCAACATGTTAGCGGTTCCTAGTGACGTCACATCTCTCGGCTCCATCGACTACGACCTGCTGAAACAGCAGGGTCTCGGTTAGTAGCACAACCATAGTAAAAGTAGATTGCCCTTGTTATTTGTGAGAAGACGAGACCCATTCAAAGATGATGTTATGTTAAGAAGGTGGTGCTGGGGCAGGCATCTCTGACATACTGCAAATTACAGGCCTTACATTACTCTATGGTTTAAAACACCAGAGAATATGACAGCTGGCTGGGGCAATGGTTCCTTAAATCTTAAAAAGAAAAATATAGTCATTTATAGTCCTACTTTAAGTGAGACATACATGTGGTCTACATGTATATAGTAAGGTATTTGAACCCTTTAAGGGCCGCATGGTTCTGTAGTGTGCTATGTCCTTGGTCGTCATGATGATGCTTGCATGCATCCTTGGCGAGTCACCCACCAGTGCTGCACTCAAGCATCGTGCCGACACTAGGCGATTGATACACTCCCGACGATCCATCAGGATACATGTAAACACATTGCATGTTTCTGCTGTAGGTGTACCAGATGGAGAGATAAGCGGAGCTGTCCAGGAGAAAACCCAACTCCCGCTCAAGTGGAACTCCTCCGAGCTGGACGAGTATATCCGCCGCTCCTTCCCACGTCTCAAGAAGTACGAGCTCCTCCGTGCCGCACCGGGGAGACAGCTGGAAAAACTTCAGCGCAAAGTGAACACGCCCAGCGCGCTGAAGGCACACTTAGGCCGCCAGGTGCTCTGTATAAGGGCAGTCGGACCCATGCATCCTCTGCCAAAACGTAGGGTGAGTATTAGATATCGTAGTATTTGCTCTGTCAAGTGTTAAATGTATTTATTAAAGGCCTACGCTACGTTTGTCCACAGACAGCCTGGTCGCGCATGTAGTAACACTGAGCAGAGTATGCACACTGGCCACCTGTGCTATACCATAGGCGGCCCTCACAAGTCAGGCAGGGGCAGTGGGCAAAAATATGCATCATGTAGATGGATGGGAAGTATAGTACACATGTAGAATCATATATAATGACCACCCAGATCATTGTACATGATATAGACTACCAATATATTGGGGTTATCTCAAATTACAAACGATAATTCTAAGTTAAATCAAATAACAATTTTACTATGTATTTTTCTTGAAAAATCCCCTTTTGTAAAAAAAATGAATATGAAAACAGGTCAATTTTATTTTCCAATGTTGACAATAAATATATTGTGCTTACACAGTTTTAATCTAAAGAGAATCTGAACGTGTATTTTGTCATGGAGGTATAAAATCTGATTTTAAAAATAAAAACATGGGTTTTGAGGTCAAAGAAGAATTACTTGTCTTGTTAATCCATCCAAATTTATGCATGTTTTGATAAGTACATACATAGACGATGTGACCCCAATGCACTTACTATTAGAAACAATCCTCTAGGTATTTATTATAAGCCTGTTTGCTATTTGTAACCATTTCAATTGACTCAGCTAAGGAATGCTCTGTTTTGGCCAATATTGAGATGGTAGTGGTCAATATTTTTGTAATTTTTATAGACTCAAGATATACATAACCAATCTGCTTCAATGCTAGGAAAATCTGAATGTGGGATAAATAAGGTAGCCAATGCCTTTAAGCAATAAAGGTTTAGATATATATATATAGTGAGTCAGTGTCCTTTAAGGGAATAAGAAATTGATGATTCTTTAGGCAATGTGTAAGTGTTTACTAGAACTAACATGGGAAAGTTGACTACCCCGGTAATAGCGTCAGAGGGAGACAGAATTCTTTCGCACAGTTTGACCAGGATAAGGTTATTTGGGTTTTGTGAAAACTAATTACAGAGGCTACAAATGTGTGTATATAAACATTTTGAATAGTGGCAAGAGAAGATAGGGTCTTAAGAAAGGTCCAAAAGTTGATCACGACTTTTGTGGACGTACCCTTATGGTGGGTCAATATGATGCCTTTTTCGTCCACTGCGCCTTCTTCTGCGCAGGTACATTCTCTAGTTTGACCATAGAACACCAGTAACATCAAATGGTCATAAAATAGGATATGGATTTTCCATGACCGGGGCGAGAACCACCAACCTTTGAATATGAAGGCATCCATTCTACCACTGTGCTATGCAGTCTGTGGTGGTTGTCCTCATTGGAAGTCATACATAGGTAGCCCTCAGTATATTTCTATTTCTTTTCAACTTTTTTTTTTCAATGGGCCTAAACCTTAGAAATATGTGCGGGACCATGTGTTAAAAATATATTCTCTAGATAGAAAACATCAAAGCCTATACTCTGAGAGAGTTATATAGAAATTTAGCTACTTTTCCATACAATTTCATGTAGATATGTGGCAAAACACTGTATAATCCATCACATGAGACATTAACTTAAGGCTTAAATATCTCAGAAAATAGCCCGGGACCCCCCTATTTTCTCAGTTTCTTTGGAAAGTGTATGCTATTATGGTCTTATGGTTGAAAACCTGACGAAATTCTAGCTACTTTTACATCAATGCATTGACCCACCTTAAATCACATACTAGTACATCACTACAGTAGTACTCCTGTAAATTGCTCCATAATAACCTGGAGTTCGCCCAAAGTCCAGGTGCAGTCTTACTGTAAAATAATAGCTTCTATATCTGATCCATGCTTTCTCTACTACAGCACCACCATGACGAGCTCCTACTCACAGCCCAAGATCCAGGCTACGTTTGAGAACGTGGACAAGTTACAAAGCCTACTTCGTGAGAACTTCCGGTCGGTACTCGGGTCGACGATTGAATACCACAACCAGCTGAGTGTAAAAGCAGACTTCAGTATTACCGTCGACACACACAGCGCGTTGCTCTTTAGCGTGGATCACAGTTGGAGCAACGAGGAGGTGCTTTCTGCCGGTCGGGAGGGTCCCGAGTCACTGCTCGAGGCAGAACCGCTCTGGATTAAGAATGAACCTGCACCTTCTTTGTCGGCGGGGGCTGCGGCTATGCTAGGGATCGGTGACACGACCGAAGAGGAAGTCGATGATGGAGGTCATGACAGCGATGCGACTTACATCGATGAGGAGGCTGTTCTTGGTGATGGTGTTACTAAAGAGGAGACGGTCGGGACAGAGGACGGGGTTGCTCCTGTCGACGAGGGTACCTCAGATAAATTAGACCCAGACTTTATGCCCCTTTCTTTACCTGTAAAGCGGGGCCGAGGCCGGCCGCGGAAAGACGGCTCAAGTGGGCCACCCGGTCCTAAGCTTACCTGCACTCCTCGGGGAGGCCGCAAGAACCGGGTACCTGGCGAACGAAAGGTATACCAACGGAAAAAGATGGAAGAGCATAAGGAAGAACCGTGGGATGCAGAAAAGGTCGAAGCGTATTTGAGTCAAGCTCAACGTAAACTAACCCGAGAACGAGTTGAAAAGGTGTGGTTATTAATATTTTTTGCCGTTCACTTTTGTGAAAGTCCAGTTAAACAAATTAGTCGGAAAATGAAAAGCTTTAATTTTGATATGAATTATTTTTTTATATATATTTTTTTTATATAGTTAAAGTAGTATTGTTCGGTCTGCCGGATATTTTTACACTGCAGCTAGTATCTTGATAATGAAGGAAGTCTCTGTGCATTGTATTGTGGATGTTCTAGATATTGCACAATATAAAGTGACCTTTATCCCAATGTCCTCGAAAATAACAGTGGTGAATGACAGATCTCACAACAGTAAGAAAAGTCGGTGAATATCTATTGGTAATCATCTACAAAATACAGATGATGAGCAAAGAGCACTATATATATCATCCAAGCCCACATTTAACAATAAGTTATCATGGAGCCACATTTTGAAATCTTTCTGAAATTTGTATGTTCCAGTATGGAGACATCTTCCGCAATGCGCTGAAAGCCGTCAAAACTCAGGAGTTGACGGTGCGTGCGGCAGCCACCAAGTTTAACATCCCTTACGGCATCCTGTGGGAGGAGGTCAATCACTCGGTAGGTACAACTTACTGCTCTATGCAACCTGACCACTGAGGCTAATTAAAGTTGATTATCAGCTTTGCTGACACTTTTTAAGAAAAAAAGGGGGCGGGAGGGCGCCTTTTATTTTATTTTGTTTCACTTTTTTCTGGAGGGCCGGGAGGGCATTTTTATTTTTATTTAGAACATTGATGGCCTGTATGTGGAAATGAGATCTAAAATGTTTAAATTAGGTTTCTACCCCAATTAACAGCTGAGATATTGATAATATTGCAATTGTATTGCTGGTGTTTTCCTCCATGCGCTATTTTTAGTCAATTTTTTTCTAAAAGCATGAAAAAAAGTACCAATGCGGCCCGTTTTAGAGGGTGCGGGCGGTGTCCGCAAAGCTGATAATCGACTTTAAGTGGCCTGAGGTGTATTCAATATACTTGCTATACATACATAATACATAGTTATTTTTGAAGAAAATACAATATGAAAGTATTTTGTTTTACTCATTAATTATGAGACCAAACTTTTGCTGTTGATATTACACTTATTATTCCATCACTCAGAATTCCAAATTTCTCTTGGTGTTCCATATTCGGTTGAGCCAAGTTGACAAAAATTTTATTCTGAAAATTTAGAATACAAGTTTTCGACCACAGTTGGAGAACGTTGCCATGTCTGGTATCAGAAACCTGTTACTTTGTCTAGTAAGCACTTACACCTGACTCCAATCAAATATAATCATGATAAGGGGGAATTAATTGGGATACACCTTTCGTAGTATGGATTTATAATGAATTCACCTCAGGTACTCCCTTTGAAATGTTGCACGACAGTGGCCCTTTCTGGATAATATTACTCATCATCAGAATCGAGAATCTCAATTCTTAAATCAGCACCGGGTAAAAAGGGTTGTAGGATTTCCTACAATTTCCCCCTCACCCTCGTGAAATTTATAAACATTCATAATTAGGAGGGGTGGGGGGGGGGGGGGTTGTTAATCATCGTTCGTCATCTACCGGCACTGGTGGTTGCCTTCTCTATGCCTACGGTCAAAATCAAATCAGTTCACTGTAGTCTATGGTAATACCTAATCACTGAAAGGGCCCCTCGGATAACGAGATTATCCAATCAAATACGTTTACCTCTGGAATGTTACCCATATGTTAATTAGTTGGCTTCTGTTCACGTCTGTTGTGCTCTTTTTCTACCTCTATACAGAGTTAGAATATTGAATCAATCTCAGAGATGCAAGTCTTCAAGTTTTTCCCTGAAATCAAGTTTTTTTTTAAATCAAAAAAATATAATCAGGATTAGGATATATTTGATAATTATGCAATATTAACTCAAACAGACTTATTTTGTTTGTGTAATCCTATGATAAGACAGCAGAATCATCACTGGTTCATTCTCAGTGGTCCTACCCATACACAGACAGGCTACACCACACTGATCTCAGTGTCAAGTTTTTCTCAAGTTAACTTGAGAAACCTTGAAGCCCTCTCTCTCCTCTATAGTCCTATGCATTTACACTCTTCACATGAGGCTTAGCCACTGAAACTAAGGTGCTATGCATGGAGAGTGTATGGACGGATTTCTCATTCTCCTCAGCAGGAGATAACGTCCATGATCACATGGACATGACAAATGCTTCTCCTCAGCAGGAGATGACGTCCAGGAGAATATAGACATGACAAATCCTGCTGCACAGCACTAGATATATGTGTCTATAGATGCATAAACATTCATATGCTCTATAATGTAGTTATGAGGTATGTTATATCTTCAAGTTTTTTTGACATAGTGGACTTTCATCCCTGCATACTACATGTATAATATAGTATGAATATTGTGTACATACTGTATAAGGTACCGGTATCAACTTACGCACTGACACAGGTCCATTGTGGTAATAATATTTGTGTTGCAAATGGACTATAGGGTCAGTAAAAAAAAATGTTTGTTAGGTATTCTGTTAGTATGAATGATTTAGGAGGTTGTATATCGACTATAGGTTCAATCAAAACTGACCTACACTATTCTATCTCAGTTTTGGAACCCCGTATCATTTAAGTCAATTTACGTCATCGCCGTATGTTGTACACCTAGTGACTGTAATCCTTTATCTGGGAGATCAGTCTTGGCCCTACAGAAATAGCAAATAGCAAATAATACTTTGGAAATAGCTTTTAACTTATCGTAATTTGTATTTGCAATTTGAGTTTCTGAATGTGTATGATGGAGCGGAGTGAACATAGAACCACTATAAAATCACCCACAAGCAAAACTACAGTAAACTCCCACCTATAGAAGATCATGGAGACGCCAAATGTGAGTTCGAGGGCTAATTCGGCCTCTATGTAATTGCCACATGAATATGTCTTACAGGTTTTACAGTAGCTTTACCTTGTCTCGGGAAGCTCTTTTAAGTACTACCGTAAGTACTCGCGTATAACCTGCTCCCGCCCCTAACTTAGAAAAAATGGGGGTCACATTGTATGAATTTCCAGAGTTTGTCCCATTAAACTTTGTGACGGAGACCAACACTAATTCGGTATATTATACTTGGATTGATGTTGTAAAAAGTGCTGTCTGTAAATGTTTATAGATATCTGGATAATATATCAGCCAAGGATATTACCAAAGGTAGTTTAGATAATATACAGGTACATGTATTAAGTCTACAGTCTACCCTCCCCAATATGTGTCGAAAGGAAAGGGATGACATGTCGCCAAAGGCAATATATACTTAACCCTTTAATGACGGCATAATACCTTAATGCATCATGCCCTTGGTCGTCATAAGGCATGAATGCAGCCCTGGCGCGTAACTCGCCAGGGCTACATTCAAGCTTCGTGTGGATCATACATTGAGACACTCACAAGGTGCTGGCATGATGCACCAATGCAGCACAGGCGAGTTACTCGCCGGGGCTGCATTGGTGACCCTGTAACTGGGAGAAGTAGTACAAGCAGTGCATGTATATTGTGGAACATGCAACATCTCGCAAGGAATGCATCACCATACAGCATGAAGAAAAAATTGATATCAGTTGGTAAGGCTCCCTGATTCTGGTGAAAACTATCAGTAAACCAAATGGCACATGAAAGGTGAATGGGACGGACGAAGGTGAAAGAGACAACCACCAGAACACACCATGGCATTAGACACTGAGAAAAGGCTGAGTTGTCACAGAGAAGGAAGGGTGTATGATTTAAAAAGTTTAAAACTGACTAAACATATTTTTCCTTCTTTGTGTTTGTTTTAATCAATCAGTATGTTTTGAAAGCAGTAGCTAATACTAAGAGGGAGAAAAGTTATGATCTTGCGATTTTTAATAGAAATTAAAAGAGTTTTGAGAAAACTGGGATTATTTATCATGCATCCTTCCGACTCTCTAAGCCAACCAGCTCACAACCACCTTTGCATTCTCTTTGCAGAGGTTTCAGTGCGAGGTGTGTAAGAAAACCTATGCCAAGGAGCGCGAGTATGAGCGGCATATCCTGTCCCACGTAGACATTCGTCAACACCCCTGTAGTTTGTGTGATAAAGTCTTCCGCGTGAAAAAGGACGTTGAGCGTCACATGGTGGTGCACGGACCCAGCACGCAGCATGTGTGCCACGTGTGTGGGGAGTCGTTCCGCTGGTCAGCCGGCTTACAGAGGCACCTCCTCAAGCATAACGGCACGCGGCACCACGAGTGTATGGTGTGCGGGAAAGCCTTCTTCATGCGGTTTGATCTACTCCGGCACGCCAAGCTGCACACGGGGGTTAAAGACTATATCTGTACCGTCTGCGGCATGCAGTTCCCACGCACCTCGCAGCTCAATGCACACATGAACACCACGCACCAGACGGAGCGAAACCACTCGTGTGAGTCGTGTCAGAAGGCCTTCAAGACGAAGCACGCCTTGCTGCGCCACATGCGCTTCCACTCAGACAGTAAGGTGTACACCTGCCCCGTGTGTGGGGAAGGCTTTAAGTGGCACACCAGCCGCAAGCTGCACATGAAGAAACACAATGTTAACGTGAACAAACCAGCCCCACCCTCCCTACCCCAGCAGCAGCAGCCTAAGCTGGACCCCCTCCTCCAGCTGCAGCTGCACCCAGCCTTACCGGTGGTCACTATTGAGGTAGTAGCCCCTGAGATAGTCGCCCAGACACCGAGCGAAACACCGCCCACGACGCTCGACGATGCCTTCCACTCCCTACAGAACATGCAGCCACCGGCAGACCCCAGTCCGTACGCCGCCAGTCACTGCCCCGCAGGACTCGCGCCTGTCGAGGTGCAGCACTTGGAGGAGAACAAAGTCTACCTGGACATGCCCCACGCCATGTACCAATAGTAAAGGCTACATAGACATGGCCTATGTACCAATAGTACAGGCTACAAAGACATGCCCCATGCCAGGTACCGGTACTAGTACAGGCTACATAGACATGGCCTATGTACCAATAGTACAGGCTACATTGACATGCCCCACGCCATATACCAATAGTACAGGCTACAAAGACATGCCCCATGCCAGGTACCGGTACTAGTACAGGCTACATAAACATGGCCTATGTACCAATAGTACAGGCTACATAGACATGCCCCATACCAATAGTACAGGCGACATAGACATGCCCCATGTACTAATAGTACAGATATCATATGCAGGAAATTATTTTGTATACATTTGTAAATAGACAGTGGCAGCTTAATTTTTTTAGCTAGTTTTCATACAATCTTCAGCTTTTAATGATTCAGTGGGAATGTTTAATCCATATAATATGGATGGGCACAGATTTTCATTTTGAAAAAAGGTTAATTCCTGACATCAAGTAAAGGGAGAAGGGAGAAAAGGGGTAAAGTTGGGAGGAGTTTATAATATATATGAGTATCTCGACTTTGGGATTTGAGGTTTGAGACCCATGGAGACTCAGGAAGGGAAAAATAGGGGGATATCCTTATAAGCGTTAACGGTATTACTCCCCAATTTGTGCCATCGTTGTTTGTGAACAGGTGTTCTTATACTTTTCAGCTTCTTGTTTTTAATGTTTTCTATATAGAATGTCCGTACACACATGTATATTACATACATACCCTACTATAATTATACATATGCTATGTGATCCTGTTTCTCAAGTACAGTAAAACTGATGTACGGTAAATGGATTTCTAGACTGGTATCCACAGATCTGAATGCATAAGCCGGTGTAAAATATTAGTACATGGACCGATATATCACTTAGGCCATCAACTCAGATAGAGCAGTAGAATACTCGGCTTAGGGTATTTTCTACATGTGTAATTGTATATATAGATAGAACTGTTCACAGGTGATTTCTATACTAAGTGCCTTAATAGGCAAGTCTAGTAACTTGAAACAATAATAAAAGCTGTTAATCAATTAATAAGTTTGGTGATAATGATACATATTCAATCAGTTTCCCCTTCAACCCCATTTGATAAACACATTGCTTTAATAAGTTGCCCTTTGGTCGTCATGATGCATGAATGCACCCCTGGCCAGTAACTCGCCAGGGCTGCATTCAAGGGCTGCATTCATGCATCATGAATAACAATCAACTACCGTAAATTCTCGCATAGAAGCCGCAGCTGTTACGCTAGTCAGATCGCCAATGCGGCTTATAGTATGGGCCCAGAGTTGGGGTGCGGCTTATACGTGAGATGTATACTACCGTAAAACCTCGCGTATAAGCCGCACCCCGATTTTGGGCCGATCCTCTAAGCCGCACCAGAGATCTGATTATGATGACTTTTAGTGCTGTAGCATAGTAGCAAAAACTCGCGTATAAGCCGTACCCTGACCCTGGGCCGATCCTATAAGCTGCACCGCCGATCTGATTCGCGTACTAGCCGCGGCTTATACACGAGGTTTTACGGTACTGTGACTACAGTACTAAACTTGCCATAATCAGACCGCCTGTGTGGCTGGTATGATTCTCCTAAGTTAAGGGGCGGCTTATATGCGAAAATCTACAATAAGCTACTATACATGCGTTATTTTGCCGTTTTACAGCCGGCAATTCGTAGCCACAACTGGAATCATACCAATCGGGAGATCAGGGGGAAATTAGGTTG
This sequence comes from Harmothoe impar, assembly GCA_947462335.1. Taxonomy (NCBI): domain Eukaryota; kingdom Metazoa; phylum Annelida; class Polychaeta; order Phyllodocida; family Polynoidae; genus Harmothoe; species Harmothoe impar. The sequence continues at coordinate 30,140,593 of OX381716.1, read as the reverse complement.
GATGGAGCTATGTAGAGTGTGTGTGTGTGGGGGGGGGGGGGGGGGGCTGGACAGACCGCATGACATGTATAGGACTTATACTGTTACCGTTTTACTGTTAGTGACTGCTGTGTTCATCCATTTCACTCTTAGTTTATCGAATTATTATATTGTTGCGATGATGAATGAATGATTGACATACAAAAGGAAATAGCTTTTCTTTTATAAATAAATCATGAAATATAAACCTGTGTGATTGTTGATTTATAATTACTATCACGTTCAGGATTTATGACGAATCCTCAGTGTCACCTTTTAATTTCTAAAATCGACTTGCCACCCAGACTGTTAAACTTTGGGTTCTTTCTTTATTAAAGTACCTTGAGAATGGATGCTCATTATGCTGAATTGATAAATATATTTACATTACATACATACATTATACTAATAATAACTTTCCCTTTTCGCACAACTTCTATATGTGTAATTAATATGATGAGATTGTATTGTCAGTCTAGGATATGAACACAGTTTCCAAGTGACCTGCGTTGACTTCAGAAAGTGGAAATAGCTGAGTTTTGTATCCAACACTATATTGTCTATAACATCTCTCTGCCCACGATGTTTCTGCAGATTCTATTTTTGTCTATATTTAATGTATACAGGAGAAACCAACTAAATGGCCATTCATACATGAGGTCTGGACTCCTACAGAATACACAGAGACTCGGCACTCAGGCTGCTAGAAAATGCTACAGATTAGTAACCATCATCTGAAACCTGATGAAATATAGCCCACTACCATAGGGCAAAAAGATGTTATTTATGAAAGAAAACCCATGAAACTAAAATTAGATATGTCCAAGCACTACCACTGGGCAAAAAAAAAAGATTAATTTGTGAAAGAGGAAAAAAACCCAAAAAACATTGCTCTATGTACCACTCCATTGGAACCTCCTTGCTAACACATGTTTATATGTTGTTTGCAGCGGTTTCAATGCTGGTACTGTAAGAAGAATTTTGCCTCGAGTTGCCAGCTGCGGCGCCACGCCACGTCCCACCTGGAGGTGTTCGACCACCCGTGTGCCCAGTGCCCCAAGACCTTCAAGTGCATAGAGAACCTGCGCCGGCATCTCAAGGTGCACCAGAGCACCCGGCCGTATGTGTGTGACCGGTGTGGCCAGGCCTTCATCACGAAGGAAAGCTTCACCAGACACGAGTTGAAACACGACAATGTCCGCAACTACACGTGCGTGGTCTGCAGCCGCCAGTTTCTGACCAAGGGCGAGCTGCAGGGCCACGCGCGCATCCACACGGGGCGTAAAGACTTTGTGTGCGCCACCTGTGGGCAGCAGTTTGCGCGGCGGACATCGTTGAATAAGCATACGACGTACGTGCATAATACAGAGTGTAAACACACGTGTGGGAAGTGTGGGAAAGGGTTTAAGATGAAGTACGGCTTGGACCGACACATGCTGCTTCACACCGGGGAGAACCGGTATAACTGTGAGGTGTGCGGGCAGGGCTTTAAGTGGCACGCCAGTAGGAAGCTGCACATGAAGAAACACATGGGGGATAAAGCTGGTGTTGGGGGCCCCAGGCCGCTACAGCAGCAGCACCTACCACACCCACCTCACCCACCACACCCACCTCAACACCAGCTGCAGCAACAACACCAGCAACATCAGCTGCAGGAGCAGCTGCAACACCAGCTGCAGCAGCAACACCACCAGCAGCTGTCTCCACCAGCACAACACCCACTAGTCATCCAACCAGAACACCAACAACACCAACAACACCACCAGCTACACCAACTCCCCCTGCCTCAACACCATCCTCTCTCCCCACCACCACAACATCACCCACTCTCCCCACCACCACAACATCATCCACTCTCCCCACCACCACAACACCACTCGCTCTCCCCACCGTCCCCGTCTGAAGGCCCGCTGCGCCAGGCCCCGACTCTTATCATCCCCGGGGTGCAGCCTGGGGCGGGGACTAGTATGAGTCCGGACGGCATGGTAGTACAACGGACCCACACCACAGAGACTGACATCAGTGCCATGGCACAGGCCATAGCCCTCTACACCCAGCACCAGGCACTATCCGGTAGCAGTGGTGCCCAACCTCCCAGCGGCCACAATAACTACTCACAACAATGAGACGCAAGCAGTCAGTATGATAGCCAAATGATGTAAGAAAGTGTGTCTAACTTCTCAAATACTCTAAGAGTGCAGGATGCAAATCGGCCACATGATAGTGTGTACATAATGATTCATGAGATCAGTGTGAAAAAATGCAAAGTGCCATCAAGGACTCTCTATTAGAGGAACATGTAAACCCAACGACATACTTAACCCAAGGCTGAGTCTCCATCTATACAAACAAAGTGTCTGGTGATGAATTCAAACATACTCACTACTTTACTCAGAGTCAGAGCTTTTCCTGATGTGTTGTGGTATATTATAGTAGGAAATAGTATATTATAATGTTAAAAACTATACATGCCTGGAGTTTCATAGTTAGGTGTCCATATACAATATGTTATGATATGCTATATTAGAATGGCTATTGCAATTTGATGAAGTACTGTTATACAAACTGTATCAGGAATTTATTTGCAAGTAGGAGATGCCTGACATTTTGCAACGCCCTTTCGGTGTACATTTACATATTATTTTAGTGAGAAGATCTAGGAGAATATTCATCGCAGCCCCACCTCCCAAACTCCCAAGTTGTTTTGAGTTTTTGGATGTGTACAATATTCGTGTTTGTTCTTTTTTTACTTTTGTGTTAATGCTCCTATTATGCCACGAGTTTCTTTAGCTTGGCTTTGAATTGTATTTTTTTCATAAACTTTCTACTCAATGCCAATCTACAATTTTGAGTACAGAAATTTCAGTTAAATTTTTCTAGTTTATGACTTTGCCGAGTTTGTTATATGCAATACAGTCTAGCGTCTTCCAGATTGAGAGTGGATGAATTTTATCCTCTTGTTAACTGATCGAAATAGTGGCCGCTGGCAGGTTATCGCCGGTCCCTCGTCGGCTTGACGCCTGACTGAATGCATGTTCTTTATAGTAACAAGTAAAGAGAGTAAGGTTATACCAATAGGATAAAGGCTAGCAGAACTTTTGTTTTTGTTTTATTTTTGAGAGTTTGCTACCAGTTAATATCTATTAGCTTTGAATTATTGCAGTCCAATTGCTTGAAATGTATATTTGTGGAATGATAATTGTGTGAGAAAAATATATCAACTCACAGTCACCCACCCATACTTTGTATGAAGACATCCTTCAGTGAGGAGAATCACTTGCTAAGGCCTCACCACATAGTTATCAGTGGTAGTGTGTATTGAATGAATATGAGGCATGAATGGATTAACAATATTCCCGATGTCCCTATATATACCATCCACCGAGACCAGAAACCACAGCCCAGGCAAGGAGGAATTAGCAGGGAAAGGACTTAGAAAGACCCCTTTTGAGCTTGACTGTAGAACTAGCCTGTAGAGAGGTGTAGCATAGGTAGGAGGTTTGCAGCACTGCTGGACACCACTACCGTATACTTCATAGGCCTACTGAGTTAGTGTTGTAGGGCTGCATTTCCATTAGGATTGCCGTTACAGATGTACCAACGCGTTAAGCCGTTGTTAGTGTCGTTCTGTAGTTATGGTTACACCTGCAAACTTCTCAGTTATAATTTTGTTAATAACTACTACAATCTCATTTGTGTTTAGTCCAGATCCAATGAGATGATTGTTCATTACTTACAACTATATAAGTATACAATGAAACCCTTCGAAATCAGTTAGGCATACCCTCAGCCGATTCATCAATTCAGATTTTATATTTGTATATGTAAGAGACATGATAGATTCTGTTGAAATAAGGCTGCCTCCATTGGTTGCCGCTTCACATCTTCCATACATCTTGAATATGGATACATGCAATTCATTTGTCTCCAGTCAATTAATGGGCTTTCTATTATGCAAGTTATATACCTCTCTAAACATTCCCCATTTCCTCCCAGATATCCATATCCTCCTCAGTTAGGCCTATACCATGTGTGGCTGCCTTTATACATAGGGGACATTATACTATGTCAGAACAGATGCATAATTGTAAATACATCAAACCAAAGCCTAATCATTAATTTTTTAGCATTGTATGGTTATGCAGGCATATAAGAGCAAATATACTACCGTAGTAAGCACATATGCTACCATTTTCATCGTGTGTATATCATTCTCAATAGAATCCATCTGACTTCTGTATAAATGTGTGGTGTAATCTTGTATGAACCTTCTATCGTGTTAGAAGTTAGAATAAATGGTCATCATAACAAGAAGTACTAGTATGATACTTGTGTTCTCATCTCAGTGTGAAAATAAAGCGATATTTTTGAAAAAATACATGTATTTATTTGTGTTGTAGATTGTCATATTGACAAGACATTGATGAAGATGAACCCTTCTAACAGTAATATACATAAATATCAGTTTATATCAAGGAAATGGTGTGAAGTTCCTTAGTCACATAGTGTAATATTGGGTGCTAATTTTTACTAGTTATGTGCAAGTTCTGTAAGGAAAAATTAGAAAACATACATAATAGAAACGTCAGTTTACAGAAACGGTATATGATAGCAACATTCTTTATTAGATCAAGAATCAAAAAGTATACCCTGTCCGAGTAGATAAAACCTGTCTGTATCATCTGGTGTTATTGCTATTGTCTCTTGCTATGTCAAGACCTGTTGGTGATACAATTTACATTACATACATACTCGGTATAGGTGCCGTTTGTTATTTAACCCTATCAGGACAAGACTACCATATATAACAATATTATTGGGCATTAGAGGTGAACCATAACCAATCGTGATGGCCACTCTGGTTGGAAACTCTAGGAAGTAGCTGTTACCATTGTTAACAAATATACAATTTTTTTTAAGTTATTCAAAATTCACATATTTTTATTTCAGACAAGACTGCTGTATTGCATCACCCATTTTGTAATGGATGGTGCTCTATGGTATCATAAATAGACAATGAGTTATGGGGATCTGTCCTGAATGGGTTGATTAACTTACGTTTATATTTTCTTTTTGTGCTTCAGCGCTTCCAGTGCCATCAGTGTTCCAAGACATTTGCAGTGGCATGCCACTTGTCGCGCCATGCGCGGACCCACATCGAGACGCGCGCCTTCACGTGCACACAGTGTGAGAAAGGCTTCAGTACGGCTATAAACCTACAGCGCCACATGATCGTGCACAACACTGTCATGGAGCACGTGTGCCACATCTGTGGCGAGGGCTTCCACTGGAAGGCCAGCCTCACCCGCCACCTGCTTAAACACCAGGGGGAGAGGAACCACGCCTGTTCCATCTGCAGTAAGACCTTCCTCACCCGCTTCGACCTTAAGGATCATGTTAAGCTGCACTCTGGGATTAAGAACTTTGTGTGCTCAACATGCGGGATGCAGTTTGCCCGGAGTAGTGCGCTGAATGCCCATAATAAGTCAGTGCACTCTGAAGTACGGGGATGTGTGTGCACACAGTGCGATAAAGGCTTTAAGAACAAACACGCACTTCTACGCCACATGCGCTTCCACTCCGGTGCTAAACAATACACCTGCCCCGTGTGTGGGGAGGGTTTTAAGTGGCACACCAGCCGCAAAATACACATGAAGAAACACCAGCCACCAGAGCAAAAACCACCCAAGCCTCCCAAAGTACCAGCACACAACCAAGAACAGCAGCATCAGCAGCAGCACAGTATCATCCAACACAGACAGATCCTACCCCAGCTGTACCAACAACTAGAGCCCCTACAACATGAGCAGATGGAGCTGCAGCAGCTGGAGCAGCAGCAGCTGGAGCAGCAGCAGCTGGAGCAGCAGCAGCTGGAGGAGCAGCTGCAGCAGAGCCATGGCACTAAGGACCTGGAGGCCTCCCACATCCTGCAGCAGCTGCAGGCCTCGGCCCCCATCGCCGCCCCGCAGGCCGTGGTGGTGGCACCCCTGGTGGACATGTCGGGTACCGAGCCACACCAGCTTCAGGCCGACATACAAGATGGCCGCGTCTATATCTCGCTACCACCCCACCTCCAGTCATCACATATTGTGCTGTCCTAAGCACCACCCCACCTCCAGTCATCCCATATTGTACTGTCCTAAGCACCACCCCACCTCCAGTCATCCCATATTGTGCTGTCCTAAGCACCACCCCACCTCTCAGTCATCCCATATTGTACTGTCCTAAGCACCACCCCACCTCCAGTCATCCCATATTGTGCTGTCCTAAGCACCACCCTACCCACAGTCATCCCATATTGTGCTGTCCTAAGCACCACCCCACCTCTCAGTCATCCCATATTGTACTGTCCTAAGCACCACCCCACCTCCAGTCATCCCATATTGTGCTGTCCTAAGCACCACCCCACCTCTCAGTCATCCCATATTGTACTGTCCTAAGCACCACCCCACCTCCAGTCATCCCATATTGTACTGTCCTAAGCACCACCCTACCTCCAGTCATCCCATATTGTACTGTCCTAAGCACCACCCCACCTCCAGTCATCCCATATTGTACTGTCCTAAGCACCACCCTACCCACAGTCATCCCATATTGTACTGTCCTAAGCACCACCCCACCTCCAATCATCTCATATTGTACTGTCCTAAGCACCACCCCACCTCCAGTCATCCCATATTGTACTGTCCTAAGCACCACCCCACCTCCAGTCATCCCATATTGTACTGTCCTTAGCAAACTGATGTATCTTCATATATATTGTATAATACTAATAGTTGATGCAAGCCGGAGGCAGCAGTAATACACTGTAAATGTGCTACAGCTTTACATGGCTACAACAGGAGTTTCAAATGATGTCAGTTTAAGGTCAGGATCCCGGACAATTCTGACAAACCTGACTGCTAGTACCACGGACTCGTGTTATGGGGAGGATCAGCAGAATTATTCCTGTAGTATACTTATTATAAAAAAAATAACACCAAAGGGTTAGCGTTTGTATGTCATTAGTGTATGTTAGTTGATAGTTTTCTCCAATACAAACCATTGCTATGTGCTGTGCCAATTTTATGCATACGTGCACATGCTCTGAATCATCATCTATCATAATCTAAGGGAGTGATCGTGTTTTTAATACGCGGCAGTGGCGGGTTTTTCGCACGGGCAGGCACCCCCTGCCAATTTCAAAAGGGGTCGAAACAGGAGCATCATTTTAACCCCCACCCTCCAAAGAAGGTGTAGACATACGTTTCCCCGCCCCCACTAACCCGCTACCCACAAGGTTTTTAAGATGGAATAGATCACTCCCTATTTGTCTTGTTCATGGCTTGTTAAAAGTGCACATTATGTTACATGACATGTAATATTGAATGACAAGTAATAGCATATGTCATGTGGTATTACATGATATGTAACGCAGCTTCTGTGAGTGTCACTGGTATGTTTTAACATGGGCGTTACACAATTTCACAGTGTACCAGTTTTATGGAGGATCCTTGTTTTCTTATCTAAACCCCATGTCAAGTTACTAGATATCACTGCCAGTTGTGGCAGCGAAAGCTAGAAATAGGGACAAAAAAGTGTAAGGAGAGCATGGAACTCAAATATAAGGCTTACAATGCAGAGCTTTGCTAATTTGTCCCAGGTTCTTGCATAAAATGCTACACAACTCTAATTATGTCACTGATAACTTATCATATGGCTTATGACCTTCCAGGTTTAGCCTGTGGTTATCGACAATCTTGGCTAAACTATCCGCTGTGCTGAACCACATATATGATGTGCCACCACACAGAATGAAATTACAGAGGAATGTTATGAATAGTACTATCGGTGTGATGATAATATTTATGCGAATTTTGTGTATTGTTAATCATTTTACCACATTTACACAGAGTGATCATTGAAATAAAACAGAGGTTTACAAAGGGTTATTACATGAAGAATTCATATCTTTAATAGAGGCTACCATTTTACAACTATTGTTCCTGTTATTTTGGATGGTAGGATGGAATGAATATTACCCTGGAGTTCATCCCATAATGTATACATAGTACATTAAGACTGAACAGGGTGAAATGGTCAGCTATGCATGTGTGCTACAGTTATACCAAACCACCTGATTCCCCGTTCTCCATAGTTTGCATTTGAATAACGTGTCCTATAAATGTGAAGGACAGTTTTTGTACATGTAGATAGAGACAAAAACATATGTTAAAATTCAATGTAGGCTTTCCTTGAGTCTATTGGGTTGTGAAAATAAACAATTAACAAACAATGAATTTGTAAAATAGTCTTTCTTGTTGCTGATTTTAATTGATTCACTAAGAGTTGATTAACATTAGAGTGCCTTCTTGTGCCTTCCTTAATGCGTCTTATCCTAAATGCATGTAGCTACGACCATCAATTTATCAGTATAAGTTGCAGGTTGTACGCGAATTACATTCGGTCCTAAAATGATACTAAACATGCCTATATAGTGCCTCTACATGGGTACCCGTACTTTTGACCACATCGCCGTGTCGATTTTTAGCTAGAGGGCCGTGTCAGTGTGTCGATTTTTATGGAAACATAATATACTGGGGCATTATGAAAAGGTCTGTGTCCGTCGATTTTTAAAAGGGCCGTGTCGCCCGTGTCGATTTTTAAAAGGGCCATGTCGCCGTGTCGCCCGTGTCGAATTTTACCCATGTAGAGGCACTATATAGGGTGCGGGTTATACAATGGTAATTATAAAACCTCGTGTATGAGCCTAACTCGCGTACAAGCCGCACCTTGACTTTGAGAATATCCTGTAAGCCTCACAGGAGGTCTGATTATGGCGACTTTAGTACTGTAGTATACATCCAAAAAACTCGCTTAGAAGCTGCACATTGACTTTGTCCTGATCCTGTAAGCCGCACGGGCGATCTGGCTTCAATATATACCAGCCGTGGCCTAAACGCGAGGTTTTCCGGTAATGAGGGTCATAGGATTTTCCCGATTATCGGGGTTATGTATGCAAGATGAGGGTTATATATGTACCTGAGAATTTATGTTACCTCTTAAAGTTAACAATGAGTTTAGTTTTGATTGAAGCTCCCCATGCATATGACAGAATGTGCGTGTGCTCACGGAGTTTAGTGAAATGTAAACTACAGAAAAGGATTGTTTTATTTTTCCAATAACTGACAAAATAATCCTCAAATGCATGCATGTACCCTCGGCTTTAAAACTGTTTCATCCATTTAATATAACTTAATGCTCTTTAATTTTCCCATTGCAGCGCTTCCAGTGCAAGCAGTGTTCCAAGTCGTTTGCGGCCGAGTGCCACCTTCTGCGTCATGTACGGACGCACATCGACACGCGCACCTTCGCCTGCGCCCAGTGCAGTAAGTGTTTCAGCACAGAGGAGTACCTGCAGAGCCACATGATCGTGCACAGCAGCTTCATGGAGCACGTGTGCCACATCTGTGGGGAGGGCTTCCACTGGAAGGCCAGCATTAAGCGGCATTTACTGAAACACAAGGGGGAACGCAGCCATATCTGTATGATCTGTAGTAAGGCGTTTCTGACACGCTTTGATCTTAAGGATCACCTTAAGTTACACTCTGGGATTAAGAACTTTGTCTGCTCCATGTGTGGGATGCAGTTTGCCCGGAGTAGCACGCTTAACTCGCATGTTAACTCGGTGCACTCGGATGTACGCCGGTTTGTGTGTAACCAGTGTAATAAGGGCTTTAAGAACAAGTATGCGCTCGACCGCCACATGCGTTTTCACACGGGTATAAAACAATACGCCTGCCCCGTGTGTGGGGAGGGTTTTAAGTGGCATACCAGCCGCAAAATACACATGAAGAAACACCAAGCACCAGAGAACAAAGGCCAACTACCACAGCAGGCCTCCCTACAACAAAAGCACCAACCACAATACCAACAACTCACAACTAACTCTCTACAACAACAACAGCAACAACAACAACAACAACAGCTTATACCTCAACTCTATCAACAACACCAACAACATCAACTCCAACAACACCATGAGCAGCAACAGCAGCAGCTACAACAGCAGCACAGACCTAAGGAGCTGGAGGAGGCCCATATGTTACACGAGTCGCAGATGTCGGCGGTCCTCCAGCCTCCTCCGGGGCAGCCCATGGTGGTCGGTATGCCGGGGGAGGACCCTCACAGCCTGCAGCAGGGCGGTCAGGACGGCCATCTATACCTCTCCCTGCCACCCCAGCTGCAATCATCCCACATTGTACTCTCATAGACTGACTGGTCATACTTAACCCTTTAAGGACCGCATGCTGCTTCAAGGCTCATGTTTATTTGTCGTCATGATGCACAGCGCAGGCGAGTAATTCGCTGGAACTGTTTTGATGCATTGTGCCGGCCCTTCGAGAGTGTATCAACCCTGAATGGTCTGCCTGATGAATGAATGCTTCGCAGTCTAGTAATGTGCCCTTGCTGTATGCATTCATCATGACGAGAAAAGGTCAAAGTGCATTAAAGCAATATGCTGCCATTAAAGGGTTAATACTGCTTCCCCAGTTGTTTCTGTGCTGGGATGTCTCGAGTTTTACAATGCAAGCTTTAATCCCAAGGAATGTTTGACAGACAAATCCTGATTTATTATACTGTATTGACATGCAATATATAGGTATATATTCCTAGTTTTGAAGAATGGAAACATAAAAGGGGTTGTATTTCTCATGGCGTTTTTGAATAAGGCCTACAATATGTATAGTGCTACAACATTATTATATACCTGACCTTTTTATACAACAGTTGTTTTTACCCAATGTGAATATTATTGTGTTCGTGTGAGTTTCGGCTACTTGTATTATATTTTCAGTTTTTTTTAATGAAGCATGACATTTTATACATTATACATTCGTTCTTTTATTATAATTCTATGAGTTGTTAATTGAATACGTTTACTGTGTTCAACTGTTGCTACTTAGTTAAATCAATCAATCTTATAAATGGCACCTTCAATGAGGAATGCAAAAAAAGGGATTTGTGTTGTGTAGAACTAGTTGATATGCATGTTCTTCCAGGAAACCTCTTATTCACGAGGCTCCAAAAAATACTGTTACACTGATTTATATAAGTCATAAGGCCATCACTGATTGTAATAAGAATGTAGTAAGCAATTGATTTAAATGAACTTATGAATCGATTTGTAAAATATATTTTGATTGTTAAGGGGTGGTCTTTTTTTTTTTTCATTTCCCAAGACCCACCCTATCTTCAAGAGGGGAGCAAGTCTCGACAGGTATTTAAAAATACAGCTACCAGTTTAATCTTTCAGAGTCTATTCATAACCATTGCCCTAATAGATTATGTATAACTGATATAGACATGGCTACACATTGTGTTTAAATTGAATTAAATTGCCAATGTCCTTTGCAAAATAACTGAAGATGATTGAGATTATTTCTTTCTAATGTGACAAAGCTATCTACCTATGCAATCATTTTACCTATGCCTCGATAAAGGGTGTAGGGGTGGTATGTCTGTCTACCTTCAATTTCACAGATTCGATCACCATCACCACCGTTGAAAATACGTGGGGCTATTATCATCTAGGGCCTAATCCCATCCACTTAACCCTATGGCCGTAGAGTGGTTTGAAGTACCATCCCCTTTGTTGTCATGATGCATAAATGCAGCCCTGGCGAGTAGCTCAACAGTGCTGCATTCAAGCATGATGCCGACTCTACAGGGTTGATACACTCATGAAGGGTCAGCATGATGCATGAATGCAGCCCTGGTTAACCCACCCGGTCCTGATGTAACGTTGTGCTCGGTGCCCCATGGACATAGAATACCTCTCTTGGTCAATCATCAATTGTGTGGTTAAATAGGGAATGGACATTTTTAACAGCAAGGGACCCCAAAGTTACAACACCCTTCTCAACACATACTTTGTCTTATCGTTTCAACTTTTGTTATGTTGCGTCCCAATGTAGAACAGTTCTTTAACCCTTTAAGGACCGCATAGTGCTTTAATGTATAATGCCACGTCTCGTCAAGATGCAAAAAAAAGCATGAATGCAGGCGGGACAGGTAACTCACCAGGGCTGTATTCAAGAATCATGCCGACACCACCGGGTAGAAGAGAACACTAGAGTGTAGCCCTGGTGTCAGAATTACACGCCAGGGCTGCATTCATGCATCTTGTCGACAAACCATATATCACATTAAATCACTATGTAGGCCTTAAAGTGTTAACCCCTCCCACCTGTACCAGATGGCCACTCCCTGAGGGGGGTGGAGCAGCCTACCTGTGTCAGTGTCTTTGATGGGGGGGCGTCCAGGTGAGACAACAGGTACCACCCTGTACAGGTACACCATACCTGTACACCCTCCTACCTCCTCACTACTGGATATAAACAGCCATATGTAGAGCCAATAGACCAGCAGGCCCCTAGCTCTATTTATAATACAATGTACGTATTTGCACTGTCTTAAGGTCAAATCCAATCATTAGTAATCATAATGTTCTGCAATTGGCTAAGCCAGGGTCAGTTAAAGGCTTCCATCGCAGATCTATGCAAAGAGCTTAATGGCCATCAATATTGGATACTTCCTTATTTGAAATTTGTAAGGGGCAATGTTACCGAGGAAGTCAATGGTATGCTCTAAGGTAGTGGAGAATATGGGTTTAACCTTAGGAAATTCAAACCAAGACATGCCATCTACACCACATCTTAACGAGGACATCCAATTCTAATTGCCAAATTCTAGTTAATTTGATACTTAGTTATTCATTTTGGATACTTTTGTAGTTTTGTAAGCTTTAAAAAATTAAAAATATAACGCAAATGTAGGCATTCTTCATTTCACGCCATTCTTCCCTTCACGATAGAACTTTCCCATATCATGGTATAATTGAAGGTCAGTGGGTAACATTGATATAGCGATGTGTTACTATCCTCAGAAGTTAGTTTTCTCATTTGAAAAGTGAAATCTATTGAGGGCTGGTATTAAAAGTAGAATAATCCATACCTTAGTGACTAGGACTGTGTTGTGGATGTGTTTATAAACATGTAGTGGCTATAGGATAGTCCACCTTCTCTGAGTCGAACTGAGAATGTTGAATACAACTCTATGTTGCAGCTTTAAGAGGTAGTTATCATGAACTGCTTCATACTTCACTATAATGAACTGTGTTAGAGACATGAAACCCAAAGATGTGCTTATATTGGCTGAATAAAAATATTCTCCAGTTATGATACATTGTTGTCTTGTTGTGAAGATAACATTTTTACTTTCTTTTTAAGATGTTTCATGTGTTGTAGAATTGAGGGAGTGGTTATTATTTATCAAAAATGTCACCCTTTTCAGTGCGTTACTATAGTTCAGAGGGGGGGGGGGCGGGCAGAAAAATTCTGATGCGTCTCGAGGGGGTCGGGGGAAATTCTTTGTTTGCTTTTGAAATTTATCCTTGTGCTTTCTTCAGAAGGGACAAAACCAAACTCGTTTGTATATTCTTATCGATACATTCTTTTATTTGATTGAGCAATTCTCAGCTGACGCAAAGAATTCTGCATTCAGATCATGGCATAGGTATACATGAGTTATTGTCAACTCGAATACCTCTTATAGCAAGTATAAGCCTCTCTCATATTAAAGACCACGGTGAGAATACATCTCCATATAGCATTACTCGTTATTGAAGTGAGATCCTCTCCCTAACAGTCTTATAGCAAACAAACTGGAGTGAACTTATTCCCATGACCACCGTGTGTATGCTGACACAGGATCTTGTACTAGTTTGGTTCTGCTCTCGGAACACTGCATTCAGTGTGGGCGTCTGGTACCTGCCTGAATCTCACGAGGATTTCCAAGGACAGAACCAACATGGCTCCAAGTACAGAGCTATCAGATTTATCGCTATAGAAGCACACTCTTAGAAGTGCCACCCACTGTATTGATTGGCCACAGTGGCAGATAGTCATTAGATACTGGATTGGCCTTGGTTGTGTTTTCACTAAGCACCAGGGATGGAGAGTCTGTGTCACAAATCAGGTTTGATACCATTGGCTGCACAGAAGTTGAGGAAGTTCTCGTTTTCCCAACCGGTCATCACTTTGTTCAGTGCGTAGATCTGAAAGACGGAAAAGCAATAGGCATTAGCTAGCACATTTGTAGCTATTATACCCTAACCCTGCAGATAAATGAGAAACTTAAAGCTGCATTAGAAACTATCAAAAACATTTAATGCATGTAGTTAAGAGTTTAATAACATCGAGTATTCAATATGATCCTCGAAATAAGTATCGTGCAGCCTGTCTATTTCCTCTTTTTGCCCTATGAAATTGTATCAATTGCTTATTTCCAAGCTTGCAATTTGTGGGGTGAGTTGGGGGGGGGGGGGGCTTATACTGGAGATTGACATATTTTCAAAAGTTCTCTTTTACAGAACTTTCGTAAAAAATTTGGCTGCACAAAGGCAAAAGAATATACTCAGCAGTGGGTCCATACCCAAATATCAGAATAAAATGGTGTCTGGGAGGTAGGCGGTACTTACCTGTAAGCGCTGTTGACGCTTACTGTCTCTGACCTGCTCCTTCTGTGCCACCTTATCCTTCTTCACCTGCTGCTCTAGCTGTTTCTCCTTTTTCTTTTTTTCATGTCTGTCAAGAACTTCCAGTTTGGATTTTACAGCTCTCTGGGACTGAAAATGAATAAATTACATATATTCAATGCTTAAATACATGATCTTTTTTTTTTTTGAAATACAAGATTTCCTATGTTTTAGCATTGAAATGCCGTATTCAATGCCCTCCCCCCCTCCATTGAATACAATGTGGCCATATTCAATAAGCTAAAAAAAAAAGTCTCCATTATTAAATGGATTCGAATTTTAAAAAAAAAGCAAATGCCAAATACATTGATACCTCTCTGACGTATTTCACTTGTGGGGGCTGGGGCGCATCCCGCTCAGCCTGCGGCTTCAAGTTCAAGTTCAAGTTCAAAATGTGTTTATTGATTACCGAGACAAAAGTACAATCACTGTGTTACAATGGTCTCCCTTCATAATCTGTCTCATTATCATTGTTATAACTCTATTAGATAGCGGCTTGCCTGTAAAGATGAGGTCATAACCTAAGGACACCATAGATATACCTCCCTTCATGTGATACTGCCCCCACTCATGGGATACGACAAAGATGGTATCAATGGGCGTTGGCATTTGTCTATATATTTTTACATAGAATGCATAATTAGATTAGAAAAAAACCAACAGTCAGGCCAGGCGTAGCTGTGACAGACACAGCCTATTGTAGCTGCGATAAATTCAGTGAATTCTAGTGTAGCTGTGACAAACATTTAGCTCTAGTCTAGCTGTGAGAGACTTGGTGAATTCTAGCACAGCTGTAACATACTCATCCAGATTAACTTTAGCTGTGACAAAGTCAGTTCTAGTGAAACTGTGACAGACTAAAGCCGTTCAAGTCTAACTGTGCCACACAGGCAGCTCTATAGTGCGACTGTGACACACTCAGTCAGTTCTGTAGAGAGGTCAGAGACTTGGTGAACCATAGTTGAGCTGTAACACACTCAGTCAGTTCGGGCGTAGCTGTGACAGACTGGGTCAGGTTTATTGGAGCTGTGACAGATTCAACTACTTATGATTACTTCTGGCTATTACAGACTCAGGCAGTTCTAGCCTAGCTGTGTTTTGGTGTAGCTGTGACAGACTCAACAATTTGCAAGTTCTAGTGTAGTTGTGGTAGACTAAGCCATCCCTAGTGTATGCTGGGGCAGCTCTAGTTTTAGTCAAGCTGTGAAACACTCATTTAATTACAGACTTAGTCACAGCTGTGAGACTCAACTACCAGTTCTCACAGTGAACCCTCAGTCAGGTTCCATTCACACATTCCCTGCTGTGCTGATGAGGCCCACATTGATTACTCACTACCCAGAGTTATTGCATTGCTACACACAGTAGTAAATAGTGGGGTGTGTATAATTAATGAGGCATGTAGCTGAAACACCACATGCGAACAGCCGTGTGCCAGCAGTCCAGTCTCTATACGGCAGCTCTACCAAGAGTCGATCTAGTTCTCTGATCAATAACACTAAACCCCTTGTCTGCACTCACTTTCCAGGGATCACTTTAATTCTTAATGTTGCTACCTTATGGTGGTACAGATGTTCTAAAGCCTGCTCCAGCCCATAAACATGACTGAGTTGATATACTGGAGTTATCTCAAAAGTTTCTGGGATCTGCCACAGGTAGATTCCATCTAACTGGTGGTTTGTCTATTTAGCACTAAAGATACAACAATGTCAGTCCATGTGTTCTGGATGTACTTTGTCAAATATGAGAGACGATTTAGAAATGTATGATAAGAGGCATTGCCATATTATATATTGATGCCATTTCTGTGGTTTACTGCCTTATCATTACTATACAGTTGTGTGAAGTGTGTTTTAGTGACAAGTATTGTGTGTACTTACCCTTATGTCAAACATACTAGGGATAAACTCCACCCGCTTCAGAACCTCTGAAAGAGACAAAAGTCAGTCAATATTAAAGAGAAGAGAAAATTTGTAGGATGGTGCACATATAGCTCTTTTTAGAATGTATTCTAAACCATGTGGAAGTGACAATGGGACTATTAGAGCATAGGATATAGACAAAGATACAATATTGTGGCATAAGGCAATAATCAAAAGATAATAATGATAAGAACTGTTATTGGGGGCAAATAACATTTAGAACCATGACAACACCAAGAGTGCTTGACATGTAGCTGTAATTCAGAATTTTTTAATCTATTTTTTGGTATTTAAGTGATATACTCACCGGGCATTGGTGTAGCTGGTGGGGCACAGGGAAGGTCTACACCAAACTCAGTGGTCAGCACACCAGACTGCTTTTCAGACAGATACACCTTGGTAAGCCTCACACTCTCCTCCACAGCTCCACCAGTGTATATCCTCCCTGGCTCTGGATAGGACCTGCGGGGGGATACCTTTGCTAGATTTAGAATCTTTTTGTTAGCGGCAGGGTAGGTGGATACAGCCAGCATTTCTATGGCTCTATCTTTGAGTGCGCTTCCATCGCAAGTGAGGGTAGATTGTGGAACCCGCGGTAGCCGCTCTTTGTAAATAGCGGTCGTTGAGGACCTCACAGGTAGTCCAGGCACAATTAGTGGCTTCTCCGGATTTGGTCGAAGATTGGCAGGGATGACCTGCATGGTCTGACAATAGGCCTGGAGACTGAGCATGCCTGCCTTCTGGTCATTTGGCACTTGGGTGTGACTCTCCCCATTGTAAGTCTTTTTGAGGGAGTCTGGGCGAGACTTTAGCCGCGACTTTTTCCCAGAGGACCGAGATTTATGTTTTTGTTTAAGTTTGTTGGCTGAGTGTTTTTTCCTCCTTTGTTTGAGTATAGCATCCATGGTGTGACCATTGGTAGCTGTGAACAGAGACAAGTCTGAGACATAATGTTTGCAGTCACCAATACACAAAGGGAAACAATTTTGAATAATGGATCAGCACTGAAAGTATCAGCACCATTGCTAATGCAAAAAAATCATTAAATATACAAAAGAACAATTGATTTTTGTCTAAATTGCTCACATCACTTTCTCTTTTGACTTTTTGCTTTTGCTTTCCCTTCTTCTCTGCCAGAGGCTAATTATTGATACACTAAGCTTTTCTCCAAAAGAGTGCCTCTGGCGACAACAAAATAAATGAACATTGTCAAAATCAAGATTTCAACCACTACTGTTACTGGGATGTACAATTAGAAGTTCAAGTGTATGAGAAACTTCAGCCTTTTCGGCGCCTTAGGCACTAGTAAAAATATGTGTAAAGAAAAGGTTGGCATTCTATAGGAGTGTAAAATGGAGATTTATGTGGAGGCTTGCCAGGTTGCCAGGCCATTATACATGGCTGCAGAGTTTCATCAGCTCTTTAAGGGTCACATAATGTTTTATTGTGCTATATCCTTAAATTTGTTGTCATGGTTAGCAGGCTCGCCAGGGCTGCATCCATGTAATTGTGACAAGCAAGGGCACATTAAAGCAATATGCGGCCCTTAAAGGTTTGAGGGATACAACTAAACATGGAAGAATATTGTAAAGATGTAAACATTTTGCAGATGTTTAAAAAACTTTACCTGTTGCTACAGCAGATGCATCGTTTTCTTTGGCATTGCGTGGCAGACTGTCGCTAGAGATTCCAGAATCCTGGCTGTTGAGTGAGTCTCGCCTGTCGTCCTGGCCAGGACTTACTGCAGGCACCTCTGTCCGCAGACGGGCCTGTAGGGCGTTTACATCTGCCTTGGACACTGAACCTGCGCTCCACACAGCCCGCTTCAGCAGTCGCTTTATACTGTTCTGAACCTGCCGCTTAATCTGTCGGTTCTCTTTGGCCACCGAGTCAATAAACTCCCTGCTGACTGGTTCAGTGAGTTCAGCGAGTTGCTCGGGAGGTGGGGTGGTGGGACCATCACTCAATGATGGGGTGACAGGTCGGTCAGGGAGGTACTCTGGAGGTGTGACAATACGGGGCGACAGTCTCCAGTGTAGAGGTCCAGGGTTCGGTTGGAATACAGAGTCCTCCCGGGGCCCCTCCTCCTCCGCTACAGTTCGGTTATGCAGGGATTGACTCCTGCGGACTGCAGACCCAGAGCCGTTTTCACCCAGGGGTTGCTGCGAGTGGGCCAGGAGCGACTCACTTGAGTGTCTTTGAACAAGCGTTCCACTAGCACCTATGAATTGACCAACTTCTCCAGTTTGCTGCTCTAACTGAGAAGAGTGTGGTCTAGACTTTAAACTTCTAATTTGTGTTACCGGTACCGGATGATGATCGACGGGTGTCAGAGTTGTGAGACTACTGAGCCTGTGTTTGAGGTCTTCATTGGAAAATGTGTTAAAGTCAGTCCTATTACTGCTGATAATGTTCTCCTCCAGTAAGGTCCTGTTGTCGCGGACATTGGAGTCGTGTTCTAACAGGGCCTTCTGGCGGTTAGTATAGTGAACCTCGGGCTCACCGCCAACTGTACCAGAGACACCACCCAGTCCCTTCCTACCAGCCTGGTGGTACCTTAACTTTGGTAGATTATTAATATCCAAGCCTTCTGACTCGGTGAGTGCCCCATAGTGTGATTGTCGTGTTCGATCTTTGATTAGCGCTGCAGGGTCCAGCCCTCCAGCATTCTCATATTTCTTGTAGTTGTATATTAAACTGCCTCCATGTGGGGGCCTGTTATTTAGGACTGGCCTATGAGCATGTAGTGCTCCACCAAAGGTTGGCTCTACGATGCCCACCTTGGACCCAGCCAGGGCTAGGTCCAGTGTTAGGCCTTTGGCAACAGAAGGCATAGCTTCTTACTAAGTGGCTTTATAAGCAGCGTGGGGGCTGTATTACAGCAACTGTAACAACGTGGCAGCATGTAGTAGGAGCAACATGTACAACAACATGGCTTTAGCCTGTTTTAACTGGCCACTGAACACTAGACCATCTTGCCATTATGCAATGTAGCTTGCCAGCTAGATCCAATGGGATAGTTATAATGTAGTGGAACCTCTTACTCCTGCCAATCTCAACAATCTGAAATAGAAAATAAAGGTAGTTAGAGGAAGATTAAAATGATCAAATGCCCTATGTATATGTGCTTGATGTATAGGGGGCTTCCATATAGTATGTACACACTTTTTTTTTTCATGAATTGCCCTCCTTCCCCTGAAGCTTTTGTGAACAGTTAATTAATGGGTTTAATGTACATAAAATTTCTCAGAAAATAGCCCCATTCTCAATCCGTGCGTAGATACTTCATGGAATCCCCCATAATATCAAGGCAGAAAACTTTTATATGACATTGCATTCGTATTTCTATACATTAATCCTATATAGGCGTGTAGCTGGATGCATTATCAACCAATCAGATAACACCCTGCATTCACAGCAGAATTGTTAGGGTGTATTGTGTAACAGCTGGTACCCAAGTGACTGCTTTTATCGGTGCTTGTCTCGCCAGTACAAGCTTAAGTACGGTAATGGACACGCCCACAGGGCGTCCAGCTTGACCCCTATGAAGGTTTGTAACTGTTGGGCATAATAGTGTGGATTACAACCATTTTACACCAACAGAATGAAATACATCTAATGTTTTTAGCATGGTTTCAATATCACAATATACCGTTTAATACTGAGAAGAGAATAGGCGAATGTCGGGCCTGCCTTTACCCTACCATGTAATTCTATCTACCGTAAATTCCCGCGTATAACCCGCACCTCGCGTATAACCCGCACCCCGACTTTGGGAGAATGATATAACCCGCACTTGGAGTCTGAAAATGGCCATTTTAGTACTGTTCTATACTTTCAAAAACCCTCGTATTACCCGCACCTAGACTTTGGGAATAATGTATAACCCGCACTAGAGGTTTGGTTCGCGTATAACCCGCGGGTTATACGCGGGAATTTACGGTACATGAGACTATAGATCAATAAATGGCGTTGCATATATAGGGACCTTTACACATCAATAAAGAACTTGTGTGTATATTCGTGGGACATGAGGGACTGATTGCCACAAGGTCAGAATTAAATTGAAAGATTTCCGAACACACTCCCTGAACACACTCCCTGAACACAAGACAAATAGTTCCAAATGAAAACAAGTTCTTTATTGATGTGTGAAGGTCCCTATATATGCAACCGCATTTATTGATCTATAAGGGAGTGATCATTTTTTATCAACAGGGGCGGGGGGAGTGTGTTCGGGAGTGTGTTCGGGAGTGTGTTTGGGGAGTGTGTTTGGGGAGTGTGTTTGGGGAGTGTGTTTGGGAGTGTGTTTGGGGAGTGTGTTTGGGGAGTGTGTTTGGGGAGTGTGTTTGGGAGTGTGTTCGGGAGTGTGTTGGGGAGTGTGTTTGGGGAGTGTGTTTGGGGAGTGTGTTCGGGAGTGTGTTCGGGGAGTGTGTTTGGGGAGTGTGTTTGGGGAGTGTGTTTGGGGAGTGTGTTCGGGAGTGTGTTCGGGGAGTGTGTTCGGGGAGTGTGTTCGGGGAGTGTGTTCGGGGAGGGGGAGGGGGAAGAGGAAAGGTCGCAAGTATGTCACACAAGTTCAAGTTAGGGAGTGATCATTTTTGAACAACAGGGGGGGTGGTTTTCCGCGCGGAGCGTGTGAAAAATTTTTCACCTCCCACGGTCAACAGGTCGAAATCTTTTACCCCCCCCCCCTACGGGTCGGAAATCGGCGCACGCGCGGGCCCTTTGAAGCATAGTTACGCGCGAGCTTTTTGGCCAAAAACAGGTTAAATTTTTTTGACCCCCCCCCAAGAGGGGTCCAAATTTTTTACACCCTCCCCGGTCAAGGGGTCCAAATTTTTTTGCCCCCCCCCCAAACCAACCCCCCTCTCCTGTTGATAAAAAATGATCACTCCCTTATAGATCAATAAATGCGGTTGCATATATTATATAGGGACCTTCACACATCAATAAAGAACTTGTTTTCATTTGGAACTATTTGTCTTGTGTTCGGGGAGTGTGTTCAGGGAGTGTGTTCGGAAATCTTTCAATTTAATTCTGACCTTGTGGCAATCAGTCCCTCATGTCCCACGAATATAGATCTAGGTAGATAATTTAGTTATATCTAGATTCATGTTTGGAGCTGGATATTTAGATGCATGATCTGATCAGAGATTATGAAGGCCTACTTGTGCTATGAGTATGAATTTAAACACGCTGCAATCTATAAGTTTAACTATGAGCGGAACAATTTGTCCAATAATCAATAATACTAAGGGAGTGTTCATTTATTATTTACAGGGGGGGGTGGTGGGTTTGGGGGGGGGCGTAAAAATGTTCGACCCCTTCTGAGGGTGGGGCGTAAAAAATTCTGACCCCTCTTGAGGGGGGGGCGTAAAAATTTAAGCCCCTTTTTAGCCAAAAAGCCCGCGCATTACTATAGTTCAAAGGGGGGGGGGGGACGAAAAATTTTCGCCGCCTTCGGCCAGGGGGGCGCGAAACGTTACACGCACTCTCGAGGGGGGGGCGTAAAAAAATTTCGCCCCTCCGCGCGAAATCTCACCAACCCCCCCCCTGTAATTAATAAATGAACACTCCCTAAGGAGTGATCTCGAGCCAAAACCTGTGGCAAAGGGACCCACCAATTATAGACATTCAACTTGTCAGACATAGATTTTATCTAGGCATACTGATATACATGAGTGTTAAGTCATGTCAAAGAATGTAAGTCTTCTACATTTAGTAGCAGTAGTAGACAGTATAGTTAATCTACAAGAAATATTCACCATTTGGTAGGCAAATTGATGTGGTGTGGCCACACTGTGGCTATGTGGCCGGCTAGGCTGGTGAGAAGAGTTGTATAGAATGCAACAGTCAACAATCAAGTAGGTAGGCGAGGTATACTTTTCAAACAGATATCACATGTATCACAGATATCAACTGCTTGTCTTGTTGTAAACAAACATAACAGTATCACTACAAAATGGGTTAAACAGCACACTCACTGACATTGCATGCTCTGTCGTTTCCTTCCAGTGTCAGTGAGATGTGTCAAGATCTGAGTGAGGCCGAGGGGGCGTGGCATTTTGAGAGGTGTTCCGTCCTGAAACGGGATTATATTTAATTCCAATAGTGTGGGCTTCTTTATAATGGAGGCCGTCCGTGGAAGCAGTGGCCCAGCTCAATGCCAATCCCCTGCCACTGGGACACATAACGTGTGGCTTGCATTGTTTACCTGAAGGCCTTAGGCTGGCCGAGAACACAGCACCAGCCCGGGAAAGCGGCCACCCGCGTGGTCATGACGACGACACAAGCGGAAGTTTACATTCTGACACACATGCGCACGGCCAGCGCACGGCATCGTTTCCGGTCTTGTAAAACTCACGCGCAGCATCCGGTTCCGGTCTGCCTTGTTTACTAATTATTTTAAGGAGCGTGTGCGGGCGCTGGTGGGCAAAGGAGGCGTGGGACTAAATAGTTCCCAAAGCACTCACCAGAGGGCGCCCTATTTAGTCCCACAACTCCTTTGCCCACCAAATATTGGACATATTTTTATGAAATAAACCCATTTCTGGTCTTCTATAACTAATATATAGTGACACTTGGCCATAGGATAAATGTTGTTACTGTTTTCTAAAAAGATTGCTAGTCCCCCAGCTCCTTTGTCCAAACAAAGCCATGTGGTTTGGGATTGTGGGTAGAACACTGACACAGGACATCTGTCAGTGGGCACAGGTGATTTATGAGCAATATTCACCTTCATCAACCATGACAACCATCTGACAACCTTTATAACAATCCTAAATAAGCTTAGCATGCAACAGAACCATTGGTAAACAGCCTTATTCCTAGATTTCATTCAATTTGACCCATGCATGCTGTTGTGTTTACAAATTCCCTGTTGCCCATATTTGGGCATGAGCCCTGATGGCACTGCCATCTAGCATCTACTTTATGCAATTATACGGTAGTGCCATCTACAGGATCCTATGGACAATGCTTGACCTATTAACTAACTTGACCCAATTTGAATTAGTTGCACACTCTGGACCTCCGACTACTCTGAATAGTACCATCACTCTCACCCCCGAGGCAGTTCGGGCTCGTGTAAAACTGGAGCACGTGTGGCATGTGTACATTTGTTTTTTCAATATAATCTGATATTAACTGCTGTTTTGGGGTAAAAACGTTCTGTTTCATATAATATAGTGTAATCATGAGGCCACTGACGGACGCAGAAACGAAGACATTCTTCGAAAAGCTCTCTAAATAGTAAGTACCAATTTCTCTCCTCCATTATCGCTCAATACACAACATGCTTTACAGTATTTAAACACACTACCGAATTATGGCGAAGGCCTTCACGGGCGGTGATATTCGCACCTCGACAATGTGCTTATAGCGTTCTTTACTCGCACGTCCTCGAGGTACGGACAAGGATTCTTATTTGCACCTCCATTCGCAGTCTCCAGGAGGTGTAGGCTGGTTTCACTATTCGCCGTATTAAATTCGGACCCCGAGAGTCGAGGAGGTGTGAGCTAAAAATGTTCGTAAAATTCTTATTCACACTCAAACAGGTATACTATAGCCTATCTATGTATCAATTGATGGTCAAATTTTTAGCTCGGGAGAGGATCGGACGTGTACACACTACACAGAGATGTAGGGGTTTCCAGGGGCGGCGGAAGGTGGATAAAGTTGGGCCCGGGGGCCCAGGTCTGAAAACCTGATGGGTGTTGGTTGGAGGGGGTCACAAATAAGGGGTGGGGGCCGCAGGCCCCTGGAAAATTAAGGGATTTCCCTTTAAAATTGGCGCATTCAGAGTGGTTTGCATGATCTTTTGGAAATTTTGAGAATTTACACTTAAATCGATGTGTTCTGATGGAGTTTGAGCTTGTCATTTCAGAAAATTCTAGGAATTCTATCTTGAGATTGGTGTTTTCTAGGGGTTTCTGGGTTTGTTTACCAAAAAGTTGGGGGGGCCAAAACATACTTTGGCCCCCCCATCTTTAAAGTTGGGGGGGCCTGAGCCCCCTGGCCCCCCTGTTCCGCCGCCACTGTGTATACGTATAACGCGAACACAGGTTCCAAATTCGGTTTGAATGCAACAGGTTTTATTCGATCACAGCCTCAAAAGTCGGTTCACTTGGTCTTTTAACCATTCGAAGACGCACAGGATTCTATCGATAGTTCGAAGTTAGCAATACCGGACAGTCAGGTCCTGAGCCAGCATGGCTGGTGCAGGAGCCATAATGTGGGAGGGGTGTAGGTGCCCCTATCAAAGCGAAGGTACGAAAGGTGTGGGTCAGAGCTCGTCCTGGGACGAACTCCCTGAGGTAGCCAACCTCGGCCTCTTATATACCCTGAGCGCGGACCAAGCAGTGTCGACGTGGCACTCCTCCGTAGCGCCGTCTGGGGTGCCCTGCCTGGCTCCGCTACCGGATAACCGAAAGGACATGGCGTAGGTGCTGCCACCTAGTGTCCATTAGAGGCACTTCCCGCTCTGACTCCACGGACCTATATGTACACGTATTATTCGTGCCCCTACATCTTATTAGTTTTTAGGCCATTCGAATGAATGAAAGAGTTTAGGGAGGATTCATTTATTTATGGCAGGGTGAGCGTTAGCCTCACGGTTTGGCAAATCGAATACGTCCAAAACAATCCCCCCCCCCCCCCCTTCGGAATAGGTTTAGAAAAAAGCCCCCCCCCCTCGGAATAGATTGAAAATTAAGCCCCCCCCCTCCCATATATCGTTTTTAACTTTATTACAAAAACGATATTGGCGTATACCAATAATCCTGGGCACTTTTTTACTTAGAATTTACTTCATTGTAAGTAGTGTGAAAATCTCGCTATATTTGCTGGTGAGTGATAATATCAAACCTCTATACTTTAAGGAACTGTTGAGTTTAAAGGCCCCAGTGCTTATAAATTGGAAGCTCCCATACTCCCAGTGCTTTCATGAGGCCGGTGATTTTTTGAAGACTGGCAAAATGGTGGGCAATTCTGAGTGTCAAAAGTGATGCAGTGAGAAATTTGCTGGGAGTTTGAAAATGTTGAAAATATCGACATATTTAAATTTGGTAGAATATATAGACAAAGCTGCACAAGTTTTTCGTCTGTTGGAGGGTTATTTCACGAGTTGACCCTCGGGCCGTATTTCACGAGGGTCAACAAGTGAAATAATCCTTGAACATACCAAAAGCGAGTGTCCCTTTATGTTTGTTTTCGACTCAAAAATCCCAAATTTTGGTAGGGGGGGGCCTAAAATACTGTATTCCTATGCCATTTAAATGTGAACAAACCGTTAATGATGACGTCATTGATGACGTCACAGGATCGTGAAATACGAGCATAGTGGCAAAAACTTGCGTATAAGCCGCATTCCGACCCTAGGCGGATCCTATAAGCCGCACTGCCGATCTGATTCGCGTACTAGCCGCGGCTTATACGCGAGGTTTTATGGTACTTGGCAGTCCTGAGTTAGCAGGGGTGGTGGGCATAGAAAACGCACAGAGAAATCTTCACATTTGTTCACAAATGCTACTTAACTCTCTGTGCTAGTAATTGAAAAATGAGTCAAGGATTTAACATTATTAATTTATTCAATCTCAAATAATGACCCTGTGTCAACACTTCAGTATATATGTACACTAAACTTAGTCTAAACGTTGATCATGTGACATTATTGTACATGTACATTAATTGTTTCAGTATTGGTGAGAACATCAAGTTACTTATTGACCGTCCTGATGGCACCTACTGCTTCAGACTACACAAGGACCGGGTCTACTATGTAAGGTAAGTGAACAAACCCTTTAGTATATAATTAAAGGCTTTAATTATTAAGGGGACTAAATATCAATTCATGTTTACCACTAAGAGTTCCCCCTCAGGTGGTAAGCCGGCCCGTAAGCGAGTGTCTGGATCCAAATCCAAGGCCAGTGTCACTTTGATCTCCCAAGATTGTATTGTGGGTCGGAGGGTGACTACTAGTAGACAAAGTGCTTAAAGGCTGCATAACATTGATTATCAGCTTTGCAGACACCGCACCCTACATGCAAGCCTTTTTTCATAATTTTTACAAGAAAAAATATCAAAACCCCCCATCCCTAAATTTCGCTTAATAAATTGTGCAAATCAGCTTTTGAAATACTGTTGATTTCCATTATGAGCCCCTCTCTCCCCCCCCCCCTGCCCCCTCCCTCACAACCTCAGCTGGCAATAAATTACTCGGTCCTAATCTCTAGTAATGGTTAACAGAGAATACACCATTATGTTTTACTAGTTGCAACATAATTGACATATCTCATGTGACTATCTTTTGCAGTGAAGAATTGATGAAACGTGCTGCAAATATCGCCCGGCCTAACCTGATCAGTTTTGGAACGTGTTTTGGAAAATTCACAAAGACAGGAAAGTTCAGGCTCCAAATAACAGCTTTGGAATTTCTAGCCCCATATGCAAAGGTGAGTTGTTGTCTACAATGCATTGATTAGAAAACGGGAGAATCTTGTATAAACGAGTATCCCACTGACGGAATCGGTCGTAATTCCGTCTTTTAGATGAGATTCGTCCACAAGTTTAACATGATAGACTTTCACTGGATGACAAAATTTTGGCCGACCGAATTTGGTGGAATACACGCTATAATGGTATAAATTACTGACTCCTCGATTGGCTAATATAGGAGTTTACCACAAAGGTGGTATGTAAACCAAAACCCAGGTATGGGTTGTGCAGTCAGGGCTGCCAAGCTGTACGCTTTTGGCGTATTACCAGCAGCTCCGCTGCTGGCGATAGTGGCGCGGGAAATTCGTGCAGACAGCGTTCGTCTGACCTAGTACACTGCACTGTGGGAATGCCTTAGCCTATCGAAAATAGACTCGGTAGTGTCGTGAAAAATCATTCTCCCAGCAGATGTTAGGACTGTAGTTTCCTATACTTGAACGCAGAGAGTAGGATGGAGAGTGAGCAAACGAAATGCATTCTTGGGTAGGCTCCCCATTTCCCTGTTGTTGTTTAAATACGCTTTTTGGCCTCGTTTTGAGGCAGAATACGATTTTGCATTTTGAATACAATTTTTAGATATCCAGTACGCTTTTTGATCAATCTGGCTGTTAATTCAGATACATTGTAATATATTGAATACGCTTTTTGGTCCTAGTTGACCCAGGGTACCTGGGTCTCTGTGAGACGGTTTTCCAGCCAAAAATGCAGATTGGTCAGCTGAGTTTAAAAGGCTCTGCTGCCTTCCTTATCTCATATATCTGATTTAAATAAAGACATGGAGATAGATTGGAACAAAGTGTATCTCCCCCTTAAATTTATTTTGTAAAGAAAATAATATTTGTAGCAGAAAAACGCTCTTGAAAAAAAGTCAAAAATACCCCTGAAATCAAGTCTGTGTGAACTAATGCTGAAGATAGGCCAGTGACCTTGAATCCTGACTTTAAAAGAGTCACGTTCACACAGACACCCATAGAGCTCAATGCTAAATAGGAGGTGAGACGTTTTTATGAGACGATTTTGGTATCATTTCAACCCTAAAGAAAGGTCAGTGGGGACCAGGTGATCTGTAAAGGCCAAATTAGCTGTATAGACATGTATTGCTTAGGACAACTAAAGTGTGTGATGGAGGTCCGTGATGGAGGTCCGTGATGGAGGTCCGTGATGGAGGTCCATGATGGAGGTCCATGATGGAGGTCCATGATGGAGGTCTACCAACTAGTAGGATTATATTAGTTGTTATTAGAGCCCTGGGTCACATGTGATGTCGATCACACAATTACCGTAAATTCCCGCGTACGCGAACCAAACTCAGCTTTCGTTTGATACCAAACATGCCTATATAGGGTGCGGGTTATACGAGGGTTTTTATTACTATAGAACAGTACTAAAATTGAAATTTTCAAATTAAAAAACGGGTTATAGGATTCCCCTGAGTTGGGGGTGCGGGTTATACGCGAGATGCGGGTAGTACGCGGGAATTTACGGTAATCTTTATTTCTTTCATCACAATTAGGATAAATTTGGCCATAAATGAAGGCCTTATTCACAGCATCATCCAGTGTTGAAATGGTTAAGTCATGGACTTGTACTTTATTTTTGTGAAGAATAACTGGTAACACTAAAGGTTGAAAGTTCTCGCAAATTCTTTATAAAGTATAGTACAGAACCAAAATAGACATACCAGAATATATCTTGGCTAATAATAACAATGGTAGAGTGACAGATGGCCTGTGAGGCCACCAGTCAGTCTGTCGTGGTTATATTTACATAACTCAGGTCCGAGGGGGTTATCTGACTTAACCTTCGGTTATGTAGTAGATACCCCACAAGCACCTGAGAATATGTACAAATAACCACGACAGACTGACTGGTGCCCTCATAGTCACTCTACCATTATTATTATTACATAACTCAGGTCCTAGGGGGGGGGGGGTATACGACTTAACCTTTGGGTATGTGAAGAAAACTAAGGTGTGAAGTCCTTTGTCTTTTAGGGACTTCGGTTACCGTATACTTTATTTATACTTTATTTAGTCTGGATTTATACTTTATTTGGGTAGCACTGATACTTTATTTTTGTGAAGAACAACCGGCAACACTAAAGGTTAAAAGTTCGCACAAGGTCTTTATAAAGTACATTGTGTATAGTGCAGAACCAAAATAGACATACTAGAATACATCTCGACTTACCAAGCTAATCACCCTCATTCCTAAATAGAAATGAGGAAGGTAGATTGGTAAATCGGGATGTATTACTGCAGGCTGGTGGCACACAATTGTATGAGTTTGGAGTGTTGTGTGCTTTATGACTCCATCTCTGGCTATGTGGTGTCGAGGTTAAAGAACCCATGCTTTGGTGAATGTGTAGGAGCGGGATTTCTGTCTTTTTACTCATCTCAGATTCAATCATCCTGCAAACATCTCTTATAAAAAGCTTAAATTTAAGACAGTCTCATCTGCATTAGCCAATGGGACGTTCAACTACCTAAACAAAGAAGCGTAACCCTCATGCAGGTTATACACTTGTATGTTTACTTTATACACCATATGCGGGTTATAGACAATAATTTACATTGTTAAAATGGGGTCAGATCTGAATAGTCTGTAAAAATGTTAAAAAATATTAACCCCATTAATAGTGAGAAATGGTGTAATACCGATGTGTAGTCACTCATCATAAAGGTGTGGATCAGTGGGTGTATTTTCAGTGATGTAACTATGCCTGTTACTGTTTGCAGTTCAAGATCTGGCTGAAGCCGTCGGCGGAGCAGCAGTTTGTGTACGGACACCACGTAATGAAGTCAGGCCTGGGCCGCATCACCGAGAACTGCCCACAATACCAGGGAATCATCGTCTACTCCATGGCCGACCTGCCACTGGTAATCCAGCATTTCTCTTCTTGTGGTATATCCTTAGCCCATATGTTTAAATGGGCATATCTGGTGCTTTACTACATTGCCAATTTGTACATTGAAAACAAAGGTTTTATAGATTCTCCGCTTGAAAGAAAAGAAGGCGGAGTCAAGCAAGCAAATTCTTGTTGGTCAGTCCATTTTGTACACGCTAAACGTGTAATGAGCGATGTTTTATCATCACAAATACTTAACAGCGATTCAGTAGTACCAAAGGGTTTGCCCAGTTGTTATGTAACAGCGATTCAGTAGTACCAACTTTATAGTTTGGCGTAGGGATCGATAGAAAACACAGGGAGTAAAAAAATGAGGTAATTTAATTGCCTCATGAATCGATAATTTTTAAGTCGACATTTATTTAATCATCAGCACACGTTTCAGTGTTATTGTTTCTCTCAAATTCACTTATTTTCAAAAACAAAATAGTTCCAAGTCAATTGACATGGAAAAAAACACAGATACAGGTTACAGACACAGGTTACTTTTCACTGGTGACCGCAGTGTCCAGTCTGACCATCATTAAACATAATCAGATGTTATATTACACATTTTTGCTCTTACACTTTGTGTTGCATCCTAGATTCCTATGACACTGTCGGTAGAACTTAAAACCAGATATCAATAAAACTCTTAAAAAAATATAGCACATTTATTTTGGGTAAATCTTGACATATTATACCCATATAAAACCAATTATGTGACCTGTGGAAAACTTAGATTTGACTCTTTTATTTACAGGGATTTGGGGTTTCAGCAAAGGGAACGACCGAGTGCCGACACGCGGACCCCATGGCCATCGTAGCCTTCCACCAGGCAGATATCGGCGAGTACATCCGCAGTGAAGACACGTTAACCTAACCACACAGCCCTCTCTATATATACTACATCACCGTCACCACTCTCACCACTGTTACATGCCATTCTGTCAACATTAAATTCATGTCAAGTACACTTTCTGCAAGTTCAGCCTCTTTATTTCGGTGAGTTATCCCTTTAAGGAATATTGCTAAAGGGCATGATGATCCAACACAGCGCGGAGGGGGAACTCACCAGTACTGCATCGACCCCATAGAGTCAGCACGATGCATAAATGCAGCACTGGTGAGTTACTCGCTAGAGCTGCATTCGTACATAATTCACAATAACAAATGCATATCCGTAGCTGTATGTTATTTATATATGACTAATGTCTAGGTTGTTTGCTGTAATTATCACAGTCAGGTTTGGCAGTCTCAGGCCAGAGATGCAAATTCCACTGCTACAGAATCCATACTAAAAGGAAGAGATCCACTAGCTTTCCGGAACAGAAAACTAAAACTAAAACTTTGTCATTTCTTCTGGGCCCTCGTTAGAGTTTGTATCTACCACTGGGACTTTATTAGAGTTTGTCCCTTCCACTGGGACCTTATTGGAGGCCGTCACTTCCACTGGGACCTTATTGGAGGCCGCCACTTCCACTGGGACCTTATTGGAGGCCGTCACTTCCACTGGGACCTTATTGGAGGCCGCCACTTCCACTGGGACCTTATCTGAGGCCGCCACTTCCACTGGGACCTTACTGGCGTCGTGATCCCTCTGCTTGTTACTGGCCCCCTTTTTCGGTCGCTTCTGTTTGGGTGGTGCCATGGGGTCATAGAACCTGACAGCGATGTAGCCGAGGGACCTGAAGAGTACGAGCATGGCGACTAGTGCAGAGAGGTGCACCCAGAGTGGGAGCGTGATGTTATAGGCCTCCAAGACGCCTCTGCCCGACGTGTAGAGGGTGGTGTTTGTGGTCGCGTCGCGCTGACACTCAGGGAAAGCAGTCATGTTGGTTGGCAGGCACCTGATGTGGAACATTTTGTAAATCAATTAATTTAACTACATTTTAATGGACAATTTACCATTCTTGGGCCTAAAAAAACGTTAATGGTCAGGCCAAAACGATAGGCCGGGTCACCCAAATACAACTTTTCCTTTTAGGCCTAACAAATATAGTTAACCAGAGGGCCCCACATGGGATATACGAACAGAACCGTTTCTTTATATATAAAGCGACAAGTAAGTCGATATAATCCTGAAGGATCGGCATGAATGCAGCCCTGGCAAATAGACTCGACAGGGCTGCATAAAGTTAAACAAAGGGCATAATGCAATAAAGCTGTGTGTGCCACTTTCAGGAGTGTTAGCACATAAACCTAGTAAGCCATACTTACTCTAGGGGTTCCCTGTGCTCCAGCTCCAGGATAGCCATGGAGCTGTAGCCATAGCCGACAAAGGAGGCGTATTTGATCCAGGCAATGAACGCGGGCACGTTCCTCTGGTAGTAGCCACCTGTACAGGAGAAGGTTAACATAGGGGTTAGTTAAGTAACACACATCCTTTTTTTTCATACTGCCTAGTGAGACATTACATTGTATGTCTCACTGACAATTCACTCTTTGCATTCTGGGTAGCTAACCGCTAGCGGTTAATGTATGCATAGATCCTTGGGCCAACCCCCCCCCCCCCAACACCATAATAATCAACTTGCCCTGGAACCTATCCCCAATTTTAGGTACATGTTGTGAATAGCCACTCCACTGTACCTCACCCCCACCATATTCACTGGGCTGCACTGAAAACCCTATTTTAAAAAAGGTCCTCACTAGTGAGGACCTTTGGGTGAACATTTTGATTGTGTCGAGGGGTAGTACCCTGGTGATCTTCAGAGTGATCATAAGTGAGGACCCAGGTCATCAATATGATCACCCTTTTGACCCAATTATAGAGCATGCTAGGTTGTCAATAGGAAGACTGGGGGTACTCAATTTGATGACTGTCTTGAATTTTCTTGAAAAGTTTTCTTGTTATAAAATGATATTTACCAATATTATTATAATTAACCCCCTCCCGGTCATCAACTTCAGACATCTGGCCTTTTTTAAGAGTATGTTTTAGTACTCATAATAAGCCAAGTAAATCAGATATGTCTGACAGATGACTGTCAATCCTCACACTTCTAATTTGGTTTTAGACACATAAAAGGTGTCTTTATGTCTAGGTTTTATTCAATAGATCACACGGAGCAGGGACAATATGTTACATTGTTGTATAGTAGATCCCCCTAGTGGCAAAATTATGTCCTCAAAATGATCACCTTTGGTGATCAATTGGGCATGATCACTCTAAGGTCCTCTGTAGTGAGGACCTTCATATAAGCCTGGGTTTTCAGTGTGTATGAACGCTGAGTACTACTCAAAAACTGACGGCTATTACAATGTCAGGCCTCATTGCCTGCCGCTCAATACACCCTATTACCTCCTCTCTAATCCAATTGTATATTAAAATTTAAGGCACTACTTTCAGGTGTCTACCCATGATGCATAGAGTGAATTGTGAGTGACAACATACCGGCCATAGACGTGTATGGTCACTCCGGGAGTGTGCCTTTTTTTAGCTAAAAGGGGGCATACCTCCTGTAATTCATAAATGAACAGTCCCCAACTTGTTGCTAATAGAGCTGAGAGCTACCTACCTGCCAGCATGGAGCCTAGCAATATCAAGGTGGTGGCGGTCATCCCTCTCCGGACGTCGGGAATCACAATGCCAACAAAGAGACCGAGACTCTGAAGAAGGAAACAAATTAAAATGCGTTATCAATAGGAGGCATACAAAAAGAATACTAAGCATATGCACCTATTTATTGGCTTTGGGACTTTATCCCCAAAAGCCATTTCTACCACAGAGGAAGAGTTCGTAAAAAAGACAAGAAAAGACTAGCATAGTTCCCCTTGTTCATTCTTAGATAAAGCCCTATTTGGCCCTTCAACCTTGCCCAGGCCTGGTCTCCCCATGTGTCTGAACTGGTGTGTGCAAGACTCCCTGAGTCAAGTGGGACGTTTTTGGACATCTCTCTCGGCGAAATAATTTAATATCACTCTATTTTCGCTCATTTTGCATTGTTTCTCTCCTTGCTATTAAAAGATGCCAAATGACATGCTCTATCCCAATATGTCCTGCTCAAAAAAAAGATCCGACCAGAAACCCCCCCCCCCCCCAAAAAAAAAAGACGCACCTGAAATTCGATTCCTGCCCAAAAGTGTCGCATTTCGCTTAAGCATAGAACCCAATGGACAGTGGAAGACAACCGATAACCCCAAAATCAAAGGTTTCATGATAACCAATGCTAATCCTTTAGGGGGGCTGGGTAAGACACTTTTTTTTCTAGGCAGTGGTAATTGAATGGGGGGAGTTACTTGCTACCCTTTGTGAACAGTAATAACCCTCATACATAACAATCGGAAAGGCCAAAAAAAAAGGTGTTTCAGGTTACCCGATCCTACCTAGCAAAACAGGGCCGACCCTAGAAATTTTTATCCAATTTTGAAAAAAAAGAGTATATTTTAAGTAATTTTGGGGCTATTTCAGAGTCAATTTAATGGTCCACAAGTCAACGCCAGTGTTGGCGAGTCAGCGCTGAAGTTAGCGAGTTAATTTTTAGGTACTTTTCATGCCATGGGATCAATCTGTCTTTATAAAACAATTTTGGGGCTATTTCAGAGTCAATTTGATAGTCCATGAGTCAACGCTGTTGTCGACGAGTCAGTGCTGAAGTTTGCGAGTCAGTTTTTGGGTACTTTTCAGGCCAAGGTAAAAAAAAAAAAAATTAAAAAAAAAAAAAATCCGACCTACCCTACCTAGATTTTCAGACTATGTAACCTGAAACACACCTTTTTTTTTGGCCAAACTAGAATGAAACAAAGAACAATGAGTGCCCCCACCTGGGGTTTGTGTGTACAATATCGCTGTCATCAACTGACCGCGGATGCAATAATATATACAGATTCAGTCATTCAGTCGATCAACTCAATCACTTTATCACCCTGACCTTGAGTCATTTTTAATTTTAATCACACGTTCAATCTTTTCCAAAATCACACCCCCTGCAAACACCAAGCTTTCGTACATGTAGTAAATAAAAGCCCCGTCCCTTCCACACAGATGAACATGATATGTAACTATCCTACCTGGGATGTGAGTGAGACTAGGAGTATTACTCCGAGGCACGAGACAAATGCTACTGGGTCGTTACTGAGGTTACACATCCAGTGTATGACACAGTAGTATAGCGTTGGTTGTACGATAACTAGCGGCAACTCTGAAGTCATCTTAGCCAGGTAATAGGCTGATATGCGGTAGGCGCCAGAGGAACGTTCCTTCTTCATCACAGGCCGCTCAGAGGGGACTGCAAGCAACATTGTTGAGAATTGGAAGAAAGGTACATGGCAGCTGAGCACATTGCCAGAAAATGTGTTGGTCTATTGATTTTCTTCTAAAATAACTGCATTTTAACATGGCAGGGGCATAGCAACCAGGGGAGACGGGGGGAGGGGACGTGCCCCCCCCCCCCCCCACACCAACTCTAAAAAGGTCAAACCAAAAAGGTCAAGTAAAAAGGGTTAAAAAGGGCCAATATACCCCTCATTTCCCCCTACTTTGAAACTGCTTGCCACGCCCCTGAAGGACCATGTACAAGATACACGTGTATTTGTACATTACGCCAAGCGCTATCCGCACGTTACAGGCGTGTGAGCAGGTATAGGGATAGATGAGCATTGGAATTACGCTGTGTAAGACTACAAGGTATATGTCTATTAAGACTACGTACGTGGTATATCTTTTTGTCAAGGCACTGTTTTCAGTTAGTCCCAGTGTGCATAGAATATAATATGATTACTGACCTACTCAATACAGAGACGGCATGACACCTTGTTTGGATAAACCGAGATTACACCTATTGCATTAGTATCTATCCCTACTAGACTAACAAATTCTACTTACATGTTAAAACTGCGTCGATCAGGGAGGAAAATCCCCAGTAGACTGTTGAGAAGAAGACCTGTGGGTTGGAGCGAAGACATTGTAAATGATGCAATACTTAAAGAAATAATATTATGCACTCCATGCAAGTGTGTAACAAAGTAAATGGTATGATAATGAAAATAGTGTCAATCTAAATATAAATGTAAGGGAGTGATCCTTTCCAACAGGGGGTGGGGGACAAAGGTATATCACCTCTATTCAGGGGAAAGCCTACGGATTAATATTATGCATAAAAGGTTATGATAATGACGTACGTTATGTCTTTAAAAAGGGTATTTTAAAACGATATAAATATATAAAGAATAGAGATATGAGTACTGCTTTTTTTAAATGTAGGCCCGATGTGTAGGATTCTTTCATTACTCTTTTTAGAGTAAGATTGTACCCTTATAAAACACTTACCAGGCCGAGTCTGTCATTGATGGTGAGTTCCGTCCTGGGTAACCTAAACCACAACAGGCCCACTATGGTACCCAGAATCAGCGTCTGGAACAGATTTAATTTGGACAAGATCCGACCACGTGACTGGACGAAGGCCCTGTGGGTCAAGGTTGTGTACTGCGTCCAGAAGCCTGTGGGCCATTTCTGGTTAGGGTCAGACACCCGCTCTGAGCCTTCTCCTGGTAGGGCCTGTGATGAGTCAACATCTATGGTGACAGCATCTGCAACAAAACTAACTGTGGTTAAGCACGATAATTGTGAAACAGTCTGCGAAAAGGGACCTTTGAGTGAAAGGTACACTAAAGTCCCTTTTCCCAATATATGTCACAATTATAATCTGGTATTTGACAATGTTTAAGAACTGTGTTAACACGAAATTAAATGTTTCCTCAAATACTGAAACCATACCCTAAATAGATCTGCATTGCTTGTTAAAGAGCACTACAGATGTTCCCATCAAGTTGTCAATATTCAACCATAAAATGACACTAATTGAGCATCCCATTCTAAGTATATATTTGCTCCTTTTTCATGAAAATGTTGATTTCAGGCACATTAGCCCAGGTCTAAAGCGAAGATCACATAAAAAAGGCCGCTTGGAGATTCAATCTTGTGAGATTCCTACAATAAGAATATTTGAAATAATCGGCACCCAGCTCCATGTGTACATGTTCATCTAGTTTTAGAATCAATATCTATTGCAGCACCCACCTGTCTTGATGTGGCTGATGTATCCGACCTTGTCACACACTACCATATCAGTACCTATAGTGTGAGTGTCGATACTCAGGATTACCTGACCATTACTGAGACCCCACTGCATCTCTTTGCTCTCCTGGTTTAACGGCCACTTGTCACTTCTCAGCTCTTCTGGCCAGTTCAAAGTGTGTCTGTTTAGATAACAGATGAACATTTGAACCCTGATTAATTGTAACTTTGTTGTTCTCCAGAGTGGTTCAGTTATGCTAGTAATAGATATTCATAACCCCAACGATTTAATTCAGCATTAATCCTATTATGTATATCCCAATATATTTCAATCAACCAATTAAATAACTTAGGCACCCTGACCCTGAGTCCATGCTGATGCAAATCAATCATGCAATCAACATACAGATACATGTGGGTAAATAGAGAAACAGGTCCATGCAGATCCATGTTAAACACTGGGTGATAGTTACCTTTGTTTGTAGGCAGCTGCTATAATATTGTCTGCTGTCTCTTTGCTTTCTTTTACTTTCTCCACTGAAAACAGTTTTTGGTATTGATATAAAGCATTGTCAGAAACAGTGATGGAGTGGGTTTTTACAATCATATAGTATACAATACTCTGTCAGACGGCCTGTTAGCTGGTTAGGATATTAGACATGTGGCATGTGTTGAATTATCATAGGGACTAGCTCGTGAACAATGATTATCAGTTACATGATGAATGGCTGGTACTCACATATGAAGTCTGCAGGGTTGTAGTGAGGGGTACATGTCAGACCAACACGGGAGAAAAAGTTCAAGATTTGGGCACCAGGGCCAAAGTAGGCCACCTGCAAAGGAGGCAAATAAAACATAGAAATATACAGCAGTCCAACATTATAGCACTCCAATGCACTATATGGATATATATCTAAAACTGGACATCGACATCCATGTAACAGAAAGCTATATTTATTAGAAGTAGAAATCCATGAATATCTATATGAAGGAGAACACTATGTTCATGCCTATACGTCTGTGTGTATGTTCATTTCTAAATTCAAGATTGCAACCATTGATTGAATGCCACCATGCTTTCAATGTAATCTCGAATTGCAGTTGCAGTAGTTTGATACTAATAAAAAAAAAATCTATTCTATTTTTCTTTCATGAACAGTTGGGATCCCATAGATTCAAGATGGCTATCACTTATTGAATGTCCCGATGCTTGAAATGCAATCTTGACTTGTAGTTGCATTAATTTGATAATATCAAAAAAACAAATCCTATTTGATTTTTCCTTCATTCAACCCATTCAAGATGGCTACCATTTACTAAATGCCACAATGCTTTCAGTGCAATGAAGAATTGTAGTTGCATTAATTTGATATCTATATAAGAACATTTCTATTTGATACCTTTTTCAAACACAGTTGGCACCCCATAGGTTTAGGATGGCCACCATTCATTGAATGCCACAATGCTTTAAATGCAATCTTGAAATGTAGTTGCATTAATTTTAAACTGTTAAAAACATCCAATTTAGTTGTTTTTTTTCATGAAGAGTTGGCACCCCATAGGTTCAAGATGGCCACCAATCATTGAATGCCATAATGCTTAAATGCAATCTTGAGTTGCTGTTGCATTAATTTGATTCTTAAAAAAAAAACTTTCTTTTTTTCTTTCATGAACAGTTGGCACCCCATACATTCAAGGTGACTACCAGTCATTGCATGCCACAATGCTTTAAGTGCAATCACAAATTGTAGTTGCATTAATCTGATACTAATAAAAAAACTAATTCTATTCTTTTTTTTATTTATGAACAGTTGGCACCCCATATATTTAAGATGACTACCATTCATTGAATGCCCCTATGCTTGAAAGGCAATCTCGAATTGTAGTTGCATCAATTTAATGCTAATAAAAAACAAATTCTTTATCAATTTTTCTTTCATGAATATTTGGCACCCCATAAGGTGGCCACCATTCATATTAATGCAAATAGAATGCTTTAAGTGCTATCACGACTTGTAGTTGCATTAATCTGATACAAAAAAAAAAAAATCTATTTGAATTTTCTTTCATGAACAGTTGGCACCCCATAAATTAAAAATGCACCCAGCACCCAGGTCAACAGCTATATACAGACACGTGTACCTCCCCTGCCTGTTCTCCTTCAATGCACAGTGAAGAAGGTGGGAGGGGGTGACCATCAACAGTGCATAAACACTTTGATTGGATGACAATGCAGTTTTTATATTACAACCTAAATTTGTGCAACGAAAATCATCAAGAAATACTAAGTATTTTTTCCAAAGAATAGCTTTTCTAGAATGGCTCGGTATTCAGGAATCCTACTGCGAATAAAA
The DNA here is from genome assembly GCA_947462335.1 of Harmothoe impar. Lineage (NCBI taxonomy): Eukaryota > Metazoa > Annelida > Polychaeta > Phyllodocida > Polynoidae > Harmothoe > Harmothoe impar. Next base: position 30,101,322 of record OX381716.1, on the reverse strand, counting down.
AAATGTCAAATTCTAATTCTAAATACCTGAAAATTGAGAAATGCTGACGTTCACGGGTTATGTAGGAAATGTACTAAAAACAGCAAAAAAGGGCAACAAAACCCTAATTTTCTCAAAAACTGTTCAGTAGGATTTTTTCTAACTGAGGTTCCACTGTTTTCTACCCTCATATTACACATTGGCATAGAGAATATATTGACACCTAGTCAGGATTTTGGGCTAGGAGCAATCTGTGAGGCGAAAAACAGCCAAAATGAGCCACTGGTCTGAAGTATAAAACTGGGCATCGATCACTATAGAGCTACAAAGAGACAGAGAATCGATGTCCAGTAATTATAGATTGGAGAATACACCAGCTGATGGTAATGTGGATACTAGTATGTTTTTTTTCTCGTACCTTAAATCAGTGTGGTTCTCTACCCCCCCCCCCCCCCCCCCCACAAACCAAGATAATTATTATGATATACATTTTGTACAATTTAATATAGGGCCTATAATATTATGTGGCTCCTCTTGAAATGAAGGACAATTGTCTACTTCAAAATCCCAAATGAACAAAGGGTTTACCCAGTTGTTATATGACAATATGGTTATCTTAATAAGACACAGCACAATAAAGTCTCACATGTCCATCTACAATCAGCAGCAGGCGGTTAAACATGTGGAAGATGGCAGAGGATGGTTGGTGGATGGTAGTGACCACAGTCTTGTTGGACGTCTCACTGTATGTCTTCATCGTTGTCATCAGGTTGTATGCAATAGCAGCATCCAGCCCCGACGTAGGCTCCTGTTGGTGAACCATGTAGTGTAGACAAGAACTTTAGATGACCTGATTTTAAATTACCTCTTTTTAGTTATCAATATATGCTGAGTTTGAACTCTTTTTTTTTTTTAGAAATCAAAACCTTGTCAAATTATCCTTTTGAATTATTATTAATCATAATGTCCACCAAATTCATGTGTAGGTTTTGGAAGGTGTGATCTATTGCACTGTCATGATAATGTGCCTAGTTTTAATAGAAGACCTATCGGGGGTATTTCTACCTTTCTTAAAAACTCCAATAATGTCTCTGATAAGCACTTGTGGGACAGCCTGTGTGGCCTGTATATATATATATATATATATATATATATATATATATATATATATATATATATATATATATATATATATATATATATATATGTATGTATATATTGGTCAATAATTAACGTCATATTGGTCAATAATTAACGTACGTAATATACTTACGTCAATGAGCATAAGGGAGGGGTCAGTGAGGAGTTCACACGCTATGTTAGCTCTCTTCTTCTCACCCCCAGACAGTCCGGGCATGAACACATCACCCATCACTGCAATGTCAAGGCAAGGCTAATATTTAGTCGTTATACTGCCTACGCACACACTGGCTTGACTGCTGCAAAATTTAATGCATTGTAAGGTAATTTGTTTAGTTGCCTTTTAGAGCTTATGATTTATAAATATATGGTCTGACCTATTCTCATTCCCGATACAAAATATGTAATTTTGATGTAAATGTGGATGAATAGGCCACTTTAGAAAATTCCATCTTTGGTGAAAGCCATCCATATTTGGAATGTAAAGAGAACCTTTTTGGTCCTATATTGGTGTTGTTGCACATGTTGGTTGCAAGGAAACATTATTCTCATTCTAAATCAAGAAATTAAAAAATCAATTGACTGAGGGCTCCAGGATGTCTATGCTGAAAACAGAATGTAAGTGCCATTTTAATCTCAAAAGCTGCCACCAAATATTTGAAAAGGTTTGGATATTTGGAGATTAGCATAATTAGGCTAATTATATATAGAGATAATTATCTCTAAAACAAAGTAAGATTTCATGAGAATTGACTGGAAGTCACACGCTCGTTTACCAGGCTTAAAACAAATACGGATTGAAGAAATACGGAATCTCCAGGGTGAAAAACATTTTGCCCTGAGAGCTGGAAATAATTTGACTGTGTCACTGTGTAACAAGAATAAGCCTACCTGTATCCAAACATTTCCTGAGGTCTAGTTTGTCCACGATGTTGTAAACCCGCTCCATCTTCTCCTTTTTCTTCATCTTGTCTGATAGACGTAGCATGGCAGTGAACTGTAGAGGGAAAGGACACTCTGTCATAGTTGTACAGTACAATGGTTATTTATTTTTTTGAAATACAAGATGTCCTATGCTTTAGCACTGAAGGGCCGTATTCAATGCCCCCATTGAATACAACATGAGTAGTATAGTATGTATCGGAACGGGACTATAGTTAAGTACTGTTTATTACTCAATCGACCTGCAGCCAATCAGAGGCCTCCATTTGGTCACGTGACCGGAAGTGACCTACTTAGGGGATTAGTGGTGACGTCACGTGACCTAGTTAGCCAATCAGAGGCCGCCATTTGGTCACGTGACCGGAAGTGACGTCATATGACCTACTTATGGACCGGAAGTGACGTCATATGACCTACTTAGGGGACCGGAAGTGACGTCATATGACCTAATTTAGGATCACGTGACCGGAAGTGACCTGATGAGTCACGTGACCGGAAGTGACGTCACATGACCTAATGGCCAACCGGAAGTGAGTGACCTCATTGAGGATCACGTGACCGGAAGTGACCTGATTGATCACGTGACCGGAAGAAGAAGTGACGTCACGCGACTTAATGAAGAGATGAGCGTCTTTAAGGGGTCACACGCTTTAAAATGTGATATCTTTTTTTTTTGGAGGAGGAGGAGGAGGAGGAGGAGGAGGAGGAGAAGGAGAGGAGGAGGAGGCGAGTCTCTTATTTTTTTCGGTAAACTAATAAAAAACACTACGATATAAGTTTGTTTTTTTTTTCATTTTTTATTGTTTTACGAGCGACTGGAAGTGACTTATTGAACTAGGTAGAAGCGTTCTTTAGAGTGTATAAGGGGGGGGGGAGGGGAGGGAAGGGGAGGGGAGGGGAGGGAAGGGGAGGGGGGCCCCTTTAAGATGCATGGGGAGGGGGGCGCTTTTAGGATGCATGGGGCGGGTGGGGGGGAGGGGGGAGGGGGGAGGGGGGCACTCTAGGGGGGTGGGGGGCACTCTAAGGGGCGTTTGTCTCTTTTAAGAAAAAAAGAAAAGAAAAAGATTTCAATCGAGAGACACGCTTCTTCCTCTCGAGAGGAAGAAGCGTGTCTCTTCATTTTTTTTTGTTTATCACGTGCCTCGATGAGGCGATCAGCTGCGACTGGAGGAAGTGACACTTTAAGAGGGCGCGCGTCTTAATTGTTATGATATTTTTTTTTACTTACTAATAAAGAAGACGTATGAAAATAAAACACAACAATTCACATGTCCGTCGTTCTCGTTGTTTCTTGCTTGATAAAGTCAAGTAATATCGCGATGCCGAGGTCAAACTTTCCCATGTCCTCAGTCAACACTCGAAGGAGTTCAAAAGGTGTACCGCCGGCACCGTCAGCTTCATCTTGCCACATTTTCAACACTCGGAAGGCCCACTCAGCGGGACTTCCTCCGTATTCGCATTCTTCAGCGATCTTATCTAACCTCTCAGGTTTAAATGGTCCCCCACCTCTTTCCACCTGCTACCTAGACGTCTGCCGAGGGTGCCCAAGTGCTTATGCATCGCGCGCGAGTCGGGGTTTTCGAAATCCAACCCCTGTCTGTGGAGAAGGGACATCCACTGAGCCAACAGTTCCACTGAGCCAACAGTTCCGAGCTCTCCCCATCTATGACGATGCGGGGTTTCACCCCACCAGACTCGGAACATCGCCGTACACAGCTCCTCCGGTGTCTTGACACTGCGCTCTACTAGAGCATCCATACGGGCGGCGGTAACTTTTAAGCTACTGCCCAACTCTCTCCAACAGCCGCTCAACTCTTTACCTAGTTGACGAAGCAAGGCGTCGCTATAGGCTAACCGCCGCTGTCCTACCTCTCTGTTCTCCCCATCGGTCTGCCTCGCGCGTCTCACGTCGTCAAGCCGCATTAACTTTTTTTCAGGTGGACAAGGCGGTGAAGGCGAGCTTGAAAGTGGAATAGCTTGAGCCATCTCGTCTCGTCTTGGCGGCGGCGGCGGCGGCGGCGGTGGTGGCGGTGGTGGTAGTAGACGTTACTGTGGTCAGAGGCGATATGGTTTTTTTTCCAACAGAAATCAGAGCTTTTATACAGAGGGAGTTTAATCCCATTTCCAACAGCACTCCAGCTGTCTAGCGACCTGTCCGCATGACGCTTTTTCAGCCGCTCCGCTCCTTAAGAGCTTAGATGACGAGGGGTATGTCATCGCTATCCGTGGAGACCAGCTGAAAACGGTGTTTCTTCCTCATCCATAGCCTTACCTCCTACCCCCTACCTGAGGACGTCTCCCTCCCTCTGACATTCATTGTAACAAACGTCAGAGGTCAGGTGAAAATCGGATTTTTTTCATGCACAGCCTTAGTCAGCTGTCACCCCTCCCTATTGAACTAGCCGGCCGCCGCCTGGCCGGCCCGGTCTACTCACCACGGCAGGAGGTGGTGATTTTTTTTTGTCCTACACTTAAGTCGCTCACCACATGCACACGCCTCTACTCACAGACAGACACGTTCGTCTTAGGGGGGTCCTGCTTCACGCCACACGCCTCCTGTAGTTTTTTTTGTATACACACTCTAAGCTCATCACCGTTAATCCTTTATACAGCTAACGCGCGCTGAATTGCTGAACAGGGTGGTAAGTGGCTTAGCTCATGACAGTGGATCCCTCAAAAAAAAGAGGGGAAAGGGATCCAGCTGAAAACGTCATACCTTATGTCTTTGTGAATGGCCGCCGGTCAGTCGACGGCAGCAACCGCTTAATCCTTTATACAGCTAATGCGCGTTGAATTGCTGAACAGGGTGGTAAGCGGCTTAGCTCATGACAGTCGATCTCTCAAAAGGGGGGAAAGGGATCCAGCTGAAAACGTCATGCCTTATGTCTTTTGTTTCTCTTTGTGAATGGCCGCCGGCCAGCCGGCGGCAGCTGAACAGGGTCAGTAAGTAGCTTAGCTCTAGAAGCGAGAAGGCGTATATAAGGGGCCTGGAAACCTCCATTCACTCACTCATTCTTTTGCTGCTCTCTACAGTCACCACCATGAGCAAAAGACAACACCTAGCGCCGTCCAAGAACAAGAAGACTACGCGGAACAGCGCTCGTTTAGCGTCAGTGCCTCCTCTTGCTACTGAAAATGAGACTACCGCCGCAGCCGCTTGGTCTTATCACCCTCCCGCTGTAGCGAGCGCTCGCGGCAGTAGTAGTAGTAGTAGCAGTAGTAGTAGCAGTAGTAGTACTAGTAGTAGTAGTAGTAGTAGTAGTGGTAGTAGTACTACTGGTAGTAGTCGTCGTGCTAGCGACGTTGTTACACTCGCGACGGTACACGTTGCTGCTAAGCGCGCTGCCGCTGCTACTGCCGCCCCGCCTGCTGGTGATCCTCGTGCTGCGGCTGCTGCGGCTGCTGCTGCTGCTGCACCTGCTACCGCTGCGCCTGCTACGGCTGCGCCTGCTGAGGCTGCTGCGCCTGCTACTGTTGCGTCTGCTGCTGCTGCTGCTGCTGCTGCTTCTGCTGCACCTGCTGCTACCGCTACTACTACTGACGACAACGCTCCTGGCACAGCGCAGTACTGGCAACCGGGTTTTTACCTCCCCACTACTGTTGATGACTTTGATGACCTGCCGCACGTTGCACAGCCCCTCTCCTCCACCACTACATCGACCGACGCCCTCGACGCCGCTCGCGCTGAGAGTGACAGCTATTCGGACACTCAGCCCCTAAACCGAGAAGAAGAGGAGGAGGAGGAGGAGCAGCAGCAACAGGGTGAGACAGAGAACGACGCTGACGACGAGGCGTACGAAGAACCCGAAGGGAAAGGGGTGGGCGGTACGTTTTTCGGCTCCCCTCTTCGACCTTTCGACCTCACTTCCACTAGTAGCGCCCCGTCCGGTCCGTGGCGACTGCCCTCACCGCCACCTTACGAGGGCGGCGGCGCTTCATCTTCTACCGCTACACTCAGCACCGACGGCGTGTGGCTGCTCTGTTCCAACAACGAGGCCTCGGATACCACCAGCGCTGACGCTGCTCCTGCTATCGGTTCTGCTGCTGATTCAGCTCACGCTGATGGTGTTACTCATCCTGCGGGTGTGAAACGTTCTAAGGTGAGTTCCAGAACAACAAGGCCTAGTAAGAAGAGAAAAATACAAGAAAAAGAACGAGATGGACGAGAAGAAGCAGAGAAAACCTTCTCCCGTCTTCTCGGGTTAGAGTTCTGCTTAGACGGAGCTTTGACGCTGGAGATCTGGGAGGACGTGGCTAGACTGTCTAGGAGGCCGCGCTACACAAAAGACGGCCAGGTGAAAGAGGTGTCTCTGACCAGAAGCAAGCGAGTGCACTTCACGGCCGACGCGCTGCGCGAGCTAATAGCACGCATCGCCGATATCCGCGCAGTGGTGCGCATACGCGACACAGCGGCCGCGCAAGGAAGACCTAATCACACCCCCTGGTTCGCAGTGCTGGATGAGGAGGGCGAAGTGTACGCAGCTGTGAGCTACTACAGCGGTAAGAACCTCGTCCACGTGCGCAAGTACGAAGGTCCTGACAAAAAACCCACACAGCAGGGGGTGACGCTGTCCGCCAGAGCGCTCAAAGAGTTGGATGACAAAACAGAGATCATTCTGAAATATCTCGGCATAGATTCGGAATGAGAGACGCTCAACGCTCACGCGCGCACACACACACACAGCGTTTGACGTACGCTGTATGAGACAGACAGACGGATACACAGACAGCAGACAGAAAGATAAATAGATAGATAGATAGACAGATAGATTGATAGATAGATAGATAGTTAGACGGCTAAGTAGTTGGTAACTGAGTGAAAAAAAACATGACACAGTACGTATGCGAAAAGTGTTTCAAAATGTTTAAAAGACCGTACAACCATGAGAGACACGTAGAAAATTGTAGAGTAGTACCTAAGTTTTGCCCTCTATGCGGCGAAGGCGATTGCCGAAAGATCGCCTGTCGACGCGAATCTCTGGACGGGGTGACCGTCCCTCCGCGCATATGTGCTGTACCGAACGGGGAGGAAACGTTCACGGCGAATTGGCCTGCGATACAAACGGGCGTCAGGATGCACGGGACTCGCGTGAGTGTAACAAACTTCAGGCTACCAACCGGCGAGTTGAGTGACGCTGTAGATACTATGCGTCGCATTCACTTGACACAAAGATTCAGATACAAAGTGGGTTTCTCGGTAGGCTTACTCTTACAACACAGAGAAGACAAGAGCAAACTGCGCTACTTTCACGCCTCCCAGAACAACGCAACTCTCATACAACCGCTCCCTACTATAACTAATTCAGAAACTTTGGAAGAGCTCCTCTCAAAGATGGAAAACACCGTCGCTTGCGAGGAAGTACGGAAACTTTGCGACGCTGACACCAAGTGGCACGTTCTTTTTCCTACCAATTTGAACATTTGCGTTTACATGGGACCGGGGGAATTCCCCATAGGCGGTAGGATCACTCAGGCCGGTCGAGTTGGAAAGAGAAGCGGCGTGTTAGATTTTCCCAACAAGGACAACCTCTGCATCTTCCGCTGCATTTCCTTTCACTTATACAACACCAGCAAGCGCGCTTCAGATTTGTTACGTCAGTTCTGTCCCGCTGCCACACCTGAATCCTTTCCGGGTCTGAACATCCGCGACTTACCCGCGTTAGAGAACTTGTTTGATGTACAAATAGCGGTTTACACCGCGTCGCGTCAAGTGCCGGGGCGGAAGTTGAGAAGACGCGTTACTCTGATCAGACCGCCTTCCAGAACTCTGGCCGCCCGAGGTAAAGTCAACCTACACCTGACGGCGAAAGGCGGTTTGCACGTCTCTCTCGTCACGGACTTCAACGCGTACGCGGGCATATACGAATGTTGCAAGTGTAAGGCGGCGTTCACCACCGAGTTCTTGCTGAAGAGACACAGGAACCAGCTTTCCTCTTGCCGACAAGTCAAGTTGCGCTACGTAGATTTTCGAAGCACTAGCAGACTTCTCCATTTTTCCCCCGACGGACATTCCGGAATCTACCCTTACAAGATCGCCTTCGATTTCGAGGCTTTCTTCAGACCGTGCAAAGAACCGTCGACGGAACACGTGTCCCTGCTGTGGGATCACGTCCCTTTGTCGGCTAGCGTCGCATCCGACTTTCCGGGGTGGGAGGGGCCCGTCTGCTTCGTCAGAGAATCCGACGCAGATTCCGACCCCTTGTTGGACCGAGTTTTAAATCACATAAACGAGAACGCCAAAGTCATCGGGGAAGCTGTGCTAGAACTTTACCGACCGACCTTAGCGAAGTTAGATGCGGCGATAGGTGAAGCTCTCCTGCTGGAGGAGGCGACGTTCACCCCTTCTCCAGGCGGCTTCGCTGCGGCTCAGACCAGACACCCGTTAGTTCAACTGAAGAAGCGTCTTCTGAGATACATCCGTCAAGCTCCAGTCGTGGGCTTCAACTCGGGGCGTTACGACTTGAACCTGATCAAAATACGCCTTCACTCGTTCTTCGCCTCCGGAGACCGAAGAAACCAAGAATTCAGCGTCATAAAGAGAAGCAATCAATACTTGGCGGTTTACACACAGCACACGGTTTTCTTGGACGTAGTCAACTATTTGGCACCCGGTTACAACTACGCGACCTATTTGCGAGCTTTCACCAGGAACGAAGAGAAAGGTCACTTTCCTTACGAATGGATGACGTCTACCAGGAAACTGGCAAACAGAACGCTGCCACCGAGATCGGCTTTCGACAGCGAGCTGACGGGCGTCAAAATGTCCGAATCCGACTACGCCGCATGTCAGAAAGTTTGGTCCGACGAGAAGATGCAAACTATGGAAGACTACTTGATCCACTACAACAACAAAGACGTCAAACCTTTCATAGAAGCTCTGAAAAATCACGCTAAATTTTTCCAAGATCGCGGCATTGACATGTTGAAAGACGGAGTTTCTCTCGCCGGTTTGACTTTACGGTTCCTCTTCCAAAACCTAGAAGACGCGTTCACAACGTTCCCCCAGTTCGACGCCGTCCTCCACGCTCTAATCAAAGAAAATCTAGTCGGCGGTCCTTCCATCATCTTCCATAGATTTCACGAGAAGGGCACCACGCGACAGAACGACCAGAGTAAGCGCTTACTTGAAAGCGCTAGGTCACAAGCTGGTCGTCGTGTGGGAGTGCGAATGGCGAGAGATGAAGCGTCGAGATGAGCGGGTCAAGGCCTCCCAACAACGCTGGAAGGTTGACGCTTTGAAAGTGTCTCGAAACGCGATGAGCGAGAGCGACATCCTTTCCGCTGTGAAAGAGGAGAAAATGTTCGGTTTAGTTCAAGTGGACATCACTACGCCGCCTCACCTACGAGACTACTTCGAAGAAATGACCCCCGTTTTCAAGAACGCGACCGTTTCAAAATCGGACATAGGACCTCACATGTCAGACTTTGCGCAGGAAGAAAAGCTGTTGAACACGCCTCAGAGATGTCTGATAGGGAGTTACCACGGAAAAAATATTCTCTTGGGAACGCCGCTTCTCAAGTGGTATTTAGAGCACGGTTTGATAGTCACCAAAGTGCAGCTGGTGGTAGAATACCTACCTAAACGCTCCTTTGCCGGTTTCGCGGACGAAGTAACGGCGGCGCGAAGACGTGGCGACGTGAACGAGAACGAGAAAATTCTGTCAGACTGTTACAAGTTAATGGGAAACGCTACATACGGTAAAACAATCTGCAACAAAGAAAAACACACGGCGGTGAGATACACTGACAGTCGGAAGTTCGAACTATTGGCCAATTCGTGGCGCTTCAAATGTCAAATGGACACTGACAGTCTTTACATGGCTCTCAGCGGTGACACGTTGGATGACCTAGTCAAACCTCGCCTGAGAGAGACGTACTTCAGAGAGAAACGAAAGTGGCTTCCGACAGCGGTGTGCGACGATCACTTAGAGCTTTTCGTGAAGACAAAAACGGAAAGAGTGCGAGAATGGTGTCCGCCGCCCGGCGGATGTTGTGAGAGACGGTACCTTCACGATCTGAGAACTTCGGGGCTTATGAAAGCGGAGTGGGAAGGTGACGGGATCCTAAGTCTCAACCCTAAGACTTACATTTGCTACGATCGAGTCAGCGACACCGGTGAAAGAAAATCCAAAAAATGGAGTGCAAAAGGCGTACAGAAGAAACAAAACCCTCAGGAACCAGACGACTTCTTGGATGTTCTTCGCCAACGAAAAACTCTCATTGCTGTAAATAGAAACTTCAAAGTGGTGCGAAACAAAATGGTCACCTACACCATAGAGAAAGACGGCGTGCGCTACTTGTATTATAAGCGTCGCGTGCATTCTGACGGTGTGACAACGAGTCCTTTAGAGATATGAAAAAAAATAAATAAGCGTGTGCATCTTTTCAAAAATAGAGTGTTTATCAAGATTGAAAAAAAAAGAAATAAAAAAAATAAAATAAAATATTGTTGTGTTTTTATTTTCATACGTCTTCTTTTACTAGTAAGTCGCGCAGTCTCTTAAAGCGTCACTCATGTGACGACGTCGCTTCCAGTCACGTGATCCTAAAGACCCTCACTTCCTAAACAAAAAACTTCTTCTTCCGCTCACGTGATCAATCAGGTCACTTCCGGTCACGTGATCCTCAATGAGGTCACTCACTTCCGGTCGGCCATTAGGTCATGTGACGTCACTTCCGCTCACGTGACTCATCAGGTCACTTCCGGTCACGTGATCCTAAATTAGGTCATATGACGTCACTTCCGGTCCCCTAAGTAGGTCAGTAGGTTACCCAGAATGCACCACTAATCCCCTAAGTAGGTCACTTCCGGTCACGTGACCAAATGGTGGCCTCTGATTGGCTGCAGGGTTACCCAGAATGCACCACTAATCCCCTAAGTAGGTCACTTCCGGTCACGTGACCAAATGGAGGCCTCTGATTGGCTGCATGTCGATTGAGTAATAAACAGTAGTTAACTATAGTCCCGTTCCGATACATACTATACTACTAACATGGCCATATCCAATGGGCTAAGAAAAAGTTGGTTTTCATTCCTTAAATGGCTTCAAATCAAAAAATAAACCCACAAACCCACAAATGCCAACTACGTTGATACCGCTCTGATGTATTTCACTCAGCATCCCACTCAGCCTGCGGCTTCATGGGATACTGCCCCAGTCCCCACTCGTGAAATACAACAGAGACGGTATCAATGGGCGTTGGCATTTGTCTATATTATAGCCACCAGGACAGTGGCGGACTATATTTTAGACCAATAAAATAATTCCCCCCAATCGCTGCAGAATAGGGTGTCGGTTCATTGTCTAACAACTGGTACCCATCTGGCAGATCTATGCTTTAAAGGGGCATTCTCACCACTCACACTTATAACCACATATTAAACTAGAACAGTACTAGAATTGTGAGTGGGAAACTCTCGGCCACTTTATATACACCTCAATGCCCCATATGGCACTGCATACTAGCAATAACATTCTTTTAAAAAAAGATCTGGAGTAAGTAAGAACGTACAGTGAGAGTTTGCCGGAGAGTGAGGTTGGAGAAGAATACGTCCTGCTGCATGACGTAACAGATACGACGTCTAATCTGTTTGTTTAGTGGTCTCTGGTTGAGCAGGATCTGGCCGGACGAGTGGGGGAGACGACCTGCCAGCACGTTCAGCAGGCTCGACTTGCCTGCCCCTGTTACACATAGAACAGCAGTAAGGAGTAGAGTACATAGACAAATGACAACGCCCATTGATACCGTCTCTGCCGTATTTCACGACTGGGGGCTGGAGCTATATCCCACGAAACTGAGATGAAGAAAAGACAACCTCCTCCCAGCCCATTGAATACAGCCATGCCTTTTGTAGTCAATGGGGTGCATTAAAGGGATCCTTTCATCCACAGAAAGGGTTACCAAGGTTTAGAGACTTCCAGAGGAGGAGGGAAGATGGAGATGCAATGTTACATAATACCACATGTCTATGACCACTCATGGTTCTATATCAGATATATTTGTTTTAGAATCAAAGTATGTGAGGTTAACACATCTGATAATAGAATACAGTGTGGTGGTGCCTGAAGATTCATATCTAGTGTTGGTGGCACCCCTCCAGGCCCTCACACCAGGAGGGGTGATAGACACATGTGGCATTATGTACCATTATATTCCAGCTTCCCTCCTCCTCTGAAGGTCCCTAGACCTTGGCAGCCCTTTCTGTGGATGAAGGGATCCCTTTAAGGACGGTGCTTCAATGCTTAAGTATAGTAAATCCTAAAAAGAATCGATATTTTCCTAGTAAATCAGATGAAGAGATTATATCCAGCAATTACAGCCATAATCATTTACAATTATCACCTATTAGGTGATGATTCTTGGTTTAATCCAATTTTCTTTTCAAATCAGCCTCTCCTGCAGATCACATTTTCCTTCACTCCCTTCTTTTTCCCTTCTGTATTTTCAGTTACTTTTCACTATCGTTCTAATTGAATTGGTGTTTTTTTTCATTCGCTTCATTAATATAAATGTATTGATAAAATGCTGAGGTTTGTGCGGTCTTTAATTTCATGCATTTTCTGAATTATTCTATCATCCTGTTCCTTCTTTTATCCCAATATAATTATGGACATTGGGCGTTATCATAATCACGTCTTTTAGGTCTTTCTTATGATCAACAATGGTACACCAACGTCATACACTAACAATGGTACAGCGTCATAGCCGTAAAGGTATACATTGCACTGTACATGTTTTTAGAAGTGTTTTCTTTTGCATTTAAAACGTTAATGGTGACACCATATAATTATAGGGGCAAACTGTCTGGGTACCCCCTCCCCCTCCATACCCCTCCACACATAAACACATCCTCTCCCATGAGCTCCAATAGCCTGCTAAATACAACAAGTGATTGTGTAGCTTTGACAGGTTATTGTTTTACGCTAACAATTGGAACATAGCAGTGTAATCGGCCTCCATAATACAAAAGAAAAATGCTGAATACATAATATATAAAATCAGGTCAACCTCTTCTTACTGGGACCATAACGTGGGTACAATCGGGGTCTTCGGTATAATGGCATTATGTCTTATTACTCCCTACTTACTTTTTATGCTAGGTTATCAATATTAGTCTGTGACTATTGTCATACTGTGCGCTATATCACTCCATGCTCTAGAAAGAGTAACTCATTCTACATTTAGGCTCAGCCGATATATGATATGAAAATTAATGAAACTTAATAATGGGCCGTTTTTTAAAGTGTTTTTCCCTCTGGGCGCTTAAAGGAATAAGACCAAAAAGCAGAGGGTTGTTCCAGGTCACCCGACTGACCCTATCAAAACAGGGCCGACCCTAGTTTTTTTATGCCATTTTTTGAAGAAATCTTCGTATTTAGAACAGAACTACCCTTTTTTGATCAATTTTTGGGGTCTTCGGAGAGGCCGGCTACTACATTTGTACTTCAAAGTTTTAAAAGAATAAAAAAATCCGACCTACCGACCATACATTTTCTTGCTATGTTACCTGGAACACACGTTCTCTTTTTGGCCTAAGGTGGCCTTGTGGACAATTGATACAAGTATCAAAATGATGACTTACCACTGGGCCCCATGACTGCGAGCATCTCTCCCCGGCGGACCACGCCGCTCACATCGTGGAGGATGTGAGCCGGGCCCAGATGGACATTCACGTCCCTGAATACCAGGTCTACACCAGCAAGGCTGTACGCGCTCCTGGTGGAATCCACAATATATAATTATACACACAACTTATACAACATTATACATTGTGGAAATTAACTCATGTGTCACTACGTCCCAAGTCGATTTGAAGAAATGTCCCATGTCACATCCCTATCTTCTCTTTATTTCTCCTTCATTTGTCACTAAGCCCTAAAATGCCCATGTCACCATGTCAACTTTAGGGGTCTATGGCCATAATACCAACGAGCCTAAATATAGCGCATAGCTCTAGAAAACTATAACATTTAAGTCGTCCAAGGTTAAGACTAGAGTGCTTTCATGGTTTGTATAAGCCTATTATTTTAATTCGGCTTGGAAGAGCTTCAACTATATATAGACATAAGTATATATAATAAGGGTATTTTTTTGTAGAAATAAAATCAAATCGTGTGTACATTCATACATACATGGATGTGCACACCATTCCCCCGTCCACCTTTCTCCAAAAAAAAAGAGAATGATTTGTTTCCGGTAACCCGACCGGGTCTAGCATAACACTGCCGGGTCCTCCTTTTTAAAAGATTTTCGCTCATTCTTTTGCCACATTCTGTTTCTTTTTACAGTTTGTAAATCGGTCAATTATTAAGAATTTTAGAGCGAAAACCCCAAATCCAAGATTAAAATTTAGATAGGCAACAACAACAAAATTAGAAAAATAAAATAGAGAAGAAAATCCAACCGGCCAGGCCTGCTATCTCGGGCCATGTTGTCAGAAACTAACGGTTTTTTTCTTTTATTTTGGCCTTTCTAATAATCCTCATTACAGAAGAAAAGAAAGGGCGAGAAAAGTGTAAGAACTTCTCTAGTGGAAAGCAAATGATGTGAGGTAAGAACCAGGGGTCAGCATGGGGGAGACAAATTCCCGTTTATTATCACGGGCGTGTATCATACTATAAATATATGCAATGCAAGTGGCTTTATGATTACATTATGGGGAGTCTATGGTATTCATATGGAAAGTTTTCTGGAGTAATCAATCACTGGCAAGGCTGGATATGTCACTATATACATGTAGTAATAATAATAATGAAATAAATAAAGTACACATGTGCATAGACTGACCTCTGTTTGGTGTTATCCTGGCAGGGTGGCATCTTGCTTCCATTAGAGGCTTGCATCGTGGTGATGTCCTGTGCTGCTATTGCCTTGGTATGCTATTGCCTTGGTCTACTATTGCATTGGTATGCTATTGCCTTGGTATGCTATTGCCTTGGTCTACTATTGCATTGGTATGTTATTGCCTTGGTGTGTTATTGCCTTGGTATGTTATTGCCTTGGCTTACTATTGCCTTGGTCTGTCATTGCCTTGTGCTGGCATTGCCTTGGTGTGCTGTCCCAGCTACTGACCGATGACCAGGCATTAACAACTACTCCTGCAGCGACTGGCCGGCAGGTGTATGCACATATGAATGGTTCAGTCGCCCCCCCCCCCCCACCCACCGTTTACGCTGGGAGCCCCTGCGTCTACGATGCACAGTCACGGGGGGAGGGCACTCCCTATATTATGTGCTATAGTAAATCATGTACGTACACAAAGTAGTGGGAAAGGTTCCCCTTTGGGTCTCATTGGCTTGTCCCGCCAGGCCCGCCAGTAGGGGTGGATATTGTGGGAAAAGGGTATGTTTTAGGCCAGAAATAGCCAACCAAAAAGTCAAAAAGGGGTATATTTTGGGGGAATTTGGTCCATATTTAGGATAGTATGTCCAATGTTGGCCAATTTAGTGGGTATCCCGCTAAAAGGGGTCCAATTTAGGGTGGGGTGCCCCATGTCGATTTTAAGAAAGTCCCTGTCCCCTGTCACTATCCTTTAAAGCCTCATGTCACATGTCACTAGGCCCCATGTCTCATGTCGATTTTAAGAAAAGGCCATGTCGCCGTGTCAAATTTAGGGGTCTACCCCCATTAGGGTTTGGATCCCGGTCCCTGCACTCAGTACCCAAAAGGGGACGTAAACTGCGTTCTCCATCTTCAATAACATCCCACTTTCCACGGATTTTTTGGGTAAAAAAAAACACCCCCTTCTCCCCAAAAAACACGGGTATTTGGGGGTTCAAAAATACCCTCTTTAAAAAAAGGCAGTTTTAGCGACACCCCCCTTTCTCTATGAATGACAGATATTTGATAGTAAAGACTGTAATATAAAGTCAGTGGAATGCAACATAATTTATTTTCCAAGACATGCACATTGTTTCAGGATATTCCCAGTAGGCCTATATTGATTACTGCTTCCCCCTCCCCTCCCATCTAAATTAAAGCTTGAGCAGCCCGGGGATATGTTTAGAAAAATACCCCCTTCTCTTAAAATCCACGGAGATTATTTGAGAAAATCACCCCCTTTTTTCTGGAATTCGGTGACCTTTGAAAATACTGGGACAATGACCCTCTTCCTGTTTTTTTAGAACCTAGGTGACGTACACACTGTACGCTGAATGCGGGGACCGGAGTAGCCTATGGATCCTGCCAAAAAGGGTTCCACTTTTCGCCAATTTAGGGTAGCGTCCCAATACAAGGGGCCCTGATTTCTTCATATATCTAAAAGAGATTACCCCGTCTAAAGGGAGGTGTTTTGGTGGATTTTTATCCCGCTAAAAGGGGTCCAATTTCACGGTGATATACGCACATAGTCCCATAAATGTGACAGTGCCCCCCCCCGGCGGGCATCCAGTCCACCTCCTCCCCACACCCCTAGCCTCACGCCACACTACCCCCCACGTGCACACAAGCTGACCCACGTATTTATATACAATCCCATCTAGAAGGAGTTACACAACAAGGGGCTTGGACTTGGGCTTATGTAATTCCACTAAGATGAATCAGCTACTTTACGTTTGTCCGCGCACCTAGGAGATCTATCCCGAGCGTGCCTCTTATACAGTGGCGGATCCAGGAATTTTGGAAAGGGGGGGGGGGGGGGCGTAGTACCTACAGCACTGGGGGTGTTGAACAATCTAAATTAAAATGTACCGAAAAATAGGTACTGGATCCGCCCCTGTTTAATATATGGCATAGTAGCACGTGGGCTTTTTCACTAAAAATCAGGTGGAATTCTTTTTGACCTCCCCAAAATGGCTCTAAATGTTTAACCCCCCCCCCCCCCCCGGCCAATACAAGGGGTCCAAATTGTTTACCTGGTACATATTTGAGAGTTACGGGTGCAGCAAACACTGCTTATAATTGATCATATCGAAAAAGTACAAGGTCCTATCAAAAAGAAACAACATTATTGATATGAATAATTGTCTATTGCGCCATACCTGTAAATATTCTCACTGACCATTATTGCAGAACGTGTTACCACCCCTACATAAATTTCTGGTCAATAAAGATATTCAAAAACAATCTTTGCCAGCCAGAAAGGGAGTTACGTGTGAAGTCAGGTGTTAGATGTGATGCCAGTAGGCAAGCAACTGCTTAGCTATACCAGCTATAGCTATGGATATGGAAGAATAATGCAACTTACCCAGAGAGTAAGTGATAGATAAGCAAAATTAATGTTTAGCATATAATAGTGAAGGTAGTTAAATGTAATATTCATGAATACTACCAGAGCATTGGTCTGCCTGTAGTGTTTTAGGTGTCAAGTCAGGAGAGCCTTGCCCAACGCAGCATAAATCCCCAATCTGGGCTTCAACTGCTCCTTATTAGGGTAGATTCACCACTTCCAACCGGTCTGATCCATGTTTTTTTATGAGATATCTTTAACATCTAATTGCTCTTAGAGTATTTTGTGCATAGCCTTTAGAATTAAACCAAACTTTAGGTATTGCTCTGAAGAGTAACATTCATGACATCTTACAGTGCCATACATCAGTTTACAGTATCTAATTCCATGATTTTTCTGAGCATTCAGAATTGGGTCATTTCACCCTAAGTCAGCCAAAATGTACCTTGAGTCAGCCATATTACAGCCACCAGAAATATTTGGAATAAACCAGTAATTTCAAGATTTTCATCAATGGCTTGACTGACATGAATACATGTATCATATAGCAATATGCTACAACTAACATTGGAGAAGAAAACATTTATTAAATATGGAATAATCAATACAAAGTCAGTACTGTACCTCAGGTGAATACAACTACAATATGAGCTATCAATATAAGTAAATATTACTTGTATGAGCAGTGAGGACTAAATATAACATCATAGACATGCAGTATGGAGTTCTATTGTACATATCGTGGGCTCTGCCCCTTCACCCCCTCCCCCCCTCTTTTTTGCATTTCACACTTGCCCTCTATACACTACACAAGTATGCCTGCTATCCTTAACCCTCTGGTAGAAGAGGGTATTCTGGGAGGAGGGGATATTCACTAGGGTAGGAGGAGAGTTCTTAGACAAGAATT
The DNA here is from genome assembly GCA_947462335.1 of Harmothoe impar. Classification (NCBI taxonomy): domain Eukaryota; kingdom Metazoa; phylum Annelida; class Polychaeta; order Phyllodocida; family Polynoidae; genus Harmothoe; species Harmothoe impar. The sequence goes on along the minus strand of OX381716.1, from coordinate 30,083,185 downwards.
CTGGGTAAGAGAATTCCAGGGGGGACTCCCGAGAAGAAAATTCCCTGGTTGACTTTAGGTATGAGGTGGTTGACTTAGGGTGGATTTGTGGCTGACTTAAGGTGAAATGGGTATACCTTATTAAATCAGTCCTAAACATAATTTAGGAAATTAATTTTGATCAATAAAGTGATGATTTGTGCAATTTAGATACATATCCGACCCACAAAACCAATCAACATTGTGTATGAAAGGGACAAATACTTCAAATCAACTACCAACGAATATGAACAGTGGAGAGATTTTCATTCCCTGTTTGTCAAAACAGGTCAAACAGGGGTACTATTGACTGATTTTACAGTATGAAAGAGAGTGATTATATGGATGCAATGTGCATTATATATTTGTAAACACTTCAATTTTTAATTCAGTGGGAGTTTATTGTTACCAGATTCATAGTAAACTGGCAATTTCATGACAAAAGTGGTTGACTCAAGGTATGAGTTTGACTTAGGGTGAGCCTACCCTATGGCAAGGTTCATGTTATAAGTAGAAATAGTTCATCACTGTGACACTAGGTGTCACCACTGCATGGTGTTCCTGCTTTATCTTTCTCCCCTGGGACACATAGGACATCATTCGACTAGTGGAATACGAGACTATAATCATTTTGCACTATTCTCTCCCTGGCTGAGGATAGACTGACTACAATGTTCTCTTGTGTACCATAGGGCAGGAAAAGGCATTTCACAGGAGTCATTTTGGAAATATTCTATATAGGACCTGTGGGGCCCTTACACCACACATTTGCCACTAACCCGCAAAAAGGTAATCTTTTGAGGTATAAAGACACACAAGGGGCCACTATACCACAAAAATGGCATTAAAGCACAAATGCCCTTATACCGCAAATGCCCTTAGGCCACAATCACCCTTGGGCCACAAACACCACCCAGTGGGCACACCATCAGGCTGCACCAGCTACTAGTCGTTGCTTGAGTGACTAGTTGCATTGCAACGTTTACTAGTCACTCATGCAACCATCAACCTTTTTGAGCTAGATTGGCAAAATTCTGAGTAGTGCTTATTAAGTTATTACTATCTGGTGCATTGCAGTGCTGCAACGCAACTGCTACTAGTTGCAGCAGAGCAGTGTTTATAAGTAGCTGCAACTTCAGGGCTGCAGAAGCACTGGCTATTAAACGCAGCTAATGGAGAGCTTACTAGTTGGTACAAATTAAGAGCTTACTAGCTGTTCTTTTGACATCGCTTAATAAGAGATGCATTTGCAGTACCTAGTAGCAGGTGCATAGCAGCTCTTATTTATAGTTGCAAATTCAGGGCTGCAGGTGCACTGATTATTAAGGGATGGTAATGCAGGGCTTACTAGTATCTGCATTTTAGGTGATTACTAGTTGTTCCATAACAGAGCTTTATAAGGGCTGCATTTGCAGTGTCTAGTAGATGGTGCATAGCAGCTCCTATTAGTAGTTGCAAATTCAGGGCTGCAGATGCACTGACTATTAAGGGATGCTAATGCAGGGCTTACTAGTATCTGCATTTGAGGGACTACTAGTTGTTGCCTGACACAGCTAAATAAGGGCTTAATTTGCAGTACATAGTAGCCGGTGTAAAGCAACTATTATTAGTAGTTGCAGATGCAGGGCTGCTGAAGCACTGGATATTAAGGGCTGCAAATGCAGGGCTTAATTGCTGCTTAAGAAAGGCTTATTAACTGTTGCCTAACTATAGCTCTTGCAGTGGCTAGTAAATGGTGCACAGCAGCTTTTATTAGTTGCTGCAAATGCAGGGTTACTGAAGACCATGTGCTTTCAATATCCCCTATTATCACTCATTGTTTTCTCCTGAATGCACAGAAACCACACAATATTTTTCAATGAGACATGGTCGTATCATGCTTTACCCCTCCAGTTTTCTATATTTCATATGACCAACAGCTATCTCTGTCTAGATATTTCACAAAATACACATAAACTCAAGTTAGTGTTAATCCCCATAGACAACTGAAAATGAGGATTATAACTTGAATGGGTGTCTAAATATCAAAATCTATCAGTCCATGTGGTGCCTAATAACATATGTGTTAAATCATGAGCAGGATATTCCTCAGTATTTGGGTTAATTGGTGATTTTCCTTAAATATCCACCCAGGGCTGCAAACACTATGTTATGCATAGCAATTTCCACAGACCTAGATAGCCCTGATTAATGCAATAGAATCAATGCATGTGACATCATTTTCAATTTCTTCAAATACTGAATGAACAAAATGGGGTTTTTAATCAATGAAAATCGCATAGTCAACAAGATTGGATGAGTTAGATAGCTTTTAAATTCACCAGACCACTGTTGCTTAACATAGGCTAATAACTGTTGTTTTTGCAGTGGCTAGTAAACTCTTATTAGTAGCTGCAAAATGCAGGGCTGCAGAAGCACTGACTATTAAGGGCAGCTATTGCAGGGCTTACTAGCTGCTGCATAATAAAGTCTTATTAGCTGTTGCCGAGGCATGCATTAGTTGCCAGTAGGTGGCAGCAGTATTCCTTTTTTGAAGTTTTATACTCTTTGAACCTTTTGATATCATTACATTAATGACATATACCAGTCATGTGTGTACCAAAATGTGCTAAATATGTAAACATAGAACATACATCAATTGCTAAGACTTAAGATATGCTTAGGCATGATTTATAACATAGATTACAACCAAATTTGATTGAAACACCATTTCTGTGTATAATAGTATATTACTTAAAGGTCATATACTACAGCATTAAATCACACCTTTGGCCAGGTTGACTACTAGTGTTGCATTAACCACCAAGTAGTCAACTACTAAGTGATGTATTTGAAGCTCATGATAGTAGCTTATCTGCAGTGACTAATAGCCACTGCATATGCAGCTACTACCAAAGGTTTATTTTGCAGGGCTGCAAAAACCCAACTAGTAAGTGCTGCAAGGTGTTGCATTAGCCACCAAATTAGCCAGCTAGTAGGTGCTGCATTCACAGTTCTTAATAGTAGCTGCACTTGCAGTGACTAATAACCACTGCATAAGCAGCTACTACTAAGGGCTTATTTTGCAGTGCTGCAAAATCCCAACTAGTAAGTGCTGCAAGGTGTTGCATTAGCCACCAAATTAGCCAGCTAGTAGGTGCTGCATTCACAGTTCTTAATAGTAGCTGCACTTGCAGTGACTAATAACCACTGTATAAGCAGCTTCTACTAAGGGCTTATTTTGCAGTGCTGCAAAAACCCAACTAGTAAGCGCTGCAAGGTGTTGCATTAGCCACCAAATTAGCCAGCTAGTAAACGGTGCACTCGTTGCAGGGAGATGGCTACTAGACGTTTAGTAGGTGGTGCTGTGCCCACTGGGCATTAGGCCACAAACACCCTTAGCCCACAAACCCCTCAGTTGGGTATATAGGCACAATATATAGCTTTTTAGGCATAATGGCAGGTGGATTCTTTGGGGTAGTTTAGTACATTAGCTGACTATATACTGTTTGAGGCATAAGGGCAAGTTGATATTTTAGGGCAGTTTCGTTTATTAGCACACTACATGTATAAAGTGTTTGAGGCATAATGGCAGGTGGATATTTTGGGGTAGTTTAGTACATTAGTTGATTATATAGTTTTTGAGGCATAAGAGCAAGTTGATATTTTAAGGGAGTTTGGTATTATTAGGACACTATAATAGTGTTTGAGGCATAAGGGCAAGTTGATATCTTAGGATTGTTTGATGTATTCTAATACTATATATATAGCGTTTGAGGCATAAAGACAGATTGATATTTTATGACTGTTTGATAATTTCCACCACCATGTAGTATTTGAGGCATAAGAGCAGATTGATATTTAGGCTGTTTGATGTATTCAACCACTATATAGCATAAGGGCAAGTTGATATTTTAGGGCTTTTTGACGTATCTTCCTCACCATATACCGTAAAACCTCGCGTATAAGCCAGGGCTAGTACGCGAGTCAGATCGGCGGTGCAGCTTATAGCATCAACCCAGGGTCAGGGTGCGGCTAATACGCGAGTTTTTGCTAATATGGTACAGTACTAAAAGTCACCATAAACAGACCCCTGGTGCAGCTTATAGGATCGGCCTAAAGTCGGGTGCGGCTTATACGCGAGTTAGGCTTATACGCAAGGTTCTACGGTAGTGTTTGAGGCATAAGGGCAGGTCGATATAATATAAGATATCAACTTGCCCTTAAGCCTCAAATGCCATATGGTGATGGAGATTCATCAAATAGCCCTAACATATCAATCTGCCCTTATGCTTCAAACACTATATAGTGTATAAAATAATAAAATATGCATAAAACAATCCTTATATATCATCCTGCCCTTATGCCTCAAACACTATGGATACGAGGACGCTGCCAAGAGATGACTTTTGTACACCAGGGACTGAGGCCCACTTAGCCTATTGTCGTTCCCAAATCCTTCCAAAGGAAGGCTCTGGTAACTGCCAAATGACCTTGAACTTGGAATTTGCTGGGTTTGGGCAATCCCTGCTGATAGCTTGGAACCAGTGGACAGGAACCAGAATGTATGATAATAGTTTTACCATCATACTTTCTGGCTCCATTTCCGGTATTTTACAAAGAGCCAAATACACTCTTTCCAGGTGGTTGCTAGATAAGTATATGCTACTGCTAGGCAACCATGGACAGCAAATCATTTATTGCATCCTTGCTCCATATGGGTCACTTAAGATGCAGTAAGTAGGGAATATAAATATGAAATGCCTTTTACTAGGCAACCGCCAGCCCTAACAACAACAAAATAAGACCATTGAAAAGCTTGAAATTGGATTGGGGAGGGGGGGGGGGGGGCTAGATAACTTCAAATTGGCCTATGGAAAGTCAAAATAGATATAAATGAGGGACATAGTGCATATTGCCAATCCTGGATGCGATCTTGAATTCCTGAGTGAGCACAAGGAGGATTTTCTGGGTCTTTTAGTATGTGTTTCAGTACCCTTCTGGCCAACTCCTGTCCAAAAATTGGCTTGTTCCGATTTTGCTTAACCATAGTCCTATTCTTATCTTAGTGACACAATAATGTCACCATCATTGAAACTTCTGATGGATTGTGGGGATAGGTGATCTTCAGATTGCCTTTTGTAAAGCCAAATATTTTCATAAAGAGCCAAATACACTCTTTCCAGGTGGTTGCTAGGTAAGTATCTGCTGTTGCTAGGTAACTATGGACCATAGTTAATCATGTATTGCATCCTTGCTACATTTGGGTCACTTTAGATACAGTAAGCATGGGTACATAATCTTTCCGACTGTTATTTTCCCTAATTTCTAGGGAAATCCAATATGAAATGCCTGTTGCTAGGCAACCACCAGCCCAAAGGATAAGACCATTGGAAAATAGTGCATATTGCCCATCCTAGACGCACGTGGGGATGAACTTGCGGAGTCACTATAAACGCCGCCCATTCTGTGCGTAATCTTAAAAAGCCCACTTTTCCCGTAATCTTAATAATGAAACCTCACTTTTCCTGTAATCTTAATAATGAAACTGAATCTAGTCTTATAGGGGGGGGGGGGGGGGGCTCTGCCCCCCAACCCCCGTTCTTCTTTTCCTTTTTTTCCTTCTTTAAAATGGTGAGTACTACTAAGACTTTAAGATTATGCCAGAAGTGGGGATTTAAGATTACGCACAGAATGGGCAGCGTCTAGTGACTCCATAAGTTCGTCCCTTGTTGCATCCTGGACGCCATCTTGAATTCCTGAGCGAGCAAGACAAGGATGTCTGGGGACTTTTAGTATGTGTTTCAGTACCCTTCTAAAATTCTTGAACTAGTAACAGGGTACACACGCTGGCGGGGTAGCAGTCCAGCTGCAGTCCTGTGCCTTTTTTGATACTTGCTTTAAGACACAGACCTACCGTAAAACCTCGCGAATAAGCCGCGGCTAGTATGCGAGTGAGATCGGCAGTGCGGCTTATAGGGTCTGCCCATCAATATTTAGACCATAGGAACAAGTAAGATTGACATGCGGTCATTTCGCAGCTAGGCCCCTTAAAATTGGACAAACAGGAGAGATTCTATGCAAGAAAAGAGATTTATGTCCTCTAATTCTACAGGGAAGAAGTAGGTGTTAGTAAGGGGCCTGTGGTTTTCATAAATGGCAATGTGTAAGGTACAAATTATCATCATAATATTAGACATAGACACATACAATTTTGAAGGAAATCAAAATAACTACTTTTTTTTAATAGTGGGGAGCATAGTGTTTCATAAAAACTATAGATTAATGTGATATCTCACAGAGGTGCTTTAATAACTACAAGCTTCATTATGACTCATAATTCTTGGAAACATGCAATGAAAGGCTTGTAGTTAGGAAAGTCCAACTATGAGAAATCAAATGCGTAAGCAGTTGTTATGAAACACTATGCATCCCAGTGTTGACTGTCATGCATGAGTGCCCTACTCACAGTGTAGCTGAGAGTGCCACTGCTCATACTACAATGTACTAGGCAGATTGGGGTTTGAAAATGCACCTTCAAACTGCTTTTGCTCTTTACAGAGATGATGAATTTTTTTCTGGCTTGTGGCAATGGACTTTTCAGAGTCTCCTTCACTAGATCTCCATATTACATTATATATTTTCTTGTAAAACAGAAACTACTGAATGTCCCTATTTTAAGGGATCAGTTGTAGATCCTGATGCATCGCTTGTGTATTATGGCGTGCTGAATGGGTTCCACATTGTTGATTCTAGTTTTGAAGATAGTTATTTCTGTAATGATTATTCTTCTAAAGTAGGGGACGAGTTCAACTCTCAAATGGACAAGATTGTGGAGGATGAACTCATTCAGTGCATTCTGTTTATCGATTGGCATAGTTATCTTATGGTTATTGATTGTTTATCACTAACCAATAAAACACTATTAGTTTGATCTAGGGATGGTAATTTTATGCTTTTTTGACAATAGTATTCCTCATGAATCATTTTATTATTGGGCTTCATTTGGAATAAAAAGCATGTTTCCATGGCAAAACATATATCAACAAGGAGACTCATATAGGCATTATATTGTTCTTTTTACATTCCAAATGCAGAAGCATGAGCCCAACCATTAACAACCTTTGATCACAGCGTGTATTGGCGGTACATAGTTCTAATTATGAGTTAATCAGTTGGGCCCTTCAATCCATAGTGATCATTTTTAAAGTGCTTGTCATTCTATAAGCAACCCTTACTGCCTAAGAGCATTTTACTTCACTTTGAATTTGTTTTTGTGGTCACATTGTAAAATACAATCCTCGCCGTCTCCCGTTGAGGCGTCCATTGAGGCCTTGTTCTGCCCGGTCCTGCTGATGGTAGGGGACATTGGCTGCTCTACCACCACAGGTGGTTTCCTGCCTTCATTGGGTGCCCCGCACGTAGGGCACACCTTATTATTCCCATTGTAGGTCGCACCACACTCCTGGTTGGTACAAACCACCATTTTGACAGAAAATAAATTGATCCCTGCAGCCAGTCTGGCCAGGCTCTGATCAATGGCTGACCAGGCAGGCTACCGGCACACTGGAGGCTGAGACAATGCGCCCCCTGGTGTGTGACTAATACACTACTCAATATGATTGAGTCTCAACATATCTGGGCTTTGTTTGCGAAAATCATCCATTTTGTCTTCTCACATTTAAGGGAAAGTTTACCATTGAGATATGAGGGAGAATTTGGCTGCATATTTTAGTAACAATAAAATGCCAGTAAAATATGGTGATATATACATAATTACATATAACACATACACCTTTCCATTTTAACAGTTTTGTGTCATCTGTGTCAACCATAATAAGGAACTATAGAGAAACATTTTATAACATTGTATAACATATTTTGTTTACTGGGTCCTACTCCTTCAGAAAGTATTGATTGTCAATTTCTTTCCTCTATAGCTCTTGCCTTTCATTGCCTCTGCTTCAACTAAAGTCATGAAACATGATAGAGAATGATTGATACATCACACAGGTACTTCATTCTTGAATTAATTTATTGTGATAAATTCAAGTAAATACTGTACACATTATCATTTATACCAATATACCTCATTTTCATGATGTGATCAACACCATCAATTGTTACGTTGCAGGGCTACATGAAGAAAACAGATATAGCAAATGATAGCAGGTTGATCATCTTTGCTTTAAGAAGGAGTGTGCTGCTACTAGAATACCTAGGCTATATCAGAATATCAGAATACATGGGTTGAGATGGGGGACATATTTCAGTTGATGGTTGTTTTTGTACTCAGCTGCCTTAAGGACACGTTCTTTTTAAGCACATTTTTTACTCTTCAGGTATCTTGTCCTGGATAAGGCCTCCCTTTCAACACCTTCAATTGCTACTTCTTAGGGCTACATGAAGAAAACAGAGATAAGAGATGATAGCAGGTTGATTATGTTATGCTTTGAGCAGGAGTATCAGTGCAACTAGAATACCTATGTTGTTAGAATACATGGGTTGAGGAAAGGGACATATTTCTGTTGATGGTATCTTTTAAAATCATCAGGTACCTTGTCCTGGATAAGGCCAGCTGCCTTAAGGACACGTTCGTTGTCATTACAGAAATCTCTCAGGACCGCGGTGCCAACTATAGTATTAGCACAAGTTACAGGGGCTGCAGTAATTCTCATGGTGGGCTTCTTCCAGAGATTCTTGTTTTCATCTACCAGAACACAGTAATTGTAGGTGATAACAGGGTCAGCAGTCGAAGTTGTATCACACACCACATCACCAGGGAATCTGCAGCCTGATGTGATTAAACAAAGAAACAGTTAAGAATACATTTATATTAACATACATTATCAGCACTACAGATATCACCCACAATCCTACATGAAATGGGGCATTCTTTCCTGGCCCTGATGGAAAATATATGGAATTACTCTTGATACTTTAGCTATTAAACCATTCATTAAAAATCACCGTTTGAAGGGTATTTTGCTCCTCCTTTCTCTGGGCAGAGACCAATGATATGATGTGACATGTGGGCAGTGCCCCACAGCTAACAATTTGTCCAACAGATGAATCCAGGATAGATAAACAAGTTCTCAACTTCAACTTTAGATAAAATCAGCTTTGACTATTACAATGACTTTTTACACTGCCCGCTGAAGTAAATGTACACTTGAACTAATGGTTGTAAGTCCATCTGTGTTGGTGTGTCTGCTTGATTCTCAACAGTCTGGCAATAATCAGACAGAGAAGTTGTTGGGCTCAATGACAGTATTTTCTGTATGATCTTCAGCCAATCTACTTGCTTCGTGATTATTATTAACTTCATGAGGTATAACAAACAAGAATTGCGGTTGTTGCCGTGTAACAACCACAATTCTTTCATTCAAAGAAACATAATGTCTACATGGTTGGTATGTTTGAAGGGAACCCATTCAAGACACCAAAAAAGCTGGGACGGGAAGGGGTTATCAGGGGGAAGGATGATATTACTTCAAATATGGCATTTCCTTGGGTCCATGTTAGGGGGTAAGGACATGTGTGTTGCTAGGCAGATAAACAATTACAATAGATGTTGCTAGGCAGCCAGCTGGATTAGCAACAAACTAATAGAACCATTGAATTCCTTGGGTCCATATTAGGGGGGGTAGGTTTGATTATAATCAACCTTAGGACCATGGAAATGTGCATTGCTAGGCAGATAAACAATTAGAATAGCCGTTCCTAGGCAACCAGCTGTATTAGCAACAAATGGATAGAACCATTGAATTCCTTGGGTCCATATTAGAGGGGTTAGGTATGATTATAATCAACCTTAGGACCTCAGAAATGTGTGTTGCTGGGCAGATAAACAATTAGAATAGATGTTGCTAGGCAACCAGCTGGATTAGCAACAAACCAATAGAACCATTGAATTCCTTGGGTCCATATTAGGAGGGGTAGGTATGATAATAATCAACATCAGGACCATGGAAATGTGTGTTGCTAGGCAGATAAACAATTAGAATAGCCGTTGCTAGGCAACCAGCTGTATTAGCAACAAATGGATAGAACCATTGAATTCCTTGCGTCCACATTGGGGAGTGCTCATTTTTTAACAACAGGGGGGGTGTTGGATTTGGGGGGGGGTAAAAAAATTTGGACCCCTTGACCGGGGGGGGTAAAAAATTTCAACCTGTTTTGAGGGAAAAAGCCAGCGCGTTACTATGCTACAAAGGGGCGGGAATGCGCGCGATTTTCGGCCTGCTGGGGGGGGGGTAAAATATTTCGACCCCTCTAGCGGGGGGGGGGTGAAAAAATTTTGCGCGCTCCACGTGAAATCTCACCGCCCCCCCCTGTTGTTATAAAATGAGCACTCCCTTAGGGGGGTAGGTATGATTATAATCAAACTAAGGACCATGGAAATGTGTGTTGCTAGGCAGATAAACAATTAGAATAGCCGTTGCTAGACAGATTGCTGTATTAGCAACAAACCGATAGAACCATTCAATTCCTCGGGTCCATATTAGAGGGGGTAGGTTTGATTATAATCAACCTTAGGACCATGGAAATGTGTGTTGCTAGGCAGATAAACAATTAGAATAGCCGTTGCTAGACAGATTGCTGTATTAGCAACAAACCGATAGAACCATTCAATTCCTCAGGTCCATATTAGAGGGGGTAGGTTTGATTATAATCAACCTTAGGACCATGGAAATGTGTGTTGCTAGGCAGATAAACAATTAGAATAGCCGTTGCTAGGCAACCAGCTCTATTAGCAACAAACCGATAGAACCATTGAATTCCTTGCATCCATACTAGGGGGGTAGGTATGATTATAATCAACTTCAGGACCATGGAAATGTGTGTTGCTAGGCAGATAAAAAATTAGAATAGCCGTTGCTAGGCAACCAGCTGTATATGCAACAAACCGATAGAACCATTGAATTCCTTGCATCCATATTAGGGGGGGGGGGGGGTAGGTATGATTATAATCAACCTCAGGAACTATCAAAGGTTGAATAAATATATTATTGTTATCACATAGCATAAATTTGTGTTGTGACACCTTAATCCAAGATGGCGGCACCATCCAAGATGGCGGCGCCCGTTCTGACTTCTGGCAAAGTGCAAACATCATATACCTCATCATATACCACCACTTCGGCATAAAAAAAAGATGCATGTGTTGCAACCTTTTAGAGGGTTACTTACCATTTCTGTCAATGAAGGGAATCTTAATAGGAACATGATGTCTCTGCTGATGGTCATTAGAATATCTGTTCCTACCACCACTGTTGCCTCCATAGCCATGTCCATAGCCATTATTCCCACTGTAGCCCTGGTTATGGCCTCCTCCACCGTAGTTGTCATAGCCATAGCCACGTCCAGCAAACTTGGCTCCAGGAACCTTTTCGACAACTGTGTTGGCATCTTCACTGGCGACATTGTGGCAAACCACTGAAACAATGACATATATTCACCTTTTAATCATGTCTCAAGGTTTATTGAGCTTATGAAAGAGTAATATTTAGCTCAATATTTCTGATTTCCTTATGCCCAGCTCATTGTCTCTAACATGTGTCACAAAAGCCATGTCAATTTAGTATTGTCTGATATCATCTTTGTTTCTGGAAGGTGTTTGAAGCGTGAATAATGTGGACTCCCCTAAATGACTTGTTGATACCATATGATTTGTGGCATGGTTTATGAATTGAGGGATGTATCTGAGATCTGTGGAGGTCATTTGTGGGGTGCGTTTGGGTGACGGATAGTAAGGGACTTGATGGATATGAGAGGGGGAGGGAGATATCTTTGATACTAGAATATGGGTTCAATTTCCCCCCTGACCCATGGCAACTATGTTTTACTCCTCAGTCAAAACAGCAACAGATTAAAATGAAATCATTATGTGCACTATCTAGTGGCTGAAATTAGAACCATCCACATTTACTCACTCAGCAGTTTTAGATAATGCCTGCATGTGTTATTTGACTATGTGTTCCTTGACTTGTGTTTCTTAAATTAAGGTGGATCGATCCCATTGAATGAAAGCGATTAGAATTCTTTTCTGTGGGTATCATACATCATTTGAAATGGAAAACGAAAAGAAAAATGGGAGGTTTTGAGCTACTTTTTAAAGTTTTGAAGAATAAAAGTGTTTTAATCTTACTTTAAAGAAAAGAAAATAACCACATAATTCTGAAACATCACAGATTGATCACAAGGATATACCTTTATCCTAAAAATAGTCTTGCAGTTTCATCACTTTGCATTCTGGGATAAAATGTCATCTTTCAGAGAAAAGCAGGAATAAATTTTCTAAATCTCTTTACATAATCAAAGAAAAATAGTGGTTAAAGTAATCAATTTCAATTTGGAATGAGTACACTTTAAATCTTTTAACAAGGATCTATTGGAGGGCAAGTCTGGTGCCAGCAGGCTCCAATAGCACTATGTTAAAGTTGTAAATAGCTATCTCAACATATGCAAGGAGTAAGTAACTGAATGTTTAACCAGTCCTGCCTGTCTATGTATTTGCTATACTAGTAATATAAACCTGAACCAGTAAGATATTAGCCAGTATGAACTACTTTTAGTTTCAAGATACTTACCAAGAATGAAGAAGGTAAGTGACATCCACATGGTTGCTGTAGTGTTGTTCAAGTTAAACTGATTTTCAAGTTGAGCCCTGCATCTGCATTTATAGCTAGCTTCTACTAATATATGCAATTTCCATTCTATTCACACCTCCATGGCTGCTAATCATGTTGGCATGTCCATACCTCGACCTCTTTAGCTGCAGGCCTTTTGTTGTCCCATTGAACATATAACCCTTTAAGTCCTGCATTATCTATTACTGCTCTTTGTTATTATAATGCATAAATATAGCCCTGGAAGAAGTGTATTAGCCAGTACTGCTTTCATACATTAATTCAACCCAGGCATGCCAGGGGTGCATCCTTACATCAGTATAAAAATGGCATAGTGAATTTGAAGTATTATGTCACCCTTGCAGGGTTATGGGTAAAGGGTTCAAGATCAGCTGACATGAATCCTAAAGTGTTATAACATTCATGAATCTAACACTTTCTGCACTTACTTAATCACTGAGCTGCACACAGGTGCCTATGTTAATAAGGTGCACTGCAGGCACATTGGGGCAACCTTGCGAGCCATGCCTGGACATTTACACACATTGCACATACTGTCCACAGCAAACTATCACAAAGTGTCAACAAAGCACAGTGTGTTCCCACCCAACCATTAGTTTGTCCATACCCAACCATCACAAAGTGTACGCAAATCACCCTTTGTCCACACAAAACCATAACTAAGTGTCCACAAAACGCAGTATGTCTACACACAGCTAGCATGAAGTTTGTATTGTGTGAGCCATGGGGCACAGACAAATTGGAGGTTTGGAATGCAGCCTCACTTCTAAGGCCACATTTTTTACTTCAATGTCGGGCTGATTCTCACGGATTGTTTCGAAGTAGACATTCTTTCTTCTCCACTCTATAAATTGTTCAATATGGGAGATGTATTTGTTGTTTCTATGTATTCTGGTCAGGGACAGTTAGGGCTTCAATGGGAGCCATAGTTTTGCCTATCTGTGATGATAGATAAGGGAGCTGGAGCTCAATAACCACCCTTTTTTACTGAAAAAATGAAAGGACCATTCTTTTAACCTCATATATTCACAATAGAATGATACAACTTTAGAATCATTTATTTTTAATAAATAGTTCCCCAATATAGTAAAGAAAAGTTTAAGACCATGTATGCATATGTGGGCATTAGTGTTTAGACAAACACTTATTGATGTAATTATGTAAGCCAGGACTCTTCAGAAAAGAATTGCATCAATGCCTTCCATTTCCAATTCTTTTAAATACCAAAACACAGGGGTCCGAAGACATACCAAATAATGAAAAAAAACTGCCCAAACTCAGACATTCAGATTTCTATCAAAGCTCGTCATGACTTTATCAAAATAGTCAGAAACCTTGATATGGGAGTTGAAGAGACTAGTGAAAGCCATACCAATGTGATCACATACTGGATATACTCCTGGGGGTCGAGAGGTAACATCATTGATACATGTATAAGCCAAGGCCAAAGGCTGAGGCTTATATCAATGGTATTGACTTGAGACACCAGGAATATATCTGACATACAGTCCTCTTTCATAGATTGATTATGTAAAATAGCCTGATTACAGCTCTTTTTCCATATATGTGGCCTTGGAGGATATCCTGTGTAACCCTCCTAGTAGGTTATAATTATGATCATCAAACATATTTTCTGTGTGTTCTTATAGAAATAGAATGATCATAGCATAATGCTTGAGGAGTGTAGCCTCATTCTAATACAGCATAGTCATATATAAACTAACCATGAACCAATACTCACAGCTGGCTTATGTGGTCAAGGTCCTTGAGGACATGGCACTTCTGGTTTAGGCTTCCAGACCCTGGGTACGGTTCCCATGTAGAGCAGAAGTTTGATATGCTTGATACACTTTTTTAAAATTTTATTTCTTTGGCTATATTCTGATATTTCAAGGAAAAAATGAAAAGAAAAAAGGAAGAAAACGGGGGTGCGGGGCAGAGCCCCTAAATTATACAAGAGCAGCACTCTTGTCTCATGGCATAATGCCTAATCAACATTGGCCCTATATAGTTAGCTGGTCAGCTATTCTGATATTTCAAGGGGAAAAAAGAAAAGAAAACAGGGGCGGGGCGGGTTGGAGCCCCCTATTTATGCAACAGCAGCACAAACTAAACAGCACTCTTAACTTTGTCTAATGGGACAATGCCTCACCAACATAGGCCCTAGTTAACAGGCTCTAACACATGTGGCTGTTTTGTCCTGCTGGTAGGGTACAGGGTACATCTAATTGGGATCCGATTAAATGGGGTTTGAACCCCTCAAAGTTTTTAAGTAGCATTACTCATTTTGCTAAAAAGGCAGAAGCGGTACATATACTATTTGGTGATTAGTATCATTGCATGAATCCCGGTGGATCAATAATTGGTTAGCTGTTGGGCTCAATGTTCTGAGGTTGTGGGTATGGATCCCGCTAGATACCCGGGCTCTCAAAGAGAAAAAAAGCTCTTGAATATCTACTCTGGAAGTTGTACGAGATAAACTTTTGTGAATCAGCTATTCTAAAGGCATTTGTTCCTATACAATCGAGTGCTGATACTGCAATAAGACATTAACATGAGATCTGACCAGGCAGATTAAACCCTTCTTAAAGGTGCACCTGTTCCTTTCTTATGACCCCTATGACCCACCTGTCCTGTCCCTAAAATGAGGTTCAGACACCACCTCAACCCCATCCCAAGATGAGGGGTGCTAGGTTACTCCAAGAATTGGCTTATTCCACCCTGTAAAAAAAGCACATAGAATCTTTCCAAAACCATCCCTAATAGCAATAATGATCAGACCACAGTTGCATTACATTATTTGCAATCCCATGGCATGCCAACAGTATGTAAACACCTCTGAATGCCAAACTATTGTGTTTGCATTGGATCAATACACTATGGCAGTACTGCTACAAAAGTTCCAGCAGTCCTAAAGTTACAGTTATAAATAGGCCTTAATTCAGAGCAAAATGCTTAATATGGTATGATCATGGCCCCACACCCCCCTCTTCCTCTTGAGGAATGGGACCGAGACTGTGCTTCAAATCCTTGGATCTTGGGGATCAGTATCATTTTATTCAAGACAGAATCTTTTAGTGAAAACTGCAAGATATATATTCACCTGTTCTCAAGATTTAAATATATGGATCAACAAGGGAAAGGGGACCTCTGTGCGGGATTTTTGATACCAGGAAGCTCCATATAGCCAGAAACTGCCAGAAATGTTCAAAATATTTCAAAAATCGATCTATACTACTTTTTGATGTAGAATACAATAAGCCACTTAGGAAAATTCGATCTTTGGTGAAAACCTTCCATATTTGGAATGTAAAAAAGAATGTTTTTGGGCCTAAATTGGTATTTTTGCACATGTTGGTTGCCAGGGAAATATGATCTTTATTCTAAATTGAATATCTTTAAAAATTACTGATAGCAGGCCTCACAAGGATATCTATGCTGAAAACTAAATGTTAATACCATTCTAAGATCAAAAGCTGTGACCAAAATTGTGGATCAACAAGGGATAAGGGACCTCCGTGGGGGATTTTTATTCTAAATTGAATTTTCAAGAAATTAATGATCACAGGCCCAACAAAGATTTTTATCTGGAAACGGAATGTAAATCCCATTTTAAGATTAAAAGCTGTGACCAAATGTTGCGGAAAGTTTGGATATTTGGGAATTTTCATATTATGCTAATTAAATAGAGATATCTCTAAAACAAATTGAGATAGAGCTTACTGGCATTTGAGATTGGAGAGTGCCCACACATATTCAAGGAGCCAGAAATTAAACAGTTGTGACGAAACCTGGGAAATCGTAACATTAGGGGGAATAGCCATAAATGCTTTAAACATGATATTTCAGGAGATATAGCTAAAAATGTGAATACTTAAGAGAAAATGACCTTAGACTAACTTTTCCCAAGGAATCTTTTGAAGCTATTATCAAAATTCTATTTTCATTCCAAATTGGTCTAATTTGGAATGTAAAAAGAACGTTTTTAGCCATTTTTAGCCCATTTGTTGATATTTGGTTGCCATGGCAACCATCAATTCATTCTGTTGGAATAAAAATCATCCCTATCCATGAGGATTTCAGAACTGAAAACAGAATGCTAATATTCCTACCAGATCCAAATCTATGTACAATAATATGCATTTATTGGTTTAATTTAGAATAATTATGATTTATATGGATTATTTGAAAATAGATTGATATGTGATCGCATTGCAGTCTATTCTGAATTCCTACATGTCCCTACCATCCCATGTTTGAGATGTCATTTCTCAGCAACTATTTCAAATATTTTGATGCTTGAAGTATCAAATTGTAGCTGAAGACATGAACTTAAATAAAGGTGTTTCCCCCTAATGTCACGTTTTCCCACGTTTTGTCACAGATCTCCAGTAGAAGTGGTACCTGCTAATGATATATACCACTGCAAAGCTGACGACCTCAATTTTATAATTGAGTTTAACCTTTGGAGGACCCTTTTCCCTCGACATTTGAAACAAATTGGTTATTTGGTAATTAGCATAATCATGCTAATTGGATAGAGATATCTCTGAAACAAATAAATGTAGAGCTTATTGGCATATTATATTAGACAGTGCCCACACATATTCAAGGAGCCAGAGTGGTGGATACAAATTTATTAACGAGCCCTCCTTGGTCCTGCGAATGCAGTAATAGTGTTTCTAACAGCAAATAAAATGGTTCAGGTTGCCATGGTGACCATAAGTAAATGATTTTATATTGTACATGCTATATAGTTTTGTTAGACAAAGTCCAACTCAAGACCTTTCAGTAAATGTTAAATGACCCTTGTCTGAAAATAGAAAATGAAGTTAGTGCATGCCTTCCAACATCAGAACAGCAGTGTTGAATAATATGGATATTGATCAAATAGTTCTGGGCAGCAAACGGTCATGCATCATTAGTGTAGTCTGTTCTGTCTACGGCTCCCATAGCCTACATTACAAAGAGGAGTTTGGATGCAAAGCAACATAAGCACCATTCTTAAAATAGAGACAAAAATCTACAATCTGACAAAAATGAAGATTAGAGAGAAAGTGAAATATAATCCCTGAACAATTTCTCCAAGATTTACTATTTTTCATATCATTAAGACCTACTCAGTATACATTTTGTTGCCAAAGTATAATAATTGACCCCAGGGTGTCTTTACAAAATCACTATATGCTTCAATTCTGGCATGGATTTATGTTGATTTGCATCCAAACTCTTCAAATAGTCATCAGCTGACTATATTGAAAACCTCAGGGTCTTCATTTTGACAATACCAAAATTGACAATCTTCAAGTCCAGATACGCCTTCCATCCAGTGTCAAAGAAAGAAACTATTTACAAAGATCATTGATCATGAGCTATTAGTGGTGACAGGATGCAGAGTTGTCTTAATACCTTTTTGGCCATTCCCTTCACCCACCGGCATGTAATTTATAACCAGGTATGCTACTTCAATCAACCAAGAATACACCAAGACTATAAAAGGGGTGCCCCCGCTGGAGGGGAGCACTGATCGGAGACTACATATATATACCATTCTCTATAGGAAAGCACTGCCACCTGCCATAATTTATTATGACAACCTAGGTCGTCACTATGACAAGGTTCAGTTTCCCTGGGTTTTCTGTCTGAACTCGTTAGTCAGAGACCACTTCCCGTTTTAACCTTAACAGAGCGTCAGACAAACGTGCAGACAGAAGAGGATCAGAGCTACTCGTATTCCATATTTGACTACAATTTCGCTAATCGTTCCATCCTAAAAGCACACATGAGGGTAGATGCCTCTGACCATCCTTTTCTCATCACTATTTACAACAACTTAAGGTACCGGTACATCCTGAAGAAGACTAATGAATTTAGTCGAAACGTCGATATCAATCAATTAAGCCCACCAATTCAATTCTACTTTCTCTACCTTGTACATATTCTCTGCAAAATAAAATTCCACATAATAATATAAGACTGTGTATGTTTTTTTGTGCATCCGACCACCTTTAGTAACTTAAGGTACACATCCCTCTGCACACATCAAAGAGGACATAATATTATTATCTGTACAGGCAAGAGCCAACTTTAAAATTGATTTCATAAGCTTTCCAGTGAAATATTACACTAGAAGATTTCATTTCTGTTTTTTGAGAAACGACTTTATTAATATGTGTGGGCACTGCCCGATACATAATCTCAAAATGTTCAAGATGTCCCTAAGAATGCTTATTTGCACACTGGGGAGGGTGTGGATTAGAACTCTTATTCTCACACTGTATGGGGTGTGTATAGAAGCTGTTATTGCCACACTAAGTTGTAGGACTACAGGGATTCCAGGGACAACTTTCCAATCTGTGATAATCTTAGAAATCAATAATCTTAAAATTCAACTATCTTAAGATATTAAAAATCTTAACACCAGGCCTAGACCCCCCTACACATTTACGTTTTTAGCAGAGAAAAAAAAAGTGACTTGTCCTGGAACCAAACCCTGGCCTCCCATACAAGAGGCAGGCACCATACCTACTGCTCCACATGGGCTATTGGTAATAGCCATGGATTTTTACATGTAGTCTTTCCTGCACCATACTGGGTGTGTGAATAAGGATCATTATTTGCACCCTGTGGGCGTGGGAATAGCAGCCGCTATTCGCAAGCCTGTGGCGTCCGGATAGCGCTTGCCGTACAATTTTGATGATTAACAGGCCGTGAAATACGGACGAGGGCTATTTCAAGGGGGGATGTTAAATACGGCCTTCCTTGATTTAGTCAATGGGAGTGCCGTATTCACCATGAAATAAAACACCTACACCTTTTCTATTTTGGCAAATTTGTGTCATATGTGTCAGCCCATAGCCTCGTACTCCTTTCACAATAAATTGACTGTAAATGACTGATAATTATTGCATATTATCGACTAGCTCTTGCCTTCTATTTCCTCCACATCAACTAAACTCCTGAGACATGATAGCGAATGATTAATACATCACACAGGTAGTTCATTTTTGAATTGATTTATTGTGATAAATTCGAGTAAATACTGTATACATTGTTCAGAAGGTAAATCATCATTTATACCTCCAGTTCAACACCTTCAATTGCTAGTTCTTAGGGCTACATGAAGAAAACAGAGATAGCAAATAATAGCAGGTTGATTATCTTATGCTCTGAGCAGGAGTATGCTGCAACTAGAATACCTAGGTTGTTAGAATACATGGGTTGAGGAAAGGGACATATTTCTGTTGATGGTATCTTTTAAAATCCTCAGGTATCTTGTCCTGGATGAGGCCAGCTGCCTTAAGGACACGTTCATTGTCATTACAGAAGTCTCTCAGGACCGCGGTGCCGACTATAGTATTAGCACAAGTTACGGGTGCTGCGGTAATTCTCATAGTGGGCTTCTTCCAGAGATTCTTGGCTTCATCTACCAGAACACAGTAATTGTAGGTGACAACAGGGTCAGCAGTCGAAGTTGTATCACACACCACATCACCAGGGAATCTGCAGCCTGATGTGGTTAAACAGAAACAGTCAAGTATAAGTTCAACTTAAGATACATTATCCGCATTACAGATATCACTCCCAACCCTGAATGATATTGGGCATATTTTCCTGGCTCTGATAAAAAATATAAGAATTACTATTGATGTTTCAGCCATCAAATTATCCATTAAAAATCATTGTTTGAGGGGTATTTTGCTCCTCCTCTCTCTGGGCAGTGAGCAATGATATAAGAAACAAGTTATATTCCATGTGACATGTGGGAAGTGCTCCACATCTAACAATTTGTCCAACGGATAATAAAATCAGCTTTGACTATTACAATGACTTTTTACACTGCCCACTGAAGTAAATGTACACTTGAACTAATGGTTGTAAGTCCTTCTGTGTTGGTGTGTCTGCTTGATTCTAAACAGTCTGGCAATAATCAGACAGAGAAGTTGTTTAGCTCAACCAATCTACTTGTATCGTGATTATTATTAATTTCATGAGGTCTAACAAACAAGATGCATGTGGTTCAACCTTTTAGAGAGTTACTTACCATTTCTGTCAATGAAGGGAATCTGAATAGGAACATGATGCCTCTGCTGATGACCATTAGAATATCTATTACCACCACCGCTGTTGCCTCCAGAGCCATGTCCATAGCCATTATTCCCACTGTAGCCCTGGTTATGGCCTCCTCCACCGTAGTTATCATAGCCATAGCCACGTCCAGCAAACTTGGCTCCAGGAGCCTTTTCGACAACTGTGTTGGTGTCTTCACTGGCGACCTTGTGGCAAACCACTGAAACAAAGACAAATATTTATCTCAATGTTTCTGATTGTTTTATGCACATTGTCTATAACATGTAACACAAATGTCTATGCCTATTCAATATTGTCTGATATCATCTTTGTTTCGGGAAGGTGTTCGAAGCTGTGTAGGATGTAATGAGGGACTCCACAAATAAAGTGGACTCCCCTAAATGACTTGTTGATATCATATCAAACTGGCCTTTTTTCCGGGTATTTTCAAAATGAACCAGTTCCCACAGAGATTTTGGAAAAAATGTTTTTCTGCTTAGAGAAATTAATTTTGAGAGAAAATGAACCCTTGCTTAGGGAAATTTTGGTAAAAATGGACATTTTTATAAGGGTATTTTGAAAACGAGTGGAGATTTTGGTAAAAATGGTATTGATTCAGAGGAATTTTGGTCAAAATTGACCATTGCTTAGGGAAATTTTGCAAAAGTTGACCCTTGCTTAGGGAAATTCTTCTCAAAAGTGGACCCTTGCTTAGGGAAATTTTGTAGAAAAAGTACCCTTGCCAGCCGTACACATGTGTATGCAACATATATTAAGTGCCCCCCTGGGATAAAATGTCATGTTGTAGCATATATCAAGCAATTTATTCACTTTCATGCTCTTTCAAATTCAATTTATTACTTCATAAATGAAAGCTCCAAAAGAATGTTAGAAAGTGCCTGAATTACCAGGGCTGCATGATAACGACAAAATGACATAGTGCATTTAAAACACTATCCTTCACATAAATGATCAACCACAGTTAGTACTGAACCATTGTATGAGGCACACATGTGGTGGCTATAATATATAGATAACTATGTCTGTAGTTATCATTTGGAAAGTGCCTAATTATAAGTTTTCAAATGGACATTGTGACAATATAAACATTTTCAGTTTGTTCCCCAAAATACTTCTACCCTTACTGTCCACAGTGCCCTGTGAGCTGATTGATGTAAGGGGTACATATCCTGTACCAAATGCTGGTGTCAATCAGCAAAATTACGGACCTTTATGCAGAAGACTAATGAGATCAGCAGAACCTGTAGTCATCACAAGGAACACTGTTTCAATGGAATGCCTTGACAGAAGTGCATCATAGACTGCTAGTACCCCTGGTGTGGCATAACCATATTATCCAGAAACTAACAGAAAATGGACACTTTGGGGGAAAAATCCCCAAACCAGTTTGTTACATGATAGCTATCCCAATGTGTAAGGATTAAGTGGCTGAATGTCTAACCAGTCCTGCCTGTTTATGTCTTTGCTATACATGTTATATAAACCTAAATCAGTAGGATATTAGCCAGTATTGACTTCTATTAGTTTCAAGGGACTTACCAAGAATGAAGAAGGCGAGTGACATCCACATGGTTGCTGTAGTGTTGTTCAAGTTAAACTGATTTTCAAGTTGAGCCCTGCATCTGCATTTATAGCTAGCTTCTCCTAATATATACACATTCCATTCTATTCACACCTTCATGGCCTCTAATCATGTTGGCAGGTGCATACCTGTACCTCTTTAGCTGCAGGCCTTTTGTAGTCACGTTGAACATATAACACTTAAAGGCCTGCATCATCTATTAATGTTCTTTGTTATTATAATGCATAAATGCAGCCCTGGAAGTCTATTAGCCAGTACTGCTTTCTCACATTTATTCAACCCTGGCAAGTAAGAATGCCAGGGGTGCATCCTTACATCAGTACAAAAAAATGGCATTGTCAATTTTAGGTGCTCTGTCACCCTTGCAGGGTTATATGTAAAGGATTCAAGATGAGGAGACTTGAATCCTAAAGTGTTATGATGTTAATGAACCTAACACTTTCTCCACTTAGTTAATCATGTCACCGCCTCCATGGACTATAACACTTAATACATGTGATGATTAATAATATCCCAGAAGGAATGGTCAGCTGAAGATGCCTTGCATTTCCAATTCTGATCCGAAAACTTATACCTTCAGATTTCTATCAAAGCTCATCATGACTTCATGAAAATAGTCAGAAACCATGGGAAGGGGGGTTGTACTAGATTAACCTCCGTGAATCAGCTATCCTAAATCATTTGTTACAATACATTTGAGTGCCTATACTGCAATAAATGATCAACATGAGATCTGACCAGGCAGATTAGACCCTTCTTAATTATAGAGACACATACGGAGGTAGGTTGGGGAGGGAGGGGAAGGCACAGGGAATGTCAGTGAAGGGACATGGGAGATCGAACAAGGGACAGAGAAGGTCGGGCAAGGCACTGGGAATATCAGAGACGAGACAGGGGAGGTCGAGCAAGGGACAAGGAAGGTCGAGCAAGGCATTGGGAATATCGGAGAAGAGACAGGGGAGGTCAAGCAAGGTCGGGCAAGGCACTGGGAATATCGGAAAAGAGACAGGGGAGGTCCAGTACTGGACTGAGTTGGGGAAATCCTACCTTTAACCCCATGCCGGGAGAAAAGCGAGTGAGGGGGTTTCTCCCCTTGGTTTTGGGTGGAAATACATGTAATTTTAGGTTCAACCAGACAATCCGATTTGCTAATACCTTACCATTATTTGCTGAAAAACATTCACCTACATACAAGTAGACAATTTAATTGGCTAGGTATATGTGAATGGGCTAGTATGAAAGTCTTGTATTTCTTGAGATATAATGATTTAAATGACAAAATATAGCCTAAATAAGGTACATTTAAATGTGGACTCCTACCCCCCTCCCCCCACCCCTCCCCAGCCCACCTGTATAAGATACTGCACTGGGAGAACTCCCCTTGGAGGTGTAGACCGGCGGCGGCCCTTATCTCTACCGGCGGCCCTTATCTCTGCAGAGATAAGGGCAGGAGGCCGACCTGAGGGCTGCACTAAGTAAGGGGAGATTTCCCCTTGCTGGAAGAAACCCCACTGCAGGCTAATATACCTATGATGGAAAATATCCCGGATTGTCCAGGCCTGCTGAGCAGGTCGGGGAAGGCACTGGGAAAGTCAGGGATCCTTTAAGGGACGCACCCTGTACAATGCGGCCCTTAAAGGTATGCTTAATGCAATATAATGAACAAAAATAACAGACTATGCCCATTCATATAATCACCAATGCAACTATGATAAGTTGCAAGGTAGGTAACACAAGAGAGGTTTCTCCCCTGTGTGGATCAATGTTGGTATCAGGGTGTGTGTGTTTAGTTGAATGGTACCGTGAATTCATAAGTATAAGAAAATGTAGTCCCTGCCCTACCCTCTCCCTTCCCTGATATTCCCAGTTTCTTCCCCGACTTCCTTCCCCCTTCCCTGACATTCCCAGTGTATTCCCCTACTTCACATATCCCTTCCCTGACATTCCCAGTGTATTCCCCTACTTCACATATCCCTTCCCTGACATTCCACCGCCTGATATTCTTCTGTCCATTCCTCGGTCTATACAACAACTAACCCTTTTCCCCCATATGTAGCATATGGACCACCGTATGCAGCATATTGGGCCAAATACCAATGAGGAAAAACGGCATCCTGATAGTCTGTATGTATAGGCCTAGTGAGGGGCAGTGATTTCATGAGGAGTATTCATAATGGCCACCAGAATGTTAATATCTCTGTAAAATCATCTTCCTTTGGTTATACTTTAAAAAA
This sequence comes from Harmothoe impar, assembly GCA_947462335.1. Taxonomy (NCBI): domain Eukaryota; kingdom Metazoa; phylum Annelida; class Polychaeta; order Phyllodocida; family Polynoidae; genus Harmothoe; species Harmothoe impar. Next base: position 30,058,628 of record OX381716.1, on the reverse strand, counting down.
TAAATATGGATTAAAGTTCCAAATACATGTTTCTGAGGTCAAGTGATCCAGATTTATCATGTTTGAGAAAGTTGACTGCATTTGACATATTTTGACATTTTAATGAGGCAGCTGTCCAATCATAATGCGTTTTTGAGAAATACAAATTTCTGGTGATTTAGATTAGATAACTCTTTAAGGTGCATGATATCCATATCTGAAGAAAAGAATTCATACAGCTCTTTAAGATAAGGAAGCTATCCACCAATTTGAATACTATGATACTGACTTGAGGATGTGGAATGGGATAAATACAAAGTATGGGTTCTGTCAACTCCCTATCATTTCTGTAATAGCCATGTACCCATACATCCATGAAATGGCCAAAAAGTGCAACTTTGGACGAGCGATGAAGGAGCCCATTTATTCACACCCAAAAAACAACCCTTTCTCATGTACCCGCTGTGGGGCCTTTATCCACAAAATGTCCTTTATCCCACAAAATAGTATAGTTTTGTTAGATAAAGGCTGACCACGGGCCTTTATCCAACAAAAGGCATTTTTCTATGTGGGATAAAGGCTTTTGTGCTTTAACGCCTATTTTGTGGGATAAAGGCTCGTGGTCAGCCTTTATGTAACAAAACTATACTCTTTCGTGGGATAAAGGACATTTTGTGGGATAAAGGCCCCACACCTGTATGGTCCACAAATGGTTCAGTAGTTGAACCAGCAATGAGCAATGCCATATAATTCACTGAAGTGACATGAGGTGGGAATGGAACTCAGTTGAATTAGCTTTTCCCGCATCCCTAATCAATATAGCAACCAGTGTGACAGCCCCCACAAATGTAGATGCAGGCAGATGGATAGGAGATGCTCAAAATAGAAACAGGCTGTATAATTATGTCGAAATAAAATCAGGAATGAAGAAATTCAACTTGACACATCTTCCGTTTCAGAGACTAGTTACACTGCTGGCGCAAGAGATCATGAGCTTTGCACATATATATATATATATATATATATATATATATATATATATATATATATATATATATATATATATATATATATATATATATATACAACATATATATATACAACATCTCTCTCTAATATTGAGACAAGAATATTGCCAGCAGATAAAGCAGCTCTAGCTGATGGTATTTGGCCATCAGAAATTGAAAACAGCGGCAAGCCAAAAGATTAACCACTACTGCACCAAATACCATGGGTACAAGGAACTCCTTGGAATACCATACTCAAAATCAATATGGATAGAGTAGGTCTGCAAGTCATGGTTGTCTTTGATGGCTACAGCAGTGAACACAGCACAAAACGCCTGGCACATGCAGAGAGAAGTGACAGTTATTATGGTTCATTTTGATCCTTTACTGACATTACTGACAGGAAAAGAGAAGTTCTCTCAAAGAAGGATACAAACACCATACATCTATGATCAACATGCAGGATTCTGGTTGTGAGGTGCATCATGTCAGGGGTCATATATATTTAATTGTGGAGACAGCTGTGGTAGCTGCAGAAAGCAGACAGACAGTTACATAACCAATGACACTGAACACCAAAGAGAAATATCCAGAAACAAAGAAATCTTTGGAAGTTAGCGGCTACCAGATCACATTCAGGCAATACTTTGGTTATCCCTGACCATGCATTGTTCAGGCACTACACCTAGGGTGTTTGGTATTGGGAGAGAAGTTGACCAAGTTGGGAGGTGTCTTTCAATCCAACAAGCTAAAATATAAATGAGAATACAAATGGGATGCGCTCCGAGTGGAACACAGCTTGCTAACATTAAAGCCTCAGTATCCTCGCATTTGGACAGACCTTTTTGCTCCTATAGCTTGCTAATTTGCATTGAAGGACCCGCCAACTTGTCACTACAGTTCAAATTATGCAGGTCTGTAGGCCCGGCACACCCTGGGGGGAGGCACTAGCTATACATCTTTAAGTGTTTGTTCTGATTGCCTGCTGCACAGGAGAATGCCCTACCATCCCGGGGGTCCACTACTCGACTTTTGGTTACTATGTGTGTACACAAACTGAAAGAAAAGGGGCCCTTTTTGGGCCCTGCCTACTGTGCACGCAGGCCCTCTCTAGGAGGTACCTTTTTAAAAATTCATTTTGGGCCAAAGTGGTACCTTTCTAGAGCACATATTTGGGAATTTGTATAACATTTACCAGATCATAATATTTTAAATGACCACTGGGCAGGGTGACTCTGAATCACCCAGTAATGTGTTAATGTAAATAACCATGCATGTATGATTAGACACATATGAAAACATAAATTCAACATATTATATTGTATAGTGAAAGCTATGTACCAATATAACCAAGGGATTATTAAAAGCAGATTTTAGTGTAACCAGCGCCTTCGGCGACTGGGATTATGGGTAAAGAGTAATGTTAGGGCCTGCCCCTTCCCCCCCCCCCCCAACCCCTCACCTCCTGCCCTCTATGATGGTAGGAAGAGAGCAGGAAACACTTTTATTACATTGGTAGGAGGCGTCCCTCTGACCCAGAGAGCCATTAGATACGTCACCATGGAGAAGCGTCCCTGACTACTGTGTGCGCAGTGCGTTCATGCTTCAAGCAGAGTCTCCAGCAGGGGCTCGACTCGCAAATTTAGAGTTGCATATCTCAGAGATTATAAAAGGACTTACTATCATATTCAAACTGTGTTGTTAAAGGAACATTTATCAAGATATTCCGTTGTATTTGGTCCATACTTTTCTATAGTGATCTTATTTTAGTTTTATTATAAATGTCCAAACAATGTGGACATTTGTATAATTCTTTGCCTTCTGTTGTCAGGCACTTTGTGCGAGAGTAGGGCATATTATATATATTATATATTTTTAGGTGACAGTGGCTTCCCCCTTTTTTCCCTTGAAACAAAGATTGCAACCCTAATTATAGGTCTAAGTAAGTTATTGTTATGTTTAATAGGGTTGCATCTATACAAATTGTCCTCAGTAAATGACACCCATCAGGTCAGCATCAAGGACAACATGTGAGTAGTGACTGTATCATTGGTTAATTGTTCAACCTTAACTTGCTGGTTATTAAGTTTTGAATCTTGTGTTAAGTCTATACCACCCTCAAGTAAATGATCTATTGGCTACAGGTATATTGGTATAATATTTCCGGGAGTGTATAAATGTGGTCGTTTAAATATCAATTGTCAACTATTGCTTTTTTCTATTCTCAATTTATTTTTTTATTTTTTATAAAGTTATTGAAACGATATAAAATTGTCAATATCTGCAGGCAATGAAATTGAAATGTGGAGACATATTTTACTATGGCTTTCCATACAGGAGAGTCAAAGACATTACCTTTAGTTTTTAAGTTTGTATTAACATGTTTTTATTCTTGCACACATGGACTTACAGGGGTGGCTGAAGTTGCCTATACCCTTGTTACAATTGGATGGGATAAAAGTAGCGTCTTAACTGTAAACCTTGATGAGAGGGGGTGGATAGGACAAGCAGTAATAATTAATGGATGACGGGGAGGTCTTGACGGGCAATGAGAGATGGGGCAATATAATGCATTTGAACTGCAGAAGTATAAAGAACAGATTTGATGATTTTAATGTACTGCTGACTACAGCTGATATGGACATAATCACCTTGTCTGAAACATGGTTGGACGAGAGAGATGATAATGTTAATTTCTCACTGTGTAATTATAATATTTTTAGAAAGGATAGATTGTGGGGACAAAGAGCTAATGATGCTCAGCTCCCGAAAATTGGGGGAGGCTTGGCAGTTTATGTCAGGAAATTTATACACGTGTCGGAGTTTGAGTATTTTAATTTGAATAGATCAACCCCAGATATTGAGGCGCAGGTGCTACAAATTGATGTTCCACATAAAAAGAAGGTTATTTTAATAATGTATATAGACCTCCAGAGGGAGACTTCCATAAATTTTGGGATGGTTTAAAGGACATCATGAGTAACATTAGACGTAGACATAGACATAATTTGTATGTTACTGGTGATGTTAATATTAATATGTTGGATAAACAAAATGCTGATAGACAAACCCTAGAGGCCGGCTTGAATGGTTATGGTATGACAAACCTGGTCAAAGAGGCAACTAGGCTGAGTGATAATGCAACATTATTGGATGTTATTTACACAAATGAAGATTGTGAGTTTACATGTTCCAATAGTCCTATAAGTCTAAGTGATCATAATTTGATAAGTGCCACTAGATCTGACAGAGTAACACATAAAGGCAAAAAGTCTATCCAGGCCCGTTACCTCAAACATTATGACATTCAAGTGTTAAATCAAAGGGTAGCTGAGTTAGACTGGACTGACTTTGATCAAAGTGATGATGTCAATGAGTGCTGGAATTTTATTCATGCAAACATCACCCGGATAATGGACAATATGTGCCCCTTCAGGGAATATAGAGTTAAAGAACAAGAAGAACCTTGGATGACCAAGACCTTAATAGCTGAAATAAAAAATAAGGACAGAGTGTGTCTGCGACTCCGTAGAAGAAGACGTGAGAATTGGAAACATTTAGCCAATGTAGAAAGCAACAAAATTACAAAATTATGTAGAACAGCAAAGAAAAACTATATCCAAAACAAAATTGAAGAAGCAGATGGGGACTCTAAGAAATTCTGGCATGAAATTAACAAACTATTACCGGGGAAAAGTAAGGGTGACAATCTAGTTAAATTAAAAGATGAAGATGGCAATTTGGTAGGGGACATTCCAAATTTCATGAATAAATACTTTGCGGGTATTGGTAATAAATTGGCACAGAAATTCAATTCAAACTGGTCCTTCTGGGGAGATGAACACGTGACAAGTCTCCTTGATGAGATTATCACAAATAAGGATGAAGTGAGTAAAATCTTGGAACGCATAGTACATACACATATCACCGAATTCTATGAGGTTAACAATATCTTAAGCTGAAAACAAGGTGGCTACAGAAAGGGTTTCTCGACAGTCAAAATTATTGGAGACTTAACAGACGATATTTTAAGGGAGAGGAATAAGGGCAATAGTACAATAGCAGTGTTTATAGATTTTAAAAAAGCTTTTGATATAGTAGATCACAATATACTTTTGGCAAAATTATCTAAACATGGAATTAAAAACAATCTTCTAAATTGGGTAGCAAATTACTTATCAAACCGAACACAAAGATTATAAATAAATGGTACCCACTCTGATGAAGCTGAAGTATTGTATGGCGTCCCACAAGGTTCCATATTGGGACCTTTATTGTTTTTGACTTTCATAAACGACGTTGAAAAATGCTGTACAGAAAGTTCCATATCGTTATATGCAGACGATACTGCCCTATATGCGTCAGGACTGCACTGTAATGAGGTTGCAAGGAAACTCCAACATGACTTGAACAGATTTTCCCGATGGTGTAATCAAAATAAATTGACTGTAAATGTGGGTAAAACCAAATATATGATTTTTAGACACAAACAAACTGTAGTAGATATCTCTCTGAATGGCATAAGGTTGCATAAAGTGCCCACCTATACGTATTTGGGACTAATTTTAGACCCACATCTTTCATATGAGAAATTCATGAATAGCCAGATACGTAATGTTAATTACAGAGCCTATGTGTTATTAAAATCTCTCGATATTTGGACAGCAAATGTATGATAATGATTTACAAGACATTATATTACCTGTAGTGGAATATGGGGATATTTTGTATGCATGTATGGGAACTACTGCCCTCAAAAAGTTCCAAAGATGTCAAAATAGATGTATAAAGATTGCTTTAAAACTGCCGTATATGACGAGCACAGAAGTAATACATAAGAAGGCAAATCTGAATTTATTGAAAGATAGAAGGGAGTCACACCTTGAGATGGCAGCTTATATTAGGTCAAGGGACGACAAATACGTTGACCAAAGGTTATTAAGAACCAGACTATGGGATGGCCCCATGCTGACAGTAAATTTCCCACATTTAACTCTGTACCAAAAAAGCCTAGAATATAATCTGGCAACAATATGAAACAATTTGGATGTAGAGATAAGAACAACCGCTAGCAAAGCCCTCTTCAAATCTGACCAAAAAACCAAGCTTTGGAATAAAATCCCAGTACCTCCTCGACATGAACAAATCCCATAGTCTACAGGTTTTATACAGGTTTTATACAGGTTTACAGCATACATCTTTCAGTATTTTTGCCTGTCACTCCTATCAGTTCATCCATGGTCACATATACATTGACAAGCAAATTACAATTTATCTACCCCACATAAACTCTCAATATAAATTCAGAAAGTGAGGGAAACCTCGTCGCAATTCTTAATAATTGCCACCAGGAAATTCCCGAGCTAGAGCTACTTGTTTTTTTCCCCTGTGCTACAAACATGTTTTATTGCTATTTTGCACCAGGACACGTATAGAACAAACATGCCAAATTATATTACAGTTTAGCATTAAGGTATTTTCATACTAACTATTGTTATCAAGCAGAAATGTCATGCAATGATAGATGGGTAAGGTTGTTGCCACAAATGGGATGCATAATCCTAAAAGCAGCCTGCCTTATTTTCTGAGAGATTGTAATACAAAGACAAAATGTATCTGTTTATGTGGAAAAGAAGGAAATAAAGGCTATTTAAACTCAAACTCAAACTCAACTCATTATTTATCATTTTTTAAATACAATAAGATTCTGAGAATTACGTTGACAAAGAGAAGAATTATTAGAACTGAGACCTTTAAATATTAATTGAAGTCGATTTATTAAAAAAAATCGAGTTAGCCTTGAAAAAAGTACATATTACTAGGTAGTCTCTTTTGGTTTATCTGTTCCCGTCGAGTGTCACAGAGCTGATTCAATGGAATGAGTAGGCCTACCAGCGACCTAATGCGGTTTTTAAAGTAGGGTAATAATAACCCCGGTGTGTGGGTATCATGGCGAGCTTACCTAAGCATGTGTTGCCTTTGTTTGCCCACACTGTGACGTACAGAACTGTATAGCAGAGGTTAGTTCCCATTGCCTCTACGTCCCAGGGTCATGCCTAGGGGGCAAACAGAGGCACCCACATGGTTAGGTAGTTGTACCATGATAGCATCATTGTTCCTTACAGTATTATATTAGATTATACCTACGTTTTCTCAGTCTAGTTTTTATTATAATAGGCCTCATGGTACATGTGCAATGCAGTATGGATCTCATTTAGAGCGATATGCCTATATTTTTGATAATGAACTACATGTTATTTATTCTAGCTGGGTGAGATATGGTTCATGTACCCTATGAAATATCAACCATATGGCGCTTGTTTGCCCCCCCCCCCGTTCTATTATTTGGTGTGATCTACAACTCTAACCTTTGCTAGGCTATATATATGTAACTCGACCTATTACCCCTGCACACTCTTCACACACTGTCAGTACAGGCCTTGAGCCTCTGCCCTTTATTTTTTATGGAATACTGCAGTGCCATTGACTTAACCAAGGAAGGCCGTATTACACCCCCCCCCCCCCGTGAAATAACCCTCTTCCGTATTTCAGGGCCTGTGACGTCATCAAAAATGGCAGTTTGTTTACATTTGAACGGGGCAGAAAAAAGCTATTTTAGCCCCTCAACCCCCCTAAAGGTCCTAATGATTTAATTTGAATCGAAAAAGATAAAAAATAAACACAAAGGCATACTCGATTTTGGTTTGTTGGTGGGTTATTTCACCTAACGACCCTCGGGCAGCATTTCACTTGGCCTATGGCCTCGTGAAATACGGCCCGAGGGTCAATGCGTGAAATAACCCACCAACAGACCAAAAACTCGTGCACCTTTGTCTATATATTAACCCTTTAAGGGCCACATAGTGCATTGCTGCTTAAATAGGATTGGCACACAGTTGGGGTGTGGCTTATACACAAGTTTTATATTACAGAACTAAAATCGCCACGATCAGACCCTAGTGTGGCTTATAGAATTGACCCAGAGTCTAATATGCGAGTTAGGTTTATACTCAAAGCTTTACAGTCAGTTTGATATACCCCATAGGGTCGCCATGAGGCACGCATCAGGACGACCACCAGCATATTACATTAAAGCACTATGCAGCCCTTAAAGGGTCTTTGCTTGCCTGCAGAAGCCGGACCCGTGATTTATCAGTCACACCTGATCAGGGGCCTGTTACATCATAGGGGTAGGCTCTCTATAATAACTTGTTTGAATGGGCAATCCAAATGCCCTCATGCCCTTATAAGGTACATAGTATTGGAGGTCGGCAAAGGGGGAGGGGCACAAGGGTGACACAGCAATGCCCTCTAGTGTTGTGCGAGCATGTCAAAACATGAAGATACTGGGGCTTTAAGGTGCTAAAACAGCTGTATTGAGAATGGAATTGACTGTTCAGCAGATTGTACTAAATGCCATGGTGCATGTTCAAACATGTCAATATCTCCAATTAAGAGTCAACTGATGCTGAATCCAGCCAATGAGACTATACCTATATATATATATATATCTGCCAGGTCCAACCCTATAGACAATTATCTAGGTGTTTACTTTAGTTTATGACATATTTAATTCACAAGGTGATTTTATGATTATGATACAATTCAATGGACTATCAGTCCCAAAGGATGAGATGAATGAGTTATATCATACTCTATTGACATTAATGTAGCAATGCCGTGGACAGATCATGGCATCGAATTGAAAAAGTATGTATTTAGCCGGTCTACAAAGTCAACTCATCAGGCCTGCAACAGTATGGCTATGACAACACATAGATTTCAAGCTCAAGTACTTGGATAGGCTAGCAGTTATCTAATTAACCATGCAAAATGGTTGCCAGCTATCTCATATTAAACAGCAATATTAATTCCTTATCATCTAAGATGGATATCATGTATCTTAAATTTCCATGTTATTTTACATGAGCCAGAAATGTTTACTAGGTAGTATTTAAGAAATCACTGTGATTTGACCATAGTCTCATTAAAAATTAAAAATGGCCACAACCTACCTTCTCAAAAGTGATGAATCCGAATTCCGTGGCCTCAGACACATACATTACGAAGTTAAAACCATGTTTCTATGCAAGTTATAACCAGAGAAAGAAGGTTTTCTAGAAATGTTAAGGCTTTGTGGCCATCTTGAATAACTATCCCCTAAAAGATAGTCTGATATGACTGTGTTGTAATGATGTACCTAATGACTTGATGAAAGCTATGGTACCAAACTGTTCTAATTAATGGTGGCATTTTTGAAAAATTGACTGAACTATTATTATAGACTTGCATGCAAGATAGACTAGACAAAGTCCCTCTACTTGATAGGCTAGCAGAGCTCTATCTAATTAGATATTCAAAATGGCAGCCAGCTTCTTTATGTTAAAAGTAGTATTGATATCTTCTGAATATGAATACCATACAATTTAAAGTGTTTATTTTAGATAAACCAGAAGTGTATAATACTCAAGAAATCTCATGATATGATTTGACAGTGACCTCATTGCATTTTCAAAATGGCCACCACCTTCCTCCTCAAAAATGATAAATCTGGATTCCTTGACCTCAGAAACATATATTTTGACATTTAAACTATGTTTCTATGTTCATTATAACCAGAGAAAGAAGATTTTCTAGAAAGCGTGTCAAAATTTGTTCAGTCCCAGCCTCCAGGCAAGTTGAAATTGAGCGCGGCCGACTCTTTAAGCTATATAGTAACGCACTGGCTTTTTCCGCTTAAAAGGGCTGTAATTTCTTTGGTCCCCCCCTTCAAGAGGTCCATTTTTTTTGTTCCCCCCCAAATCCACCAACCCTCCCTGTTCTTAATAAATGACCACTCCCTTATCAGGAAAAATATATTACATACTTTTTCAAGTTGTTCCACATGGACATAATGACCATCAAAATTAGTACATTTTGATGTAGAGTTCTATTTTTTCATAAAAACATTTTAATGAGAAAATTACATGGAACCAGTTAGGCATTATATGTAATTGATACATATAGATGTGCTTTCTAAGGAAAACAATAGAATACAGTGTTTACAGTTGTTTCACATTTGCTAACCAAGGTTTATATATTTTCATAATTTAGCCAATATTTCATTTATTCAAGAGATTATTTTGATAAGAAAATAAAATCTGAATGTTTATAACAACAAACCGGCTCCCTGGTGATAAGGGACAGTTGACAGCAACTATTTTGGAAAAGAAAGTAACCTGTTTTACTTTAACAAAAAGGTTAAGAAAAAGAAATGCCCAAAGTCCTGTTTTTTTTTCCGAAAAAGTTGCTGTCAACTGTCAACTTGACAGTTGACAGCAACTTTTCTAGAAAAAAGTGATTTGAAAAAATATCTTTTTTTCAAAAACATGGTGTCAAATGTCAACTTGGCAATTGACAGCAACTTTCCTAGAAAAAATGTAGTTTGAAAAAACTTTTTTTTCTTCAAAAAATTGGTGTCAACTGTCAACTTGACAGTTGACAGCAACTTTTCAAGAATAAAAATCTTCTATTAAAAAAAGCTTTTTTCAAAATCACTTTTTTTTTCAAAATCACTTTCTTTTGGCCCTCCTGGACCACTGTAGAGAAGAGGGGTGGAATAAGAAAAGGGCTGGATGTCTCGGACGAAGGATGGGAAACCCTCAAGGAGAGGTCAGGGTTGCTAGAGGAGGGCCTTTAAAATTAAGATCCCTTGCCAGTGGACACAGAACATTGAATCAACATTGAAAACGAGTTGATCATGTTGATTCAATGTTGATTTCACTTTGATTCAACATTGAGTTGAATTCTGTGCCCACTTCCTCAAGATGAGATGCAAATCCTTTGCTGAAGTTAAAATGTAGGGGCCAATAGCTTACTTATGTAGGAAGCTATAGTCCCTGGGAGGTCCAAATGAGATCCCATGATTGTAGCTCCGGAAGCCTGGATATCTGGCTCCAAGCACTTGAAATTGAATCCTAAGGACCTGCCATTGGGTGCTCAGGACATACATGGTAGACCTCATGTTCTAAGGGCTTGATTCCGAGGAAGATTCCTAATCAGAAAGGAAGTGAGGACAGTCATTACTTTTCCATAAATAGTCACACTTGTGTGAGCCCATACCCCTTTTAGGCCATGTGCATGGTTGGCCCAGGGCAGAAAAATACTAGTGTCTACTCCTGTACATAGTATTAGTATGCTTTGACACAAGGATTGGATGTACCATTGAACTGGACAAAAAAGTCATCTGTTTTCAGTGAAAATGTCTACATGACTATACATGATGGTTTGCAAACAATTATCGATCTGTCGATGGAAAGGGGGTGGTGTGGCGGGCTAACAAATGTTTGGGGGGGAAGGGGAACTTAATTTGCCCCCATCCCCCTGCAGTGTTTTTTTTAAATCCCCCTTTTTGGGCTTTAATAAAAATCCCTTCGCCCTTGGAAAAGTACTGAAATGAATGGTACTCAAAAGGCAATAGCAACCATTTTGTAGGGGGGGGGGGCTATGTTTATCTTGGCAATGGCCTAGAATTGACTAGGTTTATGAATCCTTTTAATTTGAGATACAACATGACTAGGAGTGATGAATGATGTTGTTTTATCTCTCAAGTGGCAGCCATTTTGAATTTTGGGCCTTGAGATGCTTGGGAAATGACCTTCTAGCCTGCCAAGTGCCTCATTTTTAGGTATTACATGACCTGGGAGGCATTTCACCACATAATATGGACCCCCCGTATGTCTGATACAGGGGGTCCGTATAACATATACGGCGGTTTTCCGTTTCACCACATAACATGCGGGAAAATGTATTCGAATGCGGGGGGTCCGCATTCCAATGCGGCGTTTTTCCATTTCACCACATAATGTGGAGTTGAAAAATTCCGTATACGGTCCGTATATTTTTCTTTGAACGCGGCAGGTCTGAGGGCAGGGTATATTGCACATACGGCCCTTTTTTTACCACATACGGGTTTTTTTTCATACTTTTCCTGCCGTATCACACTCCGCATTCATATGACACAGGAACCGGAAGTAAACAAAAGGTATCATGACCTAGTTCCTCCTGTTGTCGTCCTACCTTTTACAATGGGTAGGGGGTATGTGCTGTGCGTCAAACGGGAGTATTATGCCAGACTGGACCCCCTCACGTTCTACACAGACACAAAGTTCATACAAAGGTATCGTCTGAGCAAGCCCGTGGTGAAGATCTTGATAAAGGAGTACGTCGCAAGCAAAAAACGCAAAGTGCTCTGAGGGAAGCATGCCATTCCACACAGCTTGATGGTAAGTACCCCCCTCCTTCACCTGTCCCACACTACACCTGTGTTTTTCCCTTTTTGTTTATTTACTAATTAACCAGAACACAACAACCTTTGAATTACTTACATATTTTATCACATGAAGTAAAGATAGGACTCAATTTCCCTGTTATACTGATACTTAAACTATTTATATGTTCCAGTTCTGCATTGCTCTACGGTATTTCGCTACGGGATCCCAGTACCGTACGATAGGAGATTGCCATGGAGTGTCCGTCCCCACTGTGTGTAGAGCAGTGAAGCAAGTGAGCGATTTTTATCATCACAACCTCACAGACTACATACATTGGCCCCACACAGACACTGAGAAAAACAACAAGGCCATGCCGTTTTATCAAAAGACGCGGAAACCGAAGTGCTTCGGTATGGTAGACGGCACGCACGTCGCCATATCTTGTCCTCAAGGAGTGACCCAAGATGAAAATCAATACTTCTGTTATAAGGGGTATTACTCAATCAATGTCATGGTAAATAAATTTTTTTCTTTTGTATTTAAATGTAGGAAAATATATTATGGTGCTGAGAATACGTGATATCTGACACCAACATATGTATAGAGTACTATAGACTTCATCTGTATTATATGACCAAAATATATCTGTCCACTTTATACCAAAATATGACACGGACATCCATCCATGAATAAAGATAAAATATTTTCTATTATTTCATCAGATTATCACAGACTTCGACGGCGTGATCATGCACGTCAACGCGTCTTCTCCTGGGAGTTGCAATGACATTTATGGCATGAATGGCTCACAAATTCGCTACCTTGGGGAGCGCGGCCAGTTCGGAGGGTTCTACTTGTTGGGAGACTCAGGCTACATGTTGGCGGACTATCTACTGATACCGGTCAAAGTCGAAACTACACTGCAGGACATCAGATACAATCGATGGCACAAAAGCACGAGGTCCAAGGTGGAGCGGGACATTGGCCAACTGAAGCAACGTCATAGGTAAGTATATCATACAGACCTATATTATAATAAAATATGGGTGTCACATGTTTTGTTCCTCCATGTCAAATTTTGTGCAACCTGATTTCATTTGATCCCTTTTTTTCAGATATCCCAGACATGTGTTGAAATATACTTATGGCTTTCTTTTATATTTTTCAGAGTACTGGATTCCAGTGGAGGCTATTTGTTCCATCCTCCAATGCGGGCTGCACGTATCATTGAGGCATGCTGTTGCCAAGGTTGGGCGGGTCAAGATTCTGAAGGACTTCAAAATGAGGGACAGTTTCCAGAAATTTTTCCAAGATTGTTCAGCCGCAGAACCAGGGGCGGCAGGCCCCACGGAAGTTCATGAACATGAGGAAAGACTTCATCAAGCAGCACTTCTCCAAAAGGGCAGCTGCACTCCGCCCCAACCCTTTGTGAACATAACGTGTGACATCCCACCTTATTTTTTGTACGCCACTCTTGTCATTATATGGTACTATAGTATGTTCTGTGACACTGATTATACACAGTGTACATAAACTGAATAGGAGACATTTAAAAGTAACAAATGTTTATTGTCAAAATTGAAGACAACTGTAAATAGAGCACATACCCTGTTTAAAAGGTACTTTATACCAAAATATATCTTCATACACTAGCAGTGTATCTGCACCATGTTTCCTTTGCGCACCTTTCCTTTAGTATACACAGAAAGGCTGTATGTTTTCTTAACAGTGTACATATTCTTATACCGTATAAGCATGCATTAAACTATATGTCATGGAATGTGTCTTGGATATGTATTCTGTATTGAAACCAGTTCAACTTAATTTAAGCTCTGCCACATAGCAAGTTGGCATGTAACTGTGTTTATGATATTTTACTTAACGTATATTCAGCTGTCATACGATGTATGTCAAAGTATGAAACCTTTCATAAAGTAAACCAGAGAATAGGCATAGCCACACCATATTTTTCATTCGTTGATATGATATGACAAGAATGAACTCTTTTTTCTATACACCTGTGCAGGCACATCCGTTTTTTTATGTATCATATCACAATTCTGACGAGTGTGTAATGTCAAATATATATCCAAAATTACGTATGCTATACATGCAAAGTTAGGGGTCATAACAATACCCTGACCACCTGAGGTAGAGACATGGAACACACTGTCTCTTTTTACTATATGGTAGCACCAACTGAAACAAATAAATACTCTCTGAACTAAATTCTACCTTGTCTTAACATTTCTGACATGTGGGAATATTTTAAAAACAAAAAAAAGCACAGCAAAAAACATCATAAAAGCTGAACTGCTTGAAATAAGATGTACTTTTTTGGCACCTGCCAAAGTACAGTATAATAACTTCACAAAACTTTGATGAATGGAACAATCCGTATATCATATCTGCCCCAAAGAATTGGCATCAGTTCAGATATTAGTTTTTGTCCTTCTTGCTTTTGCAAGAGCGTTTAGGCCTGCCGTTTGATTTTACAGCACACGGCATAAAGATCTCGGTATCGTCTGTGTCATGACCGTCAGTGAGATCTACGTTGATTACCGGTGTTTCCTCAGGTGCCCCGGCTTCACTCTCAAGGTCAGGCAGTGTGCATGGCTCCTGCTCGATAACAAACTCCTTCTTCTGTAGAACAGTGTATCTGGGAACACCCGTGTTGCTTTCGGCCTCTCGGTTCACCGCTGAAACATGAAAATGCAAACCATTTATTCTTGATAAATTAAATCTCATTCAAATAAAGCAGGAAGATAAGTCAAATGAAAAAAGGTTTCACAGCACTATTACAGTGAACGGAATACATGTGTCTACCTGTAGCATATGACAAGTCATGCTCTACTGTACAATAATTACACTTACCTGAACCCGGGAGAAGATACGTCATCCCATCTCCGTCCACTAGGAACGTCCCGCTGACCCGTGCTGAGCTGCTACTCTCCACGTTATACGTTGGTTCTTCCCCCTCTCCAGGTGGAATCGGATGTGTCAGCACCGCCGTTGTCTCATCTGGCTCCACATCTGTTTCTCCAGTTTGGTCATCTGAAAATGGAATAAGGTTGCAAAAAGATTAAAATTCATTGTATTGTAAAGCACACCGATTTGTACCGTACCATGTGTTGCTGTATCCTTCTATGTACAAAAATATACATGTGATGCAACAGTGACATTTTTCTTACCTGTTTCTTTGGTTTCTTTCCCGCCAGCATGCTCCTTTTCCAACATGTTTCTCGTGGCTGTTTCGGCCGACTTGCGAACTGGAAATATACAACAAATTTTTGTTTTATATCAAATAACTACATGCGATGTCCAGTTTGAACAATATATAACATAGTTCCTTTTTAAATTCTGCGTTCATGTGATTTGTCACAGGTAACAGGAAATACTCACGATATTCAAGTGACAGCCCAACTGCACCCACCGCCTGCCTGGCCTGCTCCTGCACTGTAAAGAGTCAAACCCATGCAAACAAATAAGATATCTGTGTATTTTTTCCAACTTCATTTGCTACATACCAAAGTAAAAATAATGGTTTAATTTGTTTAACCTGACCAAATGAAATGCCACATAAATTTAAACTTCCCGTCTTCCCATACACTGATTACATTAGGCTCACTCTCACCAGATCGATGCAACTATTATTTGGACGTACATGATCGGCGGACGTACATGATCGGCGGACGTACATGATCGGTGACGTACATGATCGGTGACGTACATGATCGGTGACGTACATGATCGGGAGTTATTGACTGCCCTACCCTTTCTGACCATGTTGAAACACAAATAAACCTTACCAAGATGTACATATGATGTGTATCTTGACATGTAAGATTTTAGGCATGTGTAAATGCGACTATAAGATAATTTTACATGATGTTTTAATACCGATCATGTACGTCATGTGACGTACATGATCAGTGACGTACATGATCGGTGATTTATTGACTGCCTTACCCTTTCTAATCATGATAAAACACAAATAAACCTTACCAAGATGTACATATCATGTGTGTCTTGACATGTAAGATTTTAGGCATGTGTAAATGCGACTATTAAAGAGAAATTTACATGACATTTCAATACCGATCATGTACGTCATGTGACGTACATGATCGGTGACGTACATGATCAGTGCCTTAAGTACCCTCTCTGACCATGTTTAAAACATAAATCGATCATAGCAAGGTGTACATATGATGTATGTCTTGACATGTAAGATTTTAGACATGTGAAGCAGTGGGTAATGAGAAAATTTTACATTACATTATAAACCGATCATGTACGTCATGTGACGTACATGATCGGTTGTACATTGAGCCTCCCCCATTTGACCCCTATAAATATTTTGGGAGTTTTTTTTTTCTAATAAGCTCTCCAAAGATACATTACAGCCTGTAGGTATGGTTAGGAATGTTATATATCATGGTACAGGGGGTAATAGGTGCATTTTGTACTCTGCCGATCATGTACGTCCACCGATCATGTACGTCCACCGATCATGTACGTCCACCGATCATGTACGTCCACTTTTTCAGTTGCACTGATTTGGTGAGAGCGAGTCATTACTCCAATATACAACAAAATATCATTCCCACATCCTACAGCAAAACAGATTCCCATCTTGGTGTATGGTGTACATACATTTCTGTATGCTGGTTTCCACACAGTCTGACGCCCGGGCTGTCCTTTGTGCTGTCTCTGCTGCACGCTTCTCCAATTTCTGCATGCAGTCCTCCAGAGCTTGCGTAGACCGTTCACATCGTTCAGCTGTTTGTCTAGCCCGGGTCTCTAGTTCCCGCATGCAGTCTTGCAGAGCTTGGGTTGAACGTTCAGTGGTTTCTGCAGATTTAGCCACCCGCTTCTCCATCTCATGAATTGCGTTCTGCATACTAGACATCATTTGGACATTAGAATTTGTGAAGTCCTTTGAGGCGCCTGACATGGCACTGGATAATTTATCTAAACCCTGTACGTTCTTTATTTCTCTCTTCATTGTATGTTCTGCTAACTTGTCTTGCAGCTCTGCCATGGCATCTGTTGACTCTTGTACCTGTTCCATGCAGTCCCTGGCTTTCTCCGCCATGTTCTCCTGCGCCTCTCTGAAGAGTGAGTTCAGGTCTGCATATGTAACACGTGTTGCTTGAGCCTGTTTTATCTGCTCCTCCAGCATGCGTTGGTTTTCACTTATCATGTGGCTCCAGTCTGGTGTGGGATACGGCTTACTGGAGGATGCATTGTGCACAGAGTTGTCACCGGTGAATAGATTTTTACGGGAAGCTGAGGTAGAGAGAACCTTCTCTAATCTGTCTAAACATGAAGTGTTGTGCCTTGTGGTGCCAGAGGGCATGGGAGGCCTAATTGGACTAAGCCTAGCTGTGTTGTCACTGTTGCTCTGGGTAGGACGTGTAGTAGTACCGGTATTTGCTTGAGAAGTGGGCGGCTGAGATGGAGTACTAGTTAAAACTTTAGGGGGATCTGGAGAGGGCGGTGGGGAACCTGTTTCCACGTCACTCAGATTCAACACATTGGAGAAGGATGCGGCTCTCCGCAATCTCTTTTTCGGTGGTGGGTTCGGTGGCTCAAATTTTTTCAACTTCATCTTTTTTGGTCCCCTTCTTGGCTGCTTTGAGAAGAGTGTTATACCTGTTGCATATCTTAAGTACTTTTGCCCTGTTTGATTCCTTCAGTTTTTCCTCGTCTATCATCTCGGCATCACTGCCTTCTTCATCCTCTGGTTCTTCCTGCTCTGTTTCCTGCTGTAACCCTGCATCCTCTTCTTCCTGCTGGTTGTATTGGTTGATGGCTTCTTCTTGTGGAAAGGGATAATCTGAAAGCAAGCAAACACCACATGTGGTGTCTCATCCTGCCATACAAAGCATGCATTGTGTTCTGTCTACTCCACATGTTGTGTACATTCTTTTTCAAATTTTAAGTATATATCAAGGGCTAAGTAAATTGAATGGGAGAAAGGTAAGGAAATAAGACATGTATTAAACTTCCATATATAATACTCACTGTTTATACCGTCTTCAAGAAGACCGCCTTCTAGTGCAGCAGTCAATGCGGAACTAGGCATGGCCAAGTCAGCGTAGTTCTCCCGGTCCGCTCGGTTAGGGTCATAGCACGAGTTCTTCCACATCCCCTTCCAGTGATGTCTGGCGGCTGCATTCCAGGTATCCCTACATAAATAAAGCATAAAAAAATGTGTGAGTAAAATTGGAATGTGGAAAATTGAATATGACATGTAATATGGAAAAAGGCATGTGGCATATGATGTTTGTCTGACGTCATTTATTTGTTGTAAGGTATTTGCAGTATCATGACGAAAAAATGTATAGCTCACCTAAAGTAACCTCCTCTCCCGCGTAGTCACATGCCCCCTGTTCCAAATCTGTCAAATGGTCTCCCTCCTCACGCTGACCACTTCCACTGCCGTATTTAGCATCGATCTGCTGCCGCTGTTGTAAAAGAAATCATATACATGAGAATTAAAATACAAAACATGCCAGAACAAGATGTTGAGACACAGCACTGATACATGATTACTGTCATGTGGGGAACAGAATAAACTTACTTTTTAGGATATTTTGCCAAAATTTCACCACATTATAAGAGAAAGTAAGAATGGAATATGATCTTACCTTTTTCTTAGCTTTTTGGATGAAGTATCCAAGCTTGTCTTGCACCTGCTGCCGGGTCCTACTCCTCCCCCCGTTAGCGTTCACATATTCTGATCAAGATAAAATGTAACATGATTTTTAATATCTAGATTTTTTCCCCCTTTCTACAGTAACAGAACAGCGAAATATCATAAGTCAAATAAAAATATATTTTATTTTTACTCTTCTTGTTTTACTACATACATTATATCCTGAGAAAGATGTGTACATGTAGAATGTTATTTAATACTGGCTATGTTGTTCAAACTGTATTGTAGTTAAGGTGGGTCGCTACCCTTTGATCAAAGTTAACAGAATCTCTCTATTTTTTTCCTACGTGCAGTCTAGATCATATAGAATCGGAAAATGAAAAGAAAAATGGGGGGTCCCGAGCTACTTTTTAAGTTACAGAATTTTGAAAAATTAAAGTATTTTCATTTTTTGCAAAAATATAGAAAAAAATGTGAAAACTTCCATGATTTTTTTTCATATCAACATTTATGCACAGAAATGTAAAACTTCACATGTGAAACGCCTATATGTTCCACTTTACTGCAAAAATAATTTCACAGTTGTATGCAATGGCATTCTGGGTAAAAATATGATGTTTCCGGAAAGAATAGGAACAAATTTTCATTATTTTGTAGCTTTATTAGCTAAAAATAGTATTCAAAGTTAACAGAATTTTTTTTAACTCTCTCAAAAAATAGTTAAGATCATTTGCTAACATAGAGAAGTGCTTTTGATAGGGGGTCCCGGGCATATTTTTAGTTTTTTTGGCCTTTGAAGTTAAAAAATAGTGCAAAAATCGTCAAAATCTTGTATTTAATGCCTAAAATGTTGGGTAAAATGGCAAGAATCAGGGTATGAAATGGTTGTTCTTCATACCTTTGGTTACTGCAAGCAATGTAATGGCATATATAGCAATCTAGATAATGATTTATTGATTAATAATTCCAATTTTTTAGCTTATGTCAAAAATAGCAAATATTATCGGCTACAAATATATCAAATATTCAAAGTCCAATATAAAGCTCAATTTTTCTCAAAATCGTCCAATTTTTGGATATTGCTTAGTCAGCATATATATGAACCCAGTGATTAAATATCAGCTCATTCTAAGCCATTTAAGCTATATGCGCAGATACCTGCGCAGTGTGTCCATATTCAAGAGGTAGCGACCCACCTTAAAGTACTCACCAGTTAACTCCTCCCATGCCATTTTCCTCAAGGCAGCTCCATCAGAGGCATGGGGGAAACGGCCTTTTAACACCGGCTTCAGGTGATTTGCCCCGGTAATCAAGGAGGCAAGCTCGTCCGGCCGCCAGTGCTCGCCTTTTTTCTGGTTTTCGGAAGTGTCCATGACAGATATCGTGCAGTTGCCCCCTCCTCTCCCCCTACCTCTCCCACGCCCACGCACACTCGTGTTGGACAGAGACACATTCCTACCTCTACCTCTGCCGCGTCCCCTACCCATGGTGGCCGCCAGGATTTCTTGGAAAATATTCCCTTGGTTGGAGGAGGTGGATGCAGCACTAGATGAGGTTGATTTACCTTTGCCCGGTGAGCTAGAGGATTTTACCTGCTTCCCCTTCTTCCCTTTTACACTGTCTTGCTTTTCAGGTTCATAACTAGGGTCATATCCACTGTTGTCAGGATCATGACGTGGAGCAGTTTTTTTGGCAGCTTTTTTCCCCGTGTTAGTCTCATGCTCTGAAGAGGGGTGTTTCCCTTTCCCCCTTTTTTGGCTCAAGGCGTTTCTGGTATACAGGCTTAACATGTATGCTATGGCCTGCTCCCCTCCATCACCGTCGAACATGGAGGGGTCTAGTTCGGCCTCTTCCTCTTCTTCTTCTGGTTCTTTGTCCTCTTGGTCCCCCTCCTCTTCTTCGTCTTCCTCACGGTTGTCCCTGATGGGCTGTAAATGTAAGGATACATGTATCAAAATATAGTGTAACAAGAAAGGTCATGAAATGTCAATGTGGTACCTTTAACTTGTTTTAACCCAGAGAGACTGAACATTAAAAAAAAAGACATGGCATGTACATGTATAGGGTATGTGGTAGAGAAAGCAGAAACAAAACCTGCCATTAAATCAGGATCCTGTGGTTGGCCCGTTAGTTCTCTGTTTACGGCCAGTAGAACCCGTAGGTCAAGCAACCTCTTCTTCATACCTTTGAAGCCTTTATCCCCATCTTTATCCTTCCCACCTCTCGGCTTGAAAAATGAAAAATGATTTGTTCTGTGTAAGACAAGAGAAAGGACCAAAAATACCCCCCCCCCACACTTTCAGTACCGGTATACCGTAATGCTATAGCACCCCCCCCATACCCTTCATTTCTATTTTTAAACTTCATGCATACCATGTTTTTGTTCCACACCCCGGTCTATTTACGTTATATTTCAGTGCTATAAGACAGGGCATGTAGGATATGATGAGAAGATGGATAACAGGGAGGGAGGGAACAAGTTTGACAACGACCGGTAGCCATTCGTGCAGGAAGCCAGGAGGCGCGGGAAAAGAAATGCTACATTATGAATGAAAACGTCGTTGGCATTTTACAACATATACATCAAAATGTGCACCAGACCTTTGTTCATCTTCTTGCCATGCACAGGAATAAACTACTTACACGTTTTGGCGGCCTTCCCATGTTGTTTGAAGAGTGAGTGGATGAAAACACCGGTCGGGCGAAATGTTGTGATCCTCAAATTGCATATGGCGGCTGACCTATATATGACGTCACATGGAGTTCCCCGGGGGGTTTCCCCACTTTTAGTCGGGCAGCCGGACTCACGCACCACATACGGAGGTGAACATACGGCACTCCGTATGTCAATGCGGGACATCCGCATTTGGACTGCCGCATGTGGTTTTTTTAAATAAAAAGATACGGAGACAACACGGCAATGGTTCAGAAACAGAAAAATCTCTTTTTTTTAAAAAGTTCCGTATGCCTTCCGCATTGAGGTGCCGTATGTTGGTTGTTGTTTTTTGATGCGGTGAAATGGCCTCCAGGGGGGCATTTCACCACATAATATGGACCCCCCGTATGACTCATATGGGGGGTCCGTATGTGACATATGGCGTTTTTCCGTTTCACCACATAATATGTGGAGATCCGTATTCAAATGTGGGGGGTCCGTATTCAAATGTGGCTTTTTTTTTTCACCACATAATGTAGAGATCAAATACGGTCCGTATACTTGAATGTGGCAGTTCTAGGGGCAGCATATATTGAGAAAATGGTGAGAAAAGGGGCAAAAAAGGGCCGTATGTTGTAAATAGGGTCCGCATGTTGGTTTTGGTCTTGAGGACAGGTCGGAGGATGGAGTGGGGAGGTCGAGGAATGGAGTGGGGAGGTCGAGGAATGGGGTGGGGAGGTCGGGAATGGAGTGGGGAGGTCGGGGTATGGACTGGAGACGACGGGGTATGGACAGGGGAGGTCAGGGTATAGACTGGAGAGGACGGGGTATGGACAGGGGAGGTCAGGGTATGGACTGGAGACGACGGGGTATGGACAGGGGAGGTCAGGGTATAGACTGGAGAGGATGGGGTATGGACAGGGGAGGGCAGGGTATGGACTGGAGACGACGGGGTATGGACAGGGGAGGTCAGGGTATGGACTGGAGAGGACGGGGTATGGACAGGGGAGGTCAGGGTATGGACTGGAGACGACGGGGTATGGACAGGGGAGGTCAGGGTATAGACTGGAGAGGATGGGGTATGGACAGGGGAGGTCAGGGTATGGACTGGAGAGGACGGGGTATGGACAGGGGAGGTCAGGGTATAGACTGGAGAGGACGGGGTATGGACAAGGGAGGTCAGGGTATAGACTGGAGAGGACGGGGTATGGACAGGGGAGGTCAGGGTATGTAGGTGCCGTGAAGAGGTTGGCAAGGGGGGTGGGTTCATCTATAGACTAATGCACTAATAGACTAAGAAAGGGTGACCTTTCAGAAAAGTTGTTGATGACGTTTTTGAACATTTCTGAAGCATGACTAACAAATACATAAATATGACCTCAAAATCCTGCATTCTAATATACCCTATTTGAAATATAATTATACTGTGAATCCCCTGATATGACATGTTCACAAATGTAGCCATTATAGACAATGTTATTATAATTCTGCTAAAACCAACATGAACACAACTTTATCATAAAAAAGCACCCTTTCTTGCTGCATTGGTATAGTCAGGGACTGCACATAGAGGTTTTTCTCCAGTGTGGTAATACCTGACCTGCTGGTCTCATGGCTTGTGCACTACAACTCCCATTGATATAGCATTTGTATTACATTTGCCTGCCCATTCCCCGACCTCCCTTCTCCATTCCCCGACCTCTCCTCTCCATTCCTGACCTCCCTCTCCATTCCCCGACCTTTCCTCCCATTTCCCCGACCTTTCCTCTCATTTCCCCGACCTCCCCTCTCCATTCTCCGACCTCCCCTCTCCATTCCCTAACATCCAAAACAGAATGCGGACCCTCTCCAGCCTACCTCCGTATGTTGCTACATATTATGACGTCACAGAGGGAATTCCCTAGGGGTTCCCCGGAATGTAGACTGGTTTTTGCACAATTTTACAATTGGGACAGGTGAGAGCCATATTCATATATATGGAAATTGTAAAAAAAAGCCTCAAACATACGGACACAACACGGCAATGCTTCAGAAACAGAAAAATCTTTTTTTGAAAAAATGTCCGTATGAGTTCCGTATTTACGTCCCATATGTTGGTATTTTTTCTTGGATGCGGTGAAATGGCTCCCAGGAATGATTAATAGATTTTCTCAAAAACGATTGGCAGCCATTTTGTTATTGTAGTTTTAACATAAAAGGAGCTACTTTTGAGCTTGACAAGTGTGATATTTGGATTCAGCACACCCAAATTCCCCCAAAAAGGGATCTTGCCTGTTTGTACTTTAAAATGCCCCTTGGGGTGATCAGAATGACATTTCTGAAGATTTTGCCCAGTCTTTTTTTCTTTTTTTTTAATAGCTTTATTGACAACATTTCACATAAAATAATGCGATCTTCCAACGAAGTCATACCAAACAGGGACGGAACGATTGTGATTAAGTCAGTGTGTATATCAATAAAAAGGTTTTTCAAAGGTTTGCAACTTATAGTCCATATGTATAGTGTACCTTGCTTATTATTAAGTTAGGCATGTACTTATTATTGATATCCAGGTTTGCAGCAGCAGTCCATTCAATTTATCATTAATTATACTTTATTTATGTATAAAGGTAGGAGTTTTTAACTGAGTGAGAGATCAATTACTTAAATTTAATATTTGCAATTTTGGCTCTAAATATGTGGCCAGAGTCACTTTTCTGTATATCCCAGGGAACTTGATCCCAAAGGTTCATTCCTCTGTATAGGGGTCCCTTCTTGTATTTTTCTCGTTTTGGACGCTCAACCTTGAGTTTGACCTTTTTGTCTGACCGCGTCCTTTTATGTTGGAGCACTCGGTTGTTAGAATCCTGGGCGACCTTGTAGATAAGAGATACCAGGTGCTGTTTACGTCTGGGGGCAAGTCTTTCAACATTATATTTTTTATGAATTGCATTTGTCGGCAGTTCCAGTGGTTTTACACGCAGACACGCCCTCAGTCCTTTATTCTGCACTGTCTGTAATTGTTTGATATGGGACTTTGGGGCCGAGTCCACCAGAAAGTCCCCATACTCAAGTAGTGGGACTATAGCGTGTTTGAATAGGCATATAGAATCATCCCTATTAATAAAGTAGCGAATCTTTTGCAGTTGTCAAACGCTCAGATCAGTTTTAATGACTGTCTCGTCCAATTGTTTTTTGAATTTCAACGCACTATCGAGCCAGACACCTAGGCAACTGTTCAACTTTACAAGAAATAGATAATACTGTTAAAATTTCAGACATACATTAAGTGGGGGTAGGTATGATCCAAATTGTGATATCTAAAGGATCTATGATCTCTTTTGAAATGTGTTCCTCCCATCCCATGTTTGAGAGGTCAGTTTTCTGGAACCATTTGGACTATATTTAACAATGAAAGCAGCAAACTGTTGCTTAAGACATGAACTTAAAAGGAAGGATTTCCCCCTTATGTCACCTTATGCCACGTTTTGTCACAATTTAGCTTAGGACCCACAAAACCTGTGTTGCTAAGGACAGATGCCGACAGGTGGCAGCACCTGTTCCGGGCTTGGGGTATGGATAGAGGTTGCTATAGGCTTCTGGTCTGCGTGTGCGCGTGCAGGCTGGTCGCCTATATATAGCCAGCGTCTGATGGAACTCGTCGGTTACTCTGGATCCAATATGGACAGAGACCCTAAGGATCATATCGGCCACAAGCCTACTGACCTGCTCCAAACTCTATTATCCTATAGCTCTTGCCCCTGAATCAACTTAAGTCATGAGATACTAAATCACACATATACTTCATTGCTGAATTAATTTATTGTGATAAAGTCAAGTAAATACTGTATACATCATTCAAAAGATAAATCATCATGTATACCAATATACCTCCTTTATATAATGTGATCAACACCTTCAATTGCTACTTTGCAGGGCTACATGAAGAAAACAGAGAGAACAAATGATACCAGGTGGATCATCTAGGGCTTTAAGCAGGAGTATGCTGCTACTAGAATACCTAAGTAAATAGAATACATGGGTTGAGGAAGGGGACATATTTCAATTGATGGTAGTTTTTGTAATCCTCAGGTATCTTGTCCTGGATAAGGCCAGCTGCCTTAAGGACACGTTCGTTGTCATTACAGAAGTCTCTCAGGACCGCGGTGCCGACTACAGTATCAGCACAGGTTACGGGGGCTGCGGTAATTCTCATGGTGGGCTTCTTCCACAGATTCTTGTTTTCATCTACCAGAACACAGTAATTGTAGGTGATAACAGGGTCAGCAGTCGAAGTTGTATCACACACTACATCGCCAGGGAATCTGCAGCCTGATGTGGTTAAACAGAAATAGTTAAGTATAAGTTCAACTTAAGATACATTATCAACGTTACAGACATCACCCACAACCCTGAATGAAATGGAGGATTTTTACCTGGCTCTGATGAAAATTTTTATTAAGAATTGATATTGCTATTTCAGCCATTAAACTATTCACTAACAATCATTGTTCGAAGATATAAGAAACAAGTTATATTCCATGTGACATGTGGGCAGTGCTCCACAGCTAACAATATGTTCAACAGATGAATCCAGGATAGATAAATAAGTTTTCAATTTCAAATAAGGAAAGCTTTGACTATTACAATGACTTTTTACTCTGCCCACTGAAGTAAATGTACACTTGAACTAAGTAAGTCCATCTGTGTTGGTGTGTCTGCTTGATTCTTAACAGTCTGCCAATAATCAGACAGAGAAGTTGTTGGGCTTAGTGACAATATCTTCTGTCTGATCTTCAGCCAATCTACTTGTATCGTGATCATTATTAACTTCATGAGGTCTAACAAAAAGATGCATGTGGTTCAACCTTTTAGAGGGTTACTTACCATTTCTGTCAATGAAGGGAATCTCAATAGGAACATGATGCCTCTGCTGATGACCATTAGAATATCTGTTACCACCACCGTTGTTGCCTCCATAGCCATGTCCATAGCCATTATTCCTACTGTAACCCTGGTTACGGCCTCCTCCACCGTAGTTATCATAGCCATAGCCACGTCCAGCAAACTTGGCTTCAGGAGCCTTTTCGTCAATTGTCAACCCATCTTCACTGGCAGCGACATTGTGGCAAACCACTGAAACAAAGACATATTCTCCCCTTTTAGTCAGGTCTAGATGTCTTCGGAAGTAATGGAAAGTAATATTTGTGATGAAAAACCTCCTTGGAGCTTCATATTTGCTGTAGGTTTTAGGGCAAAAACTACAGCTCCAAGGAGGTTTTCTAGCTTATACTCCGTCATGTACGGCCTATCCAGTGGTATTGTATATCTATAGCAGTTTAAAATTGTGAAATAACGATTTTCATTAGAAAATGTTTGTGAGTTCAGTCTAGGATTTGAACCCGCTACAGTGAGTGTAGATACATCCGGTAAAATGAATATTGATACAGTAAAATGCTGTATGTGTTATGCAGCTCTATATGCCAAATAGACAGAGCGCTGGCATTCCAACCCATTTCAACCGAGTTTGATTCCCAGTACAAATAAATGTCTACCATTTTCTCGTTCATGAAAATAATTGAATATTGTATGACTATAGTCACATTATATCCTTTTCCTTTTTTAAACACTGGTTTTCCCAGTTCAAATTAAGAGAAACTAAGAGATGTTTTGTGACAAGAACTAGAGGTATGTAATTGGTTGGGTTCCAAACTCATGACCTATAGAATCAAGTTCCAAAGCAGTACCACTATGCCTTTATAATGTAGGCCTATAATCGTAACATATTGATTTATTCTTAAACTAGAATATGTTTGCTGGAATAATGGGAACCTTGGTTGGAAAATGGTCTAATTGAGTAATCTACCATATTTGCTCGTAATAAATAACACACCCCTTATATAATACATATGGACTTAACTGTAGTTATTCTTTGATATAATATATTTCTCAGCCAAAACAGCAACATGTGATGAACAAAGTCCATATAAAAATGCAATAACAATACATAGGTGCACTATCTAGTGGCTGAATTTAGAATAATCTTAATGTACTTACTCACCACTATAAGATAAAGCCTGCAAGTGTTATTTGACTTGTGTTTAGAACTCAGCATAGGAAATAATAAGGAGTAAGTAGCTAAATGTCTAATTGGTCCTGCCTTTCTATGTCTTTAGCATACATGTAATATACACCTTAATCAGTAAGATATTAGCCAGTATGAACCACTATTAGATGTAAGGGACTTACCCAGAATAAAGAAGGCAAGTGACATCCACATGGTTGTTGTAGTGTTGTTCAAGTTAGAATGATTTTCAAGTTGAACACACATCTGTATTTATACCTAGCCTCTTTTTGCTTGTACCATTGTATTCACACCTCCATGACCACTAATCATGAAGGCACGTGTAGAGCCTTTGTCCATTTATGTGATGAAGTAAATGAGCAGATATTCCATTCATGACAAGGGCATGTATAGAATACTAATTACCTAACGGTGTATTAAGCGTGTTGTTATGCATTAACAATGTCATCATTACTTTTGATTTCGTCAGACAGGTAAGAAGGGTTGCATTCTAGCTTTGCAGCCTGTTCTCTGGTGGCAGCCTATTAGCGCGTAGCTAATTGATGTTGGTCTCAGGGCTGATTATCTTTAGTAAAGATAGTGTTGGTCTCAGGGCTGATTATCTTTAGTAAAGATAGTGTTGGTCTCAGAGCTGATTATCTTTAGTAAAGATAGTGTTGGTCTCAGAGCTGATTATCTTTAGTAAAGATAGTGTTGGTCTCAGAGCTGATTATCTTTAGTAAAGATAGTGTTGGTCTCAGAGCTGATTATCTTTAGTAAAGATAGTATTGGTCTCAGAGATGATTATCTTTAGTAAATATAGTGTTGGTCGCAGAGATGATTATCTTTACACAGATTAGAAACTAGTGGTATAATATGTGTGAAGGGATTTTACAGATCCATATTCAGTAGTAAAAGCACGTTCAATGTAATATTACTATTATCAGTTATTATAATTATTACAATACAGATAGTTGCAACATAGTGGTTTTATAAATTACAATAACCCCTACATTTATCTTTTTTGCTTCTACAGTAAATTTTCGTCAATTAGTGCACATATCAACGGTCCTTCAACAAATTTAGACTTGGCATGCATATCAATTGTAGATTTCGTTTGGTATGATATGGTATGGATATACCAATCCCGATTATTTGATTATACTGGAGAAATAGAAAGGGCTTATTCAGCTCGGAAGGTATCAATTCCCCAGTCTTTCCACAAGACACTGGTACAAAGGACTATAAATCGTTTAAGACAACATGTCACGAGTTAGAAAAAAAAAATCACATCAAATTTAACAAGTAATAAAAGACCAAGATAAAATTTAAGCGCTTGATTATAGAGGTAAATTTCATTAAACTAATATCACAACGGATATTTCTTAGTTGTTTCATACTGGTATGTAGTTGGATGCTAAGGATCAGACACAGATCAGAGTCTTTATCCAAGTTCAAGTCATTAATTTAATTTAATTAAATTAAATACAATCTGTTACTAGGCATACGCCACATATGGTTGTATCCTTTTCTCCAATTAACCATCAGTGGATTGTTGCAATATTTGTATAACTGTGATAAAAACTGTTTGATATCCTGGGAATAATGCACGGTGATGTGGCTATTATGCTTGTGGAAGCCATTTGTGTATATCGCTCTTTACTCTTAGTGAGAGGCTGTGACGTATTTACATACTACCAATTGACACATACTACTTCTCCTGTTCTCTGTTTTTGTTCCATTTTTGACTGTATTATGAAGATCATCGCTGCAATGATTTATGGTCAATAAAACTCTCAAACTTCAACTTCATTGAGGGGCGGGCTCCTCTCGGGACTAGCCACCCATGACCCCGGTAGGGCAGGGTCCAGTGCACGGTCTCTGTGCCCCCTGGGAGCATCTCAGCTCTCAGCACACCTACTGCACTAGATAAATCTCTATACCAGGTGCATATTTGTTTTAAATGTCTCCATGTTGTTCTTAGACACAGAGGTATGATTTGTATGAATTTGGGGAATTAATTCTCATTCTTTTTGACAATATTTTTTGGCTTTATTTTTACCATCTCTTACGGGACAATTTGAACCATGTACTCAGTGAGGGTTCCAGAAACGGGTAAGTGTTTTCTGGTACTGCCGTCTTTCCAGACTGTTATAACACCCCTCTATCACCCTGAACTTTATGGCAGAAGAGATTATTGCGTAATATATTTTCGTTTCAGTGAGTATCAAGCGAACTCGTTTATTCAAAAAGTATAACATATGGCAAGCAAATGTTATGTTTTCATTTGTGAACTGAAGCAAAAGTGAATTAATAGATCTATGAAATATCCAAAGTGTCTATTTGATCCATGCAAAATATTATTGCATAATGCCCGGTTGGATATCTTATTACACTGTTCTACGACGAAAAAACAACCAGGGGCAGACCTGCCTAACCAGACTAATTTGAGGTCACTGAATCCAAAAATGATGGTAAAAAGTGCACCATAAGTCTCAGTTTCAAGATATTTCAACTATAATTATTATTTTGTAGCTATAATACTAGATATATGGTATGACCAACATGTAGCAGGGACAGCAGCCATTAAAAAGACTTCAATTTTGTCTCCCTGGCAGAGATAACAAACCCTGAATCCCATTCAAGGATAAGAAATCATTAGAAACAGAATTCTACACTATCATGGTGCTAAATTTGTGTTTTTTCTAGCGATATTTATTGAAAAAACACCATAATAGCTATAGATATTTCTAGAAAGCATATACCAATTCTTAAAACCACTAAGTCCATGATTATGACCCCTTCAGGCTCAATTTTAGTACTGTTTTTAGCCACTGCAGGGCACCAGAATGGCAGAAGAGCCCAAAATAGACCAGAAATGCCTTTGGGTAATGTTGTATGCAGAATACAATGGTACATCTTTGGTGTTCCCTCTTTGTTGATAGAATACCATATGTGGAGTGTAGAATTAATGTTTTCTAGGCAAAAATGCCACTTTCTGGTGACCATGGCAGCTATTTTCATATTATAAATATGATATATTGGTCCTAGTATTTTTGAAAAATCATCAATATCGCAAATCTTATAATAGGCATTTCAAATTCCTCTCAGAACCAAATTTCTACTAAAAGTTATCCATTTATTAGAACACTCATCAATAAAATCTAGTTATACATAATACAATTGCTAAGCATATTGCTGGAACCTGGTTGGAGATGATCTTGATAGGGAATACAATAGGAAGGCAAAACCACCATTATTAAGCACTAGTTTTATGTTGCAATTTGATATTTCCTACTTAATCATTCATCGAGAGTACTTAATTCTGCAATAAATCAGCAACATATCAATCCGGTAACTGGATTAAAATAGGTTTCAGGTGAAAAAGGGCATTTTTCTACTTTTAGATTAGATAGTGTAGGCTATATATAAGAACTAGCCGGTTATACAAAAAGAGACTATGTGAATATCTTAAAATTGTGACTTACCACACACTTTTAAGTGCTATTTTTGAATTCCCCAGGTCCTGTTTTTTTTGTAGAACAGTGTTATTTGTCTGTTTTCTGTATGCATGTAAAAAAATTGATCCATGCAAAAATTATTGCATAATGCCCAGTTGGATATCTTACCATTTGTCCGTTTTCTGTATGCATGATTTGAGATAACAATATTTTTTCATCATCACTCTAGGTTTTACAAGAAGAAGCATTAAGGTGGGTCGATCTCTTGGTGTGAAAGTAGCAAGATTCTCATCAGGTTTTTGTCACAAGACCATAATAATATACACTTTCCAAAGAAGCTGAGAAAATAGGGGGGTCCCAAGCTGTTTTCTGAGATATTCAAGCCTTAAGTTAATGTTTCATGTGATAGGAGTATACAGTGTTTGGCCACATATCAACATAGAACAGTATTGAAAAGTAGTTAAATTTCTTTATAACTCTAATATTATCTATCTAGAGAATCTATTTTGAACATATGGTCCCGGGCATATTTCTAAAGATTATGGCCATTTAAATAAAAAAGTTGAAAAGAAATAGAAATATACTGAGGGTTAGTTATGTATGACTTCTGTATGAGAACTGCCACCACAGACTCCATAGCACTGTGGTAGAATGCATGCCTTCATATTCAATGGTTAAAGGTTCTCACCCTGGTTAGGCCATGGCTTTTACACATTTTATGACCCATTGATATTACCGATGCCAACAGAAGACAAAGACCCCCTGGTGATTTGTGGTCAAACGAGAGCATGTATCTGCACAGAAAATGATGCAGTAAATGAAAATAGCATCAGATCGAGCCACCTTAATAGAAATGTGGGGGAAAAAATCAGTTTGAATTAGAGTTTTAAACATTTTTATTTTGGCAAAAATTACATTTACAAGTAAAGTATTTCAAACAGTTGCGCTTCACACAGCACAGCAAGTATGCCTACGAGATATAGGCATACTGCTATACTGTCTTCCTATCATAAAACAAGATGCAAGGCAGAGAACCAATTTACCTAAACAGCTAAAGGCAGCAGGCAGACATAGAAGGCAGCAGGTAGACATAGAAGGTATACCTAACCTCTCAAAGGGTCCTTCAAAGGTAAAACTCAAATATCAAGTTGAGGTCATCAGCTTTCCAGTGCCATATTTCATTAGTAGTTACTCCTTCTAGTTTTTAGAACCAGATGTGTGGGCACTGTCCAAATTCAAACGTCAATAAGCTCAATCTTTCTTTGTTTAAGGTGGGTCGCTACCTCTTGAATATGGACACACTGCGCAGGTATCTGCGCATATAGCTTAAATGGCTCAGAATAAGCTGATATTTAATCACTGGGTACATATATATGCTGACTAAGTAATATCCAAAAATTAGACGATTTTGAGAAAAATTGAGCTTTATATTGGACTTTGAATATTTGATATATTTGTAGCTGATAATATTTGCTATTTTTGACATAACCTAAAAAAATGGAATTATTAATCAATAAATCATCATCTAGATTGATATAAATGCCATTACATTGCTTGAAGTAACCAAGGGTATGAAGTACAACCATTTTAGACCCTGATTCTTGCCATTTTACCAAACATTCTAGGCATTAAATAATTTAAAAGGGTCTGTACTTCTTAATTTAATATTAGATATGATGCCGCGGCCAGTTTTCTACATATTACTGTGTTATTATATTTTTGGTACATTACATGTTATCGTATGGGCAACTCCTAATAACTGCTTGCAGATGAGTTGTCCATGGACTTTGTCTGGTCAAACTGTAAAAATACCTCAGGATTCCACTTTGACGAATGTACTTAACCCCTTCCACGCGGTAAGCCAATATATTGCACAAAATTGCATTGAGTTACCGGAAATCCAGTGGTGAAGGGGTTAATCTAGACCAAATAAAAGTTCGAATTTGTTTTAAAAAATAAATAAACATAAGATTTAGACCATTTTTGCACTATTTTTTAACTTCAAAGGCCAGAAAACCTAAAAATATGCCCGGGACCCCATATCAAAAGCACTTCTATATGTTAGCAAATGATATTAACTATTTTTTGAGACAGTTAAAAAAAACTCTGTTAACTTTGAATACTATTTTTAGCTAATAAAGCTACAAAATAATGAAAATTTGTTCCTATTCTTCCCGGAAACATCATTTTTTTACCCAGAATGCCATTGCATACAACTGTAAAATTATTTTTGCAGTAAAGTGGAACATATAGGCGTTTCACATGTGAAGTTTTACATTTCTGTGCATAATCGTTGATATGAAAAAAAATCACGGAAGTTTTCACATTTTTTTCTATTTTTTTGGTGAAAAATACTTAAATTTGTCAAAATTCTGTAATTCAAAAAGTAGCTCGGGACCACCCATTTTTCTTTTCATTTTCCGATTTTCTTTTTTTTTTAATTTTTTTTTTTTTTTTTTATTTAACCGATCATAACATACAATAATGTACCGTTGTGGTCTTCCTGGTTAATTTTTGCGGGGGTTATCCTTCCAGTGAATATACTGTACATCATGTTTTATCCTATTGTTTAACATATCTTAATTAACCTTCCGGCTTCCACCCACTTTTTGCTGTAGAAGTTACAGTCTGGTAACGAGTTATTTACAAGAACAGGCGAAGTATATACAAATGTATGAGGCGGTAATAAAAATAAAACAGTTGACGATTAAACTGCCGGCATTCAATGCCATGTAGTATTAGACGTAGAGGTAAAAGGGTATAAAGTATTTGGGCTGAAGGCACACTCTTCACTCATCACAGTACAGGAAACATGAACTGGTTTAAGCATAATGAAGACACATACTTTTTGCTGTCTTATACAAAGAGAGATTGCTGTTACCGGTATAGTAATACATTCTAATTCCAGTTATCAGATTTTTCCTATCATCTATCCTTTTTCTCACTTCCCTCAACCAGTGATGTATCAGTCTATTCATCTGCACTAGAAAAAGAAGTCGCCCAATGTGGGGCTCGAACCCATGACCCCGGGATTAAGAGTCCCGTGCTCTACCGACTGAGCTAACCGGGCAAATTCTATATGATCTAGACTGCATGTAGGAAAAAAATAGAGAGATTCTGTTAACTTTGATCAAAGGGTAGCGACCCACCTTAAGAGATATCATATCTCTATCCAATTAGGATGATTTTACGAAGTATCAAATATCTTTTTTTTTTCAATAATTTGATCACAGCTTTTAATCTTAAAATGGCATTTACATTCCGTTTTTCAGCATAGAAATCCTTGTGGGACCTACTATTATTACCTTATAAAATTCAATATGTAATAAAAATCATGACTGTTTCAATGTACCCGCTTTGTGTAATTCAACGGTCAGTTGAAGCAAATACATATTTGTCAATGTGTTCAAAAAATTGATATGCAAAATCACCATATTGTATCACTATAAATACTCCTTCACCAGAGATGTTGTTGCAATAAAAATACTCAAAACTCAAACTCAACTCAACCAACATATGCAAAAACTGAGATTTAGGCCAAAACATAAAATTCTTTTTATATTGCAAATATGGAAGGTTTTCATCAAAAATGGAATTTTCTAAAGTGGCTCGTTGTATTCTACATCAAAAGGTAGTACAGATTCATCTTTGTAATAGGTATTTTGGACAATTTTGGCTATATGGAGCCCCCTGATAAGTGGCCAAAACTGGTACTAAAAATCCCTCATGTAGGTCTGTTTTCTCTTCTGGATCCACAATGTTGTGCCGAGTATAGTATATTACAATAACAAATAAATTGAATTGGAAAATTTGCCAAAAATACTGTTATAACCAATTATGACAAACAAGCATAGTTAGATACATCCAAATATAGACCAATGCACCAAGAAAGGGTGACTTTTTCATCATAAAGTTGTGTTTACTTTGGTTTTAGCAGAATCCTCATAACATTGTCTGTAGTGGCTATGTTTGCTAGCATTTCATATAAGAAGATTCCCAGGACAATTAGCTTTCTAATAGTATATATTGGAATGCAGAATTTTAGGGTCATGTTTTGTATGATTACCGTACCATCGTGATTTAGCGCTGGCAATTTGACGGGGCCTTTAAACACAAGACAGGCGCGTATTCAAGATCTTATTTTAGTGCTTAAGAGACCTTTCAAGATCCCTGTACCCCCGGTGAGTTTGCAAGACTGGCGCTCTTTTGAAACCTGCGCTTAATCGCGACGGTATGGTATGCATGTGCTGTTCCCTGGGTCCCCATATATCTAATTCTATTCACACCTCTATGGCCACTAATCATGTCGCCATTTGCATACCTTTAGCTGAAGGCCTTTTGTAGTGACAATTAACATACAACCCTTTAAGGGCTGCATAACCTGTGAATGTTCTTTGTCCTTTGTCATTACAATGCAAACATATAGCCCTGAAGGCTATTATCCAGTACTGCTCTCATGCATTAATGTAACCTTTGGCGAGCAGGCATGCCAGGGGTGCATCCATATATCAGTATATAAAAAAGGGCATAGTCAATTTTAAGTGCTATGTCACCCTTGCAGTGTTATGTGTAAAGGATTCCAGATCAGCTGACGTGACTCCTAGAGTGTTATGATATTAATGAACCTGACACTTAGTTTATATTCACTGAGCTGCACACAGAGGCCTGTGCTACTAAGGTGCACTACAGGCACGTTGGGACAACCTGGCAAGCCATGCTTGGACATTTACACACAGTGCATATACTGAATCTGCAAACCATGCACAGTCTTAACATGGGGCATAGTCTTGAAAATAATTTGCCTCTGGATGGCCATAGATAGATGCCATAAGGGTGAGCACTGGGTTTCCTCTGGTGTTGCCAGGGTGTATTTAACTGCACAGGGGGAAATGGATAGGAATGCTGAGGGGCCTTTCAACACTACTCTTGAGACAGCTCGTCAAACACGCTCCTTGGTCGGGGGGATGGGGGGCTTGAGGTGGAGGGGAAGGGGGGGCGGGGTACGTCGAAATTATTAATCTTTGAAATTGGGAAAAGTGTAAGTTATTTCTATTCCACTGCATTGCTGTCAATATAAGCTTTAACTTGATACCGAGTATGTCAATATTTGTCCCTTTTTATCATGTTTTTCATAAAAAATTAGCAACAAAAAAAAGTCTTAAGGCCACTTAAAAAGATAAACTGGTTTTTCATTACCGCGCGCAGCATAGAAATCAGCTTTTCAGGGAATTTCTATTCATTTATTTTTTTGATGGAAAACATGATAAATAGGGACAAATATTTCCAATAATGTAGTAAAATAGAATTAACTTACATTTTCCCCACTTTTAAAGACCAGTAAATTCTCAACTACTAAAGTTTGAATTTTGGTTGTGAACAACATATATATAAAACAAAACGAAAAAGCTCCCTTGTCATATTTTTCAGCCCTTGGTGATGAGAAACCACTTCTCTTTTTTGAGTGGCCTAAAGAGAAGTTCTCAAGACTTTTGAAAAAAAAACTGAAGTATCAGATGCCACTTTATCATGTCAGCTTAACTACTGGCGCTAGAATTGGCCCAGTCCATCCTGGCAGCCACGTCATTTTGGGTGAGTGGCCTCCCGCACTCACTCGCTCAACACCGTGTGACTGGCCATAGTCAGTGCCACTGTACTGGGAAAGAGGTGGGCTACCCCAGTTGATGTGGGAGGGGGAGGCTGGAGCTGCTGCTGGCGCTGCAGAGCCAATCAGTCAGCCTTGTCGCTAGTCAGGTAGAGCAAACAAGAGTGTCACAGTGCTAAACAACCCAAATGAAAGAATTCATCACTCAGCAATGAGACATCTTACAATATCAAATGACACATCACAGGAGAGAAGAAGACTGTATCTTTTTCTTTCTGACCCATCTGTAGCTGCCAGGGCAATAAGTACTGAGAAATAAATTGGTGAAATAAACTGCACTGCAAACAAGTAGATTGGAATGGGAAGGCATATAGGGAAGGCACTGGTGCTACCTTCACAGAAAAGGGGTCAATCATGAACATTCTAATTGGTGTTTGTGGGACCTTATACATGTGGACTCTCCTGATTTATCAGATTTTGTAGTTATCCTTTTCTACTTTGTGTCACGACAATTACTATATAAAACCCTCCCTAATTAGTTTACACCACTTTTGCAGGTGATTTATATGGTCAGATAATACCCCCTAAAACCGCCCAAACCAACACCACTAGATAGCATATAGCTTTGTGAGTAATCTTATTTCCATTTGGTGTAAGAACATGCTAGCCAAAATTGGCTAAAGTGGTTCTCCTGAAGGTGCCAATTAACCTTTTAAGGCTCCTGTTCATTGGAATTACAACAAGAAATATAATAGTCATGTGGTAGTTGGAATGAGGGTCTGTACTGAAGGCCTCAAAGAAAAAGATCCTGAAAGCTATTTAATCAAGGAAAAGACCACAAAAAAGTCTATAAAACTAATAAAAGCAGAAAAAAGACACTATCACTTAAATTTACTAGAGGAACATCAGAATGATTCAAAAAAATATTTGCAACGGAAAAAACTCAAGTTAGCGCTGAAAATACAATAAATAATTATCTTGTAAATATCAAACCCCAACTGGATAGAGATTATGACATCCCTTGGCCACCACCATCCAAGTAATTCACACAGACCTTTAACCCTGAACAAATAAACCTCATTGACCTAGAGAAAATAATTTGCCATTTGCCATACCTGATATCAGCTCCTCAATTTTAAAGATGCATTTATTATCCTTTTTGACAAATTACTCCATATAATAAATCGAGCAATTACCACAAATAAAGTGCCCAACATATGGAAGCAGCCTATAGTTGTTCCCTTACAAAAAGTGTTAACCCACAAGACGTAAATAATGTTAAGACCAATTTCCACCCTCCCCCTACTTGGTAAGATATTAAAAAGGATAATATCTACAATAACCTCATCATATTCACAGGGAAATAAAATTTTGACACCACATCAATTTGGCTTTAGGCAGGACCACTCTACCATCCAAGCAAAAGCTGATTTCACAGATGATATATAAATTATAATTATGTATTTTTTAATAGTTGAATTGACCACATTTCACTTTTTTTTAAGCCATACATAATAAGAATACAGTATTCATTGATTTTCCTAAATCTTTTGATACTATAAATCACGAAATTCTAATAAATAAATTAAAGATTAATAGGCTTAACTGGAAATACTTCAAAATGGTTCCAAAATTATTGAACAAATAAAATCAAATCATAGTAGTAAATGATAAAATGTCAAAAAAATGTCAAAAAAGCAGACAGTGGCGTCCACCAGGG
Organism: Harmothoe impar; assembly: GCA_947462335.1. Taxonomy (NCBI): domain Eukaryota; kingdom Metazoa; phylum Annelida; class Polychaeta; order Phyllodocida; family Polynoidae; genus Harmothoe; species Harmothoe impar. Next base: position 30,020,244 of record OX381716.1, on the reverse strand, counting down.
TTCCCATCCTTAGCCCGCTTGTATTCATTTTGTAAATCAATGATCCCCTTTCAGAGATGGAATGAGATGGTTAAGATAAAATGCCCACGAGAAATTGCTTTGGAAATGTTTCAGGCATGGCTTCCTCAATCTTCCATCCACGCAAGGTGGGGTGAATTGCATTACACATTGATTTCCATTCACAAAAATGAATTGCTGCAGATGGTCTAATAGTTTAACCCTTTAATGCACCAATGCAGCCCCTGTGAGTAACTCGACAGTGCTGCATTGATACATTATACCAACCCTTTGGGAGTGATGGTTGAATGCAGCACTGGCGAGTTACTTGTCAGGGTTGCATTCCTCTATCATGATGACCAAGGGCCTTAATCATGCCGTCCTTAAAGGGTTAACAAGGAGGTGACAATTGACTACAGCAACCTGAACAGCTGCAGATAAACAAACAATTCTCAAACATGACAGCACAGTGGAAGGATGCTGGGCCATATTTGGGCGCATCTTCTCATAAGCTTGCAGAAGTAGGCCAACAACCAGTTCAAGATACCTCTCATCATACCTTTTAAGTATTGAAGATGTTGCAGTCGTTACCTAGGTTCTGCATGATGGAGCTCACATATAAATATATATGTAGAATTGTCAGGAGTGTATTCATGCATCATGACATCAAGGCGCATTCAAGCTCTAGATGGTCCTTGAATGGTTAACCATGATTGTGTCTTAACAAGCCCTCCAGCTAAAATGTTCAGGTGAAGACAATACATGTTTTATTCATTTCCTTGATCACATATAACTGGACATAGGGGGACTACCCTCTTTGTTATGCATAACATATTCACACATTAGACACGCATGCCGACATGATTAGCGACCATGAAGGTGTGAATAGAATGTGATGTGTATACATTATAACAGGCTAGCTATAAATACAGATATGTGTTCAACTTGAAATTCACTCTAACTTCAACAAGACAGCAGCAACAATGTGGATGCCACTTGCCTTCTTCATTCTTGGTAAGTCCATTGAAACTAATAGTAGTCAATACTGGCTAATATCCTACTGATTTAGGTTTATATTACATGTATAGCAAAGACATAAACAGGCAGGACTGGTTAGACATTCAGCTACTTACTTACATGTTGGGATAGCTATCATGTAACTAACTAGTTTGGTGATTTTTTCCCCCCAATTGCCCGTTTTTTTTTTTTTTCTGATTATGCTAGATAATGCGGTTATGATACACCAGGGGTACTATCAGTCTGTGATGTGCTTTTGCCAAGACACCTCATGGGAATTGTGTTCCTTAATTGTGATAACTAAAGGTTCTCATGATCTCATTAGTCTTCTGCATAAAGGTCCATAATTTTGCTGGGTTGACACCAGATCACAGGGCACTCTGGACAATCATAAGTAAGGATAGAAGTATTTTGAGGGGAGCAAGTTGAAAATGTTTATATTGTTACTATGTCCATTTGAATACATATTGGGCATTTTGCAAATGATAACTACAGATCTATTTATCTTTATATATAGTATAGCCACTACATAATAATATGTGCCTTATACAGTGGTTCACTACTATCAGGATGCAAATTGGGGACCTGAAAACTAGTTATTTCTTTATCTTATTCTTTAACCCTTTGTGGGCGAGCATCGACAATAGTTGATGCCATGGTAGGGCGAGCATCAACTATAGTTGATGCCATGGCAGGGCGAGCATCGACTATAGTCATCATCTATGGGATTTAACAAAGTCTCGTCCCTATAGAAAATTCCTATGGTACATAGGACCTATATTTTCCATTGAAATTGAGGAATAATGAGAATGATAAGATTTTCTATTTTCATATTTTTCACTTTTAATTGTTGCAAAGTCGTGAGTCTGAGCCACAGATGTTTACTAAAGCCGTAGATATTCAAACTTATTGAAATAGTTACCAGAGCTCTTTACTCTACCATTTATGAGACGCTCTGTGTGTTCAGAGGCTCTTCCTACCTGTGTATAGCCTCCCTTCCCCTTGCTGATTGTGACTCGAACCACTTCCATGTGCCTAAAATGTGAAAAAAATTGTCTCTTCTCAGTGGTCCTCCACAAAGTCGCCAGTGAAGAAGTCAATGACGATTCGATAAAGATTGCCCCCATGGCTAAGTATGCTGGGCGTGGTTATGGATATGATAACTACAACAGTGGAGGAGGCCATAACCAGGGTTATAGTCGGAATAATGGCTATGGACAAGGACATGGTCAAAGAAGCTATGGAGGCCATGGCAGTCGTAGCTATGGTCATGGGCAGAAGCATGTTCCTATTAAGATTCCCTACATTAGCAGAAATGGTAAGTAACCCTCTAAAATGTCCAACCCCCTGTATCTTTTTTCTCAGACCTCATGAAGTTAATAAAATAATCATCAAGATACAAGTAGATCGGCTAAAGATCAGACGGAGGATGTTGTCACTAAGCCCAACAACTTCTATGTCTGATCATCGCCAGAATGAAGCAGATACTCCAAAACAGATGGACAGTGTACATTTACTTCAGTGGGCAGTGTAAAAATTTATTGTAATAGTCAAAGCTAATTTTATTTGTACTTAAAGTTAAAAATTTTATTTATATAGCCTGGATTCATTCATCCATTGGACAAATTGTTAGCTGTGGAGCACTGCCCACATGTCGCATGGAATGTAACTTATTTCTTTATATCATTGCTCTCTGTCCAGAGAAATTATATGCAAAATACTTTTAAACAAAAAGAAAATAAACAGACAGTTTAATGGCAGAAATATCAGTAATTCTTGATATATTTACATCAGAGCCAGGAAAAACTGCCCCATTTCATTCAGGGTTGTGGGTGAAATCTGTGACGTGGATAATGTATCTTAAGTTGAACTTATACTTAACTGTTTCTGTTTAACCACATCAGGCTGCAGATTCCCTGGCGATGTGGTGTGTGATACAACTTCGACTGCTGACCCTGTTATCACCTTCAACTACTGTATTCTGGCAAATGAAAACAAGAATCTGTGGAAGAAGCCCACCCTGCGAATTACCGCAGCCCCCGTAACTTGTGCTGATACTATAGTCGGCACCGCGGTCCTGAGAGACTTCTGTAATGACAACGAACGTGTCCTTAAGGCAGCTGGCCTTATCCAGGACAAGATACCTGAATCTCACAAAAACTACCATCAACAGAAATATGTCCCCCGTCTCAACCCATGTATTCTAACAGTCTAGGTATTTTAGTGGTAGCCTGTTCCTGCTGAAAGCACAATATGATCGACCTGTTATCATTTACTATATCCTTTTTCTTGTAGCCCTGCAAAGTAGCAATTGAAGGTGTTGATCAGATTATAAAAAGAAGGTATATTGATATAACTGACAGATGACTTATCTTTTGAACACTGTATATAGTATTCTCTTGAATTGATCACAATAAATTAATTCAGCAATAAAGTACCTGTGTGGTTTGTTATTCAATCTCTATCATGTCTCATGACTTAAGTTGACTCAGAGAGAAGTCTTTCATGTGGTAATAGAAGGCGAGAACTAGATGATAAAATTTGATACTGGTAGCAGTCATTTATATTTAATTCGTTCTGAAAGGATTGGGAGGCTCTGGGTTGAGACAGAAGAAACAAATTGTCTAAAAATGAAAAAGTCTATCTGTAATTACATCATATTACTAGCATTTCATTTACTAAAATATGTAGCTGACTTTTCCCTCGCATCTCAAAGAATACCATAATTATTTCCCCGTGTATAAGCCAGGACCCGAGTGTAAGCCTGCCCCGTGTATAAGCCTGGGTAAAATGTAACTTAGTGTTGTTCGCCTACTGACCCGTTCCGAACTCTATAGGGAGTTCGCACGCATAGATATTGCCTGTCTAGGTTCTTGAATAAACCTATTGATTCGCAACCTGTAAACACTTGATCCGAACTGTGTTGACTTTGTTCTTTACTTGATACTCTACCAATATCATAGAGACACAAAGTATCGTTTATTACACACCTTCCCATGGTACCCAGTTGGTGAATTTGATGTCTGCAAAGCTGAACGCTAAAGTGTACGCTTGTAGCTGCCTGCCCTCCACCTTAGCCTATTCCCTACCAAGAGAACCATCTTCAGCACGCTGATCTTCCCCTGTAGCCTGTTACTGGCAGGGCCCTACCAGAAACTACAGGCACGCTGGACTAAAGTGAGACATTTGGTGCATACCGAACTCACCATATATAGCCTCCTCACTCGCCAAGCTGAGGTCTTAGTCCAGTTGCAGAACTGGCATATCTACCTGGACCTCGCAGCAAACGACGTACGGTGGGTTTTTGGTGATTCAGGCACATGAGACCCCACTGAACAAAATCCCACATGGTGCCAAGCTGGCACCACCGGGGAAATTCTGCAAAAGACGTTTTTTCAAAATGGCTATAGGGAAAATGATGACATTCAGAAAATAGATATCACTGCTTTTTGTTGGTCTAGAATTTCACCACCAAAGGATATGTTTACAAGGTCATACATTTATATTCTGTCCATATAAACGTGAATCAATGTAAAGGAGGAAAATCACATGTATGTCATACATTGTAAACCTACACATGGATCTTATCAGAAAATTTAAGTTCAACTTATTCTCAAAACGGTCAAGGTCAATTTACAGATAAAGCTTCATTTTCTGGTATTTTTCATTAAAATAAACTGAATAACAAATTAATAATATATAACATTATATAATGCTAGATATTATTGTAATAGGCATATTGGAGGTTGAATGATTCAAGATCACGGTCAAGATCAAACCAAAGATTAAGCTTCCAACACATCGGCCCCCTGGGGAGGCACTCCATTTCTTTTTTACATGGGTGTGCAGCTGACCCTTTGAACAACAACCCTTACCCTTGGTAAGGGGGGTTTTGATCAAAAGTGACCCTAGCTGAGGGGGATTTTGCTCAAAAGTGCCTAGGTTTAAGCAAATTCTCCCCGAGGAGTCACCCTTGGTGCAAGGAATTTGGTCAAAAGTGACCCTTGTCACGAAGCATTTTGCCAAAAACTCCAAAAAAGTTATCCTTTATGGGGTGATTTTGTCAAAATTTCCGAAAGGCGACCCTTACTGAGGGGGATTTTAGTGAAAAGTCTTGGTTTGATAGTTTGAGTTTGAGTTTGGTAGTTTTTTATTGACCACAATTCCACAATATTCCATTGCGTCTCTCAAACAGAGCCAATATGATAATCGATGTACATAAATGACAACAAAAACAACATTTTTACATGAATAGATTACCCACACATCTACATGGACAGTGACATAAAATGAGGCAGCAAATACTAGTGATCCACAGTATTGTTCACAGCATGTAGCAATATTACATGTCTGAATTCAAATATCGCCTGGCAAGTATCACAGATAAATCCTTACTATTTCTCGGTTCACATTGAGCATTATTCATGGTTTTCAGCACAATACCGGCACACACCATAATTGCAATAATCAAGTAGCATATAAGCCAAAACAGTGCATAAACATAGCAACACAGCAACAATCTATTTCTGGTTTTTCATTTTGTTCATGAACAATTTCAGACTAGCAGTCTTCTACAAATCAGGATCCAATTTGTCCCAGGCAATCACCCCTCTATACAGCTTTCTCACTCTATGTAGTTGACCTCTAGGTCTTTGCACTTTAATAATCAGCTTCACATTACTGCGCAGGACTCTAGCCGGTACTACCAGGGACTCTGGTTTCCTGCTGACCTTGTACATTAGCCGCAATATAGACGCAATAATGATGACTCATCTACTCAACTTTTCAGTTACAAATGTGAATAAAGTGAAATAATGTATACTGTGTATAAGAGATGTAGATACAAATAACCCTAGTTAATAGAAAACGTGAGTGAGTGAATCCCTGTCTTATATGGGGCATTTCAGGGTATTTGGGACACAGAGGGCCAACAATTAATTCATTGGCAAGGCACTCTTCTTTATATATTATTATTCCTCACATATTGAATTATCAAAATATGTAATGGTTTGTACAGGTTGATAAATAATTATTGATGATATGGATATCAAGCATGGCTTAAAATGAATCCTGAATTTGTGTGACGGACAGGACATTTGTTATTTTGTCCCATATCAGAAATTACTTTCTGCTGTTCAAATTCCTGTACTTTATGATCATCAGTATGGACGACCCCAACATTTAAACACTTTTTAAAGTAATATTATCAGTAGATTTGTAAGAATCTCACATAATGTGACCCATCTGCCCCGTCCGTCACTTTTTTTTCTAAAATGTTTCCATTAAAAAAGATATGTTTGTTCAAAACTTTCCTTACTAAGTTTTCTCTGTGACCTCATCAAGCTCCTTGATATGATACAATTTTTATTTTGGTGAATTATGTAGAATACAACCTTTCAAACCGTATGGATAACTGACATCTGACCTTTCCCATTTACATCTCCTCAGTCAATGGCAAATATCCCTAGTAGCAAACACACTGTGGCCCCAGACGGGGCCAGACTGTGTTAGCAAGTGTGGCCCGGAGTGGGCTAACCAACATGCTCCCATCAGTTTAGGACACTGGGCTTTGGTCTGGCCCCATGCGGGCTGCCCATGTTGGGCGCAGATCGGGTTTTGGACGGGTTACCCACTTTGGGTTCAGATCAGTTTTTGGACGGGCCGAAAGCGGGTTCAGATTGGTTTTTGGACGGGTTGAAAGCGGGCTCAGATCGGTTTTTGGACGGGTTGAAAGCGGGCTCCCCAGTAAACACAAAGACGTTGGTCAGACATAAATCTACGTTCAATTTTGGTCTGAACTACGTAATTTTAGTAGGTTTATCAACGTCAAAACGTTAAGGTATATTTACCAATCTCAAACCTGCAGGTCTGATTTACGTAGCTCCTGAAGACATAAATCTATGTTTAACACATTACATATAATTCTACATAGTGGGACTCAGACAAAGACTTGTAATATATTGCAAACAAATTTACATTTACAAACAATATTCATACAAAGTAACTACTATAATTTCCAATCTCATCTCATTCTACATAGTATATTCTTGTAGTTCAATTGAACAGCCTGACAGTATAGATCTGTTGAATAGTTTTGGCTGCAGAGAGGCTTTGTATTTCTTCCATTACCACCAATGCGGTGTACTCACAGTAAAGTGCCTCAAAGCACCTATTCATGCACAATACTTTAATCACCTGTTCTTTATATAAATATTCGATTGAATATGGTTTATTTGCATGATATTGAATTCATAATTAATGAGAACTTACTGCTTGAATGTGGTAGATTTGTTAAAGAGCTGTACTATTCTCTCCATAATTGATAGTGCTGCCACCTAGTGTGACACAGAAAAGTCATCTACTCAATTTAAGTTGAAAAGTTACTTCTTTTAACGTAGATCTATGTAGAATTTTTACGTCTGAATGAGGTAGATCAACGTAAATCAGAGGTCTACATCTGTTGAACGTAAATAAACCTTAACGTTTTGACGTCTACAAACCTTCCAAAATTACCAATCTCAAACCTTTTGGTTGGACATCTACCTAGAGAAACCTCTGAGCTACGTTGGAACTACGTAGGGTGTTTACTGGGTCAGGTCGGTTTTTGGACGGGCTCACTAATTTGCTGCCACAGCACTGCCTGATAATTATGGGTTTTTAGAAACTATTCGATCATTCCCCAATGATTTCTTGCATTTGTTGAACCAGATATCCGAGGTCCTGCTAATCAACCCAAGGCATAATCATACTCATCCTACCAAATAATGGAAGTATCAAGCAGGCCTATTATCATCAGGTTTGAGCCACATGCAGCATAGACAAGCGTCTACGGTGTACAATGGCCTTCAAATCCATAGTTCATACCCACATGGAGCATATGGGACTGTGTTAAGCAAATTGTAATGCCACAGAAATAGTGTCTATACTGGATAGCTGCGTGGAGAACCTTCTTTTCATCATTCAAATATATATAATCTACCTTATTTCCAAACTGTGAGAACATCTGTTTATTGTTTCCTACTCTACAGCACTTTAACCCTTTCGTGCCCAACCGCGCCAATTGGCGCGGTTTTAGGCCTAAAACAACTAAGCTGGAGTAATGCTTCATCCCCACACTTCTACTGGGTCAATGTCTACGTTTTTACCCCCATAATGAAGCCCAGGACCACACGATTTCAATGGGATCACTGTTCTGGCTGTGAACTGTATATTTGAGGAATAGTGCATCCTTAACCAAAGAATAGGCAATGAGATGTGTTATTTATGAAAGTTCTCGAAAAGTCATCCAGAAAGCATAATTTTCACTAATTTGGACTTAAAATACATCAAAATGTGAAGAAAATGTTATAAAATCATCTTATATCAAGTTTTCCTGTAGATGCGGATTAAAGTATTATCATTCATTAATTTTCATTCCAAAGGTTCTTATTTGGAACATTCCTCAGGCTAGAAATAGTGTATTCATTGACAAAAAAAAGCCCTCCTTGGCCCTACAAATGCAGTAATAATGTTTCTAACAGCAAATAGAATGTTTCAGGTTGCCATGGCAACCATAAGTAAATGATATTGTGCTATATAGTTTATTAAGGTAAAGTCCACTTCGAGACCTTTCAGGAAATGTTATATGACCCTTGTCTTAAAATAGGAAATGACGTTAGTGCATGTCTTCCAACATCAGAACAGTAGTGTTGAATAATACGGATATTGATCAAATAGTTCTGGGCAGCAAAGGGTTAACCTTTTCTTGTATTATTTTTTTTTTTTTTATAGAGTTTTATTAAGGTACATGTAGAAATAGTATGTGTAAACATACATTCACAACCCAGACTCGGATAAATCCGTTCTGCCGTCTGGTCCTTCTTTTTGCCTGACTAATACTATATATGAGAATAAAATGTGTAATGACGTATTAGATATTTTGCTTTTGGGGAGGGGGGAGGGGGGGGGATGGAATATTATTATATCATGTGTCACTAGTGTAAAGACACTAATATTTCAGTGACAGACCTATATACTTATAGGTTTAAATATATAACTTATCTGTACAACAGTAGTGGGTCTACCCTGTAACAGGTAGGATACTCCTTTTTTATCTTACTTTTGAAATTAGACAGGTCATTTACCAATGTAAATTCATATTTCAACTTGTTCCAGTGCCTTATAGCTCTCTCATGAAAGCTATTATATATAACAGGGTTCCTGGAAAACCTCTCAATGTATCGTAGACCCATGTTGTACCTTGTATTGACTCTTCTTACGTCAATAAAACTAATATTTTCTTCTTCAAAATTCTTAATAGTATAAGCATATGATAGAAGATGTATGTCTCTTCTTTCAAAAAGTCTTCTACAGTTAGACTTCAGATGGAGCTGTTCTGTATTAAACCTAGGATGAGGTTCTAGCTTGACCCTATACACTATTCTTAAGGCTTTATTTTGTAATAATTGAAAACGTTCAGAGAAACCTACAGTGGCTCTGTCCCATACAATATCAATGTAATCCATAGAAGGTAATATGGTGGTTTTATATAATATTAGTGCATCTATTTCATCTAAATATTTCCTTATTTCAGCAAAACGATGTATCTTTACTACTACATTATTGTATACAGTGTCTTCATGTTTTTGAAACTGTAAATTTTCATCAATATTGATACCCAAATAATCATATGCTGGCACTCTTTCCAGAGGGATACCATCCACTTTAGGTATTAAATTTGGAATATTTTCTAAAAGACCAATTTTCATCCATTTTGTTTTATCAATATTTATCGTCAGAAGATTTAATTTACACCAATTTTGGATGGCATCCACACTGTCACATAATATTTGTAGATTATCTGATGAAAAAACAGCATCATCTGCATACAGGAAAGATTTACATAGGGGGGCACATTTTGGCAGCTCGTTAATATATAAAGTAAACAGGATAGGGCCTAATATTGACCCTTGAGGTACTCCATACTCCACGCACCTCAGCTTTGACAGCTTATTATTAGCAAATACTTTTTGATTTCTGTTAGTTAGATAACTTTTAAACCAGAGACACGTTTTTTTGGAAAGGCCTAATTGTTTTAATTTATTTATTAATAATGGGTGTGAAACTGTGTCAAAAGCTTTAGAATAATCCAAAAAGAGGCTATAAGTATTTTTGTTTTGTTTCATGTTATCATAAATATATCTTAAGTATGAGGTAGTGGCTGAGGTGGTGGAGTGCTTTGGTCTAAAACCGTGCTGATTTTTACATAATATATTTTCATCCTTCATGAAACCCCGTAGCCTAATTGCCATTAGTTTTTCAAAAATTTTACCAGGTAATGGCAATAGGCTTATAGGACGTAGGTTTGTTACCTTTTTGCTATTTCCTTTTTTAGGAATGGGTGATACGGTGGCCACTTTCCAAGACTGTGGAAAATAGGATCTATTGAGGCACAGGTTAAATATAAACAATATGTGAAAACCAAATCTTTCAAATATTTCACACAATATTTTCGATTTTATGTGTTTAATATTTGACGATTTTGTTTTGTCCAGTTTCTTTAAGACCAACAATAAATCTTCCCTTTCAAAGGGTACACTAAGAAGATCTATGTCATTAGGTTGGTCATCATCCAAGGCTGGGACCAATACTGGTGGATGTCTGGCAGCAAGCACTTTTCCTATCGTAGAAAAATAATCATTTATATAGTCTGCTGTTTTGGAAATTTCAATATCTAAACCCGTATCATTATCTTTTAATTTAATTATTTTTATTGCCCTCCCCTTTTTAGGTAAGAGTTTCTCTATGGCCTTCCAAAAGTCCTGTGGATTTTTTTTATTCTTCAGTAGACCAGTTATAATACCCTTCTTTGTGCGCCAAATTTCAGCTTCTACTGCATTCCTTTTCAGATGTGCTTTCAGCCAGTCAGCCACAGTATTACTATGTCTAGCTTTTCTAAAGCTATTATCCCTTTGTTTCATTTTTTCTTGAACTAATGGTGTTAACCATTCTTGCTTTTCTTGAGGAACTGTAATGGTTCTAATTGGTGCAGTATTAGCCAAGGCTTTACTTATATTAGTATGTAATAGCTTCCATAATGTGTCAATATGTGAGCCATTATTAAAAGTTGACCAGTCAGAGAGCCTAAGTGAATTATAAACATTATTCATATCTAATTTTTTATAACATCTTGCCAAGACAGTTTTCTTCTCAATTTGATTTCTTTCATGCTTCAATATTAAATAAATAGGATAGTGGTCACTATAGTTTATATTAAGGGTATTGGCTTCACGTACAATATCACTATTTGAATATATGTGGTCAAGATTGGTTTTGGTTTTTGCATTTACCCTGGTATTTACTTTTATGAGTTGTTTCAGCTTCTTTCCCATACAAAATGTATCTATCCCATAAGTTTTCCTATTAGTTATTGTGTAATTGACATTAAAGTCGCCCGCTATTATGTATGTACAGTTTCCAACCATGTCCCCCAATATTGTTCCCAAGTCTTTATAAAGATGTTTGGGATGCACTTCTGGTGGCTTATAAACTGCTATTATTTTATAAACCTTATCATGAATAAGCATATCAACGCTTAACATTTCATAGTACGCGGTGACAGACGTCAACTTAGCGTCTAATTCAATGTCAATGCTCTCTCTGTAGTATATTATGATACCACCTCCACGTTTATCTATTGTAGGTCTTCTATCAATTCTCAAGAATTCATAACCAACAATATCCAATAAAGTATCCGGGTCTGTAGGCTCATACCAGGATTCAATTATAATACCTATATCAAATTTATAAAGCATTTTAGTGAAGTCCACAAATTTCTTATCAGTTAGACTCCGTACATTATGACATACAAGTTTTAAGCCTTTTAAGGCTGTAACATGATCAAGGTCATATGTCATTTTGTTGAATCATGTGACAAATACCATGCCATGTACAATCTAGAGGTAAAAGGAAAAAAAAGGGGGTGGGGGATGGGGGGGTGGGGGGGGGTGGTGATGAATATCCTGTGGTGTTGGCATCCTGCTGGCTAGGGGGGTGGGTCGCTGCGCCCATCTATAAAGGAAGCTAAACCTCGATACCAACACAGTTAACATAAGTTTATACTAATTTCTAGCTTATCTAATATTTTAAAGCTAATAGCTTTTGTGAAGTCGCAGACGCAAATCTTCAAGCTGTCATCTGATCCCATTTTTTCTTTCAAAAATGAAACCAAATCGAAGTAATCATATATAATATGAACATAATAATATCGTACACAGGTTAACTTAATATTAATTTTAATAACAGATTGCATGTCGAAGACTCAAACTATGCTTCATAATATGTATATTACTCCTCAATACCGGGAGACAAGACCTCTGTTTATTTTCACAGTGGCATGGATCTCATCTGCTACCACTTTTAAGGCGTCTTCCCCTGGATGACAGCCGTCATACAACTCGTGGTAGAGATGGGACCACCTGCCACGCCCCTTTGATGTATGACAAATTGAAGCAATCCATGGGGTTACTAGGGTTGTTGCGCTATTAAAGCATATAATAAATCGATTTATCCTTATAATAATCTCATTCATCCTCCTTTGCTGGGGGTGGAAGAACGGGCTTATTACATGATTATACCTGTTAAGGTCCACCCCAACGAGGGGGCAAATTACTATCTTACAGTGTGCAGTGGCGTTTGCATTCCTGATTATGCTGAAGGCTGTTTCAGCAGCACTTACATAATTATTTACAACCAATTCAGGATCTTCCCATTTGAGAGCAGTTACTTTGGTATGAAAATTCCTGGAGGTGACGTCACAAATACCTCCATATATGTATATTATATCAGGTGCTATAGCTCTTGACAACAGCACGGCCTTCTTCGCTAAGCTTATTAACCCCTGGCTTTCGTATGGTACTACTAGATATTGGATCCCTTCATTGTGGGTCAGTTGGTCGTCTAGATCTCTTCCCCGTGAGTCGGTCACAATGAGGACTTTCATCTAAAATAGATTAAAAATAGGGGAGACCTTCAGGCTATATTCTAATGTTTATGGTTATATACAAATAAATAATTAAAAACAATTTACATTAAAAACTTCCTCTTAACTAATTCTCACGTTATATGTTGACAATTGGTGTGTTGAGAAGTGAACGTCTGGCGTGTGGGTGCTGCCTTTGTTCCAATGGTTGAGAGAGCGGTCCGTCTTGTTGTACTGCTGCGGCTGGTGTGAGGGCTGACTGGATATAGCCTGTGGCGAGTTGAATAATCGATTTGGCCGGAGGGGGTACCTGAGCATTGTCGTCGGCCGGGGCAGGGTCATTGGGTGCAGGCGCACTGACCTCTTCTTTCTCGGCTGCGTCTTGTTGTGCTAATAGCTCTCTTATTAATTGTCCTGCCGCCTCTCCGTCTGCAGGGGTCACTTGAATCCTGAGGGCGTGTTGATCTGGTACTGTAGGCAATGCACGAGTGGTGGGGGTAGGGGTAGGCACAGGGGGTGGTAGGGCGTTCTGAGCTGGACTGCGTGTTACATGAGGGTAATACTTTGCCTTGATCTCAGCGCGTACTTTTTCCAGTATTGTACCCCCTATGTTCCTACCTGGAAATGATAGGTTGTTCAAACTACGGGCAGATATACTCGTACCCGTACCCCACCTTCTTGATACCGTTGTCTCTAGTAGCCTACGGTCCTGTGTATCGACCAATAAATCCGCCAAGTATTTATTTTGTTCATATTTGAGCATGTTAAAGCGCTCTATTTCAGCCTCATCCCTTGCCTCCCATGCTGGACAGTTAATTTCTTTGGCTAACTGCATGACCCTATAAGGGCACTCTATAAGGGCTCTTATAAAATCAATTTCATCAGTCTTTCTTGGAAAACTCTAGATATTGTATAGTAGTGACATCTGGTGTCAATCATCAGAACTACTAGACCAGTTGCCTTGTCCAAACCCAACCTCAGCCTATTGAAATTATGTGCGATCCTACATATTAATCAAGGCGGCAAACACCGACCCGCCACCTGGTGTGTAAATCATATGGTCACGTGTGCTCAAATAAATGTGACGACACAAGCTGTGGTCGCCATCATGCATCAAGACGTTCGTCCGGTCTTTCTGTCCGTATTTACCGATTCTCATCAGGTTATGGGCCTAGTCACATTCAGTGGATAGATTAACATCTAATGCTGTAAGGTGCTTCTGCTGGAAGGAATTTGAGGTTGGATTACGGAGGATTGATCAGGGATTGATTGGCGAGTTTTGGGCTACGACGGCTATGACGTGGGAGCGTGGCTGCAGGCGGGCTGACGTTGAACAAGGTGCCGGGAACCACGTGTGAATGGAGTGGGGTGGCGTGCCCGACTTGAGAACGGAGTAGGGCTGAGGTCGGACAGGGTGCCGGGAGTGGCAGCGTGGGGCGGCGTGACCTCGTGAGTTTTTTGTCTGCAAGATGATGATGTCGGCATGGCACTAGTCCTCGCGATTCTACGTGTTGTGAGCTGCTGTAGAAATTGCAAGGTCGGCATAAACTACAAGCAGAGAACACGTTTGAGGACGCTGTGAGAGTTGCCGGGAGAAACAATGTGTGTACGGCATCGGGACGCCACGGCCCAGGGAACCACGTGAGTAGGCCTGCGACGTGGATGTACGTGTTGTGTACGTGTTTGGAGCTGCTGTGGTGGCTGCAGGATCGGCATATGGCCTACAGGGTACGTGTAGGTAGGTGCCGTGGAATGTGCAGTAAGTGAGCAGCGAAGGGAACACGTTTCTACACGTGGGACGATGTGGGAACGCTGAGAAGTGCTGTGTCAGCAGTTTCAGGAAACAGCTGATCAGTGAGGACGTCGTGGTGTTGAATACACATGGAAATCGTCGTGGGGTGTGTCAGTGAGTTGTGTAACTGCAGGGAACATGTCAGGACTGCAGGTACATGTCAGGACTGCAGGGAGCAAGTGCAGATGGCTGTAGAACTGGAGTTGCTGTGTTGAAGGCTCAAGTGAACTGTGTGATAGCAATGTGTTACAGTTGTGGTTCTGTATGATAGCAATGTGTTACAGTTGTGGTTCTGTATGATAGCAATGTGTTACAGGTGTGGTTCTGTATGATAGCATTGTGTTACAGGTGTGTTTCTGTATGATAGCAATGTGTTACAGGTGTGGTTCTGTATGATAGCATTGTGTTACAGGTGTGGTACTGTGTGATAGCATTGTGTTACAGTTGTGAACTGACTCAATAGGATGTGGAATGAAGTTTGCTTTGAGACAGTATTCTGAAAGTCTGGGAGCTTGTAGGAGTAGACTATGGGAACTGTGCATGCAGGTAGTCTGGAGACTCCAGGAAGTAGACTTTGAGGCATCACTTGTGGACAAGTGTTTGTGGACAGTATGCTGAAAGCTGGGAAAGCTTCTGATTCTTATTAGTGGACCTTGATGCATGAAAATGTGGACAGTTTGGCAAACTGAAGGTCCGGAGATTTTTAAGATGTCATCTGAGAGTTACAGTGTGAGAAGGAGCCTGAATGAGTACCAGCAAGGCCAGGAGGAGCCAGTACTGTATGAGACTGCAGGGACTGAGGGCAATGTGTTGTTTTGCTGTTAGTGTAGGGAGGTGAGGGCTGAAGCCTCACATGGAAATGAAGTACTGGCGACCTCTCTTTCCAAGGATAGGTATTATGTTTTAATTAAATAATGATAGCAGGTGATTGCTATTTGTTTAGTTTGTGAAAACATTTGAAAGACCTATTGTATATTATCACCTTGTAATAGCTAAGGTATATATGCTATTTAGTGTATTATGTAACAACATTAGAAATTATTGTTGTTTAACTTGTAAAACTAAAAAGATCTAGTTTGTGTAACAAAAAAAAAAGTTAAAGTAACTGGTTTATTTTAGTATGTAACAGAAGGAATGCTGTTTACTCATTTGTGTGTGTTTATCTGAGAAACAATACTTGACTATTGACTCATACAAAGGACTTTACCAGTTTACTGGAGGAAACCAAGAACTAACATTTAACACCAGTTTACTGGAGAACATTTATAAGTCAAGATAAGGACTTCAAAAATCTGAAGAGACACTTAACATTGGACATTCAGAAGGAGTACTGAAACTATATCTATGTTTGAGAAGGAGCCTTTATGCTTGAATAACATTATCATCAATATGTAAGTCTCGAGAAGGAGTATTGAAATATGTGTGATCCTACATATTAATCAAGGCGGCAAACACCGACCCGCCACCTGGTGTGTAAATCATATGGTCACGTGTGCTCAAATAAATGTGACGACACAAGCTGTGGTCGCCATCATGCATCAAGACGTTCGTCCGGTCTTTCTGTCCGTATTTACCGATTCTCATCACAGCCCTCATCGGCCTGCAGTGGGCTAACCAATGGGCACCCGTTGGTTTAGGGCACTGGGCTTTGGTGTGGCCCCAAGTGGGTTGCCCGAATTGGGCTCAGATCGAGTTTTGGACGGGCTTCCTGTCATCTGGCCTTCATGAACCCAAAGCGGGCAGCCCACTTTGAAACTGATCTGAGCCCAAATCGGGCAGCCCGCTTTGAAACTGATCTGAGCCCAAAATGGGCAGCCCGATCGGGGCCACACTTCAGCCCAGCCATCTGCCCAACATGAAACCCAGCTCAGTTTTGCCCAACTTCAAACAGCCAATCCGAGCTAAAACCAAATTGGCCCCGTGCGGGCTTGCTACTAGGGTAGCTGTTTGGGCATTACAAACTGATTCAAGGAGAGCCACACGATGACCCAGCTAGCACCTTATGTAAAAAGCACATCTTTTACTGGTCATATTCACGTTGATACGTGATAATGACCTGATCATGACAATAGCATCCATACATATCTATGTGGTCATTATTTGATGTAACAAGTGATTAAATCTGGATCAGAATATCACATATCTTTTTCGAGAAATTATACACATAAAACATTGATGTCAAATTCATGCCTTAAGGTTCATGTTAAAATGTCATGATAGGTTTGACATCAACATTACCCATACTTTACATATGTAGTACATCTTTATCTTGTCAGATTATGACATCTATTAGACATCTGTTCTTTAGCTCTCAGATAGTTCACACTTTTGACACAAGATGTCTCCCTCTGCCAATATCAATAGAATACAATCTACATTGGCAGTAGTTTGATCATAACTTGGTATCTGTTCAACACAATTAATTTACATAGAAGATGAAACTTGAATAAATTTTTGCCTGGCATGTATGATCTGTTATTTTTGTTTCTATAGAATAATTATTAATGGGAGAACCAGGAGATTAACATGAGCACACCTTTTCTGTGGTCGCTAAATCTATTCAAATCCCATAGACTGACCATAAGCTGACATCACATTTTGGCCACTGTGCTAGGATCAATGTGCTAAGTCTCTGCAGGAATATTGATGATGTCTACAGGCAAAATAGGCTGATTAAATCAATTGCCTTTGATGTTACCTACTTCTGATGGAGAAGTCTTGCTCTGGGTGTAGGGTAGACGTTAGATATATGTCTTTTCATGATGTCTAAAATGTGTTTGCATCTGGCATCTTATTTATGAAATAAATTTATACCACAACTAAAATGATTTTGGAATATACCCACCTCACACAATGTTACAATTATTCCACTTACTTACAACTTTATATCGCATCTTCCTGATGTCTTTCAAATCTTTCAAAGCAGGTCATATTAATATTATTATGTTACATTGAAAAGATGTCTGAAGAATGATGTGTAAACCATTTGCATATAGGACGTCATGAGGCTAAGAATACAACGTAACCAAATGTAGTAAATATCTATTGAGAAATGATGTAGAGATGACATGATTAACTACGAGTTTTGCTAGCTGGGGAGAAGAGTTAATCCAGTCTTTATTGTAACCAGTCCAACAGGGTGAAGTATCCAGCTCTTAGGAGTATGTGGATTAGATAATACACGCATGGACTACCTGTGGCATGCATAGATGGTAATTGTTATTTGTGTTCAGATTCGAGAGGGTAGGAGAGTACTGACTGTGGGTCACAGGCGGCATTTATACCTACTGGAGGATGGTCAGGATAGAGTAATCTCCTCTATCCTTGCATCATGATGGACCATGGAGGGGCATTATGCCTTACCTCTTTCATCATCCTCACCCCTTAGTACATGTGTCGTGTGCAGGGTGAGGGTGACAGAAGGGGGTGAGCTGCTCCTAGAGTGGTGTAACAATCCCTCACTATTTCATCATCCATACAGAAGGAGCGCAACACCTGGAGGGCGACAGATGAGTCACACTCTAGAGGGGTCATGTATTGCACTGTGGCGCAGTGTGATCCAAGTATTTTCAACACTGGGTTTGCATCTCTCACGAGCCTGACACATCCCTACACACTCATTTTGCTCTGCATAGGTGTAGCAGCATCATGTGGTGTGTAGAGAAAGCGGTTATAAATGGAAGGTGTGTGGGAGATGCACACCCTAGTGTAAATTATTGGTGTACATGGCTCAGTGGGAACGCTGGCTAGTAGTATAAGGCTGTGTCTCACGACCTTGGGCAAATGTTTTTGTCTCTGACTGGGTGCCAGCTCTGACCGGGTGCCAGCTCTGACCGGGTGCCAGCTCTGACCGGGTGCCAGCTCTGACTGGGTGCCAGCTCTGACCGGGTGCCAGCTCTGACCGGGTGCCAGCTCTGACCGGCCTGAATAAAATCGGGTTATTTAGGGCAGATGGAGATAGAATTTGGCTGAAAAGGTTAATGGATGTTATAACTCTCTAAACTAGTCATTAATTGTCCATTTTTATCATCATCTGCCCTAAATAACCCGTTTTTATTCAGGCCGGTCAGAGCTGGCACCCAGTCAGAGCTGGCACCCGGTCAGAGCTGGCACCCGGTCAGAGACAAAAACATTGGCCCAAGGTCGTGAGACACAGCCACCCTAGTAGCAAGCCCGCACGGGGCCAATTTGGTTTTAGCTCGGATTGGCTGTTTGAAGTCGGGCAAAACTGAGCTGGGTTTCATGTTGGGCAGATGGCTGGGCTGAAGTGTGGCCCCGATCCGACTGCCCATTTTGGGCTCAGATCAGTTTCAAAGAGGGCTGCCCGATTTGGGCTCAGATCAGTTTCAAAGAGGGCTACCCGCTTTGGGTTCATGTTGGCCAGATGACAGGAAACCCGTCCAAAACCCGTTCTAAGGCCAACTGGGGCAGCCCACTTTGGGCCACACCAGAGCCCAGTGCCCTAAACCGACGGGCGCCCATCAGTTAGCCCACTCCGGGCCGATGAGGGCTGAGGTTGGGTTTGGACAGGGCAACTGGTCTAGTAGTACTGATGATTGACACCAGATGTCACTACTATACAATATCTAGAGTTTTCCAACAAAGCCAGATGAAATTAACATTACATAATAATACAATAAAATGTTAAAGTGATGTAGAATAGGAAACAATAAATAGATGTTCTCACAGTTTGGAAATAAGATAGACTATATATTTGGATGATTAAAAAGAGGTTCTCTAGGCAGCTATCCAGTGTAAACACTATTTCTGTGGCATTACAATCTGTTTAATACAAGACTCATGTGCCCCATGTAGGTATGAACTATGGCTTTGAAGGCCAATGTGCACCATAGACACTTGTCCATGCTGCATGTGGCTCAAACCTGATGATAATAGGCCTGCTTTATACTTCCATTATTGGGTAGAAAGAGTATGATTATATGCCTTGGGTTAATTCGCAGGACCTAGGATATCTGGTTCAACAAATACAAGAAATCATTGGAGAATGATTGAATAGATTCTAAAAACCCATAATTATCCGATCTGAGCCCGCTTTCAACCCGTCCAAAAACCGATCTGAGCCCGCTTTCAACCCGTCCAAAAACCGATCTGAACCCGCTTTCAGCCCATCCAAAAACCAATCTGAGCCCAAAGTGGGAAGCCCGTCCAAAAACTGATCTGAGCCCAAAGCGGGCTTCCCGTCCAAAACCCGATCTGCGCCCAACATGGGAAGCCCGCACGGGGCCACAGTGTGTTTGCTACTACCCTAGTAGCAAACACACTGTGGCCCCGGACGGGGCCAGACTGTCTTTGCAAGTCTGGCCCGGAGTGGGCTAACCGACGGGCTCCCGTCGGTTTAGGGCACTGGGCTTTGGTCTGGCCCCGTAGTGTTTACACTGGATAGCTGCCTAGAGAACCTCTTTTTAATCATCCAAATATATAGTCTATCTTATTTCCAAACTGTGAGAACATCTATTTATTGTTTCCTATTCTACATCACTTTAACATTTTATTGTATTATTATGTAATGTTAATTTCATCTGGCTTTGTTGGAAAACTCTAGATATTGTATAGTAGTGACATCTGGTGTCAATCATCAGTACTACTAGACCAGTTGCCCTGTCCAAACCCAACCTCAGCCCTCATCAGCCCGGAGTGGGCTAACCGATGGGCGCCCGTCGGTTTAGGGCACTGGGCTTTGGTGTGGCCCCAAGTGGGCTGCCCCAATTGGCCTTAGAACGGGTTTTGGACGGGTTTCCTGTCATCTGGCCAACATGAACCCAAAGCGGGTAGCCCTCTTTGAAACTGATCTGAGCCCAAATCGGGCAGCCCTCTTTGAAACTGATCTGAGCCCAAAATGGGCAGCCCGATCGGGGCCACACTTCAGCCCAGCCATCTGCCCAACATGAAACTGTCGAGGGGCTACATGATGCGCTCCTGCATGATGCACTCTCACTCCTGGCGCCCCCAACTGAGGCGCACCGAGTGACCCGGAAGTACCCTCAAGTGGCTGAGTGGGGAAAACCCACAGGGAACGGGACAGCCTGGCACACTCACAGTAAACATACTGGAGGAGTGGTGACAGGTGTCCAGGGTGTTCCTCCTCTCCTGTCACACAGCCCCCCGCAGGGTGGATGGGTGACAGGAGGACGGGTCTATTTATAGACTGATGGACGACTCCTGGGTCTCAGCCTGACAGGGCTGAGAGCTATAAATACCCTCTGGATTCCTCCAGAGGGTGTCTTATACATCCAGGAGCCGGGAGCCATGCTGGAGGAACTAGCCTTCCTATTTATCTCCATAGGGCTAGCCATGCTACCCTACCTGCTGCAGACATATATGTGAGGTGGCACTCTCGTACGTATCTATCTATGTCCTACTGATATAATAAAACCGGATATCAACTCTAATCTATTGTGTCTCCTTGTCGGATCATCTACATCAAATGACCTCTCGACACTGGTGGAGAACCTTTGGCTGATTTCCATTAGAAGTTAACCTCTACACATGCCATGAGTACCAGTGGTAATCAACTGGAGTCACAATTACCTGAGTTTGATAACCTACCGGTAGCAAACACACATAGTACAGATACTGCTACGAGCCTCCAAGCCAACCCCACCACCCACACAGGAGGAGGAACCCCTACTACACCCCAGCAGACGAACCATCCTCCACCGGCCCACACGTCGCCTACACCACAGAACCAAGTGACAACCATCTCTACACAGAAGTCAACACCTGGAGCCACCTTCAGCCTAGGTTCAGTAGGAGACGTCTCATCTAGCACGGATCAGATAAGTCCTTTTAATACTAGTACAACACCTGCACCAGCAGCCTACGACCCCAGCGTTAGGCCTTACTACCCATTGTTTGATCTAGACTCATCTGAGGATCAGGAGGTGCAGGACGTGTTGGGGAACATCTCTCCCATCCCACCACCCACACAGGGTGACCAGGGTGTTTTTCAAACACCTCGTGGTGACGCTGGGCAACTCTTTGATTTTCAAGCAGCAGTTTTTAAGGCTAAGAGGTCTCAGGAGAGGAGAGACTACCTCAGCCGCCATTTCGATCGGCAGCAGCCTATACCACCCCCCAGCCTTGGGAGCAGCTCCAGCAGCTCCGGTAGCTACACCTCTGGCGACAGAACATCTCCAGGGATAGAGGCTGCGAAGGGGAAGCCCAGCGGTATACCTACCAACGACTCCTCCACTGCCCCACACTGGCACACTGAAAGTGACACACCCTGGAGCAGTCTTGGAGGATTATCCAGCATCTGGAGGCCCAATTACCAGGACCCAGACTCACCTCTGCTAAGACAGTCAGGTATTCCAGCCCAACAGGTGAGCAGTGAATCCGGATCCAGTGACATTTTTAGGCCGATAGGTAGGGATACTTCTACCCCACTAGACTGGAATAAGCTATCTGTCAACTCGGCTCCACACACCCTGGAGGAGCAGCCCACCCCGCCGGTGTTGGCAGAACCTGCTGCACCAATCTGGTATCCAAACCATCAGGACCCTGATTCTCCCCTGCTAAGGCAGTCAGGGGCCCCTGCAGCATCTCGGCAGTCCAGTGATTCGGACGACCTATATTGTATAGACCCCCAGAAGGCCAATAGGGGCGCCAGAATTGAAAAGGCGGTGAGAGACATAAACGATTACCAAACACACCGTTTTAACCACACCCCAGTAGGTTTTGATCCAGATTTCTTGTTTTCTGGAATTCAGCACGACATATACAGTGGCCTACCACCCCACACTCTACAGGAGTTGGCAGCCGACGGTGGTTTTTACGGATCTCTTGAGGCTCTCACTAGGGCACACGACAGGTTTCATAGCTTCACAACACCCCTGATCGCAGCCGTGCGTGAGGAGTTGGGTGACCACCTGTTCCCAGGTAAATTAACACCCACTGGTCACACACAGGCCAGTGCCCCCGCGGCAACAGACTGTGCCTCGCCCACTCAGGAGGTGAGTGAAGCCAAATCCAAACCCCTAGCGACCCCCTTACCCACCCTCCTACAAAAATTGGTGGAAGAAGGGGAGTCTCAGAGCTACATACAAGGTGTGGCTAGTGAGGTGAGCCCTGGGGACTACTCACAGCAAATCAGTGAGGCCATAAAGAGGTGGCGCGCAAATCAGACCGCACCCAGGAGGAGCGCAGCAACCCCCACCTCTACACCCAGGAGGAGCGCAGCCACCCCTACCTCTACACCCAGGAGGAGACCACAACCATCACCCAAGCCTATATCATACAGGAAGGCACACAGGAGGTGGAGAAGATTGGACAGGCCCTGTCCGCAGGTGGTCATCCACTCATTAGCCTCCTCTGCTTTCTCAGACTACCACCAGGAGGACCCTGCAGCATTTGAAAGGCTAATCAGAAGGGACCTACACAGGGACTTTGTAGAAAAAGGACTGCCAGCAGCGGTGGAGAAACTCACCACCCCACTCAGAGGTCCCTCACCGTCCTCGTCTGAAGATTCCTATTTCCAGGAGTGTGAGTTCCCAGCCCCAGTCACACCACCAGCTAGAAGCAGATCAGCTGAGCCTACCGCTGCTCACACTGCTCCCTCCGGAAAACACAGGAGCCGCTCAGGATCACCCAGGAGGCCCCCAGGAGACTACTCATACCACCTGGAGCGCAGCATCGACGGGGCAGTTGGCCCAAAGACGAGGGCAACATCGCCCACCCTACAACGGCAGATACCTTTCACCAAGAGAAAAGGTAAACAACAAATCAACATGAGCAGGAGAGGCAATGGAGAGCCTCAGGGACGGCGATCACCTGACCCCAACAGCGCCCTAGTGAAAGAAGTAGTCATGGCCATGAGCCAAAGCATGGCCTCCCTGTTGTCAGCCCAGGCTACTCCCACGACAGGGGTGCATGCACTCCTGCTGAGAGGTGCCCACCTTTCACATCCACCCCCTCTCCAAGCAAAGCAGTATTTGGAGACCCCACTGGAAGAGTGAGCACAGGTGGCTACGGCACAGCCATCCCCAGCGCCCCACCTCCCACACCTGTGAGTGGTGTTTCAACCACCCACCAGATGGCAGCACAGCTGACTACACAACACCAGTCACCGGTCAGGCGTGATGTCGGCATGGTCTCCAACTCCATTTACATGCCTACCCCAAACCTGCCTCCTGCAGGCATGAACCAGCCCCAGGGTCAGAGATTGGACCCCTACACATCACGGCATACTGCCCCACCAGGACCACCCCTCCATGCACAGAACCCAGGTGGCCGCCAGGAGGGAGACCCAGCTGAGATCAGGTACACCAGCGCCCAGTTGAACTCTTTCACCAAACCAAAAGTGTTCGACAGGCAGACGGCCTACAGATCAGCAGAGAAGTTCCTGGCAGAGTATAAGTTCTACATCGAGGCCATGTACCCCAATAACCAGTACATGCAAGCAAAATGCATGTATGGGCATCTGGACGGTAGAGCAGCTTCCTGGTATTTCTCCAATGTCATGGGGAAGCCCTTGATGAATGACAGGGACCTCATGTACGCTGCTTTCCTGGAAAGATTCAGTGGGGAGGACCCTGACACCGTCATCAAAGGGTACAGAAACAGAAAACAGAAGGCTGGAGAGTCTGTAGAGAGTTACATGACTGATATGATAAGTCTCCTGTCAAACAGCCAACTGGATGAAAAGACCCAGGTGGATTACCTCATCAATGGGTTCAGGCCGGAAATTGGTAACCCTCTGCGGTGTGAGCTACCCACCAAGATCACAGAGGTGGAGAAGCTAGCCACCAAGACAGAGGTGACCTTCAGCTCCTTGGGTTCCCAGCTCAAGCAGACCCCAACCCAACAGGCTGAGCTGTGTGAAGTCAGCCCCCAGCAGAGAGACAGGAGCTGGAACAACAACAGGAGGCAATACAACAGCTCCTACTGGAGTGGCAACAGGGATTCCAGGTTGGACCCAGGTTTGAACAGATCATACAGTTCAGACTACCAAAGCAGGTTCAATGACAGGTTCAACAACTGGAACGACAGAGGTTTCAACAACAGTTACAACAGGTCAACATCCAGAGGCAGAGACGACCAGAGGGACAGAGGTAGGGACAGATTCAGAGGCCGCAGTCCCTACAACAACCCCCCCAGGGAGTATAACAACTCCGGTAACTACAACAGAAACTACAGGAGTAACAGTCAGGACTCCCGGGGAGGTGACTCTAGATACAGGTCGAATTCAGGTGGCTACAGGAGGGACCAAAGTCAAACTAGGTCAGAATCCAGGGGCCGCTATGACAGATCTGCTTCTAGGGATAGATCTGGCAATTACAACAATAACAGTAGCAGCAACAACAGCCCGAGGAACAGGTCTTCATCTAGGGGCAGAGACAGCCAGGATGACAGGCAGAACCCCAGTCAGCGCCGATCCAGGGACCAAACCCCAGGAAGAGGGGACGACAGGGGTAGATCCAGGGAGAGACAGGGAAACGACCGCCCTGGAGACAGAAGCCGTGACCAGTCCAGAGACAGCTCTAGAGGGGGTGAGAGACCAAGATCCTCCTCTAGGTCAAGGGACTAGAGGTCCGGGGAAGGTCACATAACATCCAGTGACCAAGCCCCCACCACCAGTACAGAGACACACACCTTAAGCAGCATCTCCACACCAGTGACTACAGCACACCTTAGCAGCATGGACGTCAGCAGACCAGACACCATCCTGTCCGTGGAAGTGAACACACCCGCAGAGACCTCAACAACCAGCAGCACATCCAGTACACCACCGGAAGCAGCCAGCACGAGTCACATGTGTGAGGAGTCATCATCAGACGTGGGGTCAGCCACCCTCACCCTGGGTGTGAAGACCCAAGGTAAGTGCAGGCACACAGGTAAGGTTTTGTATGTAGCTGCCAACATCTCAAAGGGCTCTGTCAGTGTGGAATTAGCAAATGTAAAAAGCAAAGCCTTGGTTGACACAGGGGCGTCTCTGTGTTTTATAAGCAGGAGGCTGTTTGACAAAATAACAAATACCAACATTTGCACTCATGTAAAAAGGTCCAACATGTCAGTAGTATTGGCTGACGGCAATGCTGTTCAGGTGGATCTATCTGCTTTTGTTTCATTCACAATACAGGGAGTCCTTTTCAAGGAAAGGTTCCACGTGTTACCCAGACTTAGTAGACCAATGGTTCTGGGAGTCAATTTTCTCAGGAAATACAGGGGAAAGATCTCTTTCCATGACGAGGAACAGACCCCACCAAATTCCATCTGTGCTCTGACAGATGAGTACATCCCAGCAAACAGTGAACACACCTTCAACGCCATGGTGATAAACCATGAGGGGTTGACAGGCCAAGTAGGTATCACTGAGAGACTAGAACCTGATCAGAGCTACCTCATCAAACACACAATAGTCTCCCCCAAAACAAACAGGAACATTGTTCCCATCACTATGGCTAACCCAACTGATACTGGTTTCTACTTGAGGGGACATTGGCCCATTGGAAGGTTTGTACCTCTCGATATGTCCCAGGCAATACCCCTGGGTTTGTTGGGAGGTGGAAACGGCGAATGCAGTGCCATCAGTCAGGAGGAGGATTTTATCCCAATCAACAGCGGGGAAAACCCACTGGACTGTCTACCCAAGGGCGACGAGCCATTGAAATACAAGGTTTGCCAAGACCTCAGTGAGGACCAAAAGGTCCAAATCAGAACCATAGTAGAAAGCAACAGGAAGGCATTTGTAATAAATGAAAATGCCATTGGACTCAACACTGAGAATGAGGTGACCCTAGAGCTCAAGCCTGGCGCCAAACCCTGTAACAGACCATCATATAGAATGTCCCCACACAAAGAGGTGTTTCAGAGGGAATTACTGGAAAAACAACTGGAACAGGGGGTGCTTGAGGTGTGCTAAGAGCCTTCTGAGTACAACAGCCCAGCCTTCCTAGTGGCTAAGCCACAGGGTGATACATCCAAAGCCTCCGGCTGGAGGATAGTTGTTGACTATAGGTGGGTTAATCAAAACCTAAAGTCTTTTTCGTATAGTTTCCCAAGAACCGATGACCTCATGGACACCATAGGTAGAACAGGAGCCAGGTATTTCAGCAAGCTGGACGTCTACTCAGCCTACCACCAGATCAAACTGGCTGAGGAATCCAGACACATCACCACTTTCTCGGCAAACGGCACAAGATACAGGGCCAAGGTGTTGCCAATGGGACTGAAGACCTCAGGTTTGGCCTTCCAAAATGTGATGGAGCAGTTGTTACTGAAATGTAAATACAGAAACGCTGTGGCATATGTGGACGACGTGGCCATCTACAGCCCCACATGGGAAAGACACTTGGAAGATCTTGATGAGGTGTTGAAACTCTTCATAAAGGGTAACATCAAACTCAAATCAGAAAAGTGTGAGTTTGGTACGACCAAGATGGATTTCTTGGGTTTCAGAGTGAATCAGGAGGGCTTGTCACCCTCCCCAGACAAAATCTGGCCCATCAAGACCTTCCCTGAACCTAAGAATGTAGCCGAGTTGAGGTCATTCAATGGAATGGCCCAGTTCTACAAAAGATTCATCAAAGGCTTCGCCCACGTCATGAAGCCGCTGTATGACTTGTTGAAGGCAGGGAAGTCTTTTGTCTGGACAGCGGAATGCCAGAGGTCTTTTGACAAAGTGAAGGATGGAATCTGTTCAGAGGCGACTTTAAGTTTCCCAGATTTCACAAAGCCTTTCATCATTTTCACAGACGCCTCTGACACTTCGTGTGGAGCAGTCCTCACTCAACTTGACAGCAATGGGTTCTACAGACCCGTAGAGTTTGCTGGCAAGTCACACACCAGCCAGGAGACCCGATATTCTGTCACAGACCGTGAAATGCTGGGTGTCATCTTTGGCATTAGAAGGTTCCACCACTACATAGATGGCACACATTTCACCCTATACTCTGACCACACTGCACTTGTCTCCCTGTTCAACAAGAAAGAGAACATCACAAATGGGAGGCTGGCCAGATGGATAGACACAGTCATGGCATATGACTTTGAGGTGAAATACCTCCAGGGCAGAGCCAACATAGTGGCTGATATGCTGTCAAGGAGGCATTATCCACCCCAGCCTGAGGACTCAGCACCAATTAGGTCTCAAGGCAAGTTGGTATTGCCCCCAAAGAAGCTGCAGTTCTCCAGCATACTGATCACCAAGTTCTTCCACGCCGAGGAGCCCATACCAGTAAACCCTATACTGCTAGGTGCACCCAGGTCCATATTGAAAGGCGGTAAGCCCTGGGGTAGCAGCAACACCAAGGCAAAAGGGGTCATTGCCAGGAAAGGCAGTGTGGAGAGACAGCAGCTGGAGACCAGTTTGGGCGAGCCAGAGACCCTATGTGTGGTGACTAGGTCAGCGTCCCAGAATGTAAACACAGACGTTGTTGTGACACATGATACCGCGGGGGTGCCAGCTGACCCAGTCCCGGCCCCTCCAGCTGACTCCACAGTCAGGGAATCTAGGACACGACCCAGAAAGGGGAGTGCACACAAGGGCCCACAAAGGGTATCACACAGAACGGCTGAGGGTAAAAAGAAGAAATTGGTCCACAAATTGGAACCCTTGGCCGCTGAGGCAATCAAATTCCTGTCCTCACACACATCCTTGACCCCGTCCAGTCAGGATCTGATCCAAGAGCAGAAAAAGGACCTTTTCATAAGGGCCCTTTACAACTACCTCTATGATGAGAGCCTTCCCACTGACAATTCACTGGCGCGTCAGATCATGTTATATCATGACCAGTTTATAATCATACACGGTGTGGTATACAGGATGACACACTCGATATTGGGCAAGTCAGTGGACCCCACCCTCCAGGTGGTGATACCAACCCAGTGGGCAGAGAGCCTGGTTGAAGCCACACACTCGTCCCCTTTGGGTGGACATCTAGGCTCAACTAGGACCTACAATGCCATCAAGTCCAGGTACTATTGGAGAGGTATGTACAAAGATGTACACGACATTGTGGGTACATGTCACATCTGCTTGACCACCAAGAAAAAGCCAAAGAACTTGAAGACTCCCATGGTCCTAAGAGAGCCAGTGTTGACGGCATACACCCACTTGACCATGGACGCCATTGGGCCATTCACACCGGCCAATGATGGTAGCAAGTACATACATGTGGTGGTGGACCATGCCACAAGACACATCACGGCATGGTCATCAGTAGAGAACACAACTGCATGTGTGGCCTTGGATTTCTTCAATAACGTCATCTGTAAGCAGGGGGCACCCTCAGTCCTGAACACTGACAATGCCAGTCAGTACAAAAGCAAGGATTTTGAGGACATGTGCTCCAAGTTTGGTATCAAACATGTGACTGGTAGTGCTTTCCACAGCACAAGCCAGGGCCTAGGTGAGCGTCAGAATCAGTCGCTGGAATCCTCACTCAGAAGTTTCATAGCTGAGGTGTCCAGGTTTGTGAAGGACGCACAGGGCCATTGGTCCACCTTCCTCCAGGCGGTGGTGTTTAGTTTGAATAACACCACAGCCCCCATCATGGGCTACTCTCCAAATCTGTTGTTGATGGGTAGACAGCCACACCTCCCCACCGAGGCAGCTTTGGCACTACTGAAGAACAACTGCAAAGACAACATAGAGAAATTAACTCAAAATATGTTAAATCTGAAAGATAGCATGATGTTGTCAGCAGCAGCCAACATGAAGGAGGCCCACAGGAAAATGAAGGCCAAACATGATATGCACGCGGTGGAGAGTGGCTACAGGGAAGGGCAGTTGGTGTACCTGCACATACCATCCCTGTTGAGGAAGGGCACCAGCAAGAAACTACAACCCACCTACAGCGGCCCATATCTCATAATCAAGGCCACAACACCAGTCACTATGAGGCTGAGAAGACTGTCCGATGCAAAGGTGTTCAAAAAGGCTGTACATGTGTCCAGGTTGAGGAGACCTTTGTCCAAAGCCAGCGCCAGGGCCGTGCTGAGAAGATTGGAAAGGGGGCCCCCGGGTACATTATGCAACCCAGACGCATTAAGAGTCCATACCCCATTGACCCCCAATGAGAAGGCCAGCAGGATCATCCACAGGCCGGCCAAGACAAAGAACAAAACCAGAACTATGGTACCAGCACAGGTGAGAAAGCCGGCAGTACAAAGGAAGAGGAGACCCCAGGTCCCCACCAGACCTCCAAGGGCTACCGGGTCCAGATACAGCCTAAGACAGAAAATTGTCCTACCCGCTAGATTCAGGGACTGACAACCCCCCCCCCCCCCCGAGGTCTTGTTTGTAAAAATGTACAAACATGTATTAGCAGGGCCTCTTTATATCAGTATATGTTAACCCATATTTAAATATTGTGTATTTTCTTTAGATTTTCTTATTTTTATCACGATAATATTTCTGTGTGTTTATCCACAAGTTTTTTTTTTACCGGCCCACAGTTTCTTCCTATGGCCTTTGCAGTAAGGCCGGCATGACATCAGACTAGGCAGTCTAAGCATGCGTGAATGGGCGGAGACAGCCACACTATCTGCATGTGTGTGATATATGTGTGCGCATTCCGGATCCCCAACATCAGCATTTAGCTTTTAAAAATATAAATACACCTCGGCATCACCCATGGGAACCTTTTAGCGCCACATTAGTGAGACTCTGCCCCACTGCAATGGACGACAAACCTGATAAGAGCGCCAATCGGCGACAGCACGAGACGCCAGTGATTCACCCATACTATGCAACACCCACCCCACCCACCATTCCCCCCCCCCCTACTAACCCCGCCATCTTTTTCAATCCATTTTTCCTATAAAAGGCCTGTCTGAGAGTGTTGGGTGTGTAATTGTACGCCACATACTTTGACACAAATACTTCCCGGGCGACTCAGAGATATGGCGGCACCAAGCCGTCATTTAGACCGTCAATTCCCCAAGTCCAGTGACATAGGATCACGTGACCTGACCTTAACCCAGAATGGGAGGGTCAACTGGACGATTAAAGTCTGTGACATGCACGGGCTGAGCGTTCTCCAAGAGCAGCTGTGAGGACAACCAGGGGAGATAAAAATGTCAATAAAACACTCAGGGCCCAACCACGGGACTATAAACACAAACCCCCCCTCAACCCCCCCCCCAAACTCACATACACTGGATGTTGCCCCCTCCCACCTCCTAACAAGGGTTACAGCCAATCGCCACCCCGTCGGTGGGGTAGCCCTGACACTATATTTGGGAAAGCTAAACTTGCCTCACAACCCCCCCCCCCCCGCAGACCAGAAGTTTCAGAGGCAGATTTCTGGAAAAATACCCCTGGATGTCCGTTCTTAGCATTATTTTTTTTTTTAACACTATTTTCACTCTTGAAACATCCCTGAGCCATTCACAAACCCACCACAATTTTTTTTTGGAAAATAATCATTATAAAAATATTCATTTGAATCAGATACCAGGGTTAGGATTATTTAACCAAATCGCTCTCGGCACAGACTACCAGGATTTCAGTAATGTGCCTAGAGGCCGCCAGGCAAACCCCTAACACCAGTTATGATACACCGGTTGCCTAGCAACCACCTGCACTATAGCTTGAATTTTTTTTTTAGCCGGGTTTTTCTATTTTTGTACCCCTATGAGATGGGAGGGTTATCAAGATGCCTCAGGGCACCAGAATATAGGGTCTGACTTACTGTTTATTTTTGAATATTTAGTATATATTTTTTTATATACATATTTATTTATTTCTTTATTTTAGAATGTTTTTTATCTTCTTGGCGTCAAAACTAAATGTACACGGGGATTATATACTCACCCCTTCTGGTGTGGTGCAAATCCAGTGCCTGGTGTGGAGCTGAAGCGGTAGAGACCAACCACATATCGGTCGGCTATAGAGATCTCTGGCTTGTTCTGGTGCGTGTATACACGGAATGCAGCCTTGCATTGGGGAGACCGCAGCAGCGTGCCCTATCTTTTTTCCTCTGCATACACCGGTGTGAAGGCCTCTGTTTGGGAATTAAGAGGACCAGGTGGCTTGAGAAAAGACATCACAATATTTTTTCCCCTTTGTTATAACACATCTCGAAATTTATTTATTAGAAGTTTCTTTTTGGAAGACCAGTACAAGTCTACTCAAACTTTCGATCCTTGATAACCAACTTCAGCCCCAGTACAAGGGCACCTTGTATAGGGTAAGTGCGGCCGCACATACCCTATTGAATATTCATAGACGAGCTGCTCACACAGCCAAATTTAGGGATAGCCACTCCCCTCTGGGGTAAAGTTTGACAGGGATGAATTAGCCAGCTTCCCGACGATCCAAACTTAAGTGGAATCCCCAACACCTCAAATTAGTTGCACAAAATTATCCAAAGCACCTACATCCCCAGCACTTTTGGAAACTTTTCACAACACCTAAACACTCTTTTTCACACAAGCTGATCACCGGGTTTCTCAAGTAGCAGGAGGATGGGCCTCAGGCTGAGGTAGGTGTACAGCGGACGCTTGTACCTTTTGGTATTGATTCTGCATTCACTATTTTCTAAAACTGAATTTATGTCCCAGGCAAACAAATCTACGTTGGCGTGGTCAAAAGTGCTCGTAATAAGCTCCGCGGATATTTAACCCCCTCTGCACCAGATGAATATTTTTGAGACACCACACTAGGGCCAGAACCACCCCCGGGTACTCAGACACTCTAGCATTGCCCATGAACTATCAGCCCGGGAAATTCATAAATTCTCGGCCAATTTTTTTTTAATTCACAATCACTAATTCACTTTAATATATATATGAGAGTCCAGCTCTCAAAGACAAATTGATATTATCAATTTTCCTTCGGAAATTCTGTTTGAACGGACATCTTTGGACACTAGCATATTAAACCCCCCCCCCCCCAAATACCACCCACCCTTATTCAAATATAGGCTATAGGATGCGCAGATTCTGCTGATAGTACCCCGCCCATAGGAAATTAGTTATTATTATTATTTCTACTTTTGATAGTCTTGTACTTATCATTTGATTTTTTTTTTAAAACCACAGCCCTTTCGACCAGAGCTACATCCTGCCACAGGGCAGGGAGGAGGAGCCATGGACACTGGACTTGCTCCTCTCAACCCACGGAATCAGGTCCCCCAACCTCTCGGTGCAATCTGTGAGGAGGCTTGTATTACAGGAGGAGGGCCTGATCCATTCATTTGGACAGGAGGAGGAAGGGAAATTCATGCATGATCACACAGTACATGCACAACTATGTCTGGCAAACCCTTTCGTTGATGTGGCTGTCCGATCAATCATTTACGATTTTTGCAACGACTCACCGAGTCTGCCTGATTGGGGGCAGTTCGCGGAGCCGGTGCAGGGATACCTGGCCTACCTGGCAGCAAGAACCTTCATCCGCGTGGTGGAGGGTTTTGAGATGTTGCCAGGTGAGGCTGGAATGAATGACCGGCAGGCTGTGTTAATCCAGGAAGTGAGAACCACCCTGAGGTTAACAAAAGAGGTACTCCTGGTGTACCATGTAGCGGCCCTGAGGAGCTTCACCTTCAGGCCGGTGGCCAACACCAGGAATGGGTTCCCAGATTTCCCGGAAGTGCCGCCAAATTTGTAGCACGCTCGGGGTAAGTGCTCGCCTCTACTGTTGAATTTCTTTTATTTATTTATTTCTTTTTGCTGTAAATTTGCTCGCTTACTTATTATCGCACATAAAAACCACAGGTTGGAATGGTAAGGATTCTCACCCATAGGCAAATCCCACATCACTACAATACTACCCCCCACCCCCCCCCCCCCGCCACAAAGGGGCAACAAGTTTTTCTTTTTTTTCTTCTCCTCCCTCAAAACAGTTTTCTTTTTCCTAGGCCTAGAATGGGAACCAATTGCCCTGCAGCAATACCCACCCCCCCCCCCCCCCCCCCTTGGCTACCAATTCATCCATCTTGTGCGTTGGCCAGGGGTCAAACAATCACCTCCAGATGAGGCACAAGGAATCCATTCACACGACAAACCCCGCACACGCGTGACATATACCCCCCCCCCCCCGAGTCACGTGTCCACTAAATAGCCTGACGGGTTCCTGCCCATGCCTGTCAAGTCGAGACACTCGTCAGTAAACATCAACACCCCCCCCCCCTACAGGACAGGAACCAATATGGCGCCGACAGAACCAGGTCACTCTGACACAGTTACTCCAGGGTGATCTAGCAGGGCAGGAAACACCCGGCCCCGCCACCCCTGTCAGCCGGTCCATAAAACCGTCGGGATCTGGGCCGACGTGACCTACCTAGAGGACAGGGGACATTAAAAACCCCGCCCTCCTTTATTTCCGGGAACAGACATGTCAGGGCGACCATTTAACACTACAGAATTGGGACACCCTGACCCACAAGGCCGACAGGTCGGCCCTCTCGTCCAATCACAGCACCCTGGGGGACATAACTATAAACCCCCCACTCACACCTACCTTGTCTTCCCCTGTCACACAACACAACCCCCACCCATCCCACCTTTCAGGGACAACAGAGTGACACGCGGGACGAATCTAAAAATAGAATTTCGGGTTTCCCAAGTTCACCCCACGCCAGCACCCCCCCCCCCCCCCACCCCTGCCCACCCCGCCACTTAGGCATTTATAAGGGTGCTGAGCTGCTCCTCCGCCACACCACTCGCTCACCAACCCAGGAGGAGGACCCCCACAGCAACTGACACCACACACACCCAGCCCTACACAGCAGCCATGGCGGAGTCCACCGTCACCCAGATCCGCAGGTTGGTCATGCGTCTACTCCAGCTCCTGGAGACTAACACTTTTAAAGTTGACAGACCTTCCACTATAGAAACCTTTTGGATCTATCAGTACATAGTCGCAAACTTAGAAACCTACCTATACATGCTGTTGTTTCTTTTACACCATCTAGATTGCTGTTCGTCCTCGGGTTCCTAGCTCAGGCTGTCAGGTGCGACCACCCTACCCCCTCCACCCACACACCCATAGTTAGGCCCAACTATGGGGTCCTTTTCTCGGCAGACGCCACCCCCTTAGTGAATGGTCATATGACCTACCCACTCCGTTTCAGACTAAACATATCATTGGATTTGAACATGAGTATGCCTGACTCTGTCTCAGATTTAATATTAGATTCTAGCAACACTTTCCAGCGCCAAACTGCCCGCATATTAGATGACATGATGTTACAGGAGTATAACAGGGCGACAGGCCTGATAGATTCCATTGCCAGTCATGTTAGAACCCCTAAACCCAGGGATAAAAGAGCCATACAGGTAGGAGGAGACATTCTCAGAGCAGTGTTTGGAGTAGCCACTCAACCAGAAATTCACACCTTGGTGGAGGAGATGTCAATAATAGACGTATACTTAGCCAGGGAACTACACATTACTAAAGAAACCACTTACCTTTTGACAAACATGTCTGATTTCAATTATAATTCAATTTCGGCCTACGCTTTGTACCACAACGACACCGACCTCCTGCTGGAGGAAATAGGTAACAAAGTCACCTACTTAGACGTCAACGTCTCGACCATCCTCAGCAATCTACAAACAAAATCACGCAGAAATTTTTATAATAACTACCTATTAAACGCAGCTCAGGCACAATTACAATCTCTGTATGAATTCATCAGGGACATTACCGCCCTGGAGGAGGCACTCAACATGCTAAGTACAGGTCGGCTTCCCACCTCCCTGATACCAACTGCCTCCCTAATGGCAGCCCTCCAAACCCTGGCGGGGACCCTGCACTCAATTGACCCTGAGTTAAAGATAGTGCAGCTTCCCATAGAGCACTACTACAATAGCCAAATACATTCACATTGGTTGGAAGAGTCATTTCTATTTATAGCAATCCCCACTCCTATTAGCAGATCTGACAGTGTGTACACCGTTTACAGGGCGACTGAGCTGTCTGTACCAATAGATACAACTGACACACGTTCCATAGGAACCACCACCATCACCAACCTGCCAACTTATTTGGCGGTTTCCGAAACAGAAACCAAGTACATAGAGCTAGACAGTTTTCAATACACCGCTTGTAGACAGGGAGTGGTTAGGGAATGCACACTCCCACTACCTACACTGGACCCCAAACACCCCACCTGCCTGCTGTCCCTATTCCTTGATATAGCAGAGGCGGCACACAGAACATGCACCCATAGAATAGAGTTATTAGCCCCGCTCCCCCACAGAGCCTACCCACTTACATTGGACACCTACCTCCTCTCTACCAGTTTGTCACCGTCAGTATTATCGTGTCCACACGCCCTAGATCTGGAGCTGGCCACCATGGCTTGGTCGGTCGTAGTGGTACCCTGCAAATGTTCCATCTCTAATTCACACATACTAATGACAAATACAAACCTGTCTTGCGTGGCCCCCGAGGAAGTCCCCGACATCATGCACTGCGCGGTAAATCTCCCAATTTGGCGTCATTTTGGTAATCCGCCGCTGAATGTTTCGGGGATAACAACATGGACGCGACCCATGACTCACCCTCTGCCCGATCTCGCCCGCGCCCGCCTGCGCCATTTGCAAAGGGACCTGTCATTGGTTAATACGGCCAGAGACCTCACAGAAGTGGCCAATCAGATCGCGGGTAGCAATCCACCCGACGCATCACTTAGCAACCGCCTAGATAGCCTTGACTACCACACAAGCCATCCCATTTTCGAAACACTATGCTTAGTACTGACTTGCCTCGCTTTGGTTGTGGCGGGACACGCCCATTGGCGCGTCTCGGTTCTGGCGGGAATTTCAGTTTCGACCACGCGCACAACAGCCATGGCGACCTTCAAGGACTGGCGCGACCAAATCCGCTCTACGAACCAAGAATGGTGGGATGACCGTATAAAACAGGCCCAGGAACGGTTGGCGGCTAAGATGAAAAACGAAGTGACCCAGACGGGCATTAGCATTCTACATATCATTGCCGGAGTAGCGGCCCTGTTCTTGCTGTGTGGCTTCCTTTGGAAGCTTTACAAGTGTTGTAGGCGCTGCCTACCTGGGACCACCTCCACCCCCTACCGCAACCCCTATTTTGCGGTGAAGATTTGCTCGATGTGGAAGACAGTGGTTTTAAAAGCTCTTCCCATCCACCATGACAAGAACAGAATCAGGATTCTAGGAGTGGCCCCGGATTATGCCTCCGCCCGCCTCACCAGACCCTGTGGAGGCGCCCTCCACATCGACTGGACCGACCCCATGAGATTATCCCTGGACGGTGTCAACAAGGAGGTGTGGCTGCCTGCTGTGGTTCCTGTGCCTTGTCACCTGCTGCCCTTCGTATATAGGGCCCTCAGGCACCCACAGGCCGCCCTCAGGGTAGTTTTCGTATCAGATGGCCGCCATCTCGAGGTCCCCAGGGGACCTATAGACTCACCCGCCCAGCCACCAGCCCCCTCCACCACCCCCCACCTAGAAGCCGACGGGACAGTAATATCCCCAAAGGACACACAGCCGAGCAGAACAACACCATGGCCGGAGGGCGCCGAGCTCAGCAGTCTACCAGGCGACCCGAAGAAGCACAAAAAGCAGGTGACTATTAGCAATCCGGAGGTCACAACAGGTGGTGCCTGCAGGTACCCACAGGACAGGGGGCCCGCCTCTGACTCCACTGACCAAGGCTCAGGGGCCGCCCTGGAGGAGACAGCAGTAGCTGCTCCCAGACCCAACGCCCCTGCCAGTGGAGAAGACCCCATCCTTATGTCCACCAGAGTATAGTTTGGTAGGTCATTATGACAGTACTATATGTTTTACAGTTCAAAATTCTGTTCATTAGTGATAAGTCATTCGTTTTGGGATACCGGCTGGTGAGTCATAACTCTTAAGTTTAAATTATTAAAGCCAAAATAGCCTCATTATTATTATTTTTGTTGAGACAGGCTAGGGAGGCATATTAGGGACACATAGGTCACCTTTCTATTAGCCTGCCTCAACCTAAAAACACCATACCCCCCCCCCCCGACTACAACCCAGCCACGGGCTGTGTGGGAATAACCAAACATTACTTTTACCAACAAAATTTCTTTTACCCCACAATATATCGGTGTGGGGATAACACAAACATACGACAAAAACCTATAACCTGAACTCCATCCTATACCCCCCCCCCCCAGAAGCCTTCACATTCCCCCCACGAATCATGGAGCTGTGTGGGGATGAAGGACAAATCACACCTTTTTGACAAATCAACTAAAAATCTGAAAATTTTTTTTTGAAACTAAAGGTTAGATATCCCCACAGTTCTAAAGCTGTGTGGGGATGGAGTCCTGAAAGTCTGGTGGGTCCACAAACACCTATACACACCACCAACGCCATGGGATTCTTAGGGTCGCGCCTTGTGAATGTAATGTATGGACAACAATAACAACAGTTCATGTTATCAGGGCTTGGTCATATCCCTGTGATATATTCATTTATTTCAAGTAAATCATTTCAGCTTTAATATATGTAATTCTACCTAGGGAATGATCACAGTTTTTCTTTTTATCAAGCAGTGGGCTAAAAGAGCCAATCAAGATGCTATTTTACATGGTCGCGCAATTATTACGCCTCAAATAACACTAAAAGGGTTCCGATTTAAAAATCACAGTATGCTTTAATCAATATATCACCGTATCACACCCCCCCCCCTCCAATTTCCATGCAAGTACCCAGCCCTGAAAATCCCCTAAAAGAGCACCAACAAACAACAATAGAAACCCCCCCCCCCGCCAAAAGTCATCACAGGTTTGAATATACATATACCCTACAGTGCTTAGCGCCTACACTCGGCGAGAGGTTGGCACTGGATCCATATAAAAGTGACCTGCGCCACACTGCGCTAACTTTGATACACATTAATTACTAGCGCCAATTAGGAAATTGAAAACAGGCCCGCGGCCTTGCGTATTCAGTAATAGCACAGCCAACATCACATGGATGTTGCAACCTAAAACAATTAGACATACATATTAATGATAAAGTACACATATTAATATTTTATACACCAGCTCTATTGTGTCTGGGTAAGGCTTACATAGGCCTGCGCCATATCTGTTAATAAAAGTGTGGACGTCCAGGCTATTTCCAAGTACGGGGGTACATTAAGGTATCAGTCACACTAAATGTTAAGCATGATCAAAGTCAAATGAGCCCCGCGCGGCGGATCAGAGCTACAGACGGGCTATCTCCGTCGGGCTGGTCCAGGGAGTGAATCTCTGGTGGAGGGTTGCTGCCTCGTGTGAGGCCCCGCCCGGTCATCTTGACCACCCATATTTAGGCGTTGGGTGCCGCACACCTGGGCACCGGGACCCAACCAGTGGGTCGCGCCCCGTGCCGGGCATCAGCCGCCAGCGGCCGCATCCTCTTAGGGTTGGGTTCAGGGCCGTCCCCGGCGGCGGAGAAGGTCGCCGCCGCTGTCAGATGAAAAAAAAGGAAGAATCCATTACTCAGGGCGTCACTGCAGCAGACCCCATCCCCCTTCCCCACCCCTCCTTACATGAAATTCCCTTTTTGCACAAACCTGATAGTTTCACATTACACATGATCAAAACCTCCACTTGTCATACGGGTTTTGACAAAATAATGACACCCCCCCCCCATCCCCCAGCCCACAGATCCACTACTCGCCCCATCTACCAATTGAAATAACCATATGCTATTTTTAGAACCAGGGAATGGGGCACAGCGTCATGAGGCACAGCTCCACCCTATTTTTAGAAAGCCGTACTCACCTAATGGGGCCGGAGCTCCCGCTCCGCCGCCCGGCGGGTGATGCAGGGCTCCCCTGCCGGCGCGGCATGTCTCCCACACCACCCCCACCAGGTATCTTCGGACACGCACTCCTACGAGACGGCTGCAGAAGCAAAATTAAAACAGTGCATTAACTCCATATCCTACACCGGTGGTAACAACTTGGATGATCAAAAAGGGCGGGAAGCCGCATCATCCAGGCACCGGCGTTTTTCTCAGAACGCGTTAGCACCTCGACTCATCATTGGATGCATTGCTTAACCCTTTAAGCACAAGTTCACCCCCCCCCCCACTGATGCCCTCATTGTAAATTCACGTCTCCTAGACAACAAGTTAATCTTTTAGTGACTACTTACCCGTCAAGGCGGTCTTCCTCCCACACGATAACTGTGAGAATTGACCCGCGCACAGTCAAGTTGCTTACGGAGGTTCGTTCTCTCTCCATGTTGGTGGCTCTATGTGAGGTGCTCCAGCTTGCACCCCTCTTTTATACCTGCCCTAACCGCCCAGGTAGCCAGCGGAGCGGAAAAGGAGGAAAAAGTGGAACGTCCACAACCAACCGGAACGGCCCTAAAACATATTCTTATCCCATATACCCCGTTAAAATTCATTATTTCTCACGAAATCCGAGCCCCATATAATTAACCCTTTACCATATAACCACGCCGCCCGCGCGGGGAGAGCCCTGTAACCACCGCGGCATGACCCAGAGCGCGTAACCAGGTCACCGCGGCGAGCTCCCTCCCCCGCAAGTGGAAGCCAGGTCATTGACCCAGTTTTGCCGCCGCGGAGCGCTAACTAGGTCAGCCGGCCCACCCCCGGCGGCAGCCGCCGGGGAATCCCCTTTTGAAATGTAAACATTGCAGACAGGGAAGCTGTCACATTGGAGAGACCGCAACGGCATGCTCTGAGGGCCATGAGTGTCACCCATGAGGGAAGAAGGGTGGCATGAGGGGCCCCCACATGCTAGGTTTAATACTAATCATGCTTTCTTCACCCTTTTGTAACATATTCGACAATGCTGAAAGCTATAACTCATGCAACTCATAGCAAGCCCGAAACACACCGTTTTTACCCTGTTAAACGGTTACTATCTATGTGCTTATACTTTTATTTTTTTTTTTTTTTTCTTTTGTGAACAAACTAGTCTATTGTGTTGTGAATTGAAAGCCCCTGCATGCATTGCCTAAGGACATACATTGATGTGCCTCTTGATTTCATATGATATCAAAATTATTAAGTTGAAATTGGCTCACTTATTATACAACCACATTAGCCCAACACCTGTTGGTGGACAGCTCATACTGACCGCAATTACCTATTTATATCCATGCCTGCACTGCCGTCATGCCTGTACATGTCCTATAATATACATGTGTTGTTACAGAGACACAAATAAGATGACATCCACCGGAGGTGAGGACCAGCCCCCCCAGAGCCCCGAGGTGGCCCCTGAGGGCACACCAGAAGTGGTAGGACCGACCAGACCGCCTTTCCCCACCGCTACCCTGAGGCGACGGAGGCGGGCCCTCATCCCCTTCATTTTTGGAAGGCCCGAAAATGATTTGACTGCCCAGGAGGTTCCTGCCGACCCCAAAGCGCCAACACCAGCAGCCGCCGCCGGCCCGACAGCCTCGCCGGCGACGTCGGCGGACTCTATAACTACAAGGAGAGATACGCCGGCCGGCTCACCCTCCTCACCGGTCAGCCCTGACCACCCATGGGACGACCCTGAGGGGGTGTGCCCCTGCATAGGCTGTTGGCACAGGGAACAGAAGAGGTTATATCCCGTATTCGAGGTGGAGGAGGAGGAGCCACTGAACCAGGCCCAGGCACAGGAACCCCTCTCCCAGTCCCCCGGGTGTGGACAACCCAGGAGGAGGCGGGAGGCAGAAAGCAGCGCCTTCCGTTTTCCCATCACCTCGACACCACCCGGCGACAGGGAGGAGGAAGATATGGACACCACATAGATGTGTTCGTCACCTACCAGCCAACCCCCCCTTCCCCCCCCTCGACGCCTAGGAGGAACCTACATCTTACTATACCCTCATTTTTGCACTTATTAAGCCGACTGTCACAATTAAGCCAGCAGCCATGACATAGGCATCATAACCTAGGCAGTGACAGTCAGGCTAATAGTTTTTTATTTTTTTATTATTGTTTAATTCCTGTGCAAGTATTCAGGCATAAGAGGGAAATCGACATGCAGCCTTTTTAAGACTAAATCCTCCAGAACTGTATATCCGGGACCATACCCACAGAGGAGTCGACACAGCAGTCCCTACAAACACTTATCACATACCATAAGAGGCACCAGAACCTGTATCATATTTTCTTTTTTCAATAGAGTTTCATGTATTAATATGTAAGGATATATACGCAGGGCGCTAAAGTTTAAGACTTTGGTCGGCCCCCTAGTTAAGCGACAAGGTTCTGGTGAACCTCCACCGGACACTGGCTGCTGCCACCATGTAATCATATTTATATTTATTATCTTGTTAATTGACGTCATAGCTGATCATTTCAGCGATTTTACCAGAATTGACCCAAAAGGAGTGGTGGCGGCCACCCCAATGGGCGTCTCATTGCCAACATAGAATGTACATAGGTTAGGTTGAATGTCAGGTGCATGAGTCATGACACACGACTTTAGGTGTGCCTGAGGATGTTAGCCTCCACGATATTAAAACACACCCAGTGCCTTTATATAGAGTTTAAGTGCATATAGATGATGCGGGTCAGGACGGTTCCTGGCCAGAGATTATCCACCTTCTCGCTCATGTACCAAGCCATGTACCAAGACCATATACCAGGTTGTGGCTAGACTCATATTTATCATATGTATCCCAGA
The DNA here is from genome assembly GCA_947462335.1 of Harmothoe impar. NCBI lineage: Eukaryota > Metazoa > Annelida > Polychaeta > Phyllodocida > Polynoidae > Harmothoe > Harmothoe impar. The sequence goes on along the minus strand of OX381716.1, from coordinate 29,977,914 downwards.
TATTTATTTTTTGTACCTCCAGAAAAGCAATACGCCAATTAGCCCCTGTGGACTGGGCGCCAAAAAGATTATATTTTTGTATGTATCTACTCATTCTGTTATACCATGTCATACACATCAGTTTGTGAAAGGGTGCCCCCGCGCCTGGGCGACTGGCTAAACCATTCACCCAGACCCGGAGACACAGGTTAGGAAACTACTGACCGCCCCGGATCAGGGCATTACACGCCTTGACCCGAGCCGGCAGGTATGAGCCACATCATGTGGCGGCCAGAGTATAAAGGCTGGCCCTATCTTACGCCAAGACGTAGATGTAGCCAGAATTGGTATATCACATTTTAAGATTTCACACACACACCCTCTAGTTAGCTCTAAGTATAAGCCTGCATGCTGATAGGCTCGCCACATAGGCCCAGGTCTAATGTTTAAGTTCAAAATTTAATATGCATTACTGCAACACAGGAGGCGTTATGTACCAGTGAATACCACTGCCGCCAATTTTAGTAAGGACAGGCCTTTTTATGTTTTTGTGTGTGTGAAACAAAAATTAGAGTTGATAACATTTTTCAGACAAGAAACCTTATGTTTTATATTTCTCATGAGAGGTGACGCCATTGTTCTAGTTACCTAATAACTTCATACCAAAGTCAGTGACTGTATTGTAATGCCATAGTCACTCCATCTTGTTTCATGACACAGACATTTCATTTTTATTTGGGCTGCCACCCACATATTATCACCAGTTTAAAATTTCAATGTCAAATACCGATTGAACGGTCGGGTGAGTTTATGTTGCCATGATTTGATGCCTACAGGATCGTATCCTACCAGCACCGCCATACCCCCACCAATCCCCCACACTCTTTTTCACCAATTACCACTCACCAATAGCAAAGACTCTACCCCATTAGCTATTACTTAACCACATACCCTTTAGAAATCTGTTCAAAATTTGTTCAAAAACCATCTTTCTTTTTCCCCATCTCTTGAGAGCCAGTGGTTCTGTCTCCACCTTTACCTCAGGGATTGGACTAATGGGTTGATTAATGGGACCCCAAGGTTTCTGCGCTAGGCTCCACGTGCTGCTCACCTTGAGCCCGAGAACCCAGTCAAAAAGTTGCTTGTTCCGCCGAAAGTGATCTAGCCAACCATGGTTTTCCGGGTGGGGCGGGTCAGCCACAGTCTGACATTGGACCATTAGCCCCACACAGGATTATAGCACCCTGTGTGCAAACCCACTGTTTTTGTCTGGTTGACCGGCCCGAATTGGAAAAAGGTTTTTATTCAAACAAATAAGGAATGTTTGCACCCCCTTCACACGCACTGGGCACACCATAGTGGCCAGGGCGTGTACAGGACTTGAGTGTGAAAATAAGATCAGGCAACTGGAACACAGTATCAATCACGAGCTGGACTTAAGGGTTCATTGGTGGCATGCGCGCGGGCGCCGGCCACATGTTTTGGTGGATCACCATGTTTGATCACCGCCTGTCGGTCCCTGAGAGGGTGGACATCTACTACACAGGATTTTACTAAATTTCTCAGATAAATTGTTAGAAGCCTAAAAATCCCCCCCCCCTACCACCGACGCTAGAGCATGGTATCGGAAAATCCTCACAGGATAGTGCCTGTGTTACTATGGCATCTTGGTATACTACTACCCTCGCGGGCGTCCTCTACGGTATATTTGTTAATAGATCTCCACACACAGCCACAGTGCATCATGTAGACGGCCTGTGGCCCCTCTCCCTGCATTTCTACACATCCGCTCTGCAGTGATACACTCACGTGGAAGTGAGTGGGTGTGTGGGGATGTGTCGAGGGGCTACATGATGCGCTCCTGCATGATGCACTCTCACTCCTGGCGCCCCCAACTGAGGCGCACCGAGTGACCCGGAAGTACCCTCAAGTGGCTGAGTGGGGAAAACCCACAGGGAACGGGACAGCCTGGCACACTCACAGTAAACATACTGGAGGAGTGGTGACAGGTGTCCAGGGTGTTCCTCCTCTCCTGTCACACAGCCCCCCGCAGGGTGGATGGGTGACAGGAGGACGGGTCTATTTATAGACTGATGGACGACTCCTGGGTCTCAGCCTGACAGGGCTGAGAGCTATAAATACCCTCTGGATTCCTCCAGAGGGTGTCTTATACATCCAGGAGCCGGGAGCCATGCTGGAGGAACTAGCCTTCCTATTTATCTCCATAGGGCTAGCCATGCTACCCTACCTGCTGCAGACATATATGTGAGGTGGCACTCTCGTACGTATCTATCTATGTCCTACTGATATAATAAAACCGGATATCAACTCTAATCTATTGTGTCTCCTTGTCGGATCATCTACATCAAATGACCTCTCGACAAAACCCAGCTCAGTTTTTCCCGACTTCAAACAGCCAATCCGAGCTAAAACCAAATTGGCCCCGTGCGGGCTTGCTACTAGGGTAGGGTATCTAACATGGGATAGATACACAATGTATAATGGATGTAAAGCTAAGGACAATATCATTAGGGTTATTGTCCACTGTAGTAATAGGGTTAAACTCATGACTTTGCAACAATTAAAAGTGAAAAAAAAATTTATATATAGGTTTTTATTTTGTTAGTATTTCTCAAATGCAATGGGAAATATAGGTCCTCAGGAACATACATGTACAGAACATTTTGTGATATAGCTAGCATTATTTCCTAGGGAATCGTGGCGATGGAATTGCCATCTAATGTATTCATTCTTTTCACAAAATTTTACCTTTTTCATATAAAACATGTGGTTGCTAAGCAACGGGTTGAGATAGAAGAAAATTGTTAATCTCATTGGATTCCTTGGTATCAATTTAGGCGGAGGGTAGATAATCTTAGAATTTGCATAGGACTAATATTCCCGAAATTATGGCCAGCCTTATGTAAATTTGTCTCATCATCAATATGGCTCCATGTGGCGCCATATGGTGTTACAGGCTATGTAACGGACACCCTTAACATGGTCTTTTTTGTGACATTAACTTTAAACTGTTGAAAATAAGTCAAAAATACACATTCTCTGATGCAAATCGTGTCTATTAATATAAATAATTATCATTCTGAGCCATTTCCAAACATGTATTATGTTGTTTTATATTTTTATTAAAAATAGAATTACAGATTCTTTTTTTTTTCAATTTGTGGCAGTTTTTTTCTGGAAAAGGTGGATGATATCACAAAAATCCATAAGTACATAAATGAAATAGCAGGATCTTAAATGTTGTTACTAAACAAAAACATTATAAGAGCCTAAATGAATCTAATCAAATGTTTGGGATAAAAAAAATATCCACTTTGTGACATTCGAGTATAGCCTTTCTGTGGCATTCCCATGAGTCTGAGCCTATAATCTTGGCTATAACCTTTTTCATAGTATAATTATAGAGCTATGTATGTTTGGAGCCACCAGGTCTGATGGCCGCTAGCGTCTTGTACATAAATAATAGTACAACTGACTACCACTACTTTCTAGTGGCACTGAGTTTGCAGATTCACATTATCACTGTAACACCCATAAGACCATAAACCTATGTTAATCATACATACATGGTCCTGGCTATCACTGCCACTATGGGATGCTGGCTGTAGACCAACATTAGTATTCTAATACTCATAGGATCATAAATCCTACTCAAAACATCAAACATCCACTTCCCAATCAGAATTCAGCCCAATAGAGGCCCTAAGTGCTCCACTTATCTATTTAGATATACTAACATATTTCAACCTCATTTTGCATATTTTGAGGCCCAAGTTCAGAAATCTCGAAAATGGATTATTCTGGGGGCAGAAATATATCAGATTGAAAATTCAGCAAACTCAATTAATCTTAAAGCAAGTTTATTTTATTGAAAGACTAGTATCTTGGCTCCATGAAAACATAAATTGGACGGCTTTACTCCCAGGGTGTCAGTTTTTATTCACCGGCAAACATATGTTGATATAAAAGTGTCGGAGCATACAACTAAAATATCAAACAGCTGGTAGAATGCTTTAAAAACACCATAGAATCTTCTAGTTTCGCCTCCAACTAGCCACAGTATATAGGATAATGCATGCCAAGTTTGATAATCACCACTCTAAAACCTCTTCTGTTACAGGCCGACAAACTTTGTAGAAATCTTGAAAATCTTGAAAAAAAATGGCAGTGGGCACCAACTTTTCTCTAGTTTGCTCAAAATGGCCTTGTTCATCCCCAAACTTGCTGTGCACTATCCTCAATATGCATACTTTCAAGTAAATCTAGCCTGCGCTGAATTTGGTTTGATTTAGTTATTATTAACTTCACTATGAGAGTTTAACCATATCGTGTGTATGCTCCGACACTTTTATCCGAGGATCACTAATATTGGGCTCTGGCACCCAAATACATCTTACCAGCATAGGTAAAGCATGATAAATTGATGAACTAGAAGTGTGTGAATCATAATAAGTACACATAGCACCAGCCAGACTGACTTTGAGGTTGGTTGGGGCGAAATAAGTTCAAATTTTTCCAATTTCGTGAGGTGAATCACACCAAAACCACCCCTACAGTAGGCCTAAACACATATATTTGATATAAAAAGGTTATGAGGGGTAGGTGCTCCCTTAGGTACAATTTCAAACTGATATGTAGCATGGGGAAGCAATATTAAGCGAGCGAGAGCTCCATTTTTGGCAAAATATAAAAGTGTCGGAGCATACATAAAAGTGTCGGAGTATACAGACCGGCTACATTCGCATGCTTTGTTGCGCCCGTGTGGTGAAATTGAATGAAATTTCGACACTGACGAATGGAGATTCATCTATTACAGCCAAAATATTCCATTACAACCCACAAAAATGTGCTAGAGACCTTGTATATTTAGTATTTTCATCGTTGATGTATGCTCCGACACTTTTAAAAAAAGTCCAAAATCACTATTTTGGCGCTGGGAAGTTTAAAAAAAGAGATAATTACAAAATTCTTTTTCCACACTTTAATACTTGTGCCCCCCCTTATTTTGATTATATTTGATATATTCCAGCGCCTTTGATATTTGGCGCATTTTGACCCCAAATATAAAAGTGTCAGAGCATACACGAGGGTCATTTCTGAATTGCAGGACTGTGGAGGAAATTTGGGGCTAGACACCCGGATAAACACTCTTAATTATTTGAGTAAACACATATACCAAGTAAAAAAGGCTGAATAGGAAGGGCTGTGATGGCCTTATACGAAATGGGGGGCTTTTGAATAAAATAGAAATTGCCTGGAACCCTGTTTTGGGGGTATTTTTCCACTTTGAGGGGCCATAACTCCATAAATAATGGTCCGACAAAAAGTTGTTTTTTTTACCGGAAAGCCTAGGGTGTTTTCTCTTACATGAAATCAAGATATATAAGTGATGATTAGGTATGTCCACATAATAGCTGCTGAAAGGTGAAAAAGACAAAATAACCACCAATCAGTCCATTTTGGTGGGGTCTGTAAGGCACACAAGCTAGTCAATATATACCTTTTCAGAGGCACCGGGAATTTTGAATCATTAGGTCACTTTATACCATTTAAGTCTGAGTCAAATTGTCTAATTCAAAAATGGTGACCTACTTTAACCTCATTTGCATAATTTGCATTTTATGCTCCAAGTCTAAACCAAAAGTTCAAATTAAGTGTAAATGCATGCAATCAAGTCAACATTATATACTTTCGTAGGTACGTTTTGAGGAGAAAATGGGAGGCACCCGGAATTTCGAATAATTATCAATTTTCTCCTTTGGATAGACTCAAGATTAAATTAATCAAAATACTTTTTGGTCGATTCATCCTGTCTCATAATGAACACAGACATTGTGTCTATTCTTACTGTATCCTTCTTAGATAGGGGTATAATATTATCTGTTGATAATGCACTTCCAAAGGATTTTTGCTCAACATTGGGATATTATATTGCCAAACTTTCATCAAAACACTCGATCATACCATATTGTCGGTAACTCCATACAGTGATTATAAATTATACTCATCTTGTTATATGTGACCAGGTACATGAAAAGGGGTACTAAGGGGGAATTGGTAATTAGATTTTGTGTCAAGATCTTTAAATGAGATATCATAAGAGCAGATATTCCCAGTAGTTTTCCATGTAGGACAGTGGTGGGGCATAGCCCAGGTAGGGACGAGGAGTAGGGGGAACGCAAAGCGTCAGTGTCCAAGGGGGGCTTGGACCAAAGACTGGACTGATCAGGTGGAATGGGCCGCCTCATATAGCAGGGTAGGCAACGGGGCTGACACCTGGGGACAAGATCCAGTATCAAAGCTGCATAGGAATAGGCTACCTGATACCCCTACGGAATGGAGGGTACAGGTAAAACGTGGATCACCACTTGGCAAAGGAACAGGACTCCCAGGCGCCGACTGACACAGTACCTGACTGTATGGGGGGACAGGTTCAGGACGACTGGACCCAAAGGGGGTGGAATGTGGCATGAGCCATCCAGGGAACCTGAACCGGACCGAACTAACTGGTATAGGATAAATATAGTATATGGTGTGTAGTAATAGTAAACTCCTACAACTGTATCCCATAGTAACTATAAAAATAATGAAAAAATCTGATTTACTAATAAATAACCTACGTTTGAACATGTATTATATAATTATGTAGATTTGGTTCTAGGAAGAAATTTGGTTCTAGGAAGAAGGTCCGTTTTCAGTTTTGAGTAACTGATGGAACTAGAAACTAGGGCTAAAAAGTTCCATAAAAAAAATAGGCATGGTTTCCACGGCAAACAGGAAATGCAATATGTGCCAATTTCCCATAGAAAACGTTCCATTTACATTCCAAATATGGAAGGTTAGCATCAAAGATGAAATTATTCCCAGAAGACTACTGTATTCTCCATAAAAAAAAGTACCCAAAGCATTTTTGGGCACATCTTTTACTATTTTGCCATTCTGATGCCCCTGGTGGACAAAACCAGAACTAAACATTCCCCGGGAAGGTCCCTTTCAACGTGTTGGTCCACATATGCACATGTGCCTTACCTCTTTCATCATCCTCACCCCTCACCTCACCTAACCTCACCTCACCTCACTCGAAATATTTTTTTTGGTTTAATATCATTTATTTGTCAACAAGAGGAGAGTACATTGTCTTTTTTTCGTTGGTTCATCAGATCACAGACCTCAGTATACTTTATAAATATGTAGTTACATTCGTACATCATGTGGAAACCTGTACATGTTCAACAAAATGGCCAATCCATAATTCAAATAACATTGAAAAGACATGTATATGTTGTCAGTACTTGTACTCATATCCACACACTGTTAGAAGTAAGTAGTGTTCCTGTACACTAAATACTGGGGGCAACTATGGTTCCAGTAGATTGTGCTGTAGACCTACAGCAAGTGAGCTTTTGTATATTTACAGCACTATGTACTGTATAGGGACAGCAGAATCCTTACTGTACCGCAAAATTGATTGTAAATCATAGTCTGAAGGTCCTGGGTTCACCTCCCAGTGCTGGTAATATTTTTAACCATCCATGTGAGGGGAAAACGAATTTTAGGTGGATGTAGGTAAAACAAGAGAAGTGGCTCCACCAAGGATTGAACTCACCGCCTGTGGTGTTGGAGACAGGCGCTGATCCGTTGCGCCACAGAGCCAGTGTTACAAATGGTCATATTGGGATATAAGCTACCTCTGCCATGTCTGTATTAAATGAGCTACAGCCTTGTTGCTAAAGATCCCTGATGAGAGGTGGCTAGACCTAGGATCGATCCCACGACCTCTCGTGTACATTACAGGGAAAAGTACTGTAGATCTACAAGTCACTACCGTAACCTGCATCTACAGTAACAGAATTGTACATGTACAGTAGAATTTGCTGTATTATCATTTACAGCTAAAGTACTGTACATGTACAGCAAATTTTGCTGTTCACGAACAACAACTTTTTACAGTGCATGTTTACAGCGCTTATAACCTGAGATAGTATATACGATTTGTATGACAAATAATAATAAGGCCATCATCCCCACTTGCTAGTATATGGGTTAATATTTATCGTCCCTAGACCTTAAATACATATATTTCTCCAGGTGGATTTTCCTTCTGTCTACTTAGTAATTACAGTTAGCATCCCTATGTACTTTTTCTATCGGGGTTAAGTGAGGATATTTCAAACAAATCTTGAGGCATCTATTATCTAACACATTCATTTATTTATTATGAGCACACCACATGATGCTGCTACACCTATGCAGAGCATGAGTGTGTAGGGATGTGTCAGGCTGGTGAGAGATGCAAATCCAGTGTTGAAATACTTGGATCACACTGCGCCACAGTGCAATACATGACCCCGCTAGAGTGTGACTCACTTGTCGCCCTGCAGGTGTTGCGCTCCTTCTGTATGGATGATGACATAGTGAGGGATTGTTACACCACTCTAGGAGCAGCTCACCCCCTTCTGTCACCCTCACCCTGCACGCGACACATGTACTAAGGGGTGAGGATGATGAAAGAGGTAAGGCATAATGCCCCTCCATGGTCCATCATGATGCAAGGATAGTGGGGATTACTCTATCCTGACCATCCTCCAGTAGGTATAAATGCCGCCTGTGACCCACAGTCAGTACTCTCCTACCCTCTCGATTCTGAACACAAATAACAATTACCATCTATGCATGCCACAGGTAGGCCATGCATGTATTATCGAATCCACATACTCCTAAGAGATGGATACTTCACCCTGTTGGACTGGTTACAATAAAGACTGGATTAACTCTACTCATCATGTGGCTCTCCTTGATTCAGTTTGTAATGCCCAAACAGCTATCTAACAAATCTTGAGGCAACTATTTTGTGCAAATTGAAGAGGTTGTCATGGGTTGTAATAAATAGGATGTCAGCATAATCAAAGTAAGGAATATAACACATTCATTTATTTATTATGAGCTTTATTGATTATCAAGCCACAATGGAGTATAACAAATGTATGTCATACATTGCACAAAGTCTTATGAATCTTATGTGAAAAATAAAAGCTGAAACTTGTTCTAAAAAAAGACATTTTTTTACCGGCCCTACTATATTTTGTTCTAAAATTGACTAGCTTTTATGTTAAATCAGCGAGTTTTCATGTTAAATTGGTGAGAGGTTTGTTTACATGGCCACCATTGCTCTATGATTGCCTGACCAGTGTGCTACCTTCTTATTGGTCCAGAGCAGTATGGGTGGTATGAAAAATTCGTTACACACCCCTGGGTGGTATGTTCTTCCTTCTTTGTTCTTACGCAGGATCATACCAATAACATAAGGTTGTGTAATAAACTTGAGGACCACATGACATACATGCAGCTAAGACATGATGGATACATGATGGATACATCACAGACATGTCATGGACAAAATGATGGACACATAACAAACAAATGGTGTGCACATGATGAACATGACTATCACAGGCATAAACAGCGGTACTGTAGTGTAGAGACTGGGGCTATTGGTCCATGTGAAATGGGGTCAGGTATCATGGGGTCCATGTACCATGGAGCTATATATCCTGGGGCTATGTATGACTGGGGTCAGATGCTCAGAATCCCTATCTCGACTCATTAGCTCACTGGCTGGGGGGAAAGGATACTAGTAGTTTCTTCAGGACACTATGTGGCAATCAAATGAATTATGAATTCATTCAGATACAATTATCTAAACATGATAATATGAAGAGTTTGGATGCAAAACGACATATCTCCATCCCATATTTTAAGCATGTAGTGCTTTTTGTTAAGACACCCTGAGGTCAATTATCATACTTTGGTAACAGAATATATACTAAGTAGGCCCTAATGAGATGAAAAATAATAAATTTAGGAAAAATAGTTTGAGAATTATATTTCACTATCCCTAATTTATATTTTTGTCAGACTTTTGTCCTCATTTTTAAAATGGCGCTTATGTCGTTTTGCATCCAAACTCTTCATATCTACATGTCTTTAGACACAGTTTTTTTATCTTTAAATACTTGAAAGATATCTACAATAATAATTATGCTCAACGCTTGAATTTCTAAACACATTAATTTTTAAACACTTTAATCTCCTAAACACATACATTTCTAAGCTCTGAGCTAAACATATTATTGGCCTAAAGAAATATTTTGTGGACATTATACAGGGCAGGATTATGTTTAGGATTGTTGTCTTTAGGGTCTAAAGATGTTTTTTGCAGTCTAGTTTGAGATATATCAAAGATAGATAAATGGTATTTTCTTTGTGTCGCTTGTAATAATGCATGTCAAAACGTGGTCAGTCTTTTGAGTCTGTAAATAACTGCTAATAGATTTTATCATCTAGTTAATTCCTTTATTACCACATGAAAGACTTGTCTTAAAAGTCATAGGACATGATATAGGATAAACGAATAAATCACTCAGGTACTTAATTGCTGCATCAATTTATTGTAATACATCCAAATAAATATGGTATACATTGTTGAACAAATCAAACTCTCTGTACATCACAGAAGACTTTGCCCATCATTTATCTCTGTTTTCTGCATAACATGCTCATTTAGAGATACTCCATGAACTAGAATTTGAAACAAGAAAAGAGAAAAATCAATGATCAAGCAACATTAAGGATACAAGGGTTAAGCATGGGGACATACTTTAGCAGATGGTAGTTCTTTTGCGGCTTCTCCTTGTCCTGGATAAGGCCAGCTGCCTTTAGAATACGTTCATTGTCATTACAGAAGTCAATAAGGGTCCCTGTGCCTACGGGAGCACAGGTTCCCACGATGATCTCCATTGTTGGCTTCTTCCACAGACTCTTGTTTTCATCAGAGAGGGTGCAGAGGCCGTAGGTTATTGGAACGGCAACATCAGCAGGTGTAACTGTGTCACACACCACATCACCAGGGAATCTGCAGCCTGACATGTTTAAAAAGAGCTAGTTAAGTATACATTGTACATAATTATCGTAAATATAAGTCAACTATCAACTTTGGAAACATCACCCATACCCCTGAATGGATTGGGGCAGGCTGCTCTAGTGAAAAACAATCTAATTCTATAGATATTTTAGGCATTAACCTAGTTAGAGCAGAATTGTCTTTCGGAAAAGGTGCTACTCCTGATATCTGTGTACAGAGATGTAAGCCATTGCTTATACTTAGTAAAAGCTCATGATGTCAGAAATAGGTTAACGGTAAATTTAAAAGATCCTAAAAGTTTTTGGGCTGAGTTACAGAGGTTGCTGCCAAATGGAGAAAAAGTTGCAAGTTTGAATCTAAAAGATGATAATGGAGAGGATATAGCCTCAGCAGATGCTTCAGAATATATAGAGCATATTTTTGCAAACGTTGTTATAGATTTAGCAGATGAAATAGAGTAGATCAGATATATGAGTTCAATCCACTTCAGTTGGAAGATTTAAATAAGGAGCTTAATGGAATGGATGTGAAAAAATCGTCAAGTGTTGATCATTTGTCGGCAAAGGTGTTAAAAGACTGTCTTTTTGGTATGAATGAACATTTTTGACATATTACAAATGCTTCTTTAGAAAGTAGTATATTTCCATCTGAATGGAAAAAGGCAAAGATAATACCAATTCCTAAGGTTGATAACCCCACAAGTGTCACTCAATTGAGGCCTATATCTCTTTTGCCTACAATTACTGGGAAAATACTTGAAAAATCTGTAAATAAGCAATCAATGACATTTATTGAAGGGAAAAACGTATTTACTGACTGTCTTAATAATGATGAATATGTAGGGGGTGTATTTATTGATTATCGTAAAGCATTTGATATTATAAATCATAAAAAGCTCAACAAGCTGGTTAGATGTTATCTATGGTGTCCCGCAAGGGTTTATCCTTAGACCTCTATTTTACATATTATATGTCAATGATTTATCAAGTCTGAACATAAAAGTAAAGTATTGCAATATGCAGATGACAATGTCCTTCATGTTCATGGTCATTCAATAAAAGAGATAACATTGACCCTTCAACCGGATTTAAATGTTTTAGTGGACTATTGTGTTAAAAATCAGCTTAACTATAAGTGCTGCAAAAACTAAATCCAAGTTGTACACATATAAGGAAAATAAAAGTTTAGGAAAACTCGAAGTAAAAAACAAGGAATTGGAAATGGTGGACAGCTATAAATATTTAGGCATAATAATAGCCTAGACCTAGATTTACTAGAGGAGGTTGAAACGCGAAAAAAAAGTGGGAATATATCTTATCTATTCTCTGTGAAAAAAAGATAATCAGATTTTTTCCCCCAAGAAATAAGCAATTTATAGTACTGTTATAGTGAACGCATCACCCGTTTTTGGCTGAGTGATGCCTACTGGTATCTTACATAGTTCTTTTGATATTTCAACCATTTGTTGTTTGAAATTTGGTTCGGTTTAGCAACATTATTTTCTGTCTGTTCTTGAGAGACAGTTTTTAACAAGCTGGTAGGAATCAACCATCTACATTTACAGTGATCATCACTTTGTGTATATATATATAAGTGTTGCTTACCATTTCTGTCAATGTAGGGAATCTTAATCGGAACAAGCTTTTTCTCATAATCACGGGAATTTCCATAACCACCACCGTTGTTGCGGCTCCCATGGCCTCCATAGCCTCCATGACCTCCTTGGTCATATCCTCTTCCATAGCCATTGTTCCTATTGCCTCCTCTGCCATAGTCACCATACCCATAACCAGGCCCAGCATACTTGGCCATGGGCTCCTTTTGGCTCATTTCGGCCTTCTTGACTTCTTCACTGGTGACACTGTGGAAAACCACTGAAAGAAAGACATACTTTTACATTTTTGGCAGGCCTAGGGGTTTATTGAGCTAATGAGTACTGTAAAACCTTGCGTATAAGCCGCCCCCCCCACTAACTTAGGAAAATTATCTAAGCCTATCAGACCATCTGATTATGGTGACTCTAGTACTGTAGTATACATTTAAAAACTTGCATTTAAGCCACACTCCCATCCAGGGCCGATCCTGGATGGGAGTGTGGCTTAATAAGGTTTGATGGTAATATGTATCTTAACCCTTTCCCTGCTGGCGTTGAAAAATGTCATTTGGGACTTAACCACCGGCCCTATGCCATGGAAATATGCAAATTGCAAGTACCTGCTCCCTGGGACAGTGGACAAGGAGTAGAATAACTTGTACTGGAGACAGAATTTACACATTTTTGACAAGGGGATGTTGTATTCATGTTAAATATTTTGGGATTCATTCAAAAATTCTTATTCTTTGTTTCATAGCAGGAGCTGTAACTTAGTGGTATCGCTGCCCTAGGGTAGCAATTTTGCTGCCCTATGGCAGCAGCAGTTTTTCAAGAGTATTTTAAATGCTGCCCAGAGGCAGCAGCGGCCCTTAAAGGGTTAATATCTAGAATCCTTCTACTTGCTTTATGTATGGTTGTCTGTCTGATATCACACATGTCCAATAATCCAATCATTACTGATGTTATGAAAGTCGTTTTTACGTTGTTATCTTGTATTGACCTCAAACTTTAGGCTCAAGTCATTTATTACAAGCCAGGGAGGAAAGGAGCCTGACGGATTTAATGACGGTATAAATAAAATTTTGATTGAGCTCTACTGGAAAGTGTGTGGTTCAGTCTGGCAGTAAGGTCTAAGTTGCGATGACATTTCCCTATTCCACCAAAACATCCCTTATAAAGAACATCATCACAGAAAATGGCACAAGAGCATGCTGTCAGATCTCTTTACAAAACTCAACCATGAAACATGTATTTACGCCATTTTGATAGACCTCATCTTCTAATGTTACCACTAAACTGACAGTTAGCTGACAGCTTTACTAACAGTTGTCACTGGTCCCTGTGCAGCTATCTGGCTGTGCCACACTGTACTCGGGAAAGTATTGAGCCATCTCAACTTTTCATGTCTCCCGACTTCAATCCAAACATCTCACACCCTAATCTATCTTTCTAACATACTATTCCTGACAGGGGCAGTAATGGTGGTCAAATGGACTGTTGATATAGATATGACTAAAATTTCTGGTCATCCTATCAAGATGGGATGAGCTTAGGCCAGTTGTGTTCATACCAACATCATTATAAATACTGGGTACTCAGACTTCATTATGTTTGTATTTTGGAGGCTTCCCAGACTAAGCATACTGTAATACAGGCCATAATACAGAGGCTACATCATAATATCATTTCAAATCAAATCAAGTAGACAAATATGATAATGTATACATTTACAGTATCATATCTTTAAGTCCAGATGAAACAACAGGTAGTTTAGATTCACTTACCCAGTAAGGCGAGGCATAGCTGAAGTAACATCTTCACTTCGTAGTAACTCTGATGTTGCTGGAAAGATCCTATGGCAAACTTTGACCAAACCAACAAGCTCATCTGCTATATATAGCAAGCACGGGTCCCATTAAAAAAAGATATAGTCATCATGTATTGTGCGCATGAAATGATTTCCTAAAGACTGTTTTTTGCCCCAGGCAAAGCATGCCATTGCAAAGAATCTATTATCATATACCATAACTTCTCTCACATAAGCTGTGGCTTGTACATGAGTCAAACTCAGTTTTGATTTAAAAGCAAATATGCCTATATATATAGTTTGCAGCTTATACAAGAGTTTTTGCTAGCATAATAGAGCACTAAAGTAGTAATTGTCAAAACCCCTGTGTGGCTTATAGAAGTCTCCCATACTCTGGGAGAGGTTTGTACACAAGTGAGGCTTATACTTGAGAATTTACGGTACTAAAAAGGTGGATTGCCGGAAGATGAATAATTCATTATAACAGTTGCCCCAGGCCTCTGATGTGTCTCTGCTGTAAAAGTCGACAGGGAGGATATAAAGAATAACGCACACTCATTGTTCTTTTCTACTTTACTTGTTTCTGAGTATTCTGTTTTTTTGTTAGGTACTGCTCATTTTTTAACAAGAGAGGGGAGGTTCAAAGATTTGGACCCCTTGACTGGGGGTGGGGGATGAAAGATTTAGATCCATCTTAGGGGGGGTCAATAAAAATTCCACCTGTGCTCATATTTTAACAAGGGGGGTGTAAAGAATTCTGGATCCCTTGACCCAGGGGGGGAGTAAAAAAAAAGATTCCCCTTGGGGGGGGGGGGAGTTAATGAAAACGCCTGCGCATTACTATGCTACAAAGGGGCGTGAATGCACGCAACTTTCGACCAGCAGGGGGTTGTTAGTGAAATCTCACCACCGCCTTGTTGTTAAAAAATGAGCATCCCCTTAGCTGCATATTTATGAGATAAAAAAAAGAAACAAATTATATTTTATGTGACATGTGGACCTATATATAGGTATATATACTAAGAATTATATTAGAACTTATGTTCATGATGTATTGGTAACATTTAAGCTATAACAAACTGGTACATCTCACCTTTCTGATGAGCTTCTATCACCCCCCCCCCCCAGACTAGCTATGATCCACACGTGATCAGACATATGTAATTAGGGCAGTGGATTAGGCTATTATTAGAATTGACCTAGTTTAGGTTATTGAAATAAATGCCAATATCCAAAAGAAAGGAGGGGGTTGAAGGGTGAGTTGTACCTACAAGAGCCATACACTGTGGTGTAGAGTGCAGTGCATGCCTGTGAGGATATACTATATGCCCTAGAGTCACTTTGAAAATGGCCACTTTTAGGGGGGGTTCCCCGAGGACGATTTTTCTAAACTTTCTTTTTTCCGAGAAGTAAACACATCAGAGTGTATGAAAAAACAAAAAAAATCCCACGTAGCAATTTTGTTGAGAGTAGACACCCTGTAGGTCTTAATTCACTGGACTATATGTGGGCAGTGCTCCACAGCTAACGATTTCTCCAACGGATGAACACAGGATAGAGTTTTTAACTTCAACTATAAATTGACTGGCTTGAAGTATATGACTTTATACATTTTGTCATTTTGTGCGCATAAGCTTTGTTTAAATCTGTGATATAAACTGTGTGAATTTGTTCCATGGAATACAGTGTCAATGTCTGTGAGTCTGTGACTTGGTACACTTGTGACACAAAATGCACGAAATGAACACACAGTTCGAGGGGTAAAACAAGGTGAAACAATTTTGGACTAATTTGTTTGGTTTCCCTCTATTAGCAACTCTAACTCCCTAAGAGCTTTGTTTACTACATTTTGAATTAGTTCTAATTTTAGTTTTTGTGGTCACATTGTAAAAGACATTGCAATAGTATATGATCATGGTCTTTATAATCCACAGGTATCTGTATGTTAGGGAGCGTTCATTTATTAGTTACATGTGGGGGAGGGGTTTGGCGGGGGGCATAAACATTTTCGACCCCTCCTGAAGGGGGGGGGGCTTAAAAAATGCTGACCCCTCTTGAGGGGCGGGCGTAAAAGTTTAAGCCCATTTTTAAGAAAAAAAACCAGCAGCGCCTTCGGCGAGGGGGGGGGCACAAAACGTTCCACACGCTCTCGAGGAGGGGGGCCTAAAAAGATTTCGCCCCTCCGCGCGAAATCTCACCACCCCCACCCTGTAATTAATAAATGAACACTCCCTTAGGCTAAGCTTGATTTTCTCAGCGTCTACTTTTAGTGTAGGTATAACCCATACATTTATTATCTGGCCTTTGTTTGCAAAAATCCTCCATTTTGTCTTCTTACTGTTAAAGGGATTGTTAACCTCTGAGATATGAGGGAGAAATCGATTACATGTTTTAGTAAAAAGAAAATGTTAATGTAATATTTTTTTAATGACAGATAACACCTACACCTTTTGATTTTGGCCATTTTGTATCTTTTGTGCCAGCCCATAGCCTCCTACTCCGTCCAGAAAGATTGGTTTGAACCTGTGAATGACTGCTATTGAATTTTATACTCTAGTTCTCGCCTTCCATTGCCACTTGAAAGACTTCTCTCCGACTCAACTTAAGTCATGAGACTAGATAATCAGTGATAATGAATAATAAATTACTCAGGTACTTCATTGCTGTATGAATTTATTGTAATACATCCGAATGGATACTGTATACAGTGTTGAACAAATCATCATTCTAGTCCTCCTTAAAACCCCCTGTACATCACAGCAGAATTTTCCCGTTCACATGTGTTATGAGTGCAGAAAGCCCCAGATGATGACCCTATCATTTATTTCTAGTTTCTGCATAACATACTCATTTAGAGACACCCTGTGAACTAGAATTTGAAGGCGTTGACAATGTATCCAATCACCCACTTTGATAAATAATGTATTGCTATCTTTATTAAGAGACATCCTGTCACTAGTCACATTGTTCCATTGAGCACAAACTCCACAGGCCCCTATCTCTGAATCCAGGGCAGATGGCCCCAATACTTGTAGTCCCAAAACGCATGGCCCCATGTCACCAAGCCCGATTGACGTCGCACCCCAACGCATGTAGCCCCCTGTCAGAGGGCACCCCCCCACACACTCTTTTGCACATTTACATTACAGAATATGGATGATAGTCTGGAAGCTGGAGGGGGTGACCTTGTTTCGTCTGTTAACGTTTTTTTCTCTGCTGATTATGCATCTATAGGGTCTAGGTGAAAATATCCAGGTGGATGTGGAGCTCTCACCCTTGAGCTATTTGAGAAATCCAAGATGGCCGCCCAAAAATTGCTGAAAACTGAAAAACTGTCTATCTTTGCTTCTAATCAACTTAGAGACTCAAATAAAAGATCAAAAAGTACATTCATGAGGTCAAGGACTCCAATCCAGCTATTTTCAGATATTAAGATAAATAAACAATTTCAAGTTCAGAAAGGATACTCCTGTGGCTAGGGACTCCAAATGATTAATAAAGAATAATCTGTATGGTGGCCATTGTGAATTTTTAAGAAATCACCATGAAAACCAATTCAAAATAGGTTCACAATGGTAAATTCAGGATTAAAGATACAGTGAATCCTGTACTACCCGGCTTTGTACACAATGGTCAGGACTATTATGACATATTGTATGTCATTTTGCCTAGTGTAGCAATTCCCACAGCCATCTTCGGTACAGGGGGAGATGATCTAGTCATCCCTGGTATAAGTGAAGATGATCCAGTCGTCCCTGGTATAGGGGAAGATGGTCTAGTCATCCTTGGTACCAGCAAAGATGTTTTCAGAGCTAATGGGAATTTACTAACTGCCAGGGTATGGATACCCAGAGCTGCAGAGGTCCTCCTAGAGCCACCAGAAGGGTCCCTATAGAGCCACGGGAAGGGATCCCCAGAGCTGCTGAGGGGTCATACAGCCACTGGGAGCATCCCCAGAGCAGCTCAAGTGGTCCCCCGCGTCACTAAAAGGAACCCAGAGCCTCTGGGAGGGTGCCCAGAGCCTCTGGAAGGGTCCACAGAGTTGCTGAAGGGATGCCCAGAGTCACTGAAGGGGTCTACAGAGTCACTGAAGGGGTCCCCAGTGACACTGAAGGGTTCCCAGAGCAGCTGAAGGGGTCCCAAGAGCATCTGCAAGGGCCCCCAAAGCCTCTGCAAGGGTCCCCAGAGCTGCTTGGAGGGTGCCAAGAGCCACTGAAGGGGTCCTAAGAGCTATTTAAATGGTCCCCAGAGCTGCTGAAAGGGCCACCAGGGCCGCTGAAGGGGTCCCCAGAGTCACTGAAAGGATCACCAGGCTGCTAGGAGGATCCCCAGTGCCACTGAGAGGGTCCCCAGAGCTGCTGGGAGGGCCCCAGAGCTGCTGAAGGAGATGCCAGAGTCACTGAAGGGGTCTCCAGAGCTACTGGAAGGGTCCACAGAGTCACTGAATGGGGTCCCTAGAGTCACTGAAGGAGTCCCCAGAGTCACTGAAGGGGTCCCCAGGCTGCTAGGATGATCCCCAGTGCCGCTAAGAGGGTCCCCAGAGATGCTGGGAGGGCCCCAAGACTAACTTGGAGGGTACCCAGAGCTGCTGAAAAGGACACCAGAGTCACTGAAGGGGTCTCCAGAGCTACACAGAGTGGCTGAAGTGATCCCTAGAGTCACTGAAGGGGTTCACCGAGCTGAAGAGTCAGTGAGGGCTGCTAGTAGGAAGAGTCCAAAGAGTTGCTGGAAGGGTCCAAAGAGCTGCTGGGAGGGTCCAAAGAGCCACTGAAGGGGTCCCCAGAGCTACTGGGAGATTCCAAAGTGCCACTGGAAGGGTCCACAAAGCCACTGAAGTGGTCCCTAGAGTCAGGGAAGGGGTCCACAGAGCTGTTTGAAGGGTCCACAGCCCTGCTGAAGGGGTCCCTGGAGCTGCTGGGAGGGTCCCCAAAGCCACTGGAAAGGTCCCCATGCAACCAAGCTTTATTACAATACCTACCCCCACCATAAGAAGTTCAAGGGCTCTTAGGGGCAATGCACATGTAGCTAGCTGCTATACCTGCTAGCTAAGCAACAGCCATAATGTTGTGTTATCTACCTTACACCACAGAATAACCTGGATCCAAGGTTGCTTAGTTGTTGCCATGCTTGTTGATAATAAACCTCAGGACCATTGAAATGTGTGTTGTTATGGAGATAAACAATAAGAACAGTTGTTGATAGGCAACCAGCTGTATTAGCAGCAAACTAATAGAACCATTGAATTCCTTGGGCCCAGTTAAGGGGAGGGGGGGGTATTGTTATAATCAACCTTAGGACCATGGAAATATGTGTTGCTAGCTAGACAAATAATTAGAATAGCTGTTGCTAAGCAACCAGCTGTCTTTGCAACAAACCAAGTTCAAGTTTCAAGTTTGTAAGGTTTTTATTTTTCTAGGCTCAGGTACAGTCACTTAATATATAAATGGTCTTCCCTCATCAAGTGCCTAGAGGGGTATGTAATACATGCAGTAATAAAATATGACCCCATCGTTACATTAGCACAGTTTCTAGCTAGCCAGGTAGATAAACAATTAGAACAGTCGTTACTAAGCAACCAACTATATTAGCAAAAAAACAATAAAAACATTTAATTCTTTGGGTCCAATTTAGGGGGGGGTAAGCAGTGTTAAATTAATATTCTAAGCCATATCTAGGTCAGAGGAGATGGAATTCTGATAGGTTGACAGCCATCTTGGATTTAGGTGGCCATCTTGGATGGTTCACAACTTTCTTTTTTACACACACCATATCTGCTACTGGCTCTACAATGCTGTAGCACTAATAGTATGTATGGCCATTGTCCTACAGTTACTTTAATACCATCATACAGATTACTCTTTATTAGTTATTCGGAGTCCCTAACCACAGGAGTATCCATTCTGAATTTATATTGTGTATATGTCACGCGCAATATCGGAATTTGCGCAATATCGGAACTCCTACATGAACATAAAAT
This sequence comes from Harmothoe impar, assembly GCA_947462335.1. Lineage (NCBI taxonomy): Eukaryota > Metazoa > Annelida > Polychaeta > Phyllodocida > Polynoidae > Harmothoe > Harmothoe impar. Next base: position 29,957,615 of record OX381716.1, on the reverse strand, counting down.
ATATTATAAAATATATCAGTATACCCCTCAAACAGAAAGGTAGGGCAAGAAATGTATTTGCAAGGAGGTTATTTTGTATCATTTCAGGCCCAGGCAGCCAAAGGCCCAATGTTTTATCACAGCAGATGCATTTCTGCCACACCTTATTCACAGCTACATACAGGTGTGACATGCATGTGGGTTCTCCCTGACTGTTTTCACACCTCCAAGATGCAATACAGTATCCTCAAACATAGCTGAAATATATATTTATATTCTATATCTGTAGCTACAATAAAAATAGAGAGGAGTTCTGATACTGTGCAATCTAACTATGGTGCAATTCCGGAATTACCCTGCGCAGTTCCGGAATTGTACAGGGGCAATTCCGGAACCGGGCTGGTTCCTATTCTGCGCCTGACATATATATCTTGATTAGATACTGATAGACGCAGTTTCGGCTCTGATTTCACTACTGTGGAATGGTAATTTCATAAAAGAAATTCATTTTATTTGAGTTTCTAAGTTAATTAGAAGCAAAGATAGACACTTTTCCAGTTTTCAGCAATTTTCAGGTGGCCATCTTGGATTTCTCAAATTGCCCAAGGGTGAGAGCTTCACATCCACCTGGATATTTTCACCGAGACCCTATAGATGCATAATCAGCAGAGAAAAAAACTTTAACAGATAAAACAAGGTTGGGTCCTTACAGTGCTGTCGGCTTCTAGACTATAACTTTTGTCCGTCATGTTTGTCATGTGTCTGTCATCTTTATCATATGTCTATCATGTTCCTCATAATTATGTCTAACCCCCCCCCCCCCATGTATTCTCATCATCTGTCCGCCATATCTTCGTCCCTGTCGGTCATGTTTGTCATCTGTCCATCATGGTCGCATTTGTCTGTCATGTCTGTCAAGCGTTTTGATAAGTCTGTTATGTTTGTCATATGTCCACCATCTCAGGGTTAGAAAGTAAATGACCAAATTGGTGAGAAACATGTTAAAAAATCACAAAAAAAAAGTAAATTTTCCTTAAGATGCCTGATTTTGCCAGAAAAGCTTAAAGCTTTTTAGAAAAGACAAATAATGGAGCCATGGGTATGACATATACCATAATGACATAAGTGCAGATTTCAGATACAATGATAGCATGAATAACAGCCATTCTGACATATTTGTACTTGGATGATATGTGACGTCAACTTTAGGTTGCCATGACCACTAGTGGTAAATCACGCTAAAGTTATGCTCGCATACAAGCAGGTGGAATCAAGTTCAAAACTTAAGGTCGAATTGAGATAAATGATAGACATATGACAAAAATGTCGAATATGACTATAAATGAAAAGTGAGACGGACAAGAGGTTTATTCACAAAACATGTAATGCAGATGTTGAACATGACAGATTAATGAAGGACACATGTATGTGTGACGTACACATGACGGACACATAATGTCATTATGAAGACATGACAGACACATGATGGACACAGTCATGAAATACACATGACGGACATATCATGAAAATATGACACACTCACACACCATGACACATTACACACACATAACAGACACATGAGGACCATAATTATGACATACATGCAGCGAACATTTGATGGATACATGACGGATTCATCACAGACATATCATGGACAAACACATAATGAAGAAATGATCTACACATGACAAACATGACAAACACAGGCATAAAGCAGTATTACTGTAGTGTAGAGACTGCGGCCATTGATCTATGTGAAATGGGGTCAGGTATCATGGGGTCCATGTACCATGGGGCTCTATATCCTGGGGCTATGTATGCCTGGGGTCAGGTGCTTAGAATCCCAATCTTTACTCATTAGCTCACTGGCAGGGAGAAGGGTACTAATAGTCTGTTCAGAACACCATTTGGCACCAAAATACCCAGCTAACATGAAAACTTTTTCCAAATGTTTGCAAAAGTCTTGAAGGAAATTCTTTCTCATACAAACCTATGTTTGCATCCAAACTTTTTCAAAACTTTATGAATTTATTTAGATACAAATATCTAAACATGCTAATATCTACATGTCTCTAGACAGAGCACTTTTAGCCTTAAACACATTACAGATAGCCACAATAATATGTGAAATGTTTTTTGAATTTCTAAAGACTTTATTCTCCTAAACACATTGATGTCTACGCACTGAGCTAAACATATTATTGGCCTAAACATGTTTAGGAAAATGTTTTGTGGACATGTACAGGGCAGGAATGCGTTTAGGATTGTTGTTTTTAGCTTTATTGCAGTGTTTAAGGTATATATCAGAGATAGGTCATGAGTATTTTCTTTGTCTCTGTTGTTATTATGCATACCAAAGCGTAGTCAGTCTTTTGATCTGCGAATAGCTACCATTAGATTTTATCCTCTAGTTCTCCCCTTCCATTACCACATGAACTACTTCAAAGTCAAAAGACATGATATAGGATAAAGGATAAATCACTCAAGTACTTCAATGCTGCATCACTTTATTCTAATACATCCAAATGAATACTGTATACATTGTGTTATGAGTCCTGAAATCTCCAGATGATGACCCTATCATCTATTTCTATTTTCTGCATAACATGCTCATTTAGAGACACCCCATGAACTAGAATTTGAAAAGAGATAAGAGATAGATCAATGATCAAGCAACATTAAGGATGCATGGGTTAAGTTGGGGGACATACTTCAGCAGATGGTAGTTATGTGGCTTCTCCTTGTCCTGGATAAGGCCAGCTGCCTTAAGAATACGTTCATTGTCATTACAGAAGTCGATAAGGGTCCCTGTGCCTACGGGAGCACAGGTTCCCACGATGATCTCCATTGTTGGCTTCTTCCACAGACTCTTGTTTTCATTAGACAGAGTGCAGTAGCCGTAGGTTATTGGAACGGCAACATCAGCAGGTGTGATTGTGTCACACACCACGTCACCAGGGAATCTGCAGCCTGACATGTTTAAACAGAGCTAGTTAAGTATAAATTCTACTTATCATAAATATAAGTCAATTATTAGCTTTGGAAACATCACCCATATCCCTGAAAAGATTGGGGCTTTTTTTTTAAAGAAGACAGGCTGCTCTAGTGAAAAACAATCCAATTCTTTTGAAATCTTAGACATTTAATTTAAGCTAGTTAGTGCAGAGCTACTCCTCATTTATCTGTGCAGAGATGTAAGCTATTGAATATGTACTTAGTTCTGGTTATACTCATGATTATATCAAAAGTAAATGTAAAATTAATAATGATTGAAGGGGAGTGGTAATTTTTGAACAACAGAGGGGGGGGGGATAAAATTCCATGGCTGCACACAATTCTTTTTTTCACCCTGTAGAGGGCCCTATACATTTTGCCACCCCCGCTATTGGATTGGCAATTCCAACACACTTAATTAACTCATTCCATCCTGACCAAGAATCATGCCAAATGATGACTATAGGCATCACCCGTTTCTGGCTGGGTGATGCCTACTGGCATCATCCATAGATAGTGAGTTAAGGATTCTTTTGATATGTTAGTCATTGGTTATTTGGAATATGGTTCGGTTTAGTAACGCTATTATCTGTCAGATCTTCAGAGACAGTTTAAACAAGCTGGTAAGAATCAAACATCTTCATGTACAGTGATGATTATTCACTTTGTGAGGTTTAACAAAAATATAGGAGAGGTTTGAAATCTTAGAGGGCTGCTTACCATTTCTGTCAATGTAGGGAATCTTAATCGGAACAAGCTTTTTCTCATAACCATGGGAATTTCCATAACCACCACCATTGCTGCGGGCTCCATTGCCTACGTAGCCTCTATGACCTCCTTGGTCATATCCTCTTCCATAGCCATTGTTCCTACTGTAACCCTGGTTGTTGCCTCCTCTGCCATAGTCACCATACCCATAACCAGGCCCGGCATACTTGGCCATGGGCTCCTTTTGGCTAATTTCCGCCTTCTTGACTTCTTCACTGGTGACATCATGGAAAACCACTGAAAGAAAGACATGCTTTTACATTTTGGGCAAGCCTAGGTGTTTACTGAGCTACTGAAAGAGTACCACCCCCCACTAACTTATGAAAATCTTAAGCCCATCAGACCATCTGATTATGGTGACTCTAATACTGTAGTATACATCTAAAACTGTAGTATACATCTAAAAACTCACATATAATTTATAAGGCACACCCCCCATCCGGGGCCAAGCCTATAAGTTGCACTGGCGATATGACTCACTTACTAGCCGCTGCTTCTAGGTGAGGTTTTATGGTAATATGTATCTTGATATTTAGAATCTTTCTGCTCAGCTTATGCATGGTTATCTGTCTGGTATCACACATCGCCATTGTCCAATGATCCAATCAGTACTGATGCTATGAAAGTTGTTTTTGCATTGTTATCTTGCATTAACCTCAAACTTTAGGCTCAAGTCATTTATTAGGTAGGAAAGGAGCTAGATGGATTTAGGGAATGAATGATTAAAAAGTAGATTGAGCCCGACTGGAAAGTGTGTGGTTCAGCCTGGCACTAAGGTCTAAATTGAGATGACATTTCCCTATGCCAGCAAAACATCACTTATCATCACAAAAACGGTACAAGGGCATGGTGTCAGAACTTTTCACAATAGACAAACATGAAACATCTATTTATGCCATTTTGATAGACCTTATTTCCTAATGTTACCACTAAACTGACAGTTTTCTACCAGCTTTACTAACAGTTGTCACTGGTCCCTGTGCAGCTATCTGGCTCTGCTACACTGTACTCATGAAAGTCTTGAGCCACCTCTACTTTTCATATCTCCCAACTTTAATCCAAACAATAAAAGTAACAATCGATGGGTATCTCACACCCCAGTCTCCCTTTCAGTCCGGATGAAACAACAGGTAGTTTAGATTCACTTACCCAGTAAGGCGAGACATATCTGAAGTAACATCTTCACTTTGTGGTAGCTTTGATGTTTCTGTAAAAATCCTATGGCAAACTTTGACCAAACCAACAAACTCATCTGCTATATATAGCAAGCACGGGTTCCCTAGGCAAAGCTTGCCATTGCAATGAATCTATTATCATATACCATAACTTCTCACATATAAGCTGCAGCTTGTACATGAGTCAGACTCAGTTTTGATTTGAAAGCAAACATGCCTATATAGTTTGCAGCTTATACAAGAGTTTTTGCTAGTATGATAGAGCACTAAAGTAGTAATTGTCAAAACCCCTGTGTGGCTTATAGAAGTCTCCCATACTCTGGGAGAGGTTTGTACACAAGTGAGGCTCATACTTGAGAGTTTATGATACTTAAAAAGGTAGATTGTCTGAAGATGAATAATTCATTATAACAGTTGCCCCGGGCTTCTGATGTGTCTGTGCTGTAAAAGTCGACAGGGAGGATATAAAGAAAACAACTCACACTCATCGTAGCTAGGACAGCCAGGGGCCACATTCACGGCCCTGTATCTCTCACAGTGCTAAACAGCCCAAATGGATTCATTGATTTCTCAGCCAAAAAAACATGTTACAATAACACATGGCATAACGGGGGAAAGGGGATGAGTGGATTGTTATGCGCCATGTGAGTTTGTAGTTTTCAGACTATAGATAATGAGATATTAATTGGTACAATTAATGCAACTGCTGTATCAGCAAGTGAATTGGAACATTTCCAGGACAGCTACTGGTGCTAGCTATACAGAAAGCTTAGAAAGGGCTCAATCTTGCTCAATAATATTTTAGGATATGGTTTTGGATGGACTCTACTGACTTCATGGAATGTGTAGATGTTATATTTAATATTATGTGACAATGATGACTACTTAAATCATGTATAACAGAAATCTATCACTCTTGAAGGCAATTTCTATACCTTAAAAGCACTTGGGCCAAATGGGGCCCCCGTCATAAATTAGTATAGAGGTTCCCAAATAATAATATTTCGGTTTATGGTAAAAATGTGTGGGCTATTTTGAGCTATAATCATTTCCCTGAAAACGTTTGATAACCCTAAACGTGCCAAATCCAGAAGAGTGTTTAATATAGTATTAATCATGCACCACACATGATATGTGAATAGTTAACCCAAAAAAAAATATTTTAACCAATCAAATGCAAGAAACAGAATGATCATATCTTTAAAAGTTAATGCTAGGGGGCCAACCATTAATTATGTACGCATCAAGGGGGGATGGGAGGGGGTCAAGCCAAATGCATATAGATTCCATACAGATGTGTACGTGGGGTGGTTGGAGGTCGGGGCCATTTTTGCATACACATTGTGTATGCATCATTTTGGACTAAAATATGGTATGGGGCCAATTACCAAACCAAAATTGTAACATTTTCATGGGGAGCATATCCTTTATAGAATTGATCAAACAATGCCTAACCACTTGAACATCTAATTCGAAATATATTCTACACATTTTCTAGAATTAATACGCAAGAACAAACTTCTTTTTTTAAATGGGGGGTCCATCCACACCAAAGACACAAAAAAAACGAAAGGTGCATATGCCATCATGGAACATAATAAATATCTACAAACAAACAAAAAGCTAAATGAGTGGGGAGAGAGCCTGCATCCATGCAGTATCCATGCCTGTAAACATGGCTAGTGGTGACAAATTACCAGCTGGGGTAGCCAGCCCTGACTGCTTTGGCACAGGATTGCACCATTGAGATGCTGCTGGCTACAACAGTAGCCAGGGATCAGAAGAATTGGGACAGGGTCCTGCCGTTGGTGATAGCGGTGTACAGATCATCGTCGCATGCATCCACTAATCTGTCACCGAACATATTAAATGATGCTGGGTGCACCGCTGGCGCTGTTGTACCCCACTGTAGTCAGGGCTGTTATACATTGGCCAGGGCCATTTTAAGACAGATGTGACCAAAACACCAAATCTTTTTTATGGATAGAAAAATTTGTAATTAATCAATAGGCTTGTGATTTACATCACAGGAGACTCAGGGTGTCTGGCTACTTTATGTCTTTACCCAATCCCCAAGCACAAAATGGATGACAATTATGACTTGACCGCACCCGCACTATTACATTATATTCCAGGGTGATGCCCCCAATTCAATCAATTTTCAATGTAGTCTGAAAAGAGAGTCTGAAAAGAGATTATGAAAAACGCACCTGATTTTCAAGCCTGATAATTGAGCCTGATAATTGAGCCTAAACCCCCTCCCGCCACAGTGAATCAACTCCTCAGATACAGGATACTCCCACTGTAAACAAGCAATGACAGTGCACACACGGGTTGTCTAGTCTAAAACACTTTCTTGTGCACTAAGCCTAAAGCACACATTGGTATATAGAACTTTTATTGAATTCAAAACATAGCAGGGAGCAGGGTTGTCTAGAATGGTGCACACTGCTTCAGCATAGAGTTCAATGGGAGGGCAGTATCTGTGCTTTGTTGATTAAAGAAAGTGCAAAAATTTTGGCATGATTTTTTTGCAACAAAAAATGCAAAATTGTGTGTACAGTACATTGTGTGCCACAGATGAGGTGTGAAGGTAACAAACCATGAAAAAATTTTCAATTGACAGGGATAGTTGATGAAATATGATTGTGTGAAGTTGGAAATTTGAAAATCTCTTAACCGATGTCTAGAATCGACTCACTAGACTCAGGGGTACACCCTGAGTCAATGATTTCAGAAGGGGTGCCAACATAAACTATGGCCAGGGGGCCGAGGGGCCCCTTGTAAACTCAGAACTGGTATGACTAACTTTATCAGCATAAATATGTAGTGTCTAGGTCTATAAACACTCAGAGATACCGACAACATACATATGTAGTTACTGATTCATGGGTATGCTCGTTACTCAAGGTCAAGGTCATTTTTCAAGGTCATACTTTCCAAAAATGCCTCTTTTCCAACATAGTTGAGTAGATGTGTCCAAGAATTGTTCATTTTGGTATAAAGCATGAAAATCGGTACAGAGGTACATTAGGGTATACCAATCAGTTTTGGATATAGACCCATTCTGGAATTCTTTTTCCTTGGATACGGTTGCCATGGAAACCTTTCTACATGGATTTTCTACATTTCCAGGGAATTATTGGCTCTATGGTTCTACCAAAGACACCAAATTTATTTGTACGCTTCATTTTAGTGTGATAATTAATTTTCCCTCTTATAATGCCTTTTATCGTGCATTGTTACTTAGCAACAGGCAACATCTTTGTTGATTTCCTTAGCAACCACCCTAAAAACACCATTCTTGAGTATCCTAAGGTTACCTGCCCCCACTAAATTGATGCATGCGATTCAAATGGTATCATTTATTCAGTTCCTGAACCAACAGTTCCCTAGTAACAGACATTCCAATTGTATTTTCCAGTAGCAACAGAGGTTAATGTCTATACAATAGTGTTTAAAGTACATTATCCTCCAAAACTCATTGTAAGGATTTCAATTGTGCTATTTGCATTGATCCATGTCAATTACTTAGTCTTAGAATGGCATGTCTAATTGTTTATGTGCCTAGCAACTAGCAATTACCTTATTGACAGCCTTAGCAACCAGTATAGAATAGTTGTTTATTGTGTATTGCATAAACGTTTGTATAGCTTAGGTAGATCAGTTATAATATGCAACATACTCACTGATAACAACCAGCCTAAAATTGTCATTTATGAGAATTTTAAGATTGCACAAGGGTAGATACGCTGGTCTGGGGGCAAAACCAGAACTAAAAATCCCGTCTGAAGGGGTATTTTCCCTAGACGGGTCTAGTGCTGCAGCATTGGAGAGCTAGGATTATTTCTGGTGACACCCATCACCAAAAAAGACTAAAGGTCACTATATAGCACTGGAAAGCTCTGATCATGGGCTTTCAAGATATGGTAAGCGTAAAAAGAAAGATTGCGAGGAATCCAAGATGGCCACCATAATTCAAAATGGCCACTAAAATATCAGAATTCCATTTCCCATGACACAAATATGGCTTAGAATATTATTCTAACACTGCATACCGCCCCCCTAATTTGGACCCAAGGAATTCAATGATTCTATTGGTTTGTTGCTAAGACAGCTGGTTGCTAAGCAACAGCTAATCTAATTGTTTATCTGCCTAGCAAAACATATTTCCATGGTCCTAGGTTGATTATAGTCATACCTATGCCCCTAAACTGGACCTATGGTTCTATTGGTTTGTTGCTAATACAGCTGGTTGCCTAGTAACGCTTGTTATTAACAAGCATGGGAACAACTAAACAACCTTGGCTTCAGGTTATTCTGTGGTGTAAGGTCAATAAAGAAACATATTGCCTGTTGCTTAGCGAGGAGGTATAGCAGCTAGCTACATGTGCACAGTCCTTAAGAGCCCTTGGGCTTCTTATGGTTGGGGTAGGTATTGTAATAAAACTTGATTGCATGTGGACCCTTGCGGTGGCTCTTGGGACCCTCCCAGCAGCACTGTGGACCCTTCAAGCAGCTCTGTAGACCCCTTTAGTGACTCCGGGGACTTCTTCAGCAGCTCTGCAGACCCTCCCAGCTGCTCTTCAGACCCTTCCAGTAGCTCTGGAGACTCCTTCAGTGACACCGGGAAGCCCTTCAGTGACTCTTTGGACCCTTCCAGCAGCTCTGGGGCCCCATCAAATAGCTCTTGGGACCCCTTCAGCGTCTCTTAGGACCCTCCAAGCAGCTCTTGGGACCCTGTCAGTGGCTCTGGGGACCCTCCCAGAGGCTTTGGAGGCCATTCCAGTTGCTCTGGGGACCCCTTTAGTTACTTTGGGGACCCCTTCAGATGCTCTTGTGACCCTTCAAGTGGCTCCCAGCGGCCTTGTGGTCCCTTCCAGTAGCTCTTGGGACCCCTTCTGCGGCTATTGGGACCCTCCAAGTGGCTCTTGAGACCCTGCCAGCGGCTCTGGGGACGCTCCCAGAGGGTTTGAAGGCCCTTCCAGTTGCTCTGAGGACCCCTTTAGTTACTTTGGGGACCCCTTTGGCTGCTCAGCGGAATCTGGGACGCTCCAAGCAGCTCTGGGGACCCTCCCGGAGGCTTTAACCCTTTCCCTGCTGATACTGCATATATGCAGTACCAGGGCACTATCTGTAGTGTAGTGCCGGTTTTAATAGGACATACACATCTGGTTGGGAACAATATCTCAATAGTAAAGCGGCCGGGAAAGGGTTACGGACTCTTCTAGTAGCTCTTGGGGCCCCTTTAAAGACTCTGGGGACCCCATCAGCTGCTCTGGGAACCCCTTCAGCTGCTCTGGGACCCTACAAGCGGCTCTGGGGACCCTCCCAGTGGCTCTGTGGACCCTTCCAGTAGCTCTGGGGGTCCCTTCTGCTGCTTTGTGGAACTTTCCAGTGGCTCATAGGACCCTTCTGGTGGCTCCAGGAGGACCTCTCCAGACTATAGCGTTGGTTACTACAGATAGCGGTTGGATGGTTACTGCAGATAGCGTTTTTGATACAGATAGCGGTTGGATGGTCAACCTCTATATGTAGTTGATACAGATAGCGGTTATGATACAGATAGCGGTTGTACAAGTCCCCAGAGTCACTGAGGGGTCTACAGAGCTGCTGGAAGGGTCCACCGAGCTGCTAGAGGGGTCCCGAGGTCCCCAGAGTCACTGAAGGGGTCACTGAAGGGATCAACAGAGCTGCTGGAAAGGTCCCCAGAGTCACTGAAGGGGTCTACAGAGCTGCTGGAAGGGTCCACCGAGCTGCTAGAGGGGTCCCGAGGTCCCGAGAGTCACTGAAGGGGTTCCTAGAGTCACTGAACAGGTCTAAAGAGATGCTGGAAGGGTCCACAGAGCTGCTGGAAGGGTCCCCAGAGTCACTGAAGGGGTCTACAGAGCTGCTGGAAGGGTCCACCGAGCTGTTGGAAGGGTCCCGAGGTCCCCAGAGTCACTGAAGGGGTTCCTAGAACCCTGAAGGGATCAACAGAGCTGCTGAAAGGATCTCTAAAGCTGCTGGAAGGCTCCCAGAGTCACTGAACAGGTCTACAGAGCTGCTGGAAGGGCTTACAGTGCTGCGATAGATTCCTTGATTGCAGTTTAGAGAGGTAATCAACCTTAGGACCATGAAAATATGTGTTGCTAGGCAGATAAACAGTTAGAATAGCTGTTGCTAAGCAACCAGCTGTATTAGCAACAAACCAATAGAACCATTGAATTCCTTGGGTCCAATTTAGGCTGGGTAGGTATGATTATAATCAATGTCAGGACCATGTAAAACTGTGTTGCTAGACCAATAAACAATTAGAACAGTTGTTACTAAGCAACCAGCTGTCTTAGCAACAAACCAATAGAATCATTGAATTCCTTGGGTCCAAATTAGGGGGGGGGGGGGGTAGGTAGTGTTAAAATAGTAGTCTAAGCCATACCTAGGTGATGGGAGATGCAATTCTGATATTTTGGCGGCCATCTTGAATTTTACCGGCCATCTTGGATTCCTCGCAATCTTTCTTTTTACACTCACCATATATGAAAAACCCATGATCAAAGCTTTCCAGTGGTATAAAGTGACCTTTGGTCTTTTTTTGGTGATGGGTGTTCAGCTAATCAGGCTTTAATGCTGCAGCACTAGTCACACATGCTTAAAGAAGTAAGCGCCTCAGCCATTACTCTCTGAAAAATGGCTTCTCAGTTGATGCTACTACTTTGAAATATCAAAGAGAAAGTAAAGCTTCGTCCTCTTTGAGGGGTTAAATCAGATGAAAATATAGAGCTATACGAGTTATCAAATGTGAATAAAGAAATGTGTTAAAACCCTTGTGTTCTTGTAAATTGGAAAAACATAAGAACAAAAAAAACTAGATCAATGAGACTGAGTAGACTTATGCTTACTAACATAAAAAAGTATTTTAAACAAAGAGCTCTTTCAAGTTTTCGTTAGAAGCGATCTAGGAATATGGCAGCCATGTTTGATAGGAATTCAAATTTCTATTAAATATGGCTGCCATATTCCTAGATCGCTTCTAACAAAAACTTGAAAGAGCTCTTTGTTTCGAATTAACTTAGAAACACAAAAAACTATTTGAAGAGTGGAGGTCAGGGAATTCAATCAAACCATTTTGTAGACCCTATGTGGCAGCAATCTTGGATTTTGAGTTACTTTTCCATACAAAACCTTAAGAAAATTAAGATTCCTGCCATGTATACTATGTTATTTATATGTTTTACTGCTTCATACTGATCTTTATACTACTCAGCAATGTGTTTGAGGTCAGTATTATATTAAAGAGGGTCTACGCCCACTGGTATAGATATGATTTATTTATGCTGTTGCTCCAGAATTGTCCTGAAAGGGCCTCAACCTCTCTGGCTGGCAACCTACATTAAAAAGTCCACTCCCCCCTCCTCTGAGACTGAGAGAATGAAAATATGCTGCCCTCCACAACAGCAAGCCCACACTGAACAATTATTGACTAGAAAATACCAAGTGCTGCTAGGGTAAAGGCACCCATTTCGGATGCTCCTGGGCAACAAAAAACCCTTGCCTCTTAAATTTGAAACCATTAAAGGATAAGCATTTTGATATGGGATGTGCCATTGGGCACATTATATACATAGCTTATATTTCCTAGCAAATTGCAATAAATAATATACTTTAAGTAGGAATAAATCCACATTTTATGTATCATTTCAAAAAGATGAAACTGCACCTAAAGTCGGAGACCTGCACCTAAAGCCGAACTGTGGACTTGAATTGTCACAAAAGATATATATGTTCCTACAGTTATCATTAGGAATAGCATAGGTAAAGAGGAAGCTAGAAAACATTGACATGCGGCCGCACCAAAACCCAATGACCAAAACCTATGGGCTCAAAACGGGCTTTGATCGGTTTTCCTAATTTGGGCAACCTGTTTGAGCTGTGCCTGATTCCCAGCCACTAGCCCAGGTAAAACCCAGGTACTGAGATCTGCCCCAGCAAAAAACAATTGAAGAGTTTGGATGCAAAACGACATATCTCCATCCCAGAATTGAAGCACATAGTGCTTTTTGTAAAGTCACCCTAAGGTCAATTTTTGTACTTTGGTAACTGAGTATATATTAAGTTGGTCCTAATGAGATGAAAAATAATACATTTTGGAAAAACAGTTTGAGGATTATTTTGCACTATCCCTAATTTATAATTTTGTCAGATTTTTGTCCCCATTCTTAAAATGGCGCTTATGTCGTTTTGCATCCAAACTCTTCAATTTGACCTTATGTGGGCTTGCTACTAGGGATATTCCAATGGCCTACTGCCTCCAAGAGCAGCATTTCTAGAGATCCAATTAATATGTATCTGGGAACAAAGAGATCATTCTCTCCCAGTCAGTTATACCATGTTACACAGCCCTCTATAATTACTGTTTTAGTTATTGTAAGGCATCACAATAATGGGCAACATTAAAACAATAGTGTTTATCATGTGCAATGAAGTCCATAGCTCTACCTATTGCCCTGATTAAGGGAGATTTATTCATGTTTCTAGACCAGAGGGAGATGATTTGCAAGCAAAAATTGTCATCGATTGCTGGACTTCTATATCAAAGGCAGGCTCTGAGCCTGTATGGAGACCTTTAATCATTTCGAACATCTTTCTGATCACCAATAGTAAAAATATATGAATAACTATCTCATAATCTGCTCTGAATCTATGTGTGGGCTAGCTCTAAGTACAAAAGCACATACCTGAGTACCTTCTCTTTACTTTAACCAAAATACCCCACTTGTATGTACCATATCATAACTTAAAAGAAATCAATTATTCACATCGGAAGTCTCCAAATGGTGAAGATAGCTTTTGTGTTATTCAATCTATAAAAGTAGGTCAAGGTCAAATGGCCAAAAAAATCTCAAAAAAATGTAAGATATTTGTTGCTACTATGTGTCATAACATTGGCGGATCCAGGGGGGTGGCGCGACAGGCCTTGGCCCCCCCCCCCCAAAAAAAAAAAAAAGGGAAGAGGAGAAAAGAAGAGAGAAGAAAAGAGGGGAAAGGGAGAGAGATGGAGATGATATCCTATTCAGTGAAGTATGACCTGGAAGGGGGGGGGGCGAGTCTTAAAATATTGTGTTCCAAAATGCATGAGAATGCATCATTTAACGTCCAGACCATCAAAATTCTCTTGGAGGGCATGCCCCCAAAGCCCCCTAATATGGCCCCTGCGCTTCGCTCGCCAGAAAGAGACGGTCACTCCAAGTTGGCCAGGTTTGGGCCCCCCCCCCTCTAGACAATCCTGGATCCACCACTGTCATAAGGTGGCAATCACCAAGCACATTTGAGTATAACTAATTTTCAAAGGTTTCATATTTCTTCACATACCCATTATTTCCCATGTTTATGTCGAAATAAGTGTTACCAATACATTAGTACATTAAATAAGAAGTCCATCTTATGAGGCAAAGCACCTTAACGTTTTCACTCACCTTTGACTTATAAGAAATAGTATATATATTAGAAATGGTTGAACTATTCCCTGAAATCATAAGATATAAAGGATCAAGTGACCTTGATCTTGACCTTGGGACCTCAATATCACTCAAACATTTTGAAGTGCATACTGTTGGGTGTAATCTTTTGATTTTTATGCATAAATATTGATAAAGGTTTTATATTTGCATCAATTATGAGAAATGTAATTAATTTTATAGACCAGGCCCCAAAAAGGGGTCATATGCCCCTCAAAGCCACCCCTCACTTTGGCACCCCTTATGATATCAAAATGTTATTTATGACAACTGGGCAAAATTTGGGCCCTTCGTCATTGATGTCTTGAAATTTTCCATAACAGCCCTGACTATAGTATCCGTTCAAATGTTGCATAGTAAATTGATATATTATGAGCTTTGTCATCATGATGCTCAGATTTCAAGAGTGTATTCAAGAGGGTCGACATGATGCATGAATGCAGCACTACAGACTATGTTCAATAAAAAACAGTTATTGTTACGACTTCAGTAGTATTGTAGTATCGGAACGGGACTATAGTTAACTACTGTTTATTACTCAATCGATATGCAGCCAATCAGAGGCCGCCATTTGGTCAAGTGACCCGTTGCCATGGTAACGTGACCTACTTAGGGCTCTCAGCCAATCAGAAGCCAGCATTCTGGGTGACCTACTGACCTACTTAGAAGCTCTCAGCCAATCAGAGGCCGGCATTCTGGTAACCATGGTAACGTGACCTACTTACGTCACGTGACCTACTTAGGCTCAGCCAATCAGAAGCCGGCATTCTGGTAACTAGGGTAACGTGACCTACTTAGGGTTTTGTTTGTAAACAACACCACGTGGCTCTCTTGTTTGTAAACAACACCACGTGACACGTGACTGTTTGTAAACAAACAACTTATATATAGAAAATAAACACAACAAGTTCCATGTTATGTTAAAATTATATTTTCAAAAAAAAAGCACATCTGTTACAGCGTCTATGTGTAACTACGCGCGTTCTCATTCAAACACTATAACACTATCATACCGTAGCAGCAGCAGGTAGGACTGGAAGAAAAGCAAGCGCACGAGCAGAAGCGACGACACCATTTGCACCATCCGGCCGTCGCGTTGGTAGCCCTACTACTCGTCGCGCGTTCAACTGGAGGTTTAAGAGTGACAAATGACGATTCTTTGTCGACGCGACTGCTAACATCAGCAGCATCAGCAGCATCGGCAGCATCGGCAGCAGCATCGGCAGCAGCGGCAGCAGCCTCGGCAGCAGCGGTAGCAGCAGCAGCAGCAGCGGTAGCAGCAGTAGCGTGAGCATTAGCAACAACAGCAGCAGCGACAGTAGCAAGGGCGGCAGAGCGGGCACTAGCAGCGTTATCAGCGGCGACATCGGCAGCCGCAACAGCATCAGCAGCAGCAGCGTCGGCATCGGTGGCATGAGTAGCTGCATCGGCGGCAGCAACAGCAGCAGTCACAGCCGCAGCGGCAACAACAACAACGTCATCACAACCAGCGTCACTAACAGCCGCAGTAAATGCAGCAGTAGCACGCTGAGCAGCACTAGCAGCAGCAGTAGCAGAGGCTACAGCATCAGCTTCACATTCGCGCGCCGCTTCGTCATTCCGCTTCATGTCACGGTAGCAACTTTCCATCATGGGGATCTGCAAATTGAGGCGCGGTGCTGGTGGTGGTAGTAGTAGTAGTAGTAGTAGTAGTAGTAGCGTGAACGATGATGACGATGCCGAATACGGTTTCACTCCCCCTTATATACCCTTACTCCCCCCTTTTTTTCAAGCCACCGGCCAGCTGCCCCCTCACGGCAGGTCTTTAGATCAGCCTTAAGTCGCTTACTACGCGGCTCATCATCCCTCTAATCGCATTTTCCAGCCGCCGGCCGGCTGACTGCTGACGACAGGAGAGGGTGATTTGTTTTTCTTTAGATCTAAGCCGCTTACCACACGCGCACCCTCTAGTCACAGACAGAGTGACAGAAAGGGAGGGGGTCGCTTTGTTCACGCTACCTAGTTGTTTTTCTATACACACGCTGAGCCCATGACCCGCTAATCCTTTATACAGGTAACACGCGTTCAACTAATTACTCTATTGTATGACAGTCGGTACACGGATTTAATTTTAAACCACCTTCCCATCTGGATCCATGTCTGGCGGGGTGGAAGGATCCAGCTGAAAAGCGTGATTAAGGCTTTTGTTTCTCTTATGATAGCAGCAGGTCAGCATGCGACAGCTGAAAATGTCAGACTCGCCGCTCCTATAAAAGACTGAGATGCGTCTCTCTTTCCACACACCCTTCTACCATCGCCGCCAACACCGCCACCGCCGGCCAGCCGACCGCCGCCACCGCCTGCAGTCACCGCCATCACGCCAGCAGGGAATTTCGAGCTGAGTCTGCTTATTGCTTATTTTTTTTCTTTGAGCTTTTTGTTTTTTAAAATTTTTATTTTCACTCAGTCTTTTTTGTTTCGGAGGAAAGAAATATGGCGCTGCAGAGGGCGCGAGTTTCTAAAAGACGGTCGCGCGAACAAAGTGCCCTCCTCAACTGCCCGGCTATTTTTTTATCTCAAAGGAGAGAGCGTCACGTAGTTGAGGTTCACGCATCTCTTGAAGCGTACCGAATTCTCGAGAAATGCAAAGCTGAGCGCCATCGTCGTTATACAAGAGCGGAAAAGGAAAACGTAGCGACATGGCCGAGAGCCGTCTTCTCAGAACAGTATTTACTCTACCATTGCATAACAGCTGCTCTCAGCGCCCCCACTCGTTGGGCGTTTCATGAAAAGAAAGAGCGCCGCTACTCTCCTCACCCTGCCTCCTCTTATAAAGTGAGAATAAGTGCTATGAAACGATTCGACAAGCCGATCGGTTTCTTGGGAGCGACTGCAGCTCCCACTCGGTGGGCGCGCGTTGTGGCCGACGTGAACACGGTCTCTAAACGTTTCGACGTCGTCACTTGTTATCCCGCATATTGCAACGCAGCCGAATTGAAGAAGATAGGGACGCACTATTTTAAACCATACGCTCCAATATGTATTTGTCACCGCCGCGCTCACACGCCTTATTGCTTTTTCGAGACGATCGTGTCACAACACAGAAATAGAAAAAAAAAGCGGCAAAGCGACGAGCTTTGCCTAAATGATCAAAAAATAAATTAATTAATTAATCTCCTCCTCCTCCTCCTCCTCCTCCTCCTCCTCCTCCTCCTCCTCCTCCTCCTCCTCCTCTCCCTCTTCTTTTTTTAAAAAAAATAAATATTTGTATCAGACTTTTGTTTCTCTTATGATAGCAGCAGGTCAGCATGCGACAGCTGAAAATGTCAGACTCGCCGCTCCTATAAAAGACTGAGATGCGTCTCTCTTTCCACACACCCTTCTACCATCGCCGCCAACACCGCCACCGCCGGCCAGCCGACCGCCGCCACCGCCTGCAGTCACCGCCATCACGCCAGCAGGGAATTTCGAGCTGAGTCTGCTTATTGCTTATTTCTGACACTTCTGCCGCCGCTACTGTGACACCGGCCGGAATCAATAAAAAGGTCGGCGGACTTTTCTCCACAACCATTCACTACCGACCGTTCGAGTGAGAAACACAGCAGACAGTCAGACACACAACCGCTCTCTCACGCGTGCTGAAAAAAAAAAAAAAAAAATGTCGAGCAGTAGAAGCAAACTTTTCACAGAAATTCATTTCGACGCTCAACTACAAGGACCCTTTAGTTGTATCATTAGCGGTCCGTCGGGTTGTGGAAAATCGCGCTTGGTGGATCAATTTCTGAGCGACGTGAACAATTTGGTCACGCCGCCGGTGGAAAAGACTTTTTACCATTACGGCGAGTGGCAACCTCTGTTTGAAAAAATGCAAAATCAGTACGGTGTGGAATTCAGAGAAGGTCTTCCTAGCAAAGAGACGATAGCGGGAGACGTGGAAGTAGCAGAAGACGGCTTACGACCCCACACTCTACTGATATTGGACGATCTGATGAGCAGTTCCAATCAGCAAGTGGTAGCCGACATCTTTACTAAATACTCGCATCACTGGAACGTGAGCGTCATATACATCACTCAGAACCTATTCCAGAAATCACCCGACTTTCGAACTATGAGTCTGAACGCTCACTACATGATCGTTTTCAAGAACCCGCGCGACATGGGGCAAATAGCTAGTCTGTCTCGCCAGGTGTTTCCGTCCAACGCGGCGGCCCTCTCTAGTATATTTACCCATGAACTCAAGCGACCTCACTCATACCTCCTTCTGGACTTCAAGCAGTCAACACCTGACGATCTGAGAATACGCTCCTCTTTGACGTCCATACACTCTCAGCTAGTGTTCGTACCGCTAGACAAAAAAAAGAACAAGAGAAAGCAGTAGCAAAAATGTCTTCTCATCTACTCGAAAGACACTTTGGTACTCTCAAGCACTTAGCTAAGTGCTCGCCAAAGGACTGCTCGCATCTAATAGACTCTGGAAGCGACGATCTGATCGCAGCGTTGAGTGAGATCTGTCACAATTTACTGGTAGGGAACATCCCGCTCAGCGACAAACAACTGGACAAGCTTCGAGAATCGGCTGACGTGTTGAGGGAGGTCGGCAAAAAATCTACGCCCATCAAAAAAAAGAGACGCGTCTTGGTACAAGAGGGAGGTTTCCTCATTCCGGCTCTCATAGGGATGGCCTTACCGCTTATAAAGAGCATTCTCCGTATATGAGACACCTCATTCGACACCTACTCGCCGACAGCACCACCACCACTACCGCCACCACCAGCGTCATTGCCACCGTCGTCCCCATGACGGACTCAGAGCAGCAACAACACTACAAACGCTTAGCGCTCGTGGATCCTGAGACGCTCTACAAATCATCACGAGCAGGTCTACTTCATCATGTGCCCGCTGCTGCTACTACTAGCGCTGCTACTACTGCAGTCGCTGCTGCTAGTACTTCTACTGCTCCAAACCTTCCTCCTCTTCCTGATGAGCGCACTGAAAAGAATGAGAGTTCCGCTCCTGCCACCGCCGCCCGCCTACCTGCCGACATGGCCTATTACCACAAGCAGGCAGAACAGTCCCTTCATCCCGACGCGGCCTTGCACCAGGTGCTACAGTTTATCTACAGGGACTTGGACTTAGTGTTGAACGATCCCACTTTGGAATCGCGTGAGAAAATGTTGAAATACCGAAGGTTGTTGAATAGATTGCAATTTTTTCTCGCGAATCCCCACAACAGCAACATCTCTTCGTCCTACTCTTCTTCGCCCCCGGCTCACCTCCGTCAGTCTGCTGAAGAGGCCAGCGCGTCCCTACTTGAGCGGTTGGCGAACCAAGTTCCCAAGAGGAATCGCACCCGGACCGTGGCGCTGTACAAACAATTGGAGAAATCCGGTGTGATCAAGTGGAACGAGGACGGTGCGGTGCGCGAGATGTCGGGTCGGAGAATACCACCTGAGCATCGCATCAACATAGTGGACTTACTGAACGACGCCGCCAGGTTCAGGAAGACGGCGCCCAGACCGGCGGGCTACTCTCCGTTCACGAAAGCGCTGCGCGAAGCAGTTCCCACAGACTCCTTGATCGGAAACCATCTGTATAAAGCGAGCGGACCTGGCCAAAGCTGAGACACACGGCTCGCTGACAGAGGTCGGAAACGACCGAGCTTCCACTCGGAAGAAGGAGAAGCAGCAGCAGCAGCAGCAGTAGCAGCAGCAGACTCTTCTCTCCAGGTGGACGATCCATCCTCTGACGACGAGGAGGACAGTGAACTTTTCCAAACTCCGACTTCCTATAGGAGCGTGGCGAGTAAGAAAAGGAAAGGGCGCAACCGCCTAGCGGCGAGGTCGTCGTTCATGGACATGCAAGCTTTGGCGTCTCACAACGACCGCTTCCGGTACGTGGTGACGGCGATCGACGTTTTCTCTAGGTACGCGTGGGCCCTTCCCATTAAATCCAAGAGCGGCGCTGATGTCACCGAGGCCTTCCGAGAGATGACAGGCACTGGCGAGAGACGACCGCGCACTGTTCAGACAGACAAGGGGAAAGAGTTTTTGAACAAGATCTTTCAAGATCACTTGAAGAGCGAGGGCATAGAGTTCTTCACTGGCGAGAACGACGACATCAAAGCTAGTCTAGTGGAGCGCTTGAACCGCAGTCTGAAGGAGAAGCTGTGGCGTTATTTCACACACAAGCGCACGTATCGCTACGTAGACGTACTGCACCATGTAGTGTCTTCTTACAATCGCACTCACCACAAGACGTTGAAAATGGCGCCGGCTCAAGTCAGCTCGGAAAACAGCGAAACAGTTTTCTACCGACAAGATCTCCCAACTAACAAACAAATCGACGAAATATGGAAAAAGAAGAAAAAAACAAAGACGTCCGCCGTCGACGTCATCGCTCCGGGTGACAGAGTGAGGGTGTTGAGAACTAAAGGCGCCTTCGACAAAGGGTACGAGGGAAACTGGCGCGAGGAAGTGGTCGACGTTGCTAAGACGTTGGGAAGCAGAGGGTTCGAGCTGAAAGACGACAAGGGCGAGGAGATAAAAGGCGTCTTCTACCCGGAAGAGGTTCAGAAGGTGTACAAGAGTCGTTACGACAACAACTACCTGATAGACGAGGTGTTGCGCCGCAAGACCGTCGACGGTAAAGAGTTAGCTTTCGTACATTGGTTAGGTTACGACGACAAGTTCAACGAGTGGATCCCCGTCAAAAAAATAACGTAGAAAAAAAAAAAAAAAAATGAACATCACTCTACCTAGCAACAGCTCTATGGAGTATTATCCTGACAACAGCTTGACGTCTTTCCGAACTCACTTCGACTCGCCGCTCCTTCTGCCCGAAGCGTACAAAGCGGCTCTGACTGAGATCATCCTCCCTACAGAATGGACTAACGTGCACGACGACGACTTGATCATCGTTGTTCCTCTGCGCACCAAGGGTTCGCTAGAGGAGGCGATCAACGTTTTAAAAGAAACTAAATTCGCCGAAGGAAGAAAACCACAGGTAGACTGGAGGGGAATGAAAAACACGAACGGTCTGAGCAAGCTGACGTTCAGCTCAAAATACCCGCTGAGCTGGAAGGAAGCGAGCTATGTAACGGTGGAAGAGATATCAGACACGTCGGAAGAGCAGCGATTGAAACCGGAAACAAAAAGGTTCAAGAGAGAGGTCGACTTGAGACAGACGAATGCCGTATACAAGCAGTTCTTGTCCCCGGCGGTGAAGAAGAAGGCGATCAGCGATCAAGCAAGACAGATGATCGAAGAGATGGAGAAAGACATGGGAGTGCGCAGTTTCATGCCAAACATATTCCAGATACCTCCTATTTTCACCGGAAGCAACCACACCCTAGTCGAGCGCTTGAGTCAGACGATGCGAGATGACAGACAAGAGGGCTCCAGCTTCTTGCTCAAACCGATGCGGATCTTATCGTACGACGCCAACACGAAACGCGTCACCATCAAACCGCCGAGACACTGCGCTGTCCTGCTGACTCAGCATCTCGCATGCGTTCTAGGCTTCGGAGAGAAGACGTGTTTCGCGTCGCCGACTACCGGCGCCTACTCGATGGATGTTTACGGGGACGTGCACTCTGTGTACATATACACCGACATGATCCAGGAGAGACGTGTGGGCGACATGCAAGTGCCGCTGTTGCGCTGCGTCGCGGTGGACAGAGGCGGAAAGCGTCGAGGTGGCGTGCAAGCTATCAGTTTTCCCCATTTGGATTATTTCCCCTTGAAATCCAAGAGGTTTACCGAGGTCGGCATCTATTTAAGAGACCGATCCGGTCATTCCATCCCATTCGGTAGAGGCGAGGTGACCGTGACACTTCATCTGAGACCTATTGAGCGCTGAAAGAGAGAAAAATGATGCGTCAACGCGTTCCGTACTTTCCACCCAGGCGCACCGTCGGCAGAGGGTACAGCGATTACTACAACGCGCAGCTGGGCAACGGCATCAACGTGTACAGCGGGCGCTCTTTCCAGAGCGGGCACGGTTTGGGCGGCGCTCTGTTAGGTCTGATGCGCTCGGCTACCCCGCTATTGAAGTCGGTGGGAAAAACGCTGCTCCGCGCCGGTGTGGGCGTAGCTAAAGATGTGCTGGCGGGTCGGACTTTAAAGAGCAGCGTGAAAGACCGAGGCGCAGGCGCTCTGAAGAGACTGGCGAGTACGGCGTTCTCGGGAGGAAAGACGACTGTCGCGTCTAAGAAAGGGTCGAAACGTCGCCGGCATTCTCCTCAGACGGGCGGTGGCTCTTGCAAGAGACGTAGAGGGGATGTATTCGACCGGTAAGCGCCTAGGCGTTCAGGTATAAATAAAAAGACTGGAGGCGGCCGGCGTCAGTCTGTCGGCCGCGTGAAGAGAGAACACAATGGCTTACGTACACGAGAGCAGTAACGAGTGCGCGCTCTCTGAGCTCGACCTGCACACCGTAGCGCCGACTCAGACTACTATCTTAAAGTCGTCTTTCCTGGGGATAGAAACAAAAAACTCTTTAGAGGATGGAGGTAACATAAATTTCACCATCAACAAGTCGCAAGAGTACACAGACCTGAACGAGAATTACCTTCATCTGGAATGTCAAGTGCTGAAAGCGAACGGAGCGGCGATCGAGGACACCGACGCGGTAGCTCCGATGAACAACTTGGCTCACTCGCTCTTCAAAGACGTCCAAGTCTCCATCGGCGGTTTCAAAGTGTCTGGCAACACCGAGACCTACCCTTACCGAGCTTACTTGGAAGGGTTACTCAACTACAACAAAGACGTGAAGGACGGCGTCATGAGCGCCCAGGGGTGGCATGAAGATACGCCCGGTCAGTTTGACACGTTGACTGACGCGAATGCGGGGTACAAAGCGCGCAAGAAGCTAATCTCCAACAAGCGCTTTTCGCTGATGGCGCGACTGCACTTTGACCTGGCTCATCAACCGAAGCTCATCGTTGGAGAGACAGAAATCAATCTCACTCTGAAACAGGCGGCGCCCTCTTTCTATCTGATGTGCGCCGCTGACGGAGGCTACAGCTTGAAGATCTACAAAGCAAAGCTCTACGTGCGATGCGTGCTGGTGGCGGACGCTGTAGCGGAAACGCACGAGAGAGCGGTGATAGAACACGGGCCCTTCGACTACCCGGTGAACAGAGTGGAGGTGACGACGTACGCCATCCCTCAAGGTAACAGAGATCACAGCTACACGCACTCCAACACAGGCCAGCTTCCCAAGTCGATGATGATTTGCTTCCTGGACCACGACGCCTTCAACGGTAGCTACACCAAGAACCCGTTCGAGATGAAGCATTACGACATCAGCTCGCTTCAAGTGATAGTGAACGACCAGAAAGTGCCGAACGACGCCTACGTGCCCGACTTTAAGACCAAAGCGGCCGTGAGAGAGTACTTGGCGCTACACAAGGAAACGGGGGTGTACGAGGGCGCGCGCTCCTGCGGTATTTCATACGATCAATTCCTGAACGGTTACACGGTGTTCCCCCTCGACTTAACCCCAGACAGATCGCACGACGGGTGTCGCGTGAACCTTATAAGAGCGGGTCAGCTGAGGGTGGAAGTCAGTTTCCGCTCGGCGCTACAAGCGACAACAACGGTGCTACTCTACTTGGTGTACGACAACGTCGTCGAGCTGACCCGAGATCGACACCCCATCACCGACTACCACATGAACTGAAGACAAGACGGCAGTACTTGGCGTATCGTATGAACACGCTTGAAATAAGCAGAGTGTTGAAGGAAAACGTTCACACAAAACATCGTTTCCTGGGCGTTTTCTCTTGTGACACTATTCCGAAGCACCCTATCAAAGACACTTGTTTCGTGAGCAACACAGATCCGCAACATTTACCAGGTCAGCATTGGGTGGCGTTTTACGTGTCGAGCACGGGTGAAGTGTACTACTTTGATTCCTTCGGCTTACCGCCGCTGAGTGCGGAGTTCTTGTCTTTCGTGGAACGCTCTGCTCCGTTCAAGTGGCAAAGAAACCGCATTCAACTACAAGACACTTCTGCTGACACCTGTGGACCTCATTGCGTTCATTTCCTAATTGAAGCATGTCGAACAAGAAACCCCAAGAAGTGCGTCATGCGCATGAGCAAAATCCCAAAGCTGAGCGACCGGGCCATGAGTCAGAAGCTATCGATGATGCTGTTGTGACGGGTTGTTGCGATGGCGGCCGTTTCATGGAGGCAAAGATTCTCTGCCTTGCCGAAATGGTGTTGGATTTATCCAAAGTCGTGCAATGTCTATTGGAGAGAAGTCGTCCGGGGTGTGGTGGTGCGAGTGACGGCGGCGTGAGACTTTGCGGCCTGTTGAGTTGCTGCAAATCGAAGAAGCAAGCTAAAAAAGCATAAACTTGTGTGTTTTTTCTGATTGAAATGAAAATAAAGAATAAAATGAAAAGAAAAGAAATTATCTTGTTGTGTTTTTATTTCTATATATAAGTTACATAACTTTTTTTTGTTTGTTTGTTTACAAACAGTCACGTGTCACGTGGTGTTGTTTACAAACAAGAGAGCCACGTGGTGTTGTTTACAAACAAAACCCTAAGTAGGTCACGTTACCCTAGTTACCAGAATGCCGGCTTCTGATTGGCTGAGCCTAAGTAGGTCACGTGACGTAAGTAGGTCACGTTACCATGGTTACCAGAATGCCAGCCTCTGATTGGCTGAGAGCTTCTAAGTAGGTCAGTAGGTCACCCAGAATGCTGGCTTCTGATTGGCTGAGAGCCCTAAGTAGGTCACGTTACCATGGCAACGGGTCACGTGACCAAATGGAGGCCTCTGATTGGCTGCATGTCGATTGAGTAATAAACAGTAGTTAACTATAGTCCCGTTCCGATACATACTATACTACTGACTTCAATCGGAGTCTTACAGGAACTGAGTTTCTCCTCCTCCACAATAGGGACCTTTAACAATCCCAACGTAGCTCATTAAACGTGGACGTCGGCCCTTAGGCCTATATATTTTCATGTCCATATTTCACATCCCTTCTACATATGTAGATTATACTATTAACGGTATAGAGCCATATCACACATAATGGAGCCTAATTAAGTCCTTGCACATACAGGAATTAACAGTCACACATACAAAAACAATGTTTGGTAACTTGGCTTTATTGCGTTTTGCAAAAAAAAACCACTGAATTTTAGACAGGCCCTATGAACTAGATGAAGACAATTTTGACTAATATATTTTTCACAATTTTTTACAATTTACCTGACCCAATAACCCTGAGCTGTTAACTTCTGTTTTTGTATTTTGGTGCTTATTGCGTTTTGGAACCAAACTCTTCTGTTTTTAAGTTCTTTTGTCTCCAACCTAGAGGAGGTTGGTACACACAAACATGGCCAGCCCTGGTAAAGTTTAGTGATGACTAATTGGGTCAACTTTGGTAGGAAGGAGAAGGAGAAGGAGAAGAGAGAAAACGGGACTCGGGAGGGAAGATAACGGGATACAAAGGAATGGGTATAGACCCCTAAAATCGACATGGCGACATGGGCATTTCCTAAAATCGACATGGGACATGGCCAGATAAGTGACATGTGACATGGGCATTTTTAAAAATCGACGTGTGACATGGGGCTTAGTGACATGAAAAAAGAATCTCATATAGAGTGAAGTAGGCTACCAAAACCTTTCTTCAAATTTGGTCCCTGTGGGTTTTCAAATTCCTAAATTTTCCCCCATTTATAACTCTCTCTATGCCATTTCCATAGAGACACTAGTGACATGGCCTTTTCCTTAGTGACATGTGACACGGCCATTTCTTAAAATCGACATGCGACATGGGGACCCCCCCCCCCTCCCCCAAAGGAGGGAGGAGCATGGGACACAGGGGGGTAGAGGACAGCATACAGGAGGGGGGGGGGGGGGCAGGGATATGGAGGGAGGAGAACGGGACACAGCAGCTCGGAGAACGGGACACAGGAGGGAGGACAATGGGACATAGGAGGGGGGGGAGGAAACACAGGAGGGAGGGAAACAGGAGTATAGAGGGAGGAGAAGGGGACACAGGAGGGAGGAGAAGGTGACACAGAAGGGCGGAGAAGGGGACACAGGATTTGTAACCGTTATTACAATCTGGTTACCTTGGCATGTATCATGGGTTTATCTGATATGGATCTTGTTAATTTTATATCATATTTAGATTCCAACAATTGCAAATAATTAATTCATATAGCTGTTCGTTATACTTGGGAGTTCTTGACGTTGCGCACTGCCTTGCCACAGCACAGTGTACAACTTGGTGACTTCCACAACACACGTTGTAGTACTATTCTGTTCTACTATGTGGTAAAGCGAGAGTGGTAAGATTGCCCCTATCTCCGTTTGTCGGTGGGGGGATGGTAGGGCAGATGGCTATTGTGTTGAGTCATCACATCTGAGATGAATGTCAATCGGTATGAGCATGATGTGTGTGACATTCATGCTCATCTTATTCTATGACGCTGTATGGTGTGAGGATTAAAGAGCTTAGACAGGATACGGGATGATCTTTAGGTGAGTGGGTGGTGAGGGTGGAGGGAGGGGGGGTGTTAGGGTGAGGGGGGGGGGTATAATGAATACCTGGCGTTTCTGTTCAGAGAAAGGTATAGTTGTAACAGTACTCATCTTTATTTATGATGTGGGATTGGTTGGCCTAATGCATTGTCCTTAACACTTTGAATGTGACATGAAAGATATCCTCAATCCTTTAAGAGCCACATAGTGCTTTGATATAGTAAGCGATGTATCGGTATGATGCATGAATGCAGCCCTGGTGAGTAACTTGACATGCAGGGCTGTATTCATGAATCATGCCAACCCCCGTGAGTGTAAACATCTCGAAGGGTCTGATGTGGTGCTTAAATGCAGCCCTGGCGAGTAGGCACGCCAGGTCGGAATGTATGCATCACGACAACCAAGAGCATTAAAGCAGTATACGACCCTTAAAGGGTTACTAAAAACTGTAGTCATTGCTCACACATTGTCTCCCGTTTTAGCCCCAAGGCTGTACTTATACAGTATGCAGGTGTCTCAAGTGACATGTTAAGGCCATGATCTACATATATGGCCAGAGGGACATAACGTGAACGCAATCATCTCCATCAGTACTACTGAGTCATGTTGGCAAGTGTGAGTTAATACCTCATAGGTGAGATAGACCGCATCTCTTTCTTTGATTACTATAGGCTACATTAAGGTCCAGTTACAGCCAGCTAGGGCATTAAAGTAGGCTAATTTAAGCAACCTGTTATTAAGAGAACTAATGTACCTGAAGGGAATTTTAAAAATCCGTTTATTATATCCCATCTTTGCTTTGGAGGGTCTTTCAGAACAGATTCGTCAGTCGTCATAATGAGATTTTCGTCAATATTGCAATATTTGCAATGGATTAGAATATTTTTATCTGGCAGTTTATGTAGTAGATTTTAACAGGAAATCTTCCGAAACACATTACTAGTGGTCGTCGTCACGTCAAAATCAGTCTACGATTGCATCAGCTGTTCTGAAAGAGCCTCGCGGTATATTATAGCCCCTCTCGAGGCATGCACTAAACAAGAAGACGTGTATTTACTCCAGGATCCAGTATTCTCGCAATCAACTCTTAATACTATTTCATCACAGCGGGCTATCTCTGTTTTCACTTTCTTTTGGTGATCATTAGAATCATTTCTTTATTTCCAGATTCCTCATTTTGGAGAATGCTATAACATGCCGCATGGTGCGTTAATATAGTAAATCCTTGGTCGTCATGATGCATTCATGCAGTCCTGGTGAGTTACTCGCCTGGGCTGCATTAATGCAGCATGGCGACCAAGGACATACACCAATTCGCTATGCGAAATTTAAAGGTTGTTTTTTTAAATAAGCCAATAATCAACCACCAACACCATTAGGGTAGGCATGATGTAAAATTGTTATTCACCAGGGCTTTATGTATGCATCATGATGGCAAAGGGGCACGTCATAGTTTCCCATCCCTGATCAGGATCCTGCTATTGGTCGATTTTCTCTAGAAAATGAACATAGTTCAACACAAAACTAGAAATTCCTGCAAAAGTATGAAAAGTGACAGGTCTAGTGATGTAGCATTAAAACCTCCCTACCCCACAGTGTGTTACCCATTCGTCATCAGATTTTGGCGACTTAATTCATAATTCCCATCAATCCTTGATCGGCTTACTATGTATTTCTGGATTATCATTTGACACGATGACGCCTGGTACTAAAATCAAAATTAAAATAGCGAAATATACAAATAATCATGTACAAAATATATATACTTCTCTATTCTCCCAATTAAGGTGTCCTCCCAAAGGTGTCCTTTTGATGCTAAAACTATCAGTAATCATTACTTAGAGTGGAATATTAGACAAAACCAAGACACAATCATGTACAGCAGGGGTAGACACTAACGCTGGCCCGGGAGCCAATGGCCCGTAATTCTTGGCCCGGGCCCGTAGTTTTCCACAAAATTAGCTTTCTATGGGCCCGGGTGGCCCACAGGAATTGGGCAAGGGAATCCATGAAAAATGTGCTTCTATAATTACAGGCATGTGACATATCATTGGAAAGCGAAAATCATCAGGAACCTGGATATTCTGATTACGTTTTGATATAACTTAATCAATGATAACTATTTTTTTTCTTTGAAAAAAGCAAATAATTTTGTTGGGCCCACAGATGTAGGTCCGGGCCCGTAGGTTCTCTAACCTGTGGGCCCGGGTGGCCCATGTCAAAAAAAGTTAGTGTCTACCCCTGGTACAGTGTAGTTGACTTTTTATTAGCTGAGAAATACAAGATGTTGGAAAATAACTGCTTAGTGAGCATGTAGACTGAATCAAAGTTTCAACCAGATTAATTGGTCTTCTTCAGGATGTCGTCATAATCATATCAGGATACCCATGATCACTACATAGATCTTATAAATGAATGGTAATAATTTCTAGTCGTATTAGGTGTTCAAGTACGCGTGTCATGGCTCAGTGAATGGATGATTGTGTGGTCTGAAGCCGAAGGCAATCCTCAATGCCTGAGGGCCTTCTGGACATGCCCATCATAACTAATGCCATTTGATACATTCATAACAGGATGATGATGGGATGTGGACAGGACGGGGAGTGATGATTTCTTACATGTAACGGTCACCTGACCTCCAGGTGTCCCTGGTGAATATTTCCAGTAAGTTAATATGCACCAGCGGTTTGACAACGCGTGAACCTACATGACGCATGCAGCTGAACCATCACACCTCCTAGGTCGGGGCAGTGTTTTGCAAGCAGACTCAAGATTTCTTTTTATACTGCTGGCGAGGCTGACAAAGGCACGTCCGTGATAGCTCTCCTAGGTGCGCTGACAAACGTTCTGGGGGGTCTGGATGGGGGTTCACAATTTTCCCTGTCGATTTTAAGAAATGGTCATGTCGCCCTGTCGATTTTAAGAAATGGCCATGTCACCTTGTCGATTTTAAGAAAAGGCTATGTCCCATGTCACTATCTGTTATATTCTTCATGTCGCATGTCACTAGGCCAAAAAAAGGCCCATGTCGCCGTGTCGAATTTTAAATAGTGGTCCACGCCCATGTTCTGAGCATAACCTTAATCCCGAGTAATTAATCTCAGACAATCTTAAAAGTCTTACAAACCGAATGAAGATTGCGCCCCTTGTAGTGTTAGCGTACACAATCTATCGTAGGATTGGCTTGTTAACGTGTATGTAATGGAGAGGGGGGGGGGGGTTGGAGCTTCTGCCCCCAACCCCCATTGTTTCTTCATTCTTTTCTTATAGATGTCATGCATGTACTATAGAGGCAAACCTCAGGTAACATACTTTGGGTATGTGACCATAAGGGGAGCTATCAGATTGCATAATAAGATTTAAGATTATAGATTAAGATTGCGCCCAGAACGTATGTCAGCGCACCCAGGGGAGCTATCACGTATTTGCCCGACAAAGGGATTCCTGAATGAGCTCACAGCTGGACTGGATACCCAATATGTCTGACAAATTAACAGGGCAATAGAAAGTGGGGAGGGGTTCAAGGAATCCCACCGTGGGTTGTAAAACTAGTGGTAAATGTGGTGACCAGGAGGATGGAAAGTTTATTGACAATGCATGTAAATGACACTTAGGGTAGCCTAGGTGTTGTCTACATATAAATTGATATTACCAATGTGGACCATACTTACCTCACAGTTGAGAGGCTTGCCAGTAGGTGCCAGGTAGAGTATAGACAATAAGAATTGTCAATGTTTCTTCTTCTATTTGATAGACCTTGGGAAACATGATCTAAATCTTGTGGAATTGCCCTTCAATCTACCATAGAGCCCGAACAGTGACAAAATATATTTTGGCATAATCCACCAAGTTCCCCCTAGACATGTTTTGATATATTTGGTACCCAGATTTAGAGTCAGTTTACTTGTGGATTTGTGCAGTAATTAAAGGGATTTTCTTTCTAGCATGTGTACCTCAGTTCTTTTTGTTTCAGTGAGTCCACAAAGAACTCGTTTATTACAACATAAAGATCACGTGTGTAATGCGGTATTATGCTGATATGAGACAAAAAAGAAACAATTGACTACAATCCGTTATGTCTGTCATGTTTTTACCAAATAGGCTTTCTATTGTTTGAGGTCACTCTTTAAGAGAATTTAAGTTCAATAAATGCCACGGAAATGTCACGGAAAGGTCAAAATGCCATTTAAGCGGCTTTAACTGGAATTCAATATGCTTAATAAAGCGTCACTTTAAGCAGTCCAATCTTTGTTTAAATGCCAATATTCATGCAGTGATGCCGGCGGGCCACTGACAACCTTTTTACACACTAATTAAGACATGGTAAGTTCTTTTATCTGTTGTATTAACTGCTGGGAACAGGTGAGAGTATCGGCCAATTGTTTCAATTATGTTCTGGACATCCTAATTTTATGACCAACAAGATCAGAAATGTCCCTTTCCTGCAGTCACTTATGTTGGACATGGCTAGATAGGTCCTGCTCTTCACTATACATTCCGAGTTATTTTGTTATGTCTTTTATTAGTTTAATATTGATACAATTGCATTAAAACCGAGGTGTCCATGTGTCCAAGTAGCACTTTTGATGTTAAAGCAGTATATTAAATTGAGATTTCAACCTCGGCTCCCACCTTACTACCTTGCGAACATCGGTTAGAGTATTATCATGTTTACACCATATCATTAAGATGACAACAGTTCCAACGAGATGTGATGAGATGGGAGCGATATAGTATGTATGTAAAATCACTTCACGTTAATAAAACATTTTGGGTAGTTTTTCTTAGTTGAGTAGCCATTTCTAAGACTTATTAAGGTATTCTATTAACGTATGCTCAAATTAGGTTGTTAGGCAGGTTGCTGTCGCAAGTAGCTTTAGCCCTTTATGCTTTAATGCAGTATGCCTCTTGGTATCATCATAAATGACCATGATGCATGAATGCAGCCCTGCCGATTAACTCGCCAGTGTTGTATGCAAGCACCCTCTGGATATCATTAACTTATAATGGTTTGGTATCATGCGAGTAACTCGCCAGTGCTGTGTTCAAGCACCCTATAAGATTGACACACTCCACGACTACCCCGATATGCGTTGGTATTGCAGTGACAGTGCAGGGTGTGCTTAAAATTTAAGCACACCCTGCACTGTCACTGTTTAAGTTAAATACGTTGGACCCCCATACTACTTACAGTACTAGGGTAGACTGTCCATGAGATGACTAGCTGGTCTGTTGGTACCTTGAGTAGACTAGTACACAGATCAAAAGCCCTATGGCGATTGGCCCTAAGGATGATCAGCCCAATTATTATGCTAGCCCTGTGGAAGATTAATGGCACCCTGATTGAGACATACCAGTCTACTCATGGTACTAACAGACCAGCTAGTCACCTCATGGGCGGCGTGTAGCTGGATGAATTATCAACCAATGAGATAATTCCCTGGGCTTCACTGCGGAATTCTTAGGGGGCATTATGTAACAGCACGTACCCATTGTGATTGCTGTATCAGTGCTTATCTCGCTGGTTACCAGATCAAGCAATGGTGCCCCCTACTAAGGAACCTGCAACCTCGGTTACAGTGCTTCTCGGTCAGCCTGGTAGTAGACAGGGCAATTTCTACAAAGTACTCACCTAGGTGGTTGACAAACTTTTGAGAAGTGATTCTTATGCAGTTTTTTCCAGAGAATCCAAATCTCTCAGGGGCCATCGCGAATTTTGCATATTAAGGCACCTAATTAGCATATTCTAATTAGGTAGGCAAAATAGCAGGTTGGCTAAGCTAAAATATCATAAAATGAGTCCAAATCTTATA
Source organism: Harmothoe impar (assembly GCA_947462335.1). NCBI lineage: Eukaryota > Metazoa > Annelida > Polychaeta > Phyllodocida > Polynoidae > Harmothoe > Harmothoe impar. Next base: position 29,924,896 of record OX381716.1, on the reverse strand, counting down.
GAACTGGTAGAATGCCTCCAGATATAGATAGTGATCAAAAATGCATCCTTTCATAAATATTCATTATGCCCTAATTAGCGTAATTTATGCAAAAATGAAGATGTATCAATAATTCACTGTTAAATTACCCTGTGATAGGAACATATGATTCCCTGCAGGAAAACATCTGAATTTTGGCATATACATCCCTGAGACCATAGACATAAATTATAAATCCAGGGCCATTGCAGATAAAGACTGTAGCCATTATGGCAGCCATCTTCCAAGATGGCCGCCACTGAATATTTCTAAATCATGTATCTCCCCTTCTAATCAACTTAGAATCATCATTCCAAATGCTAAATATACATTTCTGGGGCCAAGGATTACAATGATGTTACTTTTGAGGACTTGAATGGCAGCCATCTTGGATTTTAATGAGGTTATCCTTTGAAAACATAAGAAATAGCTGATTTTCTGAGCTAAACCCTCTCTATTTTTACAAATTTCATCACTCTGCCAGCTGCCTTGATGAAAATAATGCTCTCAACCCCTTTATTACCTCTCATGGTGTTTTCGATATGATAGCCATCTTGAATTCCCTATGTTTGCATTATATTAAGTAGCAGTAGGTAGCAGCAGTGGCATCTTCGCTGGCACATATTGGACCACTTTGACTGGTGTTATTGACAACAGAATGCAATCCATTTCTCGTGCCTGTTGGGGGGCTAACATTTCTTGGTAGTCAGGCTGAGGCAAAGATCAACCAAAGGGTACTATATTATAACCTGGTAGTCCATTCCTGGTTGCTGTTGTATCATGGTTACAACGTAAAGATCGTTGGGGTAAGCCACATACCAATGTCCAAGCTCATCAAGTAAATATATCATAGCATTAAAGAACCTCTTAAACTCTCCTGGAGATATTCACCAAGTATTATCGGAACTTCTGTACAACCTTTGGGGCATAGGGACAAATCTTTACCAGCCAACTGGTGTTTTACAAGCATTATTAGTATACATCAGACAGGGGGTATGTAAACAATGTATCAAATAAGTTACCTCCTGTGACCACCATGGCTGCATGACTAGTAATGGTATGGTGAAGGCTGGTACAGAACCATATGATAGCACAAGAACTTGTTTTGAATCTAGAACTGACACTCAAATTCTGATTTTATCTGACTGGGAGCTCAGGCGAAAGTAGGTATTATTAAGCTGAGATCTGTACAAAGCTGCCTACCCCAGCACCATCTCTCAAAAGACAGGAGAGTTGTACAGGTACCCAGCACCCAGGGACTCCTGCCAGTGTATAGATGAAACATGTATAACCTTGTGCCCCTACATAGGCCACACTGGGAAAAGAATTCTATGATGCAATGTGGTGCATTCCAGAATTGATTGTTGCATAGTACCGTAAATTCTCGCGTAGAAGCCGCGGCTTGTACGCGAGTCAGACTCAGCTTTCTTTTGATACCAAACATGCCTATATAGGGTGCGGCTTATACGAGAGTTTTTATTAGTATACTACAGTACCAAAATCGTAATATTCAGACCCCCTCTGCGGCTTATATAATTTGTCAAAGTTAGGGGTGCGGCTTATACGCAAGTTAGGCTTATACGCGAGAATTTACGGTAATGGTAACAATACAAAGCTGGTCCCCCTAGTGACAGTGCATAAACAGTCCTGGAGGGGGAACCAATCATGATACAGTCGCAGCACCCAGCACTCCACTGTCTTTTTTCCAGACAAGTTTCAAGACATTTATGCCTTATAGAAAGGCCCCTTGCTTAGATAGCTGCAGCTTGGAAAACTAACTCAGATACACACCATCCTCGCCTTCCATTGCTTGTTGGCTCATGCCGAGAAGTAGTTTCAGGTGCAGAACTGGTCAGAAGGGATCCATAACATCGTTATTGTAGACATGGGTGTCATGCAGACCTACATTCCAAGTGCTCCAATATGTACTTAGGCAGGCTATTCCGAAGATTCATTTCAGCTACCTTGGCCACGAAAATGGATGGCCAGTGTGAAGTTGACCGAAGTGACAATGAGCCAAAACATCCCTCACTCATACCATTCTCCACAGGACATAATGATGCATCAGGCTTCACCAAGCATGATAGCTACATTGGTCAAGGGGTTCAGTAACAGCGACAAACAAGGTGCTGTATCTGCAGAACAACTCCAGAGGCTAGTACCACTCTTGTGCCTAGACTAGCCTCTGCCAGCCATGGGACTGATATACCTAGTCCAATTCCTATAGGGTAGTCCTAGCTCTACTTTCCACTCCTTGGTCTGCTCAGGTGGTTGTGGAGTTCAGCCAAAAGCCTAAGCCACTAGTGGCCTCCTCAGGTCCTCTGCCAGGATGATGAGCTTGTATTAGCCTAGCCCCCTCGAACTTCATTCCTACGTGGGAAATGTTCCCGGGGTCCTTTCCACATATAAGATTGTGGGCGATGCAGTCCCATAGCTTTATAAATCCACCGGACCGCACCTAGAACTGCACACCCACAATAATTGTTTCACTATTATTAAACAAAGAAATGATGAAATCAATAAGTAGCAAAAATGGCTGATTTTTGAGTATTTTTTTTCTCCTTTGACATATATCATTTTACAATAATGGCCCAGTGGAGGGTCTGAGTGGGAGCAGCGATCTTATAGGACACAAACTCTCACTGCTTTGGCATGATTTCTCACTCATTTGGTGAGGTTTCACAGCTCTCTTATCTTCTGGAGGGAGGGAGCATGGGAGGGATGTGTGTAAAGGTCCTACACCTAACAGCAAATAACTACTGTACACAAAGTATTAGTGGGCTGTTTTACGGGGGATTGTGAGTGATCACACCTGATAAATTATTTATGCCCACCCTGCCTGTAGTAACAACACTACCATAAAATGTCACGTATAAGCCTAACTTGCGTATAAGCCGCACCCTGACTTTGGGCCGATTCTATAAGCCGCAGAGACCACCTGAGTGGTACTTGTGAAAAACTTGCGTATTAGCCGCACCCTGAGTTTTGGCTTATCCTATAAGCCGCATTGGCGATCTAACTTGCGTACTAGCCGCGGCTTCTACGCAAGGTTTTACGGTAACTCAGTTTATTTCCTTCAATGAGTGTAGACTCACTGGCTTTGTCTTACCTGCATAGCTTCACTCACCACACAGAAGTTTGGTCACTCTCAAAGCAGAATTTAATTCTTTAATTGTTGTATATCTAAAAGAAACTGACTTATAAAGTATAAATATATGCATAAACCATAGCTTAATCAATCAAAGATACACTGTGAGCAGTGACCAAAGTAGACTGTACAAAGATGCTCAGTGCCATCTTGTCTTACCATATAGATCTTATGTGTGCCAACATTTGGTGTCACCCTTAACATGTTAGAACCCTATAACATCACTATATTTCTAGAGATACAGTCTCATGGAATTTTCTTCAACCACTCCTGTGGGACTACTGGGCCTCTAGGATGGTAGTTTTTGAGAAAACAGTGGACCCACAGTCAAAAGTGGGGGTCATTAGCTCCCAGGTCAGTGGTCAAATTTGGGTGAGCTTGTATATGGGAACCTGGCCTATTGGCATTGCTGTGGAACAATATGAGGCCAGTAGCTAGTGTTTAAGAGCAAACTGCTTATGTTAGGACCATCAGGCAGAGCCGTAGACTAGCCAGGCAGAGAGTCAGACTGGGCAGTCCTTTAATGCTGTGGTCTACTTACTTGGTAAATAGGGTTAACTAAGCCCAACGACTGTTATGGTGTTACCGCAAGTTGAAGTGAACTACCAAGCCTTGCTAGACCTGTTGGCCAGACATGGCCTTGCTCTGACTTTTATAACATGCCAATGGCATTTATTTCATGGTAAATATGATCTATCAAGGTTAAACCTATGGGAGTGCAGTATGCGAGTGAAGTATGAAATAACCCTCGGCCGTATTTCAAGCTGTGGTTGTATTTCACGCTGCTAGGGGTCGCCATGGGGTCGCCATAGCGTTTCCAGGCTACCGAAGGTCACGTGAAATGTACGGAATTCAAAATGGCGGCCGACGGATGTAAACAAAGACCGCGGAAATATACAAACATCGTGGAAGTAAGCAAACATGGACTGCAAATCTATTTTAGATAGTTATAAAAATAAACACAGGGCGTCACTTAAAAGTGACCTCGTCTGTGGTTATGTCACTTGTGATGCTTGGGTCGTATTGCACTAGGCCTACAGCCAGCGTGCAATATGACCCAAGCACCACTCGTGACATAACAACAGACTCAGTCACTTTGGCGTGCAGTTCTGTCTATGTATTCCACTGTCATATTTATACCGATGACACCAGTCAATGTGGTCCAATATAAGCCAGCGAAGGTGGCAGTGCTACTTGGTATAATGCAATCATAGGGAATTCAAGATGGCTAGCATATCTAAAACACCATGAGAGGTAATAAAGGGGTTGAGAGCATTATTTTTATCAAGGCAGTTGGCAGAGTGATGAAATTTGTAAAATTAGAGAGGGTTTAGCTCAGAAAATCAGTTAATTCTTATGTTTTCAAAGGATAACCTCATTAAAATCTAAGATGGCTGCCATTCAAGTCCTCAAAAGTAGCATCATTGTAATCCTTGGCCCCAGAAATGTATATTTAGCATTTGGAATCATGATTCTAAGTTGATTAGAAGGGGAGTTACATGATTTAGAAATATTCAGTGGCGGCCATCTTGGAAGATGGCTGCCATAATGGCTACAGTCTATATCTGTAATGGCCCTGGATTTATAATTTATGTCTATGGCCTCAGGGATGTACATGCCAAAATTCAGATGTTTTCCTGCAGGGAATCATATGTTTCTATCACTGGGTAATTTAAAATTGAAATCATGGATATATCTTCATTTTTGCATAAATTATGCTAATTAGGGCATAATGAATATTTATGAAAGGATGCATTTTTGATCACTATCTATATCTGAAGGCATTCTACCAGTTCTATGAGATTTGGGCTCATTTGTGACAAAACCTGGGAAATGGTAACATTAGGGGGAATAGCCATAAACGTTATAAACATGATATTTCTGGAGATATACAGTAAAATTCCGTTATAACGAAGTGCTTGGGGCAAGCAAAAAGGTTCGTTATAAACGAATTTCGTAGTATCCAAATACAATACTTTAAACTATAATATTACTATCAGAAAACTTAGGAAATATGTCCCTAACCTATGTTATATATTAAAACATGCGTACACCCGGGAGTAGACCTATTATATGCTATATCTTAAATGTTTCATGATTCGTAAATCATATATGCACCTGTATAGATAGATTCAACCACCTATCTAGGTCCGGGTAAAGGGGCATAGCCATCAAAGGGAAGTCCTGGTCGCTTATATACCTGTATAGGGCGGGGTGTAGGGGGTAGGTAGGCCCCAGGTAGAGGCCACCCATCAAAGGGAAGTCCTGGGCGCTCATACGCCTGTATTCCGCATTAGCTAGATGATCACTGTACAGCGCCATCTTGTCTGGTACCAGTGCTCTTTCCTCTGCTAACTATAGAAGCCTGCTGATTAGCTGAAGCTGGTTCCTGTCATGACAGAAATTTGGTGTTTTAGGGGTCATAAACCTTTCAAATATAGGCCTCTATTGTGGGTCCTTAGGTCACCTGTTCAGATTGGGGGAGTGGTTAGGACTCTCATCTACCAATCCATGCATCATGGGTTCAAATCCATGTCAAGGCTATTTTGTTCACACACAATTTTAAGATGTATTTTGGTAGGTCAAAAATTGTGATGGTATACAACTCGGTTGTAAAGATCCTTAACACCTGAAATCTAAGATCTAAAATGGTTTTGTATTGTTTGCATTGGGTTTTCTTTGTAAATAATATTACTATTTCTTACCAACTATAAAAAAGATATGTTGCCTTGGCATGGATTTGAGCTTATTACCCCTGGATTGATTGGCCAGTGTCCTAACCACTCCCCCAATGCAACCAGGTGGCAGGAGAAATATTCAAATACAACTGATTCAAAACCATTTTAGATTACACTAAAAATATTGATCTTGTGTAAAGGATCTTTAAAATCGAATTGTATACTATCACAATTTTTAACCTACCAAAAATACATGTTAAAATTATGTGTAAACAAAAAAGCCTAGACATGGATTTGAACTCATGACCCATTGATTGGTAGGCCAGAGTCCTAACCACTCCCCCAATCTGAACAGATGACCTAAGGACCCACAATAGAGGACTATAACTGAAAGGTTTATGACCCCGTGTTGCCGGGATGAATATATGAGAGTGAGGCTGGCCCGCGCATGCGCCGTCAGATCTTCAGAGCTAGTACTGGGGGAGGACCTTAACTAAATGCTAATAACCGCTATGTAATTAAGGTTAATTAAAATTTATCTACCCCAAGTAAAATGTTAAATAATAACCAGACATACCTGAGTCAAATGCAAATTGTGAATATTTGAGGGTGGGTTGCGGTGGGCATATATTCATCCCGGCAACACGAAGTGTGCCCTCGGTAAAATCACAATTTTACATCAACTTAACAGGTAAGTCTCGTTAAATTCTAACATTTTACCTCGGCCACACTTCCGGTGTTGCCGGGGTAAATATATGAGAGGTTCAGAGCAGGTCCGACACCCCTGTACTAATTAAATTTTTACACTTCCAAACCACTCCAGTCTCACCACTTCAACTCCACAAAGACACTTTTCCACCAACTTGAATACAAAAGTCTTTTATTCCTTTTTTGTCATTAAAAAGAGAATAAATTCTTTACAAGAATTAGACCAACATTTAGGAATCTCAACGTCCTAACACTGAAGTTTACACTTCTCAAAGTCTTAAATGGTAACCTTGGTTACCTCGAACACGCATCCTACTTGGTGCGTATTTAGCTTTTGACTAAATCAACCATTAGCACTACGAATACAATATTGTTCGTATTTAGCTCTTGACTAAACAGTGATAATAAATCTCAACAACACTACAACTTTTGTTCGTGTTTAGCTCATGACTAAACAGTGTATATACTTTACATGAAGTAAAAGAAGTTAACCTTCTTAAAACCTTGACTTACTTAAGGTAACCTTAATCGGCCCTGTAACACTACTTAGAACCCTTCTAAGTTTACAATGCAATACTTCTGACCATCTACCCGTCTAGCACCACCTGTGCCATATCCCCTTCTACTTGGATCTCCCTGTCGTAGAATCTGGCGAAGGAGCTGGCCGCCTTCCACCCGGCGCTTCTCATAATGAGGTTAATGCCAGCTCCCCCCAACTTTGCTGCTGATGCTGAAGCTCCCCTCGTTGAGTGAGCCTTGTAGATGTCCACATCTACCCCTGCCAACTTCAACACTCTAAGTGTCCACCTCTTAAGTGTGTCTCTTGAGATGGCTCCATGAGGTAGTATGGAACTGACCAGGAGTTGGGTTTCCTCACCCCTGACCGCTGCTGTTCTCTTGAGATAGTCTTTGGTGGTCCTTACTACACAAACTCTTGAGTCTTTGGTGTACTCCTTGACAACGATGGTGTCTAGTCTGTCCCCAACTCTGTTGTGTTTGAGCAGTGTTTGCATCTTAAACACGGTCTCCGGTCCCAGGATCATCCCCTGTATGTTCAGATTCACTATAGTCTGCCCCCTTTGCGCTGTGACTAGGAGCAGCAAGACTGCCAGTTTCATGGACAGTCTTATCAGACTCAGCTCCTTGTTGTCTCCCCATCTCTTGAACATACTCAACACCTGTTGAACGTCCCAGAACTTGCTATATCTAGCCCCTGACGGGTTTCGCTCATAGACCCCCTTGAGCGCCCAACACACTAGAGGGTGTTTTCCTACTTGTACCCCATCAATTTTATGTACAACTGCAGACAAGGCGCAACGCGCAATGTTCACTGATGAGTGATTGAGCCCCCTATCGCTCAACTCTTTGAGGAATTCCAACACCTCTCCCAGGGTAGGTGTTAGAACTTGAACCCCTTTTGTAACACAAAACACACACCATTTCCCGAGATAGGTAGAATACACTTTCTGGGAAGAAGGTCTCCAAGCATCTAGAATGAGTGCCATGACTCCTTTTGAGAGTCCTGACTTCTTCCACTTCCTCTTTAATAGAAAAGCCAAGCCCCCAGCTGTGTCTTTTGAAGGCGCTCCGCGTTGCGTGGTTTTCCGTGTTGCCACAGGTTGCGTGAAGCCTTCCTGAACGTAATCCTTCTCTTGGCCTTCAGGTTCAGTCTGCTGAACCACGTTTGTCCCGGCCACAGCGGTGCTACGATCACAGCTCGTGCCTTCTGTAGTTCCACCTGTTGGAGGACCTTGCCGACCAGACTGAAAGGAGGAAAAATATAGTTATAGTTTTCCGACCAATCAAGTGTGAAAGCATCAACCCGCCAGCACTCTGGTTCCGGGTCAAGAGACACATATTTATCTAGTTTAGTATTAGTTCTAGATGCAAAAAGGTCTACTTCTGGAGTTCCAAACTCCTGACAAACTCTAGCAAACAACTTGTCATTAAGTTCCCATTCTGTATCATCTGAGAATTTTCTTGACTTGTAATCTGCTGCTACATTCAGTACCCCTGGTATATGTGCTATAGTGATCCAGTTCCCAGTGCTTTCACACCAGTCCCAGATAACTTCTGCTTCGTAGTTACAGTTTGGTGACCTCACCCCTCCCATATGTTTCACATATGCTAGGGCTGTGGTGTTGTCTGTAAGCACCTTTATGTGAGAAAAGGTTTCTTCTACCAAGCTGGCTAACCCTAAGCTAATTGCTTTTAGCTCTAACACATTAATATGGTACTCTGCCTCAACCGGTAACCATCGACCCCCTGTCATGGTCCCCTCTCTGTCAGCACCCCAACCTTCTTCTGAGGCATCCGTAGAGATCTCCACTGTCGGGGGATCCCATCGAATCCTCTTGCTAGCATTTTCTATGTTTGCTAACCACCACATGATATTATCCCTAGCCTGCCAGGTCAACTTCATGTGTGCATCAAAATTGCCTCTAGCCTCTAAGAGTGCTACATTCTTCTCCCTCTCCAGGTTTTTAATATGGGCCCCCCCATATTGAACAGCTGGTGAATAGGCTACCATCAGGCCCACTAACCCTGCAACTTCTCTGATGCTCATATGGACTTTCTCTAATACCTGAGTTGCAGCCCTGGTGAACTTCTCTTTCTTCTCCTCCGTGGGTCTGACCTCCATTTTGACTGAGTCAATGTGGAATCCCAGAAACACCAAGTCTGTTGTAGGTTCAAAGACTGATTTTTCAGGATGTACCACAAACCCTAGCCAATCTAAGAGTCCAGCCAACTCCTCCGCTGACTCTCTACACTTCTCACTGGTCTCTGCCGTGATGAATGAATCGTCAATGTATGGGAAACATTGATGTCCATTCTCAGACAAGTATGAGTACGCTGGTTTCAATATTTTGGTGAACACCCTTGGGGCACATGACAGCCCGTTAGGTAGCCCCACAAATTGATACAACTTGCCACCCCACCAGAATTTCAGATACTTTCTGTGGCTCTCCTGTACCCCTACACTATAATAAGCGTCCTTCAAATCTATGGACGCCATTAGACAGCCTGGTCTGACCAGATCTAGAGCTGTCTTAAGACTAGTCATTTTGAAATGTGAGTAAGTCACATTTTCATTCATCCTAGTCAGATCTAGAATGATTCTAACCTGACCGTTAGGTTTTGGTCTCATAAATATATTGGAAATAAATTCCCCATACTCGTGACCTACTTCCTGAATGACCCCTTTTCTCTCTAACTCTGACACTTCAACTGACATCAAGTCTATCTCCTCCTGACTCAACCTGAATGGGAACGGACACCTATCTTGCCAGGGAATACTGTCAAAAGGTATCTCCACCCCTTTTACCATACCTAAGACCCAAGGGTCCTTGGTAAGGTTACACCAGTTATCAACATATCTAGCAATGGAACCTGCTTGGAAATTCTGAGCAGTGTTAACAAATAGAGGACTCACCTGCTCAAGGTCTAACGAGGCCCCCTCTTCTGAAAACCCTGCTTCTGATGAGGGTTTTGGTGTCGTGGCGGCCCCCTGGGCGGCCACTGGTGTCTCGGGTTGTTACTGAGGAAGGGTTGGTTCTGCTGCTGGTTGCCATAGGCACTGTGCTGGTTACCACCCTGATGGCCGCCTTGTTTAGGTTTGTAGCCATCCTTGTTGTGTTTCCTCTTCTTAGCCCCATGCGAGGGAGCAGACTGGGACCTCTCATGGGTCTTGGATGAGACCCCTGAAGCAAACTTGAGATCCAAGTCATGCTTCTTCTTGTTCTCGGATGCATCACCGCCGAACAGGAATTTACTAGTACTAGACTTCCTAGCTGCTCTAACGAAGAATGAATGGTACTCTCCTTGGAGTGCCGGTCTGAATGCCTCTCGCCTCCTGGTGGTGAGTGAATTGATGGTAGCTGCCATCAGCTGGAACCCATCAATAAGATTCTTAGTAAGATCATCCATCTTGGGATCCTTGCTGCCCTTCTTCAGCATGAGTGCGCCTATTGGTGCCAAGGCTGTTAGCGCTGTGACCAGATTGGTCTGTAATTTAGTCAGGGCATCATCAAGTCCTTTAACTCTTGGGTGGTTCTTGAGTAACTCATTGAACTCTGGTTCCACCTCTGGTACAAACATCCTCTCAACATTCGCCGGCTGTGGGTAAACTGTGAACAGTGCATCCCACTCTGCCTTAGCTCGTCTTTCTTCAAACAATGAGTCCACTAGACCAGCAATGTTCTTTTCAAGATCAATCGACTTACTCTTCTCTGCCTTCTTCTTCTTCCTTTCTTCCACTGCCCGCTTGAGTTGACCTTCAGGTAAATTCTCCTCGGCAGTTTTCTTCTTTTTATCTTTATCTTTATCCTCAGATTTAGATTTAGATTTTGTGGAAACCACCTCACTAGCCTCCGAATCCGAGATATCATGATCTTTCTTATCCTTATGTTTCCAGGCCTTTGCCAATGCACTGGCGCTGAGTAAGGAGGCAGATTCTATCTCTTCCTCCTCTTCCTCGTATTCCTCCTCTTCCTCTGTGTCATAGCCACCGTAGTTATAATAACTGTCGGTGTGTCTCCTTTTCACTTGCTGAAAGTGTGGTGACTGATACTGCTGTTGATACTGAGAAGGGTGGAACTGCTGTTGGAACTGTGGCTGTTGATAACCACCACCATATCCACCACCATAACCCCCATACGTGTGTGGGGCAGGGAAAGACGGTCCAGACATGAAGTTTTGGAGCGGCTGTTGATAATCCCAAGACATCGGTCCCTGTTGAAATGGGACCTGATACCGCTGCTGAGACTGCAGATGCTGCTGCGGTACCGGGGGCGTGTATAGTCCGCCATTAGATGCTCCCGGCATATTAATCATGTTGCCCTGTCCCTGATTGTACTGAGTCTGATCCATCCAGACTCCCGAGTTCATCGTTGAATCGTTAAACCGGGCGCCGCCATCATTGTTGACGTTGGATTGTGACGTCACACACTCTCCGGACCGAGGCGGAGCGCCAAGCGCCGACGTTGTAACTGGCGTCATGGCTCCCGAGACTGGCGTCTGCACCAACCCGGGCGGCGTTTTCAGAGAATTCTTCTTTATGCCAATATCAGCTTGCTTATTGTCACTACCTCCCGCCATAGCGATTAGAGGTGTTCAAAGTTCAACAACTGATTGTCCAATCGCGCTTACATAAGCGTATTTCAATTGGCAACTTGTGACGCTCCGTGAATTTGGAGTTTTGTCGTCTGCGTCCGAGGACGATTTCAGCAAAACGTAACTGTTGACCAAAAAAGATCAAATCATTAGTGAAACTAGTTTCAACTATGTTGTAAACATGTTCACACACAATCATCCACTAAATTTGAAAACATTTAATGGTTATAAACTCCCCAAATCGTACTTACAACTCTTCGAAGATCCAGCGGCGACCAATTGTTGACTTGTCAAAATGGACGCCAGCTTCGTACTGACGGCGCATGCGCGGGCCAGCCTCACTCTCATATATTTACCCCGGCAACACCGGAAGTGTGGCCGAGGTAAAACTCCGATTTTGGACATGACAGGAACCAGCTTCAGCTAAAGGTCTCACAAGGTAGAATTACTGCATCCTGCTAGTGCCCTATAGGGCAGGGTGTAGGGGGTAGGTAGGCCACAGGTAGAGGCCACACATCAAAGGGAAGTCCTGGGCGCTCATACACCTGAATACGGCAGGTTGGGTGTGTGGAAAGACCGCAATTATCTAAGGGTAGTTACTTCTGAAAGGGGATATTCTCATAACATATTCATTATCTGACCAAAGAAAGTTCGTTATAAACAAATTTACATCTAAAGATGTTCGTAAAAAACGGATTTTTTACTATAGGAATGTATGGAAACGTTTTTTGGCAAAGCAATTCGTTTGTTATATCCGAAAATTCGTTGTAACCGAATTCGTTGTAGCGGAATTTTACTGTAGCTAAAAATGTGAATACTTAAGAGAAAATGACCATAAACTAACTTTTCACAAGGAATCTTTTGAAGCTATTAACAAAATTCTATTTCCATTCTAAATTGGTCTTATTTGGAATGTAAAAAGAACGTTATTAGCCATTTTAGCCCATTTGTTGACATCTGGTTGCCATGGCAACCATCAATTCATTATTTTGGAATAAAAATCATCCCTATCCAATTGCCCCGTCCATGAGGATTTCAGAACTGAAAACAGAATGTGAATATTCCTACCAGATCCAAATCTATGTACAATAATATGCATTCATTTGTTTAATTTCTAATAATCATGATTTATATGGATTATTTGAAAATAGATTGATATGTGATCGCATTGCAGTCTATTCCGAATTCCTACATGTCCCTACCATCCCAAGTTTGAGATGTCATTTCTCAGCAACTATTTAGAATATTTTGATGCTTGAAGCATCAAATCGTAGCTGAAGACATGAACTTAAATAAAGGTCTTTTCCCCTAATGTCACGTTTTTCCACGTTTTGTCACATTTTATGATATTTTAGCTTAGCCAACCTGCTATTTTGCCTACCTAATTAGAATATGCTAATTAGGTGCCTTAATATGCAAAATTCGCGATGGCCCCTGGGAGATTTGGATTCTCTGGAAAAAACTGCATAAGAATCACTTCTCAAAAGTTTGTCAACCACCTAGGTGAGTACTTTGTAGAAATTGCCCTGTCTATAGGTGCATGCCGCTAGGAAGGTAATGGTATGTTATCCATCCTTTTACTACACCATGGGTTCCCGTTGCAATAGCGACGAGGCTAGACTTGCCCAAATCTTTGATTATACAGCTGAAGAAAATATATCTTAGAAAACATCCGTTTTTGTCTTTATTTAAAATCAAAGTGGGAGCCGCGTCAGGGAGTGGCGTGCGGCAGAGTAGGACTAGGAGCTCCCGGTGTCGCAGGCCAGTCTACCTTGAGGCCTCTACAATGTACATGTAGTAAGCTATTTATGACTACCGGTAAGCTATTTATGACTACCGGTAAGCTATTTATTCTAAGGGACGAGTCACTTATCACAAGGGGGCGAGTGGAAAACATCTTGCCGTCATGGCGTTTATTGTATGGAGTTAGAACTGGTCTGTGACCATTTAACAGGGTTGTGGGGTGCTGAAATCCCCCCCCCCCCCCACCTCCCCTTTGATTTGTAACGCGAGATTCTTTGCTAGTATTTTGAAAGTCTCTTAGGAGGGATCGACAGTATTTATTATCAAAACTCCATCCCAATTCTCTTACTGTTGTTAATAAATGCCCCCCTCCACGACCATGACCGCGAACAAACCTCGACTCTGGCATTCGTGTTAATAGCGATAATACATCTGCACATGCTTCAACGTTAAAAGACGACTACAGCCGTGTATGGCAAGCCGCATTATACGCCAGCTTTAAGACATATTAAATGAAACACCAACTTTGAATTACAAATAACTTCCATTTGATTTATTCACAATTGTACAATGGGTGCATGTATGGTTATTAATTTGGAAGGTAGGGCAGTCGCTGTGTCTGTTGACCAATAGTTTTCTATTTCAATAGCAATACATTTCATGTTTTGGTCAACTGACAAAGTTTATCATAATCCACCAATACGAAACATCATCATCATTAAAGAAATATATATTGCGTTCTCAAGCTTGGAAAACCTAAACATGAAAAATGCACGTTGCGTAATACTAGCCAAGTCATATGTACAAGGACGCACTGGTCAACATTATTATATAGATAGCCTCCCCCCTGTTTTTTCTTTTAAACTAAGGCTATTATAATACATTTACAATGTAAATTAGATAACAAGTGACTAAAGCTTCTTTTAATTTTTAGTACCCATATTGTCGCTAGAACATTTTAATCGGATTAAATAGTTGAACAATGTTAGATGTGACCCTATTAGGTATGTGTATAACGCTGGACACATTGGCTACGAGCTCGAGGGTTCACTCTGTTTGCCATTCTTTAAAGAAGTCGTTGCCTTTATCGTCAACTACGATGAAAGCGGGGAAGTCCTCCACCTCAACTCGCCAGATGGCCTCCATACCTGGCAAAAGGAAGAATGAATTAACACATGAATTAAGTGTTAACCCTTTAAGGGCCACTGAGTGATTTAATGCATTATGCCTTTGGTCGGTGTGATGCACGAATGCAGCCCTAGGGAGTAACTCACCAGAGCTACATGCATGCATCATGCCGGTCCTTCAACAGGGCTGCATTCATGCAGCATCACCATACGGCATATCAGCAACTCATCTTACCCATGTCTTACATCAATTTATCACATAACCTACACTGGGCCCCTGTACCTCTTCTCTTCTCAGTCTCCTGGTCACCACAGATCCTCTGGGTGTCAGGTTTCTTTACCCAGCTCATGCCAATCCTCATCTGCTATGCCGATCACTCATGGCGATAAAGGGCACCGCACTATGCATCCATTGAATGGTTCTGAGTAGTGTGCTGAGTAATCCATACTGACAACATCAGAAACGTGCAAAGTATAATCTACATTTGACGCATGTCGCATCTCGCCTAGAATATAGATAACCATTCTAGCGTCGATTATGATAATTTTGCCAGAAGGAGGTCATATCAGTCTCAGGTCATGAATAATGTTGACTACTTGTATAATAAAAATACATGTAGAAGCCGTTAGTCTTCTAACAACTTCCTGGAAAGTATAGAAAAATATTGATAGTGTGATTTGAATCACAGGTGACTAGGGGCAGTTTGATATATGTTCAGTAGAGTAGAATATAACTGTCAAATAAAATAATTTACCATTTCTAAAATGTGAATATCACCATGACATATTACAATTTCAATTCTTTTACCGTTGGGAATGCATTGAATGACACTTAATATCATCGTATACAGTGTGAGCAGTAAAATACTGACGGTATAAGATTGCTTTTTGCACCAGAAAAATTAACGGACTACAAAACTGGCCATTTCCGTCGCATAAGACCAAGGTGCACTCTCGTGCCCTGGGTCAATGAAATAAAAACATCAATATAGTAACTCACCTAATTCCTCATACTCTAGTACTTCCACCTTCTTAATACAGTTTTGCGCTAGGATTGCAGCCGGCCCGCCGATGGAGCCCAGATAGAAGCCGCCATGTTTCTTACACGCTTGTGTTACCTGGCATCAGATTAACATAGCATACGGTTACTACTTACCGTATTCGACGTAATAAGCGCCCTCCCCCTAATAAGCGCCCCCCCCCCCCCCTTTTGAGGCATTTTTAGACTAGAACAAAGGGTCACATTTTGCGATTTCGGGGACATTTAAACTCTTAAGTACTAAAAACGTCATAAAAATAATTTTATAAGCGCCCCGGGCGCTTATTACGTCGAATACGGTATTAGCATTTACAGTCAACTCTCACCTAATGGTCACCTCTCTATAGTGGTCACCTCGCCAATGTGGTAGTTTTTGGAAAGAACCGTCAAGTTTTCTCTATATTTTAATATAGAAAACTCTCTCCAATATGGTCACCTCTCTAATGTGGTCACCACGCATTGTGGTCACTGATTCTCCAGTCTCAAGGTCCATATTACTCTCTTTAATGTGGTCAACACATTATGTTTTGCCAACATAAACAATTATACATAAGTGTGTTCATTGTCTGCAGAGTGTGTTTCTAGTAGATGTTATGTCTTTAGAAATGTCTGAAGCCAAATATATGAAGGTATACATGTAGTTTGATTAATGACCTTCATTTTCACTCAATATGTACACCTTTTATTTTCCATACAAATGATAATTGAAAAGGGTGACCACAATAGAGGGAGTTGACTGTATTTATTATACATTTGTCAGTACTGGGTAGCATTAGTGTCCGTGTGACATTCCCATTGAAGACTAAGTATTTCTGAGTAAAATAACAACAATTAACAACAACAAAAAGCAGATACGCTAAATTCCCATGTATAACCCGCACCCAGATTTTGAGACAAGCATATTTTTCAACTGTAGTACTAGTAGGCTATACGTAGGCCCATCATATAGCTCGCACTTCACACAATGGATAACCCACACTGGTTTACTGATTCTCATATAACTAGGCGGGTTATATACACCAGAATTTACAGTAATATTGGACATTTTGAGTGGTTATGTATTCACACCATAACTAAGCCCCACATGTCTAAGTAAATGGCAGCAGTGCACACTCTATCAGTGTACATCTGACTATCTGTGCTGCCCTCTGCACTTCACACATGGAAACATTTCTGGACAAGACAACACTAGGTCTAGGGACCCCTAGTGCTGATAAAATGAACCTTTATGGGTGGTAACACTCTACTCCATTCGTGGTTGCTTTTGCCACTTCAAAATACTTAATTTTCTATTATTTTCTTCGTCATTTTTAAATTTCTGAGAAAATTAATCCTACCTAAAAGCGTATCAAAATCTCAATTCAGCAATTCAAATTCAGTCAAACTTGTGCATAGAAATTATGCGCAACATAAGAAACCATCCATCTGATGGCTATGCCTAGGTCAGTAATTTTCCTTGATAAAAAGTGATTAATTATGGCCTGGACAATGCTTTGGTTCATTTAACTACTAGTACTTAGTATTTAAGGGATGCATATAGTGCTTTAATGTGTGATACCCTTTGTCGGCATGATGCTTGAATGCAGCCTTGGCGAGTTACGCACCAGGGCTGCACTGATGATTCTGGACAACAAAGGGCATAATGCATTAAAGCACTATGTGGCCCTTAAGGGGTTAAAAAGGAAGAGTTCATTACTTGTTTGCTGCGGTTGCCCTTGGCCAGCATGACCATACTGCCACCTTCCGCCTGGAGCTGGTCTACGTACGAGTCCATGCGTCCTGCTGTCGTGGGGCCAAAAGAACCGCTCGCGTAACCCTACAATGATGGAAACACATATTGTTAAGTCAATATTTTAATATTGTACAAAAATATGTAATATAGCACATTTGATATCTGATATCCTTTACAAAATGGTTCCAAGCAGGCAAAATGCTATTACAGTATTTGTAATGATTTATGGTATGCATTTGCTCATTGACCCTATGCCACATTTCCCTTGACGCCACCTCAGTAAATATGACAGGCTTAACTCGTGAAGAAATTCAGTCTTGAGAGATGATCTGTCTACTTTCTTCTTGGTTTAAAATATACAGCAGTCCAACATTATAGCACTCCAATGCACTATATGGATATATATCTAAAACTGGACATCGACATCCATGTAACAGAAAGCTATATTTATTAGAAGTAGAAATCCATGAATATCTATATGAAGGAGAACACCATGTTCATGCCTATATGTCTGTGTGTATGTTCATTTCGAAATTCAAGATTGCAACCATTGATTGAATGCCACCATGCTTTCAATGTAATCTCGAATTGCAGTTGCAGTAGTTTGATACTAATAAAAAAAAATCTATTCTATTTTTCTTTCATGAACAGTTGGCATCCCATAGATTCAAGATGGCTATCACTTATTGAATGTCCCGATGCTTGAAATGCAATCTTGACTTGTAGTTGCATTAATTTGATACTATCAAAAAAACAAATCCTATTTGATTTTTCCTTCATTCAACCCATTCAAGATGGCTACCATTTACTAAATGCCACAATGCTTTCAGTGCAATGAAGAATTGTAGTTGCATTAATTTGATATCTATATAAGAACATTTCTATTTGATACCTTTTTCAAACACAGTTGGCACCCCATAGGTTTAGGATGGCCACCATTCATTGAATGCCACAATGCTTTAAATGCAATCTTGAAATGTAGTTGCATTAATTTTAAACTGTTAAAAACATCCAATTTAGTTGTTTTTTTCATGAAGAGTTGGCACCCCATAGGTTCAAGATGGCCACCAATCATTGAATGCCATAATGCTTAAATGCAATCTTGAGTTGCTGTTGCATTAATTTGATTCTTAAAAAAAAACTTTCTTTTTTTTCTTTCATGAACAGTTGGCACCCCATACATTCAAGGTGGCTACCAGTCATTGCATGCCACAATGCTTTAAGTGCAATCACAAATTGTAGTTGCATTAATGTGATACTAATAAAAAAACTAATTCTATTCTTTTTTTTATTTATGAACAGTTGGCACCCCATATATTTAAGATGACTACCATTCATTGAATGCCCCGATGCTTGAAATGCAATCTCGAATTGTAGTTGCATTAATTTAATGCTAATAAAAAACAAATTCTTATCAATTTTTCTTTCATGAATATTTGGCACCCCATAAGGTGGCCACCATTCATATTTATGCAAATAAAATGCTTTAAGTGCTATCACGACTTGTAGTTGCATTAATCTGATACTAAAAAAAAAAAAATCTATTTGAATTTTCTTTCATGAACAGTTGGCACCCCATAAATTAAAAATGCACCCAGCACCCAGGTCAACAGCTATATACAGACACGTGTACCTCCCCTGCCTGTTCTCCTTCAATGCACAGTGAAGAGGGTGGGAGGGGGTGACCATCAACAGTGCATAAACACTTTGATTGGATGACAATGCAGTTTTTATATTACAACCTAAATTTGTGCAACGAAAATCATCAAGAAATACTAAGTATTTTTTCCAAAGAATAGCTTTTCTAGAATGGCTCGGTATTCAGGAATCCTACTGCGAATAAAAAAATGTCAAATTCTAATTCTAAATACCTGAAAATTGAGAAATGCTGACGTTCACGGGTTATGTAGGAAATGTACTAAAAACAGCAAAAAAGGGCAACAAAACCCTAATTTTCTCAAAAACTGTTCAGTAGGATTTTTTCTAACTGAGGTTCCACTGTTTTCTACCCTCATATTACACATTGGCATAGAGAATATATTGACACCTAGTCAGGATTTTGCGCTAGGAGCAATCTGTGAGGCGAAAAACAGCCAAAATGAGCCACTGGTCTGAAGTATAAAACTGGGCATCGATCACTATAGAGCTACAAAGAGACAGAGAATCGATGTCCAGTAATAATCCGCTCGTGTCCTATATACAGACATTCGTCCATCCATGCTATATAACAATTATAGATAGAGGGGGCAGGGTCGAAAAAGTTGAAGCCTTTGGGGGAAGGGAAATATACTAGAAATTCAGGAAATACAAATTCCCCCTGTTGTTAAAAATGCCCAGGCCTTAACCTTTAAACCATATAGTGGTATTAGCAGTCTGATTGTTACAAAGGGAACAGTCCCGGCCGGTTTTTTTATACAAACAGGTTTTGGCTCATTGCCAGGTCTGGTGTGTAATTAATCCGGAAGCTACCTCGGCAGGGGAGCATTCATTATTCAAGAGGATGGCTGTGAAGCTCTTCTCAGTCCCTGGGGATCCGTCATTGCCTCACAACAGAGCAAAACATCCCTATACTATAGCACTAGGATATGTTGTATATGTAATAAAGACACAGTTTGGGACAAGTACTGCTTCTTATATCTATATATACAACTCGCCGGCCGGAATGGTAGGATGTGTTAGATTGATAGAAGTTATAACTTATATAGATTTGTGTATGTGTGCATGCATGTTAAGCCTTTAAGTGTCGCATAGTGCTTTAAGGTGGCTATGCCCCATCCAAACTATATATGCTCAGTGCGCAGCTTTCTGAGAATATGAACTTGTAGTGTTACTACTGGTCCTTCATGACAATTAAGTCTCAGCGCTACCAAAATAAAGTATAAATCTGTAAAAGATAAATGTAAAAAATTATATTTCTATAAAACCCTTCTGGTACATTGTACTTTCTTTTCTGGCATTTAAAAAAAACAAAATTCTGGCAAACCTGGGCTTGAGCGTGAAAATAATTGCTTCCCCTTTAATAAGAGATAACAATTGTGTGCATGCTTGTTCGCTGTGTCTATGCTTGTTTGCCAAAAACAAACATTTGGCCCGGAAAATTCAATTGTTTGAAACCAAAGTGTTTTAATGTATTATGATGGCCTTGGTCGTCATGATGCATCGATGCGACCGTAGTGAGTAACTCGCCAGTGCTGCATTAAAGCATCATGCCAACTCTGCGGGTTTGATGTATACACTCCTGAAGGGTAGGGTGGAGAGGCGGCTGTACCCAGCGTCTGATAAAAAATCCTTAAAGTACTATGTGGCCTTTAAAGGGTTAACAGTAGCAGCTAGTTAGGCATGCATGTTAAAGTGAGCACCCTGGGGGGGGGGACCAGAGATCAGGAAGCTGCAGCCCTGCTATATTGATTTCTGCATGGCATGAAAACCACCACCATCCAGGGATGGCACCCTGCCTGCCTCTATACTGAGTGTATCCTCCAGTACCAGTGGTACAGGAGGAGGCACAACCTCCCATTTACACAGGAACCTCCCGGGTATGTTGACTCTGCACATACTGAGAGGTAGTGGGGCCTCTATGTTAACAGTAAACACCCCACACTTACTATTTTGAATTGTTATCATGGACTAGGGGATGATACAAATACATAGGAATTCATGGTTTGTCCATGTTTACCAGACTGAGAGGGTCAGTTGACATGATTGGACATCATTAAATGGACCCTATTACATACAGTACAACATCTGGAGTACATCCAGTGTGGCACACTAATGTCTATATAACCTGGAGATCCCTGGTCGACATCAAGCAGGAAACCTTAAGAATGTGGTAAACTTTCTGCAGGAAATAATTTAATAACGGAAAAAAACACGAAACCACTGCATAGGAAGTAATGGAGACACCTCTGATTTAACCATTGGTTTTAATAATTCTAGGTTTACTAGCCACAGGTGTGTAATTCATACAGCAAGTATAGTAAATAGTAATTCCAACATTATATGCGAAAATACTATAGACATCTACTTGAAATTTAGATATTTTAACATCTGCACTAAGCCATCTAGTATATAAACTCACATTCACCCGATTCACAATTTGAAGAAAAGGGATTCCTGTGATATACACACTTTGAACGCTACAGTGAGCAAACTCCCCACTAGGCTTCACTATGGCGGAGAGCTTCCCACGGGTTATCAACGAGGAGTTTTTAACATGTAAGATATGTCTGACGGCTTTCTCGCAGCCCAAGTCGCTGTCATGCCTCCACACCTTCTGTCTGCACTGCCTCCAGCAGCACGTGCTACAGAACGCCATCAGCTCCCAGCTCCCCTGCCCCCTCTGCCGCCAAGTCACCCACATCGGGGACGGGGGTCTCGAGCAGCTCAGAGACAACTTCTTTGTGGCGAGTCTGCAGGATGCTGTCGAGGCGGAGAACGAGAAGGGTACCTCCCCACGGGTGGAGCAGCTCTGTGACAGTTGTAAAGGGCGTGGGGAGGATAAGGCGGCTGAGCGGAGGTGTCTCAACTGTCGGGAGTACCTGTGTGGGGAGTGCGTCTTGGCGCATCAACGGCTGAATCTGACCAAGAACCACATGATGACTGCTTACTACGGGGGGCAGATTGTGGACAGGATCAACATCAGTGAGGAGCCTAAGGCAGAACCCGACCCGGTGCTGGACGACGAGGATTTAGTATGCTGCACTCAGCATCCGTTTGAAGAGGCCAAGCTTTATTGCGAGGACTGCGCGGCCCCAGTATGCGTCCCCTGTAAGCTTACCAATCATAACCTGCACAAATCCTGCAACATTGAGACTGCCGTGCATGTTGAACGCAGTTCCCTAAACCGCCTCTCCGGCCATCTAAAATCACGGCTTTCTGAGTACGAGAAAATGAAAAGCGAATGGGAGGGCTATGCACAGGATCTTGAATCGCAGGAGAAGTGTCTGATGAAAAAAATCCAATCGCGTCGGGAGGAAATCTTACGTGCGATTGATGAGTGGCATCAAATGCTGGTTAAGAAGGCGAGGGACAACTTCTGGCAGGAGAACCACTTTGTGACCTCCAAGCTGAGCACAGTACAGAAACAACTGGATACCTACAGAGCAGTCGTAGAGCACCTCAACACTGTCCTCACTGCCACCAAGACTAAACAACTACTAGGTCTAACTGCCCAACTTAAGGATGAACTCAGGTTAAACCACCTGGCAGATGACGACTTGACAAATCTGTCCCTCAATATGAAAATGGTGACTATCGACATGTTAGGTAGTGAGGGGCAAACTGCTCTCAGTACCAGCGTAGAGCTACTCGGTACGGTACAAATTTCCTACAAGAAGCTCGTACAAAAACAGCAGCGCTTCATTAAAAAACTCACACTAATTCATAAATTCCAGACACGTCCCTCTACCATGTATAAATGCAGATTCGATGCCTCGAGACTGGTTCTCAACTACCGTGAGCACCTCATAGTCACTGACCGACAACTCGAGCGAGTCTCCTTGTTTGATTCCAACGGGAAATACCGCGGTCAGATTTGTACTCCACACATGGGTAAACCAATGTCGGGCGTTCAACTACCTAATGGTGATGTGGTCATTGTGCGCGAAAAGCCGACACTCTGCATCTTCAGTCCACATGGACGTGACAAGAAGATCATCAAGGAATCCCTCGTTAAGCCATGCTGCGTAACGCTCGCTTCTGATGGCAACTTTATCGTTCTCGATTACGACCAAAAGCTCGTTATGAAATTCTGTGGCCAAAGCTACACTAAATTATCCGAAATCCAAACACCCTATAACAAGGGTTCCCGCTGGGATAAAGTGCTCATCAAACCCAATGGTCACATCTTCATTTCCGCACACAAAGAAAGCTGCATTTACGAGTTCTCACAAAAGGGCCGAAAGCTCGGCAGTTATGGTCGCCATGGTAACTCGGAACCTGGCGAGCTGAGCTGGCCGCGCGGTATGGGGCTGGATCACCATGGTAACCTTATCGTGGCTGATAGCGGCAACAACTGCCTTCAGCTGGTGTCTCCGCGTGGCATGTGGATCTACCTCCAGGTCGGGCGGGGAGACGCCTTACAGTGCCCGTCTGATGTTGTCATCACCTCCGCAGGTATCATCTCTGTACTGGAGAGCACAGGCATCATTAAGAACTTCCAATATACCCCCTTCTAGAAAACTTGTGGCTAAACTGTAGAAGTGGAAATGGTATATATACATATTTATATTTTACTCTCATCACTTTAACCAAAATGAATGTCGTTAGTAAAACTATTTCCTAGCAGACCTGGGATTATATATCTCATTATTACACGACTATCACGTTAACAAGTATAGCTGTTTGTGAAATTTAATAGAATTTGACATTATAAATCTTGCTTAATTCCACTGCTGCAAAACTTTGTTTGATGTCCATTCTCATATGCTTCATCATGTATGCCTACCAGTATATTCTATCTACATAAGCAGTATTAATGGCACTGCCTTAAGAATCTCTGGTCGTACTTTAGGTCCTATATTACACGTGTATATATATTGTGCAGTTTTATAAATGTGATTATGTCATATAAATGTATATATGTGATTAAGACGTGATCATAACAGATATAAAGTGACCAATCTAAAACAAATTGAACTGTTTGAATGGAGGCCTCTGAACAGAGGTTCACTATAGATACCTATAGGTACCTAGATAGGTCTAGTAGGTATTATCACAGGAGGACACGACAGTTACTCTAACGCCCAGTGCTACCCTCTGTCGTCACAAACCGAAAATAGATTGTGCCATAAACACATATGGGACTATGGTTTTATTCTAATCACTACTTTATAACCAACGACATCATAAGTATTGGAACCAACCTCACTTCATAAAACATCACATTGCTCCCTTACAAATGTTCCATACCAGAGAGTTACATCAAACCTTAGGTATGACGGACAACAGAGACTGGATCCTAGAACCTGCAACTGGTGTCTGATTTGGGCCACTTTATTACTGTAGTATACTTCAAGAACCTTGAATTCGGGTAAATACTATAAACCGCACTGATTCTGATATGCGTATAACCCACATATAACCCACAGGTTATATGCCAGCTTTGATGGCAGTATGTGGGACTTTTATCTTACATTGGCCATAATATCCCATATATATCCCATCTACCGGTATATTGAATTCACATCACACTATCAGACCGTACTGAGTGCCTACCTCTGGTGTCTTGGCTGGCCCTGCATAGTACACTGGATGGTCCTTCATGTACTGTGGGAGACCCTCACCACGGTCAATTCTCTCCTTAAGTTTGGCGTGTGCGATGTCGCGAGCCACCACGAGTGTGCCGGTGAGACTGAGGCGCGTCCTGATCGGGTACTGTGTCAGTGTCGCCAGCTGTTCTGACATAGACTGGTTCATATTGATCTGCAATAAGAAAGTCAATAAAACAATCAATTTCAGGGGATTGCAAAAAGGTTGCAGTTTGTTATATTCCCATGCCATTCTGTGGTTACCAAATAATAAATAGAAAAATGCTAATGCCCATTGATACTGTCTCTGCCATATTTCACGAGTGGGGGTTGGGGCCATATCCCACAAAGCCGCATTTAGTTGGTACCGGTATTTGGATTTAATTTTGGATTTGAAACCATTTAATGATGGAAAGACAGCTTTTCCTTAGCCGATTGAATACGGCCACATTGTATTCAATGGGGGCCTCTTGTGAATCTTGTATTTCAAAAAATAATAGGAGATTCTTAGATTTTACTAATTTTCTAGAATAAATCTCGATACTTTAGTATGGTAAATATGATCCACTCTGTGTGTCGCCTCAACCAGCTTATGCCGAACTCCTATGGGAGACGAGCGGTATATTTACCTTAACGACACCGGTGCCTAGTTGACTCTCATCCACATCTGGCAGGTACTTAGAGGGATCTGTCTCCAGCTGTTCCAAAAACACACCTTCCGAATTGATCTTTCCCAGTATCTGAAGTAAAGGTTTCCAGCTATTAGATGTCATTACTGGTATCAATTCTACCGGTAGTTCTTTAATTTGTATGTATTCATAGAACTTCCCTAGAGGTTTCTATTGTCCATAGATATTTGTTTTAATCCACATTTGGTCAATTTAATCAAAGAATTAGAGCCGTCGACACAGAAAACAATGCAATTCATCTTTAACTCATACTAAAAAGGCCGCATAGTACCTTAATGCACTCTGCCCTCTTCTACCATGCATTTATACATCGTGCCGACCCTTCAGAAGTCAATATATAAATTCCATAGGGGCAACATGATACATTAATGCAGGACTCGCAAGGCTACATGCCAGGGCTGCTTTCATTAAATGGCATGGTGTTAAAGAAACTATGGCCTATGTGGCCGTCAAAGTGTTAAAATGTGCAAAATAAGGAACATCTAATTACATTCAATACTGTGTATACCATAATAAGAGGCTCACTTGTCTGTCTGCTGAGCAGGACACACCGATACCAACGGGGCATGACGCACCATGACGTGGCAGGCGGATGACGCGTACGTCATGACAGAAGTACTTGCCACCAAACTG
Organism: Harmothoe impar; assembly: GCA_947462335.1. Classification (NCBI taxonomy): domain Eukaryota; kingdom Metazoa; phylum Annelida; class Polychaeta; order Phyllodocida; family Polynoidae; genus Harmothoe; species Harmothoe impar. Next base: position 29,899,022 of record OX381716.1, on the reverse strand, counting down.
TGCACCGATCCCGATGTTCTGCGTCAACTTGTGAATGTCCTCCTCCAACTGAAGATCCCGGAAGGCGCGGCCATGTTCATTACCTGTTCAGTAAGAGAACCATACAGTATGATTCTCTGATACGTGGTATATCATTAAAATACTTACCGGTAGTATTCATTAGTATTGTGGAATCGTGTAGAATGGTGGAAGAGGCTCAAATATGCTAATTGTGTTCGAAAAAAGTATCCCTCATTCTCCACCCCACCACTCACTGAAACTTTTGTCAATTTATTGCCTCTAAATACCGGTTAGTACATCGTAGTACATTTTAAACTGGTAATATGGAGGTTATATAGTAGAGGTTGTCTAGCTACTAACTGGTAATGTGGAGGTTGTCGAGTAGTTATTATTACACACTAACCGGTGGTATGAAAATTGTCTAGGTACTAACTGGCAATATGGAGGTTGTCTAGTAAGTACTATTACACACTAGCCGGTGGTATGGAGGTTGTCTAGGTACTAACTAGTAATATATAGGTTGTCTAGTAGGTATTATCATACACTGACCGGTGGTATGGAGGTTGTCTAGGTACTTTGTGGAGGCCAGTTTTACTGTCTTCAGGTTGTACTCTGCGGACGTACCCCCCACCACTACCGCCAAGTGGTAGGGTGGACAGGCGGATGTACCCAGCGTCTGAAGGCACATTCAGCAATAAGTGTCTGCGTTCTACACAAAATCTGGTGGTTAGAAATAGGTGTATCAACTAACCTAGAAGTGGTTTTGAAGGATACTTCAAGGGGAGTTTTTGGAAAACACGTTATCAGTGAAATGATGGAATCATTTTTAATCATCTAATATGCATAAAAGCTTTCTAGTCCCCACTTCTTAACCGGGACAGCACTCAACATTTCAGATTATCACCTTCTAGTTGGGAGACATCCAACCATAATGTATTTCTGGCTGTTTTATCTCTGATTGCTAAACATACCTGTACTTTCTCATTAACAAATTTCATCAGTTTTTCCGGGTTCAGCAGCGCCTTTGTTTGTTGGTACAGGAAGGTTTTGTTGGCTGAGCCGCCTCCTTTGGCAATAAACATAAAGTTATACTCGTCTCCGGGTGTGGCGTAAATCTCAATCTGACCGGGGAGATTCGTACCGGTGTTCTTCTCTGTGAACATATCCATGGGTGCAACCTGCCAAATGAAAAATTATAAGTCATTATGGGGTTTTCCTATGTATCTCAACGTAGACACTGACACTAGCTCAAGAGCTAATGGCCCCTGATTTCTGGTGTGGGTGTGCAATGTTCTACAAAATAAGCCGATAGTAGATCTCACAAAGAGAAATACACCTAGACATACAGTAATACCGTTCAATCTATGCCTCGTGTATTAACGTAAAGAAGTTTTTCTCTCTCAGAATCTTAGAAATCTTCAGCCATATTATGTCTATATGCAAAGATCTAGAAATCATGCATATAGATATGAAATGAAAACGAAAATAGACAAAATGTTAATTTTCACAAATAAATTTAACCCCTAAATTGTTTTATCACACTGTATCTATAGTATATGCGTATGTTGTCATTCATTTAGTTTTTAAATTTTTCAGTCATTTTAGACAAAGAATTGATCCCTTTAATTAGAGTACTTTATATTTTAGTTAACAGGTCCTCTTGTTAAGGCTACATGATGTGATTGTGTTACCTGTGAGTAGCGGAGGTTGGTGTTGGTGTAGGTGTTGTAGATGCCGCGTGAGATGGCCTCCTCGTCCCTGCCCTCAGTCCACACGTACTGACCCTTCTTACCTGAGCATCGACAAAATAAAGCGTTAATACAGAAATAGTGTTTAAGTGTACAACATTTAATATATACACAAATAGTTTCTCACTGTATTAACAATAGAGCTCATCTTTTCTCTTAATCCTTGTGATGCCTTAATGCTTGTGGTTATTTGTCATCGTGATACACCGATGTAGAACGTCCAGGTACCTCAGGCTCAGCAGTAATTACTGCATTGGTGCATCATGTCAACCCTCATTTAGTTACTCACCGATGCTGCATCAATCATGACAAATGGGCAATAAATATCCCCATCCCCCCCCCCAAAAAAAAAACACCCAAAAAAAGACAAGAGAGAATTTTTTCTTTACAACATTACCAACGGTAATAGAGAAATCAGAACCCCATCGCGCTATAATAGAATTTGCCTATAGTCAGGGTGCGAGGGTTCTTGGAACTACAGTACAGTACTGTAATAGTAATTTTCAGACCTCATGTGCGGGTTATACAATAATCTCAAAGTCCAGGTGAGGGCTATAGGTGAGAATTTATGGTCATACAGCATACTCCCTAGTCAGGGGTACCACATTGCATGGACGGCAGTACTCACCCATACAGATGGCAGTGCCGGTGTCCTGGCATCCTGGCAGCACCATACCCGCCGCAATGTTAGCGTTCTTCAACAGCTCTAGCGCAACGAAACGGTCATTTGATGATGCATCGGGATCTTTTAAAATATGCGCTAATTGCTGCAAGAATGAGAGAGAATATCAAAATATTATAAAGGATTTTGTGGAAAAAAGATAGGATATTACTTTTGTTTTGAAGCAATTATCCTCTTGTTGGCAAAGATGACCAACCTGTTGGAACAACTGGAGCTACCAAACCATCGCACGCGATAAATCACTGGGTATCAAAAGAGCGCCTCTTGTATAACCACAGCAGGTGCAGGGTCTTGAAATTAAGCACTGAAATGGGATATTGACTAAGTGCCTGTCTTATAAAACGCCAGAGAACAACCCAGCCATATTGAAGAGTGCCTTGAAAAAAAAGGACAAAAAAAAACCACACGCATAAAAACAGACATGAGGGGTTGAGCAGACTGACCTGTAGATGAGCGGGTCGGAGCAGGTGAGCGATGTCGATGTAAGCCTGTTCGGACAGCATGGTGAGGGCCTCGGGCTGCACTTGTAGTACCCGCTTACCCATCACCTCCTGGGTCGTCACAAAGTCCCCTACAACACACCATAATACAGCCTTATTACACCTGTAGTACCCGCTTACCCATCACCTCCTGGGTCGACACAAAGTCCCCTACAACACACCATAATACAGCCTTATTACACCTGTAGTACCCGCTTACCCATCACCTCCTGGGTCGACACAAAGTCCCCTACAACACATCATAATACAGCCTTATTACACCTGTAGTACCCGCTTACCCATCACCTCCTGGGTCGACACAAAGTCCCCTACAACACACCATAATACAGCCTTATTACACCTGTAGTACCCGCTTACCCATCACCTCCTGGGTCGACACAAAGTCCCCTACAACACATCATAATACAGCCTTATTACACCTGTAGTACCCGCTTACCCACCACCACCTGGGTCGACACAAAGTCCCCTACAACACACCATAGTACAGCCTTATTACACCTGTAGTACCCGCTTACCCACCACCACCTGGGTCGACACAAAGTCCCCTACAACACACCATAGTACAGCCTTATTACACCTGTAGTACCCGCTTACCCACCACCTCCTGGGTCGTCACAAAGTCACTTACAACACGCCATAATACAGCCTTATTACACCTGTAGTACCCGCTTACCCACCACCTCCTGGGTCGTCACAAAGTCACTTACAACACGCCATAATACAGCCTTATTACACCTGTAGTACCCGCTTACCCATCACCTCCTGGGTCGACACAAAGTCCCCTACAACACATCATAATGCTACCTTATCAGGCCAAACCAATTTTTTCCCCACTTCTTTAATTTCTTAGTTAGGCCACACCAAAAAAAAAAGTTGGTCAATGGATTTCACTTTTCAAAAAATGGTGCGAGCGAGCGAAATTTTTTTTTTTTTTTTTTAAGAATTTTTTTTTGTCAATGGATTTTTTTTTTTTTTTTTTTTTTTTGGTTGTGTACCTCACAACGGTTTATTGAAGTGGTTTTCAGTACATCATTTTGGGTCCAGGAATCCGAAGAACTAATATCCGGTTAGTTATCATGTAACACAGAAAGTAGAACACAGGTGCCTAGTTTCGCTGCAAGCAGGCTATAACAACAATATGAGTATATACATAATGAGCATGGAAATTTACAGAATGAGTATATGCAATGTTATATCAAGAGTACAGAACAAAAAGGTGTTTAGCCTTGTCCGTATATCACAGAGGTATCACATGTTGGGAATCCATATCACAGTTTATACATGTTACAATAAAGCATGGTAGGCGCAGATAAAACTTGAGATATTTTGAGGTTAAACCAGGATTTCAATGAGGAGTAAGGGTAGTGTGGATTTCATCCCTGAATGGGGTAGTTACCCATTTAATGAGAAAGTTTAGTCTGGATGGTTGGGGTTGGTGTGTTTTTTCTTCTTTTTCTTTGGATTCTTAAAGTAAGTACCAAGTAAACGTTTCAACTGCGCCTTAAAACTAAACTTCTTATCACATGTTTGTAATCTAGCAGGTAGTTTGTTCCATTCCCTGGCACCTCTATAGTACGGACTCTTTTTATAGAATTCAGTCCTGGGCCTTCTAAGGGTGAAAGTGGGTAGAAAATTACTTCTTGTCCTCGGGTTGGGATTTGATTTGAGTTTCTTAGATCTAGAGTAGAAGTGAGTAATGAGCATTTCTTTCCTTCTCAGTGCAGGGAGGGGAGTAGTACAGTCAGAATGCAACTTAATAATTGGGTTTCCCCTTATTTCTTTTCTTAGGCAGGTCCGTAGACATCTATTTTGTATTCTACCAATTTTTGTTTGCCATTTTTGAGTAGCCGAGTCCAGTAAAAAAGAACAATAATCAAATTTTGGGAGGATTATTTGCTTGAATATAGTAATTGCTGTATCAGTAGAGACACTACATCTAACTTTACCTAGTTTGAAGGTTAGAAAATTTGTGGCATCTCTAACAGACTTTGCATGTTCCTCAAAAGTGAGGGCCCTATCAATTATTGCACCGAGATAAGTATAGGCCTTAACTAGTGCTATGGGCTTCCCATTTATTTTAGGAAGAGTATCAGGACATTTAGATACTTGATTGTTAGCACAATACCAAACAAATTTTGTTTTGTTAGGGTTAATAGTGAGGCCTTTTCCAGTACAGGCTTCAAACAACCTATCTAGATCAAGTTGGAGATTTGATAATGCTTTAACAGGGTCTGTGTGCGATGAGTATAATACAATATCGTCTGCGTACATTTTTATCATAGAATGTTTTGGAGTATCAATTATACTATTTACAAAAAATGTGAAAAGGGAAGGGCCAAGGACCGAGCCCTGAGGTACTCCGAAGAACACATTTTTATACTCAGATTTCTCGCCCTCAATTTTAGTACATTGAGATCTGTTTTCTAAGTAAGACTTAAACCAAAGAAGCATATGAGCTGGAAAACCAGAATCTTTTAAGAGGTTTAACAATTGCACATGGCTTATTGAATCAAACGCCTTAGAAATATCTATATAACAAGTGGCCACAAATTCAGATCTATCTCTAGCCTTGTAAAGGTCTTCTGTTAGATCTAGAATTGCATCTGTGGTGCCACAGCCCTCTCTAAAACCATATTGTAAGGGAGATAGCAGTTTGTTTTCTTCAATGGTAGACATAAAGTAACTCTTAACTAATTTTTCAAGTATTTTACTTGGGAGGGGAAGAATTGAGATGGGTCTCCAGTTTGTTACTTGATGGAGATCCCCTGACTTAGGAATAGGAGTTACCTCAGCTTTCGCCCAGCTTGAGGGAAATTGCCCTAGTTTTATGGAGAGATTGTACAAGTGAGTCATCTGCGGCCCAAGAGCTGTCATGGCATCTTTCAATACTCTGGTAGATATATTATGTATGCCAGAAGGCTTGGATATATTAATTTCCTCTATGAGGAGTTGAACGTGACCTTGAGCAAAGGGGGGGGGGGAGGCAAAGTAGGGACATAAGAGTCGTCAGGGTTTTCATAAGTCTGAGGAGGTAGATTTAATTTAGAGTAAAGAGTTTCTCCAATAGTGGAAAAGAAATCATTTATATGGTTTGCTGTGTCGTCTATGACCTCTCCCGTGGTTTGGTCATGGAGGACTGGAGAAGCATGGGATTTTGGAGCCTTAATCAATTTATTTATTTCAGCCCAGAATTTTCGTGCGTTACCCTGACAGCTATTTAGTTTGCCTGTGACATATGTGTGATGAGCCTTTTTTGTCATTTTAATTTTGTTGGTGGAAAACTGGAGCGAGCGACAATTTTTTTTTTTTTTTAACCAGCCTCCGACAAAAGTTCTTTGTGGACCCCTAACATAAAAATGTATTGGTTGATCTGGGGGAATAACTGGAAGAAAATTTTGAAAATTTTTTTTTTTTTCTCAATTTTGAAAAAAATGAGGCGAGCGAAATCCATTGACAAATTTTTTTTCAAAAAAAAATAAATTTCCATTTCCGAAAATATGGTGCGCGAAATCCATTGACCAATTTTTTTTTTTGGTCTGGCCTTAGTAGCACTTTTCGTGGACCTGTCTATGATGAAGCACTATTGTGTGTAAAAGGTATTGGCCGATGTATGGCTACAGTTACACCAAAAGTAGAAGTTGGTCTACAGGTTTCCTCCAAAAGGTCCAGGTAAGCAACTATTAAAAAAGAAATCATTGTTAGCCACTGGATCTACCGTAAAACCTCGCGTATATGTCTATCTAGCGTATAAGCCGCACCTAGAGTTTGGGCCGATCCTATAAGTCGTAATGGTGATCTGATTATGGTGACTTTAGTATTGTACCATAGTAGCAAAAACTCACGTATAAGCGGGACCGCCGATCTTTACTCGCATACTAGCCGTGGCTTATAAGCGAGGTTTTATTTAAAAGATATGCCAAACATCACAAAGAGAGAACCATCAGGAAATGAAGCGTGTGACATCCATTGCCAATAAAATCCACACCCCCTCCAAAAAAAAGAGAAAAGAAGAAGATGTATCCTTTTTGGAAAATATGGTGCGTAATTTAATCTATAGACTAACTTTTTCTGGGATGATATTCACTGACACATTTATTATTCAGGAGGAGGCTAGTACTACCTAACGCAGTGAGTGACACATAATCTTATAATAAAAAAAACTCATTTTATATATATAGAACCTGAATGACCTTTAGTTATTACACTCATTCACAGAATGGTACTTTTTTACCCTACCATTCAAAAAACATCTACACTGAGCAGTGTCTGTTACCAGTCGGTACTGTATCCGTAAACCAGCTAACCATTTAATGGTTTAATGCACTATGTCATAATCCTTTAGGGCAGCCCTGTGAGTAACCCATCTGTTCTGCATTCAAACATTATGCACACCTTACACTCGAGGCATCATGATACATAAATGTAGCCCTGGTGATGAGCCTCATCAGGGCAATATTCATGCATCATGATGACAATGTCATAACACATTAAAACACCATGCGGCCCTAAGAGGGTTAACAAAGTCTCATTAATGGGCAATGTAGACTCATTAGTATGCACAAGCACATGAGACGTACAATAAGACGATTCCCTGGTCCCTGATTGGTCAGGATGTACACGTCAGGGTAAGGGCATAGAGATACATATATAGAACATGTATTGGACCAACATGCTTGATACAACCTATTTGGAAATACCATCCATGGGAATACCAAAGTGATTTTCGTCTAAATGGATTACACCTATTCATCTGTTATATTTTATATTATTTTTATGGATTACGATCACTAATGATGTATATGTATTATCTAATTGGATTTAATTTACCAAAGGATATTTTGAAAATTCCATTCCATTGGATTTCCCAAAATGGAAGGGATAGCAGAGGAGCAGTTGTCCATCTGGTCAAAGCTATTTTCGTGATTATAGATAGTGTGATCACTAAAATATCAGCACATCTTAATACATTTAAGATTCATGTAATCTTATTAATCGCCAGTAACTTCTTAATTACTGTTTGTCATTATGTGTGTTTTCACGGATTAATTAACCACATCATCATTGCAATCACATCCACAGTACAAGATGGCAAAGTTAGTTTTGCATTTATTCTCACGTTTTATAACTAGGAAGTGTGGAGTACGGGGTCCTTCCTATATAAAATTCTTTATTATGACAAGTACAGGCTTACTCTGTAACGACAAGTGCATGATTACTCACTGACGACAAGTCTACAATTACTCACTGACGACAAGTGCTCAACTACTAACTGACGACAAGTGCATGATAACTCTCTGATGATAGGTGCACAATTGCCTACTGATGACAAGTGCATGGTTACACTCTGATGACAAACTGTGCACAATTACCTACTGACGACAAGTGCATGGTTACTCTATGAAGACAAGTGCACAATTACCCATTGGCAGCAAGTGCAGGAGTACTCATTGACGACTACTGCAGGATTACTCTCTCACAACAAATGCATTATCATTATTTACTGACAACAAGTGCATGAGTAATCTCTGACTTCAAGTGCACATTTACTCACTGACGACAAGTGCCAGTTGGGGAGGGTCTCTTGTTAAATCTATGTTCTTTACATTCCAGAAGTTAGGACACACACACTGATTTTCTCCACAAAACATTTTGATGGTTTACCTATTATATGTCATATATGACATAATAAATGTTCTTAAACATACCGTATAAACCTTCTCTGCTAATAATAACATGTTTTCTGTTTCATTGTAGATTCACCGGGTATTTCGCTGCTATGTGAATAAGGGAAACTTGCACGTGTGGACTCCTATACAAGGTTCACCATACAAGATTGGCCACTAAGCCAGTGAATCTTTTTGAGGCCGTCAAAGTGTTCTTTTTTTATATAGAGAAGTAAACACAAATGATCTGTTATACCTGCCTTTAATAAAATGGCTCTTTGCCCTTTTGCATTTGAACCGAGTTTCTTTCTAATATTATGGGAGTGGTCATTATTTATCGACGGCGGGGGGGGGGGGGGGTGGAATAATTTCCGTGCACTCGCACAAAAATCAACCAACGCCCCCCCCCCCTCTAGTTGTTAAACTCCCTAAATTCATGAATAATATTTAATTTCCGCATTCTGTTTTGAAACATAGATGTGTCTAGCAATCACGTCTTAATAATTCATTATCATTTTAAAAAACAACAACATTAAATTATGGTGAAATAAAATATACTCAAGCTCAAAAAAAAAAATCAAATCCTTAAAAATACATTTAAATGTCCAAACTTTTTCCAACATGTTAGTACTGCAAAAACACCTCTAAATTTAGACTAAAACACCTTATATCGTGAAATGTGTGCATTGAGTGATGGTTCACCTGTGAGTTTTTTCCATGGTGTGTCCAGTTTCCCCTTGGTTTCAAGGATATCCTGGAAGTGGAAGGGTTTGGCGGCAGCAGCTGCGGTAGCCTTGCCCCTCAATGTGTGACGTCTCAGTGACCGGCCCGCCTGCCGGCTCAGCCATCCCCTACAGGCAAACATCTGAAAATACCAAACATCATCAGAAACTGACCAGGTTTATGTTCACCCTAGAACACGCATCGTCTCTCGATCTATGCAGTCTCCGTGAAAACTCTTTCGCTATGCAGGACATTCGGTCCTGCAGACCTTTTATTTTGAAGGACTGGTTTAATTTTTGCAGGCCCGGAATCTGAGGGCACTTATATCTCTCATACAAAAATATTCATAGAATATACATTGAATGACTACAGCTTTCTTGTAGATTCCTACTGAGACATTATGATAGATACAATTTTGAGTACCGTAATGTTATTCAAAATGTTTGTGCAAAATGTTTTTCACTCTAGAAATCTTAATATTGGTCCGATCTACAACTTAGTAACAAGCCGTAAAAGCTGACATGTAGCCAGAGATCTAGCCAGTCATTTGGACAGGCAGTAAGACCAGGCCAGCTGGTCCAGCAGGCTTTTAAATTAGCCTGACATAGCCGGTGTCCGGCACGTTTTCACGGAGACTGTCTATGATAATACCAGTTGATGCATGAGGAATGGGAGACTCAGTCTCAATTCAAATGGATATTTTTAAAACTGAATAAATTTTAATTTTGACCCCCCCCCCCCCCCCTCCCATGGCTTGTGCCTGTGGGCCTCGATCTGCATGCAGTTTTGTGTAGGTCAGGAACCTGGTCTAGGTCCTAGGACTATACATCAAATTATATTTAGGCCTTGAGCACTGAGGGTTGAATTGCCCGCCGCATAGGAAATTCATTATCAATATAATAGAATATGGCAAAAAAATGAATTGTACCCCCCCCCCCCCCCTCAAATCACTCCGGGCCCACCCCGCAGGCTTATGTCCAACAAGACCTTCGCCCCATCTGGCAAATGGTATAAAATTTAATGACTTGTCACTGCATGGGGCAGCCAATCTATGACTATAATGCGTATAGACCCCTAAAATCGACATGGCGACATGGGCATTTCTTAAAATCGACATGGCGACATGGACATTTCTTAAAATCGACATGGGACATGGCCAGTTAAGTGACATGTGACATGGGCATTTCTTAAAATCAACATATGACATGGGGCTTTAAACAGTGACATGAAAAAAGAATCTCATATAGAGTGAAGTAGGCTACCAAACTGAAACCCTTTCTTCAAATTTGGTCCCTGTGGGTTTTCAAATTCCTAAATAGCCCAAGACCCCCATTTATAACTCTCGCTATGGCCGTCTATGCCTTTTCCTAAGGGAGTGATCATTTTTTAACAACAGGGGGGGGGGCAAAAGAATTTGGACCCCTTGATCGGGGGGGGGGCAAAAAAAAATTCCTGTTTTGAACCAAAAAGCCCGCGCGTTACTATGCTTCAAAGGGCCCGCGCGCGAGCCGATTTCCGACCCTAAGGGGGGGGGGGGGGGGGTAAAAAATGTTGACCCTTTGACAATCCTTGGTGAGGGGGATTTTGGTCAAAAGTGACCCTTGTCGCGGGGGATTTTGGTCAAAAGTGACCCTTGCTGAGGGGGATTTTGGACAAAAGTGCCTAGGTTTTAGCAATTTTCCCGAGGAGTCGGCCAGGGTGTTAGAATTTTGGTCAAAAGTGACCCTTGTTGCAAAGAATTTTGGCATAATGTGACCCTTTTTGGGGGGATTTTGTTGAAATCTCAGAAAAGTGACCCTCGGTGAGGGGGATTTTTGGTGAAAATTGACCCTTGGTGAGGGGGTTTTTGGTGAAAAGCAGACCCTTGGTGAGGGGGATTTTGCTCAAAAAGTGCCCTTCCCAGCCGCACACCTGTGTATACAAAATATACCGTATGAAGTGCCCCCCCCCTCCCCCCCCCCCACCCGGGCCTTATTCTGCATTAGCGAGATACAGTGGCTCCACCTTTTGGACCACTGGTAACAATCATAACCCTTTGCTCTGCAAGCACCAGCTCAGCCAAATCTCGTGGCCGAGATTAGGGTACAGGCAGGGTGCAGGTATTGTGAATAGGATGTACCTGGACACTCTTAATGTCACCTGTGTCCAGTATAGTGTAGTGGTTAGCACTGTGGACTCATGATGCAGAGTACCTGAGTTCAATTCTCTTCCAGCAATGCCTAATCAAATTCATAAGTAAAGCTATTTTGGAAACAGAATATAAGAAAATATAGAAATATGTATTTAAAGAACATACTGTTATTTGGCCTGGTAGGGATTTGAACTTGGGCTCCCACCATTATGAGTCCACAGTGCTAACCACTACACTAGACTGGACACAGGTGAGATTTAGAGTGTCCAGGTACAACCTATTCACAATACCTGCACCCTGCCTGTACCCTAATCTCGGCCACGAGATTTGGCTAAGCTGGTTGCTGTGAGTACTGGGAATAGATCTAGTACCAGTGGGAATGGTGCTACCCACTGATCATCTTGCTAAGGCCCTATAGGCCTAGTGACACTAATGACATGGCCTTTTCCTTAGTGACATGGCCATTTCTAAATCGACATGCGACATGGGGACCCCCCCCCCCCCATTATAGTCTAGATCTATACCCATAGGCCTGGGGCCTAAAAACTAATCTGACACTGTGAGTGTGACAGCTGTCAAAAAAATGGAAGGGCATAAACAATGTGGGCGATAATACGATGATTTGATCAATACATCTTGTTTGTGCTACCTGGGTGACTCAAAAGTCTCTATAATGAACGGTAGTAAAGCGAGACGACCTTTCGGTTCACAAAGAATATAGTTAAGTGATAGATTTGTGAGCGGATTGGAAACTATTCTGAGAATCACCTTGAATCGGGAGCGTCCGCTAGCAGATGGCAGGAAACTGCCGTTTGAAACCAACACAGTTAGTGTTTTAATAAAACTCAGTAAAAGAAGGAATGACTATGTGCTCAAACCGGATAACAATAGTGGTTTTTACTGTGTCCAAACGTGTATGGTCGATATGTGTCAATATTTGGGATATGTTATCAGATTTTGTTAAGTAGAGAAGCTTTGCATGCGTTTAGTTGTATATTCTTTGATGCACTGCTGCCAAATGAATTCCCTCTTGTGCTGGCACTTTTACCTAGTTGAGACGCGGCGCGCACCTGTCTTGTCACTCTCCAAGCTGAGATCTCGGTATTGTGCCGACTTTACAAAAAGCAAACATCGGGTGAGAGTGATACGCGAACTAACTGACCAATCAGCTTCAAGCTGATGTCAGTTTCCGCCGTGGGACTTTTAAAAGTTTTAAGAAGTTGGTGGCCGAAAATATCAAATTCTAGCCGACAAAATGTTGTCATATACCGTGATTCTCCTTATTTCATCGTCTGTTTTCCTCATCTATCCCAGCGATGCGTTTTTGTCATGGATTTTTAACGGGAAGTCGCCTGACACTGAAGAAATATTTGGTGAAAATGACAAGAGAGTGCCAGTGTTGAAAGCTGAGACTCCCTTTGAGATGACCATTTCTGACGAGAAGTTCCTCCTAGAACAACACTTAACAAAGGACTTGTCACCTCTTGACACGTGCCACCATTTGGTAAGTGGGTTATGGTGAATGCAATGAAAAGCGTTACTTGTGTTTTCAATTAATTTCTACAAGTTTCTGACCGACACAGACACTGACAGCTGCCACTTGGATCAGGCTGTCAGGAGGCAACGTACACAGCACGTTTTCTTTAGTTCGGCACTTCTACTAGTTCCACTACAGCCTACAGGTAACAGTTTAGTCTGTACCAGTGGTAGATAGCATGGCCTTTTGGCTATGACCAATCTGGCAGAGTACCGTAAACTGGGGTGACTTTGTCTCACTTTTGCTATATTTCATTCCATCAGTTTGTGAAATGCCAGGATTTATAACATTTATGGTTGTTATATCATGCATATAGGTTAATCCACTGGGCTCAAAAATATAAAACCAAAAAAGATCCATTGGAAGGTTTTTAAATTTCCAATTTTAATGTGACCCAAAGTCACCCCGGCTTTGGGGTGACTTTGTCTCAAAATATCTTTGCATGGGGGCAAAGGCCTACTTTGTGCCTATGAGGGATATTATGGATTGAAGCCACATGGGATATAAATCTTGACACAAGTATATATGCTAATTTTAAAAGAGAACTTGATTATTTGCTACATGATTACACTGTAAAACACTTGGGTGAAAAAATGCAAAATTTTGAAAATTTGTCCCAAAAAGGCGGGGGTGTCTTTGGCTCATTTTTGACTTTTTGACTTTTTTTGATGGCAAACTTTTTCTCTGCCATGAATTTTATATGCCTACATTGTCAAAATTTAGAAAAACACTCATTATGGCAAAGGATTGATATAAATATAAATTTAAAATAATAATCTTCCTTATTGAAGTGTAATTGAATTCTCCAGGGCTTGTGGCAGCACATTTTTATGTTTGAGCCAAAGTCACCCCGTAAGAGCCAAAGTCACCCCATTTTTCACAGGAAAACCAAAAAAAAATCATCAAAGTGCATTTTCACAATGATAATATATTTTTTTAATCTAATTTTCAATGGATCCAAAGTACCATTGTAGTTATGTTTAATTTTGGGGGGATATATTTACGTCATATGTGATAGCCTCAAATGCCCACATGAAAGTTAACCTATATTCATAATTTTGGTAAAAAAAATTATAATTTTTCCTCAAATATTTTTTAGTGAAATATTGAATTTGAAAGAATAAAAAATTACAATATACTCAATGAGGAACCAGCAAAATCATTTGATATAGTTTCCTTCAGTTGGGGGGCATCTGGAACAAGTCTAGATATCAAAACAACACTTTTTTCCTAGTGAGCCAAAGTCACCCCGGGAAGCCAAAGTCACCCCAGTTTACGGTAGCTATTTTGATGGAAGTATTCACTCTACAGTATAATACTTCAGGCCACATATATGTCCCTCAATGTAGTAGTAGTAGTAGTAGTATTCCGTTTATTTATACTGAATAGCATACAGAGGCCGCGGGCCCGGATTATGTAGTATCCAGTACACCTGGATGGTAGTCGGTGTAATATGATTATCTTAATATTATGTAAAGTTACAAGTAGGGCGCTTGTCTATGCCTACCCAAAACTATTGGGTAGGTATTTACAAGCCAGTTGAATGTATTCCCACCTGTTCACCATCAACAAGACATTCCTAATTCCGGTACACAAATAGATATGTACCATACAGGCTCAAACAGGGGTAGACACTAACGGCTACGCTGGCCCGGGAGCCAATGGCCCGTAATTTTGGGTCCGGGCCCGCAGTTTTCTTCAGAATTACCTTCCCATGGGCCCGGGTGGCCCACAGGAAATGTTGCAAGATATTTGATAGGATTATAACTGATCAGTATAGACATGTAATATGCCATTGGAAAGAGAAAAATGTGAGGAAATGAAGCAATTTGGTGTCATTTTAACATTGGTAAATCAGGAATTTATATGATTTTCTCTTTGAAAAAAATGAATTATATTCCCTGGCCCACAGCTAAAGGTCCGGGCCCAGGGCCATAGATTTTTGGAGCTACGGGCCCGGTTGGCCCACAGCTGAAAAAGTTTGTGTCTATCCCTGCCATACCGTAAAACCTTGCGTATAAGCCACAGCTAGTACGCGAGTCAAAATCTGATCGGCGGTGCGGCTTAGTGTTAGAGAGTGTGGATCAGTATAAATACCTCGGGGTTACTCTGGACCCAGCGTTTAACTTTGAACAGCAGAGTGAATGTATGATAAGATCTGTACGTCACAAGGTGTGGTTACTCATACAAATTAGGAATTACGTGGATGAGTTTACAGCATTGTGTATTGTAAAATCAATGGTAGTACCGTATATTGATTATGGTCTGGTGTTCACTACAGGGACCCCAGTGAAAATGATGTACCGTATGCAGGTTATATATAATACAAGTATAAGGTGTGTGTATAGGATATTTGACCCCAGGGAGGTCAGAGTGAGAGATCTTTATGTTAGATCCAAATTAATGCCTGTAGACCTTAGGAGGATATATTTGCAATGTACGCTATGTCACAGATTAGTCTTTAATGGTCAGTCAAAGATACTACCTTGTACGGGCACTAGGGCCACAGATGCCCCAACTATAGAACAGACCAGGCCAAAGTTAGTTTATGCATTGAAAAACCCGGTATACCAAGCCCAGGCCCAGTGGAACGCGTTACCGGTACATATGAGATGGTTGGTGGAAAAGAGTGAATTTAAAAACACTCTAAAGGCAGGAATAAATCAGTATTTCCAAGCACACTGGCGCTCAGACAACCTGAGCCTCTTCTTTAACGGTCAAAGTATAGTTAAAAATATAGAATAAATTAGAGTTCAAAACATCCTGAACTCTGAAAAGTTGTCGACCCCCCCCCCCCCCCCCCCTCTCTCGTCTACACCCGCACTTTCCACACATTATTGTTTAAATTGTTACTGTTAAGTCATATAGATGATACACATAATGTAATCACAGATGAGTGTAAAGAATGCTTGTAATATATAAGTTCATGATATAGCGGAAACTGCATAGAGGTCTTATCTTTACACTCTCCTCCCTAGAGTGGTTATGCAGGGAGACCAGTTGTGTAAACTGATGTACGCTACTCTAGGAAAAAATAAAAAATTTGTGAACTTGAACTTGAACTTTACAGCATCGGCCCAGGGTCAGGGTGCGGCTTATACACAAGTTTTTGCTACTATGGTACTAGAATCGCCACATTCAGATTACCATTGCGGCTTATAAGATCGCCCTAAACTCTAGGTGTGGCTTATACGCGAGTTAAGCTTATTCACGAGGTTTTACGGTAATCCTGGCTTGGTTTGATGCTCTCTTGGGTATTCCTGCCACCACCACTCCCTGCTGCTGAAATCAAAATGTGTAACATACACTAATATTAAGTTTACAGCAATATAAGTTTGCTGAACATGTGGAGTATATTTTGGATAATAGGATTGACCATTTTGAGGGACAGTGAGTGATCACATTGATGAGAACAACACCCTGTTTATTCTCACTATAGGATCCCTATGTAGCTGCGATAGCGCCAGATGTGTCGGACTAGTTTTCTTCCGAAATAGCAGGCAGATCCCCCAAGAACAATAAATGCGTTTAGGCCTAAAGGTGGTCAGCTATTACCAATACACACCCAATTGTATTGGGTGTGTATTTACTATACCACTAAGGCCTAAAAAAAAAAGAAGTTGAGTCCCGGTAACATGGCCCAAAAAAAAGAGGGTCGGTAGGTCGGATTTTTTTATTTTTTTTACCTTTTTTTTTTGGTAAAAAGGTGAATTTTAGTAGTAAAAACACCGAAAATGTCCCAAAATTAACAAAAAATTATAAAAATGTCTAAAAAAAATTAGGGTCGGCCCCAAAAACGGAGGGTCGGTCGGGATACCGGAACACAACTTTTTTTTTTTTAGGCCTAATTTAGGGACAACAGGCCAATCATAAGCCTATTGCTCCTAAAAAATATTGCTGCACATCACTGGATAGCTATAATGATAAAGTGCATTATTTAAAACTTACACATTACACAACCTGTTTTTGGTAGTTTCGGACAAAATCTGGACAAACCATCTAGGATATATTAACTTTAAAGTGTTTTCTTTCAGTTGCCATCACTTTCAATGTGACAGGGGTTCGGAAAATTGGACTTAACATAGAATCAAAAAAAGGAAGTCATTCCACTGCCTGTTTTGGGTAGTTGCCAACGATGACTACCAGCTAGTATCGGTACTCACCCCACCAGCCCAGGAGGGACTCAACTTTTTTAACATCAAACACACCACCGTCCCCCAGTTGTTAACAAATTACCACTTCCATTAACTACTTACTCTAACTTAGAGTCTGACTTCAGACAGTCTATAAAGGTCTTTAAATAACAAACTTTGCTGAATTCCTCTTTTTCCAGGTTATTTCTGAAATCAAGACGACCTGCACGTCATTAACTGAAGAAGAACTGGGCAAATTGGCTGTCCTACTTCTTAACTGTCAGTCAGATGCTGAGGGGAGAACGACGTATCCATGTACCAAACAAATGGTAATTCTGACTTTCAGTCTTCGCTAGTTTGTTCACTCAAATTAATGTAATAAGTGATCGCAAGAAATGTATACGAACAGTGTTGCCGAAATGACATCGGCACATCGGCGCCAATGTAGAATCATATTGGCTGATATGATGCCATCATACACCGGCCACAATTTTTCAGACACTCCTATTAGAAGCAGAGCTATGGTCATGTAAACATTATTCAATCAATTTACACTGTTTTATAACTGTTGAAAAGCATTTACATCTTTATTGTCACATACTGATGCATATGACATCAATATGTAGTGATGTGGCCTGTGTGTAGAGGGTAAATGGCCTGTGTAAGATGTCGCGACACAAGCCACGTTGGGCTGTGTGGAAAAAAAAGTTTTCAGCACCACTGACGAATTTCGCATTTGAAAAAATGGTGCGAGTGAACATAATTTTATGTCTGATTTTTTTGATTTTTTTTTGTCTACGGATTTTGTAAAAGGTGGAATGGAGGAAAAATAAGGTGGGTCAAATCCGAGGACATTTTCTCTCTCAAAAAAAAAAGCGTTTCCGAAAATAAGGTGCTCGAAGTCCATAGAGCGATTTATTTTATTGGTCTGACATTTGATCGTTATATGCTTAGACTGATAAATAGTAATATTTTGGTAATAGAGATGTCCCTGTGGCGTGTTCAGTCTCTAGGTGAGTGTACAAAGCCGATGGATGGGACCACGTGGAACGCCTACCAGATCACCTCTAACCGAGCCCGCGCCATCTGCTACTCGACCCGCCAGCAGCAGTTTAGGAAGAAGACGGAGTACACCGTGAACCGCCTCATTCAGACCACGGAGGGACAGATCCACGCCATGAGCCACATCAGGGTAAGGCTGAAAAAAAGGAAGAGTCGTAACATTGCCCAAAAAAAATAGGAGTTGATTTAAATAAATCTCATTTACAATTGGTTAATGAGTTAAGAGTGGCGTTTTGTCGTTTTTATGATAACTAGCCTCCCGCCCCCGACCCCACCAACCTCGCCCCCTCATCTTCCCATTCATTAGAGGGTTTAACATTGTGCCCCTTCCTTGTTGAATTATGACCATTCCCTAAAGGGGTAGGCCACAATCTGTAGAGGTCTACTCGGTACTCCAGGGAGGTATAGACACCTCCCCGCCCATCCCCCGCACCAAGCTTAAATGATTGCCTCACCATGTCATTTTTACATATGTATATCACCCACAGGAGGGACAGGAGAAGATTAACCAGGCCACAGCCGACACCCTGGAGAAGATGGAAGAAGGTCAGACGGAGCTCCTCACCCGCCAGCACCAGCTCAAGTCTGCTCAGGTCAGTTATACAGGTCAAAGGTCATCTTGGGGTCAGGTCTGGGAGAAGTGTTTGGTGTGGTCCGTATCAGGTTCGCATCCGGGTAGACATAGATATAAACTATTACTAGTACTAGGCTAAGGAAATATAAGTGTTTTATGTTCTAACTTGATATATAAGTTTTTCTAATGTGTTTAATAGTGTATATACCATCGGTTTGGCCTATGCAGGGTCTATCTAACCATGTAGCTAGCAAACAAAGTATTAAGACTTGAGTCCCCCATATTTCAAAGACCAGATTGATCTAACATTGTCTTTTTTTGTTGCAGATGAACATTCATACTTACATTGCATCTAATTTACGCGAGTTAACGAGAGAAAAATCCCTGATCGCTTCAGGCAACAAGGAACTAGCCGACATGACCGAGAGCATACGCAAAAAACTTGGTAATTCGTTACAGTAGTACCTTTGAAATGATTATATACTAAATATTTTAAGTCATTACGTAGTAAATGACGTTGATGCAGATGTAGGCAGACAAAAATGAATACAAATTTAAGATAATCGTATACAACTATGGTTGGGTTGAACAGAGAAAGAAGGAACATTGGAGATTCTTTACAGTCTAGATTCCTCACGATTCCTGTGCCTTTTCAGACAATGCCACAAAGAAGTTAGAAGAGCACGAAAAGAGTCAGAAAGGGAACCATGCGGAGGTTCTCAATGACCTGGCCACCATCCGGGAGAAGGCGCGTGGAGTGTGGGACAAGATCGGTAAGTTGTCATGTCGTCGCTGGAAATTCTGACCTGCAAAAAATTTGAATCGACATACAGTGTTGCCACATCATACTTAAAAAAACGTATATTCTATCTTTCAACCCCTAAAAAAAGGAAAGCACCACTTAAGCTGGATTATACTTTATTCCGGTAGCTCTGATACTTTATTTTTCATGAAGGACAACACTGGACATGGGATCTGGAAATTGAAAAAACATATTAATAAGCATTCGGCTGGAACCAAAGCTACCCCCAAAATACCATAAATCCCAGGTATCTATTACCTACCCCCTATCTTGAGGAAATATATCCTATGACTACTTTAGTAGATATTACTAACACTATATATGGTATTTATAAATATCTCTCGTATAACCCGCCCTACTTTGGCAAATCCTATTACCCAGTACCTGAGGTCTGATTCACGTGTTACCCACAGGAAAACGCTGATTTAAGTTATATACTGAGTCCCACCAAAAATTATTCACGATTTCCTATTCTCTGCATGTTTTAGATGACAGCAGTAAGAACATGCTCCAGTACCATAACGACACCACGCGGCATTACATGGAGACCCTGGAGAACCTGCGCCGGGTTAACGAGACCATCAGCTACGTACTCAACACCATCGGGTCCCTGGAGGAGTCGCTAGAAAAGAAACTCGGCTGGATCTCCACTCACTTGGGTGGTACTGGTGAGCAGATTTGTTTAGTTTTAATCAGTTGACTGTTGAAAATGTTTTAGTAGTTTTTGGTTAATTTCTTTAAAGTATGTTTATAAATCGACCGAAGTCTCATGTAGAAAAACAAGTTCTACCCAATCATAAAATCATGAAAATCTGTGTGAAATGGGTATGGGCCACTTGTAATGTAGGGGGCTCTGATAACACACAAATTTACACTGCTGATATATATATAAGTTGACATTAGTTGCGAACCATGTCAACATTTACCGCATGTATATTAAATATTACAAACCTACCCTTTATGCAGGAGACCGGTTGTCAATGCTGTCGACCGTGGTCCTCCATGCGTTGTACTTCCTCCTGGCGGCCGTGTCGGTGTCGTTCCTCCAGACCCCGCTCTTCTCCCGCGTGGTGCTCCTCCTGCTCGTCCCCCTTAACGCCTGGTCAGAGGTCAAGCACCACCAGAGCCTCGGCTTCACCGCCATGACGCTCTTCATACTGCTCATTGTTCTCGGTTAGTATTCACTTTTGCAATGTTTAAAGTTTTCAAGGTTTCCCTTGATTTCAAGTGTTTTTTTTAAATGTGAACACCTATTCGTACCCATAGAGAATTTTATTCAGGGGCCTCCATTTCAACATTTCAAGAATTTTGGATTGGTCACTTTCATCCCTGTTTTTGGGTGGAGTTGCTGATATTTTTATTTGCTAAGGAATCACCTGCAGATTTCTGTCTGCAAATTATTTAACATTTCCAGTTGGAAGTTTTGTAATGATGCATTTAACCAATGATCGGTATTAAACTGTGTTAATTTATAGATCTAGCCATGTAACAATTCTATATCTCACCTGATACACTGGGAGCAATCATAGCATGACTAGTATGTTAACAGTACCAGTAACAGTGATCTCCTTTTATAGTGAACTGGTTCGCGGAGTGGATAATCCACCGACACCAGGCCCAGAAGGCGACCAGAGCACGGTCAGCCATGTTCAGTGCCTCATCCTTCGGTTCAGCATCAGATCTTGAATCACCCATGGCCTTACTAGCACCATTGTAAGTACCCATAATAAATTGATACCGTAAGTTCCAGTGTATAATCTGTAGATTATTATATGCGAACCAAAACTCCAGTGTGGCTTATGGGGTTCTCCCAAATTTCGGGTGTGGCTAAGGGAGTGTTCATTATTTATGGCAGGGGGTGGGGGGTGAGCGTTTGGCAAATCGAATACGTCAAAAATAATTCACCTCAACAAAAATAATAATCCTGGGCACTTCTTTACCTACAATTTACTACCTTGCAACAAATACATCCATTTGTAAGGTGTTTTAGTGTAAACGTCTCATGATACTCGCTGGTGAGTGATAATAGTCAAACCTCAGACACTTGACTTACATACCGTTGAGTTTAAGGGCCCCAGTGCTTATAAATTGGCAGCTCCCTAACCCTCAGTGCTTACATGAGGCCAGCACTTTTTTGAAGACTGACAAAACGGTGGGCTATTCTGAGTGTCAAAAGTGATGCAGTGAGAAATTTGCTGGGAGTTTGAGGAAAATTTTAGAAACTATTGACGTAATTTGGTAAAATATTACACAGGCTGTTACCAAGATTCGCGACATTTCAATGTACTAAATTCGCGACATTTTTAGGAACACCCCTAAAAAAAAAGGCCCCCCCCCCCCCCCTAAGAATAGGGTAAAAAAAAAAGGCCCCCCCCCTTTGAATACCCCTAAAAAAAATTGCCCCCCCCTCAAATGCTCACCCCCCCCCCCCCCTGCCATAAATAATGAACACTCCCTAACTGCTTGTACAATGGTGTTTGAAAGTATACTGAAGTACATTTAGTAAACTAGACATTTTCAATATCCCATTTCGAGTTAAAGTCTGGGTGCGGGTTACACAGTAGACTCGGCCCCCGTCTCTATATAATACACAGCGAGGGACTATTTACACAGAACTTTTATGGTATCCATATTAAACATCATGTATTTTAAGTTCACGTGTATCCAATATAGCACCTGCATACTCTGACAATGTTACAGTAGCACACCTGAGACGCCCGTGTTCGGGTCAGCGCGTAGCACACAGAACGGGCTGAGTACCCCGGACCTCCGCAAGCTGGTTATGGTCATTGAAACACTCTGTAAGCAAGGTAAGATACCACAAAATACCCAGTTTTCCAAGATGATTGTATGGACATGATGACCATTGTTAAAATATATTGTATGTCTGAAAGTGTTAACTACAACTAATCATCCTGTCCTATTCTCTAAACATATCGGTAGCGAGTTGTATAGCCACCTGTCTGAAAAGTTTTAAATTAAACGTGCTACAATTTGGAATTACATGTTTTTATGATGGTTGTCACTACATGCAGATGTGAATAAAAGTGTATAATCGAAGACACTCATAAGATGCTTTAAAAAAGATAGAAAGGCTAATTTGTGTGTGGGGGAATATATACCTACGGTAATTAGCAAAGGCTCACACATATACTATTAAGCCATAACTGGTCTGAAAAAAATCCCCTTGTGATTTGTGAACTGAGGAACTCAAGTAAACATTTAACACTCATATTAACCATTTGGCTACTGATATGTTTCAAGGTGTTCTCTCACCAACATCCCCCGTCAGTGTTAGTGGAGAGCGGGCTGATAACGCTAACGTGGCCAATGTGTCTACATGTGTGGAGTCGGAGGCTGACCGTGACTCCCCCCGTAACACCACCCTCCCCGACACCACCGACTCTACCGAGACTCCCCATGACGTCACCGCCTCGATGCCCCGCATGTCAGCTCTCGACACCAGCGTGAACCGTGACATCACCGACAGCGCCAAGGTAATGATACTGCCACTAGCTCATTTTATGAGTTTTTTTGAGAAACAGATGCCTGCTTTTGCAGGAATTCCTACCTTTTCGCTGGAATTTTTATATTAAAGATGGGTTGGAAGCTAATCTGGAACAAAAACGCTATTGACAGTTCGAACTGTCAATAGTGGAAAATATTTCTGTTATTGACAGTTCACACTGTCAACAGTGGAAATTATTCCTGTTATTGACAGTTCCTCATGCGAACTGTCAATAGTGGAATATTTCTGTCTTATTGACAGTTCCCACTGACATTGGAGTCAAAAAGTGCTTTTTTTTTTAGCAATTTAAGGTAGTTTCTATAGCAAAAGTGTTTTTTTCACCAAAATCGGTTTTGCCCTCAAAATCGGTTTTGCCCCCAAAATAGGTTTTGCCCCATAATTGGTTTTGCCCCAAAATCACTTTTGGACCAAAAATCTGTTTTGGACCCAAAATCAGTTTTGCCCTCAAAATCGGGTTTGCCCTCAAAACTGATCATGATTTTGCCCCCAAAAACGATTTGGCTCCAAAAATCAGGGTTTGCACTGAAAATCGGTTTTGCCCTCAAAATCGGTTTTGCCCCCAAAATCAGTTTTGGGCCCAAATGGGTTTTACCTCAAAATCGGTTTTGCCTGCAAAATCGGTTTTGCCCCGAAATCGGGGTTTACACTAAAAATCGATTTTGCACTAAAAATCGGTTTTGCACTAAAAATCGGTTTTGCACTAAAAATCGGTTTTGCACTAAAAATCGGTTTTGCACTCAAAATCGGTTTTGCACTCAAAATCGGTTTTGCACTCAAAATCGAATTTCCACCAAAATTGAATTTCCACCAAAATCGAATTTCCACCAAAATTGAACTTTCAACCAAAATCGAACTTTCCAGCAAAATCGAACTTACCACCAAAATCACTCTCAGGGTTATGACAGTAATGATAAGGAACTGTCAATAAGAGAGGAAATTCCCACTTTTGACAGTTCGTTGAAGAAGTGTCAATAATGCTATAATTTACCACTATTGACAGTTCAAACTGTCAATAAGAGAAAAATATCCCACTATTGACAGTCTGAACTGTCAATAAGAGGAAAGTTTTCCACTATTGACAGTTTGAACTGTCAATAGCTAAATCAAGGTGGGCCAGCTATTGACAGTTCAACCTGTCAATAGTGGAAAACTTTCCTCTTATTGACAGTTCAGACTGTCAATAGTGGGATATTTTTCTCTTATTGACAGTTCAAACTGTCAATACCAGGATATTATTCCCTTATTGACAGTTCACACTGGCAATAAGAGATTCATTTTCGCTTATTGACAGTTCCTTTTTGGAAGTGTCAATAAGAGAATCTTTTTTTCCTTATTGACAGTTTGAACTGTCAATAAGGGAATTATATCCTGTTATTGACAGTTCAAACTGTCAATAAGGGGATCTTATTCTGTTATTGACAGTTCGAACTGTCAATAGTCACGGCCAATTTGGCATCGATTTTATTATTAGTTACACAACCTAGTTTAGTTCATAATGTCGATATACATATGTGTGTAGATTTTAAAATCATTCCTTTACTTAGAAATCATTAGATATAGAGAAAATCTGGTCAGAATAGGTCAGGGGACCCGTTCTAAGGTTTCCTACTCTTTGTCCCCCATCTCTGCTTTCTGTATACCTAGGTGTGGGTTATACCCGAGATGCAGGTTGTAGCGGATTTAGATAGTGTTCAGTTCCTACTTTAATAGATCTGTTTTATTTTTGCCATTGACAGGCTCGGGTAGAGCTAGTCCGGCGCCGCCTCCTCAGCTCCCCGGTGGTGGACAGTCCACTCGCACGTCACCGGGGGTCAACACCAAGGTCAAGTCTGGCAAGGGCGTCTCCGTCAAGGGCAAGCCCTGCCAGGTCATCTGCACGGTGAGTGTATAGTGAAACCCAAGATGTGGAAAAGTAAATTATTATTTAACATCTGTGTAAAATATAAATGATATCAAAGGTAAAATAATCATTTTGCAAGATATCAATATACCACCCCACGTTGTTCTACTATTATGTGTATATTATCTTTAATACATGACATTAGTTGTTCTTTTACTCCTATGACAGGTCAAGTCGTGCCTCCACCCCTCGACCCGCCTGCTCGGCCCTCACCAAAGCGGGCATGCCGTGTCGTAACACATGTGCAGACAACTCCAACTACTGCTTCCGACACCACCCGGACCGGGACGACTCCGAGTAAAGGGGCCGATATCATCAGGACAGGAGAGACTGACTGAGGAGACATGGCTCAGACAAGGAGGTTTATGTGAATTTAGTGGGGCATTTGTGTTATTAAAATCATTGTCCGATAAGTCTTTCATTAATACATGCTGCGTTCAAGTGAAACCCTCAGAGAGAAGAATCACTGCAGTCTTTAAGAACGTAGAGAAAATAATAGTGATATTCGCTTATCATTATGCATCTGAGAGAAAATGTGCCTGATCCCAACATCAAGTTGTATACAATATACATGTATGTCTGTTTCAAAGAATCATGGCCATGTAAATTTATGAGAATCTAGGGAAAAGAGTGCTACTACAATTGGTTGTGGATGTAGATTATATGAATATCGGAGTTTGGTTGAGTCTTGAACAACAGAAACTGTTGTAATTCTCAGAAAACAAAGTACGAATTATTGGTAATGAAGGGTAAAATAAAGAAGGCTGTTGCAATGAAAATCATTGTGGAGTCCAGTCTCATCCGTTCATGCCCACCTGCAAGCCACAATTCAGAAATACTCTAGATAATGCTGTGAGGATCAATGCTCATATAAATGTTGTTTCACATGTGTGTTTTTTTCCGTTTTTTAAAATTTACATTACAATGAGTGACATCGCAACTGGCAGATCATGTTAAAATTCATATTACACATAATTGATGTAATATAAAGACACTAATTCATGTTCATCTCATCCCACATGTGTTAGTACGGTCTGACTGTATTTAGTAAATAAGATACAGAAAGTCTCAGTGAAGTGCCATGTAGGCCTAAGTTAGAATGAGATATATTTGCATGGGTTTGTAGACATATGAACACAATTGTTGGTGGGCAATGAAGGATCTCTTTGGAGACGGTAGTAGACGGTATTCTATTCTATGCTATACTGCTTCTTAAGTTATATTTTTTGAGATGACATTTGATGCTGCATTTAATCAATATTGTATAAATGTTGGATAATGAATACTACGAATCAGATATGTGTAATTTCATTAATATTGTTCACTAACGTTATTTAGTATCATTTGTGTCAAATATGATACATTTATCACTGAAGAAGAATACATGACTGGCTCCTGACTGTGGCAAAGTAAAGATGTAATTTGATTTCAAATGGTCACAATGTGATAGGTTATCAGCTGGTTGAAGATTGTTACTTGCGAGATGGTGATAGCAGTTTGTAGTATGTAGAAATACATGTATAAGTTATTTCTTCCTGGTGAAGGATTCTGAGAGCAAAGACTAGTAGTAGAAAAGTCGCAGTGTTATTTGCGAAACACTTAAAAATGATGTAAATATGTGATATTGAAAGCATGTGTAAGTGCTTCCCTCTGATCGCTTCATGGCTAATCACTATATTGACCAGGATGCAGAACTACTTTTTGGAATAACCAATGTATGGATAGGTGTGAAAATAGTACTTTTTCAGATTGTGACAATCCTAGAAGCACTGTGTCAGCGATGAATCGCCGATTAAGGACAATGTGCCCATGCGAGGCTTCAATGCATATACACAAATGTTGATGTATCTGTATTAGTCTAAACCGAATATAAACACTTAATTCTTTTAGACAGTCAGAAGGACATCAAGGGTTGAGGTTAGACACTTTTTGACCAAACCTGTAAGTAGATGGGAACCATTATCTTGATATACCCTAAATAAAAGTTCTTGTATCAAATACTTTAATAAGAGAATAGAATATGAATAACTAGGTATCAAAGGTACCAATGTGAAAGCAAGAACTTAATAAAAAAAAAAACAGTTCATAAAGAGTCATTTATTGTATCATTTTTCATCATAAGACGTGTAATAGCTGGTAGACCAACACAATGACGCATAATAACGAGCCTGGAATTGTATCTTCTGTAGTATCCAGTATCAATATATGTAGGTTTTTTTACTCGTAGGGATTACCACATGCAGTAAAATATCAAGCAAACCATTTGTCGACATTTAATGATTGTCAATGTAAATGTAATACTAAATCTGAGGTGACTACTACATGGGATTAACACACAACAACACTAAAACATTATCAGGAGAGAAATCTTCAAGTTTTTTCCTGATTTCATTTTTATCAAGACCCCATACTTAACTATAGAAGACCGTTATTCAGAAGCGTCAATTTAAACATTTCAAGTGTTGTTTTCTTTTTAGATTGGTCACTTTCATTTCTACACCATTAACTGATTATTGATTAAGCATCTGAATTAATCTCAAAAACAACCTTAGATGCTTTGCCAGACTCAAGAACGGCAAAGCCTTCCTTGTAACTCGGCATGTCAAACACATGGACTCCCAGCTTCTCAAGCCCCAGGTACTGCTCAGCCATATTCCGCGCCAGCTTCACCGTCTTGGGGAAGGCAAAGGGACTGATCAAGGACCCCTTAAGGGTCACCTCTCGGAGCATAAACTCAGCCGGGTTTATCTTCATTTCAGATTTCTTAGGGCAGCAGCCAAATAGGTTATAGCATCCACCGCGACGCATCCAAGGAAAAGCCATCTCGACTGCTCTGGCACTTCCAGTACAGTCAATGATGAGGTCAAAGCCCTCCACCTCTGGTTCCACGGCATCCATCTTGGATTTTACCTCATCTGGATGGCCGACCTTGTAGCCCAGCCCGAGGCCTGTTGCTAGGTTGAGGCGGTCTGGGGAGACTTCTGTTATGGTGACTTCTCTGAAACCTTTATGGTGGAGTAGTGAGGCCCAGAGGAGGCCGATGATACCCGCCCCCATCACTAGAATCCTACTGTCGTCAGCAATACTCCCACATCTCTCAAAGCCATGGACAACACATGCCATAGGTTCACACAGTACACCCTGCTTTAGCGACAGGCCCTCTGGGAGGATGTTCACCTGAAAAGATATTACCGGTGCATTGAATTGGCTGACTCACGTCTAAAATTTTGAGAAAATCTTCCATTAAACAAACATGTTTTTCCTAGGGAAGGAATCATTGAGAATGTTTCCCAGATTAATGTTTGACTAAAATTATCAATCTAACTATATTGAGGTCAACTTGTAAGATCTATTGCTTTGGTGTGGAAACACTCCTGCTTTTTAAGAAGATATTAGAAATACAGGTGCAATTAACTAGTGTTTCACCTGCTTAAATGCACAAACCTGGTTTGCTTGTACTTCAATGTACTCGGCCCAGCCCCCAGATCTCCATATGCCGTAGGTTGACCGCAGTCCACCGGTCACACAGCAGTTCACCTTGCCGCTATTGCAGAACACGCAGCTCCCGCAGTGGGAATTAGGCGCGACGACTACCCGATCACCTTCCCGACAAGTGGTCACATCCCAACCGGTCTTCACAACACGACCGGACACTTCGTGCCCCATGATGAGGTCCTGACTACCAGCAAACTCTCCTGCCATAATGTGGATATCTGTGCCACACACCCCAGCATAGGCCACCTGCACGATGACCTGGTCTGGGGCACTGGGGGTTGTAGGGGCTGGGGCATCGATCAGGGCGATAGCTCCCCTGGACGCTGACCAGTGAAGGGCCTTCATGCTGATTGCCATGCTGCTGTGCCTCTAGCCTATTGTAGGGCTCAGTGGTGTTGATGGGTTGTCTAGAGAATAGGAGGAGATTAGGGTTGAACACTAGAGAGTATAATACATTTTTATCGCCTGGATGGGTGGTCAGGGGATTTAATAGACAGCACAATCAAATGAGGACAATCAATGATGGAATAGAGATTACAGAAATGCACAACATACATTTGTATATCTTTAAACTTATATAGTGGTTCGTCGATAGTATTGTGCTCCACTGACCTCAATGTTGACAAAACAGCACAGTATGAGCTAGGTTTAATGGCACTTTAAGGTTCAGTGAATACAGTTTAATAAAGGCATCTGTTACAACCCTGTTAATGGTATTAACCTGACCTACCTTTAGGCTTTCTACCACCTGTAACCAGTGACTATAGAGATGTAGGTCTACAGCACCAGGTCTCCACACTTGCAGCTCCAGGGGCTCTATGTGTGAGTGTGTGAGGTTCACATAAAGGGTTGACCTCATGACTAGGTCACTGACATTACACTTAGTGTGATGGATCAAGTCTCCTGTTTTACACATCACACAGTAGGTGGTGCCACCAGTAGTATCCTGCTACAATCTGTACAGTGCAGAGTGCATGGGCTGCCTATGGGAGCCACAATATAATGTGGGAACATTCAGAATCATATTTTTATTTTGTCATTTTACTATAGGAGTAATTCTTTTAGTAACGGGGGCTTTGAGAGAGGGCGGGGAGGCAAATGCCACCCTTTTTTAGAGGCTCGTTAATTATAATACGGCTAGGTTGTATACCCCCACGGGGATCCACTGACTACCCCGTTAAAAATAGAGGAGAGCAGGCGAACAAATATATTCCCCCCACCCCCTTTAAAAAAACTAACTTTTTCCATACAACTTAAGGTACAAAGGGTATCCCAAATCCCATATCATATCCAGGTGTATTTTGAGTGACCCTGAGATAAACCTATCAGAGGTTGATCAACAGGTAAAGCCACTTAAAGTCTAAAAATCAGATGTAAAACGAGTGCTTCATCAATCGATACCATCATCCCTAAAGAAAACACTCTGCTATCGAGCTACATGTATAATAGTTTACTGCAACTTAAGGTCTATATGAAGCCTCACACTTTACTTGAGGTAAAAGGATATCCTCCTCGATAAGAGCATCCAACATCAGTCTAAACAAAGAGAATGGAATAGATAAGGAATCAATAGAACATGGTGGAGGTGACCTGGCCTCACCTCTCAAGAGGAACTCTCTACTATCAGGCTGGAAGATCTTGATATGTTTAATATGATCGATTGAACAATTTAAGAGAAATCATAAAATCACATAAATTTCAATTAACATGTTTGTACATGGTGATTTTGAACTATAAGTCTCACGTTTGAAACCTCAAGTATTCTATATTGAAATATGTAGATATCAATTAAGACGTAAATGACCAACTATTTTCTGCATTTTTTTATTATCTCTTTCCTCTCACTGATGCTAGCTTTGGACTAAACCACAGTGTACACAATGACAAAAAAATAACTTACATTTAGCAATGGTAGCATGTCAAAGAAACAGTAAATGCACGTGTTCTTTTTTCTCCTACTCCAGTCACAGACCAAGGGTTCGATAATGGACATCACGGCGCAACAAAAACAGGGTAAATAATAAAATATCGATTTGTTATAGCTGGACGATATGCCAACTTATATCTGGAAGAAAAAACCTTTGGCCCGAGCTTGCTTCATTTCAAGCTGCATCATAGTACAATTTTGAGTCTTTGTTTCGATTCAGGTACAATCGAATAAGTTTATATACCAGTACTTTCTTTTTTATATATTATGTCAATTTAGGGATGAGTCATTTATTGCTAGATTGGTGGCGGGGGAGGGGGCTAGGACTTTCTCATAATAGCAAAGTTTTGTTTGACCACCCGGTCCCCAAATGATTAGCCGTAAAAGCGTTAAGAGAACTGGCCCCTCCACTAATCACATGTTGCAGGGAAATAATCCAGCAAATAAACAAAATGGACAATACATAATAATGTACCACCCCCTTCATCTGGCAATAAATGACTCATCCCTTAACCAAATGATAAATTCTTTTTACTCGAATGGAATAGTAATTACAAACCCGTGAATGACTTTAAAAGACAAATTAAGATTTATGTCGTACGGACACGGGACCATCCTGATATAACAGGCTACTCGACTAACGATGCTTCAATAAGAAAATGTCCTCCTGTGGGACAACCAGTATCGATAGCACCGTAAACTAAACAACGCCTATTACACAACTACTTACCGTAGTGTCAATCAGGGCTACATGAAGATATTGGTTTAAACATTAAACAGGTTCTGATAGAAGGAACTCCAACGATGTCTGGCATCATTATTTGTCTCAATATGAGTTAGGGGGATGTACCTGAACAGAATTTATATTCCAGTATTTTGATTTCTTCTTAAATCATCCAGGATTGTGGGTGTGAAATAGGTATGCATAATGCACATACATTTGGCTTTTTTTCAATGGCACTAAGATTTGTTAAAATATGTAACAGGAATACCTTAGATCAAATTTGTTGAGATTCGGAGATCGTTATGTGAATCAAATATGTTGTACAGGAATGGAAGGTAAGATAGAAATTGAGAAAAGATATTTTTTCTCAATATTGTTCATATCTAGTATTCAAAATAACAGCAAGGGTTTGACGAGTCTTTTCTACCATAAAAAAGTATCTGTCCTTTTTAGGGCACCATGTGCTTGACAAATATGGTTCTCTTGGTATGTTTAATATTCAACCCTTTCAGGGCAGCTTAGTTTTGTCGTCATGATGCATTAATGCAGCACTGGAAAGTTATGAAGCATCATACTGAAGGTTAATAGTTAAAATTCCCACCCTAAAGAACGATTAATCTATCACTTATCCATGTAGCTTTAAATTTCAGGCACATACCGGGTGATATTCTTTTAGGGCAGGTACGACAATAAGGGTGAATACGGTATAATAACCAGACACTGATTCCATTCCTGTCCAACATATTTCATTCAATTTGTGTTCAACTAGTGCGGTAACTACTTGACAATAGAACATATTCCACGTTATCTATAGAGAACTTGGCACAAGTCAGTAACTATAATTCGCTGTATGACTCAGATTTAAGACCGAAGCACTAGTGAATTTGTGCTGTAACATTGTAGATTTGACACTGGAAAAAATAAATATGGACATGGCCTATTAAAGATCATATTTTATGGACATAACCTAAAACGGCTAATTTTCATTACTGTAAAATATTGATGAAACCGGTAGGAGTAATTCTATAATGAATACAATTTAGATAATAAAATAAGCAATGTAATCACTCTATTTAATAAAACGCTTGATTTCCGCTTGCGACAATGGCAAGATATTGAACCGCAAAACTTATATTTACAGAAATGGCAAAATATGATGATTAACCGGTATAATTTACAGATATAGTTTCATTTCTTGGGCTTTAACAACAGGATTTGACACATAGGAAAGAAATCTGCTTTCTACTTGGTGTTTTACATACTTATGGTAAAGGGAACCTTGTGGTACAATGTATATAGCAGTCAGGTCACAGGGTGGTCACTGACAGGTGTACTCGTAACGTTATAGAAATATAATCTAGGAATATGAAGAAGAACATTTGATTTGTTTTTAACATTTAAAGGCTCTGCTTTTGTAATTTGCAACGGTTTGGTTATTTAATCCATTCTTTATTGCAATATATCTGTCATTTTTTAGTCAATGTATATTAATTTTACTAACCCCTGACATGTGTTGGCCTAACTAGAAATTCACTATCCTCGGTAGCACTATGAGTGGCCCCTTGTCCCTGCCCTCTCCGACCACCTGGAGCTAGTAATGGGGCGAGAGGGCCTTGGATGACGAGCAAAAGGGGTGTGCGTGCATGCATGACGACGCGCATACTGTGGCCGCCCCCACCCACCTCCACAGAGAGCGGAGGTTAATATACGAGGGAGGGCGGCCTCAGCAATTGTACTGTTTGCGCATGCGTATCAGTTTGGGGTTGATTCCCAGTTTGATGGAGCGCATGGCCATGGCCCTGTTAAAGTGGCGTTGTGTTTTCATCGTCTCCCCGAGCTCCTCCAAGCCGCCGTCTATGGAGGTGAGGATGCCACACAGCACCCCTAAAACCAGGAAGAAGATTATGAAGAGCGTGTAGTAGGTCACCGTGGCGTCCGGAGTCACCTCCATCTCCCGCAAGTGGGCCTGCGCCGGTTGGAAGCCCGGATTGAGATCGAGTGTGTGGCGGAAGTGCAGTGTGGCCTCGTGGTAGTGCCCGTAAGCTTTGAGGATCTCACCCAGTGTAAAGTGCTGCAACCACGAGTTCTGTTCTGGGCTCTGCAACTCGAGCGAGCGCCGTGTGAGGAAAATAGCGTCGTCTAGGTATTGGAGGTTAAAGAGCACCCGCGCCAGATTCAACAAGACGTCAGCGTTGTTGGGTGACAGCGAGAGCGCCTTTCGGAAACACTCTATCGACAGTTGTGTGTTGCCACGAATCCGCCAGAAGTTGCCGATCTGGTTATATACCTGCGCTGATTTAGGTTTCTGAAAAGACAATGGATGGGTTAAAAGGGATATTCATAAGTGATCCAGACATCTAGAATAGAAACTATGGTAGAAGGAGGAATTCGACCCCTCTTCAATTCTACCTGTTTTGATAATACAGGGGAAACGGCTGGGCAGTACTATAACTAATAGGACTAATAGGGCGCCAGGCAAATATTTAGTGAAAATCCAAACAATCTAAGCTTGATGGGATGCAACTGTCTTGGAAGATACATATTGTTGCGGCAAAACATTTTAATTGCTTTTTCACTCACAGACACGCTTGGCTGATCATAATATTTAAATGAAAGTGTTTTTATACACTAGTTTCACTTTTAATACATTTGAACATGTGATGTATTAACCAAATCTGAAAACTCACCTCTTTTTTAGCTTTTCTTAGCCGCCGTTCAAGGTCTGTCATATCTACTTCGGCGTTCCGGCTATTTTTTCTTTTGAAAATCATGGCCACCTCGGGCTCTGGTATGTGTGGATGGTCTCTGCGCCCAGCGATACCCGTAGGTGGTCAAACTGTGTAAAGTTGACTATACGGCCGCAGTCTAAAGTGATCCTTTTCTTCTCTTTTTTCTGCGGACTAGAAGTCTTTTCACTGGTACTTGTGGAAGACGTTTTCCCTGAGATTTCTTTGGCTTTTTTACTGCAATGAGAACAAAAATAAACGTTATATTCGATGTTTCTAGGATGGTTGGAAAGTTTATTTCCTGACTAGGAGGTATTGATTTAATTAATTGACCGCATCCAAGGTTATAAGCGCCTTATAGAATTATCTAAAAGATGTTTACAAAAACCTGTGGCGATTTTTGATTTCACTCAAAGAGGGTGAGGGGGGTGTGAGGCCTAGGGCGCTTTATGACGTTGAATATGGGACCGCCATTGCATTTACTTCATCTCCAAATGAATGGTATATGTGATTGATATCACATGTGAACCAGGGCAGTCTAGCGTCTTCCAGATTGAGGCCTGACTGAGAGCATCTGTACTTCTCTTCGTATGTTACAGAAATAAAGAATTTCAGCTTTAGTCAACAGGCCGCCCTGATGATTTTTTGTCTTTTTTTCGTTGTTTTCTGTGTAAACTACTGCCTAACCTTCATTTTCATGAAGGTTACAGCATCTCACCCCGTTTTTTTTACATAAGAACAAAGAGGATTTCATGCAAAGTGACACAGTCTTCATGCAGAAGGTCTGTAGTTTACTTGAAACCCTATCTGTTAGCATTGAGCTGAAAAAGTTGGTTTTGTGCTGTTTAGGTGACTTTTTTTCAATATCAACTTTGTGTATGAAATATTGCTTTTTTTGTTTCAATATTTGATGGCATTGATTGGCATTGATCAACACTTGTATGCTGCAGCATTTAAATATTTTATTTGCAGGTTTTTCACAGCAAAATAAGACACAAAAGGCAAGGAATATTTTGGCAAAAATCACAAAAATACCTGTTGTATAAGAACCTGGCACAGGGGTGCCCTGGTTCAACAACTGTCTATATCGACAAACAATGATGACAGTATATATACATATATGCTAGGTCCTAATTCAATGATGTCTAGTGCAGCAACCCTTATTTGCCACAAGTTTCCTCAACTGTTAAATAAACAGAGGTGGCCCACAGATGACTCCACTATGTGGACTTCCCGGTACTAAGACTGTATGGTGAGATAACGTATACTGGTACTTGATATGGTAGAAAGGCCTAGCGAATAAATCCTACATTTCCGGTCGGCTGACCCTACAGTGCTAAAACAAGGCAGACCCTTACTTTGGGTATTCATATGTTTTTTGACCGATTTAACATTATTGCCCATTAATTTTCAATAATTCTGAAAATTATGACAATCCTCGATTCATCATAACGATACATTTTTATTAAAACCCAACTAAAAGTTAGACAGGCACACAACGCCGTTCATAGGCTATGCCAAGGATTCATCATAGGCCTATATATGCTAATCTAGAGATGAAAATTCCGTTTTTTTCTAGGTGCGAATTCTGGTCCTTGAGAAAAAATGATATTACTATTTTATATAAATCCACCTACGGTACCAACTTTTTCAGTCTATTATGGGAAACACAACATATCAATATGGCTGTTACCAGCAGCACCGGTAGTAGCAGCATCCCTTACGGGCCAACTTCTATCACAAGAAACTGAAAGCTAGCTCAGTGGATTGATGTTCTTTCTTTTTTTCATTTGTAATGATAATAGGTTGTGCCTAGTTTCATTTTGGGCCAATATCAGCCACACCACGCTTACTTGATTCATCATATTGGGCCTTGACAATGCTATTACACGACAGATGTGGTCTGTAGATCTAGACATGTAAGCGCATTTAACAGTTATCGCACAGTTTAGTAACTCATAGCTGTGAAAATTATAACACATCAATTGGTTACTGTTTCCATGAATCTACACTACTAGACTAGTACCGTAATCTATGTAGGTCCATGCTGTTTCATATGGCTATAGGCTAGCCGCTACAATGAAACCTAATAGCAGATCTACTCAGTAGTAAGCTAACTAGTAGATAGAATGGTAGTGCTACCATTGTAGGGCCTAGACTGTGAGATGAATTACTGTGGACTACACCAAGTCCAAGTACATGTAGCCAGAAGCCCTGGTTGTTAGGGAGAGGCAAAGTGTCTAGCTATGTAGGCAACGTAGATCTACTAGGTAGGAAAGGTCACATTTGTAGAGTTCGTCTTTATGTAATTCGATTAAATAAGGACTCGAACTGCAGTTTTCATGTAGAGATGCAAGAAAACAGGGTTTATTAGTCGTTCACCTGTACAACAATGCTAATCCTTGAAGTATATGAGGTTCGATCAATGTATGTTTAGCTTTCAAATAACTTTCTATATATCACACAGTCAGAGACCTGAGAAGGTCTGCCAGAGCAAGGGGGTGAGGACAGCTTATATACTGTCCGCTTCCGATAGGGGTGCCCCCTGGCTCTGGCCGCCCGAACTACCTTGTAGGCGTTCGACTATAATACTAATATTAGTGTCCCTACACCACCCCCCCAGACATTACATACGCTTACTCTTTTAAATATATATACAATATAATATAAACTCATACAACTGAGTTTATTTTAGTAAAGCGTTATGTTACGTCGTGAACACAGTAGGGTATATAAAGATATACAAAACTAATATTATTTACATAGGTGGTAATACATTCGAACGGCTAGACACATTCCGAATTATTAAGGACACATGTATAGTATACATACAAACATATATAGATTAGCGACTAGAGCAACTTGACATCTCTCATGACTAAAAAAAACAGGAACAAAAAAATCTGAAGATCCGGGCAGCCATCCTAACCTTTTTCAACATTGGTTAGGCACGAAGTACCATCCTTTCGGAAGGACTCGGGTGTGTGGTGCTCTCCTCTTCAACAGCCGTCCTGTCCCAAACTGGACAGGCACGTTCATTCGAACGGGTTAGTGGTGCTCTCCTCTTCATTGTTCGTACTGCTGTCTCTGTTCCGGCTGAACAGACACGTTCTTTCGAACGGGTGATTGGTGCTCTCCTCTTCAGATGTTTGGTCACCGTATTCCTCCTGCGTACTCCGGTTACTGCTGTTCAAGGGTTCAGTAGACGTTCATACTACACTAACTCATTCTCTTTCGAATATCAAATCACTCATATTTTCTCATTCTCGAATCGTGGGCTCACCCTTCCTCACTCTGGTTCTTTAGTAGTTCCAGAGCGGATTCGCGGGTGCCATCCCAATCGTCCAAGAACACTCCAAATACCTGCTGGAATTTGACGTTCATAGCCTCGTTCCGGTCATTTGACTCCTGCAGACGTTTTTGAGCCAAAGCAGTGCGTGATGCGGCTAGCTTGGCTTCGTTCCGAATTTTATTCGTTTCGGCGGCTAGAAGCACCTCGTTATCTTTCTCCAGGGACGTTCTTGTCTTGGCTTCCTGTTCAACCAGAGAGCGGGCGAATAAATTCGCCACCCCCTGATTGTATCGGACAGCCAATTCCCTCTGTGTCTCTTGGAAATCGTCCACTGCCTGCTGGGCTTGGGCGCAAACCACTCTGTCACTCGGATCAA
The DNA here is from genome assembly GCA_947462335.1 of Harmothoe impar. Taxonomy (NCBI): domain Eukaryota; kingdom Metazoa; phylum Annelida; class Polychaeta; order Phyllodocida; family Polynoidae; genus Harmothoe; species Harmothoe impar. The sequence goes on along the minus strand of OX381716.1, from coordinate 29,861,498 downwards.
AATACATATCCACCGGTCTTGTGCTCAGTCGGGGCCTATTGTCCGGAATCTGAGTCATTACAGGTTCGACACGTTCAGGAACCTTCTGTCCACACAATTCGGGGAAGTCACCCGACTCCGGCGCAGGGGTCGGATCTTTCCTGTCGAACCAAGCAGGTGGATGATCACTCTGCGAAGCTGACGCTGATGCCGATGATGCTGACGAGGACGGACGTGTGTCCGACCTCCCACTCATGGGCGACTGATACTCAGTCGAATCTTTCCGTTTCTGCTGCTTCGACCTGGAGTCACGAGCCACAGCCAGTGGCTTCTTAAACTCCGAGGTCTCGGGCGAATCGGACCGAGATTTCTTTCCTCTGCCACTCGCTGGACTGCGGCTAGCCCGCCTCTTCTCATCAATCTTTGCCTTGGGTGGATCACCCCTCCATTCACACACTCTAGAGAATAGTTCGTTCGTCATTTGAAATTTCCCTCGAGCTCTCACTAATGCAATTCTCGCACATAGCTTGCCCTTCGTGGACTCATGCACATTACAGAATGAATCGGTCTTCACGTGGATATGCTTGAAGTCCGAAGGGATCATTCTGTTGTATTCCATCATCACTTTATCGTGCAGACTCATTACTTTCTCGCGTGCTGCACTCAGTCCGGGGCTGTGACAAAACTTCAGATGGCGAAGCATCACACCCCTTCTCGGAGTAACGCAACCATTACAGGTTGCGCTATCCCTCTGTCCTTTCGAATTGGCACATTCGTAGACCACTGTGTGGTGGAAGTGCCGTTCGCACAGATGCCTTAGGAACCGCATCGCTGTTGGATATGTCCGGTCCTTTCCTTTCTCTTCTATGCAAATAGTGAACGGGCAATACCGCTCACCGTCTTTCAGATGCCAACATAAGTAGGTCCAGCGCAACTTCGACTTCTGGTCTCTTATGTAGTAACTTTCGGGATATTTCATTAATTGTTGAAACCACTCCATATAGAAATCTGATGGCAAGGGATCGTCCTCGGTTTCCCGAATCCAATCTTCGTCATCACTTTCGCCATTCATATTTCGGGGTTCGGGGCAACGCTTTCTTGCCCTTCGCACACTCTTCAAACGAACCCGGAATGAAGTGTGCGAACTTCGCCTCACTATTCTTCCAGATTCGTTGTTCTCTTTCATGCTCCTCCTCATCTTTCGACCCCTCTTTATCCTCTCCCTCTTCTTCCTCCTCTGGTCCCTCCTCATTCGGAACCTCCATCTTCTCCTCCGGATCCTTTGCAGTTGGATCCGGATCGGTTTCTGGAGGCTCGCCACCCGAGTCCGGTCCAGACTCGTCGTCCGGACTGTCTTCGGGTTCAGTCACTTTGACGGCCTTCTTAGTGGCTCCTTTAATAATACTGCCGACCTTGGCGGTGGCAGCAGCCTGAACGGCAGCCATCCGTCCTTTCAGTGGATTATCACTTGAAGGATCTTTCCTGCCCACTACCTCTGTGACTTTAGCAATCACTTTCGGAGGCACAGTCATTTTTGTGTCTTTCTTAGATTCCTTCAACTTCTTTTTTTCTTTCGCTGACAGGACCGGTGTGAAGGCACCCTGGTCACTGTCAGATTCGGTGTCGGTCAGAGACTTTTTCTTTGCTCTTCCCTTCACGCCTTTAACTTTCGTTTTCTTTGTGTTTTCCTCTCCGTCGGTTTCGCTCTCCGTCGACAGACTGCCCTTATTCTTGGCGGCCTTCAGGATCGCTTTCCCCTTTCAGATGGATGCCAGTCGTTCTTTATGCTGGGCAGAGCTCATCTCCTCCTCTAACCCGGGAACATAGGCCCTAGTGGCGTAGGTCCCCTCTCGAATCATCGTACTGATGATTTCGTTCAATTTCTCCTCCGGCTCTGAACACTCCTCCAGTCGACGAAGCAATTCGTCTCCATTCAGAGTGTAGAGCCTCGGGACGTCCGGATGCTCCGCTCGTTCGACCCAGTCCTCCGCAGTCCTGGGTTCTTTCTCCATGTCTGGTTCCCGGTACAGGACCTCTCCTGCGATGTCCATTCCGGTAACCCCCATTCCCGTATGGTCAGTCAATACATGCGGAATGTTCGGAAGGCGATTCTGTCGATATGCGATTTCGCAATCGAACATGGCCCTTCGGAACGACTGACTCACTTGCAGTCCAGCCTCAGTCCGGTTATAAAACAGCAGCCATTCGGATGGCAGTGCTGCATACTCGGTCGGGGATAGGAAGTGTCGAACGCAGTCCCTGGTGGTTGCGTCCCAACACTTTCGTTCTCCTTTTAAGATCCGGTCGTGAATATGGATTTCCCGACCGTCGTACCTTGATTTAAATCCGTCCAGATTCGGTTCGAGCAGCGGCTCGTCCGATCGTTCCAGGATTTCGTCAATCTCCATTCCCATGCTAACCTCCTCTGTTTCGGAATTATCCTCATTCAATGCACTTTCTTCGTTCTTGGTAACTGGCGACATCGCCTCAGTCTCCATAAATGCTTCGGACACCTCGTCGAGGGCCGATCGTTCGGAATGAGAGCCAGACGCCGAAGCCATCGTGACACTCAAAAAGTTCTTTCACTCGATAAAAAATGAATGACAGGTACCAGGACCCTTTCTGCGGGATCCTGGCGACTTCACCCACCTGCTATACACCGAGTTCACTTTCAAACAGTCTTTATCTCCTCGCTTTTGTGCTCTGATACGCTTCCCCTTGCTCTGTCCGGCGAACCGTAAACAAATATGGCGGATCGTTGACCCGCGTCGACCTTTGTGCACGCGCGTCGGTCTCGCGAGATACCGCGCATTCGGCGAGACTTCAGTTTTCCCGCGCTTGCAAAATATAAACAATCATTCACCCTTCCCGCGCGTCACGCATTACGATCAGGTAATTATAGCACTGATATCCTCACCGCCCTGTCGAATTCATCTCGAGTCATTATGGATCTAAATACGGATAGCAACTACTAATCCGCCGGATTATCCGTCCATTACCCACTGGCACATTCACAGGTAAGTTTTGTTGGATTTCTGACTTTTATCGTGATCATTCCTACATAGAAGACGAATTACCCGGTTACCCCGGTAATTATGACAATATCTAACTGATTACATCGTTGTGTTTCAGGTTAGGTAACAGCACCCCTCACCCTCAATCTAGGGCTGCGACGAACCCCTACTGGATTCTCTTTACACCTGACATTCGGAGAGGTTCTCGCCCGTTCCCTCGTAGCCACAGAGGGGACAGTCCTTCTCTTCTTGTCTACACCTGCCGAGAATTCTTTGTTTTCTCCGATCTCTTTGGAGATGATTTAATTTGCACCGCTTCCTTCTTCACCTTCCTGGGCCTACCCGGACCCCTCTTCTCGATTACTCTATCTAAATCTCTTTTCATCTCGTCTTTCTCTTCTTGTCCCATTTTGAACATTTCCGAGGAGTACTCTCTCCCTTTCCATGGTTTCAACCGGGCCACATTCGATTTCTGATTCCTCCCGAACGTATCTCTCATCAGGACTGTATCATCACTTATTCTTTGGGTGATCCTCCACGGACCGTCCCAATTGTCTCTCAGCTTGATGCCAACCAGGGGTTCGTGGTATCTCGCTACTAAGTCCCCTATCGCAAACCGCCGAACCTTTAGGTTAGTATCATAGCCTACTTTCTGCCATTTAGCCGTCTTTCCTAACTCCTTTCTTACTAATTCATAAGCTTTCCTGAATTGTTCTTTCAACGCTTCTACAAACATGATCTGACACGGGACATCTGGGTTCATTCCCACTACTCCGAACACCAGATCCGCTGGCATAATCAAATCCTCTCCGAATACTAACAGATTCGGAGAGCAGTTCGTACTCGCGTGTACCGTGCTATTATAAGCATGGCAAACAAAGTCACACTGCTCATCCCAATCATCCATTTCCTGATTTATCAAACTCTTTAGGACCTGTATTAGGGTACGATTGAATCTCTCCACCTGACCATCACTCTGTGGTCGATACGGATTGGTTCGGGTCTTGCAAATGGCCAATTGATGACACATTTCCTGCCATAGATTCGATTCGAACTCTCTCCCTTGGTCGCTATGCAACATCAGAGGCACTCCCAAGTATAGTATCCATCCCTTCACCAACATTCTAGCACAAGTTGCTGCTTTGTGATCCTTCATTGGAAATACCTTCGTATACTTCGTATAGTAATCCGTTACTACCATCATACATGTATTCCCTTCTGGAGTTGTCACAAATCCTGTAATTATATCCACTGCCACTCTTGCGAACCTCACTCCAAACAATTCCTGGGTTAAGGGCATTTTACCCAGCCCAGGCCCGGGCTTGCTCGTACAACATTTCGGACAAGTGTCTATCCATCTCAACAGATCCGTACTCATACCTGGCCAGTAATACATTCTAGCCAGCCTTTCCAGAGACCGTTTTCTCCCAAAATGGCCACTGGTCCGATGCCCATGGCAAAAGAACATTATATCCCTTCGCATGGCAGTAGGAATAAAGATCTGTCTTGACTTATTTCCCAAAGCATTCGTCTTCCACCTATAGATCAGTCCATTTACCACCTCTAACTCTGTCCATTGAGCTATTAGTCGCCTCATCTCCCTATTCTCCAACGATAATGCTGGCCGAGTCGGGACCCTTCCTTCTTGAAGTAACATCTTCAGACGGATACTATTCGCATCTCTTTCCTGGAAGCTCTTAATGGAGTTCTCGTCCCATTCCAGTATCACGGGTTCGAGATCTCTAAAAGGCTTTCGGACTCCTGCCAACACGGCATTATGCTTCCCACAATCATCACATCCGTCATTCTGACACTTCCTCACCGGGATTCGCGACAACGCATCAGCGTTCACATGCTTAGCCCCCTTTCTATGCTGAATTTGGCTATGGTCCAATCCGAACTCTGATAGGTGTGCCAACCACCGTCCTATCATACCTTCTGCATCCTTAAAGTTTAATAGCCACCGCAGGGAGGAGTGATCCGTACGTAACGTAAAATCAGATCCCCACAAGAAGTGCTTATATTTCTTAGTATATACTACCACTGCCAATAATTCCCTCTTTGTCGTACAATAATTTCTTTGCGCCTTACTCATTGTATTGCTTGCGAATGCGATTGAAACCTCCTTCCCATCTTGGACTTGAGACAAAGCTGCCCCTATACTTTCATTGCTCGCATCAGTGTCTAATATAAAATGACCATCCGCAGTGGGGTATTTCAAAACCGGTGTTTCCACGAACAACCGCTTAATCAGTTCGAATGATTCCCCTTGTTCTTTCCCCCATGGGAACTTCTCCTTACGTCTCCCTGGGGTCCAGTGCGACAGACATTGTATTGGATAACTTATCCGGGAGTATCCTGGTAAGAAATCTCTATAATAAGAACAAAATCCTAGGAAGGATCTTACTTCTTTCGGTCCTTTAGGAATGCTCCAGTCTGTTACCGTCTTAACCTTCTCCGGATCAGCCTTCACCCCATCTGTAGAGATGATCCGTCCTAGATAGTTAATACTTTTCTGAAACATATTACACTTTTTAGCTTTCAGCTTTAATCCATTCGAGATTATTCGCTGCAACACCAACTTCAGGTTCCCCAGGCATTCCTCAAATGTCTTTCCGAATATTATTACATCGTCCAGATACACTAGACATTTCTTCCACAATAAGTCACTCAGTAAAGTCTCCATCATTGCTTCAAACGTGGCCGGAGCATTACAGAGTCCGAATGGCATCACGTTATACTGGAACAACCCTACATGGCTCGAAAACGCTGTTTTCTCCTTGTCCTCTTCTTTCATTCCCACCTGCCAATAACCAGACTGCAAATCAATCGTGCAAAACCATTTATTTCCTCCGAGGGAATCAATGGTCTCATCTATCCGGGGGAGCGGATACGAATTCTTTTTAGTTAAGCCATTTAGTTTTCGGTAGTCTATACAGAATCGGATACTCCCATCCTTCTTTGTTACCATACATACTGGACTACTCCAAGGACTAGTGCTAGGAGTTATCACTCTTTCCGCCAACATCTTCGTAATCTCTTCCTCCGCCACCACTTTCTTTGCCAGCGGAAGACGTCTATATGGTATCTTTACTGGATTCGCCCCTTCCGTGTTAATTGTGTGTAGGACTCGATCCGTTTGTCCCAACGGCTCTCCGGGCCGCGCAAAGGCTGAACTACACTCAGTTAACATCTCCCTCAGGGCATTCCTCTGTTCCTCCGTCTCTACTCCGGATCCCTCTATTAACTTTGCCAATCCCTCTTCCATTACTTCATTGTTCGGGACTAGTCCACTTCCATTCTCAAAGCTACTGGTGACCGCTTCCGCGGATATCACTTCTCCCACTACAGTGCCTTTCTCTAGGTAGATGGTTTTCGAACCCGGGTTCGTTATAGGGGCTACACCCCATGCTATATTGCCCATCAGGGTGTCGGCCGATTCCAAACCCTTCTTTCCCAACACTGTCACATTAGGTTCGAAAACCCCCGGAACGCCCCTCTTCATCCTACTGGAGGCTATTAACACATCACATGCCATTCCGGGAGGTATTTTTACCGTCTGTACCACACTCGCTACTCCACTAACTTCTCGTGCCAGGCATTGTATCCTGTCTTTGTAGGGATGATTTACTTTCAACATTCCAGTGACGGGGTCCAATTTTACCCCATATAAGGAAGCGAAATCCATCCCAATGATACCATCGTCCTCTATCCCAGCGACAGTAGGGGAAATGACATATTCCCTACCACCCACCAAGATGATCATACAAGTTCTACCAAACGTTCGTATCTTGCTCCCATCAGCCGCACATGCATTTACCCTCGTTGTGAGGTCATCATCCATGTTCGACACCAGATCGAAGAATCTTTTCGACATAGCGGAGTGGCTAGCTCCGGTATCCAACAAAAATTCCCCCATTCTGCCGTTTACAGATACGGACACATACCATCTCTTTCCTCCCATCATTGAGGGATTACTTGCGAACCGTTTGATGTCGTCTGCCATGTCAAAATTGAATCCGAATCCTTTCAAATACTCCAGACACGGATGACCTTGGGGAAGGCGGATCCCCCCGATCCTGGATAGTTCTTCTACCCAACCTTCCTCTCTATTGGTGATCGGTTTCCCTTCTTTGCTCTCCCTGGCAACTGTCTCACCAATACCCCCAGCCCCACATGTTTTCGGCTCATCAGCATTTCCCATGCTGCTGGGCGGATACATTACAGACTCCTCAATCGCGTTCGTATGGATTGTACCCTGGCATACCTTATTCGGGGTCGTCAGCTTGCCTTCACGGACAACCCCCTCTAATTTCCCGTCTCTTCTCTCTTCCTTTCTCTCCAAACTGGTTTCTCGGCCGTACATTCGGCTGCGAAATGTCCGGTCTCTTGGCACCTGAAACACTTCACCGTTGCTCGATCTAGCTTCGGTCGTTTCTGATAGTCCAACAATCCTTTCATTTCTTCCATCATGGCCATCAACCGTTTCTCATTCTCTGATGACGCTACCACCTGGGGGGTAGGGATTGGCTTAGAGCTTGCCTCCACTGGCTTCTCCTTCTCGGGTGGCTTACTACCATTTTTCTTCCACCGATTCTTTCGATCCCACTTATCTCCCCCTATGGCTGCAATTCTTTCCTCTTCCGAACCATCGTCCGAATCGCTCTCTTCTGGAGTGGCCGTATGTGCAGACGCCACTCTTTGGTTGGGTACGAACCCGGAAAGTAGCCGTTTCTTCTTCTCGTGCTGATCGATAGCCAAAAAGAAGTCTACCATTGATGATCCTCGTCCCCATTCTTTCTGGACGAGTTCAGCATGGGACGGATCCCTCAGTCCTTTTATAAAGTGTGTGAATAGTTCATCTAAGAAATATTCATCATCCCGTCTCCAATAGGGTCGAGCCTTTTGCAACAATCTTTGAAGCTCTAGTCCGAATACTTTCGGAGACTCTTTTGGTTTCTGTGTTCGTACCTGGAACTCCGACCAAGGATCATTCGCGGACAGCACCCCAAAGATATGTGTGGCAGCTGCCACCAATTGGTCATAATTTCCATCTTCCCCATACGTCTCTCGCCAATCATCTACCGCTATTCGCCCCGGACCCTCACTCAACCATTTAATGAGAGGACCCAAGGAAGCCTCCTTGTCCCACCCATGATAACGGTTATCGTCGCAAAAGTCTTGGTAGCTTTCCTTCCAATTCTCTCCATTGAACCGCCGGGGAGTTCGAACAGGCTTCCGGGCACTGTTATGACTCCATACCAGTCTATCAGACTGCCTCCGACTCCATTCCATAATTTCTGACTCATCCTCCCGGGTCCGACTGCAACAGTCTATCCCCATTCCCTGTATACAAGGATCGGATTCCACTATTGCAGCAACCCTCGGGCCCATAGATGATCGTTTTGTCAACCTTCTAGGGGCAGGGACCGGTCTTGGTGTCCCTCCTCTTGGATTGGGCTGGGTTCGATCAGGACTGGGGGGGTATCCTCCGTATGAACCAGGGTTCGGCACAGCCCCGGCTCCTCTTCCCGGATTAGTTCCGGGGTTCGGAGCACCACTGGTCTCCCTGCTCAGAATCGATCCACCCCCTTCATTATAGGACTGATGTCCTTCGTTCGATCCGGCTCCGGGTAATGGTGCCCGATACTGGTAGGTTATATTATATATCGGTGGTGGTGGTACCGTATAATTATGTCCTGCCAGCGTGTCGTCCGCAAAGGGATGCAGAGAGCCGTAACTATGGTTCATTCGTTTGGGTGGGGCCTCGCTCGTAATATCATGGGTGCTAGAGATCTCTTTCTCTTCGGTTCCCCCATACGTGACTTTACGGTAAGTCTCATTCGGGGCAGTTCCCCCATGGGTTCGTTCATACTTTCCCTCCGAAACAACCCCCCGTGTTTCGATTGGATCTACCGTAGTTAATATCGGACTAGGTGTGGATGCAACGTGCTTAGGTGGCTGGGCTCCCTCATTCGTCTGTTCCCGGCTCCTAGTCTCTTCTTCTTTGCGGATCTCTTCTATCTGACTCTGATAGGCCAGGTAGGTATCATTGATTTCGTCTTTCTTTTTCTGAATAAGTTCGAGGTCAGCCTTCATGTCAATTCGAGCTTGCTTCAATTCCTCTCGTTCTTGCTCGAACTGTTCCCGCAGGGCCTGGCCGGATTTTTCTTCCTTCGAATAATCCGCCTTGATTTTCTTGACCCTTTTGGATTGTCGCTCGATCTCGCTTTCATAGGTATCCCGAAGATCACGACTTCGGCGAGCCTCTTCCTTTTCTTTCTGGAGTTGTGCTTGCTCCTCTGTCAGACTGTGTTGAGCGATCTTAACCTTCTGTTGGACTTTAGCCAATTGAGAGGTTTCGAGGGCCAACTGTTCACTTATATATTTCCTATCCGCTTGAATTCGGGATTTCACTTCGCTCAATTCTTCCGCTTCTTTCTGGTTCTGGGCGATTACCCTTGCCTTTTCGTCGGCTAGTCGGATCAAATCCTCATTCATGGCTGTATGCCGATCCCTCATCGCCTCCTCCTCCGCTTTCAATTTTTCACAGTAGGCGTCATAGTCAGGGACCTGTCGACCTCTTCTAGACAAGTCTCGTTCCATATGTCCGAGGTTCGGTTCGGAGGGAAGCATGTCTGCCCATGGGTTTCCTCTGAACGGATTGGTGTTCGGAACTGTTCTGATGGGAGGAAATTCTCCCGGAGTTCGAAAAATCAGACTCCTCTTTCGAGATTTTTTATTCTCCGGGGTATGCATTCGAGAGGCAATATCCCAGATTTCATTTATTTGGGCGACTGTGTAATCCAGTTCCCCATCCTCTAGTTCGGTCCCTGATCCTTCATCCCCCCCGTTCCTTGACTGAGCCTCTGCCAGGGTCAGTCCGCTATCTTCTACATAAAAATCCTGGTCACGGCACCAGTGTAGAGTTCGTCTTTATGTAATTCGATTAAATAAGGACTCGAACTGCAGTTTTCATGTAGAGATGCAAGAAAACAGGGTTTATTAGTCGTTCACCTGTACAACAATGCTAATCCTTGAAGTATATGAGGTTCGATCAATGTATGTTTAGCTTTCAAATAACTTTCTATATATCACACAGTCAGAGACCTGAGAAGGTCTGCCAGAGCAAGGGGGTGAGGACAGCTTATATACTGTCCGCTTCCGATAGGGGTGCCCCCTGGCTCTGGCCGCCCGAACTACCTTGTAGGCGTTCGACTATAATACTAATATTAGTGTCCCTACACATTTTTGTTATTTTCTCTGCAAATAATGACATTCAGATGCATTCGTGCATTATAGGGCAACAGACAGTCTCCACGTGAAGAGGGTCATTGTCTATTCTCTAATCATCCTTCAAATTGTAACTTAAGAAAGCCGATGATCCACTGCCGTAAGTCTCCTGCGAATGTTGTCGTACGACAACTGCTTCAAAACTTTTAGATGTTTGCGAATTTACTCGCAGGCTGCACGGCCCTCGCGACGACACTGTTGCAGGAACTCGCAGTAGGTGATCCACTGCTGGAACGTTTTCCCAGTGTTTACACGCATGAGTGTAATTCGCAGCAAAATCGCAGCAAATTTGCAACAGTGGATCACCACCTATAGACTCTACTATAGACTAGGACGGTAGGTAGTCCACTTAAGTAGGCCTACATGTATGCATAATTTGTTTTAAAAAATAGCAGCCGCCATTGTTACGTCCTATGCCGCCCCAAGAAAACCCAATACGTCACAGTCAGTCTGTAAACGCCCTCCTTTGAAAGATGAAATCCAGTCTACCGTAAAACCTTGCGTATAAGCCTAACTCGCATATAAGCCGCACCCCGACTTTGGGCCGATCCTATAAGCCGCACCAGCGATCTTGTTATGGTGACTTTAGTACTGTACTATAGGAGCAAAAACTCGCATATAAGCCGCACCTGGACTCTGTGCCGACCTTAAAGCTGCACCAGCGATCTGATTTGCGTACTAGCCGCGGCTTATACGCGAGGTTTTACGGTAATCCCCCCCCCCGATCCCCCCAAATATTCCTATTAGAAGCTGAGTTAGGTACATCTAACTTATAAGCATTTTTTTCAGTGCATTTAAGCATTTTCAAACCAATTTTTTAAGCTGTTATTGAGGAATTATTATGATCTGTATTCATTTCTATGAAAAGAGGGCCGATGTGGCCTGTGTAGAGGGTGAATGGCCTATGTAAGATCTCGCGACACAGGCCAAATTGGCCTGTGTGCAAAAAAAGTATTTGGCAACACTGCTCCCCCGGGGCATATGCGCCAGATGAGACGTGGTTTTTTGGGGGTCACATTTTAAATGACATACTATGTCACAGGCCTCACACTAACCCCTGTATCACTGACACAGTCACAATTTAATTGTTAACTTGAAGTAGGGTTCGGGGGACACATTTTGCCACCAAAATCTCCTTCCTACCAGTATGTCCCCTATAACCTGTCGAAATATCTGTTAGAAAAAGAAAAATGTTTATGTGTACTTTTTTTTTTTTTTTTACCCTTCCATAGGCCTACTGACTTAAGATATACAGAAAACTTGACGGTTCTTTCCAAAAATGACCACATTGGCGAGGTGACCACTTACTATAGAGAGGTGACCATTAGGTGAGAGTTGACTGTATGTTGTTGACTCAGGGCCCAATCCCCCCTAGCCACTCTCGTAGGCCTATTAGTATTATAGAAAACTCTTTCCAATATATGGTCACCTCTCTAATGTGGTCACCTCGCATTGTGGTCACTGATTCCCCAGTCCCAAGGTCCATATTACTCTCTCTAATGTGGTCAACACATTATGTTTTGCCAACAAAAACAATTATATAAGTTCAATTCAATTCAAACTCTTATTTCAGACTCAGTTGTACAAAAGGTCCATAGTAAACAAAACACTATCTTCATTGTCTGCAGAGTGTGTTTTCTAGTAGATGTTATGTCTTTAGTAATGTCTGAAGCCAAATAGATAAAGGTATACATGTAGTCTGATTAATGACCTTCATTTTCACTCAATATGTACACCTTTTATTTTCCATACAAATGATAATTGAAAACCTCAGAGACATGCATGCATTTCTATGCTCTCTTCAATGGGGTCACCTTGCCAATGTGGTCACTTAAGCAAAGTCCCAAGGGTGACCACAATAGACTAGAGAGAGTTGACTGTATAGACCTATGACTATGTCTTCAGGTTGATTTTCTTTACTCTAGTCTCTATGTTGAGATGGAAAATGGACGATTCGCACTACTGTCTGTTCACACTACTGTCTATTCGCACTACTAGATGAAATGATCTAGTCGATTCGCACCACTTTTTGGATGATTCGCACTAGTCAGGTCTCAATGAGTTAGATGGGAAAAGAAGAGAAAAAATATGTTTTTTTTTAGGACCACGCATCCAACTGATACACACCACCAATTGGCGAAGCTATACCAAGTTGATAGAGGTACAATGTATTAAGATCTCTATAATATCAGATTAATAGGGGCATCGATCTCTCTGGTACCGGAATAATAAGTAATATAGAGATATCACGTTCTTTCTAAGACTGGGTTGAAGGCAATACACTTTACAAAAAGAAGAGAAAAAATACGGAGGCTGGGGGGCAGAGCCCCCCATAACAAGACTACCCTACACTTAAAAAAATAACAAAAGAGCTAGGGATGTCAGGTAATGGTTATTGCATGCATCCTGTAACACGTCATTGACATCCAATTTATTTCGATTTCAATTTTCACAAGTTTTTGGTCTCGATTCTTTTGTAATGCTTTTGTCGATGCGATATTAAATCAGAAACCAAGAAATGTTAATTCTGTGGGCGCCCAAATAGAGACCCACAACTTGCACAACCCTGGGGAGTAGAGGCCCACACCCCCGGGGAGTAGTAGGGCGAATCATCCAACCCCATAGGCCTACTCTTGCCATGGGGTAGTGCGAATGGTCTAGCAAGTAGTGCGAATCATCCAGGAGGTGTAGTGCGAATCATCTAGGGCGAACTGACAGTACTGTCAGTAGTACGAATCGTCCATAACCCGTTGAGATGACTGAGATGTTAGAACTTTAATGTCGCAAAAACAAAGCAACAAACCTGGCCAAAATAGCTTGTTTACGCTACCTACTGGATAGGATATAATATAATATAGAGTATTACCAGTAAGTATTTGAGAAACAGTAGCACCAGTGTTAGCAGTGTTCTATGTTTACCAACAAACCGGACCCCCCCCCCCTCCTCCTCCCAACAGCGGCCACTGTCCTCCTTCATGGCTGTGTCAGTGTGTCTCTGAAATGAGATGAGTGTGATTATCACACTTGCATTTTTGTAAACAAACCGCGATTCATGATTGAGTTTGACCTACCCTGTGCTGGGCTTTCGTTTATTACAATCCTCTTTGCATGTAGCCTCTCCTTCCAGTTTCCATTCTCCATTACTGGTAACTTTGTTTGTTAAAAGCGAAAGGAGGGGGTCTTCAGGGATGTCAAAGATGCCACCAGTCCCCACTCCTAGCCCGTCCCCCTCTCCGCCCGCCACGGCCGCCTGCACCTTTCCCTCATCCGCGTTCAGTTTCCAGTGATGCGTCGACGTGCGTGAATTTGTGTGGATGATGTGCATCGAGATGATGTACAAGGCCATGTAGGACATACACGGCAGGTCGCACGACATTTTGCCAGCCTAGATGTGACAAATCTAGCTTGGCAAACGTCTGGGTTTGTTTTGACAATCGTTCTCCTCCCTGTCAGTCTGTCTGTCTGTGGGAAAATGGCGGCCACTACAACTGCGGCCCTGCAAAAACAATCTGACTTCAACATCAGCTCGACACTGATTTTGATAAAATAACGAGAATATTGGCCTCATAATCTTTTTTTATTCTTTTGAGTATCGACTTTATTAAAGTATTTTGACATCACGGTAATAATCCTCCAATTATATGGCAAGAAAATCGCACAATTATTTTCCTAACTTTGCAATATTGACACTAGATGGCGCAGCACATAGCATTTAGTGGCGTCATCTAGCGGAGTTGAGAAGAAACCTATTTCCCGCGCCAGCCCTTCACTGAAACTTGAAAGTGAAACTAAACTCGCCATGCTGTCCGAGCAGGGCTGGGCATGTTGTGATATGCTGGAGCAAACCTAGAAACATTTGGAGCAAAGTATTTCAGATGAGCACACATTTAACTACATGTGTGTGTGGTGCCCCCCTCCCCACCCCCTATCAAAATTTCTTGAAAATGTTAGCTATTAGTATTAAGGTTGATCGCTACTCAATGAATATGGACTACTGCGCAGCTCTCTGCGCATATAGCTGAAAATGGTCAGAATAGGCTAATATTGGCAGACTGGATCCATATACATGTACACTAGGCCTAACCCATTTTCAAAAAAAGTAGAGAATTCCGTGCAAAATTGTGCATTTTATTCCACTTTAAATATTTGATATTTTTGGAGCCAATGATATTTGCTATTTTTAACATAAATTAGAATATTGGAATTATTTACCAATAAATCATTATCGAGATTGATATAGATCTCATCACTGTGCTTCAAACAACCTAGAGTACAAAATATATACACTTTTTACCCCCATCCTTGGCCTTTAACCCATTATTTTGGCCTTTAAATATGAACTTTAGACAGTTTTTGACCTATTTTTTAACTTTAAAGGCCCAAAACCCTAAAAATATGCGCGGTACCCCCTATCAAAATTACTTTTTTATGTTAGCAAATGATCTAAACAATTTTTTGAGAAAGTAAAAAAAAAGTCTATGGATTTTTTTTGCTATATTTTAAGCTTTTGTTGACAATTTTAGCATCAAATTTAATCTATCGTCCCTGAACCACCACTTTTTTTTCACAATAGGGTTGTTTTTGGACCAAAATTTTATGTTTCCCATTTAAGGACACAATATAGGATTATTCATTCCAAATATAACATTGATGTGGGCAGTGGTTCACTAAGAAAAAAAATCGTGAAAATTTTACATTTTTTGGTATGTTTTGCCAAAAATAGAAAATACTTTTTTTTTCAAAAATCTGTAATAAAAAAAGTAGCTGGGGACCCCCCCCTATTTTTTTTCCATTTTCCATTTTCTTATGATCTAAACTACCATCAGGCAAAAAATTAGGAAATTCTATGGATGAAAAGTTAAGAGTAGCGATCAACCTTAATCTGAACAATGTTTTGAAAAAAAAAAAGAAAAAAGTTCATCGATTTTTGTCAGTGATATTTACATATTGCTGAAGAATTATGCATTAAATTGGAATAATTGTCATAAAACCATCACGTTTTTTCAAACAAAGTTACATTTTTGGACCATAATTTTATTTTTTCCATCAAAGGACATAACCTAGGATTATTCATGTGCAAAACAAAATTAATATGGGCATTGGTTCACTAAGAAAATAATCATGAACATTTTCCATTTTTTTTGTATTTTTTGGCAAAAATAGAGAATACCTTTTTTTTTTCAAAAATCTGTACCGTAGTAAAAAATGTAGCTCGGGACCCCCCCATTTTTTTTTACATTTTCCATATCTAAATAATATAAGCTACCTTCGGGGGGAAAACAGGACATTTCATGGATACAAAGCTAAGAGTAGCGACCAACCTAAATAGATTTGTGCATTCTGTTTTGGGCACATTGCTCCCGAAAAATAAGTTTAGAATGGCGCATGCTGAGAGTTTGTTGGCACATTGCTCTAGGAAAATTATGGGGTTCTACTTTTAGCTGCGTGTTTTATATGAACTTCTGAGGGTCTATAGACTCTTATTGCTCCAGGAAAACATTGGATTTCTATTTTTAGAATGGTATATTCTGAGGAGTTTGGGAGCATACTGCTCACCCATGATTTGGAACTTCTACCTTTTAGGGAGTGCTCATTTTTTAACAACAGGGGGGGGGGGCGGTGAGATTTCGCGCGGGCCTTTTCCCTCAAAACAGGTTGAATTTTTTTGACCCCCCCCCCCCCAAGAGGGGTTTAAATTTTTTACCCCCCCCCCCGGTCAAGGGGTCCAAATTTTTTACCCCCCCCCAAATCCACCACCCCCCCTGTTGTTAAAAAATGAGCACTCCCTTAGATCGATGTATTACCATGTTTTGGGGAGCATCAATTTAGAAATGTCACCTATCAGTAAATTTAGATGTATTATAATCATTTTTTGGAAGCATGGTAGCCTACACCAGGAAAATTTTGAAAATTTACCTTTAGGTTGGTGCACATTTGTGGTGTTTTGGGAGCATATTGTTAAGTCCATGTACAGATTGGCGTATTTTGAGGGGATTGTGAGATGATGTATCAAGAAATTTGAGAAGATTGACTTTTAAGTTTGGGTATAGTTTTTGGGCATGTTGCTCTAAAGAAAATGGGCATTTTAGTGACTATACATGGGTAAAATTCGACACGGGCGACACGGCGACACGGGGGGTTGTTAAAATCGACACGTGCGACACGGGGGGTTTAAAAATCGACGGACACGAAATTATAGGCCAGAATGTATAGGATAAAAATCGACACGGTGACACGGCACCTTAGCTAAAATCCGACATGGCGACACGGCAATAATCCTGGCTACCCATGTATAGTCACATTTTACTTTTAGATTGGTGTATTCTGTTGGCATATTGCTCCGGAAAATGTTTGGAATTCCACCTTACTCTGAGGGTTTGTGGGTGTATAGATCCAAGCAAATTTTGAAAACCCATTGTTATATGGGTTTAGGGGAATATTGCACTGGGAACACTGGGAAACACGGTTGAAATAGTCCTAACTTTGGTTCTAATTGGAATATTTAGAAAATTCTTTCAGCTTTAGAAAGCCCAGACTTTTCCTAATGCCCCTGTCGCATTTTCCTAGACCTCTGTTGCACATTTTTTGCGACAATGCGACAGTTGCCCAGCCCTGTGACTGTCGGTGCCCGGGTTGGATACCCATAACCATATAATAACAAAGGGGAACATTGTAGGACACCGTGTAGCCGTAGCCGTAGGTCAGCCTAAAGGCCGGACTCCACTAGGGCGACACAGGTACCTGCGAAACAGGGCGTTCTTTTAGGTCCTTTGTTCTCAAATAGATCGCCCTGTTTCGCCCTGTCTCGCCCTGAATGTTGCCCTGAATGTCCCTAGGAACAGGGCGACATTCAGGGCGAAACAGAGCGAAACAGGGCGATCTATTTGAGAACAAAGGGCCTAAAATAACGCCCTAGGTTTCGCAGGTACCTGTTTCGCCTTAGTGGAGTCCGGGCTTAACCAGGCAGCAAAAATGCCGAGTGACCGAGTGAGCTAGATCCAACCTGGCAAACCCGGGTGAGACAGTGTTAGCCTAAGACCCTTAGTCTAAGCCTTAGTAACTTGGCCTTAGTCTTAGAAAACCTGATCCGATCATTTTTAAACAGTTTAGAGCCTAGGGAAATGGAAAATCTGCCTGGTTGCAATCTCCCAACCCCGGCCATGAATCACCCTTCATGGTTGTAGATTAAACAATCTTCTTGATGTTGATCTAGGGCCTACTGTTTCTCCGATGTTAATTTGATATTAGAATATAATAGGATCTCTTCTATCCCGGCATGGCATGACAGACCTATCTCTGAGTTAACTATAAAGGTCATTGGACATAATAATGTAGAATAAAGGATAAAGCACACAGGGATTTCATTGCTGCATCAATTTATTGTGATATGTTCAGGTAAATAATGTATACACTGTTCATCATCAGGCTTGGTAAGATTAAGAAATAGGATATATAGCCAAACCACTCATCCAGGTAATCATGATAATTACGGGGACATTACGGAGGGACATTTACAATACATGGGTTGAGGAGTGGGGTATATTTCAGTTGATGGTAGTTTTTGATTGAGTCTGGAGTCTTGTCCTGGATAAGGCCAGCTGCTTTGAGAAGACGCTCATTGTCATTACAGAAGTCTGACAGGACCCCTGTGTCAGCAATGATGTCAGCACAATCTACAACACTATCGGTAACTGTCATGGAGGGCTTCTTCCACAGATTCTTGTTTTCATCAGACAGTACACAGTAATTGAAGGTGATAGGAGGGTCAGCTTGATCAGGGTCACACACCACGTCACCAGGAAACCTGCAGCCTGACATATTCAAACAGAATCTGTTAAGTACATGTTGCAATTAAAATCAATAATCAGCTTCATATTTATCATATGCACCCCTGTATGGAATGGGTCATTTTCTCCTTAAAAAGGGCTAGATCTAGTGGAAATCAATCCAAGAATTCCTTTGAATATTTTAGTCAGTAGCCTAGTTGATACAGAATTATATTTTTCAACTTTAGGTTATAACAATGATTATGTTGCACTTCATACAGTAGTAAATGTACACGTGAACTCATGGCCATCAATTGGCCCACCCGTGTTGGCATGATACTGTTTGCACTAGTTTAGTAAGGATCAGCAGAAATACAGGTTAGAGCCAGCCTGTTGGGCTTATTGTCATTACTTTCTGTCTCATCTTTATCCAAACTGGGGAGAACCAACCATCTACATTTACAATGATAATGGTTAATTGCACAGAGGTTCACACCTTTAGACGGTTACTTACCATTTCTGTCGAGGTAGGGAATCTTTATTGGAACATGATGACTATGCTTCTCATCATGACCATGGGAATGTCCGTAACTCCTGTGGCCGCTATTGCCCCCATAGCCTGTGTAGTCTTTTCCATGTCCACGTCCATAGCCACTGTTTCCACCGTAACCTTGGTTATGGCCTCCTCCACCATAGTTATTATACCCATAGCCACGCCCAGCATACTTGGCCTCCACGGGTTTTGTTTCCTCACTAGCGACATTGTGAAGAACCACTGGAAAAAGACACATGTTTTAAGGAGGTCTAGATGTTTCTTGAGCTAATATTCATCCCAATATTCGGAAACTTTCGGAATGCCTCATGTACCAATGACTTCTTAGATATATCACACATGTATATTATCCAATGACCTAATTATTACTGATGATTATGATGAATTTCCAGATTTTGCATTTTTAGGCATCATTATCTCATTTCGCCTTTGTTTCTGGAAGGTGTTTGTATGGAGGTTATGATGTGGACTCCACATGTTTTGTGGGCCACTACGGATCGTATCCTTCACTGGTGCCAAAGAGAGAACATCTCTCTACTAGTAGTGTAGATCAGGTATATTTGGCAGCACCAATAAATATATATAGGCCTAGTCTAGGCCTATATATATTTATTGGTGCTGCCAAATATACCTGATCTACACTACCCGGTAGTCGTACACTTTTACACCAAATATCCCCTAAAGCACTTAAATTTACAGGTTGGTAGCCTGATATAATGTGTAAGATAAACAACGTGTTTATCAAATTTAGTCACAGCAAAAGCTACATTCGTCCGCATAGAGTAGTCCAAAGTAAAGATCACAAAGAGAAAACTGGCGCTGGAACTTGACCAAGAGCCCTGCGTGATTGCGAGATTTGCTGTAGGAACTGCGGACCACAATTGGGAGAACATGACAGGGGCCAGCTGCTGGTGCCCTCTACTGTTACCATAATACATGATTAAAATGAGGCTCTCCAACATTAAAAGAAACTGAGATGGCACTCGGTTATTTTTATAATAACTGAAGCACAATAGATTCAAAGGTGCAGTCTAGACTGTTCTGCCTAATCTGGCGACACTTTTTAAAGTCTAAACCACGCACTCCCTACAGCAGAGTCAACTTGAGTGTCTTGAGTTGACTCTGTTGCTAGCAGATACATTGGCAGTCTAACATTATAGACTCTGGTACTTCCCTCAGTGTTACTGCTAACATAATACATGTGCATCTTTGTACATGGTATACATATGCCGAACCAAAATCTGATGCTAGAATTTCAAATCAAACCAATTTCGAAATATCCTATCATACAAGTCTAGATGAGAAATCTGTAAAGAAAATACATTCAGGACCAGAAGTCTAGATTTACTTACCTAGTAAGGTGAGGCACAGCGGGAATATCATGTTGACGCTGTGGTTGCTCTGATGCGGCTGCAGAGGGCCCAATGGGAACTGTGACCAAACCCTCAAACCCATCTGCTATATATAGTAGGAATGGGCGCTCAAGTTATGCAGATCTGTTGCCGCGAGCAAATCTTTGCAATGTAATAAATCCGTGATCATATCCTTAACCCTTTGAGGGTTGCATAGTGTGTCAATACAATTATGCCCTTTGTTGTTATCCTGCGTGGATGCAGCACTGGCAAGTATTTTGCCAGTGCTGCATTTATGCATCACACCATCCCTCAAGGTATCAACCCCATAGGGTCGGGAATATGCTTGGATGCAGCCTTGGCGAGTTACTCACCAGGGCTGCATTCATGGGTAAGCACATTAAATCGTCCTTCGACCCTGTAAATGTTTAATATAATGGGTTGGGCTCTGCCTGAGGCGACGACTCAAACTTTTAGGGCTTCATAAATATGCATGAAGCACATGAACAAGTGTAGGGTTGCTCCTGTGTCTGTGTATACATGTACCTGTTCCTACGACAATACAAGTAAATAAATTCAAGTAATTGCATTTAGACGTACGGATGAATCAAGGCCTGGCGGTATCATACTCCATCAGAGAACGCCATCGATTTTCCCTCATTTATGTTAAAATGGTGTCAAAATCGATCTGATAAGGTCCCAAGGGTGGAACAGAATCCCAATCAGCTAATTCGGGGCAAGTTATATACATTACATAATGCCCCATGTAGCATGGGAGTTGTCATCTGAAGTTGTAAAATCGGTTGTTAAATAGTTGTGTTGCATTCTTAGGGTATGGATTATGCTTGGATGCAATACATAAAGTTCCCTTTTGTGGACACAATATCACAGCAATATAATTATAATGAGGAATGCTGAAGCAGATTTACCCATCATAGTCAAAACCTCTGCTGATATGCCGCATAGGAAATGATATTGCTACTTGTACAACCGAAATCAGTTTGATACCGGGTTTCAATTATGCCCTTTTTAATTAGATTATGTGTATCGAGAAAATCTTTTAATTGTATTCCACATTTCCCTTGAGTTTTGAGTTATCTTGAGCATGGAAAGTTACTTTTCTTTCAATCATAATTCTACTTTTTATGATGCAGTTATTGATATCTAACACAAGTAATAGAACATATTAGGACCCCCAATGTAATAATACGTGAATCATTTAGGATGCAAGGTGTGTGCATCCAATGTAAAAAGGATTCAATACTCACACCCACGATTTTGAGTAGAATCATGCTATGTCATATAATATATTACAGTATTATGAGTTCATCATCTTCTCTATCTGTGAAATTTCCTTCTTATCCCACTGGGAATCGCGATAGAAATCGGTGGTCGACATTATTTATCAACATTTTGGCTTACAAATGGATAGTGCATACAGTATCCAGGTATAATTATTACCAGATAGACCTGTAATTAGTTCCGATGGTGTCCACTCGGTGACGGGTGATGTCACCACCCAGCCAACACACCCTAGTGGGCCCTAGATGGGTCACAGATGGGCTGCCTTATGGGGCCCATATGGGCCGCCCATCTGGGGCCCGCTTCGTTTTGACCAGGGCTATCAGGTGGGGCCCAGAAGGGCTTGCCCAGGTTTGAAGTGGGCTGGCCCTGTTCAGATCTAAGTGGGACCCAGGTGGGCTCCTTTATTTGGAGAACACGTAATTGGGGGTGGGGGAGGGGTCTGGGGGCTGGGGGGACAGACACAACATTTTCTTTAGCTATAAGCTTAGTTGTTATGTAGTTGATGACCATACATATTAAGAGCAGTTACCAACAAGTATTCAAGTGGGTCAATTAATTTATCTGCATTTAGTGTCAACTCTTCCCTTTATTTAAGGAGGAGAAGCAAAATGCATCCTTTGACTAACTACAACTCTGATCACATTGGGTGACACAGTCAGAGTTCCTGTGAGTCTGATAGTGATACCTGAGGGAGCCTTGTGGGATTATGTACTATGATCATATCCTGGGGAAAGGTGTCAGTATCAGAATGCTCCTCATTTCTCTATTTGTATGCAAACTTGTGTGGACAATTTCATATAATATGAACGTGATGTGAAAACTGTACCATTTCAATGGTTTTAAAGGAATTGTGAATTTATGGCTCATTGTAATAAAGACAAGAAAATGTCTATAGGATATCAAATCCCATGTACTCTCAATGATGACATCTAGTGGTAAGCTCAAGAACAATACTTGCCCACTTAGCCCAGGCCCAGCCCAGGTGAAACCCACTCTTTTGGGGAAAGGTCTTTGAAACATAATCATGAAAGTTGTGTTGGTAGAATTAGCCCAGAAAGTGAAGTTGGTGGGTTGGCCCACATGGGGCCCACCTGGCAGCCCACACCAAGCCCATGGAAAACCCATGCAGACCTCAGCCCGCTTAGCCCAGCTCTAGCCCAGGTGAAACCCAGGTAGACAACATAGCATGAGAAAAATAATTTGAACTTGCATTTTCTAGAAAAAAGGGACAAGTGAGGATAAATTAAAATATCTGCAATGCAAGAAATCCATGAACAACTAAGTTCAGTACATGGGCTCAGCCCACCTGGGCCCTATCTGGCTGCCCATGCTGAGCCCATGGGAAACCCAGGGATACCTTTGCCAAGTTTGCCCATTTCCAACCCAGATGAAACCCACTTTTACAAAAACGCATATAATGTCAATTTAAAATGTAAATTAATCAAATATTTTCAGAAAAGAGTATGAATTGAAGGATTTGCAGTGAAAACATGACATGTTGATATTCTGGGCTGAGCCCAGATGGGCCCCATCTGGAAGCCCAGGCAATTACCAGTTAATACCCAGATATGGGCTAGCCCATGGTGCCCAGAGACACGCCCATATGGGGCCCATTTGGGTGTGTTGGCTGGGCATCGCACTCACCTGTATAACTGGGTTAAGTCTATCCGTAATCTGGCTAAATGGATGTGGGGGCAATCATTTACTGTGACACTCACTATGGAAAAACATTAGAACCATGATTGTATCCTTCAAGATCTATATAACTACAAAAACAACAAGACCCTAAGGACACTGTCCCTACGCCCTGCTACTAGTACTCTAGCTCCCAAATCCTTCTGAAGGAAGGCTGTGGTAACAGCCTAAAGGGACTTGATGTGCATTTAGCCTACATCGCATCTCAATCCACTGACGAACTGTTTAATGATTTGGATTTCCTTTATGTATTTGCTATTTACTGTGTTGAATACCTACCATCTTTGCAACTTCACCAAAATAAAAACAGCAATGCTACAACTGTTTCAGATAGTAATAATAACATTATGAACTGTCATTCTGGTGTTGTGAATTTGTCAGATCATCTGCTAACTGATGGAGAATTTAGCCTCCTACAGAAAGGCCTAACTTTTGTTTTGTATCCCAGGCCCCCCTGACCCGGGCCTCCTCTTTGAAGACCTAGCAAAATT
This sequence comes from Harmothoe impar, assembly GCA_947462335.1. Taxonomy (NCBI): domain Eukaryota; kingdom Metazoa; phylum Annelida; class Polychaeta; order Phyllodocida; family Polynoidae; genus Harmothoe; species Harmothoe impar. Next base: position 29,838,050 of record OX381716.1, on the reverse strand, counting down.
CCACTTAAGTATCAAAAGAGAAATTGCCATGGCTAAATTTGGAAACGAAGAACAAATAACACCTGACCCCGATTTAAATTGTATTCAACCACCTTTCTATAATCGGAAATTTAAGAACCCCTCTCAGTGGAAACCCGCTGGCCCAGCAGTCTTGGAACACATGTGCCTACTAAACCAGGCACAACTAGAAAATGAACTTATCACCCCCTATCATTGCTCAAATATAACACCAGCAACGTTCTTTAACTTTAAATGAAGACATAATCATTGAGAAGGCTGACAAAGGATCTGCTGTAGTGATCCAAAACCGATCTGATTATATTAAAGAAGGTCTGAAACAACTAAATGATAGAAAATTCTACCGTATGCAAGATTATGATCTAACTAAATTCCATCATAAACTTATTAAAACCAAAGTCTCGGAATAACTCACTAACGGTGAGATTGATGAGAGAGTGGCGGACTACTATTTAAATACTCCCCGACCCTCGAACCCCCAACCTATACCTCTTACCTAAAATTCATAAGAATATTATACCCCCTCCCGGCAGACCCATAGTATCTGCAAACGGCTGTCCAACTGAACGAATCTCTCAGTTAGTTGATTATTTTCTACAACCCCTAATCTCAAATTTACCCTCTTTCCTGAGAGACAGCACTGATTTTCTAAACCAACTAAATGAATTAGAAATCCCACCTGGAGCCATCCTAGCCTCCCTGGATGTTACAAGCCTATCTACCAATATCCCCACCCCAGAAGGACTACAAGCCGTAGGCAGATCCTTGTTGATTAATAGACACCCAAATGAAAACCCCACTAACCACTCACTTTGCAATCTATTAAAACTAGTCCTAACTTGTGTAGGGGCATGATATTACATATTAATCTCATACACTGTATTTCCGGGTAACGTCTGTTTACTCGGCTTCTCTACCTGGAGCTAGTGCACACAGTTCCCGGGAGAGGGCGCAGGTCCTCTCCAGGTTACCGTGTGCCGCTCTCAGGTGGGCTGCCGACCCACCCACCTGGCCACGTGACCTAAGAGCCGGTGATTATATAAGACCCGTGTGTTTACCTGGAAGGCAGTCAGTGCAGGCCCGACTGACGATAGACTTCACTATGTCCAACCGTGCGGACAGAGTTGTATACTAAGACTATACTGACCGTTTCCTATATTCATAGAGAAACCTGATTACCTGTGTGTATTGATTTTACACCGATCGTTCCCCTGTGGAGGAACCGAAGTTGTTTTTATAATAAAGACTGATATTCTCGCACCTGGAAACTGCCGTTCTCGTTGTTCCTTAAACTAGAATAACTACGAACCGCCACAGTAGTGTAGGGGCACGATGTCCGGGTGTGTCTCCCCGCAGGGGGTGCCATAACCGGAAGTCATTGTGCATTGTGCCCTATATGTCCAAGGGACTTGTCATTGCAATCCAGTAACGTAGGGAGCGGAGAGTAGTCAGACACGGGTTGGTAGTGTAACGGTTAGCACGCTTGTCACCGGTGCGAGAGGTCTGTGGTTCGATTCCCGGCCGATCCAATGACTAAGTTTTCCGCGACCTCTACACTGGTGGATCGGCCGGGATTCGGTAACTGTGTTGGCTGGATTGCATGACAGAGTGATATGCTTCAACTGGCTGGGGACCCCTCATAGCGCCGCAAAATGTCGGGCACCGCTCTACCCTAGCCAGGTGGGTGGTGTTCGCGGGGTGGGGTAGCCTGGCCGCCCTGCAACATGTCGGGCACTGCTTTCACTTGGGTGGTGTTCGCAGGGATGGTACGTTGAAGCTGGTAGGGAGGAGTGTAGGGGCACGATGTCCGGGTGTGTCTCCCCGCAGCGGGTGCCATAACCGGAAGTCATTGTGCATCGTGCCCTATATGTCCAAGGGACTTGTCATTGCAATCCAGTAACGTAGGGAGCAGAGAGTAGTCAGACACGGGTTGGTAGTGTAACGGTTAGCACGCTTGTCACCGGTGCGAGAGGTCTGTGGTTCGATTCCCGGCCGATCCAATGACTAAGTTTTCCGCGACCTCTACACTTGCAACAATTTCGAGTTTGATGACAAACATTTTCTACAAATCAGTGGCACCGTCATGGGTACCATAGTTGCTCTTTCATACACCAACATTTACATGGGCTATTTCGAGCATCAATATGTCTATACATACCGGCTCCAGCCACTTATATGGCATAGATTTATTGACGACATATTCATCATATAGACACATTTTTAGGTTTATTAATCATTTATTGTCTCATTTAACAAAATATAGTACAGTTACATAGAGAATCCATGTCCATCCATAGGTTTGTGAATGATACCAACAAATTCAATATAGGACGAGTCCATAAGACAGTATGTGTGCTGATCAGGGTAACAAGTTCACTGGGCGGATGGGCAATTATGGATACAGTTAGACTTGTATTAGAGTGACAACAAAATGAAAGGCATTGCCTTCATCCCTACTCAGTCTGAGTATTGGGTTGCTATTCTGGCATTGCCCTTTGACCGATGGTCGCTGTGTGGTTCGCTTATATTGGTAGGCTGGAGCTATGGTTAAGTTCCAGTTTGTGGGGAGGGGGGTGTGGTTGTTTAAGCCACAATTAATTTTCTAATTTACTTAGCATAGGACTTATTTACTTGGTGAATTCATCAAAAGGGGGATTGGTGTTCATGGTTTTGACTTGGAAAAAGGTATTTTGTGTCATGAACCCCTAGTTTAGCGGAATAAGTGCTTTGAGCACTTCCCTGCTTTGGGCTTTGAATATATTAATATCCTCAGCATTCCTTCTATTTGGAGGTAGGGCGTTCCAACACAGCGCACCATGGTATCCTACACTTCGGTCAAAGGAGGCACAATGAGAGCGAGTAACTTTAACTAGTGGGCCTGTATGGGCACGGGTGGCTATTGTACGTTGGTCAACGTAATTGGAATCACGTGAACGTTTATACATAAAATTCAATAAATGAACATGTCTACGAGAAGACAACATGGGCATTTGGGCATTATAATGTACCAAATCAGTGTTTGTCATTCTATCCAACTTTAAACATATTTTGAGACATCTATTTTGGTCTACCTGTAGTTTAGCAATGTAGCCAATATTAGCATTCATGTATAAGATGTCTGCATAATCTAGGTAGGGTAGTATGGTGGTCTTGTAAATACCGAGAGCCATTTTCTCCGTTAGGAAATCTCTTAAACATGCTAGTTGGTAAGTCTTATAGGAGACAGTACTATGAACATAATTAATATGTTTTTCAAAGGTCAAGTTTGTGTCGAGAATGACTCCTAGGTACTTGTAAGAGCTAACCACTTGGAGTACTTCACCATTCATTTCCAGTCCTAGATCAAGCGTTTTAGGATGGTTGTTGGAGGCAGTAAACACCATAGCTTTGGTTTTAGTAACATTAACAGACAACTTATTCTGTATACACCATGTATAATAATTCTCCAAATCCTGTTGAAGCAGATCTTTAGCCACTTGTCTAATATTATTACTGAGGTGTATTACAGTATCATCTGCATATAGGCGGACAGAACTATGTTTAACACATTTTGTCATGTCGTTCACATATAAAAGAAATAATAGCGGGCCCAATATGGAACCCTGGGGGACACCGCAGACCACAGGCAACATACTAGAGGTGACACCATTTGCATTAACCACTTGTCTTCTGTTACTTAACCCTTACGTGCCCAGAACTCCAAAAGTGCGCGCTTTTACAACTAAATATCTTCAACAGAGCACCCTAGGGGCTATAGTAGTCAAATCAGGATGATTCTAGAGGCAAATGAAGCGCAATTACATAAGCTTTCTAACGGTACTAATTACTCTATGACCAGGTAAAATGGATATCGATGGTATGTATAAATAGGAAATATAATAAGTTAGAAATGGCCTAAAAATCAGTGAAAATGCGCGCATTGGACACAGGGAGTTAAAAGAAATTTTTTTTAAATGTTTTTTTCAGGAGATTCCAACTAAATTGGTGATATTCTTTCACTTTCAATTATATATGCCCTCATTCGGAATAGCAAAAGCATGTTTACCATGCCAAATCAGTCTATTCCAAACTAAAAGGGCCCTTTTTGCAAATATTGACCGTTTTAACCATATTGTCTAATATTAGGAAAATAGTGTTTCTGGTTGCCATGGTAACCAGAAATATGACGTTTGCCCTCATTCTTCCATACATGGTTTGAAAGTGTGTTCCATTAGCTTTCAGAAAATATAATATAAAACATATCTCAGCACAACATATTGAACTGTTACACAATTCAGAAAATGATCTTGTGAAAACTCACTTTGTCAAAATAGTTCTGGGCACGAAAGGGTTAAGTAGCTGTAAAACCAATTTAGGTTTGACAGTCTAATGCCATATCTCTCCAGTTTAGCAAGTAGTATACTGTGGTCCACAGTGTCAAAGGCCTTTCTTAAATCTATAAAGACCACGACGGTCTCAAGAGTAAATGGCCTAAATGAACTCCTAATGTTTGTGACATACCTAAACTCATGTCACGAGACAATCAAGTTCACCTTGGAACATTCACTCTCATGACTTGTCAATGACCAAAATCGGTTACAAGGAAGGTTGGTTACAACGAGCAAATTTGCCTTGCCAAAAGGTGCTCCTTATAATGAGATTTTACTGTATTTACTATACTCTTCAGAACGCCCACGACATGTGCTAAAAGGGATACCATATTCACAATTCCTATGCATATGCCGCACCTGCTCGTCAATATCTGAATTTAGACGCAATGCTCTAATGCTCTGCAGCCACTTCCTCCATAGGGGTTACCCGAAAGACCTAATCTTCAAGGCCATAATCAAGGCCAAAGTACAAGACAGACCTGATCTCTTATTGGTCAATGAAAGGCCCACTGATAAAGAAAAGGCTTTATACTGCATTGCCACTTACAACCCAGCAAATCCCCCCCTACAATCAATAATTAAGCTGCACTGGGACCAACTACTAAAATCTAAATTAACTTGAGTGTACCATAATGCAAAACTTATTTTCGGTAAACGTAAGAGCAAATCACAAAGTGATGAGCTAGTAAGAGCCTCTGCAAGCTCTCAACCTAATCGGGCCACCCAACCACACATTTTACGTTTCCCTTGCAAAATGCGCAACAATCGGCTGGGTTGCAATTACTGCCCCCAAACTGACCATAGTTACGTCACCTCCAATGTCACTGGCAAAAAATACCGTACACTAATGAACATCATATGCCAAACAGCCAACATAGTTTATTTACTCACTTGTCAAAGATGTAAGATACAATTTGTTAGACAGACAGAACAAGCACTTCTAGAACGGATGAAAGGACACAGATTTGACATCATGTCACCTTTAGGACAAGACACAACTGTGTCCCGACAGTATAATTCCTGTATAAGTGCATCAGACCCCATCCTAAGTTGGACAAACGGCCCTAGAATAAGCATCCTAAGCTTCATCAAAAGCTCCCCCACCTCAACTGAAGGAGCTGCAGAAAGGAACCAAGTGGAGAGAAGATGGATGCATCGTTTATGCACCATAACTCCGAAAGGGCTTAATCTCATAGATTAAACTATGGTCCAGTTGCCAGGGAGGAATTATCCTTGCAACCTTGCAATAAAACCCCCCGAAGAGGTTATGACTGATTTGGGTACAGGAAGTCATATACTTTCAGAATCTTGACGATGCCCGGCTGGCATCGTTGAGCGTTTTCCGAAATTCAAGATGGCGTCCAAGATGGCTGACGAAAATGTTTAAAGTCATAAATCAGTCAATTCTTACGTGATTTGCATGTGTAATACCTCTAAATTGGGGTTCTTGGGCATGCATGATTGATTAAAAGAGTCAAAAAGTCATTTGAGTAGGTATCCATGGTGATAGCGTGTTTCCATAGCAACCAGCATGCCGATTCTAATACAAAATATATATTGTTTTAAGAAGTTTGTCATTTCTCAACACCTACACTCATGTAATATCTCAAATTAAAGGTCACATTGAGATACATCATTTTAACATAGTTTTAGAGTTGTCACAGGTCCTAGGTAACCATGGCAACCAGAAATCACCAACAATAGTGCCTAATGATTGATGCCGAAACATCATCATCCTTACTGATAACTGCGATTGCATAACAGAACAACCAACATGGCCACCAGATAATGATTCTCTGCTTGATGTCAAAAAGTCATTTGAGTGGTTATCTATGGAGATGGGTCAATTCCCTAGCAACCAATATGCTTATATGCAGAAAGTTTCGATTTCATGTTATGATTTTTACCAAATGTGCACTTTTTATCATAGATCTTAAAAACTCACATCTTTTAACATGTTATTAATTGCTGCTGCTACTATGGTAACTAAAAATAATTTTCTGCTGTACATACTGAATCTGGGACCTGCTGGCAAGCCTCCTGACTATGAGGTGATGACAAGTAATATTAGTAGTGTCCAGTGGCGTAGGAAAAGGGGGGGCCAGGGGGGCCCAGGCCCCCCCAATCACCGAGGAGCGGGGGCCTGAATATGTTTGGGCCCCCCCAAAATTTGTCAAGACATTTAATATAATACACACAATTTTCAATCCTTACCTCTCCCACAATAGAGAAAGTGGGTGCAGAGGGGACTGGGCCCCCAAATCATAACTAAAAGTGGGCTCAAATACTACTTTTCTTTACATTCTAATATAAGTGTGTATATGATGCATCATGCATAAAAACCGATACTTAAAGCTGGTTGGATTGGGCCCCCCTGGGTCCCCCCAATGAAGATTTGCTTCCTACGCCTCTAGGTGTCTATAAGATGCATCCTCAGAGCTCCCATAAATCTATGATGTTTACAACAGTCATTAAAGCAGCTCATACCCTGCCAGTCCTCCCATAGTGCACTCATTATTAGCCAGCCCCTTTGTCATCCTGGCTGCCCCTTTGTTGGCCTGGCCAGCCCCTTTATGGGCCTGGCCAGCTAGTGAATGATGCAGTATAGCTGTTCAATATCAACAATACGCAAACATATGAACATGCAGATGTATATCATTACTATGTAATAACTCCAGTCTGCTGACATTCCTTATACAGATACAAAATGTATAATGCTATAACAGTTTGTAACTTTTTGCTTGATGGTTAGCTTAGTAGCACACAATAATGGCTTCAGTCACTATCTCACTGAATACTACGACCAATACTACAATCAATATGGTCATCTACAATGGCTCCCTCCTCCAGATTGTCCACCATAGCGTCATTTGGATGGGACACTAAGGATGTAAATCAATGATCTGACATTTCCACATATCTGTGCAGTTCAATCAAGCATGATCATCAGCAAGTAACATTTCCATGAACAGCATGGGTCTGAGGAAGAACAGTTACAGCAAAGCATTTTGAGGATAGTTGATGGAGGAATATGAATCACATTTGGCAATGGTGTGGGGATGACACACTTCATTGCTGTATGCAAAGACCAGTCAAATAGCAGAGGGTCTTGTTCTGGATGTTCTGAAGACATAGCACCCCCTCAGGTTAGCAGAATAAAGACACCGGTGTCATAAGAAATGACATGTATTCTTTGATATTACTACACAGATGTCATAGCTTGATTCGTCATGATTGCATTGGCTTGTTCATTTGTGATGCTTGATCATGTAGCTGTATTCTCCTGATCAAAGAGGAGTCTTTGAATTTCTCAGTTCTTGAGAATCAAGATCGATAGAGCCTGATTAGTTCCAATTGATCCATTGACACTTCTGTGTCAACTGAATCTGCCTCCCTTATCTATGACCTTTTCCAGTTCACAGCCATGGCAGTAACTTGTCAATGAAACCATCAGAAAGCTTTCTCATGTAAGGCTGAATGCCCCTTTTGATGCTTGAGGTGTACATGGCTATTGATATTCTCATGTAGCTTGTTTCTGTCCTTTTCATATTTTGTTATATGGGCCTGGATTTATTCCTTGTGTATGTTGGCAACAGTGTATCATTGCTCCCTAAATCTCTTATAGTGCTTAACAGCTAGCTGCAAACAGCAGGATCAGTGCCAACTAGTTTGTGACATTCTCATTTGAGTTATGTTAGTCAGTACAAACCACACTGCATTGGAACTGATGGGTCGCATGGTGTGCTTGCCCTGGATCAACTTTTCCTCAGTTAATTCTGGCAACAACTTCAACGTGTACATGTGGTGATTTTGGAGTAAGAGGCCTGTTGCTCACTATGGTCAGGCCAGTAAAAGTTGGTGGAAAGGGAGGTTAGGGGGTCAGATTATGGTGGTTACCATGGATGATGAAAGGTTGCAGACACAGGGTATTTTGATTGCAGAGACTGACCAGAGAGACATAGTGCCTAAAAGCGTGTGGGAGTGGTAATTTGAACTACCTCTATGTCAATCATTATGGATTATTGTTGTTGATTTCCAGTTGTCATGGTCAGATTTGAATGATTGATCGATTTGTTTAATGTCCAGACGTACATCAAGTACCTCACGGGACATATCTCAAGTTAGCAAGGTAGCCTTCCACAAATAGTAGTAGTGTTGCCTTGCAGTGAGACAGATATTTATATGCTGCTTGCCTAATACAGAAGTGACTGCATCTATGGATGATAGAATGCATGAAATCAATGACCACATCTATGAGGTGAGGGAGAAAACCGCTACGTACCATGCTCTTTTCAGAGGAGAGCAAGCGTTCTTTTATTTCATGGTCCTACATACCTGGGCTAGTACTATAGTAGGCAGGACCAGACAAACCATAGCTTTTGATATCTCACACATGGTTCTCTGAGGAAAGATCACAAGAAAGACCACCAGCAAGTTATTCTACTCCTTCATGGCCCCATCATGGAGGTCCCCACTAACACAGGGGGAAGTTGTCATGGTTACCCAGTACCCAAGACAACTGTGGAAACATATTAAAATCATGCATCTCAGTGAGACATTTACTTTGAGATATCACATGACCATATCATGTTAAGAAAAGACAATTTCCTCAATACAAAATATATTGTGAGCAAAAATCATGTTTTGAGATAAAATGTTGGTTGCTATGGAAATGATGCATCCCCATGGATACCCACTCAAATGACTTTTTGATATTGAGAACAGAGTATATTGTGGCCATGTTGGTTGTTCTGTTATGCAATCGCAGTTATCAGTAAGGATGATGATGTTTCGGCATCAATCATTAGGCACTATTGTTGGTGATTTCTGGTTGCCATGGTTACCTAGGACCTGTGACAACTCTAAAACTATGTTAAAATGATGTATCTCAATGAGACCTTTAATTTGAGATATTACATGAGTGTAGGTGTTGAGAAATGACAAACTTCTTAAAACAATATATATTTTGTATTAGAATCGGCATGCTGGTTGCTATGGAAACACGCTATCACCATGGATACCTACTCAAATGACTTTTTGACTCTTTTAATCAATCATGCATGCCCAAGAACCCCAATTTAGAGGTATTACACATGCAAATCACGTAAGAATTGACTGATTTATGACTTTAAACATTTTCGTCAGCCATCTTGGACGCCATCTTGAATTTCGGAAAACGCTCAACGATGCCAGCCGGGCATTGTCAAGATTCTGAAAGTATATGACTTCCTGTACCCAAATCAGTCATAACCTCTTCGGGGGGTTTTTATGCAAGGTTTTCAAGCTGGCAACTGGACTATACTAGTACATGGCCATCCAAGCAAAAACAACCGTCCAATAATGAAAAACTATGCTTTCCTGCTTGACCTGCCAATGTACCCTTGGAATTACACAACACTAATGTTGTCCTACCACCACTACACCACTGCCATTGTATGTTCATCAAGCAGACCCATTATGAGGGATTAGAGCTGCCCCTTTAGGTAATAAACCCCATGGGATCACACCCCCCCAGTCAATCGCCTCTTAGGTTTTTTTTTAGGTTGCCAATTTAATGGCAACCGCTCAGCATACTCACCCAACCCTAAATATATATGGCACTTTAAACTAGCATATTTCTAAAATTTATTCTCCCTCAGATACAACCCTTAGGAACACTGTCATTTTAATAACCCTAATAAGTCAATTTCATTGGCCATTTATTAACATTGCTCCTACGAATAATAACAAAGCACATCTAATTATCCACCTAACATGCATATTTTTGTGCTGCATATCACGCCTGATGAGACACTAAGCTTGAAACCACACATCTCCATTTCTCTAAAATAGAAATGAAAGTGTATCTGTGTAAACTGGCCCTAGAACTCAGCTGTGAGATCTATCTAAACCCAGCTGTGACACTCTCCAAGCAGCTTTCAGGATGATTGACTGTGATTGGTCTAGAGCCAGCATCCAGGACGAGGCTCTGCCTTCTGATTGGCTGAAGCCCTGTTGCTATAGTTTACTTCAGTGGATGCAATCAGCTTCAAAGCTCACTTGTGGTAGCGTAACAGACGAGACAGTATCCAATACCGTTCTCCTGTTGTTAGAAAGTGATCTCTCCCTTATGAACGTTGATCAATGTTCACTGAAGGTTACCTGGTCAAATGTTTGTTTCCAAACTATTTCCCAACATTAAAACAACGTTTACCAAATTACATTTTCCTTGAAACTTGAATGTTGATCAATGTTCACTAAACGTTTCTTGTTATTTTAGTATACTTAATCCAGTTAAGTCAAGCATGTGATAAATCTGGGATCGACTTGAAAGAAAACGGTTTATTCAGGGCAGATGGATAGAAATGAGACGAAAAAGTTAATGGATGTTTTTAAGACTTTATTAAGAATTTTACTCTTTTATACACCTGTCCGAAATAATTCTCTTCTTCCAAGCCGGTCATAGTTTGCACCTGGTCCTAGATTGTACCTGGTCATAGACTTGAACTATTAGTAACTAGATTGTTTGTTGTTCCCACATATTAGTTGTTGGATATATAAGCCCATGTGTCATTATAATTGAAGTTGCAGTGTATTGATAATGATGGGGATGCTTTGGCTAACTGAGATGGTAGAGAACTCCTCACTTGGCAGATCTTTGAGACCCATAGTTCAGGATAGGTCCCAACAGATCAGTGAGAAGTCAGCAATATTGGACAGCCCTTTATTTCACTTGATTAAACAACAGTGATAAGCCCATGCAGTAAGGTTGACCAGTATCTCCAATTCAGTCCAACAATGTGATAAGAGCCAGTGTACATCAATCATACAATGCATATACCGTGTTCAGTCAATCATGTCTCAGTCATTAGTCAGTTGTATACTGTCCACTATACACCCTGTCAGTTCTAGATAACAATACAGTCACAAAGCATCAATGTCATTGTATTAGAATAGCGGGCAGGTAAGTTCAGAATGTTTGTTTGATAAACCCATAGATTGAATCTTAACTGACTTGGCCAGGTGAGGACCTAAACATCATTGATCAATAAAGTAAGAGTTATAATCAAGGTTTAGGCAGACATCATTGTGTGCATGCACGTGGTAAGGTGATCAAAACCCTACAATAGGTCAAGCTTAACAGTATAACAATGGCTCGATGCCAGCATAATTAATACCGGCATCAGTGTTAATTTAACTTCACTGAATCACAATATTAAGAAATATTAAGAGATCAAGAGTTCATTATACCACAGTTAGGCTATGTGAGAAACCAAATATTATATGGCAAGATATAGTTCAAAGGATGCATTAAAATTGCATATGTTCAGTTCAGTTCATCAAATCAATGTTTATAGGTTCACCAGTGTAATGTAGAAAAGTCAAGATGGATACTACCATAGGTTACGCAGTGTCCAGTGTCTATACTCCAGTACTGATCACAAGTTAATCCATAATTGTGCACAAACAGTGTCTGCAAAGAACATAAGGCTGATGGTGATCCTTTCTAGCCTATATCCCCAACAGTCACTGTGGATAGTCCATGTTGTACTGTTCTAGGAGGTGCAAAGTTTGAGGTGGATTGCAGCCTTAACAGCAGTATAGTTGTACGGAGTAACTATGTCCGTTGAGTTATGTATAAGTAGTCCAACTCCAATGGTGTCTTGACTGGAGTTAATGTCTGAGCCAGAACACCAACTACGCAAAGTTCCCATCACAACTGCTCAGTGCAGTAGATGATAGATCCACATAGGCTATGCTGTTAGATCTTTAGCTTGTCTAAGCACAGCAGTCCGGCACAGCCAGGTCGAAATGTGGTTATTATACATAAATATCTCCAACTGCAGACTCTGCCGCAGTGCATAGAGATAGATATCCACAACCACCCGAAGCTCTACAGCTCCAACGCGAAAGTACCCATGTGAGTGTGGTCTGCACCGTTCTGGCTACCTACATACCGCGCACTTGCATACATACTCCGCCCAGCGGGGTACGTCATCCCTCGCTAGTGCGCAGGACGAGGACGCCTGTTGAGCTAGGACTTCCAGGGTGCTTATTAGGCATAGCGTCCCTACTCTGTACAGCGTCCCTGGATGGGCCTATTCTTGGTGGCCCGCCTTGGCCAGTTATCCGATCCACACCTCCGCCGATCCTGGTCTCTCACATGAACTCAGACTGGGCCCCCACAGTATCCATGCACTGGCCCATCCTACTATTCCTTATTTAATGTTTATTCTATATTTCACATTTTGCCATATACTCAAATACCAAACATATCCACCTAGTAGCGTATTATTTCTACCTTCCACCAGAACCCATTCATGCACCCGGTCTAGTTATTCATGGCTCTTATCACAATCACACGTATGCTTTACCAATAAACATGCCTACATTATTATTGACACAATATCATTCACTGCTCATATTATTTCTTTCTATCCCAACCTATTCTGGTCACTCCATCAGCACAAGCTTTCAACTTGGATTGATTTGGTGAGACACCACCTGTGCTGACAGATAACACCTACACTGTTTCATATTAGACACATTATGTATTCTGTGTCAACAGATAGCCTCCTACTTCTTTCAGAAAGAATTAACTTTAAATAAATGGTATGAAACTTCATCCTCTTGTTATCGCCTTCCATTGCCATAAAAAAGACTTGTGTCAGAGTCAACTAAAGTGATAGAGAATGAATAATAAATCACATCAATTGATTGCTGCATTTATTTATTGTGATAAATTTAAGTAAATACTATATTATATTAATCAAAAGATATTTCATCATTTATTGCAATGTACCTGCTAATATACCAAGCTGCTACTAGAATACCTAAGGCGCGAGAATACATGGGTTGAGAAAAGGGACATATTTCTGTTGATGGTAGTTTTTGTACTCTTCTGGAACCTTGTCCTGGATAAGGCCAGCTGCCTTAAGGACACGTTCGTTGTCATTACAGAAGTCTCTCAGGACCGCGGTGCCGGCTACAGTATCAGCACAATTTATGGGGGCTGCGGTAATTGTCATGGTGGGCTTCTTCCACAGATTCTTGCTTTCATCTGCTAGAATACAGTAATTGAAGGTGATAACGGGGTCATCAGTCGAAGCTGTATCACACACCACATCGCCAGGGAATCTGCAGCCTGATTAAACAAAAACAGTCAAGTAAGTATAAGTTCAACTTAAAATATGCCAGCTTTGCAGACATCACCCACAACCCTCAATGAAATGGAGCATTTTTTCCTGGCTCCAATGAAAAACATATCAAGTATTACTACTGACATTTCAGCCATTAAACTAGTTAAGGGGCAGAATCCTTGTTTAAAAGGTATTTTGCTTCTCTTTTTACTGGGCAGAGAGCAATGATGTAAAGAAAATAAAAAAAGTTTGTTCAACAGATGAATCCAGGCTAGATAAACAAGTTTTCAAGTTCATCTTTAAATAAAATTAGCTTCAACTATTACAATGACTTTTTAAACTACCCACTGAAGCAAATGTGTACTTGGCTTAATGGTTGTAAGTCCATTTGTGTTGGAGAATATCTGTTTGAGTCTCAGTTATTGAGCTTAGTGACAGTATCTTCTGTCTGATCTTTAGCCAATCTACTTGTATAGTGATGATTACTTAATTAACCTGGTGAGGTATAACAAAAATGATACAGGAGATTAAAAATTACAGAGGGTTACTTACCATTTCTGTCAAGGTAGGGGATCTTAATAGGAACATGCTTCTCTCCATGACCATGGGAATGTGCATAGCTACTGCTGCCACTGTGGCCTCCGTACCCTCCATGGCCTCCATAACCTATGTGATCATGTCCTTTTCCATAGCCATTATTCCTACTGTAACCCTGGTTATGGCCTCCTCCACTGTTGTAGTCATCATACCCATAACCACGTCCAGCATACTTGGCCATAGGTGCCTTTTGGATCATTTCGGCCTTCTGACTTTTTGCTTCTTCACTGGTGACATGTTGGAGAACCACTGAAAGAAAGACATACTTTTACATTTTGGACAGGTCTAGAGTTTTTTTTAGCTAATGAAAGAGTAATATCTATGTAAATATCTAGAATCTGTCTGCTTGCCTCATGCATGGTTATCCGTCTGATATCACACATGTCCATTGTTCAATAATTCAATTATTACTGCTATTACACTGTAAAACTTATCCATTGATATTACGTAGAATAAGTGTTAAATTTGATGGTGTATCACCGTAATTGTGATTCACATTGAAACAGTGTAAAACTCATTACTTTTACATTGAACATCTGTAAAGTTTACAGTATGGTGAAACAGCATCTTTTCATTTACGGTGAATCTTACGTAAGAGGTTTGCCCACCAGGTGGCAGCTTGGTACTATGGGAGGCGTTAGTTAGCGTCATTTTAAAACATATTTAAATGTGTTAAATTCATAAAAAAAATATCCAATTATCTCATTAATCAGATTATCAATATTGAAGCCTTTGTTTTTACAGTGTTATTTTTTTATATTAATCTCAAACTTACGAGCATGGGAGGAAGGGGGGGGGCATGACATTTAGGGAGGGCATAATACGTATTAGACAGATTGAGCCCTTCTGGAAAGGATGTGATTCAGCCTGACATGTCGGAATTGAGATGACCTTTTCCCATTCCACCAAAACATCACTTATAAAGAACATCATCACACAAAATGTCAAAAGAGAATGGTATTGGAATTTGTTACAACACTCGAACATGAAACAATTGTCTAAAAGATGAACTATGGTAATTGGTTCCTGTGTAGCTATCTAGCCCTGTCCCACTGTACTCAAGAAATCATTGAGCCATCTCTACTTAATTGTCTTTAATCCAGACAATAAAAGTAATTTTTAAAGTGTATCTCACACCCCAATCTACCTTTCTAATGTACTGTTCCTGACAGTGGCAGCAATGGTGGTAGAGTGACCTGTTGATATGGATATGACCAAAGATTCTGATCCTCCTCTTAAAGAAGGATGACTGGAGGTTGACTGTGTTCATGCACCATTATCAGACATCCAGACTCTAATATGTTTGTATTTCGGAGGCTGAATACAGGT
The DNA here is from genome assembly GCA_947462335.1 of Harmothoe impar. Taxonomy (NCBI): domain Eukaryota; kingdom Metazoa; phylum Annelida; class Polychaeta; order Phyllodocida; family Polynoidae; genus Harmothoe; species Harmothoe impar. Next base: position 29,822,617 of record OX381716.1, on the reverse strand, counting down.
AATACAGGTCATATACCAAGACTATGGCATGATATGTTTTCAAATCAAAACAAATGGACATGTATGGAAATGTATAGGCCTAGGCTATGTTAAGTGCCATTTCTACAAGTCCAGAGGGCACAACAGGTAGATTAGATTCACTTACCCAGTAAGACGAAGCAGAGCTGGAATAACATCTTCACTTTGTTGTAGCTCTGATGTTGCTGGAAGGAACCTATGGCAAACTTTGACCAAACCAACAAGCTCATCTGCTATATATAGCAAGCACAGGTTCCCTTTATAAAAAAGAAGAAATTAATAATGTATGTTGCTCATGAAATGATTTCCTAAAGACTGTCTTTTGCCCCAGGCAAAACTTGCCATTGCAAATATATACCATAACTTCTTGCATTTAAGCCATGTCTTGTACAAGAGTCAGCTTTAATTTGATACCAAATATGTGGCTTATACAAGGAATTTTGCTAGTATAACCGAGCACTAAAGTAGCAATTGGCAAAACTCCTGTGGGGCTTATAGAATTCTGCTATAGTCTAGGTGTAATTTGTACACAAGTGAGGCTAATACTTGAGAATTTACGGTACTTGAAAAGATTGATTGTCCGAAGATGAATAATAATATTCTTAGTAATAGTTGCCCCGGGCCTCTGATGTGTCTCTATGTGGCTGTAAAAGTCAACAGGGAGGATTTAAAAAAAACGACTCCTTGTCCTTTTCTACTTGACTTGTCTGCGAGCATTTAGCTTTTTAGTTGGCTGTTTATGGTTGATTAATGTTTCATTGGTTCTTTTCCTGCATTGTCTGACACTGCCAAAGTATTTTGCTCCTCCTTTCTCCAGGCAAGGAGCAATGATATGAAGAAAAAGAAACAAGTTATATTTCATGTGATATCTGGTCACTTTAGCAGTGCTCCACAGCTAATGGTTTGTCCAACTTATGAATCCAGGCTAGATAAACACGTTTTTAACTTCAAATATAAATGGATTTATAGCTTTGACTATTACAATAACTTTCTCATTCTACCCACGAAAGTAAATGTATCCTTGAAGTTGAACTAATGGTTGTAAGTCCATCTGTTTTGGAGTATCTGATTGATTCTGAACAGTCTGACAAGGATCGGACAGAAAATTTGTTGGGCTGAGTGACATTATTTTCTATCAAACTTCTAACCAATATACTTGTAAAGTAGTTAATTCAGTAATGTCCAACAAAAAGATATAGGAGGTTGAATATTTGTCTTGGCCTTAATAAGTTCTCCATTTATATGTACAGTGAGACCTCGATAATATGACCATCCCATGTTTCAGGCAACACATGACTGGATGTTGAATCTCCCGGATTATTGAAGCACATTTATATGCATATGTATAAAACTGTCTCTGCTAAAATCACGGTTGCTGCAATTATTGAAGACAAGATTGGACAATCGAGGACTGACTGTATATATATGGACAAGGATAGTGTTTTGTGGTTTTGTATTACTTACCGACGTAGTTCTGGGCCAAGGACCACCTACAATTCTGGCTATGTTTAAAGCCGGCTGCCTACTGGCAGATGGAATAGTGTTTGACAACCAATCTTTTGGCACATAAAAGTGTTTTATTTGGGTAAATAACACATAACAAAAGTTATTCATTAAGCCTAGCACATGCAAATTGTATTTCTGATAATGATCTTATTATTGACTCAGGGTTCCGCTGAGTCTAAGGGAGACGCCCACAGACCATTTTTTCCCTCATTTTGGAAGTCCAACTGTCAGGGGAGGCAGGGAAGCCATCAATACAGGTGGGTGGAAGCCAATGAGTGGAGAAGATAGATGGCATCAATACAAAGAGATTGATAGCACAGCAGAAGAAATCGGACATCAATATCATATTGAAAAATGCAATACAAAAGGTGTCACAACAATTTCTGAAATTGTCTGCAATGCAGCTCCTATGTAAATGTACTGTGGACTAAGCTTCATTGCTCACATGGTAGTGTACGATTCTATGTTAAGTCTATGGGACGCTTAGGTGAGACACTTTTTTAAAGATATCTCGCCACCACACAACTAGCAGTTCTTCATAATCGTAGAGGTCTCCTGCATGAAACTGCATGATATCAGAGACCGACTTTGTCCGCACCGGAAAGTGAAGCTAGCCAGAGTGAACACCACCCACTGCACATGTGCAGACAGCGTTTCGCTGCTGACGCTCCGACCGACTCGCTTTTTTGGCGACACGTAAAACGTTGGTTACATGCTGCAGAGCGCTGATGCCCTGTCGCTGTTGACGCTCCGATCGACTTACATTTCGGCCGAGACGTAAAACGGCAGGGCGCTGAAGCCCACACCCACCTGCATGCCCACACCCACCTGCTTGCCCACACCCACCTGCTTGCCTTCACCCACCAGTCAAAACCATCTACACCGTACGCCTCCCTGTAGCTGACCTACACGGCGAAACAGAAACGAAGATGCCGTCGCAGTTTACGCTCAGACCGACTTGCTTTTTGGCCGAGACGTAAAGTGGCATTTATGGGCTGGCGGGCGACGACGCCCACAGCTGCTTGCCCCCAACCACCTGCTTGCCCCCAACCACCTGCTTGCACACAGTCACCCGCTCGCCTGAAATGAGATAACCTACATGTGTGACACAAGACTTCAGTGTAGTTTTTGACGAGGACCCTGTTTCTGCTGTCAGAAATGAGAAACAAAGTATTGTTCTCAAATTAGATCACTCATTCGACTTCCTAATGACTCTTGTCGGGCGTCCAGACTCTCAGTCGGGCGTCCAGACTCTCGGTCGGGCGTCCAGACTCTCAGGTGGGTGTCCGGGCTCTCGCTCGGGCATCCAGACTCTCGCTCGGGCCTGTGGACTCTGGCTTGCGCTTCCAGACTCTCAGTCCCCCTTGCCCCATGAACCCTGAGTCGCCCTGTGATGTAAGTCACTCTTCCTCTTTGATTTCCCAATGCAACACACCCGAGGGGAATAAAAGGCCAACAAACACCATTCCATTGGCCAGTTGACGACCAGCTTTAAGGACAATTTCAACTGTAGGTGTTCAAAATGAGTGAATATATGTGTCAAAACCAAGAACGTGCACTGGACCAAAATTAACGTTGAACAGTGCAAAGTTCCCCAAGGTCAAGGTCTTACTTGGGGCATCTCTATTCTTCCCATTCCACTTGCATCACAACCCTAGGTGAGTCACAGATGGGCTGCCATATGGGGCCTAGATGGGCTGCCCACCTGGGGCGGACTTCGTTTTGACGAGGGATACCAGGTGGGGCCCCTATGGGGTTGCCCAGATTCAAAGTGGTTTGGCCGTGTTATGATTTAAATGGGACCCAGGTGAGCTTAGCTAGGAACACATTGGGGGATAGGGGCTGGGATCAAGTATTCCAGTGGACTAATTAATTTAACTGACGTTAATGCCTTTATTCAAGGAGGAGATGCAAAAATGCATCCTTTTTAGCGAACTACAACTCACATCGGGTGGCATAGTCAGAGTTCCCGTAAGTCTCATAGTGATACCTGAGGCAGTGGTGGGATTAAGTATTAAGATCATATCCAGAGGAAAGGTGTCTGTATCAGAATGCTCCTTGTTTCTCTATTCATTTGCAAACTGTTTAAATTCACAAGTTATTGTGGATTTATGCCTCATTGTAATAAAACAAAAGATGTCCATAGGATATCAAATCCCCTGTACTCTCAATGATGAGATCTAGCAGTGAGCTCTGGAACAATACTAGCCCACTTAGCCCAGGGCTAGCCCAAATTAGCCCCACTCTTTTGGGCAAAGGTCTTTGCAACTTGACCATGAAAGCTGTGTTGGTAGAATTAGCGCAGAAAGTGAAGTTGGTGGACTGGCCCATATGGGGACAACCTGACAGCCCACAACGAGTCCATGGAAACCCATGCAGACCTTAGTTACACTGTAAAAATGTTCTGTTGAATATACAGAGAATCAATGCAAAACTTTACGGTGGATCATTGTAAATGTGATTACGGTGAGGCAATGTTAAGTCAACCAATTTTACTGTGAATATCTGTAATCCAGTATGGTGAAACTCAGTTTATTCATTTACAGTGAAGCTATGTCTTGTAAAAATATTCCGTTGAATATACAGAGAATCAATGTAAAATTTTACGGTGGATCATCATCATGTATTATTACAGTGGGGCAATGTAAAATTGATCAATTTTACTTTGAATATCTGTAATCCAGCACAGTGAAAAACAGTTTACTTTACAGTGAAACACAGTTTATTTATTTTATGGTGAAGCTACGTTTAATTGATGTTAGTTTTATAACACCAGGTGGCAGTTTGGTTCATGAGGAGATTATCATGGATGCTAAAAACACTGTGGTAATAAGAAAAACATATAGATAAACAGCTGCAAGGTTTGCTCTGTAGCCATCCTAGAGTGAATTCTTCTCAAGGACCAGTTGGCATTACAAAGTGTCATGAAGTATTTTATAAGGCTCTCATAGACTGATTCCTAATGATAGGCCTGAAGTCCTGACACTAAGATGATATTCCTGATTGGACAAGGGACCAAATTTGGCATGCAACCATATTGAGCATATAGTTAGGTATAGGTAGATAAATGGACGGGAAAATAATGGGATAAATGAGTTAAATTACACAAAATACCATTATAACTATTGTTTAGGCACTGTATTGAAATTACAATGATGTCCCGTATTCTGTTAACGATGATTCAATGGCACCACTGGGTGCCGGACTTTCACCGTTAAAATTAAGGTCAACTTGAAACAACAGTGACCGTTATTTCTACGGTGAAAGTCCGGCGCCCAATGTTGCCAGTGAATCTCCGTTATTTTGACGAATTTGTTTTACAGTGTAACTTATCCCAGCTCTAGCCCAGGTGAAACCCAGGCGGGCAATACAGCATGAAAAGCTGATTTGAACTTGCATTTCATAGAAAAAAAGGACGCCCAGCCCCCCTATATAATATAAAATGCACGTCCATAGCAATTCGGCCTCTCAATCTTAGACTGTGAGTGGTGCTCTCCTCTTTCCTCTTACATGTACAACAGTAGCCGACCACGAGTGTGTTAGTACCCACACCATGCCCCACTACCAACTCACTTGGAGGGGAGGTTTCATGTCAAACTCATTACTTCGTACCAGGTTGTGCCGAACTGTACTTGTTTATTCTATGATGATCTGTAAAGTGTGAATCATTGTACTGATATCTACCAAACTTGTTCCAGATGAATGAACGTACATTTCTGTTCTACCTCTGCATACAAAGCCAAGCCGAACCAAGTTCGTATTTTTTTTCAAGACGAATAGAAACTGAAATTTCAACCAAGGGGACAGGCTAGACAGAACCTCCAGTCTCTAATGAAGGAGCATGTATCAGCTGTATGTCACTAAAATGATATAAAACTACCAGTATTGAACCGTGTATAGTCAATCATCGGTAAGACTGTATTAATGTGTATTAGATATATGATAACATTGAAATAAATGCCATATTTTAGGCAATATGTGCATTATGGGGATCACAGAACCATGCTGTATTTGCAGTGTTTGATGAGACTTTTGGTGTGAAAAAGGCCATTGAGCAGTGGTAAATGGAACTGAAGTGTTTTTGAAAGATTGGTTCTTATGTCCATACATATAATTAAGGGGCTAAAATAGTGTGTGAATCGCTACTTAGAAGTAATAGTTATACCCATATATTTCTTGAAAGCAGAAAGAAAACAATAACTTTCATTGTAATCCCTGTTACCAGTGACCCAGACCAAAGTAAATCTCAGTGGTTTTCATCCAGCTGCTTTTTGGCTGTTCCTCAGTGAACATGTATATAAAGCTCAACTGTGAGGGCATTACAATTCACATCTATTCAACCAAGTGACCCACTGACCGAGCGTATGACAATGTGTATGGATAGGAAATGTTAGATGCGTGTATAATTATATATACATATTATCCAAAGTTCAAATAAGCTCTAAGTCTCATATTTTTCAGGATGTCCCTACCCAGCCAGCAAAGATACGTTGGGCCAACGTTGGGCCAACAGTAGCCAATTTTGGAATGATGTCAATATTCTGACGTTCATTTGTCCATCCATCCGAACGTTGTCATAATGTCGCAAAGAAATGACGTTGGCCCAACATCAGTTTTTCAACGTTGTACTAATGTTGTACCAATGTCTAGCCATTCAGATTTAGAGTCTAAACAGACCTTATTCCAACAATTATTTATTTATGTTTCTGTGTTTCACTTTAAGCTCACCCTAAGGGAGTGATCATTTATTATCAACAGGGGGGGGTGGTGGGTTTGGGGGGGGGGGCAAAAAAATTTGGACCCCTTGACCGGGGGGGGCAAAAAAATTTGGACCCCTCTTGGGGGGGGGGGCAAAAAAATTTGACCTGTTTTGAGCCAAAAAGCCCGCGCGTTACTATGCTTCAAAGGGCCCGCGCGCGAGCCGATTTTCGACCCTTAGGGGGGGGGGTAAAAAATTTTGACCCCTTGACCGGGGGGGTGTAAAAAATTTCGCGCGCTCCGCGCGGAAACCCACCACCCCCCCTGTTGTTAAAAAAAGATCACTCCCTAAAGGGCCAAGAGATGATGCAGGGCCATTCAAACCTTTAGATCTTATTCACATCCCATTACCAACAAAAGAGGGTCCTTATATAACAATATGGCCAGCATTTTCTTATATTAGAATGAAAAAATTAAGAATCACATAGATTATAGATTGAGTATAACTGATTTCAAAATTTATATTACCATTGGGCTCAATTAATGACTAATTATGAGGAAAGATAACAGATCTGCTGGGTAAGAATATATTCATGCAACCTTCGATGCCCTCTAATTAGCATACTTACGAGAACTAGTGAATTAGAGAATTACAGATTGTTATCCTTCAGCTCATAAAACCTGATCTAGAAATGGTAATTTTATTCTGCTTTGACCATACTAATCCTTATGAATCATTTTTATCATTGGGCTTCATTATTTCTTCTATTTTTCTTATTTCCATGGCAACATAATTATAGCCACAAGGACACTCATTTAGGCTTTAAAACATTCTTTCTACTTTCCAAATATAGAACTTTTCAGAAAAACGGAACGTTTAGTGTAATCTTATAGTAATCTACAGAAAAAAGTATCTTCTGCTTGCCAGTTCATTATAATGTTTCCTTAAGTATTTTATACCTTCGATATCCAAACGTTCAATATCTCATTTATATTATAAGAAGGCCTTTGATACCGTTCCCCACCCAATTATCTTTCAAAAAGATTATCTTTTATCAGAAGGAAAGATGGAGATGGAACAACAGCAAGACTTAGTGTTCTTTTATAATGAAAAGAAAGGGAGTACTTAGTATTATGACTCAGAGTGCAGAGAGATATCATATCAGATGACACTTCTATATGTCTCATTTGAGAAGCATTGTAATGCACTATTGAAGAGACTAATTATATGCTGACTTTAATTTATTCTTTATTGTTGTCAGGGAAAGAATATATAAATACGTGTATAAACAAAAGACATAGCACAACAAATAACATTTATCTTGAAATATATTTACTAGTCCGATGTGTAGAACTTGTTGTGTAGTCTATATTTTGTATTGCTTTACTGAATAGTACACGTAAAAGAACATAGTGTAGAACACCATCAACCTTGAATGTGACCTTTGATGACCTTGAACATTGGTCAAAGGTCAGAGGTCGAAGGTCACGAAAGAAATGTCACCTTTCACAGTTTTTCTGTTTATTTGCCTTCTATGAATAGTATCAGCTTCATTCTTTTCCCCAGACATACACCCGTATGGGCCCTGCACAATGGCTGCAACTGAATGACCTTGGCCCCCGGTCAAGGTCATGACAAGGTCAAAAAGAATAAAATCTACCTTTAAACATAGACAGCATGAAATCTACCTTTATACATAGACAGCCTCACACAGTGTGGTACACTTACAGTGTGTTCTTTACGATTTGAACTTGGGTCATATCAAGGCCAAGTGTCTAGTATTTAGACTTCTATCACGCTTTGTATCTATAGCCATATACCACCACGTCACTACCCTCACCCCCCCCCCCCCACCCTCACAAAGAACAAGTTAGATTAATGTTGCCATTTGCATTAATATCAATGTTGCTTTGAGGTCACATTATGAACATCGCTTAACATGCATTGATCAGCTAATGACAGTCTTTTGGTAAACACTGATTTGCAAACTATTTCCCTATATTTAAATGACGTTTCACAGGGCCCCTCTTACTATATGTCTCTTCCCTCCCCATGACCTTCCCACCCCCCTCGCCATGCCCCCTCCCCCACCATGGCCCCTCCATCACCATGCCCCCTCTAATACCATAGCCCCTCCCTCACCATGTCCTCTCCCTCACCATGACCCTCCCTCACCAGGACCCCTCCCTCGTCATGACCCTTCCCTCACCATGCCCCCATCCACACCATGCCCCCTCCTATACCATGACTCCTCCTTCAACATGTCCCCTCCTTCAACATGACCCTTCCTATAGGGCATTAGCGAGATGATCAGTGGGCAGCGCCATTTCCACTGGTTTTCGGTCTATTCCCATTACTTACAGCAACCAGCTTAGCCAAATCTCGTGGCCGAGATTAGGGTACAATCTGGGTACAGGTATTGTGAATAGGTCGTACCTGGACACTCTTTATGTCACCTGTGTCCAGTATAGTGTAGTGGTTAGGACAGTGGACTAACAGTCCAGAGAACCTAAGCTCAATTCCCTTCCAAGCCACATCTGGTGACTATTCCATTCAAAGGTACAACTGTTTTCTTTTTCATTTATCTACTACAGGAAACCAAGCATTTTCGGTCAAATACATAGCAATAAAGTTAATTACTTTCGTAAGGGAATAGAAACAGAATACCACACTCTTGATATTTCTCTATTTAGTCTTAACAAATACTCAAGGCTGGTTCTCACTTCTACAAATTTAACCAAAATATATAAGACATAAATCTCTAGGATTTTTTCCCATTATAGTCATAGGATTGTGAGGGATTTGAGCTTAGGTCCTCTGGATTGTGAGTCCACTGTCCTAACCACTACACTATACTGGACAAGTGACATAGGTAGTGACCAGGGACAACATACTCACAATACTCACAGATTACGACCCCTAAAACTTCCTATTTTGGACATGGCAGGTACCAGCTTCAGCTAGTTATAGTTACAAATACTCCTATCAGGTGGAGCCACTGTATCTCGCTAATGCGGAATACTATGGCCACTCCCTCACCATGCCCCCATCCACACCATGTCCCCTCCCATACCATATGTGCCATCCCTTGCCACCCCTCGTATGTAAGGATCAATCACAGTTATCCATGTATGGTAAATAATGGTTTTGACCACCCCTAACCCACAAAATGCAGGCATGTAGTATAGGGGAACCAAACCAGCTCTGAGGCATTGGTCAGGCCTCTTTGCCCAAACTACATAACTAGGGCGTGTTACTGTAAATGTATATTTTCGTGCATGTATATTTTGCGATTTGTCTATGAAGTACGATTTCATGTATACTTTAAATTCTCCGATTTTGGCATATGTTAGTTACAGGATTATACCGGATAAATATTTGTGCTGTACATAATTATTTCCGTGGATTTGAATATTCGCGAGAATCCCGAAAATATGAAAAATAATACAAGTTTACAGTATCAAAACATGTATTGATTCCTTTCTCTATACAATTGATCTATATTTTACCTTTCATCGATAGTGGTATCAGTTTTCTTGGGGTCTTACATTCTTATCTTTAGCCTTTAATTTCTTCCCCACTAAAATAATGATGACTGGACGTGTCAGTGCTCTAGGAGTTAATACAGGACCAATATTTCAGTTTTTCTAACAACATGTGGACCCCCTTGGCATCCTGCAATCAGAAATATTAGGGACTACCCATTTCTACCCCCCCCCCCGACCACACACACACACCGAGTCCAAATCCTCTTCAAAATTCCAGCTTATAAATCAGTCATTCATATGCTATTCACATGTATGTAGCTGTACAATATGCCCCTCCGAGGGGTTCTGACAAATAGATGTAATTATGTATCTAAGATCACAGAAGTTGAAATGTTCTGTCAATACCCTCCTTCTAATATGATCACCTGCAACTGAAAAGTTTTAATGAAAGATAATCCCTCTAATGCAATCACCCCTTTAATTTGATATATCTATGCTCAGACTATCGAAATTCCATTTGGATAGGCCCAATTTTTCTCCAAAAGAATGAAAATGCGTACATAGGGAGTATGTTAAAAAATGGCTCTAGACCCCCCCCCCTGTTTTTCATGTACGCTTTTGTATGCATTTGCCATGACCCCCCCCCCCTCCACCCCCCTTGGTGCGTACATACTTTATGGAAGCGCCGGCCCATACCGTGGCCCCTCCCTCACCATACCCCGACCCTCACTATGATCCCTCTCTCACTATGATCCCTCCCTCACCATGTCCCCTCCTGTACCATGTCCCCTATCTCACCATGCCCCCTCACCTACCATGCCCCCAGCCTGATTATGCCCCCTCCTCTACCATTTCCCCTCCCTCACCATGACCCTACCCTCACCATGACCCCTTTCTACTCATGACCCCACCCTCACCACGCCCCCTTCCTCACCACGCCCCCTCCCTCACCACGCCCCCTCCCTCGGCGAACAGACATCCACCCTAGCATCCAGGTCGCAGGGTCTAGACCTATTAACTGCGGCTTCGTGGGATATGGCCCCAGCGCCCACTCGTGGAATACAACAGAGATGGTATCAATGGGCGTTGGCATTTGTCTATATAGATAACATAATCAGTTAGGAATGGTACCCTCCAGTACATCTTTGGCTCTCTTTTTAAAGTCAGATAACACTTCTATACTACGGTCCTCCAGGGGCAAATCATTCCACATCTGTCCACCCACACCCTGAGGGCTCTTTTCATATGCTGCACAGTGAATAATATGATAAAACAATATGGGTGCCTGAGCCGCCCTTGTTGGTCTTCCGCAGACCTTTCTATGCTTAGTCCCGTTATGAGCTCGTTTAAAAGCCATAAGTTTAACGTGATAATCTCTTCTATTTTTTTAACATGGGAACCTTAGCTATAGCTTTATGACTTACATTTGAATTCTATTAAGTATAACTAATGTTATTTGGTGTTCTACCATGAAAACATGAACATGTACCAATTTCTAATTTTATATACACTTTTGCACCATATGTAGGTTTAAGGAATTTTAAAGACAATTCATATTTCCCTTGGAAATATCTTATATATCTTTAATGAGAATTATATCCATAAAATATGGGATCACTCCTGTCCAATAAATTAGGTAATCTACCCTTAATTTCTTTACAAAAACTAAAGAATACTATAGTGTCCGACTTCAGGGGAAATTAGCCTTTAAGATTTCCTGTGTTTGACAGTGAATATTTTGTTGATATATACTATTGAGCCATTTTGTTATACATCAGTCATAAAACGGCAATCCTCCGCTATCCATAGGTATTCCATAATAATATTATTTGTAGGTAAAATAGTCTCCTTCCTATAGTCTCCTTCCTAGAGGATATCAAACCCTCTGTGCTTTCAATGACATCTAGTGGTAAGCCCAGGAACAATATTAGCCCACTTAGCGCAGGGCTAGCCCAGATGAAACCCATTCCCTTTGGGGAAATGTCTTTGAAACATGACGTGAAAGTTGTGTTGGCAGAATTAGCCCAGAAAGTGAATTGGTGGGATGGCCCACATGGGGCCAACACCAAGCCCACACCACGCCCTTGGAAACCCTATGGAGACCTTATTCCCCTTAGCCCAGCTCTAACCTAGGTGAAACCAAGGCAGACAACATAGTATAAAAAAGACTAATTTGCACTTGCATTTCATAGAATAAAGGGACACTTGACAATAAACTAAAGGATCTGCAATTCAAGAAATCCATAAAAATCCAGGAACACCTTTGCCCAGTTTGCACATTTCCAACCCAGTTGGAACCCACTTTTGCAAAAATGCATATAATTATAATGTCGATTTAAAATGTAAATTAATCAAATATTTGCAGTGCAAACATGACATGTTAATATTCTGGGCTGAGCCCACATGGGCCCCATCTGGAAGCCCTAAATACCAAGATATGGGCTAGCCCAGGGTGCCCAGAGACACGTCCATATGGGGCCCATATAGGTGTGTTGGCTGGGTAAACATTAAGTGTTAAGTTAACACTGTGCGGCCCTTGAATGAGAAATTTATGTCAGTATGCTGCACATATTGCCATTTTTTCAAACTATGGCTGCCTCCCAGTGGGCACAGAATATTGAATCAACATTGAAACATGGTTGTCAATGTTGATTCAATGTTTATCCAAAGTTGATTCAACGTTGAACTGAATTTTGTGCCCACTGAGCTCTGTAGCTCAGGAATTGAGACTTCATATACCGATAATATAAGATACAGAAGATGTTCCCTGTATCGGATGAGGAAAAACGCTATTTTACCGTATGTGCATATGAAAATCTGTCCATATGGAGATCTGTATTGATGACAAAATTCCCGTATAGGATGAGGAAAACACTTTTCTCCCGTATGTAGCATATGGACCCCCGTATGCTACATATGGGGCCAAATACCAATGAGGAAAAAGCCCTCCAGAGTCAGAGCTATTTCTGGAAATCCTCCCCATTGGCTGCAGCAGAGGAAGGTGGTCGTGGGACCCCTCTCTGCAGGGTGATTACCTGTAAGTAGGGACCACAAGACCCTGAAGGTGGCAGGTCGAATGTTTTTATCGAGGTCATCAGAAATCAACTGCTGCTATATGGCTATACGGGGGCTCTCTTTAAGAGAATATTAATGACATTATATAATTCTGATATAACAGAAATCCATAAAACCCTCTGAACTAACCCCCATCACGAAAAGTCATTTTAATTTTGAATATTTCACCCTTAAACAGGAAATTTCCATGGAAATGTCAAATTTGCTTATAAAAATAATAACTTGGTGGTTATGGGAATTGCATAATGAGATAGATTGGAAAGTCTGCTATAGACCTGCAATCTCCTTTAAGCCCATTAGATGAGCCCAAAATAAATATTGATTTTACAAGAAAAAGTCCTTGGGCTAACCCCCTGCCCCAAATACCATAACAATCAACTCACCCTCCACCCTATCCAAAATACTAGGTGAATACCCACTCCATCGCACCTCACCCCCCAGTGCCTAACCATGCTCTGGGGCTGTGTTACTGGTGAGTGCCACTTTGAGACTAAAGGTTATTAGTCAGGCCTCAGTGCCTTTGGGTCTGACCAGGGGTCAGCATGGTACAATGACAGACAGGTATAGATTTATCAAGCATTAATATTGCTTATTCTCAATATATGAGAGATGCACCCTATCCAATTTTGATTGTGAATGGTATATAAAGTGTACCTGATACAGTGGTAACATAAATATTGCCCCCATGAAGATATATTGGTCACAAATGGGGAAATTCGACTACAATTTCTTATTTTATCTCATGATAACCAGACTAATATTTCTAAAATCCCAATATTCTTAGCTTTCTGGTCATGCATGAAAAATAATTTTATTCCCTTTCCTTCAAATTCGCTTGTGGTCCCTACTGTAAGCACTAGGGGCTGTGAGACCTGCCTTTTCCCAACTCCACTTGGTGCCCATTAAAGCCATGACATCACACAGTAACCCTATTGATCTATATTATTATATAATGACTTTAATTTGTAGATATTTTGTTACTGTCTAAATCCAGGGAATCCATTATTTCGCTAGGGATACACCCTAATGTAACCTAAAATCCATTTATAACCACTGGAAATTCAATTTATCATGCAATAACTTTTTGAAACCTAAATAGTAGGTGTTCAAATGTGCCAAACTCCATTATGATTATATTAATAATTGATGAAGATGTGATGCTTTTCAATAGCCAATACACTTTAAATAATGTTTGAAGAATGGAGGTAGGTCTCAGAGCTTAAAGTGACCTCTATTCCCTCAAGGCATCAGATTTACACATTCCAATGCCATTTAAAACAAAAATGGGAACATAGAAGATATGTCTAACCCAGAGACTCCAAAAAGAACTCAGTGTACCAACTGCTACTGCATGTAAGACTTTCTCCATGGAGATCCTATAAAACACTGTTAAAAATTGAATAATTATCAAACCCTTGGATCTTTAGAAAGCCAGGAAAATTGGCTTTCAAGGGGTGTCAGAAAATATTTGATATTCCATTCCATGGATAGAGAGGGAAAGCTGAACAATTTTTTCTGCTGGTGGTAGCTGACGTTCTCCTGTGAAAAATTTTAAGCAGGATCAGTGCAGTCTTGAATATCACTTCCGAAACTGAGTTCACCAATCTCCATACATTGTCTCTCCCACAGGTTCTTGTTATTCAATACATCCACTTAGTATGTACTACAGTGGCCCAGGAGGGTTCTGTACTGCATCCATCCCTGGAGAACTTACATCCTGTTCTAAAACAGATTGGGCTCACCGATTTTCGACCCTAAGGGGAGGGGGGGTGGTGTGCGTAAAGAATTTTGCATGCTCCGCGCGAAAATCCACCACCCCCACTGTTAGAAAGTGATCTCTCCCTTATGAACGTTGATCAATGTTCACTGAAGGTTACCTGGTCAAATGTTTGTTTCCAAACTATTTCTCAACATTGAAACAACATTTACCAAATTACGTTTTCCTTGAAACTTGGAGTCAACATCAAAACAACACTTTTCAACAAACGTTCGACCAGTTAACCTACCATGAATGAATGTTGATCAATGTTCACTAAACGTTTCTTATTACCTTAGTATCTTAATCCAGTTAAGTCAAGCATGTGATAAAATCTAGAACCGACTTGAAAGAAAACGGTTTATTCAGGGCAGGTGGATAGAAATGAGACGAAAAAGTTAATGGATGTTTTTAAGACTTTATTACAAATTTTATTTCAACTCTTTTATATACCTGTCCAAAATAATCATTTTCTTCCAAGCCGGTCAAAGTTTGCACCTGGATCTAGATTGCACCCAGTCCTAGATTGTACCTGGTCATAGACTTTCAACTTGGATTGATTTGGTGAGACAGCACCTGTGCTGACAGATAACACCTACACTGTTTCATATTAGACACATTATGTACTCTGTGTCAACCGATAGCCTCCTACTTCTTTCAGAAAGAATTAACTTTAAATAAATGGTATAAACTTCATCCTCTTGTTCTTGCCTTCCATTCCCATAAAAAAGACTTGTGTCAGAGTCAACGAAAGTGATGAGACATGATAGAGAATGAATAATAAATCACATCAATTGATTGCTGCATTTATTTGTTGTGATAAATATAAGTAAATACTATATTATGTTATTCAAAAGATAATTCATCATTATATTCCAATGTACCTGCTAATATACCAGGCTGCTGCTAGAATACCTAGGCTGTTAGAATACATGGGTTGAGGAAAGGGACATATTTCAGTTGATGGTAGTTTTTGTAAGATTCAGGAACCTTGTCCTGGATAAGGCCAGCTGCCTTAAGGACACGTTCGTTGTCATTACAGAAGTCTCTCAGGACTGCGGTGCCGATTACAACATCGTCACATTCTACGGGGTCATCAGTAATTGTCATGGTGGGCTTCTTCCACAGGTTCTTGCTTTCGTCTGCCAGAATACAGTAATTGAAGGTGACAACAGGGTCATCAGTCGAAGTTGTATCACACACTACATCGCCAGGGAATCTGCAGCCTGATGTGGTTAAACAAAAACAGTCAAGTAAGTATAAGTTCAACTTAAAATATGCCAGCTTTGCAGACATCATCCACAACCCTCAATGAAATGGAGCATTTTTCCTGGCTCCAATGAAAAACATATCAAGTATTACTATTGACATTTCAGCCATTAAACTAGTTAAGGGGCAGAATCTTTGTTTAAAAGGTATTTTGCTTCTCCTTGTACTGGGCAGAGAGCAATGATGTAAAGAAAATGACATGTGACATGTGGGCAGTGCTCCAGCTAACAATGTGTTCAACGGATGAATCCAGGATAGATAAACAAGTTTTCAGCTTCAACTTCAAATAAAATTAGCTTCAACTATTACAATGACTTTTTAAACTACCCACTGAAGTAAAAGTATACTTGAATTAATGATTCAAGTCCATTTGTGTTTGAATATCTGTTTGATTCTCAGTTATTGAGCTTAGTGACAGTATCTTCTGTCTGAACTTTGGCCAATCTACTCGTATAGTGATGATTACTTAATTAACCTGGTGAGGTATAACAAAAACGATACAGGAGGTTAAAAATTTCAGAGGGTTACTTACCATTTCTGTCAATGTAGGGGATCTTAATAGGAACATGCTTCTCTCCATGACCATGGGAATGTGCATAACTACCGCTGCCACTGTGACCTCCGTACCCTCCATGGCCTCCATAACCTCTGTGATCATGTCCTTTTCCATAGCCATTATTCCTACTGTAACCCTGGTTATGGCCTCCTCCACTGTTGTAGTCATCATACCCATAACCACGTCCAGCATACTTGGCTATGGGTGCTTTTTGGATCATTTCGGCCTTCTGACTTTTTGCTTCTTCACTGGTGACATGTTGGAGAACCACTGAAAGAAAGACGTACTTTTACATTTTGGGCAGGTCTAGAGGTTTTTTGAGCTAATGAAAGAGTAATATCTATCTTAATGTCTAGAATCTGTCTGCTTGCATTATGCATGGTTATCTGTCTGATATCACACATGTCCATTGTTCAATAATCCAATTATTAATACTGTTATGAAAAATTATCCATTGAAATTACGTAGAATAAGTGTTAAATTTGACGGTGTATCACCGTAATTGTGATCTACATTGAAACAGTGTAAAACATTGAACATCTGTAAAACAGTAGGGTGAAACAGCATCTTTTCATTTACGGTGAATCTTACATAATAGGTTTGCCCACCAGGTGGCAGCTTGGTTCTATAGGGAGGCTTTTACAGTAAAGTGAATTTTTGAATTTGATTGTAATTACTTGTGGCCGGGCAAGCATTTGTTTCTACCCTTTAAAGAGGATCCCCAATAAACAAAAAAACATTAGACAACATTTTGTAAAGTTAAAAAACGTTTTTCTAAGGCTCTTTACTATGACATAACGTTGTATAAAGTTTTAAAACGTTATTCTGACATAAAATAAAGTTTTTTTGGTTAGCTGAGTCTTAGTTTAGATGAGTGCTCTGTATTGTCTGTAACAAGTACTTGAAACCGCCGCTACACACAGTGTACTTATAGTTATATACAGGTGTAGATGTTTTCACATGTAACCATTTTGATTCAAGCTGGATAGTGATGTTTTAGTTAAGGACGAGAGCTACAGGCGCCTGGTGGCCGTTTTGTGAACTACAGCTCAATTCACATTAAGAGGGTTCTGGCATTTTTTAAAGCTAGTTTCTATCATCATTAGTTCAAAAGTTGGCCCTATATATGTAAATCTGTCTTTTTATGAAGTATAAAAGAGTTTCCACAAAAAGTACTTCCCCCCTGAACCCCCCCCCCCCTGCTGTGCCCCATAGGCTTAAGCATTAAGGGACCTGTCTCCCTGTGTTCGTAGCCATATTGTGCAAAAAGTAGCCCTGCAACAATATGATTTTACTTCATAATCCTTATAATATATTTTTAAGCTTAACTTTAGTTTTTGAAAGGAATTGTTTGGCTAGTTTGTGATTTATTCACAAAAACACACCAGCATATGATATAAAGAACAAATTATTTGAGTTTAAAGAAAATAGTTTGTCAATTAATTTTTGGGTCACCTGTAGCCCTTGTCCTTAATACTTCAATTATAAATAGGGAATGGAGATTAATAGTATCAAACTGCCAATGACTTTGGTCATAACTACAGATGAATCCGTTATCAACAGACCCATTGACAGTACTAGGTCGAAAAACCATCTGGATTCTACTACTTCTCCCAATGCTCCTGCTAACACTTGTCTGACAGCTTTGTAAACAATAGTCAGGTGGGGTATCAAACCCTTCCTCACTATTGAAATGTGAAAACTGTTTGCTGGAACTCTAAATTTCCTTAGATATTTTAACCTGATAGTTAAAAAATAGTTTGAATAAAAATATCTGATGTATATCTGATATCATTTCTACATGTCCAAATGAAATAAAAAGCAGTTTAGATTTACTTACTCAGTCCGGCGAGGCATAGCTGGAGTAACATCTTCACGTTGTGGTAGCTCTGATGATGCTGCAGAGAGCGAAAAAAGAACTGTGACCTAAACCTCAAACCCATCTGCTATATATAGCATGGGCGCCCTTTTTTTTCTTTTTTAATTTATAATGTTTTATTCATGAAATGATTTTTTCTCAAGACCATCCTTTTGCCGCAGGCAAATTTTGCCATTGTAATGAATCAATTTTTATAGTCCTTAAAAATGTGGTGGTCCGAAGATGAAACAGTCGTTATGATAGTTGCCCTAGGCAGTGCTTGAGCTTGTGGGTTTTTATGAGGCTAAAGAAAAAAAAACATGGCCAAAAATAACTAGGGTAGGTCGTTCTATTTTCCTTTTTACTCCCCCACATGCCTCCTGCAGATTAGCCACACCCACTTACCATGAGTGGCAGTACCATCAACCAATCACAGTGCCCCATGTCCACCAGGCATGGATGTACTCTCCGCCTCCTTCTAATCACATTGCAACACTGACTCAGGGTATAAAAAGACATGATAATGATAAAGACATGATACTAGTTAATACTCGCTGTAGGCAAAGACTGTTGTCAGCAAGGACTGTCAATTAATTGAACTGACTGAAAAATTGAAAGTTGATCTGATAATCAATTCCCATCCTAAATAATCTGGTTACATCTTGGCAAGGGGAGGCACCATGACAGGACAGTCCGAGCAGGCAGACAGAAAAGAGTATCCGCACTCATGGTCCTACCACAAGCTGCACAGCAGACTACCCTCTCTGTGTGACTACCCATTAGGCATGGATAGGAGGGGTTTCCACGGATAGGGAGGAAAAAGTGACGGATGAAAATATCAAAAGATTTTGTTATTGCACATTTGGCGTAAATCCATCAGATATACCCAGATAAGTTGTCAAAATGTACATAATTTGGGAGGAAACGTGAACTAAACATGCACAGCTGGTTAAAACATTCTTTAATCTATAACCATCAAATGGCATTGGTCACGGCCAGAAACTAGGTGTCTCATTTACCAATACAATCACATTTTAATCAGAATTCCTGCATTCTTGATTAAAAGTTGGATCAGAATTAGTTTTATAAACTGCAATGAGGGACAAGGTTGGACTAAATATCCTCTTTGGTATTTAAACCACGGCAGAAGGGTAAGACAAAGGAGTTCAAACTTTGGTTATTTCCACATACCCTCACATAACCCCACAGCTGTGGTTTAAAACAAAAAGATAATGGTTATGGGAGGGTGACTAAAGATATAACTACTTTTAGAGTGGCATCCTATAAGGGTTCCAGCCAGTTTCCTTTGGTTATGTTTGGTTACCCTCTCATAACCATAGTTACAGTGACTTTTTAAGATATAGTTGGACAACCAAGGCACATGAGGGACACCTTTTCAGTGTCCTTTGAAGTTGTATAAGTAGGAATCTTGGCTATGGGCTGAAATCACATCTGGGCCTTTTGGCTAGGATAATGTGTATGTATGGAATGGAAAATGCCAGCAAAATGTCTTTGACAGAGCAGGTGTGACTTGTTTGCTATGTAGAGTGCCTATGGACATGTCATACATTGACATAAAATGGACATAATTTTACGATGTCTAAAATCTCCCTCTTATCCTATCTGATTTATAGCCACTACCGTTGAGCATACTCAAAACTGGTATGAAAGTCATTCCTGCAACATGCCTCCATATCACATCTTTTTGATATGTCTAAATTTAAATAGCTGGTCATATATAATTATGACATTATTGTTAAGCTCAAAGGTATGACTGATAAGTATGCTCTTTAAATATAGATATATTTATAATTGTGTAGAATACACACTTGTAAATATCATTACATGAAAAACCCATGCCAAAAACATGTAAAGACGTCTTGCATATAACATGTAGCATCTTTGGTGACCAAAACTGATATCATCAGATGACTAGTCATTGTTAGGTAAGGCGCTAGCTGGGAAGTGTCAGTATGGCGTCCTAGTAAGGAAAGAATCCAGACAGGCTACGCTTGCATTGTTGTACCGGTTTGAAGGGTCATGTAGAGAGCAGGCAGGGCACTAATGTTCTTGTGCTGAGAATGGTTAATACTGGGTCTCTCTCTCTGCCCCCCCCCCCCATCAAACACTGCCGAAGGGTGGTGGCAATCCCTGAATAATATTCTTCATGTCATCAATAGAATGCACCACAAGTCCTAGTAGGGGATAAGCCAAAGCCCGTTATATGAGACATGAGGCTCATTTGGGGGGGGGGGCAAGGGCTATCAGTGATTTTTAGCAAGGTATATATGTATAGAGCTGGAAAAAATGTGATAGACCTGTAGAAGTGGTAGCTTTTGCTTTCTAGCACCATGTATATGCACCAACTTCTGCATGGATATACTCCTCCCCGCAATATTTAGAATGGCTCTGAATTTGTCAATAATTGAGATAGACACTTCAGAATGGAACCAAATGAAACACCATGCATTGTTTCTCCTTCACATATGCTATTGGTATAAGTAGCTCATTTGCATATATTACATAATCAAGGAAATAGGGTTTTTTAATTGAAATAGTTTATTATGCATATCTAACACAATGTAACATGCATATATAATATCATCTAAACTATGCAATTATGTGTTGTTCAGCATAGAATTTTTTTTGGAATAATGAGCTCACTGTTATTATATGATTTTAAGCTCTTCCCAATGAGTAACGCTATCTAAAAACTTTGGGGGCTTGAACCCCATTTGAGCCAATGGCAACAAGAAGTACCCTGTACCTTAGCAGCAGGACTAGACAGCCACATGTGTCTGAGCCTGTTAGCTAGGGTCTATATGGTGGTGAGGGATTGTCACATTAGACAAAGTTAAGAGTGCTGTTTAGTTGGTGGTGCTGTTGTGTAAATCGAGGGCTCCGCCCCCGCACCCCCGTTTTCTTTCTTTTTTCTTTTTTCTTTTTTTCTTGAAATATCAGAATGGCCTACTAGATAACTAGGGTCTATGGTTGTGAGACATTGTCCAATTAGACAAAATTAAGAGTGCTGTTTAGTTATTCCTGGGCTCCGCCCCTGCACCCCCGTTTTCTTTATTTTTTTCTTTTCTCTTTTTTTTCTTGAAATATCAGAAAAGTTAAAGAAAAAAAAGTCTATCGGGCATACCAAAGTTCTGCCCTGCATGGGATTCGAACCCAGCATCTGCAAGTCCAAACCAGAAATACCATGTACTCAAGGATCTTGACCCCAGAGTCTGGCTGTGAGAGTTGGTTCATGCTTAGTTCATGTATGACTAGGTTGTATCAGAATGAGGCTACACTCTTCAAGCATAGGCTATGGTCATTGTATTTCTATAAGACCACACAGAGTACATGTTTGATGATCATATAACCTCCTAGGAGGGTTATACAGGATATCCTCCTAGGCCACATGTGTGGAAAAAGAGCTGTAATACTTTACTTTACATTACATAATCAATCTATGAAAGTGGGCTGTATGTCCGATATATCAGATATACTCCTGGTGGCTCGAGTCAATATCATTGATATAAGGCTTGGCCTTTGGCCTCAGCTTATATCAATGATATTGTCTCTCGACCACCAGGAGTATATCCATTACATAATATATGGTACAAACTCCCGAGTTATGCAGTTTTGGCTATTTCTGGCCCTTTTCAGCCTTATACTAGGTATCCCAGGAGGTTTGAAGATAACATTGTTGCACATGTGGAAGCTTATTAGAATGATAGACCTTGTTAAAAGAGGAAACCCTGTTTTTATATGATGCAGATCAGTCAAGCGGTCTTGATTTGAGAGCAATTTGAAAGTGTCATAATAAGGTCTGGACTTAGCCAAATTTGGCCCCTCTCCTCAAGCTTATTATGCATGCATTTGATAAGCATTCTGTAGCATCCGGGTAAATGAATAGATTGTATTTATTGATAGGATCCTGATCACAGCATATATCTCCATGTCTCAGTGAAGTGTGAACAAGTTCAGACTTCAAGTTTTATTTTTACAGGCCCTCAAAATCATGATAGATTACATGCAATTCATAGATTTTGCAGAGAGATGTGCAAAATATCGCAAGTTTGATAGTGTCTGATTTCACCAATGTGTTAGATATCCCCTTGGTTGTCTGGAAATCCTCTCTATAGATAATGGAGAATGTGCTATTTTTTCCCCTGTTTTGAATTAGCAAGGATGACTTCACAATTTTCATTTAAAAATGAGGAAAACAGTAATTTTCCTGATGTCCCTGAACAGTAAAGATGACCAGACTCCAAATCAACACCACACAACTGATGTTCCATGAATCAACTTGAATTTTCTTATAGGCATAGGTCAATATGGTATACATCAGTTCCAAGCAAACTTTTTCCATATAAAGTATTACATAATACTCAGTGATCTGATAAAAATCATGAAATTCTCTAAATTTGCTGAAATAACGCTGATATCAGACTACTTTATAGCATCTTGGGATAAGATTTCTTTCTAACCTTAGAATCCAACTTTTAATATAAACTCATTTATACTATTCCTACAACATGACAATACAATTACTTAAATATTAGACTCATAATATAATGGTTTACAAATCCTGATATTGTGATTTTTTATGCTGGGAACAAATGGGTTTGCAATTGATTGTCTGGCTGGAAACACATCTATGAGAGTCCTTAGAGGTGTATATACGTGATATGTATAGGTATGGCATGTTATTTAATCATTTAAGCCAATATGTGAGAACACAGGCCTTCATACCTACACTCTGGTACATGGTGTTAGGTGACTTATTCTACTTTGCTCTGACACTATTCATCATCCAGAATAAGTAGTTAGTGCATCTGATAGGGCAAAAAATGCCTTTCAAATGGCCCCAAATATGTGTATCAAATATTTCAAAAAGGTGCCGAAAAGTGTCAGAAATTGCCCAATAATTCTTATTTTTTAATTTAAAAATACTAAAAATAAGTCTACCCGCGCGTGTAACACCTCAAAATGCAGCCTTAAGTATCCTGCTGTCATTGGTTGAGCTCTTGAGACTGTATCTTTAATAGCCTGGGAGCGAGAGCTGTTGATAGAGAGTGTACACTGCAGGGCTAAATGCTTTATACCATTTTCGCTCTTACGCCATTAATGATATCAACTAACTGCTTATTGAATCTGATAGAGCAAAAAAATACCTTTCAAATGATCCCAAATATGTGTCTATAAGATTTCGAAAAAGGGCCAAAAATGGCCGAAAATTTCTTATTTTTTAAAATAAAAATACTTCTAATAGGCCTATCCCCACTTGTAATACCTCAAAATGACCGCCTGAATGTTCTGCTTACAGTGGTGAAACTCCTTAAACTGTATCTTTAATGGCGTGCGAGCGAAAACGATATATAGACAGTGTGTACTGCAGGGCTGCATGGCTATTCACTGACCAAAGGTCCCGTTTTCTGATTTTTAGAGAACTTCACAGCATCAGGAGAGGTATCTAAAAGTATGATACATATATTTTGATGCATCAGCGTGATGTGCATACATTTACTCTTCCAGTAGAATATTTCAGATAAGTGATACTCCAAATAGTAAGGAAATGGGAGCAGTTCTAAGAGTATGTGTTTTAAAGATTTTCTACGCGAGGACACGGCCAGCGGTCGCCTACTGGGATACCTACTTATACCCCTACAAAATAACATCCTTTGCATCATTTTTTTTAAATTTTTGGTATATGTGAGAAAACATCCTATACTTTTAGGATCTTTTTTTTTGTGAATTGGTCCAAAATCTTTCGTTTTCTGGCCCTCCAAAGCCCGAAAAAAACCCTAAAAACATCAAAAAGGCTAAAAATGACATGTTTTACATGTCTCCTATGTCTACTAAGTAAACAACAACCCATCCCAAATATCATTTTCTGTTAGACCTATGGTATAGTCAATTGAATTATGAGGTTTTCACTTGATATGTACCATATTTTTTTCTCCACAGCCATTTAAGTGTGTATGGTCAGCAAAATTTTCAAAAGTCCTTTCATTTTGATACCACTATACAGTAAATAAACAAGATCCAAACAGTATCCCTTGTACTCCAGATTGTGAGGTAGCTATTGCATATTTTGCCAGAAAAAAGAAATTTTGAAAAAAATCCAATATTACAGCCTCCAGGACCAAATGTGTATTGTGATACATTATTTTGATCCCGGAGTCACCCTCTTATTTTGTTCCCGGAGTCGCTCGCCTCGCTGATAATAGTTAAACCCACACAGAATTGTTAATAATCCATATATTTTAGTTATCTGTAGTGCCCCTGCTTCCTATCTACCCCCTCTAATGCTCTAAACTAGAAATCTGATGATTCCACTAGTTTAACCTACATTTATACAATATTTCATTTTGGTCCCGGAGTCAAGGTGAAATTTTAATATTTTTGATAAATCTTCATAATTCATCGAGCTGTATCTCAAAAACTATTTTTCTGAGGGTATTCATTCTTGGTATGCCTTAAGATATAATCATGTTTGTAAATGAAATTATCAGTTGTTGTGATGTACTTTAAGACATTATGTAAATCACCTTATTTTGGTCCCGGAGTCACCCGAAAACGGACAATCAAGTTCCAAAAGTGTTCAAAGGAGATATATATCTTTCAATAGAATGAACTTGTTTAAACATATTAATAACTTTCTGATTTTTCCTTCCTCAGCCCCAAATCTGCATAACTGGGGAGTTTGGGCCATATACCCTTTGTAGAAGCTAAATAAGAAATGTTATGCCAGTACTAGTCTTGGGAATACCAGTACCCCAGGAGCCTATTTGGTAGTTGTTCACTATCTTTTAAACCCCTTAGTGCCTGTTAGTAGTTGTTGCTGCTATTACAAGTTATCACTATAACTATCGATAGTCCTCATCAGTAAGGCCTCATGCCAGTTATGGCTGTGTCTCACGAACTTGGGCCAATGTTTTCGTCTCTGACCGGGTGCCATCTCTGACCGGGTGCCATCTCTGACCGGGTGCCATGTCTGACTGGGTGCCATCTCTGACCGGCCTGAATGGAAATGGTTTATTTAGGGCAGAAGTAGAGACACAGCCTTATTCTTTATGCGCCTCCTGAATGTACTAGACGCAGTAAGTCACCTTAGAATAAAACTTTTTATCCTTCACAACCTCAAAGCACGTGTCTTGTCTTCTCTCCAGTGTTATAATCTCCTACCCCCATACATCCATAATACATTCGCAAACTAATTCATTAAGACATTGTCCAGCAAATTGCTACCTAGGAGTTAACATTAAGTGCCTCGGACATTGGTTTATCCAATCGGCCTCGCACAAGCAATCATAGTTTTATGAGCCTGTAAAACTGCCAACCAATGTGATTAGGATTCTCTATACCTCATAAGGCATTTCTGTGATCAGGTATTTCCGATCTGTGATAATATATTAGAGAAAATGGCATTCACATCTCCATTGATGCTATGATAGCCGTTACAAGTCTCAATAATTACACCAGACATTGACGACTAAACTACAGTGCACAATGACACTAGAAGTGTAAGCCTTCAAGTGTGTGTGTTTACTCCTTTAATACAAGGTTTGGCCAGCATCGTATGTGCATATAATGAATAATAATTGCCACTTGAAGTGCATATGTCATAATGTGTGATCCTGAATATATATATATATATATATATATATATATATATATATATATATATATATATATATATATATATATATATATATATATATATATATATATATATGGACTTTCAAACTGTGAAAGGATTGATGCTGTATGTTTGCCATTATTTTAGTTTTATCATGTTTTTTTTTGTGTTAGTATTATGTCTGTACGCAATAGTGTAATGCTCTAACATGATAAGTGCTGTGAAGATTTATTACACAAGAAAAGGATTCTAGCTATGCTTTTGCTATATTCAAAGACGCCTGCAGTGCTTTGAAGAGGTTGCAAAAGTACACATCCTTTTTCATTCACAGCTACACCCTCAGAAAAGTGAGAGTCATTGTCGCTAAAACTACCCTCACCTGAGAGTCAGGCAGTGCCTGACCCTCAGGTGAGGGTAGTTTTAGCGTAGTATTCATACTTTGCGCCGGTGAGCACCTCTTAAGGTGGCAGCACAGGACCACAAGGGTTTAGTGGGATGAACCCGAGTACTTCAGGTGATGGTAGTATCTTTTATTACATGCTAGATACGGCCATCTCTATGTTAAGTCATCCATATACATGTAGTCGTTTATTGACGTGTACCTTTTAGTGTGATCAGTTACAAAGGCTAACATCCCTAGACATTTTTATTCAATTTTGGAAAAAAACAAACATTTCCAGTCATTCTTGGGCTATTTCAGAGTCATTTTGATAGTTCACGAATTGACGCTGTTGTTGGTGAGTCGGCGCTGAAGTTTGTGAGTCAATTTTTGACCCTACCTAGCATAAGAGGGTGGACCCTAGAAATTGTTGTCTAATTTAGAAAACATATTTATATTTCAAGTAATTTTTGGGCTATCTGAGAGTCGATTTGATAGTCCACGAGTTGGCGCTAAAGTAAATTTTGGGCTATTTTTCAGGCCAAAGTATAAACTAAAAAATAAAATTCGACCTAGATTTTCGGACTATGTAACCTGAAAAACACCTTCCTTTTTTGGGCTCGCAGGGGCCTTTTGCTATCAATACACCATTTGGAGAGAGCCTGGGTGCTCGTGTCACAGTCACACATCTGGGGAGATCAGAAGAAGTGATACAGCTCTCAGACTTTAGTCCATAAGTCTGTGGACAGATGGAGAGACCATGAATGATGGATTCAGCTAAAAAATAAATCTTATTTATAGGGATGTATTTTCACTAGAATTCTCTACCTCCACTCCTTTGGCCCATCGAGCCCACAAGGAGGTAATTCTTGTGAAAGATGCAGGGCCATAAGCAAAAGTGGGCTATTGACCAAGGACCTACCCAGAAAAAACTTTATTTTACGTCAAAATAACATTTCTAACGTTATGTATACATTTTGCCACAATAAGGAGCCATAGAGAATGTTATATAACGTTGTGTAACGTTTTTTGTTTACTGGGTAGGCCAGTGTTAGTGTCCACCCCTGATAGGTGCACACTGACAAATTAATAAGCATAAGTCATACATTTAAGTGCAGATAATGTTTTGAATGCATTTAATCTTTATTGACTTAACAATCTATATTATGCTTGTATTGATTACAAAGATACAGCTTAGAAGCATACATATTTTCATGTTTTACCCCCGATCCGCACGAATGCAAGGGTTAAGCTGGACCACATATTTATTCTGGGGCTTGTAGAACTGCTGGTGGTTGTGCTTATCCTGTATCAACCCTGAAGCTCGCAGCAGGCGTTCATTATCATTACAGAAGTCATCAAGGAGTTCTGTTGTTTCTGGACAGTCTATCTCATCGATCTCCATAGATGGTCTCTTCCACAGGTTCTTGTTCTCGTCAGTCAGGACACAGTACCCATAGGTATCTAGGTCTGCAGCATCACCACTGCATACAACATCTCCGGGGAACCTACATCCTGTGTTTAGAAGAGATAGACAACAAGCCATGTATTTATAATAGTTACACTAATTATTTCAATAGTGTCACATGCTACACTCCAAAAACAGTGTGTTGCGGGAACATGCATAAGGAGTTACACACACATATTTGCAACACACTCTTGAAATCAACACACTTTTGGCAAAGAGTGTGTGGTGTGTTGAGTGTTACACCAAATTGTGTGTTAAAATTGGCTGCAGAAATGCGTGTTGATAAGTGTGTAAACGTAACACACTGTTCTTAGAGTGTACATCCATAATCTGCAGGTGAGTTTTCTTCGATAGGTTCTGGTTATCACCAAACAAAACACAGAGCTAATAGTTAAAGAAGAAATATTTCAATTTGTAAGGCTTTGTGTAAAAGATAGCAAGTATGAATTTCACCTTTTAAAGGTACACACTTTATTATAATGAACGACCTCCGATGATGTTATTCTAGTCCCTCATTGCCACAGCATAACGGCCGAATAGGAGGTAAAGAATAACAATTTCATAGAAAATGTACCTTGCATGCAATGCCATAACATATGCTATATTAACTTACCATTCCTATCAATGAATGGGATGTTGATAGGGACAGCATTGTACTTATTGGATCCACCATGCCCATATCCACGACCATATCCATGCCCACCATAGTGGCGGTTTCCATTGCCGTAGCCGTAGCCGTAGCCGGGGCCGTAACCCAGTGATTTCCCCTCCACTGCAGAACCCGCATCTTGTGCGTTGCCTTTTTTCGCCATACCTTCGACCTTTGCTACATCCTCGACTGCCATCGCTTGGAGGACTTGGAGGAATATATAAATGAGATGGTCGAGGTGAGAACAATAATATCATAGACATAGTTACATAGGAAGGATATTGCAAGAAATAATTATGTATGCCTGCATGCTAATATATATGATTGTACTTTGTAGAGCAATGGTGCATGTATAAACACTGATGATTAAACATTTCAAAGGAGGACCACCAGAAAGGAAAACTACCAATATGGGGAGTAAGAGGGAATTTTTTCAGAGCGGACACATTTAGACAGAATAGGAAATTTCTGGAAGCACAGTCAGAATTTGTACCAAGGCGCAAGCATGCAAACATAAGGCCAGACTCCACTGGGACGGTGATGGTGGCTAAGAAATAGTGCGATAAAAGGTGTTCATTCAGAGTGCCACCTAAGGCAAAATCCCCACAAAATCGGCCAAAAAGACCAATTTTTATAAAAGTCACAGCCATCAGTATCGGTGATCCCAAACTATAAGGATTCACAAATTTCCAGTAGATCCCTCAAGTATAAACAATGTATATCATATATCACCAACTTTCTAGGTTTTCAGTGGTATGCTCAGCTAAAGCTCAGAAGCAAGGATCTTAATCAGTCTTTAGCTATAAACTGGCCAAGGCCATAAAAGGACTTACCTAAAACGGAGATACACAGTGCAGTGAACATCCTGACTTTTCCTTGTAAATACTAGATCCTCATGCAATGGCTAGGTACATTTGTTAATTGATTATGTTGTATTGAGCTGGTCTTATATATGAGAGAGAACAGAGAATTATTATGTAGATATTCACTTTTCTGCTCTTGTGACACGTTTCCTCAGGGGTTCATGTGTATTCAAGCAAAGGCAACCACGTTCTTTGTCCCACTCTATACAAATTCCACCAATACAGAGTGCCCCTGTGGGCACAGCATTACACTGTCAGAAGTAACTGTAGCTGCACAGCGAGTTATACTGTAGATTTACAGTATAAAAGGAGATATTTGGTTTCAAAACCAAAAATACCTCCTTTTATACCGTTAATCTACAGTATACATCGTTGTGCAGCTACAGTTACTTCTGACAGTGTATGAATCAACTTTGACAACGTTGATCCGCCCGTTTAAAACATGGATACAATATCGCCATGTCGAACTGATAAAGCTGAACCTCAAATCACGTCTCATATGATTACTGGTCAGATATAGATGATTTACTTTGTTGATTCAGAGCTGATTCAGCATGGGTGACATACATGTACGAGGAAAGGTTACCTTAATGCACCATGCACTACGGGCTCTTTTCGCAGTTTGTGCATTCAAAGTTTTCACTTGATACACTATTGATGATAATTATGTTCATTCAACACAGCAATATCAATGTTGAATCAGTGATGGTTTGATTATGCTGTGTGAACTTTAAATATCAACAAAATTCCAGTCCTGTCTCAGTTGATATCAGATTACCACTAATGTTGAAACAAGTAAAATGAACCTCAAGTTTTGTGCCAACTGGGTGTGCAACCACTTATAAAAGTACACGTTAATGTGAGATTAATTTAATAATATAGATCTTAGATGATATACTTGATGATACCGTTACTTTAAGAAGATCAGGAGACAGTTGAGTCAAGATACTTTGACATTGCCCCAGGCAGTGCTAGACCGATGGTTTCTCCCAAGCATTTATATTTTTATGAGCCTGTTAAATCTATACAGAGATGATGATAAAACGACTTGGTATTAGCATTCCTTTCAGCTACATACATTCATAATAACATTAGTTGCACTATTGTTGCAGGCCAAATAGAAGTGCAGCTTTAAGGCATATACATTTCCTAAATGAATCATATATATAAAGACCGACCCATCCCAGTGGAAGATGATCATTATCATGAATGTCGGGCATCGTAGTATGTTCTTATTCTAATCAAATAGTGCACGAGACTTGAAGTGCATTCATATTGTATGTTCCCGTATTATGTACCTAAACTTGCAAAATCTTATGCGGGAATAAATATGAGAAATTGAATACTGTAAGTTTGATTTTTATCATATTTATTAAACATTGCCATGAGCAACTTATGTAACACGCATCTCGTTAACCTGTCAGTGGAACCCTTCTAGTTCTAAAGATATTGCACAATTTTACCGCATGGTATAGAACGTAGTATTTATTTCCAAATAAGACAAAAATGTACAATCTTTCTTTGCTGCATACTCATTATACATTTAACTATCAAATCAGTAAATAACCATTTTAAAATACATATCAGGATCTGCATCCAATAGATCCTACATCCAATTAATTTTTGTATGTATCTAGTAATCATAAGAGCAACAAAAAAAATAAAAATGATAACAATCCAACCGGTGAGCAACTCTTAAGGTGGCAGCACAAGAATACAAGGGTTGAGGGAGACAGAATACTTCAGCTGATGGTAATATCGTGTATGTATGTCCTTATCCTTGATAAGACCAGCAGCTTTCAGAAGGCGTTCGTTGTCATTACAGAAGTCGGTCAGGATCTGCGTGCCTTCGGGAACACAGTCTGCCGCTATGATCTCCATCGATGGCTTCTTCCACAGATTCTTGTTCTCATCAGACAGGATGCAATAGCCATAGGTGATTGGGGGATCTGCAACTTCAGGGTCACAGACCACATCACCAGGGAACCTGCAACCTGATTGTAGAGCAATGTTTATGGCAGAGTGTTTAACAACAGTGTTAAATTGAAATAGCTATTCAACAGAGCATTATTCCTTTTTGATAATCTATAGTTCTGATGTCCTAATAAACTAGCATTTACATAGTAAGAACGAGCATTCCGTTGGAGAGGAAAACAGTATCAAAATAATCAGAGTGGGCTGATGATTATGAAGTTTTAAAGCCCTGAGGGCTTTATCTGCTTCAATGACAGCATCAAGCCTTGATGAGGCCCAATACAGACACCATGTATACTAATTTATACTCCCTGCACTGCGTGAGAATTGCTATTCAAGTATACCTTAAATGTCATTTTTATTACTTAAATGTCACATTCAATTACATTTAAGGTGAAACTTAAATGTCGTTCCTAGACATTTAAGTAACTTTTGGTGTAGAAATTTAAGTAAATTTTAAGTGGATTTTAGCTGGCACGACATACTGTCGATAGAATACAGAAGCCTACCCTGTAGGTTGTGGTATCATTTGTACTTATAGTTCCACATTTAATAATTCAATGATGTGCACATTTTAATAGGATACCAACTTTTACTTTACAGGACTACTTACCATTTCTGTCAATGTAGGGAATCTGTATAGGAGCAAGCTTCTCCTTACGTCCACGGTTTGGTCTGTAACTGCCACCAGTGCTGTAACCTTGTCCATAATCAGAGCTTGAACCATGTTCATAGTTCCCATGGCCGGTACTTGAACCATGTTCATAGTTCCCATGACCGGTACTTGAACCATGTTCATAGTCTCCATAGTCATCATTTATTTGGTTACCCGAAGTATAGCCGTAGCTGGAACCTCTACCATATGACCCGCGGCTGTACCCATACCCATTGCCAATGCTCTTGCCCGCTGGGGACTTTTTTATATCACTGCTCGATTCTTCACTGGTTACACTGTGGAGAGCCACTAAAAAGGAAACAGATTTTAAATTGCATGAATCTAGTATTAACTCTGAGGGAGTGTATCAACCCCATAGGGTCGGCATGATGCTTGAATGTAGCCCCGGCGACTTACTCGCCCTGTGTACAATCATGCATTATGATGATAAAGGGCATAATGCATTAAAGTAATTGTGGCCCTCGAGGGGTTAGTGAAGTCCTGGCGAACTTATTGTGGAACTATAGGCTGCCTTCTTGTCCATATAGCTGTCATAGGTATGTCATTCTTGCTGTAAAATATGGTGATTCAGAAGGTGTTTAACAGTTTAACACAATCATATTATGTTTGATTCACTTCATCATACGTTTGACGGCTGAACGACCGCTTAGCACCTGTTTGTCAGAACTCAGGTCAATTACAGTCGAATACTAGCTTAAAGGCGCAAATCTCGGTACCCCTCCAGCGGCAGTCAGAGTGGAGCCGGAACAGGTACTCAGCCCTATATATAGGGGCGCTGGGGGTTTAAAGTCCTGAGCAATCTCACCACTCGCACTTAACCACATAGTAGACTAGAACAGTCCCAGAATTGTGAGTGGTATACTCTCGGTGATAATGCCACTTTAAGGTTGATGTTTCAATAAGCGGACCTATCCAATATATCATCTACCATCGTAGAATGTCTCTCCCTGACGCTTCCAAATCCCCTTTACTCTCTATGAATTATGGCCTACTGGACTCCACATAAAGATGTCCAATGCATTAAGAACAAAGTTGGCTTACCAAATGATAGCAGGACTAGTGTTAGCAACATGGCGGTCTTCCTATCTTTTCCAGGCAGTAGTTAACTTCCAGATACTCTGCTAGAACCTCAGAGGGTGGATTCTGATTTCCAAGAGCAATGATTCCCCTTTATATATGGAACCAAAGACAATACTTCACATGCAAAGGGTGTCCGATCTAAGACCAGTGCCAATGAAGTGTCATGGATTAGAGAGAAGACTATAGGCCTAATCATTTTTTTGGGATGGTATCCACCTGGCATTGGTGCCAATGGTGATGGTGCCAAATGAACTCTGCCATGATGAGATCACTGACAGTCCTACAGTAAGAGTATAGGAGCGGGAGGGGTGAGTCAGTAGCAGTGTTGGCACAAGGGACGGTGTCTGTCATTGCTGTCTATCACAGGTACATTTTGTGTTACTACTTTAACGATGGCATGGTACGTCAGGCTTCATTGTTGCATCACATTAAGTTGTCTTCATGACGTACCAATCGCGGACAGAGAGAGGGAGAGGCATAAAGAGAGAGAGAGAGAGAGAGAGAGAGAGAGAGAGAGAGAGAGAGAGAGAGAGAGAGAGAGAGAAGCAGAGAGACAGAGATCAGAGAGACAGACACAGAGCCAGAGAGAGACAGGGGGAGACAGGGAGAGACAGGGAGAGACAGAGAGATATCTCTAGAGACAGGTAGTCATAGGGTATGCTAATTAAAGCGCAGATTCATCCATAGTTACAGTCCACATACTGAGTGTACGATCATGAACAATAATTATTACTTAATTTAGACCATTAACTCTTTATTTTAGGTCTTGTCAATTATATATACTATTGCGTTGACTCAACTTGTGTACATCATCCTTTTCAAAACATGGCCAATCATATATCTTGGCCAGGCTAGGATGACTCTGGGGTAGTGGTCTGGTTTACATTTGAATTGGATATACTGGAGGAGGCGGATCATGCAGTGAGACTATAATTATATAATGTAAGCAGTGACCAGTGCAAAAACATCCCCTAGAGGACATAGTAGACAGGAATGCCCTGCAATAAGATTTATGCAATGTGTCCCTGGTTATATAAACCACTGGTGGGATATTGCTCACCAATAAGGAAATAAACCATTGTCTGTATGTTAAGGTAAGTAGTATAAAGTCAAATGTATATAAAACCTTTTTTCTGCTGAAGAGTCTGCACTTTAACTAGTGAACCCAAAAATACATAATTTTATACTGTAACCCAACTGTAGATTCTACTGCCCAAGTACACTTATACCGTAGTATATACTGTATAACACCAAATATAAAACGATTTTTCTTCTGAAAAGCCTACACTGTAACTTGTGAACCCAAAAATACGTTTATTTCAAACAGTGTTGGAACCTCTGCGGTTTATATTATACTATTGCAAGTGTATGTATGTTAATAGAGGGTTTAAAGAAGATTATCAACCAAAACCATGCTCGAAAGTCGCCCCCCCCCCCATGGAGAATCTCTAATCATAATAACCCAAAGACAATCAGCCCGGTCTGTGATTTCAAACTATCAAAATACTCACGAAAGTAGAGTATATGAACTTGAAAGTGTTTATGTTTGGTGGGAAACCTTTTTTAATGAGCGGCAGAGGGATGAGTGCTGTTCATCTAAGTACTATGTCAGAGCATGTATACCTTGCTTAACATATTTGACCGATACTCCCGATTGTTCTCCACTTAATCATTCATGTCACAAAGTACCTTGTCGGATGTATCCAAGCGGGTAATGTAGATATTGACATGAAACATTGTCAACTCAACTCACCATCCTGCTCATGCAACAAGTGCTCGCTCCAGGGCAGCATAATAACCATAAAAACAGTCGGACCAGGCCCCTCCATATGAAATGAATAATGAATGACCCATCTTGTCTTGTGCCTTCATAGGAGCCCACCACTGGTATGTGCAGTGTGTATAGGGTCATAACCTGACTCGGACCTGTATAGATTACCACTCATGAGTCAGCATCCTCACTGTCCTCAGGCGTTAACACTATAAGATGGTCCTCCACCATTTTAATGAGGTAGCAGGGGACCATGGGTCAGGCCATTGTAGTAGCATAGCTTTACTTTGTATGATGAACAGGAGGGCCCTAGATAAAGGATGGCCGTGCCAAACACGTACCTTTGCATGGCTCATAACAAAATTCTGATGAAGGGATTGGTATCGAGGCAGGAGACTAGTTCAAGTGAGAGGCTGGTGTGCACACACTGTTGATACCCAGTATATGGGACAGAGGTACTTCTGTTATGTGTGGCAAGGCAGCATTGCATCGACGCAGGTAAAATGTGTATTTCTACAGGTAATGGTATTACAACAATGTTAAGGTTTGGTTGAATTTGAAAGTTGAGTCAACACAATAGTGTTTAATATATAAATCAAACATAATTCAACTTTGAATATCGACTGTCTTTCATGTACCATATACAGGTGTGTTTTGAATGGTCACAACAAGGTTAGACAAATTACTTGCATTGATTCGATAGATATGTGTCCACTGCATAAGGATTTGATTGGTGAGACTTGTAAGATCGGCAAAGTTTAGTTGAATTTGAAAGTTGAGTCAACGTAATAGTGTTTAATATATCGATCAAACTGAATTTAACTTTGGGTATCGACTGTGTTTCATGTACCATTGACATGTGTATTTTGAATGGGCACGACAGGTCTTTATCCAAATTACTTGCATTGATTCGATAGATGTGTGTCTACTGGATAATGATATGATTGGTGAGAATTGTAAGATCGGTAACTAAGGTATGGTTCAATTTGAAAGTTGAATGACAACGACAGGTTTATGAGCATTACTTTCATTGATTCAATAGGTGCCCACTGGATAACGATTGGAATGGTGAGTTTGTAAGTGAGTGTTACTTTATCAGAACATGTGATACAGAAATTGTCATGACAGGCTTATCAACATTTTCTATTCACTTGTATTGATTCAATGTGTGTGTGTCCACTGCACAAGGATTTGAATGGTGAATATAGGAAAGTGTTACTGTCTCAGAACATGATACAGAAATCCTTTATCTACCCTGAACCTACTTATGGCCGACTATACGCACATACAGTTCCTATATAACTTCGGCGGATTCCCAGTGAGCACAAAATTCAGTCTAATGTTGAATCAACGTTGAATCAACATTAAATCAACATTGGCAACCATGTATCAATGTTGATTCAATGCTTTGTGCCCATTGGGTTAGAGCCCAGTGCACGGTGGCCATCACTTGAAAGTCATTGTCTAATGCCTGAGTACTGGAATACAATCATAGTTATGATTGATAAAGTAGCGGAGGTTGCTTTTTATGCAGGTTTACAGTGTAATCTTAGTTTAGTGTAGGTAAACGGTAGAAACTATTTACAGTGTGGAAAAAAGGCTCGTCTCATTTGCTGATGGCAGAATGTGCTTGGAGAGCAGAATGTTGTAAAAGTTGACAGTTGACAGCAAGGATTTTCGCAGTTGACAGTTGACAGCAACTATTTTCGATGTCTAAAATTTTCACTTGAGAGAAATTGGATAAAGGAAAAAGAATCTTTTACATGATTACTTTTTTTAAATTATTTTACATATATAGTACTTTTTTGGGGGTGACCCTTGTCGGCCACCTTACACACCTGATCATTAACTTACAGAAAAGTCAAGTCATGTTTTTATGTCCGGATAATGTAGATAATCTTTAGAACTATGTTCCCTGTTTGGAAACTGGTACTTTGTGGTGATTGAAATCTACTATAAAGTACAAAAAGAGAGATTATCACGCATGGATAACTATGCAATTGAGGTGGACGTGAGGTATATGCATAGCAAAGTCACTTTCATCCTTCAACGGCCATAATAAGTCCCATTTACATACGCGTTAACATAATATTATGTTCAGAACAAACACAATCATGGTTTTTAGTCGACGATAATTAATTGGAAATATAATGAATAATAAGGCTTGCCGATAAAGCAGATAATATAGCAAGGAGATTTGTAGGATCTTTGCGCTACAAAGCAGTCTATAGACTACAAATTGAAAACCAACTATAGTAGTTGTAGCCTAAAGACTTACTACGGGTCTGTATGCTACAAAATGTCTTAAAAACACGAATGTCCTTACACTACAAATGTCTACAGAACACTAACGTTGTGTCTTTATGCAACAACCCCCATGTAATGGAACAATATCTTTATTTGAAAAACCTCTTAGGCTCTGTTGCTATTTACAAGATGTTACTAGATAGGTGGTGAGAATGAGTCTAATCAATATGCTTTGGTCAATCGGATCATTTAAGACTTCACTACCTGTAATGTGTTGTCCTGTTCTATTTTTTCTGTGTAGGACGTCTGTATTATTGCGACCATTGTCTTGGTTGTAGTGACTACTTGGTCACTTAGCATTGTAACGTCTGAGCTTTTATGTCAGGTCAACTAGCAAGGATTTCTCATTTCTCATGATATATTATCATGCCTCTAATATGCATCAGACACAAAGAGAAAAGTCTTTTTGATGTGGATACATCATTGATGACTTGTCACCTGTGGTAGTACTAGAGTATGCTTATTATTTAGTTATTTTAGACATGCTGAGTTGAACAGCCAAAAGATCAGCGTTGTTCAAAGTCCCCTAGTTTCCCGAGAAATGGCGCTGCAATGTAGGTGCTCCTCCTGACCTGGGAACTGACTGTCCCTCCCCCTCTCTCTATGTGTGTAGAGGCAAGGGAAAAGGATACTCCAAGGAAAAAGTCAAATTTAAAATTTATGTCATAAGCTTTCTAGTGATACATTACACTTGAAGATATCAATTCTAGTTTTTGAGGAATGGCTTCCTGAATATGTGTGGGCATTGCCCGATCAAAAAGCCCAATAAGCTCTAAGTCTCATATTTTACCAGATATCCCTATCTAATTAGCATAATGATGATAATGAGAAATATATCATACATTTTCATTCTTTTAGTCATAAAATCTGATCTAGGAATGGTAATTTTATTCTGTTTTGACCATAGTAACCCCCATGAATCATTCTGTCAAGGGATATCTTCAATTTTTTTATTTGGAATGAAAATCATGTTTCCA
This sequence comes from Harmothoe impar, assembly GCA_947462335.1. Lineage (NCBI taxonomy): Eukaryota > Metazoa > Annelida > Polychaeta > Phyllodocida > Polynoidae > Harmothoe > Harmothoe impar. Next base: position 29,784,612 of record OX381716.1, on the reverse strand, counting down.
TGGCAACACATATCAACAAGGACACCCATTTAGGCCTTAAAACGTTCTTTTTACATTCCAAAATATAGAGGCTTTTCACCAGAAATGGAATGTTTGGTGTATCCCCATTTTTTTCTACAGAAAAAAGTACCCTAGAGCTATTTTTACCCTTTTTCTTTTACTTAAGGCCATAGTGGCGCCCCCCTGGTGGCAAAAATCGGAACTAATCCCGCACGGAGTATCCTTTCTGCTTGCCTGCTCACATGTTTGTAATGTATGTATATATATATATATGGGTGGGGGTCCAGAAAATGTCCATTTCCAGTGAAAAACAATAATATTTCTGAATTGCCCAAATGTTGTAGCAGATTTGTCTATATATAAAGGAGGCAATGAACCATCACATTCCCAAATTTTGTGATACTAGGATTCTTATTTTTTTTTCTATGTAAGTTTGAAAAATACAATTACTAATGAAACAAAATTGTGTTACGTTCACCAGATATTATCATAAACATGAGAATAGTGAAAAAATATAATGACATATTTTAGTTATGAACTTGATTCACTGAATTAGGGCGAAAATGTGTCATTTCCTACCATGTAACAGGGTGCTGTACACTTTTTCTCTATTTTTAATTTCCCATTGTGATAGTTTTATAGCTAGAGTCAATTGAGGGACAGTTGGTTTCTGTCTAAATCGAACCTATAATCTTTTTAAATAGGGAAAAGTACTAACATGGAAGAGTATTAAACTAGCTGTGAAACCCAGATGAAAGTATACAAAGTGCTCTAACATATCTGAAGATATTTTGTATTTTCTGCCATTCTATTGTGTTTATTTTACTATTCAGAGGTGTTCAGTGGGATCTAGTGAACGTAACATAGCAGAAAAATAGAGGAATTATAATGAAATATTAGTCAATAATAGCATTGTTTTCAGTTGGTTGTGGTATAATACCTATGCAAAAAAGTCACAGCATGTCCCAGATATTTAATATAAGAAAAATAAGACAATTAGACCAAAATTCGGTTGTTTTCAATATATCTGGTGAACGTAACATCTAGTGAACGTAACACAAAAATGGAATAGTTTCTAGAATGAAATATGTTTATGATAAAATGATGGAAACAGGTCAGTGTCATTTGTAATGCTCAGATATACTTGGACAATTTGTGTTACGGCTATATCTTAATTATTTATGCATATTTCTGACTTTTTCATATCTGGTGAACGTAACATTTCATAAAATAAAGGACATGTTGTTTTGATAGTTCTTAACATTACATAAATCATGCATTCATCCACATACATCCTTGCTGATAGGTTTGTCAAACAGACATACATGCGGCCTATCAAAAGGACATATTTTCATGACAATTTACTGTCTCCGTGGAACCAAACATGATTCTAGTGAACGTAACATAATTCTAGTGAACGTAACATAATTCTAGTGAACGTAACATAATTCTAGTGAACGTAACATAATTCTAGTGAACGTAACATGAATTGATATTTTAATTTACAAAGACAAAGACATTGCACTGAGTTACGATTCTTATTGTATATGGTGCATGTACTATGTAGGCACCACATGGATATTTCCGTTCCTCCTTAGAGGACATTTAGGCTGATATTATTCAAAATGTTTAAATAAATCTAGTGAACGTAACATCAATCTAGTGAACGTAACATCCAGTGAAAACAATTGTTTTTGCTTGTTAAATGTAAAATAGAAAAAATCTATCAATATAGGAGTGTGGACCTCACACATACGCTTATCCAATGCAGGTAATATGTAATTTTATGCAGGATTTGTATAATTAATTACCTTTCCAAGAAATTCGGCTTAAACAGGTCATTTCTAATTCCTTCTGTGGGCTCTAATTTCACCAAGAAAATGATCAATTGTCTTAATTTTTATCATTCTGCCCAAGAGTATAGATGTCCGGGATAAGCCTAATGGCACAAAACATCCATCTAGTGTAATATTTTTCCAAAAAATTCAAGTGTTTAAAAAGATATATGAGATTATGAGAATAATTGCTATTTTTGTAATTCAAACAAATATTAAAAAAAAAAAAAATTAAATATTTAAATAAATGGTGTTATGAAGAAGTATCATTTGTATGCAACACATATGAAGCAAAAAGTGTAAATCTAATATCATTTGGAGAAAAGTTCCATTGAAATCAGATTTTTTCCAGGGGACATCGATTTTTGGTCATTTTTTCCCTGAAAAAAATCTGAAAAAATCATGAAATTATAATTAATATGCATATTTTTTCTATTAGTACTCATTGGGCTTTTTGCAATTATGTAGTTATCCCAATACATTCTCTTCATTTAAAATGATTATTTTTAAAAAATAACTCAATTTGTGAAATGGACATTTTCTGGACCCCCACGCATATATATATATATAGATATATATATAGATATATATATATATACTTATAATAAAATTAATATTAACTATTATATATTATATATATATATTATTCATCTATCATATATTATATATAAAATATTATATATACAGATATACATAACTCTCTTTCTCTCTGTCTCTGTCTGTCTGTCTCTGTCTGTCTGTCTCTGTCGCTCTCTCTGTCTCTCTGCCTCTGTCTCTTTCTCTGTCTCTGTCTCTGTCTGTCTCTGTCTGTCTCTGTCTCTCTGTCTGTCAACCTGTCTGTCTCTGTCTGTCTCTGTCTGTCTCTGTCTGTCTCTGTCTGTCTCTCTGTCTCTCTGTCTATCTCTCTCTCTCTCTCTCTCTCTCTATATATATATATATATATATATATATATATATATATAGTGCAGGCAAGCGTTACTGGTTGATATAGGCCATGCCTACTTATAGTACCCTACCAGGCACGGGGTCACGTGGAGTCTGCTGGCACTGGGTTATAAAACTCTGGTGTACTATGTGGTTAAGTGCGAGTGGTGAGGATGCCTCTTTAAAGTACTCTGTGTGGTGACATCCTGCAGTGTAACACAGGGGCACAGTGTCTATACAGGGTCACAAGCTATTAAGGGGGAGGCTGCCATGTATACTGTGTACATGGGCCTATAGGGGCTGTGGGCGTTAACACTAGGCCATCTACGCCAGCTGTATTTAGACGGCAACTCAAGGTAAGTGTCTCAGTCCCTTACTAAATCCCTCTGTTAGTTCCATGTGTTATTACTGTTTGTAGTTTGCTAACATGTCTCGTCCTACAGGAGGGTTTCTGGGTTGGTCACTGTACCCCCCACAAAGCGTTGAGGATTAGGCTATTCACGTAAACGCATAGCAGTAATACTGTCACTAGGCCAAAATAGCTGTCCCAGTTTATGGGGCAAGGGGGACGGGACGTTGAACAATATATAGCATCTCGTCCTGTATACCATCAACGTTGCTCTGTAGGAGTAGAGTGTAATGCATACATTATGGTACTTGTAATTGGGAATATAGAAAAGGGAGGAGGGTGTCGTCAAGGTAGATATCAGATTACATAGTAATATAGATGAGACTGGATCGGTGCGTCACCATTTACCCATCATCATCGGGGTAGGGGCATAGACCCCTAGATTCGACACTGCGACATGGCCTTTTCTTAAAAACGACATGCCATATGGGGCCTATAATGAGATATGTGACAGTAGGCTTAAAAACCTAGTAACATCGGATATTTAGATCTCTTAAATTCGACATGAGACATGAGTAGTTATAAGCGACATATAGACATGTGACATGGCCATTTCTTAAAATTGACATGCGACATAGGGACCCCCCCCCCCATCTATACCCCCATTATCAGTTAGTCAGGTATAGCTGCATTAATAATTGGGGTCCTGGTCAGTAGTGGAAGCGTGGGTGGGGGCTTCCGATGTCCCGAGCTGTCGATTAAAATTCCTATGCCCACTGACAACCTCCTTTAAAGAATCAGTGATTTTCTCAGGTTAACGAAATGAGATAATAAAGGTAACGATACTAAACAACAGCCCTTTTGTAGGAAATTGGTCTAGAGAGTCTATAGTACATGAGTATACCGTTGTCCTATTCGTTGTCATCAGAACATCACCTGACCTGTATCCCCCTCCTCCTTTCGACCCCCCTCCCCCCCCCCCCATGATTGTAAATCGGTCAGCAATCTCCTACTGTGGGCCCTCTGTGTACATGCTACATTTATAACATTTAAGGGGGGGGGGGGTCTTGCAGCCGGTCCAGCAGGAGTCAGTGTCGGAGTGAGAGTTTCATTTCTCATGATATATTATCATGCCTCTAATATGCATCAGACACAAAGAGAAAAGTCTTTTTGATGTGGATACATCATTGATGACTTGTCACCTGTGGTAGTACTAGAGTATGCTTATTATTTAGTTATTTTAGACATGCTGAGTTGAACAGCCAAAAGATCAGCGTTGTTCAAAGTCCCCTAGTTTCCCGAGAAATGGCGCTGCAATGTAGGTGCTCCTCCTGACCTGGGAACTGACTGTCCCTCCCCCTCTCTCTATGTGTGTAGAGGCAAGGGAAAAGGATACTCCAAGGAAAAAGTCAAATTTAAAATTTATGTCATAAGCTTTCTAGTGATACATTACACTTGAAGATATCAATTCTAGTTTTTGAGGAATGGCTTCCTGAATATGTGTGGGCATTGCCCGATCAAAAAGCCCAATAAGCTCTAAGTCTCATATTTTACCAGATATCCCTATCTAATTAGCATAATGATGATAATGAGAAATATATCATACATTTTCATTCTTTTAGTCATAAAATCTGATCTAGGAATGGTAATTTTATTCTGTTTTGACCATAGTAACCCCCATGAATCATTCTGTCAAGGGATATCTTCAATTTTTTTATTTGGAATGAAAATCATGTTTCCATGGCAACACATATCAACAAGGACACCCATTTAGGCCTTAAAACGTTCTTTTTACATTCCAAAATATAGAGGCTTTTCACCAGAAATGGAATGTTTGGTGTATCCCCATTTTTTTCTACAGAAAAAAGTACCCTAGAGCTATTTTTACCCTTTTTCTTTTACTTAAGGCCATAGTGGCGCCCCCCTGGTGGCAAAAATCGGAACTAATCCCGCACGGAGTATCCTTTCTGCTTGCCTGCTCACATGTTTGTAATGTATGTATATATATATATATGGGTGGGGGTCCAGAAAATGTCCATTTCCAGTGAAAAACAATAATATTTCTGAATTGCCCAAATGTTGTAGCAGATTTGTCTATATATAAAGGAGGCAATGAACCATCACATTCCCAAATTTTGTGATACTAGGATTCTTATTTTTTTTTCTATGTAAGTTTGAAAAATACAATTACTAATGAAACAAAATTGTGTTACGTTCACCAGATATTATCATAAACATGAGAATAGTGAAAAAATATAATGACATATTTTAGTTATGAACTTGATTCACTGAATTAGGGCGAAAATGTGTCATTTCCTACCATGTAACAGGGTGCTGTACACTTTTTCTCTATTTTTAATTTCCCATTGTGATAGTTTTATAGCTAGAGTCAATTGAGGGACAGTTGGTTTCTGTCTAAATCGAACCTATAATCTTTTTAAATAGGGAAAAGTACTAACATGGAAGAGTATTAAACTAGCTGTGAAACCCAGATGAAAGTATACAAAGTGCTCTAACATATCTGAAGATATTTTGTATTTTCTGCCATTCTATTGTGTTTATTTTACTATTCAGAGGTGTTCAGTGGGATCTAGTGAACGTAACATAGCAGAAAAATAGAGGAATTATAATGAAATATTAGTCAATAATAGCATTGTTTTCAGTTGGTTGTGGTATAATACCTATGCAAAAAAGTCACAGCATGTCCCAGATATTTAATATAAGAAAAATAAGACAATTAGACCAAAATTCGGTTGTTTTCAATATATCTGGTGAACGTAACATCTAGTGAACGTAACACAAAAATGGAATAGTTTCTAGAATGAAATATGTTTATGATAAAATGATGGAAACAGGTCAGTGTCATTTGTAATGCTCAGATATACTTGGACAATTTGTGTTACGGCTATATCTTAATTATTTATGCATATTTCTGACTTTTTCATATCTGGTGAACGTAACATTTCATAAAATAAAGGACATGTTGTTTTGATAGTTCTTAACATTACATAAATCATGCATTCATCCACATACATCCTTGCTGATAGGTTTGTCAAACAGACATACATGCGGCCTATCAAAAGGACATATTTTCATGACAATTTACTGTCTCCGTGGAACCAAACATGATTCTAGTGAACGTAACATAATTCTAGTGAACGTAACATAATTCTAGTGAACGTAACATAATTCTAGTGAACGTAACATAATTCTAGTGAACGTAACATGAATTGATATTTTAATTTACAAAGACAAAGACATTGCACTGAGTTACGATTCTTATTGTATATGGTGCATGTACTATGTAGGCACCACATGGATATTTCCGTTCCTCCTTAGAGGACATTTAGGCTGATATTATTCAAAATGTTTAAATAAATCTAGTGAACGTAACATCAATCTAGTGAACGTAACATCCAGTGAAAACAATTGTTTTTGCTTGTTAAATGTAAAATAGAAAAAATCTATCAATATAGGAGTGTGGACCTCACACATACGCTTATCCAATGCAGGTAATATGTAATTTTATGCAGGATTTGTATAATTAATTACCTTTCCAAGAAATTCGGCTTAAACAGGTCATTTCTAATTCCTTCTGTGGGCTCTAATTTCACCAAGAAAATGATCAATTGTCTTAATTTTTATCATTCTGCCCAAGAGTATAGATGTCCGGGATAAGCCTAATGGCACAAAACATCCATCTAGTGTAATATTTTTCCAAAAAATTCAAGTGTTTAAAAAGATATATGAGATTATGAGAATAATTGCTATTTTTGTAATTCAAACAAATATTAAAAAAAAAAAAAATTAAATATTTAAATAAATGGTGTTATGAAGAAGTATCATTTGTATGCAACACATATGAAGCAAAAAGTGTAAATCTAATATCATTTGGAGAAAAGTTCCATTGAAATCAGATTTTTTCCAGGGGACATCGATTTTTGGTCATTTTTTCCCTGAAAAAAATCTGAAAAAATCATGAAATTATAATTAATATGCATATTTTTTCTATTAGTACTCATTGGGCTTTTTGCAATTATGTAGTTATCCCAATACATTCTCTTCATTTAAAATGATTATTTTTAAAAAATAACTCAATTTGTGAAATGGACATTTTCTGGACCCCCACGCATATATATATATATAGATATATATATAGATATATATATATATACTTATAATAAAATTAATATTAACTATTATATATTATATATATATATTATTCATCTATCATATATTATATATAAAATATTATATATACAGATATACATAACTCTCTTTCTCTCTGTCTCTGTCTGTCTGTCTCTGTCTGTCTGTCTCTGTCGCTCTCTCTGTCTCTCTGCCTCTGTCTCTTTCTCTGTCTCTGTCTCTGTCTGTCTCTGTCTGTCTCTGTCTCTCTGTCTGTCAACCTGTCTGTCTCTGTCTGTCTCTGTCTGTCTCTGTCTGTCTCTGTCTGTCTCTCTGTCTCTCTGTCTATCTCTCTCTCTCTCTCTCTCTCTCTCTATATATATATATATATATATATATATATATATATAGTGCAGGCAAGCGTTACTGGTTGATATAGGCCATGCCTACTTATAGTACCCTACCAGGCACGGGGTCACGTGGAGTCTGCTGGCACTGGGTTATAAAACTCTGGTGTACTATGTGGTTAAGTGCGAGTGGTGAGGATGCCTCTTTAAAGTACTCTGTGTGGTGACATCCTGCAGTGTAACACAGGGGCACAGTGTCTATACAGGGTCACAAGCTATTAAGGGGGAGGCTGCCATGTATACTGTGTACATGGGCCTATAGGGGCTGTGGGCGTTAACACTAGGCCATCTACGCCAGCTGTATTTAGACGGCAACTCAAGGTAAGTGTCTCAGTCCCTTACTAAATCCCTCTGTTAGTTCCATGTGTTATTACTGTTTGTAGTTTGCTAACATGTCTCGTCCTACAGGAGGGTTTCTGGGTTGGTCACTGTACCCCCCACAAAGCGTTGAGGATTAGGCTATTCACGTAAACGCATAGCAGTAATACTGTCACTAGGCCAAAATAGCTGTCCCAGTTTATGGGGCAAGGGGGACGGGACGTTGAACAATATATAGCATCTCGTCCTGTATACCATCAACGTTGCTCTGTAGGAGTAGAGTGTAATGCATACATTATGGTACTTGTAATTGGGAATATAGAAAAGGGAGGAGGGTGTCGTCAAGGTAGATATCAGATTACATAGTAATATAGATGAGACTGGATCGGTGCGTCACCATTTACCCATCATCATCGGGGTAGGGGCATAGACCCCTAGATTCGACACTGCGACATGGCCTTTTCTTAAAAACGACATGCCATATGGGGCCTATAATGAGATATGTGACAGTAGGCTTAAAAACCTAGTAACATCGGATATTTAGATCTCTTAAATTCGACATGAGACATGAGTAGTTATAAGCGACATATAGACATGTGACATGGCCATTTCTTAAAATTGACATGCGACATAGGGACCCCCCCCCCCCATCTATACCCCCATTATCAGTTAGTCAGGTATAGCTGCATTAATAATTGGGGTCCTGGTCAGTAGTGGAAGCGTGGGTGGGGGCTTCCGATGTCCCGAGCTGTCGATTAAAATTCCTATGCCCACTGACAACCTCCTTTAAAGAATCAGTGATTTTCTCAGGTTAACGAAATGAGATAATAAAGGTAACGATACTAAACAACAGCCCTTTTGTAGGAAATTGGTCTAGAGAGTCTATAGTACATGAGTATACCGTTGTCCTATTCGTTGTCATCAGAACATCACCTGACCTGTATCCCCCTCCTCCTTTCGACCCCCCTCCCCCCCCCCCCCATGATTGTAAATCGGTCAGCAATCTCCTACTGTGGGCCCTCTGTGTACATGCTACATTTATAACATTTAAGGGGGGGGGGGGTCTTGCAGCCGGTCCAGCAGGAGTCAGTGTCGGAGTGAGAGTCAGAGAGACAGACATACAGAGACAGAGACAGAGACAGAGAGAAACAAAAGGGAGATCGGGCAAATAGGCAGACATAGGGCCCACATAGAGCACAGTGGCAAACGACTAAACATAGCTGCAGTCGAAGGACTTTTTTTTAACCTAATATTCTTTTCATAATGAGTTTAATCGGCCAAAGTAGGTAAATGTATGAGCCGAAGTTCCCCAGTGTAACGTGGGCATGACGATGCCTTCTCATTGTGGTGGTGAATATATAAGGTGGGGCTCCACTAACCGATTTTGTTCTCAGATCGGGGCAATTATCACTAATCTGGCTCATTTATATACCATGACAATGATATACAGTAAACAGGATCTATGCTTACAAATGATGTTTTTGTTTATAAACTATGAGGAAAATAGAATTGCTAAGGCTATGTAACACGATTTAGGTCCCGATTTAGGTCCCGATTTTGCATCTCAGGTTGATTTTGACTCCCGATATCATATCAAACTGGTTTGATTTTTATTTGTCGGAACAGTACAATCTCTAGGCCCATGTTTATACCTGATCAAACTGTACATACCTATGGTAAGATGCAAACATAAACAAACCCTCAGATTATCCTGATCGTACTGGGTTTCTCATGTTATTTTTTTCCGAAGGGAAAGCTATGGGGTTCGGATCGTGAGAATTGCCAAGAAAAATTGCGTAGTGGATCCCCAGCTATAAGCATTTTGCTGGGACTCCACTACCCGATTGTCTGGTCCATTCTCACGAAAGTGTATCTGCTAGATCATGGTAACGTATACCCTAATATAGACGGTTGTTTACATTAGGGCATTTACATTACATTACAATTATTTGAGCTCTTTCAACCACTATCTGATGTCTGGTACAGCATGCCCGTTGTCATTATCATATTACATCGCATTACTTAGTATCTTCTGATGGTCATGAAAAAGTGTGACGGGAAGGGTCGACTTATGGTGAATCTACCCTACATGTATAAAGAATACTAATCAATATGAATATTTTATAGGCCAATATAATATATAAGACTGTTCCCACATATATCCTGAAGCGGTAAATGAAGATAAAATGACGAAGCAGTCCTCTAAGGGCCATTGAAATATATTAAGTGCCCAGCAATGCATTATCGAGTCGAGTGACAGTACACCCCCTTCTCGTGGCATGCAATACATATGACAAGTCTATGATGGAACATATGGGTTATAGGTTATTGTCATGCACATATATAATTCATATGCTGCATCACTATAAAAGACTCATGTAACTGAACACATATATATTCTAATACTGGAGAAAGGTAGTGTGATTTTATGAAGACTTAACTGCTATTAAAATAGATGTACATATCAGGGATAACACAAACAACACTATATTATCGCCGATTATCATCAAGCATGATGCATGTCTAGACTTGTTGACTAATACCTACGATCACCACCAGGTCAAAGAAGACTCTCCTTCACCTTATCACAGTGACTCTCCTTTTACCCCAATATGATTACAGGTTTCTCTTCTTTGACAAGAGAAAGATATTCTCTAGCAGAGATGTAGGGAGCAAATCTTCATTGGGGGGGGGGGGGGCTGGAGGCTCTTTCAGAGCAGACTCGTCAGTCGTTATATTGCGACTTTCGTCAAAACATGTCAAAAGTATAAATTTGGGGGCTGACGACCATGGCAAATGTATGGATACTAACTGGTCGTCAAACGAAATTTGGGATCATTTTAGAAACTATACATGTACTTATATATATGTATGTATAAATGCATGTTATTACGTAGGCCTATTTTATGCATATATAATACATTTGATTTCCCAGCAGACATGAACAGTTATGTATTTTGACTATTCCATGTTCTGAAAGAGTTTTTACTAGTGGTAGTCCAACAGTTTTCGTCACGTCACCGGTTCCCTACGACCACGTCAGTCGTTCTGAATGAGCCTCTAGGGGGGCCATCTCCAACCAGGTTTAAGCATCGGCTTTTTATGCATGATGTATCATATATACACACTTACATTGAAACTGTATAGAAAAAAGTATTTGAGACCCCCTTACACTCTAAGAACAGTGTGTTGTGGGAACATGCTTTAAGAGTAACACACATGAATTTGCAACATACTTTGAGATTTTACACACTTATGAATTGTAACACACTTTTTGTCAACTCACTTACCTGCTTACACACTTGTGGTCAGAGAGGTGTGTATCATATACAAAAGGGGGCAGCAGCAGTAAAGGTCTATCATGCACCATTCTTACAGCCATAGAGTAGCTGTCGCAGTGGCTCAGTGGGCTAGTCTTTGGACTGAGAACTTGAAGATCCCCGGCTCGATTCCCTATGGGGCTGACTGTCAAATGGAAATGTTTATTTTCTAAGAAGGACCATAATATTTTAGCCCCCCCCCTCAAGAAGTGTCAAATTTCTCTTCCCCTTAGGAGGGGTTGAGCTGTTTTACAACACCCTCCCCAACCAATCCCCTCTACTACAATGAAAGATATGACACCTATTTACTTTGCAATGAGATACATACAAAAACTGTATTATTTGAATCTCATTGAATGAGCAAACTCACTCGATCCATATTGGAAATAGATGGGAAGTTTATTCTCTTCAACTATACTCACATGCTCTTTGCATAAACCAAATAACCATCCCGTATAAGACCTCATTAGAGGTTCTACAAGACTGTAAAAGCAGGGCTTATTAATAGCTGATTAACTATTGTCTTTATAATAGATATCAAGCCCTGCAAATCATTAGTCAGTGCATTGGCATCCCTCAATAAGGGCGGTCTTTGTATTGTCTAAGAACCACTTCCTGTCATAACATATTAATACCCAAGGGTAAATTATATAGCTTACTGGTAACTGGTAAGAAGTTGTGTGATCTTTTAGAATACTTTGTGTCTCCTCACTGTTGTGTGTTCTGGTACCTATTTGAGTGGGGAATACGCCATGATTGTACAAGGAGATTTGGTGGCCTAGTGAGCAGGTCACTGGACAAGTGTGTGAGAGGTCCTGGGTTCGATCCCCAGAGAAGACCTGGCACCAAATCTTCCCAAGTGAAACAAGTTGTCCTGACAGGAGTCGCGTCTGTAAGTGTCGGTAGACAGACTGCGGTGAACCTTCAGTGTCCTGGTCTTCCATGAGACTTGCACCGATCCGCTTCAACCCGTAGAAGCATAATACACTTGCGACTGGTAAAGAGATAGCAGATATCAGTGTTGACAAAGGTGGTCCTAGACGGGAGGGGAAAAGGCTACAATGGACCACTGGAGACTCTGAGAAAAGGTTGTGCGGTGGTACGGTCATGGCACATTGCGCCACAGTCACCAGTTGGTTATCAGGTGTGTCAGTTTCGCCAGGGTCAGGAGCTAGGATGTGTTCACAGTGGTTGACTATGATTTGTTCACTGTCAATACAAACTTAGTTTTGATATAATACTTCTATTCCCACTTTTCTATATATTATGAGCGGTTCAATAAACACTTTTCCTAGATATAAGAAGCCCTTAAAAGTGATACGCACAGTATATGCACAGTATGAACATGAATAGACCTGACAAAAAATTAAATAAATCTATACTAATTTAACTCTTAACCCATATAGAAAGTAATCATACTTAATATTGAAAAAACAATAATTGTCAAGGGATTGGAACCTGCATGGATAGGTCTCATGTGCCAGCCCCTAGACCACTCAGCCATGGCACCTGACACACTCTGTGAGGTGTAGAACAGCTATTTTAACCCCAACCTCCTCAATACAATGGCTTTGTACACCAACTACCTTTTTAGATTCAACACACTTTTGCCAAAAGTGTGTAGTGTGTTACAAAAAAAAGTGTGTTAAAAGTGGCTTCAGAAAAGTGTGTTGAAAAGTGTGTAAATGTAACACACTGTTTTTAGAGTGTAGTTCTGATTGGGGACCCAGGCCCCTCTGCCCCTACTTTTCCCTATGCGAGAGAGGCAAATATTGGAAAGTGTGTGTATTATATTGGAGGTCTCGACACATTTGTGGGGGGGGGGGGGGGCAAACATATCCAGCCCCCCCCATCTCAGTGATTGGGGGGAGGGCTGGGCCCCCCTGGCACCCCTTTTCCGACGCCACGGTCTAGCATAAAACTACTGCTTACATTGTTCCAACGACATCATAGTATGGTATGTATATTGAATACAAGCTTCTGTTGAAAAGACAAGGCATAGTAGTACGTATAACGGGTGCTATTATTCATCGGTGCCTGTTTATCATACATCCATACAAAATGTATTATATTATACAATGTGGTTGTCGTAGCTGATACTTTCAGCCAGACCCGTATCTGCAATTGATAGACATCCACATTTAGCAGGCCATTTTAACTGATGGCCACCATCCACTGCACACTCAAAAAAGGCAGCGTCATTGTCGCTGAAACCTACCTGACTGACTTTCAGGTGAGAGTGGTTTTAGCGACAATGACGCTGACTTTTCTGGTGAACTTCGGCCGATTAAGCCCATACATACTTCGGCTGATAACATCCCGATGGACGGTGACTAGTAGCAAAATTAAGGGGGGGCGAAACAAGTTATATAACAGGTTTCATATTGAATTTTAAACATTCTTTAATGTAGTTTGACTTCCATGTTTTTATAGTTGTCTGACAACTCCATATATCAGTGGTACTTACGAGCAGTAGGCTATTGCCCCTAAAATTGCTAACATTTGTGGACCCCCCTCAATTGATGTATATGTGCCTCAAATGCTATGTATATAGTTATACTAGTTGGGTACCATTAAGCATTTACGGCCTCCAATAAAGCATTTGCGGGGGTCCATGTAGCATTGCCATCCAAGCAAGGTGACAGTGTCGCCAGAGTGTGTCAGTGTTCATCTTCGAGGTTTGCTCCACACTGTAAAAAGGTTGGTTGCCATTTTTGTAGGTGTACAGTAGATTCTACTATAGGTGTATAGTTTATTGTAGGTAAACAAGTTTATTGTAGGTAAACAATAGAATCTACTGGAAATCTACATTAGATTCTACTGGAAATCCATTCTACAGTAAATTCTACTATAGATCTAAAGTAGATTCCACTGTGTACCGACACTAACTATTTACAGGGCAATGTCCAGTTTCATTGATTGCAAAGGTAGACGGTGTCGTTGTACCCTTTTTAAAATGAGGTCTACTATGTAGGATAACTATGTAGGATACCAATGTTAATGGGCACCGGGCTCTAATCAGCTGAAGTTATATAGCAAATGTATTGGCTTAGTTGGCCGAAGTTTCCCAGTGGACAGTAGCCATATGATGAATAATGGCCGCTGTCTACAGGGCTCTAATCGGCCGAAGGCAATGTATGGGCTTAGTCAGCCGAAGTTACCCAGTGGACGGTGGCCATTACTTGATAACGTATATCAATTAAGATGTCAGATGTCTGGCACAAAACTGGATCTAATTATCAGTGATTATAAGGTCCACTCTGTATACTGTAGAACCATATGGGTCTCTACGGAAGCCCTGTACACGTTGCCAATGTAAAGGGTAACTATTGTTATCCCTCATCCGCTATCCATAACCACTCCTATTATCATCTCCTTCCTTGGCCTGTACTCCTTTGTCAAACTGTATCGTCCGGCCATGTTTTGTCGCGTACATGTTGTAACTGTCTTGTGCTAACATCTTATCATTATTTCTGAAACCATTGCATCATCCTTGTATTTGTTTTCACATGTATAGTAATGTTGAAATAGACGTTGATCTGAAACTTTGACTATTATTGCTGCTTCGACCCACCACTTTTCTATATATTGTGAGAGGCTCAATAAATCCACGTTCAAACTGAAAAAAACTATTTAGCCATACATATGTACATGTACAAGAAGTGGGCAATTTGACTGTATAGAGCAAGCCCATGCATTGGGCATTGGTCAAAATGGCCACCGTCCACAGGGTAGAAATCGGCCGTATACAGCCATCATATAAATACACAATTACGGAGGTTATTTTATTTGGGTCAACCAGGTAGATGGAACAGTACATCACAATTTTGTGACCTTCACTTGTTATATATCGCTTTTATCGAACGCGTGTCGTTGTGACTAATTCGTCACTTGATAACGGTTATTAAGATGTCAGACAACATAATTTTTAATTCATCCAATTATAAGGTTCACTCCCTACTCTAGAACTATTTAATGGACTGTACTAAACAAACATAATAAAAACGTTAATCGGGCCATCACCTGATTATCAGCACACCATCCGAGTCCCAAATATTACTAAATGCGTCAAGCTTGCCAAACCATTATAAAATTGACTCTCAAAATCGACTCCATTGGATTCGACCCCTTATAAATGGCCACCGTCCATAGAACATGAATCGGCCGTATACGGGGATTAGATACATCATTTATGTAGCTGTGTAGTAAACGTATGGTTATCTAAGGTGGGCCAGCCCTGTGGACGGTGGCCAATATCTGATTATGGCCACGATCCATATACTCCACTCTATTCACTTATTCTAACTTTTACACAATTTATTGAGGATATATATATGTAAGGCTGTAAAGTGCTCTGTGGACGGTTGGCATTGATAGCCACCCCTCACTGGGGAACTTCGACCGATTAAGCCAATTATTCCCTATACAACTTCGGCCGATTACAGCCCAGTGGACAGTGGCAATATCGAGAACATTGCCATATCCCTTTGCATGTTTCATGAATGCATACACTATATGCAGTAATATAAATTTCCTATATTACACGGTGAGCGCCCCTTAGCTATCGCTATTTTTATCCAGTATAATTTGCTGTGTCACCTCTGCACATAACACTACACGTGTCCTACATCCTATAACGTCAGTGGAGGCCTGGATATTTAGTACTATGCAAATAGTGAACCAAAAAATACGTCCTTTTATAAGCCAACAGTACATTCTACTGTCCATGTACTTTAGTAAGGTACACTGTCAGAAGTAAGTGTAGCTGTACACAGAGATATACTGTAGATTTATAGTATACAAGAATCTATTTTTGGTTACCAGTATCACTTAGCCTATTGTTCCACCACTACACTGTAAAACCCACACAGTAGGTCGTGGGGTGATTCTCCTCTGCCCCGGGCACAATAAGCAGTAGTATTGGAATGCAGCTGAATCAGACTGATAAACCTACTCATAAATCGAAGTATTAGTATTGCAATGTATACATAGGTAGATAAGTTTTAAATAAGTTAGAAAGGCAAAGAAAAAAAGAGAAAATAATTGTTGCACTGCTAGCCTGACTGAAGTCTGAACACAGCTACACAACAAAGTAGTAACCTACAGTATTCTCAATATTAGATGGGTATTTCATGTCATATCAACATAACGTGCGTGTTCAGTAATGGAGGAACGCACTTCAATTCCCATGCGGCATATGTGTCCAATTGAACTACTGTAAAACCTCGCGTATAAGCCGCATCAAGACTTTTGGCCGACCCTATAAGTCGCAGTGGCGTCCTGATTATGGTGAATTTTATAATGTAATATAGGACTAAAAATTCGTTTATAAGCCACATCCGGACTTGCCGATCATATAAGCAGTACTGGCGATCTGACTTGCGTATTAGCTGCGGCCTATACGCAAGGTTTTACAGTAATATTAAAGCCATGTTGTACAAGGTTAAGAACTCCACATCTCCACATCTGGTGGAATCGGCACTAGCACATCCTGGTACTTGAGGTAGTCGGGGGCTAAACCCTATCCCCTTATCAGGTTAATCCCCTCATCTCACACCTAGAACAAAGGACTGATAAGAAAGTTACCCATAATGCACTGCTCTAGAGTCGGGGGCCTAACCACAATGCATTGCTCTGAGCCAAGATGGCGGCCCCCATAGCCTAATGCGCTAGTGCCCTGATAATATGCTTTCGACCATAATCAGAATAAAATGTGGTCAATAAAACATGTAAAATGTCCAATCAAACACACCAAATCATTCCTAAATACATTAACAGTAATTACAGTGCCCCATTTTGTTGTTTACAGATACTGCAGTAACCAACGTTGAGGTGATCCAAGTCCAAGCCGGCATCATGGGGTGCAAGGACTGTGTCAGTGCCTTGACGCGGAGAAAGACTCTGAGCAGTGACATGTTCACCACTCCCCTCGACAGATGCCTCACCACCTTTGATCTCACCATCCTGGGGCTGGCTCAGATGGTAGGTGCTGGCATATTTGTGCTCAGTGGAACAGTCACCAATGCCATTGCTGGACCTGCAGTGATCATCTCCTTCTTCATTGCTGGAATAGCAGCCATCCTCTCGGCTCTGTGTTATGCAGAGTTTGGCTCGCTGATACCACGAACCGGCTCTGCGTATCTCTTCACGTACACTGTCCTTGGAGAAGGACTAGGGTTTTTGGTAGGATGGTGCATTCTTGCCGAACAGATAATCGGCACATCAACTGTTGCTCGGTCGCTCAGTGGTACAATAGACAGTTTCTTTGGCTTTGCCATCCGGAACTGGACACTTGAGGCCTTTGGACCAATCACCGTCCCATGGTTTAGTCCCTACCCCGACTTTTTGGCCATCGCACCGATCATCATCACCGCTGCCTTTGCTATAATAGGTGCAAAGACAACTGCCAGGACCAACAACTTATTGACAATAATTCAATTAGCTGTTCTTGCCTTTATAATCATCCTCGGATACATATATGCAGATATTGAAAACTGGGTGAATGAAGACACCGGCGGGTTTTTCCCTTATGGTTTTGGAGGCGCTTTATCGGGAGCTGCGACTTGTTTCTTTGCATTTGTTGGTTTTGACTCGATAGCGCTTGCCGGAGAGGAGGCTGAGAACCCCAGGAAATCTGTACCCCTGGCACTGTTGATAGTCATGCCCATCGTAAGTGGCCTCTATGTGTTAGCATCGGGGGCACTAACCTTATTACAGCCTTACTATGAAATAGATGTCGTGGCACCATTCCCTGTCGCTTTTGACAGCATCGGGCTTCCCTGGGCAAAGATTATTGTAAACATCGGAGTCACCATCGCTTTGTTCACAACCCTCTTTGCAACACAGTATGCAATGCCCCGAATCGTCTATGCCATGGCTTCCGATGGTCTGTTGTTTCGATGGATGGGGGATATTAACTTCAGAACAAAAACCCCAATTAATGCTATATTATTCTTGAGCATTCCAATAATACTGCTGGCAGTGTTCATTGATATGGAGGTTCTAGTTGAGTTATATTCTGTGGGGACCTTACTCAGCTTTACCTTTGTTGCCATCTCCCTGATGAAACTTCACTATGAAGTCCCCGAGACAAACTCACTATTAAAGCGGTACGCAAAGGAAAAGGAAGACTCAAAACTGCTACTGGAAGCACCTAGCTCCCAACATGTTGGAAAATTGAGAGTATCAGCAATGAAACTGCCTCTAGCAGCCAAGCTATCTTCGTTATTATCCACAAACCAGATCATTTTTGCGATGGTAACCTGCCAGAGTTTATTCGGGATAGCCGTCTCGGTGGGGTACCATGGAGCGGGGTTTGACGTGTGGGGTTTGTGGCTGAGTTGGATCATCCTGGGCCTGTTAGCCCTCTTCTTCTTCATCCTACTGGCTCTGCATCAAACTAATTCATACTCCGTAGGATTTAGGGTAAGCAAGAAAGTCATTAATTATCCGAAAACTTGATATTTCATCTTCAAATGATTTTCTCCCGGTCTTCTGCCATTTAAACAGCGTTAGGTTATCATGGACATGACTATATCCCACCATTAGGCCCGTGTCCACTAGAATATATAAGACTGTTTTGACGTCGAAAAACACATTTTGGCGTCGACAAAACCGTTTTGGCGCTGACAAAACGTGTGTTTCGGCGTCAAAACAGTCTTATATATCCTAGTGGGCACGGGCCTAATGGCAAATAAATGTGATACCGTTTAGTAATAGACAGCATCCCAATCAGAAGAAGAAATGGGCATATGCATTTAAAACTACTTTACACCTAAATAATCATTTGATGAAGCATCCAGGGGTTACGTGCAAGTGATTCCGTACATGAATAGGGGATGTATACATCATGTTAATGCGATGTAACAGGTTCATTATTAATTTTTCAGCTACCGCTTTCCCCACTGTTTGAGACATTGAGTATCTCCATAAACCTGCTGCTAATGTTCCTGCTACAACCTGTGACCTGGGCCAGATTGGCAATATGGCTCCTCTTGGGTAAGATAGGGATCAAGTTCACATAATTTCATGATCCATACTCCCAAACCTTCGTTGAATTAGAATAATATTATCATTTTGTGGAAATTTGCCAATGAGAATAATATGTTGTACACAAAAGAAAACACAGAAATAATAGTGTAATCTTCC
Source organism: Harmothoe impar (assembly GCA_947462335.1). Taxonomy (NCBI): domain Eukaryota; kingdom Metazoa; phylum Annelida; class Polychaeta; order Phyllodocida; family Polynoidae; genus Harmothoe; species Harmothoe impar. Next base: position 29,765,183 of record OX381716.1, on the reverse strand, counting down.
TAGGCCAACAATTACACACAGCCAAAAATAATTATCTCATTTCAAGAATTAAACTCGTCTGGCGGACAAACCACTTGTTTTAAGAAGAAACATTTCTTAAAACAACTGGTTTGTCCGCCAGTCGAGTTTAATAATCTTACTTTCTTGAAATGAGATAATTATTTTTGGCTGTGCATGGTCTAAAAATCAAATATTTGGTTAGGTAGGTCGGACTTTTACTAAAAGTTTTAGGATTATGTTTCTTCATAACGTACCCAGAAATTGATTAGTGCATTGTTAGACCGATTTTTCAAAATTAGATAAAACTGCCTCGAGTCGGCATTTTTGCTAGGTATACGGCCGGTTAACCTGACACACACTCTTTTGACCCCATCACTTTCTCTGATGTGGTAATTTTAAGGATGTAGGGATTTTTCACATGCTCCAATCAAATGGCATGTAGACACCTTATATCTACGAGTCATCACTTCGCAACAATTCGAGGGGGGGGGAGAATCTTAGGTGTGTTTTTTTCATGAATAATACCTAGTTTAATAGCTATTTTATTTTTACAACGACTGCTCATTAATGATACCTACTGTTCTGATCATTGTAGGTGTACTGATGTACGGTGGGTACGGGATGAGATTCAGCAGAGAAAGACATCTTTCTAATAAACTAAACGATGATGAAGACGTCATACCAGACTCCTCTCCACCAGAGACTACAGAAAGCACACAGGGAGTGGAGCTATCTGGTGAGAAATCGGCAAACTACGGCACCATCTAACCAGATGGTCCTCTCTCCTCCACGAGATGTCGTCATAACTAGTTCCATGAATGCGCCATCAATGCAATTGTGTATGTCTTTCCGCCAGTGCAATCTGTCAGGTCAATTTGGTGCATATGGGTTTATTGTGGTTGTAAATAATAATTGATGGCTGTGTCTCACGAACATGGGCCAATGTTTTCGTCTTTGACCGGGTGCAATCTATGACAGGGTGCAATCTATGACCGGCATGACAGAAAAAGTCTTATATTTAGGGCCGATTTACATAGGCATTTTTAACAAAATGGTCTAAAATATGTGATGCATAAATCAATGTGGATGGCTGTCATTATTTCCTCATCCTTTCGACAATGTATGTGTTTTAAATGGATGCTACTTATAAAGTGACGTCTATGACCTTATAAGATGGAGTTTTCTATGTTATATGTGTTAAAATAGAGATATAATTATAGAAACTATGAAAATAAAATCTGTATCATAAAGTCTTAATACATCCATCAAATTTTTCAACCATTTCTATGTACATCTGCCTTAAATAAGCGGTCATAGATTGCACCTGGTCATAGACGAAAACATTGGCCCATGTTCGTGAGACACAGCCTGATATATCATGATTAGAATGTTAGCTGGTCTATCCTTCGATGCACAGGGTAAGTTGGTAACATAGGTAGTCTCAGCCGTTCCAGACTGGGCATTGATATATACCTCGAGAATAATGTTGTTGAGCTCCCAAGACTAGGAAATTAGTTTCCTATTTGGGTATTTAGCTACATCTGTTATGAATCTATTGTAATACAGAAAGGAAATATTATTTATTGTACTTGATGTACTTATTCTATAAGTCGCCGAAATATATTCAGTAGACATGTGGTCCTTTCTGACGTGCAGGTGATACGTATACATGTGTATATGCATATAGGCTATAGATAATAGATACGTATTGTTCATTATTTCGTGATGTAACCCATACATCTAGTTATGTAGCTGGGTGAAGGATTCTATTGATACTCTTCTTGACTGGGTAAGTTTACAGCTTCATTGCCCCTTAATAAGGACCGCATATAACGTTGTGTCCTCTGTCGTCATGATACTTATCTGCAGCCCTGTTGAGTAGATTCACCATCTCTGCATTAAGGCATCATGACATCAATGAGTACAGTACATTAAGTTAGTATTCCAACGGTTGCAGTGGCCAATTTTCACTTTTACGGTGAGGATAAGTAGGGTGATGATATGTACCAGGAAACATAAAGGTTTCATGGGTATAATCCAGCACGATTGAGTGACGGGAACCACCGGGTAACCTGGTCAGCGCGCATGCGCCAGGTTAGGATTGTCTGATTGATCGTCCATTTGGTTTGGAAGCTCAAAGGAGTACAGTCATCAGCGTGGAAGTCGGGATTTTTTTTTTACAGTGAGCAATATTTCTATGCAAAAACACTGTATAATGACCCAAATGATTATTGACTGACCAGTCACATATAGGGTAATCACATGCTTCTCTCACAACACACAAGGTGTCTCTAGTGTGTAGTGTGTACATGATTCCCACTGCAGAAACAATAGCTCATTGCCATTCATGCATACATTAGTGCATCAAACTCTACAGTGGCAGCATATCTCATATGATGGCCCATGGTTGTGTTTTCTCAAACAAGGCTCTTGATATGTCCATTGTTATATTATCTTATATTTAATCACTTCAGACTCTTGATAACAGTAACTATGCACCCATTTCAGAAGAACGGTATATATATATATATATATATATATATATATATATATATATATATATATATATATATATATATATATATATATATATTCAGGGGTTTCTGCTAATTATCGATGGAGGTCAATTTTAGTCACCCTAGTTATGATACAAACTTTAAAGCACTTTGCTACAATTACAGGGTTAAGTTTAATACTCTGATTGTGTATAACACTGACTATTTTAGTGACTGTGATCATTTATGTGATCCCTGCTATATGCCTGGATACACCGGGATACCTCATATTGTCTAATTATGCTATAATATTGCAGGGCATTACACTAGCCTAAATGGGCAAAGGTGAAACTCTCATAATGTTAAGCCTTTTCTTTTTGAATATTTGTCTTTCTCACAGATCTCAGTTGAGATGATGTTGCTGATAATGTTGTTGTTGGTGTTATTATTGTTGCCATTGTTGTTCAAATAACGCCTGGTTCTACCGTGGTGAAGGACAGAGCAGCTCACCTTCTCCTCACACCCTTGGGAAACTTTCTGTAGTTCTACTAGATACCGGTGGGTGGCAGCACTGTAATCTGCACAAGCTGCTTGCCCATTCACATTCAATTGTATAGAAAAACGAGTAGAAGCCCTCCTTCCTCTTATAACCTTATGGGGTGTATTGAGAGGGTGGTTGAATAAGTGATTGCTAAATGGCAATTAATTTCTGTAATAAACGTGATCTGATCCAACATAATAATATTCAACGTCATGCTATCTTTTTATTAGGGGACGGGTAGCGAACAGTATACATTGTGCCGATTTCCCTAGACGATTTGATAACAATAGTCTATACAAACCTAGATATTGTGCTTTAGATATCTAAAACATTCTTGTGTCAATGCATCACGCCACCGTGGTGGATTAAAGGAGTATCCTGCCCTTAAAGGGTTAACCAGGTCAGTCTTTGCGAAAACATGCAGAACAGTGGGAATGTTCTTCTAAAATGCTACCGGCCCAGTAGATTTACGAATGTATAGCACGACCGAATGTCCAGTCTCATGTTGGGCTTTTCTGAACTAGATGGATTCAGTTGGGCTTCTAAAGCTAAAATATTTATGTCATTTATACTGTGTAAAACTATCTATCTATCCTGATTTGGCCATAAATGATTACAAATAGATTGTATTTTTAATGGACAAAACTCTTTTATACTTGAAATTCAGAAATCATCAGATATGTGGATATGCGGTAGTAGTATATAATGTATCGGAACGGGACTATGCTTAAGTACTGTTTATTACTCAATCGACATGCAGCCAATCAGAGGCCTCCATTTGGTCACGTGACCGGAAGTGACCTACTTAGGGGATTAGTGGTGACGTCACGTGACCTAGTTAGCCAATCAGAGGCCGCCATTTGGTCACGTGACCGGAAGTGACGTCATATGACCTACTTATGGACCGGAAGTGACGTCATATGACCTACTTAGGGGACCGGAAGTGACGTCATATGACCTAATTTAGGATCACGTGACCGGAAGTGACCTGATGAGTCACGTGACCGGAAGTGACGTCACATGACCTAATGGCCAACCGGAAGTGAGTGACCTCATTGAGGATCACGTGACCGGAAGTGACCTGATTGATCACGTGACCGGAAGAAGAAGTGACGTCACGCGACTTAATGAAGAGATGAGCGTCTTTAAGGGGTCACGCGCTTCAAAATGTGATATTTATTTTTTTTGGAGGAGGAGGAGGAGGAGGAGGCGAGTCTCTTATTTTTTTTGGTAAACCAATAAAAAACACAACAATATAAGTTTGTTTTTTCATTTTTTATTTTTTTATGAGCGACTGGAAGTGACTTATTGAACTAGGTAGAAGCGTTCTTTAGAGTGTATAAGGGGGGAGGGGAGGGGAGGGGAGGGGGGAGGGGGGGAGGGGGGCCCCTTTAAGATGCATGGGGAGGGGGGCGCTTTTAGGATGCATGGGGCGGGTGGGGGGGGGGAGGGGAGGGGGGGAGGGGGGAGGGGGGCACTCTAGGGGGGTGGGGGGGCACTCCAAGGGGCGTTTGTCTCTTTTAAGAAAAAAAGAAAGAAAAGAATTTAATCGAGAGACACACTTCTTCCTCTCGAGAGGAAGAAGTGTGTCTCTTAATTTTTTTGTTTATCACATGACTTGATGAGGCACGTGACTAGAAGCGACGTCGTCACATGAGTGACACTTTAAGAGGCCACGCGACTTACTAATAAAAGAAGACGTATGAAAATAAAAACACAACAATAATTTTATTTTATTTTTTTATTTCTTTTTTTTTCAATCTTGATAAACACTCTATTTTTGAAAAGATGCACTCAATCAATCAATAACACGCTTATTATTTTTTTTCATATCTCTAAAGGACTCGTTGTCACACCGTCAGAATGCACGCGACACTTATAATACAAGTAGCGCACGCCGTCTTTCTCTATGGTGTAGGTGACCATTTTGTTTCGCACCACTTTGAAATTTCTATTTACCGCAAGGAGAGTTTTTCGTTGGCGAAGAACATCCAAGAAGTCGTCTGGTTCTTTAGGGTTTTGTTTCTTCTGTACACCTTTTGCACTCCATTTTTTGGATTTTCTTTCACCGGTGCCGCTGACTCGATCGTAGCAAATGTAAGTCTTAGGGTTGAGACTTAGGATCCCGTCACCTTCCCACTCCGCTTTCATAAGCCCCGAAGTTCTCAGATCGTGAAGGTAACGTCTCTCACAACATCCGCCGGGCGGCGGACACCATTCTCGCACTCTTTCCGTTTTTGTCTTCACGAAAAGCTCTAAGTGATCGTCGCACACCGCTGTCGGAATCCACTTTCGTTTCTCTCTGAAGTACGTCTCTCTCAGGCGAGGTTTGACTAGGTCATCCAACGTGTCACCACTGAGAGCCATGTAAAGACTGTCGGTGTCCATTTGACAAAGGGCATAATCGCGCCGATCGACGAATCTATCCAAGAAGTCGTATGTGAACTCTAACATTTTCAACTTCGCGTACTGGTATACCATGAACCCTATTTGAATAGGGAGGTTGTTCTTGACGGTTTTCGGTTGTAGTTCGACTTCAAACAGATCAGAACTCAACTCGGACGCCTTTTTGAAGCTCCACGAATTGGCCAATAGTTCGAACTTCCGACTGTCAGTGCATCTCACCGCCGTGTGTTTTTCTTTGTTGCAGATTGTTTTACCGTACGTGGCGTTTCCCATTAACTTGTAACAGTCTGACAGAATTTTCTCGTTCTCGTTCACGTCGCCACGTCTTCGCGCCGCCGTTACTTCGTCCGCGAAACCGGCAAAGGAGCGTTTAGGTAGGTATTCTACGACCAGCTGCACTTTGGTGACTATCAAACCGTGCTCTAAATACCACTTGAGAAGCGGCGTTCCCAAGAGAATATTTTTTCTGTGGTAACTCCCTATCAGACATCTCTGAGGCATGTTCAACAGCTTTTCTTCCTGCGCAAAGTCTGACATGTGAGGTCCTATGTCTGATTTTGAAACGGACACGTTCTTGAAAACGGGGGTCATTTCTTCGAAGTAGTCTCGTAGGTGAGGCGGCGTAGTGATGTCCACTTGAACTAAACCGAACATTTTCCCGTCTTTCACAGCGGAAAGGATGTCGCTCCCGCTCATTGCGTTTCGAGACACTTTCAAAGCGTCAACCTTCCAGCGTTGTTGGGAGGCCTTAACCCGCTCATCTCGACGCTTCATCTCTCTCTATTCGCACTCCCACACGACGACCAGCTTGTGACCTAGCGCTTTCAAGTAAGCGCTTACTCTAGTCGTTCTGTCGCGTCTCTCCTCCCTCAGTGAAGCGCACTGATATCGGTGCGACGGTATGCACTCGTGAGCGTGGAACCAACACCCGTGAAACTGGAAAACCGTATTAGAGGCCGCGTGAAACCCGTCGACGCGAATTCTTCGACAGCCTAGAACCATCTCGCCGCCGTTGAAAGCGTGGCGCAGTTTCACGTCGGGGTCGTGCTCTACGAAGCGTAACCACTCCAAAGGGCTGTGAGAGTTTCTTTGCCTAATTTCGGGCTTGAACTCGGTCTCAGGTCGTCTCACCGCGTAATAGCCCGTGCAGTGCGCTTCGCTCATGCAGTGCAAGTACAGAGAGTTTGCGTCTAGGCCTAGGATGTGTTGGCACGGTCTCGCTTCTTCGCCGTACTTGTGCTCCCTTATCCGCGTGGTGCCCTTCTCGTGAAATCTATGGAAGATGATGGAAGGACCGCCGACTAGATTTTCTTTGATCAGAGCGTGGAGGACGGCGTCGAACTGGGGGAACGTTGTGAACGCGTCTTCTAGGTTTTGGAAGAGGAACCGTAAAGTCAAACCGGCGAGAGAAACCCCGTCTTTCAACATGTCAATGCCGCGATCTTGGAAAAATTTAGCGTGATTTTTCAGAGCTTCTATGAAAGGTTTGACGTCTTTGTTTTTGTAGTGGATCAAGTAATCTCTCATAGTTTGCATCTTCTCGTCGGACCAAACTTTCTGACATGCGGCGTAGTCGGATTCGGACATTTTGACGCCCGTCAGTTCGCTGTCAAAAGCCGATCTCGCTGGCAGTGTTCTGTTTCCCAGTTTCCTGGTAGACGTCATCCATTCGTAAGGAAAGTGACCTTTCTCTTCGTTTCTAGTGAAAGCTCGCAAATAGTTCGCGTAGTTGTAACCGGGTGCCAAATAGTTGACTACGTCCAAGAAAACCGTGTGCTGTGTGTAAACCGCCAAGTATTGATTGCTTCTCTTTATGACACTGAATTCTTGGTTTCTTCGGTCTCCGGAGGCAAAGAACGAGTGAAGGCGTATTTTGATCAGGTTCAAGTCGTAACGCCCCGAGTTGAAGCCCACGACTGGAGCTTGACGGATGTATCTCAGAAGCCGCTTCTTCAGTTGAACTAACGGGTGTCTGGTCTGAGCCGCAGCGAAGCCGCCTGGAGAAGGGGTGAATGTCGCCTCCTCCAGCAGGAGAGCTTCACCTATCGCCGCATCTAACTTCGCTAACGTCGGTCGGTAAAGTTCTAGCACAGCTTCCCCGATGACTTTGGCGTTCTCGTTTATGTGATTTAAAACTCGGTCCAACAAGGGGTCGGAATCTGCGTCGGATTCTCTGACGAAGCAGACTGGCCCCTCCCACCCCGGAAAGTCGGATGCGACGCTAGCCGACAAAGGGACGTGATCCCACAGCAGGGACACGTGTTCCGTCGACGGTTCTCTGCACGGTCTGAAGAAAGCCTCGAAATCGAAGGTGATCTTGTAAGGGTAGATTCCGGAATGTCCGTCGGGAGGAAAAATGGAGAAGTCTGCTAGCGCTTCGAAAATCGTTCTCGAATTTTGGTAGATGCCACCTACGTAGCGCAACTTGACTTGTCGGCAAGAGGAAAGCTGGTTCCTGTGTCTCTTCAGCAAGAACTCGGTGGTGAACGCCGCCTTACACTTGCAACATTCGTATATGCCCGCGTACGCGTTGAAGTCCGTGACCAGAGAGACGTGCAAACCGCCTTTCGCCGTCAGGTGTAGGTTGACTTTACCTCGGGCGGCCAGAGTTCTGGAAGGCGGTCTGATCAGAGTAACGCGTCTTCTCAACTTCCGCCCCGGCACCTGACGCGACGCGGTGTAAACCGCTATTTGTACGTCAAACAAGTCCATTAACGCGGGTAAGTCGCGGATGTTCAAACCCGGAAAGGTTTCAGGTGTGGCAGCGGGACAGAACTGACGTAACAAATCTGAAGCGCGCTTGCTGGTGTTGTATAAGTGAAAGGAAATGCAGCGGAAGACGCAGAGGTTGTCCTTGTTGGGAAAATCTAACACGCCGCTTCTCTTTCCAACTCGACCGGCCTGAGTGATCCTACCGCCTATGGGAAATTCCCCCGGTCCCATGTAAACGCAAATGTTCAAATTGGTAGGAAAAAGAACGTGCCACTTGGTGTCAGCGTCGCAAAGTTTCCGTACTTCCTCGCAAGCGACGGTGTTTTCCATGTTTGAGAGTAGCTCTTCCAAAGTTTCTGAATTAGTTATAGTAGGGAGCGGTTGTATGAGAGTTGCGTTGTTCTGGGAGGCGTGAAAGTAGCGCAGTTTGCTCTTGTCTTCTCTGTGTTGTAAGAGTAAGCCTACCGAGAAACCCACTTTGTATCTGAATCTTTGCGTGAAGTGAAAGCGACGCATAGTATCTACAGCGTCACTCAACTCGCCGGTTGGTAGCCTGAAGTTTGTTACACTCACGCGAGTCCCGTGCATCCTGACGCCCGTTTGTATTGCAGGCCAATTCGCCGTGAACGTTTCCTCACCGTTCGGTACAGCACATATGCGCGGAGGGATAGTCACCCCGTCCAGAGATTCGCGTCGACAGGTGATCTTTCGGCAATCGCCTTCGCCGCATAGAGGGCAAAACTTAGGTATTACTCTACATTTTTCTACGTGTCTCTCGTGATTGTACGGTCTTTTAAAAATTTTGAAACACTTTTCGCAGACGTACTGCATCATGTTTTTTTTTTGTTTTTTTTTTGTTTTTTCACTTAGTTACCAATTAAAAAAAGTTTTTCCCAACTACTTAGCCGTCTATCTATCAATCTATCTGTCTATCTGTCTATCTATCTATCTATCTATCTATCTGTCTGCTGTCTGTGTATCCGTCTGTCTGTCTCATACAGCGTACGTCAAACACTGTGTGTGTGCGCGCGTGAGCGTTGAGCGTCTCTCATTCCAAATCTATACCGAGAAATTTGGGAATAATCTCTGTTTTGTCATCCAACTCTTTGAGCGCTCTGGCGGACAGCGTCACCCCCTGCTGTGTGGGTTTTTTGTCAGAACCTTCGTACTTGCGCACGTGGATGAGGTTCTTACCGCTGTAGTAGCTCACAGCTGCGTACACTTCGCCCTCCTCATCCAGCACTGCGAACCAGGGGGTGTGATTAGGTCTTCCTTGCGCGGACGCTGTGTCGCGTATGCGCACCACTGCGCGGATATCGGCGATGCGCGCTATTAGCTCGCGCAGCGCGTCGGCAGTGAAGTGCACTCGCTTGCTTCTGGTTAGAGATGCCTCTTTCACCTGGCCGTCTTTTGTGTAGCACGGCCTCCTAGACAGTCTAGCCACGTCCTCCCAGATCTCCAGCGTCATAGTCCCGTCTAAGCAGAACTCTAACCCGAGAGGACGGGGGGTTTTCTCTGCTTCTTCTCGTCCATCGTCTTCTTTTTCTTGTATTTTTCTCTTCTTAGTAGGCCTTGTTGTTCTGGAACCCGCCTTAGAACGTTTCAGACCCGCAAGAAGAGTAACACCATCAGCGTGAGCTGAATCAGCAGCAGAACCAATAACAGGAGCAGCGTCAGCGCTGGTGGTATCCGAGGACTCGTTGTTGGAACAGAGCAGCCACACGCCGTCGGTGCTGAGTGTAGCGGTAGAAGATGAAGCGCCGCCGCCCTCGTAAGGTGGCGGTGAGGGCAGTCGCCACGGACCGGACGCGCTACCAGTGGAAGTGAGGTCGAAAGTAGTGGAAGAGGGGAGCCGAAAAAACGTACCGTCCACCCCTTGCCCTTCAGGTTCTTCGTACGCCTCGTCGTCAGCGTCGTTCTCTGTCTCACCCTGTTGCTGCTGCTCCTCCTCCTCCTCCTCCTCCTCTTCTTCTTGGTTTAGGGGCTGAGTGTCCGAATAGCTGTAACTCTCAGCGCGAGCGGCGTCGATGGCGTCGGTTGATGTAGTGGTGGAGAGGGGCTGTGCAACGTGCGGCAGGTCATCAAAATCAGCAACAGTAGTGGGGAGGTAAAAACCCGGTTGCCAGTACTGCGCTGTGCCAGGAGCGTTGTCGTCAGTAGTAGTAGCGGTAGCAGCAGGTGCAGCAGCAGCAGCAGCAGCAGCAGCAGCAGGCGCAACAGTAGCAGGCGCAGCAGCCTCAGCAGGCGCAGCAGTAGCAGGCGCAGCAGTAGCAGGCGCAGCAGTAGCAGGCGCAGCAGCAGCAGCAGCACGAAGAGCACCAGCAGCACGAGGATCACCAGCACCAGCAGCAGCAGCACGAGGAGCAGCAGCAGCAGCAGCAGGCGGGGCAGCAGTAGCAGCGGCAGCGCGCTTAGCAGCAACGTGTACCGTCGCGAGTGTAACAACGTCGCTAGCACGACGACTACTACCAGTAGTACTGCTACTACTACCACTACTACTACTACTACTACTACTACTACTACCGCTACTACTACTACTACTACTGCTGCGAGCGCTCGCTACAGCGGGAGGGTGATAAGACCAAGCGGTTGCGGCGGTAGTCTCATTTTCAGTAGCAAGAGGAGGCACTGACGCTAAACGAGCGCTGTTCCGCGTAGTCTTCTTGTTCTTGAACTTGCTTAGATCCTTGGACGGCGCTAGGTGTTGTCTTTTGCTCATGGTGGTGACTGTAGAGAGCAGCAAAAGACTGAGTGAGTGAATGGGGGTTTCCAGTCCCCTTATATACGCCTTCTCGCTTCTAGAGCTAAGCTACTTACTGCCCCTGTTCAGCTGCCGCCGGCTGGCCGGCGGCTATTCACAAAGAGAAACAAAAGACATAATGCATGACGTTTTCAGCTGGATCCCTTTCCCCCCTTTTGAGAGATCGACTGTCATGAGCTAAGCTACTTACCACCCTGTTCAGCAATTCAACGCGCATTAGCTGTATAAAGGATTAAGCAGTTGCTGCCGCCGGCTGACCGGCGGCCATTCACAAAGAGAAACAAAAGACATAAGGCATGACGTTTTCAGCTGGATCCCTTTCCCCCCCCCCTTTTGAGAGATCGACTGTCATGAGCTAAGCTACTTACCACCCTGTTCAGCAATTCAACGCGCATTAGCTGTATAAAGGATTAACGGTCATGAGCTTAGAGTGTGTATACAAAAAAACTACAGGAGGCGTGTGGCGTGAAGCAGGACCCCCTAAGACGAGCGTGTCTGTCTGTGAGTAGAGGCGTGTGCATGTTGTGAGCGACTTAAGTGTAAAACAAAAAAAAATCACCGCCTCCTGCCGTGGTGAGTAGACCGGGCCGGCCGGCGGCGGCCGGCTAGTTCAATAGGGGTGCCAGCTGACTAAGGCTGTGCATGAAAAAATCCGATTTTCACCTGACCTCTGACGTTTGTTACAATGAATGTCAGAGGGAGAGAGAGTCGTCCTCAGGTAGGGGGTAGGAGGTAAGGCTATGGATGAGGAAAAAACACCATTTTCAGCTGGTCTCCACCGATAGCGATGACATACTCCTCGTCATCTAAGCTCTTAAGAAGCTCTTAAGGAGCGGAGCGGCTGAAAAGCGTCATGCGGACAGGTCGCTAGACAGCTGGGGTGCTGTTGGAAATAGGATTAAACTCCCTCTGTATAAAAGCTCTGATTTCTGTTGGAAAAAAAACCATATCGCCTCTGACCACAGTAACGTCTACTACCACCACCACCACCACCACCGCCACCACCGCCGCTGCCGCCAAGACGAGACGAGATGGCTCAAGCTATTCCACTTTCAAGCTCGCCTTCACCCCCTTGTCCACCTGAAAAGTTAATGCGGCTTGACGACGTGAGACGCGCGATGCAGACCGATGGGGAGAATAGAGAGGTAGGACAGCGGCGCTTAGCATATAGCGACGCCTTGCTTTGTCAACTAGGTAAAGAGTTGAGCGGATCTTGGAGAGAGTTGGGCAGTAGCTTAAAAGTTACCGCTGCCCGTATGGATGCTCTAGTAGAGCGCAGTGTCAAGACACCGGAGGAGCTGTGTACGGCGATGTTCCGAGTCTGGTGGGGTGCAACCCCGCATCGTCATAGATGGGGAGAGCTCGGCCGCGTCTTCACCCGCATTAGACGAGTGGAACTGTTGGCTCAGTGGATGACCCTTCTCCACAGGCAGGGGTTTTCGAGAACCCCGACTCGCACGCGATGCATAAGCACTTGGGCGCCCTCGGCAGACGCCTAGGTAGCCGGTGGAAAGAGGTGGGGGGCCATTTAAAATTGTCGCCTGAGAGGTTAGATAAGATCGCTGAAGAATGTGAATACGGAGGAAGTCCCGCTGAGTGGGCCTTCCGAGTGTTGAAAATGTGGCAAGCTGACGGTGCCGGCAGTACGCCTTTTGAACTCCTTCGAGTGTTGACTGAGGACATGGGAAAGTTTGACCTCGGCATCGCGATATTACTTGACTTTATCAAGCAAGAAACAACGAGAACAACGGACATGTGAATTGTTGTGTTTTATTTTCATACCTCTTCTTTATTAGTAAGTAAAAAAAATATTATAACAATTAAGTCGCGTGTCCTCTTAAAGTGTCACTTCCTCCGGTCGCGGCTGATCGCCTCATCAAGGCATGTGATAAACAAAAAAATTAAGAGACACACTTCTTCCTCTCGAGAGGAAGAAGTGTGTCTCTCGATTAAATACTTTTCTTTCTTTTTTTCTTAAAAGAGACAAACGCCCCTTAGAGTGCCCCCCCCACCCCCCTAGAGTGCCCCCCTCCCCCCTCCCCCCCTCCCCTCTCCCCCCCTCCCCTCCCCCCCACCCGCCCCATGCATCCTAAAAGCGCCCCCCTCCCCATGCATCTTAAAGGGGCCCCCCTCCCCCCCTCCCCTCCCCTCCCCTCCCCCCTTATACACTCTAAAGAACGCTTCTACCTAGTTCAATAAATCACTTCCAGTCGCTCATAAAAAAATAAAAAATGAAAAAACAAACGTATATTGTTGTGTTTTTTAATGGTTTACCAAAAAAAATAAGAGACTCGCCTCCTCCTCCTCCTCCTCCTCCTCCAAAAAAAATATATATCACATTTTGAAGTGCGTGACCCCTTAAAGACGCTCATCTCTTCATTAAGTCGCGTGACGTCACTTCTTCTTCCGGTCACGTGATCAATCAGGTCACTTCCGGTCACGTGATCCTCAATGAGGTCACTCACTTCCGGTTGGCCATTAGGTCATGTGACGTCACTTCCGGTCATGTGACTCATCAGGTCACTTCCGGTCACGTGATCCTAAATTAGGTCATATGACGTCACTTCCGGTCCCCTAAGTAGGTCATATGACGTCACTTCCGGTCCATAAGTAGGTCATATGACGTCACTTCCGGTCACGTGACCAAATGACGGCCTCTGATTGGCTAACTAGGTCACGTGACGTCACCACTAATCCCCTAAGTAGGTCACTTCCGGTCACGTGACCAAATGGAGGCCTCTGATTGGCTGCATGTCGATTGAGTAATAAACAGTACTTAAGCATAGTCCCGTTCCGATACATTATATACTACTTGCGGTCCTCCAAAAATGTAGCCGGTCCTTCTACATTGAAAATATGCAGGACCGTATGTCCCGTGGGATGAATTTCGATGTAGATTCTAAAACACAATGTCAGTCATACTCTGTGACTGATCATGGTAGCATATCCATAACCTTGTATAGACGGACAGGGCATGTCCCAAATACCGCAACTGTTCATGGAAGTTGATTGAGTGCTTTCTTGGGTTCGGATCATGAAGAGAAGTACAATTATATCTTGATCAGAGCCATGCCTCGTGGGAGTAGATCCAATAAGATGGCTCCTGGATGGTCAGGGGCGTGGTTGGATGCCCTCACTGACAGAAGCCATTTACTACTGCTGCTGATGTCTAATGGCTTAACCCTGTGAGGACGGCATATCACAACATCGGTCACCATGATGCTGCAATGCAGGACCGGCGAGTAGCTCACCGGTCCTGGCATTAGATCCATTGGTATATGATATAGGTTTTCTAAGACACCCTCTTCACACTACAGTACCAACAAGGCTACGTTAATGGACCATTATCAAACTGGCCGCATCTCGACCAGTTCCGTCACTTATTATTGGCATGCATTTACATTGTGCTAGAGTACCTTTTAGATTTGATTCCATCGGGTGATACCAATAAGACCACATCATGATTGGATCAATATAACAATGATTAATGCAATTGATATAAAAATGATTATAGAAGACCCTTGTTAAATAGTAGATTAATAAAAGTCCATAATGTCAACCTCCATTGTGTCATTAAAGGCCCAAATGTTGGTACCCCTACAGCACAAGGCCAAGTGTAAGCTACCCAGCACTATGTATATGATGGGTGGTGGTTTAACTTACCGACCTAGCTGTGCACTGGAGTGTGAAGCTCGTCGTGCCTGAGTCTGGGACATTCCGTTACAGCTTATAGGTTTGTACAGCCATAGATTAATACAATTAGACAAGGACAGTAGGCTGGAGTATGGTCGGCTGCAGATAAGCCTGGGGAGGTGGGGGGGGGGGGTACCACCTACACTCTACTACACCCAGCACTAAATGAAAACTGAATAAAAAAGTGCATGGATGATAGATTGGTGGTTTAGTACAGCAGTAGGAGATACCAAGGGGAGGGGGTGGAGGCATTGTTTGGATGAGATAAGATAAGATGGACGAGGTTTGGGTGACACCCTAGGACTGATGAAACCCAACTAAATAGAGTGATATGATATGAGTGTGTTCAAATTGAGATAATCTTATCTTGTGTTAGAATCATTGTTGTTATATTGTAAGTGTAGTGGTCCAGCGAAAATGGATATTTGGTTTCACCAGGGTTTGAACCTGGGACCTCCCGCATCCGGAGTGAGCGTCATAACCACTTGACCACGAAACCTTGCCTGCCATTCTCGCCTTACACATACATCTGGATTGGTAGGTATGAGGGGGAACAGTGATTACCCTAGGTGGCTAAGCCAGGGCACAGGGACAGATGTGGGCTCAATCTGTTCCCCTACACTCCTCCCATCCAGCTTCAACTATCCCAACCGGCTACCCAACCGGTGGTAACCTTGGACATACCTGGCACTTAGTTGTGGGATCCTGTGTCACTAGCCCTACTAGCGCTTTCCCGCCTCATGCGTACTGCGTACTCGCCCTTTTTTACCAGCTCGCTAGATGACTGCGCCACTCTAGCTTTCGCTACTGCGCCACGTCGGACCCACAACCAGCCACCAGGTGTTGAAGCATACCCAATTGTATCATACCGTACCTATCCAGTCCAGCCAACATATTCCCAGGCACCGGGAAGGCTGGTGAAACCACCAGTGTAGTGGTCCAGCGAAAATGGATTTTTTGGTTTCACCAGGGTTTGAACCTGGGACCTCCCGCATCCGGAGTGAGCGTCATAACCACTTGACCACGAAACCTTGCCTGCCATTCTCGCCTTACACATACATCTGGATTGGTAGGTATGAGGGGGAACAGTGATTACCCTAGGTGGCTAAGCCAGGGCACAGGGACAGATGTGGGCTCAATCTGTTCCCCTACATAAGTTTAATTACAAGGTACCTGGAAGTGTAAAGTAGCTAATAGACCACACGGTCTACTGTTAACAACAGTCTACTGCAACCCACGGCCTTTTGCTACCCATGGTCTACACCGTCTACTGCTACCCACAGTCTACATGGTCTACTGCTACCCACAGTCTACATGGTATACTGCTACCCACAGTCTACACAGTCTGCTGCTACCCACAGTCTACATGGTATACTGCTACCCACAGTCTACATGGTATACTGCTACCCACAGTCTACATGGTCTACTGCTACCCACAGTCTAAATGGTATACTGCTACCCACAGTCTACACAGTCTGCTGCTACCCACAGTCTACACAGCCCACTACTACACTGTTAAATGGTGAAACCAAAAACACGTCTTTTTATTATACTGTAAAGCAACAGTAGATTCTGCTGCCCATGTACACTAATACTGTAGCGTATACTTTAAGCCTACAGTTTATTATGCTGTGTATCTACACTAACTTCTAACACCCACAGTCTAAACGGCCCACTACTACCCACAGTATACACGGCCCACTACTACCCACGGTCTACACAGTTTACTTACTCCTACCCACAGTATACACAGTCTACTAGCTAAATTACATAGCCATCCATTGCGTACTGCTACCCACGGCCTGAACAGCATCCTGCCACCCAGAATCTACACTGCCTGCTACAACGCACGGTCTACGCCGCCACCACAAGTAACAAAAGACGCAATCGAGGCTAAGATAATTGAAACAGAAGGAATGAAAGTTAAATCAATATGTTATCACATAGAGATGTCGATATCATTTATGGACGCGATAGGTAACAGGAAACAACTGTTCACACTGACACAGTAAGTTGTCTATCTGAAGCGGCTTTTACGACGGGCTGGATCTCAGATGTGAGTACTTGTGGCAGTATATCATAATGGACTATTTCAATATTTTAGGGACAGTGTCTTCTTGCTGACATAGAGTATTTTAGCCATTCAAATTGATCCCACCTCATTTGGAGCACCTCCACCTTAACCTACTTAAGTTGATTGTTATAAGTTTTAATGTTGGAGACTTTATTTATGGAGTATGGATACAAATTAATGATACTAAACCAGAGTTGCCAAATGCCACATGATGCTCTCCCTATAGAAAGAAAGAAAGAAAAGATGCATGGCTCGAGTAACACTATTTAATCATCTCAATGGTAAACAAGGATTGGAAACGAAAGCCCCTGCCGCCGAAATGCGACAATAAGGTCATTGAAATGTAGGGAAAACATGAAAATGTCAGCAATACTCGTTTTTATGAACTATAATAAAGCTAATAAAATCAAGTATGCCTTTGTACAGTCAGTATTCATCTTTTCAGGAACCATCGCAAGTCAATGCCGAGTTAATGCAATCTGTTTGACAACCTGAGTGAAACCGGACACTCTATATACTACTCACAAAACTAGAAACAACCCTTCCTGGCGTCGGAGGTTGAATCCACTGGGCTTGAATGGACCAAACCATTTCTCACATGTATTCTATCTTTACCACATGCCCTTTCTTGATTAAAAAAATTAACTTTAGTTTTGCCAGACAAACTTCTTGGCGGGGCTTAACTTGGCTTCCAGGGGCAGCAATGGCGGCCAAATGACCCCCTTGTTTGTTGATAACAACAGATGTCTGCCCCACCCTGCGTATCGGCCACTAATTAGAAGTGGATTGATTTAAAGTGCTTCATTATCGGTCCCCTGGTGGTAGAGTGGGAGCAGGGGGTGAGGGTCAGGGGGAGATAAGGCTGGAGGCGGTGTATCAGACCTTAGCCAAGCTACGTGCAGGGACTAAGGACTAAACTGTGGTTTATTTACACTTCAGGCTACAACGTGTGCCATCGTGTCTGTGGTGTGGGTGTGAGGTGGGGGTAGTAGTAAGGGGTATTACTTGCTCCTTGGTAGATTGGAGATTTTCTTTTAAAGGAGGGATATTGAGTGGCGGGCGTAAACCTGAGTGTTTTTTGGTTGTAATCCGCAAGAACAGAGACGTTGAATTAATTTTGAAATAATATATGCAGTGACATTTATAAACATGCGTACGTTTGAAGATTCCAATTGGTACTAATATAGCTAATCTCATGTAGACGATTGAATTTAGTCAACATGGTCGGAAACAGGAGCCAGAAAGTAGCTTTGAAATTTGAGATAAAGTCTGGGAGTCTGTTAATGGGAATCCAGAATCCAGCATTGGCAGACTACGAACTTTAAAGGGCAAATACTATTATTATCTCCCATGTTACTAAGTTCAGGAGTCTGATATTACAATCCCAATAGTTTTAGGATTATGCATAGCTGCAAAAGACGACTGAGATTCATTGTTTCAACTATTGGCTCGAACAACAAGTTTTTATTAAACAACCATTTGAAGTGAGAGACCCAGCTGAGAAGCTGAGATGCAGCAATACTTCAATCTATTTTCATTGAAAGTGAAATTGAGAGAATGATGAAAGATGATTTGGAGAATCAAAAAGAAAGCGTAATTTCTGTCCCTTAAATGCACATTGTTATGCAATCTGTTTGTGTTGACCGCCGAGCGATATTTGAGAGACTGTTTACCATTTGTAGGGAATTACCTGGGCAAAGGGTAATAAGTTCAATCAGGGCGATAATATATGCAACTAATGCTACGGTGCAATTTCATATTGGAAAATGTTTTTATTGTGTTCCACAATTTATACAGCATTGTTATAGACAAAAGTCCGCTGTGATGATCTGTATCATCTACCAATATTTAGTTATACATATATTATGGTCATTCGTTTTATTTTGATGAAAACAAATACAATGTGAAATACTGCACTGTCGCCCCTTGCGCCCTGTGCAGGGTTGTGAATAAGCGCTGGGCGCAAGGAACTCCTTGGCTCTCGATATAATTATATCTCAAAAAGTGTGTGTAATGTATAAGTGCCGGGAATAGTCAAGCCTCCAAATGTATAAGCACAGGGTGCATATTCACGATGTGACTCTATTTTAAATCACTATACTTCAGACACTAGAGGATTGAATGATGAAACAACAATACACGGTGGAGATAGCTAGATCATCCCTTCAGACATGCCTTGTCCTGCAACACCTAGAAGTGATAATGACTCACTATGTGTTAAAGTTGTCCTATGGAGTTAGAATTCATTGTCCACAGAGCACTGCCTACATGGTATGGCCGGGTGAGGTGCGTGGGGGTGAGCTGCAGCTTATATAAGCCCGCCCTTAGATAAGCCACCCCTCTGGACCTCCACTTGATGAATGACTGGAGTCCCCAAGAACGGCGCTAATCACCAAAGATTAAACCTAGGCGGGCGTGAAGTGGTGTGCAATGTGTGAGCTACGGGGCCCACTCTACCATGAACACGGGAACTGACCTGCCCCCATTCACCGCCACCAGGGCCGACAGGGGGCGTTGTTGTCACTGTGGCACTTCCGGCGGAAGTAGCGACGATGGAGGTGGTGGTGTGGGTGCCTGCATACATTGGAGGTCCGGTGTTAAAGTTCACATGGTAAATGGATGGGCTACGTGCACACAGTAAAGTATGGTTTCCACTGAACAGATTCCTGCGATCTTTCTAGCGATATCTTTTTAGTCGATAAAATAATCCATTTTTATCAGATACACGGGTGTCAATACTTTTTTTGAAATACCATGCCAAGGCACTAAAGAAAACGTGTATGGTTCATGTGCCCCTGAGCGTCCACTTGAGCCCACCTGTCGCCTACCCATAATTATACCAAGAAGCAAATAGGGTAGGAGGTCCAACTCAGAGCCTCGCCTATGGGTATAGTGTGACAAGCCCTCCCCCATCTACCCCCCCCCCCCCCATGAAAGTGGGCGACCTTGTGCGCTCAGCATTGGGAACTATGAAGAATAGGGGGTTTATGTGGTTCTCTTGTGTCCTTATCAGAGTGATACCAAATGCAAAGATGGGATTTTCTAGACCAAAATATCCTGCTGAATCCAAATATTGTGGTCTTGGTTCTCAGAAACTGACCAAAACTACTCAAAATTGAGGTTTGATGATGCAAAGTAATTAAAAAAATGTATAAAATAATGTTGAAAATGTTTGGAACAGTATCTTTATAGAATCCTTGCATATACTGCATGGGGTTGACAAAAGGTGTGCACAAGTTACTTTGCTGAGATGCTATGCTAGATGGTCAAAGGCTCAATATTGATCCTTCGAGTTCAATAAATAAAGTATTTGAGTGCTATTATCATTTTGAAACATTCAGATAAATTTTATGTTTGGCCACCTAGTGGCCAAACATAAAACATACTATAACATGAGTTTCACTATAAAATGGAAAAGAGGCGTTGCGCTATACTGGTTATGGATGTGCAATGAAAAACGAATGAGTTTTGTGCTGTCTCAGCATGAATCACAATTAAGATGATACACTGTCGAATTTAACAATGATTCTCGGTAATTTCAACCGAATATCTTTACGGTGTACCTCATTCCCCACTATCTTATACATACTAATGCTTTCTCTAATTGCTTTCTCCAGTTGCTTTCCAGTACATCCACATACTCACGAAAATATACACTAAGTGAAGGGCCTTTTGAGGAGAGTATGCTTGAAAAACATGACATGTTAAAGTGTGGGATACGCATTGAGAGCACATTGGCTGATAGCTGCATGTCTGCCCCTTCAGGGAGTGGTCCTTTTTTAACAATGGGGGCGGGGAGTTGTTGGATTTCCACAAATGCGTTGAAATTATCTTTGGTTAGGGGTGGTCCAAGTATTTTCACATCTCCGCCCTGGGGGGAGTTCAAATTTTCACGGTCGACCCCCTAGTTGCTATGGGCTGAGTTCCTAAAAAGAAAACCAAAACCATTTGTTGCCCCCCCCCCTCCATTACAATAGCCCCCACCCTGTTGCATAAAGATGACCTCTCCCTCAGACCAGCTTGGGCATGGCAAATAGTCCTCTACATATAAATACAACACCCACCCATCCCCACCAACTTACACCTATGTGCATATAGTTGTGAAAAGGCAGAGTGCACAAATACGGCTTCCTTCATTGCCTTTTTGGGCGGGCTTAATGCATGTATGTCCTGAGGCATACTTTACGGTGCCTTGCCTCCTCCTGCCTCCTTCCTTCACCTGCCCTTCTATGCTGCATTTGCATGAATCTTGACTTTATCTTTATTCTTCATGATCTTATCTAATCATTCTTAGATTTACTCTCTTTTCCATGTTCTGCCATTATCACTATTTACTAAACAGGGTTACATGATCACTCAAATGCTATTCGTTCAATTCAAACTCTATCCAATTTCAGTCTCTACATATTACATCTGCCTGTTTTGACAATATGGTAGCAGGTCTCTTGATACGACAACCGTTGTTTCCGGTTGCCATTACACTCGGGGTCTGCCATTTTGTTTTTTATGCGCACAGGCCGCTGGTTCTGTTGTTATCACTAACGACAACAGTCATTCCGCTGGTCCATTAATCCTGACGGCAGAGCCACCTATCGTGCACAGTCACAACTATTGCTCACATCAAACCATGCACCATTCGCTACATTTGCTTCATCGCCACTGTATTACCTACTCCCTCCCCTTTCCATAAATAAAACACACACTAACATGAAATGATTAGGAACCCTAGCTCACTATCTGGGTCGTCGCAAAAACAGTATCTTATTTTCTTTGCATACATTTGGAAACCTTACAGGGATACAAGAACTGGCGTACGGTGGGGATCTTTTTCATTTGGCATCATTATGGTCTATGTATATGTCGGTATACTACACTTCTCAATGTTAATGGATACATATGCTATGGATCAAATCGATGATTGTAGATGCAGTCTAGAGACGAAAAAGAATATGCAATAACAATATGACATTTAAGATAATGTCTATAGTGTCTAGTTCTACAACAATATTGCCACCATTGTTACAAAAGGGCCATCTTTTCGCTCCCCAGACACTGCCTGTTATTACCCTCTACAGTCCCATTGTGTACGGCCTAGAGGTCCCCCTCCCCCTCATCACCCCCCACCCCCGTGCACTCATAACTGTAACCCTTTAACAACCTCAGACTGCTTCAATGCATTACCCCTTTGACGTAATGATCCATGAATGCCGCCTTGGCGAGTCTCTCAACAAGGCTGTATTCAAGCATCAGACCACTCTATATGGGGTTGATGCACTCCCTATGGGTCGGCATGGCGTTGGTCTTGCGAGAAAATTATGTCACCAGGGCTGCACTCATGTATAGCACAGCACATTAAAGCACTACGTGGCCCTTAAAGAGGTAAGTATACATCATCACACTACATCCCGGCTGCATCCATCTCATACTAATTCAGGCGTCAACCCACAGCCAGCTCCCCACCATACCTATCAGCACAACACCCATTCCAAGCTGGCCCCTGCTCGCTTGTCTCTAGTCATCTTTCACATCCACCAGAGGGCGTATGTAGGAGACTGATAATGGATCTGTTACATTCTACCCAGTGCCATCTGGAAAAGCATGCAGTGACTATTTGCACCACAAGCTGCATGGCTCCAAACAGCCTACATTATATGCAGATAGAGTTCAGAGATTGTCATAGTGCTATATTGTTATAGGTCACAGACATACCACCCATAGCTGATTACATCTCGAGAGAGGCTATAGCTCTCACACGGTGGAATTCCAACAGAGATTGCCTCCCACCTGCCGGAAGCCTCAGCAACTACTCCACAGCGCCCCCACCCAGCCCTACCCCCATCAAATCTCCACACCCACCCCTACCACTCCACACTTGTCACAGTCATCTCTCCCATTGCCGGCACCCCCTCCCTCTCCCAATCCTTACCCTTAGTTCCATTACCACCTCCCCAAACCCCACTCCCAACCCACCACCCCCAACCTCCCACGGTTGGCTCCACCCATCCACATGTCACTCCAAATACGCATGCGCTTTCCAACCGGAAATGCCCCTCCCGCGTAGCCGACCCCCGCTAGAATGGTGGAGATTTCTCATCTACTTCCGGTTCATTTGCCATCCCCTCTCCCCGCCGCCGTCGGCCGTCGTCGTCGGCAGAGGTAGCGACGCGGACGTTATAGGGTGAGCGGCGGTGGTGTGAATGGGGATTGGTTGGAGGGGGAGGAGGGTGGGATATGAAAGGGTGACACTTGCAATCTGAAGGCAGTGACTATAATAAGTTGTCGACGGTTAGTAATGCACAGTTGCTATCTACAGTTTAATAAATTGCAGGATACAAGATTGAAAATGACAGTTCATTCCTTGCCCCATGTCTGCAGGCCTATATTATATGCCAGAGGGTATTAATGACAATAACTCCCATAACATACTTCTCAGAGCCATGCTTTGCGACATTGAGGCTCACATTCCTCTGTGTGTATATTATATTATTGTAGAGAACAGAGAGGAGAAATCATCTGTAACATGCACGGGCATGATGTTGATGTACCGTGCAAAATACACATACCCACCTTCCATGAATGGGTCCTTTCACGGAACCATTGCAGAGAGAAAAAGGCTCATCTCACAGCTTGACTGTCACTATAGGATGAGCTGAAACTGTACTATGGTCCATAGGAGGAAGAAGGGGAGAGTGAGCCCTTTGATGGGCCACATGCTGCTTTAATATGCTGTGCCTTTTGCCTTGAATGCACCCTTGGTGGGTGTACTTGATTTGCCAGGGCTACATAAATGCATCATACCAACATTTCAGGGTATATAAACCCCTTAGGGCCAGTATGACACTCGCCAGGGGCGCTTTCATTAATTATGACGATAACGGGAATAATGACTTTTGTATTAAAGTACTTTGCATTCTTTAAATGGTTAGGTATACTAGTCAGTAACCAGTGGTAGAGGAAAAGTGGGGGGGGGGGGCAAATTTGTCAAGCCCCGTAATGTAATAACATAATTTCCATTCCTATCTCTCCTGCGTATGAAAATGTCGAGAAAGAAGGCCTGGGCCCTCGATCAGAACTAAAAGGTGGCTCAAATACTAATTTTCTATACAATCCAATATAAGTGTGTATATGATGCATCATGCATAAAAACCAATGCTTAAAGTTAGTTAGAATGCCCTGGGCCCCACCAATGAAGATTTGCTTCCTTCGGCTCAGCAGTAGTGTTGTTATTCCCAAAGTGCCAGACTTCTAGATATAGGCTGTTTAAAGCCTCCCCATGTGTTGTCAGAATTCAAAGAGGATTTTATTAAATGCTTTAGGGTGCAATTCCCGTCTCGGAATCTCCCATTCTGTTTTGCGTTACTGTATACATTCATGTTTCCTCCTTTTTCAATTTACGTCTGGAAATATCCTGTTGAAACCGGATGCGCTCTTTTAACCATATCCAATAGTAGATCGAGGCACTTTATCGGCTTAATAATCCAAGTGGTTTTAGGTCTTTCATTTGGTTTCCCTCACAGGTTAGAAGAGCTAAACTGAAATTCAAGGGATGAGGAATTCATTGAGTTTGAGTTGAATTAGCATCGATTTAGCGGATGCCCGTCAAATAGTCTGGCCCACTAGGCATTGTTATTGCATTGATATACTAGACTTACATTGGAATGGAGTTGAGCCAAGGGCCCTCTGAATTGAAAGGACGTCAAAATGCCGGTTACTATGGTTGCACTCAAAATCTAATTGAACACACACAGCGAATTGTAGCCTTCATTACTCATGGATTAGTGAATACTTGATAGCTTTAGACAACTAACAAATTAAACGGAAGCAGACTAATCCGTACACATTAGTGGCACATTTGAAATGCAACATCAATATTTACTCAGTTCAGTTTCAGTATAAGTCTTCAACGATTGATTCACATACTATTGAATCAACGGCTATACAGTCCTTTGTGTTTTTATTTTACAATGTTAATAGTTATCCTTCCATCTTTGTATATTTAAAAAATAATTAGTTGCTACACGTCATTATACGATTATGATTAGTTGTAAAAGGATTGGATCATAATTCATATCATAGCCTTCATTTATGAAGTCACGTAGAATTTATAATATATACCGTCATCTCGACCCCCGAAAATCAAAGATTAATTATTGTAGTGATAGTGTTGAAATAATTATATTCATCACTTGGTCTGCAATGTGGCTCTAAGTAAAGGTCTTAGTACAGATTCATCATAGTAGAACGTGAGGCTATCCCAAACAAATCCTGAACCACGAATACTGGGGGACACACATGTATAATACCATGGTCTAGCTGTATGTAAGACACTTAAGATAATTCTGATAATCAACACATTGCATACCGGTAATGATCACAAAGCCTGAAATACGATATCGCAATTTTAAAATCCAATTGAGGTTCTTATACAGGACCTTCCGTCTCGGCACCACCTTCCCCACCTTAACCCTTTAAGAATGGCCAGTTGTAGTCATGCCATTTGTAGTCATGATGCATTCATTTATACCTCAGGCAAATCTATTCGCCAGGGCTGCATAAATGCATCATAGCGACCCTTCATAAGTGTTTAACACCGGTGAGTTTTATGATAACGTGTACAACACATTAAAGCATTAAACGGTCCATAATGTGTTCATTTTTCATTGGTAGGCGTGTAAAAAGTGGTAGCCATAAGCCGGGTAATGTATATTAATCTTGAAATTGGTTAAATTAAGACCCACAGAGCCATTAATCTCCTAATCGTGATTCAAAGGGGCGAAATGGCTGAAGACATTTGGACATCAATTAACTTAAATTTCACAAAATCATTGTGGCCACAAAAATGAAATCCCTCCAAATAAATACCTCCTCAGGGGTTCTCCAAATGGCAGCCAATCTGTGAAGGGTCTTCCCATGGAAACCCCAAAAGGGAGAGATCCTGTCCTCAAGATACAGACTTTCTAGACACATGGCGATACCTAATACCCACCCTCCTTTGCATTCCCTCCATGAACATGAACAGCTAGTTTCCCTTTTCCTGGTTGGTTATAGATTTTTCACACGTTCCTCTCACGCGTTGTCGCTAATCACAGACAACATTATTCCAGCGCCGCTGAAAACATAACCCATTAATCCGAGCCCTTTTGCTAATTTAATTCCGCAGCCATTAAGAGGGGGAGAAAACAAAAATGGCGACGCAGAGCTTTTCATCAAACCCAACCCTTTCCTTTGGCCGCTGACTGTTCTTCTTCCGGGCTTTAACTGTTGAAACCCACTGAACGTCAAGGTCGTTATGGTAGCCCTGGTCAAGGTCATTCATGATTACCAAGGTCAAGGTCATTGGTTGATGGAAACATAATTGGGTGTTGCAGCCGTTATGGAATTCCTCTTAAAATGAGACTTTTTAAGACTGACACTGCACTGTTAACACCAGAGTTTCGCATTGCACTGGTCGCTCATTGAATTATCATACAGGCCTATCGTGATCTGCAGGTCTGCTTTCCTTGATATTTCCCACTGTAATCCAAATAAAATTTATTTAGGCCAAGATACTATCATGTATTTCGTTATAAATGCTTTGTGTTATGTTCTGATCAAGGAAACTGCATTTGACTCGTAAATACTGTGTATTCATCTTGAGCTCATTGGATTAAAATAAAATTTAATATCCATTGTGTCAAAGGTCAGAAATCTGATTCCTTCTCAAGATGTACATATACATCACAAATTTAATTAGGCCCCATCTGCTGAGTGATTTCGAAATTGCACTCGCTTAATGTGTGTAATGTGTTTTTATTTCTTATGATTAAATGCAATACCCTTGATAAATTCCCTTCTGGTGGCCTCCGATTGCGTCGTCCTGTGGTGTTTTATTTAAATTACTTTTCCCCAGATGGTGGGCGTAGATTAGGGATGTCCCATCCAGGCCCCCTACATCATTGCCTCCTGCGCCCCTGCCGCCCCCACACCGACACACAGCTATGCTCGTTACCTTGTCTGGCTATTTAATTATTTAGTAATGTGTTGTGTCGAAGTGACTCTCATCGCCGCTCACATTTGTGAGTGTACCACCCAACAGGTCTCCGCGCTATATATTCTCCACTAAATGGCAGAGTCCATAGATACCCCCAAGGGAGTGGTCATTTTTTAACAACGGGGAGGGGGGGAGGGTTGGTACATTTTGGGGGGACCAAAAACATTGCATCCCTTTTTAGGGAAAAAGCCTCCGCGTTACTATAGCTCAAATGGGTCGGCCGCCTGAAAGGGGGGGGGGGACCACAAAAAGGGTGTTGAATCGGGATACACATTCTTTCGTTAATATATGTGGTCGGATATCAAGAGAATTGATAGCGAGTGGTCCTTTGGGTTATTGGATTTTGTTCACTATTAATCATCTAAGGGCCACATAGTGTTTTAATACAATATCGCCTTAATCGTCGTGATGCATGGGCTGCATTCAAGCATCATGCAGACTAGCTATAGACCTACAGGGTTGATGCACTTGCGAGGGGTCGGAATTATGCATGGATGCAGTCTTGGGACAACACTCAAAACCTACGAGGATGTAATATAGCTTCTATCTATGGAGAATATAATAATCCTAGTCTAAGCGGTTTAATGTATTTTCGATTAGTCTAATATCCTGCCCATCAGAGGGCAGCCCCAGTATTCAGTATGCTTATCCCCTAAACCACCCACTGCTACTGATCCCCATACCGTCCCCTTAGCAATAAAAAGGTCTCAACATAATATTTGACCCATTTGACAATAGGATTTAATATTATGTAAATTATCTATGTCTGCACCCTGTCATCCCTATCACTGAATCTACTCTGCAATACCAAACATGCCATCTGGAGATCTATTCTACATAATGTGATGCCATGCTGATGCAACCAGATGTATTTTGTTAAGGCATATTGGGTGCCTGTATGTCATGCCTCCCATGAAACGGCCTATGATATCACTCATTCACCACTGAAAACTGGCTTAGTTCGGTGTTTTCTTGTCTGCATTGTCTATATCTTACCATTATGTTGTAATGAGTTGAGTGCATACATTCAGTATTACTATTAGGTGGTTATGCGAGGGATATGCAGCATAGTGGAAAAGAATGTAGTATCGGAAAAGTGGGTACCAGGTGGCTGATATTATTATAGGGAGAGTAGGTAACTATGTTAGTAGTATAGGGGGAGTGGGTAGCTGTGTTAGTTGTATAGGGAGAGTGGGTAGCTGTGGTAGTAGTATAGGGGGAGTGAGTAGCTGTGTTAGTAGTATAGGGAGAGTAGGTAGCTGTGTTAGTAGTATAGGGGGAGTGAGTAGCTGTGTTAGTAGTATAGGGGGAGTGGGTAGCTGTGGTAGTTGTATAGGGAGAGTGGGTAGCTGTGTTAGTAGTATAGGGGGGGTGAGTAGCTGTGTCAGTAGTATAGGGGGAGTGGGTAGCTGTGGTAGTAGTATAGGGGGGGTGAGTAGCTGTGTTAGTTGTATAGGGAGAGTGGGTAGCTGTGTTAGTAGTATAGGGGGAGTGAGTAGCTGTGTTAGTAGTATAGGGGGAGTGGGTAGCTGTGTTAGTTGTATAGGGAGAGTGGGTAGCTGTGTTAGTAGTATAGGGGGAGTGAGTAGCTGTGTTAGTAGTATAGAGGGAGTGGGTAGCTGTGTTAGTTGTATAGGGAGAGTGGGTAGCTGTGTTAGTAGTATAGGGAGAGTGGGTAGCTGTGTTAGTAGTATAGGGGGAGTGAGTAGCTGTGTTAGTAGTATAGGGGGAGTGGGTAGCTGTGGTAGTAGTATAGGGGGAGTGAGTAGCTGTGTTAGTAGTATAGGGGGAGTGGGTAGCTGTGGTAGTAGTATAGGGAGAGTGAGTAGCTGTGTTAGTAGTATAGGGAGAGTGGGTAGCTGTGTAAGTAGTATAGGGGGAGTGAGTAGCTGTGTTAGTTGTATAGGGAGAGTGGGTAGCTGTGTTAGTAGTATAGGGGGAGTGAGTAGCTGTGTTAGTAGTATAGGGGGAGTGGGTAGCTGTGGTAGTAGTATAGGGAGTGTGAGTAGCTGTGTTAGTAGTATAGGGAGAATGGGAATCTGTGTTAGTAGTAAAGATAGAGTGGGCAGCTGTGTTAGTAGTATAGGGGGAGTGGGTAGCTGTATCGGATGCTAAAATGA
Source organism: Harmothoe impar (assembly GCA_947462335.1). Lineage (NCBI taxonomy): Eukaryota > Metazoa > Annelida > Polychaeta > Phyllodocida > Polynoidae > Harmothoe > Harmothoe impar. The sequence continues at coordinate 29,736,351 of OX381716.1, read as the reverse complement.
CTTGTATTTCACAAATTTAATTATTCTCACCCTATATTTCCTTCCCTCCCTGTATATCATTTGGTCAATTTCAAATTACAATGAAGTTCCTCACATCCCGATCCCTCAGCATCATCCTACATGATATGGAGGACCTTTTTCCTTTTACCCAAAACCTGCCCAAACCCTTCCACTCTGCTCCCAACTACCACTAACCCCCCAACCCCAATACACACACACACACTCACATACTACGCTCCCCCTCCCAGCCATCACCCCCTAGCGAGCAGACTATAAATCAAACAGGACGCTGTTGTTTCTCATCGTCGATTAATCACCGCTAGATGTCGCTTCGATGATAAATGCGCGGCCCCTTGCGGGACGCAGCTTAATTAAAACAGTTCAATCAAGCGCCACCAGGTGTCGGCACCGGCGGAGTGGCCTGTCTAACTAGAATTGGCAACTGTCTGTCCCCTCGGCCGGACATGGCTGTGATTGTGTGTTCGCCTCATGAAACAGGCGGTGGCAATTGTTATTAGTCCTGAGATGAGTCCCACTCAGTCGGCCATGCTGGATCTTACTTAGGACGTGCTAAACCTTTAAGGGTCGTATTGGTGATTAAATGGGTCGTGGGATTAATCGCCATGATGCATGAATGCTGAGCTGGTGAGTTACTCGCCAGGACTGCATTCAAGCATCATAACAGTAATGCGGGTGTGCCTTAGCCCCATACGATCAACATGATGCTTGAGTGCAGCACTGGTTTGTTACTAGCCGCATGCATACATCATGACCACAAGTCGGCATAATGCATGATTAAAACAGTAAATGAACCTTAAAGGGTTATGGTGTGGGTATAGGGTTATAATTGGAGGAGCTGGTTATTTTTAATGGAGTTTGTGATTTTAAAAAAGATGACACACAGAGCTATATGAGCTATTAGTATGCCTTCCCTTTTAATGGGGATTGTAAAATATCGATGAATAAAGAGATGGACACCATGGAAGAAAGATGAACTAGCGTATCGATCCTTTAAGTGGCTGTTGTTTAACTAACGACAGATGGAAACTGAGGGCAAACTGAAATCTAATCGAAAGATAAAAAAATGTCCATACAAAATGTGCAAACTAGCAATAACAACATTACCATTTATGATATACTACATCGATTACAGACCAAAGTAGAATCAATCCATAGCCTGATTATACAACATATGACCGACCTATGCTAACGCTAAATGCATAGGGATTAGATGTTAAATACACAGAGGAAAAAGCGAGAGCCAATGTTGCCAGAATTACACTCCTTTGGCGACATGGACGCTCACATACTTACTTAATGTTCATAACACCCACCACCACACGCAGTGGTCTCACGGCAGTGGCGTAGGAAGCAAATCTTTCAGAAGGGGGGGGGGCAGGGGGGCCCAACCCAACTGACTTGAAGCATCATCGTTTGCTTGAGACATACTTTTATAAGAAGACATATACTTTTATTGAAGTTTATAGAAAAGTAGTGTTTGAGGTCCCTTTGGTTCTGATTTGCGACCAAGGCCCCTTAGTCCCTACATATTCAGAAAAGTCAGGGTCATTGTCGCTAGAACCACTCTCACCTGAAAGTCAGGCAGTGCCTGACTTTCAGGTGAGAGAACCACTCTGCGACAATGACGCTGACTTTTCTGTGTATGTACTTTTCCTATGTAACGTTTTGGAAATAATATGTATACTATACTATACTAAAATAAATTAAATGCTATGTCAAGAGAAGGCGACTTCACCAAAGCATCCCCAGCCTGCAATTACCAGGACTACTGGAGTGAGCCTTTAAGATCCTTAAGGGAAGGTGGTGACATGAATAGTCAGTTACAGTTATGGTCGTTACTCTCACACTGAGCTTTCACGTTTGTGGGAACATTTCTGGGACATTCATGAAATTCACAAAACGGTTGTCCTCGTTCTGCCTTGCCAGCTCCTATTTCCTGCTTTCTTATTTTTGTTTTTATTTTCCTGCGTTTCCTATTTCAGATTCCAATGAAACCATTGCCAATCCAGGGCAACTGCAACAAAATTCCACCCCCCTTTTTCGGTTTCAATTTCGGGTAGTTATCTTATTTTTCCCTACCGGTTCATTTTATTTTTGAATTTCTGAAGTTTTGAAGTTTTCTTTCTGCTTCCATTCTGATACTATGACTGCCACGCGGCGGACAGCGTCGTTCGGGCCGGGTGTGTTGGGTGATTGCCCAGGCCTGACGAACATTTCTTCCGTCCCATCAGAATGATAGATGTCCTCTGGGTGCTACCACCCAATCGGTAGAAAAAGTAGATCACACCAAAAAATGAACAAATAAAAGATTCTGTAGCTGCATCAAATACTGGATAATTTCACATATTCATGTCTATTTTTATCGGTGATGGAATTTGTAGATGCTTTTGAATTTTAGCAGCGCATCTGGGATTTGAATGTTCATTTTGCTGTTATTGTTCCAAGGCATTGTCTCATTGCATGCTCAAGCTTGGGGTTCGTAATCAGCGATCATGGCATTGAAAAAAGACGAAAATGTCGCTTTTAAACTCTGTGACAGCAGTGAAGTGGCCATCAAGAGAAAGGAAAGTTCCACATTATGGGCTCATTGTTCGGCTGATGCTGTGTGCCCAGTTTTACTTCGGGTTCTCCCCATACATATATGCATTAACACGTAAGGATTACTTGATGCATCTACGTACATAATTATCATATAGTGGTGAAAAGGGACCTGATTGCCGGGTGCAGTAAAGTCATCGCTTTCCCCCAGTACATGTAAGATGAGACACAACTACTAAGACATGAGAAAGATGGAGATTGAATGACTGCAATTGGAAGTCAGTTGTTGGTACAGATTTTCTCTTTTATGATTTAATATGTAACGTCCCATTACCTTACTTTATGACCTTATTTACAATGTCATATGCAATAATCCACAATGTAATAACTGTTCATAGATTGGCAATAATAGGGGGACTAGTACGATGGCCGTCAGGGCTCACGAAAAAGAAATTCCGCATTTAATATGATTTTTCTCTCACTTTTCTGGGCTGTTCAAGAAGGAGGAGGCCCACAAACTTTTTTTTTCACATTTCTTTATCGTTTATCGAATTTCTCAAAACACTTTTTTTTTGCTGTCAACATAAAAAATCGGGGGGAGCCTCCTCAGCCAATGTTGAGAAAGTTTGAGAAATTGCTTGAACGGCCGAGAAAAGTGAAGAAAAAAATCATATGAAAAAGTGATTTTTTTTTGTGGAGAATAGAAATCTATAGATAGGATCTAGAATAATATGATACTGGTATCTAATACTCAATTCAAAAGCAATCCACATATTAAATAGCATAAAGTCCATAGATTCGAGCTCTTAATCCTGAAAAGAAGCTGATATTATGTTAATCAGTAGACACAAATAGACAGCGGCATCCCTGCAAGTAGACAACCACAGAAAGCAGTACACAATGGTACCACATGAAGCAGTACACAGCCACACAAAGCAGGGCACGGCCACAGGAAGCAGTACACAGCCACACAAAGCAGTGCACACCCACAATAAGCAGTGCACACCCACAGGAAGCATAACACAGCAGTAGGGTGGTACAGGAAGCACTACTATCACAGGAAGCAGTAAACAGCAACAGAAAGTAGTAGACAGCAGACGGGTGGTACAAGAATCACAGAGGCAAATATCAGCGTCACCCAATGTCGCCTAAACCACTCTCAGACAAGGGTCAGGCTCTGCTGGACTATAATAGATGGGTCAAGGGCCATTCTAGTGAGGGTCAGGCTAGGCTGGACATTCAATAACAGGCTGGACTTTGGCAAACTGGCTTGAAAGTCTGGCCATGCTGGATCCTCATGGCATATATATAGTCTGGCAATGCTGGACTCTGGGGAGAGTCTCTTTCAGCCTGCAAGAGTCCAGCATTGTCAGACTGTGGCATGAGGACCCAGCATGGCCAGACTTTCAAGCAAGTTTGCCAAAGTCCAGCCTGTTATTGAATGTCCAGCCTAGCCTGACCCTCACTAGAATGGCCCTTGACCCATCTATTATAGTCCAGCAGTGCCTGACCCTTGTATGAGAGTAGTATTGGCGACATTGGCTGACTCTGATATTTGCCTGTGTGAAGCTGCAGGCAGCCACAACAAGCAGTACACAGCGGTAGGGTGGTACATGAAGCAGTACCGCATAGGAAGCAGTAAACAGCAACAACAAGCAGTACACAACAGTAGGGTGGTACAGGAAGCAGTACCGCACAGGAAGCAGTAAACAGCAACAACGAGCAGTACACAGCGGTAGGGTGGTACATGAAGCAGTACCGCATAGGAAGCAGTAAACAGCAACAACGAGCAGTACACAGCGGTAGGGTGGTACAGGAGACAGTAGGCAGGCACAGGAAGCAGTACACAATAGTAGGGTGGTACAGGAAGCAGTACCGAACAGGAAGCAGTAAACAGCAACAACAAGTAGTACACAACAGTAGGGTGGTACAGGAAGCAGTACGGCACAGGAAGCAGTACACAACAGTAGGGTGGTACAGGAGACAGTAGGCAGGCACAGGAAGCAGTACACAATAGTAGCGTGGTACAGGAAGCAGTACCGCACAGGAAGCAGTAAACAGCAACAACAAGTAGTACACAACAGTAGGGTGGTACAGGAAGTTGTAGGCAACCATACTCTCATTCCCTAGTCCTTCCGAAGGAAGGCTCTGGTAACAGCCAAATGACCTTGAACTTGGGATTTTGCTGGGTCTTGGCAACCCCTACTGGTAGCCTGGAACCAGTAAACAGGAAAAGGAAAGGGAACTAGAAAGTCTGATGGTAAAATACAGTAAAACTACCATCATACATTCTGGTTCCTGTCCACTGGTTCCAGGCTACCAGCAGGGGTTGCCAAGACCCAGCAAAACCCCAAGTTCAAGGTCATTTGGCTGTTACCAGAGCCTTCCTTCGGAAGGATTTGGGAACGAGAGTATAGGCAACCACAGCAAGCAGTACAGTAGGGTGATACAGGAGGCAGTGGACAGCCACAGGAAGCAGTACGCAACAGTTGGGTGGTACAGGAAGCTGTAGGCAGCCACAGCAAGCAGGACAAGTTCAAGTTTCAAGTTTGGATAATTTATTCAGAAGTAGACATCGATCGATACAATATGACATACAGTATTTCAGTGTATAACATACATCAATCTAATATATTAGTAATATATGCCTATTTACATGCCAATATTATGATATTTAACATTGTAATGTATCAGACATTCCCCTTGACACATAATTATGCCTTTTGTGTATAAGTCTACATTGAATAGGCTGCTGCTAGGAGTTTGCCCCCTGTTTTCGTTAGCCACCTGATAATTTCTAGTAATTCAGTGCAAGTACTTTGTTTGAGTATTAATATAGGAATAACATTTGTATAATAGTAATTGATTTTACGTATATTATAATTATTATTTACAGTACTCATGTATTAATATAATACAGTTGTCAAGACAAATATTTACAAATCTATTTACAATTATGAACAATCAAAGGTATATCAGTATAGAATGGACATGTGAATAAATAAACAGTGGTCAGTCACGCAGTTGTGTACAGTTGTAATTTACATATTAATGCAAGGTAGTATATAATACAGTTATACATCAATTCTTTATCATTGTTAAGTTGTATAGTTTCATTGAGCTAATAAATAGAATAGAGCACCTCTATCACTCGGTACATAAACCAGACAGCATTAATTAATTACTTATAATACTTGAAGTACATTTGATGTTCCTCTTAAACCCCTCCCCTATTTTCCCTTTAAGGTTATAATATAGTGAGATAGTACACGTACAGTGAGATGAATTATTATCGACTATTGATCCCCTCCCCAGGAATCAAGAATTTTAATTCCTTCTTTAAAAGGAATTTAAAGGTTTGTTTGTCTCTAACATTCCTTTTGCTAGGGTCTAGGCTATTCCAAAGAGTAGAGACAGTATATTCAAGGCTTCTTTTGTATGACTCACAATGTGGTAACTTATTTTTTAACACAATTCCATCAGCACTCCTGGTATTTACAAAGACATTTTTAACATAACTCTCATTATGTGATCTCTTATGACCTTCAATGTAAACATGTGATAGCCTTCTATCCGCTAGATAGTTAACTTTTGCTTTAGCATGAATGACATCAGTATGTGTACGCATTGGTAGTTTAAGACACACTTTCAAAACCCTATTTTGAGTTCTTTGCATCTTAGCTAATAATGTACTCGCTGACTTTACATATAATATATCACCGTAATCGTAAATTGGCATTATGTAAACTCTGTATAATAATGTTAAGGAGACTAGCTTTACTCAGGAACCTTGATATTTTAGTCAGCTGGTAGGTTCTGAAAGCTACAGTTTTCATTTGATTTTTCATAAAAATTTCGTAATTTAACCTTGGGTCTAATATAATGCCTAAATATTTGTAACTAAAAACCCTTTTCAGCGTTTCACCTTTAATGTACAGGTTTACATTTTTGAAACATTTCCTCCCACCAAATCCCATGAATTTGGTTTTGGTAATATTCACTGTTACACAAGCAGAAGACAGCAGTAGGATGGTACAGCAAGAAGAGCATAGCCACACGCAGTCGTATATGCAGTACAGATAGAGATTAAGTGCAGCCGTGTAATAAAAGCTGACCCGGACGGTGGCTGAAAGCTGATACCGGATTTCTCAGCTTCCCTCAGCTTCTGGGGCCAACAAAACACACCAGGTGGAAATAATAGTATTAATGCTGGAGAGGCGCCGAGGGCATAGACGTTCTAAGGGGACTTCTTAGTTAGAATTCACATTGCTCTCATGAAATATTCAGGGGAATTTCTAAAGTCAGGTTTTAAGTGATTTATAGTGCCCATGGGGGTCGATCTGTGAAAGGCAAGGAAGTAAATTAGACTCCAAATGCACCAGAGAGGAATTATCTCATTGTTATCTGTTTAGAACCTGTAAAGCAGTCTAGACCGAATAATATGTGGAATTCATGGCATTTGTGTATCAGCAGAATGTCATATAACTTAGATGTCTAAAGTGGAGGCTCTTCTAGAGTCGATTAAAAGTGGAGGATGAATAGGTCTCGATTTTCTCCGATTTAATTTTTATAATTGGGGAAAATTAACTTTCTTTTAAGGGGTATGTTTCTTTGGACCCTGGATGTAATCCACAAGATTAAATCATTTTAATTTTGTAGATTTGCAGTTTGCGACTTCTTTCGCTCATTCTCCATCTGAGAATCAGAAATGGTCGCATCCGGTGGAATTAATGAGCGGAAAGAAATAGGTGCAAACCAACGAAAAGTATTCCATCTGTTCTCTTCATGTTCTTCACAAACACACATAATCAACGTGCAAAATGCCACCCTGTAAACACAGGTATGTAGCTCAATCGTATAATTATATACGTTGGATTGAAGTGTAAACTACGTAATTTCTACAAGGTCTATGCACGTCAAAACATGAAAGTGTATTTACATTTTACAGACGTAGAGGCCTAATTTACGTTTTTCTACATGATTAAGACGTAAATATGACTGTTGTAAAATAACACATGACCTTATGTTAATGATACCTACCTTTTATGTAGAATAACGAGATTCAGGCCTGGATTTGTGTCATTGATACTTTATAACAGATATAATTTATATTTACATTCACAAATGCGCAGATATACTATCAATAAAAATCTCATTTTATGTTATATAATAAAAGAACAGCCTGCTATCCCTTTCCTAAGTAGGTAATTGTAGTTTTTGCCTGCAAAGGTCAACAGCTATTGCGAACAGTGACGATCCCATCCTGACCTCCACAATAAACCTCATTGGCTATTAAACCCCCGATTTTATTATAAAATGGTTCCATATGAAGAAATAATCAAAGGAACCAAACCCTTGTCAACTGTCACACACTATTTGCACACAGTGATATGGATTATAAACCTGATATGCCACCGCCGTTTAGCCTAAAAAAAGACAAGCCAATAAATGTATAACGTGTGTTTCTGTCTGGATGATGTTAACTAATAGAGTTGGATTAATCTTTTTAATACTCCCATTTTCACACGATGAAATTATACTTGTGGCTAGATTCTAATTACGTCAGAAATATGAAAATAACGAATAACTGTAGGCTCGAAACACGTAGATGAGGGTAACTTGAAACACACATTTCATTTCCAAATAAATACCCTCCTTGGAGTAAGGGATGGTGGATGACGGGAGGGTAGGGAGTCTGGCACTATCCCAGGGATAACTGCCAGACGCCAGCAACAGAAGTCGATACCCCCCAACCCCCCCCCCCCCCCCTTCACAGCCCTCATTCCACCCCCCACCCCCACTGCCCGCCCTCCAACCGCTCTTCCCACACCACTTGGTCTTCCCACCTAGCCCTTTAAAGGCTGCATAGACCTTTCAAAGCATTATGTCCTTCCGTGTCATGATGCCTGGAGAGCAACTCACCTGGCCTGTATTCAAGCATCATGCCGGTATCAACTCAATGGGGTCAGCGTGATTCTTGAATGCAGCCCTAGCGTATTACTCAGCAGGGCTGCATTCATGCATCATGGCGACATGGACATAGTGCTAGAGCCCAGGCACCAATCAGAGTCCTCCTGGCCTGCATCCAAACTGGTGTTCCTAATCAAAGCCTGCTGTACTTGTCTGATTAGTGACAGCTGAAGGTAGACTGAGGAGGTAGACTGAGGAGGGACAGGTATCATTAATGGGACTTAACCCTTTAAGGGCCACATAGTTCTTTTACTTTGCAATACCTTTTGTCTTTATAATACACATAGGTAGTCGTGGTGAATAGTTCATCAGGGCTGTACTCAAGCATCACGATGATACCTTAGGAATGTATCAGTCCCATAGGATCGGCATGGTGCTTGCTGTCATGTATCATGATGACAAATGGTTTAATGCATCAAATCACTTTAGATGCGACCCTTTTAAGGGTTAACAATGGGTTTCACTGGTGCGCACAGGGTGTGTAGTGTGTAGTACCAATACCTTTGTGTATCTGATACTACTACAAGGGGTCCTATGAATGGGAATGATTTATCAGATATTGTTACTTGTGCTGCCAGAAATTGTGTTGTTTTTATCGCAGTATAACTATTCAGTTTTTGTAACTGAATACTTTTCTGGGAGTTATAACAAACGATCGACACCAAAAGGTTAATTTCAAATGGGGAAAAGCGTGCAACCTTGATGGAGCAATAGAGTTGTCCATGGTAAAGTGCTAAAAATGTTTTGATCATTGTTAAAATGTTTGGAATTTCTGACATTGATTCCATACTAGTATGCAACTATAGGAGGTGAATTTATAAATGTAACTAAGCATGAGTTACTTGGCAAGGACAAGGACAGCCACTCTCAGGAATGCTCTATAGGCGATTTTTCTCCATAAACACCCTATGCTTGTCCCAACCATCATTTCTCTCTGTCCTCTGCTCTGAAGGGGTATTTCACATTAACCATCCACAAACATAAACCATGCTTTTGGCACATTTTATCATGTATGAGAATCGAAGCATTTTCCAAAAACTGATGAAAGGAGTGTGGACTATTACATTTCCTCTTACGCTACCACCCGGCAGGGAAAATATTACATTATCAAAGATATTACCCTAGAATGAAATGACGAGCTAGCATTTTCTCATGAAATACACTCAGACAGAAATATTAGTTTTCTCGGTTGATTCAGTCTGATAAAGAAACGGGGGTAATCTGAGAAGATTTTAATGAAACTGGCTTGCCGTCAAAGTCAGGCTTGGTAAATAACAATCTGAAATAGTGATTATCTGTGCATGATTTTAATTGTATTGTGGAAATAAAGGGACCGCCTGCAGGGATTTCTACATTACACCTCACAAACCCGCCATCTCCTTTCAACACCCCTTCTCTGTCCCATTGGTATCTACAAGGAAAATGTATTCCCCTTAGACACTCCTAGTCTCAATTCAGAAAGAAACACTTTTTTAAATCTTTATTTTTTTCCTTTTTAAAAAAAAACAAAAATACAAGAAATTGAATAAAATTGCAAGACGAGTCAGATTCAAAACACTTTCTCAAATCTCTGACAAAAGACGCTTAACTTGTAAAGGAAGAGGAAAAAGGAGCGAAGAATGTGCGGAAGGAGGAACAGGCGCATAAATACGACCCTACCGCCGCGTCCTAAATAACAGCGGAAAGAAATGGGTTTACAACCCTCAGAAAAGGGAAGGAAAGAGATGCATTTGTTATTGTGACGGTAAACACAACAATGCTGCTGCGGAGTCCTGCCTTGAAGTGCTTTGGGAGAGAGACAGACAGCCTCCCTAATGGAATATCCAAAAAGGCGCTGAATTCCTCAGGATAGGAGTATGAAAGGCTACAAAAAGATCAGAATGGACCATGAGTATGCACTGCCAATGGAATTGTGTGTGGGGATTGATGTATTTGATCCTTAGAAAACACAGACCTTACTCAGAAACACAATGAGATGCGGGGATTAGGGTCTTCTGGTGTGTGATTATGATCATCTGGGGCTGAGGAAGGGGGTGATGTCAGTTAACTATGCTATGCCCTTTGTCGTCGGGATGCATGAATGCAGCCATGGCGAGCCATTTACCAAGCCTGCATTAAAAAACATGCTTAACCTACACGGTTGAATTGATACACTCCTAAGGAGAATGCAATCCTGCTAAACATTAATTTTATAACCATGCTCATGCAGGCTTGTTCATGTATCCTTTTGACAAATGACCTAATGAATTAAAGTACTATGCGCACCTTAAAAGGCACATGTGTGTCTGGAGATGAAGTGGGGGTGATGAGGAGAAAGCAGCAGCAACGCACAGTTGTTGCCATTGTGTGAAGGTAATTGTTACATTTACAGCCACACAGAGAGATGGCAGTTCTAAAGACTGGGTTTTACCTGTGGGAAGCACATCATAAAATGACGCATACTATAGAAGGGAGAAATGCCATTGCCATATAGGTGGATGGAAAGCGGTTTCAGTAAACATCTACAGAGAAGCAGACAGACAGAATTGTGTACAGGCAAGGGAAAAGGGTAGTCCGAGGAAAAGGCCAACTTTGAAATTGATGTCATAAGCTTTCCAGTGATATATTACACTAGAATATATTATTTCTAGTTTTTGAGAAATGGCTTCATGAATATGTGTGGGCATCACCCTTTCCAAAATCCAAATAAGCTCTATGTCTCATATTTTCCAAGATACCCCTATTTAATTAGCATTATCTATGATAATTAGAAATTTATGATACATTTTTATTCTTTAAGTCATAAAATTTGATCTAGGAATGGTAATTTTATTTTGTTTTCACTATGGCAATCCTCAGAAATCATTCTATCAATTTATGTCTTAATTTCCTCTATTTGGAATAAAAATCATGTTTCCATGGCAACACATATCAACAAACACACCCATTTAGGCTTTAAAACGTTCCTTTTACCTTCCAAATATAGAAGCTTTTTACCAAAAATGGAATGTTTTATGTAATCCTATTGAATTCTCCAGAAAAAAGTACCCTAGAGCAATTTTTTGCCTAATTCTTTCATTTTAGGCCATAGTGGCGCCCCCTGGTGGCTAAAATCGGAACTAATCCCGCGGGGACTATCCTTTCTGCTTGGCTGCTCACAGATGGGGAGAGATGAAGCTGATATGAAGGCAAGGGTAAGTACAACAGACCAATGCGATTAACCCTTTGGTGCCCAGAACTATTTTGACAAAAGTCAGTTTTCATAACATCATTTGTAGATTGTATAACAGTTCAATATTTTGTGCTGAGATATGCTTCATATTATATTTTCTGAAAGCTAATGAAATAAGCTTTCAAATAATGTATGGAAGAATGTCATAATTTGGGTTACCATGGCAACCAGAAACATTATTTTCCTAATATTTAACAATATGGTAAAAAACGGTTAATATATCCAAAAAGGGCCTTTTTGGTTTGGAATAGACTGATTTGGCATGGTAAACATGCTTTTGCTATTCTGAATGAGGGCAGACATATTGAAATTGAAAGAATTCCACCAATTCAATTGGAATCTACAGAAAAAAAAACATTTTAAAAGTTTTTCCCACTTTTTTCACCATTTTTTCAATATTTTTTTTATTTATCAATATTTCTTTCACTCCTTTTGGCCAATGCGCGCATTTTTGATGATTTTAAAGCAATTTCTAACTCATTATATTTTGTATTTATGCATACCATCAATATTCTATACATGTTACCATAGAGTATTTAGTATCGTTAGAAAGCTTATGTGATTGCGCTTCATTTGCATCTAAAATCATCCTGATCTGGCGAATATAGCTCCCAGGGTGCTCTGTTGAACATATATAGGTGTAAAAGCGCGCACTTTTGGAGTTCTGGGCACGTAAGGGTTAAAGGGCCATTGAATGCATATATATAAGAAAGCTTTTTAATTGCTCTAAATACTTTGTTTTATTGTTCTAAATATGGTGGTTTCCATTCATGGCAGCAAGTTATGAACATGGAATCATAGGTTAGAAGGGAGGTGGCCAGCGTAGAGGAGGTTTTAATGGTGTGGATCGGGGGGGGCGGGGGGTCAGGAAAGTCTAGACAGTCTCAGAAATGCGGGTAGGAAAGTCTAGACACAGCAGAGTAAGGACAACTGATAAGGAATATCTGTTTCTGCCGCGATGATTTCAGGAGGGGAGGTGAGTATAATTAACTAACTATCATAACGAGTGTACAACAATTAACAGTTTTAAGTAGAGGATACAGTTCAGGTACACAACACTTAGTATAAGTCTTCAGCAAAGGAGATGAAGACCCTTTTATCCGTCTATTCGTACAGGTGTCTATCAAATGGAAGTCTTCAAAAGTGGAGGCAGGTGAAGTTTATGTTGATTCAGTGAAATAAGTTAAACAGCCGCGGGTGTGAGCTTTATCATTGCTCTTCAGAATCCACTGGTGAATACAAAAAGGTAAACTATAATGAGCCTCTCCAGGGGCCTGTTTCTTAAGAAGTGTTTCTTGGACCGTTATTTTCAGGTCTTAGTAGAGCGGAGTTTGTGTTGCCAGGCTGGGAAAATCATGGGTTTCTCAGGTCGCAGTGAGATACCACAGCACTGTGTTATCTCACTGCTAAATTGGAGGGTTATCACACAGCACTGTGAAATCTCACCCCCCTGTAGGAAACCACACTGATGCTATTTCTAGCATATAAAGTTATAGGGAATACAATGTTCTAGCTTGTTTATTAATTATTTCTCATGAAATACACATGTGGTCATAAATCATAGAAACTGTGCATATGGGATTTTTACACTTCCCCAGGCTAGCATTCTTTGGATATTAATTTTTTTATGATTCTTTTTGTCTTATAATATCGGGATGGATGAGTTCTTGATGTTACATATGGGTTTTCATAGTTAAATATCCATATTTGAGGTTCCAGGGGCCAAAAATAGGCCGAAAATGGCGAAACATTGGTCCAAAAATTGATAAGATTAGCATATTTTATAAAATTTTCAAGAAATAGCACTAGATGTGTGTGGGTCCATATTTTTTACTCAAACTATAAGTTCTTATGGTAAATGTAGACCAAAAATTGTATAAATGGGGGAAGTTTTTCTGTATTTTTCAAGAAATTTTAATTTTGTAAAATGGAATGTCCGGGCGAATTTTTAGCAACATTTCCCCCCACCACTTTTTACCCATACTGCATATGGGTTAATTTTTGCCATTAAAAATTAGAGTAATGTGGTAGTGCATGTATAGTGAAAAAAAAAATTGAATTCCTCTGTAATCTTCTTTCTGAGGGGGCCTTGAGTGTTTTTCCTTCAAAAAAGTCAATTTTGTCGATCAGACACCCCAAAATCATTATTCTTGTGCCTGTCTACCATGATTACATTTAACTATGCTAACTATGCTAATTATTTCCCCCCTATATATACCTAAGTGACCAGTGTAGATTACATTTGTTTCCATGCCCTAGTCTGGAACAGTAGGGCAAAATGTTCATTATGTCCGGGCGATATGTCCGGGCGATATATGTCCGGGCGAGTGACATTTTAAAGTCTGCATGAGATTTCACACAGTAATATTAGGGCTACAGAAATGGCAGACCTACCCCCTGAAAGAGGAATATGTCTTTAATTCTTTCCAAAAATCTACATTTTGATATCTGTTGTAGATCAATCGGTATTAAGTAATATGTGAGCGTGACCATTGTCCTACTTTGCACAAAAAGGAGGTGAAGAGGTGGTAAACAAAGGTTAGAGCTCTGTTTCATGCATCGTACATAGTATATATAAACAACAGGCTAATTTCAATGAGTTGAACCCTCGGGAGGTTTCTCCCCTGTGTGGATATATGTTGGTATGTGTGTGTCTAATTGAATGGTGAATTTGAATGAATATAAGTAAAAGCCACACCCCTTTCATGTAATCAGCAATGCACCAACTCCTCACCTCCACTACTATCCTCACAGACAACACTAACTCCTCACGCCCACTACCACCTCCTCACATCCACTACCACCTCCTCACATCCACTACTTACCTCCTCACATCCACTACCACCTCCTCACATCCACTACCACTTCCTCACGTCCACTACCACCTCCTTACATCCACTGCCACCTCCTCACGTCCACTAAGGGTTGCATTTTACACTGTGCGGCCCTCAAAGTGTCCCCATATTATTTTCCCTGACCTCCCACATGTTTTCCCTAACGTCCCCTGCCCATTCCCCACGACCTCCCCTGCCCATTCCCTGATTTTCCGTGCCCATTCCCTGACCTCCCTGCTCATTCCCCGACCTCCCCTTCCCATCCCCCAACATTTTTATTAGAATATGGACCCTCCCATTTATACCTCCATGTGTCTAAGTATATGATATTTCAAGGGGAAAATGTCCGCCCGAGTGACATTTTTGTATTATAACAAAGCATTTTCAATGGGGATTCTTAGGTATACACAGATTTTTGCCGCACTAAAGCTATATACCACATTAAAGTATATGTCCTGGCGGTTGTGCTCCATACAAATAGTATTCCCTGCCTACCTGTGTCATCCTGTTAACCAAAATGACAAGTAATGTATATTTAGTTACCTAAAATTGAGGTAAAATTTACGTTACAGCACTGTATAAGATGACCTAGTAGTAAGGAATATACCCGTTATCACTGGCTCAAACACTAAGAAAACACACCCTTAGGACCTACTTCACCAAGAAAATAAGTATAAATGGGCACCAACACATATAAATTCTTATATGACTACCCTAAGGGAGAAATAACTCAAATGTCACTCGCCCGGACACCGTTTCCATGGTATACAAATTCCATGGGTTGCCATAGTAACGGTTTTCACATTTAACTCATAATACTTTGTGACCAGATGGCCCAAGACATATATATTACAGACAAGAAATAACATTGAGATACTCAAAGGTTTTTTTCAGACCCCCCAATTAACCCTCGAGCCCGATATGCACACTTTCTGTGATTTATGACCATTTGCTGTAGAGGCCCATTCAGATGTACCTAGCTGATAACATAATACATCACTGTAGACATTCATTTTCTGGAGCAAATGATGGTAAGCCTACAGCAAATTGGGTTTTCTCAATACCATTTTAAAGGATTGTGTGAAAATCGTCATTTTTCATTGTTAATATCCACACAATCAGATAATTGAAGTGAGCATTGAGTAAACAATTGTGTGCGCATTTATACATAATCTTGATTTTCATTTGGAATGAGGGAAATCCTTAGAAAATGTGAAAATGTGAAAGTATATAATATGGGTGTGGTTTCCAACAGGGGGGTGAGATCTCACAGCGCTGTGTGAAAACCCCCCAATTTAGCAGTGAGATTACACAGTGCTGTGGTTTCTCACTGCGACCTGAGAAACCCATGATTTTCCCAGCCTGGTTGCCACAAGTAACATGTTATGAAATAGTAATATTAGTGAGGACGGGCTCTATAAGTGGAGCTAACCCTAGTGTATTACTGAGGTAGCAGAACTACAAATATGTTGAGCTATGAAACACAAAAAATATCGTTCTATCAATTATTGGTTAAGAAACAGGCCCCAGAAGAAGGAGGATGGTGTGAGACATGACCCTTCCTCTGAGCAAGAAACACACTGCTGAGTTGTCTTACAGGCAACAGCGTGTACAGTTATATAGGTTTACTATTGATCACACAGTTTCATTTTGCTTTCCATGCACTTTTATATAAAAACCGGCCCACAACTTACCCTGCACTCTTCTGTACGGAGATTGTAACAAAGGGAGCCTCAATACTGCTCCCTGGACGTATGCAATGACATGTGTAGATTTGAACGTAGTTAGGCAAGGTAGGCAATCACCTTATGTTTATCAGAATTCTTGTCAACAACTGTTGAGATGGAGTTTTCAAATATTGTGTAGACAGTTATATCTAGCTAACCGTGCCGATGACTAGTGGAACTTTGGTTTCGGATGGGGACATACATGCCGATAATAGTTTGTCCTACCGATCAACCCCCATGGTCGGTATGATACATTGAATGCAGCACTGCCCAATTGTCGGTGCTGCAGTGATGCATCAATGCATTATGCTTTCCTTACAGGGTGAGGGTAAAGGCCACCACAGACGGGCCGGTTCAAATCGGGAGATATCAAATATGTTTGATTGTCCCCATACAGGCACTCTATTCCCCTCTAGCTGGATGTCCACTGGACAGCGCCATATTGGACTGGTCCCAGTATGCACTCTCTCCTTTCCAGTCACTAGCTTCAGCAAATTATGTGGACCAGATCAGGGGGCTAAAGCTCTGCTTGGAGAGTGGAACTACTACATTCCCTGCATGCTAGGACACCTGCAATCTTTTACCTATCCAATATAGGGTTGTGGTTAGGACAATGGACTCATGACTAGCAGTACCTAAGTTCAAATCCCCTCCAGGCTAGGTGTGGTGACCATTTTAACCCCATTGGTTGCAAAAGCTTGCACCAAAAGTTTTGGCAAAACGTTTTTGTAAAACATTTTATGAACCTTTGCAAAAGGTTTGGGTATAGTCTTTTGGTAACCACTTTTGGTAACCATCTATGTTACACTAAAAGGCACACCAAGGACCGAACCCGGGACCCTTAGATTGGGAGTTCCAGGCTCTCCTGGTTGAGCTATGGAGGCTGCTGGTAGATCAAGGTACAATAGGTGAACATAAACTTTGTTATTGATTATCCTCATTAATGATCAATGCTATTAGGGACCTTTAGCAACCATGTAAAAGCTCATTAGGGACCTTTAGCAACCACGTAAAAGCTCATTAGACGTATCCTATGTCTTCAGCACTGCTACGTCTGCGTTTAATGAGCTTTTACGTGGGTTGCTAAAGGTCCCTATTAAATGCAGATGTAGCAGTGCTGAAAGGATAGGATACGCCTGCGTTTAATGAGCTACGTCGGGTTTGCTAAAGGTCCCTAAATAATGGTGCACTGTGATAGGGACCTTGAACAACAAATGGGGTCGAACCCAGGCTAACAGTCTAGAGTAGACCATTCACAAATAAATCTTGTTTATTTTGGGTCTGCCCCTGATCTGTTAGGGAACATGCCTTTGAGTTTATTACCTTGGGTTCGACCCCATTGGTTGTTCAAAGTCCCTATTACAGTGTAGGCCTACCATTAGGGACCTTTAGCAACCACGTAAAAGCTCATTTAACGCAGACATAGCAGTGCTGAAAGCATAGGATACGTCTGGGTTAAATAAGCTATGTCGGGTTTGCTAAAGGTCCCAATTATTTAGCATTGATCATTAATGCGGATAATCAATAAGAAAGTTTACCTATTGTACCTGGACCTACCAGCAGCCTCCATAGCTCAACCAGGAGAGCCTGGAACTCCCAATCTAAGGGTCCAGGGTTCAGTCCTCGGTGTGTCTTTTAGTGTAACATAGATGGTTACCAAAAGTGGTTACCAAAAGACTATACCCAAACCTTTTGCAAAGGTTCATAAAATGTTTTACAAAAACTTTTTGCCAAAACTTTTGGTGCAAGCTTTTGCAACCAATGGGGTTAAAATGCTCACCACACCTAGCCTGGAGGGGATTTGAACTTAGGTACTGCTAGTCATGAGTCCATTGTCCTAACCACAACCCTATATTGGACAGATGATAAAAGGTGTGTCCAGGTACAACCAATGCATAATACACATGTAGAGGCCTAGTGTAATGATTGCTCCACTCTCCCCCTGATGTTTGGCCCCCCCTGAGACCCACACTGCTAGTTCTAAGTGTCCCCAATTGTGGCAGCACTGGTATCCCGCTAGTGAGGAATATTATATACCTAGTTACCGACCGAATTGGACTCGTTTGGGATGGCCTTGGGATGACATTTTCTGTCGTGTTACTAACACTGTTAGATGCAACACATCTAAGAGTATAAGTTACTATAAGTCTACATTTGTTTAATAAAAACGTTCTAGCATAGAAAGTATGTAAGGGTAGTCGACTAGCCGACGTTTGGAGTGTCTTATATATGAGAATTTATTAACAGTTTTATGCTCGGTCCAATATTCTTGAAGAAAGTACGGATATGTTTAGATCAGCCAAAACACAATTTATAAATTGCTACCCGACACAATAAGACCCCCACTGGGTGATATACTGGTTTGTCCTTATCTCTCTATACTAACCCCTCTCCAGCAGGGTTCATAGATTGAGGCCATATAGCTGTCAGCCAGGGGTGATAAATAACAGGATTCTACTCAGAATGGTTTCCTTTATGTCCATTTCATGGCCAGACCCAATTTAGATAAATAATTATCATCCAAATACAACCAGACTATACTGCTGAATATATACGAAATCTCAGCTATTATTTATCTCCATAAAATGTGCCATATGGATCGAGGTCCATCGCATTGATTACACATAAATATTAAATCATTTTACACCCGATTATGACTAGAGATATGATAGAAACATAGTTACAGCTACATAACATTATAGAATAATGATGTGAGTGTAAGGTTTATACCTGTCCTGTCAACGACCCATTTGGATATAACTGTACCAACTCTGTCGGTTTTGTCTTCCAGTACTTAATTACTCATTATTGGAATCACACAAGACTTAGGGAAACCTTGATTCCGTAATAAAAATAAAACAGTAAATAGATGAGACACTTGAGTATTGTGGGTCGTTATGTCAGTGAACGGTGGCCGTGAGTTTGAATATTGTCTCGTTATTGCTCAGAGTGGGGTCAAAATGACATGTTCCCCACTGTAAAAATGTGCAAATAATATGTTGGCCACACGGCCTTTTCATTCTTAACCCTTAAAGCCATTACAGTGCTTTCAGATGAATCAACAATCTAGAGAATTCAGATGTTTTATTCATACACATTGTACTTTGATGGCAAACCTCTCGTCATATCTGTCATTACTTCCTAAAATTACAAGTGGTGCCACTGCAAAACGGATAAAGATTGCATTTATGCAATAGCAAGCAATCCTAAGTTAAAAATTACAAGCTTTCCTCTGTTCATAGTTATTTAGTACTAACCATAACACCTACAATGTTTGCAATTTCATCATCATTTTCTCGGAGAAGCCATCACAGCTTATTGTGACATACTAATTGAATATGTGACATATATCACATCATTATCTGCACATTGAATATGTGACATATATCACATCATTATCTACACATTTCTAGAGCATCATGGCACATGGTAACACAAGGGGACACACGATTATGCCTGGTACCTGGTTGTTGTCATAGGGGAGACAGGACACAATATTCACATAAAAACATATGTATCCATTACTTGCTTAATTGTAATCTGCCAGACTCTGAAGGTTTCACATTTTCTTCTCTGATATAACACCTCAAAGGTTAAGCTATATGATATAACACCTCAAAGGTTAAGCTACAATATGGCAGTGCCCTTCTACTGTTCTCAAGGTGACCTTTAAATTGGTAATTAATATTGTCTTTTTTTCCCTACCAATAACAGTTATTGAATTTCGATTTCTTTTCCCACATCAAAGTGAAAGTTTATCTGACTGGTTCACTGCTTGGATGATACACAAATATTAAGTCGTTTTAGACTGATTCTGAGCGGAAATAACCTAGAGACGCTATTAAACTTACAAAGTACTATAGGGTAATGAATGTAAGGCACATGCCTATCCTGTAAGCAACCTGTTTTTTAAAACAAGAATTGCAGCTTAATTCATCTAAGCATCAAAATAGTGGCTGCTGGCCGAGGGTGACTGGTCGCTAGTCGCTTTGGTGCCTCATTGTATAGCCAATACCCATGCACTATGTATTAAGTAAATATTTCCATTTTTCTGAAGGGGATAATTATATCTAAATCCTCTGATGTTTGACACTTTCTGAATCACAACACTTAAAGCTCTTTTCCTGTTAGCCATGTTTCTTAAACTATATTTGCATTACAAAATAATTCGCACTGGGGAGTTAATGAGACGAATGCTTGTTCAGAAGAGACTCTTGGACAGGTTTAAATAGCCATCAATTAATGGGATAACATCATACATGCCACAGGCATCCAGTGGTAGAAAAGTACTGTACCGAACACAATGTACCATAGAATAGTTGCCAATGTAGATATGTTTTGCAAATGTGTTTGGTAAAGCTTAAGTTCAGAAACGCCACATTGCCATACGATTTTATACACACCTTTCTCACAATACTGGTCCTGTTTTTCTAAGTAACAGCATCTGATAGACAGAGCCAGGGGCAATCTGAGGTGGTTAGAAGAGAGATGACGCACAGCCAAACAACCTGCTATTGAGCACCAGTAAAGTGGCAAATACACCTTGCCCAGCTAGCACCTTATGTTAAAAGCACGTCTTTTACTGGTCATATTCACATTAATACGTGAAAATGACCTCATCACGACATCTTGCGGGAGTAAATCCTTTTACATAGTAGTTTGACAGGAAAGTGACATATTATTTACATCTAAATGGCGAGAGAGAGATTAGTCATTTGATATCATCTGTACGTTCGAATGTGGTAATTCTTTTATGTAACGAATGGTTAAATCTTGATTAGAATATCACTTTTTTTTTTTTGAGAAATTATACAGATAATACATTCATGTCAAATTCACACCAGTAGTATAGTATGTATCGGAACGGGACTATAGTTAAGTACTGTTTATTACTCAATCGACATGCAGCCAATCAGAGGCCTCCATTTGGTCACGTGACCGGAAGTGACCTACTTAGGGGATTAGTGGTGCATTCTGGGTAACCCTGCAGCCAATCAGAGGCCACCATTTGGTCACGTGACCGGAAGTGACCTACTTAGGGGATTAGTGGTGCATTCTGGGTAACCTACTGACCTACTTAGGGGACCGGAAGTGACGTCATATGACCTAATTTAGGATCACGTGACCGGAAGTGACCTGATGAGTCACGTGAGCGGAAGTGACGTCACATGACCTAATGGCCGACCGGAAGTGAGTGACCTCATTGAGGATCACGTGACCGGAAGTGACTTGATTGATCACGTGAGCGGAAGAAGAAGTTTTTTGTTTAGGAAGTGAGGGTCTTTAGGATCACGTGACTGGAAGCGACGTCGTCACATGAGTGCCGCTTTAAGAGACTGCGCGACTTACTAGTAAAAGAAGACGTATGAAAATAAAAACACAACAATATTTTATTTTATTTTTTTTTATTTATTTTTTTTTCAATCTTGATAAACACTCTATTTTTGAAAAGATGCACACGCTTATTTTTTTTTTTTCATATCTCTAAAGGACTCGTTGTCACACCGTCAGAATGCACGCGACGCTTATAATACAAGTAGCGCACGCCGTCTTTCTCTATGGTGTAGGTGACCATTTTGTTTCGCACCACTTTGAAGTTTCTATTTACAGCAATGAGAGTTTTTCGTTGGCGAAGAACATCCAAGAAGTCGTCTGGTTCCTGAGGGTTTTGTTTCTTCTGTACGCCTTTTGCACTCCATTTTTTGGATTTTCTTTCACCGGTGCCGCTGACTCGATCGTAGCAAATGTAAGTCTTAGGGTTGAGACTTAGGATCCCGTCACCTTCCCACTCCGCTTTCATAAGCCCCGAAGTTCTCAGATCGTGAAGGTACCGTCTCTCACAACATCCGCCGGGCGGCGGACACCATTCTCGCACTCTTTCCGTTTTTGTCTTCACGAAAAGCTCTAAGTGATCGTCGCACACCGCTGTCGGAAGCCACTTTCGTTTCTCTCTGAAGTACATCTCTCTCAGGCGAGGTTTGACTAGGTCATCCAACGTGTCACCGCTGAGAGCCATGTAAAGACTGTCGGTGTCCATTTGCCAAAGGGCATAATCGCGCCGATCGACGAATCTATCCAAGAAGTCGTATGTGAACTCTAACATTTTCAACTTCGCGTACTGGTATACCATGAACCCTATTTGAATAGGGAGGTTGTTGTTGACTGTTTTCGGTTGTAGTTCGACTTCAAACAGATCGGAACTCAACTCGGACGCCTTTTTGAAGCGCCACGAATTGGCCAATAGTTCGAACTTCCGACTGTCAGTGTATCTCACCGCCGTGTGTTTTTCTTTGTTGCAGATTGTTTTACCGTACGTAGCGTTTCCCATTAACTTGTAACAGTCTGACAGAATTTTCTCGTTCTCGTTCACGTCGCCACGTCTTCGCGCCGCCGTTACTTCGTCCGCGAAACCGGCAAAGGAGCGTTTAGGTAGGTATTCTACCACCAGCTGCACTTTGGTGACTATCAAACCGTGCTCTAAATACCACTTGAGAAGCGGCGTTCCCAAGAGAATATTTTTTCCGTGGTAACTCCCTATCAGACATCTCTGAGGCGTGTTCAACAGCTTTTCTTCCTGCGCAAAGTCTGACATGTGAGGTCCTATGTCCGATTTTGAAACGGTCGCGTTCTTGAAAACGGGGGTCATTTCTTCGAAGTAGTCTCGTAGGTGAGGCGGCGTAGTGATGTCCACTTGAACTAAACCGAACATTTTCTCCTCTTTCACAGCGGAAAGGATGTCGCTCTCGCTCATCGCGTTTCGAGACACTTTCAAAGCGTCAACCTTCCAGCGTTGTTGGGAGGCCTTGACCCGCTTATCTCGACGCTTCATCTCTCGCCATTCGCACTCCCACACGACGACCAGCTTGTGACCTATCGCTTTCAAGTAAGCGCTTACTCTGGTCGTTCTGTCGCGTCTCTCCTCTCTCAGTGAAGCGCACTGATATCGGTGCGACGGTATGCACTCGTGAGCGTGGAACCAACACCCGTGAAACTGGAAAACCGTATTAGAGGCCGCGTGAAACCCGTCCACGCGAATTCTCCGACAGCCTACAACCATCTCGCCGCCGTTCAGAGCGTGGCGCAGTTTCACGTCGCGGTCGTGCTCTACGAAGCGTAACCACTCCAAAGCGCTGTGAGAGTTTCTTTGCCTAATTTCGGGCTTGAACTCGGTCTCGGGCCGTCTCACCGCGTAATAGCCCGTGCAGTGCGCTTCGCTCATGCAGCGCAAGTACAGAGAGTTAGCGTCTAGTCCTAGGATGTGTTGGCACGGTCTCGCTTCTTCGCCGTACTTGTGCTCCCTTATCCGCGTGGTGCCCTTCTCGTGAAATCTATGGAAGATGATGGAAGGACCGCCGACTAGATTTTCTTTGATCAGAGCGTGGAGGACGGCGTCGGACTGGGGGAACGTTGTGAACGCGTCTTCTAGGTTTTGGAAGAGGAACCGTAAAGTCAAACCGGCGAGAGAAACTCCGTCTTTCAACATGTCAATGCCGCGATCTTGGAAAAATTTAGCGTGATTTTTCAGAGCTTGTATGAAAGGTTTGACGTCTTTGTTGTTGTAGTGGATCAAGTAGTCTTCCATAGTTTGCATCTTCTCGTCGGACCAAACTTTCTGACATGCGGCGTAGTCGGATTCGGACATTTTGACGCCCGTCAGCTCGCTGTCGAAAGCCGATCTCGGTGGCAGCGTTCTGTTTGCCAGTTTCCTGGTAGACGTCATCCATTCGTAAGGAAAGTGACCTTTCTCTTCGTTCCTGGTGAAAGCTCGCAAATAGGTCGCGTAGTTGTAACCGGGTGCCAAATAGTTGACTACGTCCAAGAAAACCGTGTGCTGTGTGTAAACCGCCAAGTATTGATTGCTTCTCTTTATGACGCTGAATTCTTGGTTTCTTCGGTCTCCGGAGGCGAAGAACGAGTGAAGGCGCATTTTGATCAGGTTCAAGTCGTAACGCCCCGAGTTGAAGCCCACGACTGGAGCTTGACGGATGTATCTCAGAAGCCGCTTCTTCAGTTGAACTAACGGGTGTCTGGTCTGAGCCGCAGCGAAGCCGCCTGGAGAAGGGGTGAACGTCGCCTCCTCCAGCAGGAGAGCTTCACCTATCGCCGCATCTAACTTCGCTAAGGTCGGTCGGTAAAGTTCTAGCACAGCTTCCCCGATGACTTTGGCGTTCTCGTTTATGTGATTTAAAACTCGGTCCAACAAGGGGTCGGAATCTGCGTCGGATTCTCTGACGAAGCAGACGGGCCCCTCCCACCCCGGAAAGTCGGATGCGACGCTAGCCGACAAAGGGACGTGATCCCACAGCAGGGACACGTGTTCCGTCGACGGTTCTTTGCACGGTCTGAAGAAAGCCTCGAAATCGAAGGCGATCTTGTAAGCGTAGATTCCGGAATGTCCGTCGGGGGGAAGAATGGAGAAGTCTGCTAGCGCTTCGAAAATCGTTCTCGAATTTTGGTAGATGCCGCCTACGTAGCGCAACTTGACTTGTCGGCAAGAGGAAAGCTGGTTCCTCCCAGTGGGCACAGCAACACTTAATAAGTGACTAATAAGCTCTCCAATGAAGTGCTTATTATCCATCTATATTGTGGCTAGAATGTAAGAACTATTAGTCAGCTAATCTGCAGCACTTATTAAGCCCTTCAAAGCAGTGGTTATCAAGAGGTTCAATAATTCAGCTAATAAGGGCAACAAAAGTCAAATTTATTCAAAGATTATAATTGTGACACTACCGCACTACTATAAAGCAGCACTTATAAGTGATTTGCTCTGCAGTTCTTATTAAGCATTTCAAAGCAGTGATTAGTAATGAGCTGAAGTGTGCCACTATTTAAAAAGGAATTCCACTGAAACTTTCTGCTGTTTATTCAAGCATATAACATTCATAAGCAGCTCAGTATACATACATTGGAAATTCATGATTGTTGTACAAATTAATGTTGTCAATGGGAATCGAACTCCTTACCTTCAGATGTAAAGTCCAGTGTGCTATTGCATGAGCTAGTGGGGCTGATGATAAGTGGTGGTCCTAAACCTTACTGTACCCCTAGCATACCCTAAGTACACTGCAAAAGCAGCCCTTCATATATCATGCTCACACACTGGCTAAAAAGGGCTTTATTTGCAGTGAGATACAAACAAACACTGTCTTATTTGAATCTGATTGAATTACAAACTCATTCAATTCATTTTGGAAATAGATGGGAAGTATTTTTCTCTTCAACTATGCTCCCATGTTCTTTACGTAAAGCAAAAGCAAAAGGTTCGGATGAGTTTTTCTCCACTTCTTTTCTGTTTTGAAAAGTGTTTATCGAACCTCAAAATTGAGTTTGTATTGACAGTGTACAAGTCATAGTCAACCACCGTGAACACATCCTAGCTCCTGACCCTGGCGAAACTGACACACCTGATAACCAACTGGTGACTGTGGTGCAATGTGCCTTGACCATACTCACTGTCAGATAGCGTGGGATGGCTGCTGTCACAACCTTTTCTCAGAGTCTCCAGTGGTCCATTGTAGCCTTTTCCCCTCCCGGCTAGGACCACCTTCGTCAACACTGATATCTGCTATCTTTTTACCAGTCGCAAGTGTATTATGCTTCTACGGGCTGAAGCGGATCTGTGCAAGTCTCATGGGAGACCAGGACACCGAAGGTTCACTGCAGTCTGTCTACTGACACTTACAGACGCGACTCCTGTCAGGACAACTCTTGGGAAAATTTGGTGCCGTGGCTCCTTCTGGGATCGCACCCAGGACCTCTCACACACAAGTCCAGCGACTTACTCATTAGGCCACCAAATCTCCTTGTAGAATCATGGTGTATTCCCCCCTCAAATAGGTACCAGAACAGAAGACAACAAGGAGACACAAAGTATTCTCAAAGATCACACAACTTACCCTTGGGTATTAATATGTTATGACATAAAGTGGTTCTTAGACAATACAAATACAGTCCTTATCAAGGGATGTCAATGCAGTGACTAATAAGAACTTCATTTGCGGGGCTTAATATCCATTATAAAGAAGATGGTTAATCAGTTACTAACAAGCCCTGCTTTTGCAGCCCTGCAGAACCTCTCAAATAAGGTGTTACATATGATGGTTATTAGACAGTGAAAAAGCAGCCCTTATCAGGGCATGTCGATTCACTGCTTAATAAGGACTTATCTTGCACTGACTGATAAGAACTTTATTTGCAGGGCTTGATATTCATAACAAAGACAATAGTTAATCAGCTATGAATAAGCCCTACTTTTGCAGCCCTGCATAACCCCAAATAAGGTCTTACATGTGATGGTTATTAGACAGTGCAAAAGCAGCCTTTATCAGGGGATGTTGATGCACCGCTTAATAAGGACTAAAAATGTAGGCCTTCTTAGTTATTATGAAAACCACCATTAATAAGTCCTGTTCCTGTAGCCCTTCAGCTGTTGTAGCTAACCAGAGCTGCATGGCCCCGCCTAATAAGGGAGGCATATGTAGCCCTGCATGTGCATCACTTATTAAAAGCTTAATATTCTGTTAATTATTGAGTACAAATACCATGCTAAATGTTACCAACTATTGTGTGCTGCCTGAATGGATAATACGCCCTGCAAGGTCATTAGCCACCAGAGCAGCTACTAATCAGTGGTGGCGTGCCCACTGGGCTGTGTCTCTTCAGCAAGAACTCGGTGGTGAACGCCGCCTTACACTTGCAACATTCGTATATGCCCGCGTACGCGTTGAAGTCCGTGACGAGAGAGACGTGCAAACCGCCTTTCGCCGTCAGGTGTAGGTTGACTTTACCTCGGGCGGCCAGAGTTCTGGAAGGCGGTCTGATCAGAGTAACGCGTCTTCTCAACTTCCACCCCGGCACTTGACGCGACGCGGTGTAAACTGCTATCTGTACGTCAAACAAGTTCTCTAACGCGGGTAAGTCGCGGATGTTCAGACCCGGAAAGGATTCAGGTGTGGCAGCGGGACAGAACTGACGTAACAAATCTGAAGCGCGCTTGCTGGTCTTGTATAAGTGAAAGGAAATGCAGCGGAAGATGCAGAGGTTGTCCTTGTTGGGAAAATCTAACACGCCGCTTCTCTTTCCAACTCGACCGGCCTGAGTGATCCTACCGCCTATGGGGAATTCCCCCGGTCCCATGTAAACGCAAATGTTCAAATTGGTAGGAAAAAGAACGTGCCACTTGGTGTCAGCGTCGCAAAGTTTCCGTACTTCCTCGCAAGCGACGGTGTTTTCCATCTTTGAGAGGAGCTCTTCCAAAGTTTCTGAATTAGTTATAGTAGGGAGCGGTTGTATGAGAGTTGCGTTGTTCTGGGAGGCGTGAAAGTAGCGCAGTTTGCTCTTGTCTTCTCTGTGTTGTAAGAGTAAGCCTACCGAGAAACCCACTTTGTATCTGAATCTTTGTGTCAAGTGAATGCGACGCATAGTATCTACAGCGTCACTCAACTCGCCGGTTGGTAGCCTGAAGTTTGTTACACTCACGCGAGTCCCGTGCATCCTGACGCCCGTTTGTATCGCAGGCCAATTCGCCGTGAACGTTTCCTCCCCGTTCGGTACAGCACATATGCGCGGAGGGACGGTCACCCCGTCCAGAGATTCGCGTCGACAGGCGATCTTTCGGCAATCGCCTTCGCCGCATAGAGGGCAAAACTTAGGTACTACTCTACAATTTTCTACGTGTCTCTCGTGGTTGTACGGTCTTTTAAACATTTTGAAACACTTTTCGCATACGTACTGTGTCATGTTTTTTTTTTCACTCAGTTACCAACTACTTAGCCGTCTAACTATCTATCTATCTATCAATCTATCTGTCTATCTATCTATCTATTTATCTTTCTGTCTGCTGTCTGTGTATCCGTCTGTCTGTCTCATACAGCGTACGTCAAAACGCTGTGTGTGTGTGTGTGTGTGTGTGTGTATGTGTGTGCGCGCGCGTGAGCGTTGAGCGTCTCTCATTCCGAATCTATGCCGAGATATTTCAGAATGATCTCTGTTTTGTCATCCAACTCTTTGAGCGCTCTGGCGGACAGCGTCACTCCCTGCTGTGTGGGTTTTTTGTCAGGACCTTCGTACTTGCGCACGTGGACGAGGTTCTTACCGCTGTAGTAGCTCACAGCTGCGTACACTTCGCCCTCCTCATCCAGCACTGCGAACCAGGGGGTGTGATTAGGTTTTCCTTGCGCAGCCGCTGTGTCGCGTATGCGCACCACTGCGCGGATATCGGCGATGCGTGCTATGAGCTCGCGCAGCGCGTCGGCCGTGAAGTGCACTCGCTTGCTTCTGGTCAGAGACGCCTCTTTCACCTGGCCGTCTTTTGTGTAGCGCGGCCTCCTAGACAGTCTAGCCACGTCCTCCCAGATCTCCAGCGTCAAAGCTCCGTCTAAGCAGAACTCTAACCCGAGAGGACGGGAGAAGGTTTTCTCTGCTTCTTCTCGTCCATCTCGTTCTTTTTCTTGTATTTTTCTCTTCTTACTAGGCCTTGTTGTTCTGGAACTCACCTTAGAACGTTTCACACCCGCAGGATGAGTAACACCATCAGCGTGAGCTGAATCAGCAGCAGAACCGATAGCAGGAGCAGCGTCAGCGCTGGTGGTATCCGAGGCCTCGTTGTTGGAACAGCGCAGCCACACGCCGTCGGTGCTGAGTGTAGCGGTAGAAGATGAAGCGCCGCCGCCCTCGTAAGGTGGCGGTGAGGGCAGTCGCCACGGACCGGACGGGACGCTACTAGTGGAGGAAGTGAGGTCGAAAGGTCGAAGAGGGAAGCCGAAAAACGTACCGCCCACCCCTTTCCCTTCGGGTTGTTCGTACGCCTCGTCGTCAGCGTCGTTCTCTGTCTCACCCTGTTGCTGCTGCTCCTCCTCCTCCTCCTCTTCTTCTCGGTTTAGGGGCTGAGTGTCCGAATAGCTGTCACTCTCAGCGCGAGCGGCGTCGAGGGCGTCGGTCGATGTAGTGGTGGAGGAGAGGGGCTGTGCAACGTGCGGCAGGTCATCAAAGTCATCAACAGTAGTGGGGAGGTAAAAACCCGGTTGCCAGTACTGCGCTGTGCCAGGAGCGTTGTCGTCAGTAGTAGTAGCGGTAGCAGCAGGTGCAGCAGAAGCAGCAGCAGCAGCAGCAGGCGCAGCAGCAGACGCAACAGTAGCAGGCGCAGCAGCCTCAGCAGGCGCAGCAGTAGCAGGCGCAGCGGTAGCAGGTGCAGCAGCAGCAGCAGCAGCCGCAGCAGGCGGGGCGGCAGTAGCAGCGGCAGCGCGCTTAGCAGCAACGTGTACCGTCGCGAGTGTAACAACGTCGCTAGCACGACGACTACTACCAGTAGTACTACTACTACTACTACTACTACTAGTACTACTACTGCTACTACTACTGCTACTACTACTACTACTGCCGCGAGCGCTCGCTACAGCTGGAGGGTGATAAGACCAAGCGGCTGCGGCGGTAGTCTCATGTTCAGTAGCAAGAGGAGGCACTGACGCTAAACGAGCGCTGTTCCGCGTAGTCTTCTTGTTCTTGGACGGCGCTAGGTGTTGTCTTTTGCTCATGGTGGTGACTGTAGAGAGCAGCAAAAGAATGAGTGAGTGAATGGAGGTTTCCAGACCCCTTATATACGCCTTCTCGCTTCTAGAGCTAAGCTACTTACTGACCCTGTTCAGCTGCCGCCGGCTGGCCGGCGGCCATTCACAAAGAGAAACAAAAGACATAAGGCATGACGTTTTCAGCTGGATCCCTTTCCCCCCTTTTGAGAGATCGACTGTCATGAGCTAAGCCGCTTAACACCCTGTTCAGCAATTCAACGCGCATTAGCTGTATAAAGGATTAAGCGGTTGCTGCCGTCGACTGACCGGCGGCCATTCACAAAGACATAAGGTATGACGTTTTCAGCTGGATCCCTTTCCCCTCTTTTTTTTTTTTGAGGGATCCACTGTCATGAGCTAAGCCACTTACCACCCTGTTCAGCCATTCAGCGCGCGTTAGCTGTATAAAGGATTAACGGTGACGAGCTTAGAGTGTGTGTACAAAAAAAACTACAGGAGGCGTGTGGCGTGAAGCAGGACCCCCCTAAGACGAACGTGTCTGTCTGTGAGTAGAGGCGTGTGCATGTGGTGAGCGACTTAAGTGTAAGACAAAAAAAAAAAATCACCACCTCCTGCCGTGGTGAGTAGACCGGGCCGGCCAGGCGGCGGCCGGCTAGTTCAATAGACTAAGGCTGTGCATGAAAAAAATCCGATTTTCACCTGACCTCTGACGTTTGTTACAATGAATGTCAGAGGGAGGGAGACGTCCTCAGGTAGGGGGTAGGAGGTAAGGCTAATGGATGAGGAAGAAACACCGTTTTCAGCTGGTCTCCACGGATAGCGATGACACACCCCTCGTCATCTAAGCTCTTAAGGAGCGGAGCGGTTGAAAAAGCGTCATGCGGACAGGTCGCTACACAGCTGGAGTGCTGTTGGAAATGGGATTAAACTCCCTCTGTATAAAAAGCTCTGATTTCTGTTGGAAAAAAACCATATCGCCTCTGACCACAGTAACGTCTACTACCACCACGGCCGCCACCACTGCCGCCGCCGCCGCCGCCACCGCCGCCGCCGCCGCCGCCGCCGCCACCGCCAAGACGAGACGAGATGGCTCAAGCTATTCCACTTTCAAGCTCGCCTTCACCGCCTTGTCCACCTGAAAAAAAGTTAATGCGGCTTGACGACGTGAGACGCGCGAGGCAGACCGATGGGGAGAACAGAGAGGTAGGACAGCGGCGGTTAGCCTATAGCGACGCCTTGCTTCGTCAACTAGGTAAAGAGTTGAGCGGCTGTTGGAGAGAGTTGGGCAGTAGCTTAAAAGTTACCGCCGCCCGTATGGATGCTCTAGTAGAGCGCAGTGTCAAGACACCGGAGGAGCTGTGTACGGCGATGTTCCGAGTCTGGTGGGGTGAAACCCCGCATCGTCATAGATGGGGAGAGCTCGGTCGCGTCTTCACCCGCATTAGACGCGTGGAACTGTTGGCTCAGTGGATGTCCCTTCTCCACAGACAGGGGTTGGATTTCGAAAACCCCGACTCGCGCGCGATGCATAAGCACTTGGGCACCCTCGGCAGACGTCTAGGTAGCAGGTGGAAAGAGGTGGGGGACCATTTAAAATTGTCGCCTGAGAGGTTAGATAAGATCGCTGAAGAATGCGAATACGGAGGAAGTCCCGCTGAGTGGGCCTTCCGAGTGTTGAAAATGTGGCAAGATGAAGCTGACGGTGCCGGCGGTACACCTTTTGAACTCCTTCGAGTGTTGACTGAGGACATGGGAAAGTTTGACCTCGGCATCACGATATTACTTGACTTTATCAAGCAAGAAACAACGAGAACGACGGACATGTGAATTGTTGTGTTTTATTTTCATACGTCTTCTTTATTAGTAAGTAAAAAAAAAAAAAATATCATAACAATTAAGAAGCGCGCCCTCTTAAAGTGTCACTTCCTCCAGTCGCAGCTGATCGCCTCATCGAAGCACGTGATAAACAAAAAAAAAACGAAGAGACACGCTTCTTCCTCTCGAGAGGAAGAAGCGTGTCTCTCGATTGAAATCTTTTTCTTTTCTTTTTTTCTTAAAAGAGACAAACGCCCCTTAGAGTGCCCCCCCACCCCCCTAGAGTGCCCCCCTCCCCCCTCCCCCCCTCCCCCCCACCACCCGCCCCATGCATCCTAAAAGCGCCCCCCTCCCCATGCATCTTAAAGGGGCCCCCCTCCCCCCCCTCCCCTCCCCTCCCCTCCCCTCCCCCCCCCCCCCCCTTATACACTCTAAAGAACGCTTCTACCTAGTTCAATAAGTCACTTCCAGTCGCTCGTAAAACAATAAAAAATGAAAAAAAAACAAACTTATATCGTAGTGTTTTTTATTAGTTTACCGAAAAAAATAAGAGACTCGCCTCCTCCTCTCCTTCTCCTCCTCCTCCTCCTCCTCCTCCAAAAAAAAAAGATATCACATTTTAAAGCCCGTGACCCCTTAAAGACGCTCATCTCTTCATTAAGTTGCGTGACGTCACTTCTTCTTCTTCTTCCGGTCACGTGATCAATCAGGTCACTTCCGGTCACGTGATCCTCAATCAGGTCACTCACTTCCGGTTGGCCATTAGGTCATGTGACGTCACTTCCGGTCACGTGACTCATCAGGTCACTTCCGGTCACGTGATCCTAAAGTAGGTCACTTCCGGTCCCCTAAGTAGGTCATATGACGTCACTTCCGGTCCATAAGTAGGTCATATGACCTCACTTCCGGTCACGTGACCAAATGGCGGCCTCTGATTGGCTAACTAGGTCACGTGACCTCACCACTAATCCCCTAAGTAGGTCACTTCCGGTCACGTGACCAAATGGAGGCCTCTGATTGGCTGCAGGTCGATTGAGTAATAAACAGTACTTAACTATAGTCCCGTTCCGATACATACTATACTACTCACACCTTAAGGTGAATGCTAAAATAATGTGATAGATTTGACACCGACATTACGTATACTTTACATATGTTGTACATTTTTAGCTGGTCAGATTATGATGTCTATAACACATCTGTGCTTTAGCTCTCAAGTAGTTCACACTTTTGACACAAGATGTCTCCCTTGACCAATATCAATAGAATTCAATCTACATTGGCAAAGGTTTGACCATAAATGAGTATCTATTCAGCACAATAAATTTACATAGAAGATGAAACTTGAATAACTTTTTCTCTGGAATGTACGATCTGTTATTTTTGTTTCTATAGAAAAATTATTAATCAAACAACCAGGATATTAGTATGAGCACACCTTTTCTGTGGTTGCTAAATCTATTCAAATCCCATAGACTGACCATGAGCTGACATCACATCTTGGCCTCCGTGCTAGGATCAATGTGCTAAATCTCTGCAGGAATATTGGTGATTTCTAGAGGCAAAATGTGCTGATGAAATCGCTGACCTTAGATGTTACCTACTTCTGATGGAGAAGTCCTACTCTAGGTATAGGATAGACGTTAGATACATGTCTTTTCATGATGTCAAAAATGTGTCTGCATCTGGTATCTTATTTAGGATATAAATGTTACCACACAATTAAAATGATTTTGGAATATACCCACCTCACACAATGTTATAATCATTCCACTTACTAACATCTTTATATCGCATCTTTCTGATGTCCTTCAAATATTTCAAAGCAGGTCATACTAATATCATTATGTTACATTGAAAAGATGTCAGAAGAGTGATGTCTAAACCATTTGCATATAGGACGTAATGAGGCCAAGAATACGACGTAACTAAATATAGTAAATATCTGTTGAGAAAAGATGTAGAGATGTCGTGATTTACTACATGTTTTGCTAGCTGGGAATGAATAGATCATTAACTTTGTTAACCTTTGACATTTATCTATGTCTCCTGGTGGTTATTGTGCATTCCAGTCACTAAGACGTCTTTATGAATTGGATATATGTAACTAAAACAGACATGGAGGATAATTGTAGTGAATTGAGAACAAATTTATAACAGCAGAATAATTCCAGTATGTCTACACAAATCATTATATGAATATAAAGCTGACCTAACTGAAACGATGATGATAAACAACAACAATAGATAATTGATTGACCAATTTGGGTAGATTTAACCACCCCTTATTTATTAATGTAAAAAAAAATAATAAAAAAATACACAGGTGTGGATCCCTGTTAGATGGTCATGGTCCAGTGAAGAAGGACAACCTTGACCCTGACCTGGGGCATACAGAGCCAGCAGGCCAGGTAGGCTTAGTATAAACCTAAGTAAACATATATAACCAACTATGACCAATCATACCGGTAGCATTATACTTATATAATTATGGGGTAATTATATACACAATAAAGCTGACCTAACTGAAACGATGATGATAAACAACAACAATAGATAATTGATTGACCAATTTGGGTAGATTTAACCACCCAACACCCAAACACAAATAGGGTAAGGAATTATCTAGAAACTGCTAGAAAGTCGACGACAGTTTTATCTTTGGAGACCTTCCTCTCCAGAGTGTCTGTCAGATACAATAACACAGCGAGGGACCTCCAGTCACCCCTGGACTTGATCTCCACCAGGGTGAAACCGATAGAGAATAGGAAGGAGGCCCCGCCTCTCCGCAGAGAATGACTGGAGACATCCTTGAGGCCCACACGACTGCTGAGACTTTTCAGTCGTGCGGAAAAGACACCGTAGGTCTGCGGTGTGCGATTAACGCCGGTCCCATACTGGAACAAATAGTCAGACGAATGAAGATGAAGACTTACTATGAGACGCTTCACGTAGGTAGCTACACAAAATATCGAGTCTTGGGCATAGCTGAAGGGGATTTCCAATGATCTCTCCCCGTACTGTATAGTCTTGGTTTTGCTCAACCTCAGCAGGACGCCCCAGGGTTTGAAGGTGACGTCAGACACCCGGATGGCCTGGTCACTCACCGTCACATGGGCCTTCCTCAACAGTCCTCTGAAGGCCATAATGGCCGCAGTCCACCAGCACAGATCGCGAGACGAGGACATGTCTAGCAACTTATACATCCTAGACAAATCCCTCGGAGACAAAGGCACAGCTTGTTTGACTGTATCACCCAACGATCTCCGCGCCCCCGCCATGGTGCGAGACACAGAAAAGTCCTTGGTCGATACCGGGGCAAGGCCATGCAGCTTCTGCAGATATACTACCGCACTGATATACTGCGTGATGGAAGAAAATTTGAACTTCCGGCACATATGAGCGATATAGAGGCACAAAGTCTTTGAGTCACATGGTATAGGTGACAGGTCGTAGCGCGCGCAGAACTCATAGAAGTGTTTCCACTGTGACTTCCTGGTGAGTTTCGTGGCGGATGCCAGTGCCATGTCCTGGAGGCGCACCAACTCTGCTTCTAGCCGGTGTCGGTCTGTAACAACAGAGGGAGAACGGGGGATCAATTTGGGCTACACCTGGGTAGGACAACCTCGAAATGAAGTCGGCCACCACATTCTCCTTGGAGCGAAGGTAGCAACACACAATTCTAATATTAAACACAAAACACATCCAGAAAAGTTCACGCAGCAGAGACATTGCGATGACATTCTTGCTCCTGCCCGTTGCTAGCATACGGCAAACTTGAGTGTTGTCAGACCAGATCAAGATGGTATTGTTATTGAGCGCGCGACCCCACCTAGCCAAGGCCATCACCACTGGCCACACCAGTATCCGGGCCTTGCCATTGAACACACTAGCGAATGACCTCCACCATTCCAGATCTGCCTTGAACGTGGGCGACAGCCTTGCTCGGTCGGTGGGTTCTGACAGGGAATTGGTCAGATTAATCACTCTCCTGGAGAAGGTCCTGCCCCCGTGCACCACCGTGGCACAATGTGCCAAGATGCCCGATAGCTGTTGGAGTTCCAACTTCGAAGCACTGGTCTTTGTCAGAAAGTCACTTATCGTTGAATACAAGTTGTCTAGCTTTTCCGCAGGGAGGCTCAACTCCATGTCTACACTGTTCACCTCTATTCCAAGACAAGTCAGGATCTGGGAAGGGCCTAGTACCTTCTCCCACTTGATGTCAAACCCGAGGCGCCTAAGCACCAGGATGAGCATGTTCATGTTGACCTCACAGTCTTGCTGGGACGAACCCAATACCGTAAAGTCATCAATGTAATTGGATATCCTGTCTACACCACGGCGGTTGAGACACCGCACCACAAAGTCACCTAGTTGAGTGAAGAGCCAAGGGGCTGAGGCTAAGCCGAATGACAGGCACCTGTCCACTAAGACCTCCGGGCCCTCGCCGAAATCCCAACGCAGGCCCTGATATGTCACATGGTCAGGCAATATATTCACCGATCGGTACGCCTTGGCTAAATCCACGACCGCTAAATAGTCATTGGGCTGTAGCATGTCTATGATGTAGTCCAACCCTTTGTACGAGAACTTTTGACGAGTGGTGGACATAAAGTTGTTGATGCTAGCGTGAAGTGGGCGTTTGCAGTCTGTTATAGGCCTAACGCCTCCATCTTTTTTCTTGATGGCTCCCATGCTGTGGATGCACTGAGGTGCACCAACGGCCTTAGTTATCTTGCCTGCCTTCACCTCAGAAACCAGAAGTTCACTCATCATGACATTGAACTCACTACTGACCGTACTTCTATAATTGGATCGATCATAACCAGGGATATAGACATCATCCACAATATGGAAACCAGTATTTATACCCCTTAGTACAAAATCATCCTCAGAGCACATGGCATTGGGGAACAAGACATACTCAGCCGCTACTCTACAAGGCTTTAGTTGGGAAACTACAGGGCCTATCATGTGAACACAACTGCAGGTGCCCAATACACAATCACTGAATACTTCCACTACACAGTCCTCAATACACACACATGCTACCAGAGTTCTCACCCCTAAGGGCAATGTATCATTTGGATTGACATTTACAGTAACAGCCCTAGAGCTGTTTTGAACCTGCCCTAGGGCATCACCACTAGTCCTCCCAGTAGGGGTAACAAAGTCTGGACCTAAGTCCTGTTCATCAACACTGTCATCAACATCTAGGCCTAGGCCATCTGCACACATATCACTGAATGACACTAAGTCACATGGAGAGTTTGGCTTGCTAAACAATGGTTTGTCCCTAGGGACCTCACTGAGTGCACACTTTGCTTGTGAACTGGCAACACATTCATGTTCGCCGGGCGAACACTTATGTTCGTCGGGTGAACTTACAGTACTGTAACCTTCAACAGCGCCCCGTTGAAGGTCTAGACCTTCCACAGGAATATCATATTCGACATGGTTAGCGTTTTCTGCGACTACTAGAGCCCGTATCACCTCAACATTCGCCGGGGATTCATATTTAGCACCGATCAACAAAACCTCGCCATGTTCTGCGTCAGCGGAGGCTGGATGAGGAGGAGACATTTTACAATTTGAACGATTATAGCCAAACGCGGCCACTGAGCTGTCCGGAACCTCACCCGCAGACATAACAGGACCAGAGGAAGCCATTCCAATAGTTATTGCGGACTTACCGGGTACATATTCGCCATAATCGATGAATTTGCAATCCAGCGAAGCGCCTTGTTGATCCGCACCGTCCCGCTGCCGCCATTTTGAATGGGGCATGCTGGGAGACAGCGAGGATCGGGACGCTACAATTCGAAATTCTTTTTCGCTATAAGGCGCTAAACCACTAGAATTTGCCGCTAACGACTCACATATACCCCTAGAAGTATTAGTTGCGGACATATTGTCCATTTTTAGGCCTATTTCGGAAGAAAAATCAATCGAATCGTGCGGACGACAGACCAGTGGCGCCCCCGTCTCCTCCGCGGCCAAAGACGGAACCATTTGATCCCGCGGACGCAGAACTCTTCGTGACGAAATATGTGTGGAATGTGGAGGGCTACACTGGGGCTCTGTGCCCTGCTGGTCCTCTGTGTTTCTCTGCTCCCTGCTTTGTACAGTCTGTTTACACTCACCAGCTGATGTACTCTGGGCTGCTGCTGGAGGTGCTGGGGCTGACTCTGGGAGTCAGGCTGCAGGCTTCTGAGCCTGCTTCTTGAGGTTGGGGCAGTTGGGGGCCTTGTGGTCACCAAATCCGCAGGAGTAGCAGACATGGGGTTTCTTGCAGCTGGTCCCATCACAGGACTTGAAGTTGTAGTACCAGCATGGATAACCATCACCTCCTCCATCCCCTCCCCCTGACCTGGCAGCCTTCTTCTTGGCCCACTTGGACTTCCCCGAGGTAGGCGGGGCCCCACCGCCCCCACCCCCGGTCTTTAGGGAACGCAGTCCGAGGTGCCGATTTATCAGGGTTTGGATGCCATAAGTAAGGACTTGCATCCCATCAGTGGATGCCAGACTCCGGACCGCTGCATCATATTCTAGGAGATAATGGAGCTCGTAGATGACTTCAGCCGACCGGTCCGACAAGTATCGCATGTGGGACAGCAGGTTAAGGGCATTCTCGGTGCCCTTCTCCACATGCCGCTCCAGGAGACTGCAGAGGCAAGAGTTGAGCTGCGCGAAGCTCTTGGGCCTATCCTGGCCATCTGGGAGATATCTGGTGATATCCATGTTCACCACCCGCTTGGCCCTCCTCCGTCGTCGGCGGTGACGCCTGGCACCGCTCGACTCAGACGACAGGGAGCTATCCGACATAGGGAGGCCAGGCATCGGGAGGCCAGGCACCGGGTGGCCAGGCACAGGACCCGGGCTCGGGTGTGGTTGTCGGTTCTTAAATACTCCCAGCCGTTTGAAACCCGTGCTCACGGCCGCGTTCAGCCCCTGGACGGAGGCTGACAACTGGGCAATGTCCTGCCTCACATTGGCCAACTCCTGTTGCTGGTCCTCCACCAAGTCCCTAAGCCCCGACACTGAGATGTCGTCCTCCTCAGACTCCTGGTAGTCCTCGTCGTCATATTCGTTAAGGCCGAATAGAGAGCCATACTGGTCTCTGCCTGGGGCACCTGCAGACTGTGACACCCTCACTGTGTGCCTAGTGACTCTCCCTGGGGGTGTAGTATAGGCCTCCTCCTGACTACCACCTGGCTGCTGGCCACCTGGTACAGGCTCCACTTTCTCCAGGCCTAGAGCTGCCAACTCCTCCTCAGTCATTGCTGACATAGCACAGGCCTTGCCAGTAGGTGGCTTGTGTCTATGCAGGCATGTTTTACAGGCCCTCAGACCTGACATAGTGGCTGAACAAGGTAAAACTCACAGAAAAATACACAGGTGTGGATCCCTGTTAGATGGTCATGGTCCAGTGAAGAAGGACAACCTTGACCCTGACCTGGGGCATACAGAGCCAGCAGGCCAGGTAGGCTTAGTATAAACCTAAGTAAACATATATAACCAACTATGACCAATCATACCGGTAGCATTATACTTATATAATTATGGGGTAATTATATACACAGAAATAATCCTTAAAGTTTGAGTCCATCCTATATTTTTGATCATTTCTAGTTATTCAATACTATTTATAGTGGTTCAAATTCTGTAAAATGATGTCACATCACATCATCTGTTGTCATGTTTAAAGCTACCATATAAGCACAGATATACAGACGTTCACTTAAATTATATATAAGCCCAGTAGTGTCATCTGTAGTTGGCAGCAAACACTATCACCCTATACAGTTCAGTGCTATGATTGTCGTGTCTCATGAGATTGATATATGTAGGAGCCCAAATGGGCCAGCTCGGAAAACATTTTCTTTTCATGAATATATTGTAAATATTTCAAAACATGCTGACATCTGGTTCACCATTTTTTGTACATTCTAATATAGTTTGTGTTAAAGTGGAAGAAATCCAGGCTCTAGCTGGCCATTCTGTATCTAGGTGGACCCATCTGGGTTCCCACTTACAGCTCTGGACAAAAGGGACCATGACCCATATATGGATGTGTCTCACGGACTTGGGTCAATGTGTTGGTCTATGACCGGGTGCCGTCTATGACCAGCTATCTAAAAAAGTTGTTTGTTTGGCACCCAGTCATAGATGGGACCCGGTCATAGACGGCACCCGGTCATAGACCAACACATTGGCCCAAGTTCGTGAGACACAGCCATATGGGCAAATCGCCTGGCCCAAGTAAAAACACACATGAGCCCCACTACGTAAGTATAATGTTGACTGGGTTATACTATAACGGGCACCATTTGTTCACTTGAGCATCTGGAGCATTTACTTATTGCAGCATACACTATGAAACACAAACCGATCAGACAGAATGCTGCAGGCCACAGGACGCTGTGAAGAGCCTCAGCGTAGGTGAACTTCACCTTCTGAATGACTTGCTGAAGGTTATTCCGGTTAAAGAAACATGGTGTAGGATTATTCCTCATATTGTTTATGATATTACTGATTTCTGTTTCTGCCCGTTCTATTGATGAGTAGCATCTCTTGAAGGAACATTTCTTTAGAGATATGAAAAGAAAAAAAAGATTATTTACAGTTTACATCACATTGATTACATCCCAGCTAACAGAAGAATGTTATTCTACGTCAAAATAACGTTTTAAAACTTTGTATAACGTTATGCCATAGTAATGAGCCTTAAAGAAACGTCATATAACGTTATAGAATGTTGTATAACGTTTTTCTGTTTACTGGGATGTATATTTCTATTCTTAAGTATAGGCAACTGTTACAGTCTTTGCGGAAACATGCAGGACAGTGGCAATGTCCTCCTATAATGCCACACTGTAAAAATATAAATGCTAGATTTGACGGTGTATCACCGTAACTGCTTTGTAAGACACTGTAAAACCCCTACTGTGATCTACATACAATTGTTATGCCATATCTAAAAAGTTGAGTGTATTTGGTAATAATTGAGACAAATGACAGGGGACCTAGCAGAAGCAAGGCAATGTGCCTAAGCTAGGATGATGCATCTACTTTGTATTTGTTGTCTTTTACCCAATAAAACAATTCTTTTTAAACAAAAAAACAACCGTAAACCAGTACAGTAAAAGATAGTTTTTTTACTTTTCACGTTAAATATTTGCCCACCAGGTGGCAGCTTGGTTTGATAGGGAGAATTTAGTGGAAGCTATCACTCGAAAACATACCTAAATGTGTGGTGGTAATTAGAATTATACATATTGAGATTGTTGTCAGAGTTTCTTTGCAACAATCCTAGAGTACATTTTCTCATGGATTGTAATTGCTAAGAGGAATTCAATTATGCTTCTCAGGCATGATATTTACAGGCCTTAAATTAAGTTGATATCATGAAATAAACACCAATGAATCAAGAAATAATGATAATCTGCGTTGAATATCAGAGAATCATTGTATAATAATGATGAATTATCATGAAAATATAACAGGAAAGGCCCGTAAAATTTACGGGGAAAAGCAAAATATGGTGACAATGAAAAAAAAAAGGTGAAAGTCTGGCATTAATTAGTGCCAGTAATGCACCATAATTCTATGGGATAATTTTCACAGTCCAGCAGACGGACATGTGTAGCAGGACCAAATAGAATGTATTTCCAATAAACAGAACTATTTAATACTGAAAATGCATAAATTGTAAGATATGTGGCTATCCAGTCCTTCAAAAATGTAGCCGCTCCTGCAACATTAAAATTTGCTGGACCAAAATCCTGTGGGATGAAAAAGTTTTCGCAAAGACTGGCAACCTTGTTTCTAATCAAATCCTTATAAAATATTCCAAATGAATAAGTCAATTTTGTAATTATTTCATTACAGTAAATTCTATTTATTGCCAGTGAATACCAACTTGTGAATGATAATAAGTTAAAGACACAAACATACTAGGTCCTAAAGCTGGTCACACCCTACCCAGCTAGCACCTTATATAAAAAGTACGTCTTTTACTGGTCATATTCACGTTGATACGTAAAAATGACCCCATAATTACATCTTGAGGGAGTAAATCAATTCACATAGTAGTTTGACAGGAAACTTACGTATCATTTACATCTAAATGGCCATGTGAAAAAGACATTAGTCATTTGATATCATCCATACATTTGAATGTGGTCACCATTTGACAAAAGAGTGGTTAAATCTTGATCAGAATATTACATCTTTTTTGGAGAAACTATACACGTAAAACATTGGTGTCAAATTCATGACTTAAGGTGCATGCTAAAATGATATGATATATTTGAT
The DNA here is from genome assembly GCA_947462335.1 of Harmothoe impar. Lineage (NCBI taxonomy): Eukaryota > Metazoa > Annelida > Polychaeta > Phyllodocida > Polynoidae > Harmothoe > Harmothoe impar. The sequence goes on along the minus strand of OX381716.1, from coordinate 29,694,392 downwards.
ATCAATATTACGTATACTTTATACATGTGGTACATCCTTATCTGGTCAGATTATGACGTCTATAACACATCTGTACTTTACCTTTCAAGTGGTTCACTCTTTTAACACAAGATGTCTCCCTTAACCAACATCGATAGAATCCAATCTACATTGGCAATACTTTGACCATAAATGAGTATTTATTCAACACAATGAATTTCCAAAGAAGATGAAATTTGACCAACTTTTGTCTGCAATGTATGATTTGTCATTTTTTGTTCCTGTAGAATGATTGTTTAAGGGAGAACCAGGAGATTAGTATGAGCACACCTTTTCTGTGGTTGCTACAACTATTCAAATGAAAATACTGAACATGAGCTGGCATCACATCTTGGCCAATTTGCTTGGATCAATGTGCTAAGTCTCTGTAGGACTATTGGTGATGTCTACAGGCAAGAAACCCTTGATTATGTTGATTGCCCGGATGTTACTTGCTTCTGATGGAGTACCACACACAGAGAAAATAGGTGCAAATAATGTTTTAGTTTTACATGTTTTTAACATAATTATGCTGTCTGTGTATACGATACATAGGGATTTATTTCAAAAACAAAATTATGCTGAGATCAGATTAATGTCACCCATGACCATCTAAATTACATTGTGTACACTGTAAAAATATTCCGTTGAATATACGGAGAATCAGTGTAAAATTTTACGGTGATTCATCATAACATATGATTACGGTGAGGCAACGTAAAATCAATCAGTTTTACTTTGAATATCCGTAATCCAGTACAGTGAAACACCGTTTACTTTTACAGTGAAACACAGTTTATTTTACGGTGAAGCTACGTTTAATTGATTTCAGTTTTATCATACCAGGTGGCAGTTTGGTTCATGAAGAGATTTTCCTAGATGCTAGGAACACCATTTTTGTGGTGATAAGAAATATATATACAGATACAGCTGTAAGGTTTGCTCTGTAGCCATCCTAGAGTGACTTCTGCTCATGGACTGGTATTACAAAGTGTCATGAAGCATTCTATAAGGCTTTCATAGACTAATTCCTAATGATTAGGTCTGAAGTCTTGACACTAAGATGATATTGCTGATTGGTACCAAATTGGGTTTGGAACCATATTGAGCATGGACTTAGGTAAAGGGGGATAAATGAACTGAATAACACTGGGACAAATCAGTTAAATTACACAAAATACCATTGCAATTATTGTTTAGGCACTGAATCAGAATACAGTGATGTTTTGTATTCTGTTAAAACAACGGTGATTCACAGTTCCGTAGAAATGACGGTGACTTTGGGAAAAACGGTGACCGTGAAAATAACGGTGAAAATCCGGCACCCAGTGGTGCCAGTGAATCACTGTTTTTTTAACAGTACTGAGAATCACTGTTAAAAAAGTTTATAACGGAGATTTCTTGTTTAAAAATAGCGGTGACAGTTCCGTAAAAATAACGGTGACTTAGGCAAAAACAGTGACCGTAAAAATAACGGTGAAAGTCTGGCACCCAGTGGTGCCAGTGAATCTCCGTTATTTTAACGGAATTTTTTTTACAGTGTATATATGTCATATATATAATTGATGATGATGTCTAAATCATGTAACTTATTTACGTAAGATACACATGATTTTTTTACATGGATATTACATAGTCAAAAGCACGTCTTAAAGATTTGCACATAGTATGTAATGGACGCCACTTTCTGACGTAACCAAATGCAGTAAATATCTGTTGAGAAAAGACGTAGAGATAACGTGATTCATACAAGTTTTGCTAGCTGGGTGGTGATAGGAGATATTATGTACAGCTGTACTGTCTTGTAGTTTGCACTTTCTCTGAGACGACAGAGGCACCTATTTGACGACTTCTATGTCTTCAAATAGACAATACCTAATTGACAACTATAGGTCGTCAAATCGACTACTTTAGGTCATTATTGTGACGATCTTGGGTTGTCACATCAGACCCAAGGTCGTCATGATAACAGACTTATGTCGCCACATTGCTTGTGACGGCCTTGTCAATGTGAAGATTTAAACTCATCAGTAATGACAACCTTCGAGTCCAGATAATGATCTAGGTTGTCTTAATGACGACTTTAAGTTGTTACACATCAAGGCACATACTGGTAGGCTACATAGCTGGCACTAGTTACATAGCTCTTTTTGTCATACGCCATTAGTGGTGACAGGGGGCCCCGGCAGGGGGAAAAGTGGTTTCTATACTTTTGTGGCTATTGACTTCAACGGCTGAGAGGTAATCTATGAAAATTCATGCTACTTAAAACAATCAAGAGTACACCTGCTGCAGGTGAGCGCTGATTAGAGACTACATTCATACACCATTATTTATAGGACAGTAGTGCCACCTGTTATAATCTATTATGATAACCCAGGTCGTCACTGCTGACGATGTTCAGCTTCCCTGGGTTTTGAGTGTAGAATGTATAAACTGGTGCAATAATTAAGTCAGTATGATCATGCAGCATACATTATTCATGTTCTAAACATGGAGCTCATTTTACCTATATATAATTGATATTTACCCTTGCTGTTTGTTATAAACTACAGGTTCAAGTTTCATGGTGATTTTCATTTTTTTTTGATAAATTACCGTATACCTGGACCATGAACGTAGAGTTCAGTGTCGGGAGCTCATTTTATGTACCTAGTAGGTTGGTTTTCTCATATCAAAGGTCCTATTAAAAACAGTATTTTATATTACTTGTACGGATTCAACGCTCAAAACGTAAACTCATCTGCAAAGTTTTCTAAGTGACAAAGAAACGCATCTTCTAGCTGGAGTTGTCAGATAGAAGACCCACATGGCATATATGCCAGCCCAAACCCTGACATTTGCCAACCCCAGACTCAGCCCTGCACCAGCCCTAGAATTTCCAAAGGGTCAGCATGATGTATGAATGCAGGCTCGGCAAATAGACTTACCAGGGCTAGATTTATACATAATGTTGACAAAAGGTATAAACATATTTATAGTGGTATGCATCCGTTAAAGGCTAGCTGAAGACGCACACGAGCCCCGAGGACAGAACTGACATGGCTGTGTACATGGAGACAGCAGAGTTACCAAGTAGCCAGTAGCTGCTGTCCCAAGCTTGCCAAAGTGTAGTAAGGGCTCGTGTGCGTCTCCAGCTAGCCTTAAGGTTAGTCACCTTTACTGATAAAATCAAAGCATCAAAGGTTGTCAAATAGTCGTCTTATAATAAGACTTCAGGGTATGCTCACTGAATGTCATAAAATAAAGCCTGACATGGGCCCTCGGAACATCCCTTGACATTAATTTTAACCAGGTACCGGACAGACACACCATAACATGCCTGTAACATGTTACATTTCAAGAGAAGAACCGACATCTCATAATATCTGGTTCTTCCAGCATATAGGTGTCGATCCTGTGCACCAGTTGCATTCAATTCCACCTTTATAGTGGTCGGCCTGTTCAGTATCACCTGATTGGGTCCCTTGAGTGACTGTCCATCTCCCCCAGGTATCTGGTGGGCAGCATGACTTTAACAAGGCTTACAGATATAACAGAGACAAACCTAGCCCCCCCCCCCCCTAAATAAAAAAAGATAGATTGAGTCAATATACCCCCATGTCTAACTAGAATCCTTTACCTTTAGCTGGCACAGTGGGTCTAAAGTAAAGGCCTATATATGTGTCATTGCCCGAAATGCTTCAGCATTTCGATTAATGACTCAGAAGGCTGAGCGGGAAACAGTGGCGCCACCTCTAGTCAGCGTCTTGAACTAAAACTACCGACAACCGGCAACCAGCAGAACTCTGCCATTTCGTCAAAGCAGCCACGCGGTGCTTGTCTCAGGATAAATTTGTTGGGGAGTTGCCCCGATTTACACGTGGAATCGGTGCTGGGCAGCCATAGAAATATGGCAGGAGGACAGAAGAAGGGCTCTACCGTAGCCACAAGGTCTAAAACGGTGAAAAAGGTAAAGGCTACGCCGAAGAAATCGAAGAAAACTTCGGACACGGTCACCCCACCAGGGACGCCGCCAGTGGCAGCCCCGCTCATCGTCGTCCAGTCCCCGGTTCAGCAACTGACGTCACGTGTTGATCAGCTCGATGGCAGACTAGGAAAGGTGGAAGGTACATCTATCGACATTCTAAAGTATGTAAAGATGTTAGTCCCCGCTGCTATGCAAGATCCCCAGCCTAATGATGGCGGGGGGCCTGTCCTGGGCGCTGATGCTGTCACAGTGGCCACCGCCACCCTTGCTCCGCCACAGAGGCACCAGCCGGCTGCGTCTGCCGCCGGGGCTGCCCTCCATCTCCCGCCGCCAACAGCTGCGTTCCAGGCGGTCTCCCAGCCGTACCCTGCGGCTGTGGGCCCGGGCAAGTCTATGGCGCCTCAACCGGCTCGCTCAACTTCGTATGACAGGCCGCCGCTCGGTGCCAATGTAAACACAGCTGACCTACATGCACTCGTGGAGCAGGCTGCCCCCGACAACAGGCCTGTGGCAATGCCGTTGGCCTATTCAGATCCTGTCGACCCTGTTGTGAATCAGCAGGTGAATCTTCTCCTCTCCACGACCGCCAGACAGATTCAGTCTATTAAAGGTAGGCCAGTCCAGCCGCATGAATATGTAACCAGGGACCCTGCCCATGTTAAGACTGAACTCGCTCAGTTAGATGTACCTGAATACCTCTATGGTCTCTTCCGCATGGTAAAAGATGCACGTACCCCTGCAGCTCATAAGCCCCACCTCACCGCTCACTTGTATCAACTTATCTGTGACGCTAAAGAGTTTCAGTGGGGGCAGGTCAGGGAGTGGAGTGAAGCTGTCTTGGCAAAGATAGGTTCAGGGGAGTATGACTGGATCACAGATACTGCTGAGATACAGGCTAACAGGTCTGAGAAGGCGAGGTCAGCCCTCGGTCAGCGATATGCCTCTCAGCCTGCACAGGCCTCAGCCTCAGCACATCAGCCTGTAGATTACTCTCAGCCTTCTGCCTCGAGGTCAAGACGTCAGAGAGCGCCACACCCTCGCGCTCAAGGTCGCACAGATGCCCCATGTAAGGCCTTCAATAAGGCAGAAGGATGCTCAAAGCAAGATGGGCATGTCGAGGCAGGTGTACCACAGAGTCATCACTGCAGCTATTGTCGCAAATACATGGACTATATAAATGGTCATTCGAAGGTGGGCTGCCGCAACATAGGCCGTGCACAGTCTCACCATCAGCAGCAGCAGCACCAGCAGCAGACCCAGTTCTATAACTCGTCCTTTCGTGGACAGGCCGGTCAAGACCGGCCAAACTTCTAGTTCCCATGTATTACCAGCTGCCCAAGAAAATGCGCCTGCCCCCCGACACCCATCAGAGACCTCATCCAAGCAGCCTCATGGTGTGAAGAGAGTGTACGCCCCAACATGGACGGTTCCCCTGGCGAAGCATATACGCCTGGAGGCTACTGCAACTGATCCCCATGTATCAAGTGGATCAACAGGGCGTGCCACTGTCTCTAACACCATGTCAGCCACAAGCAAGTGTGGGCCTAGCTTAGGCCTAAAACAAGCTGTTAAAAAGTGTGAGCCTAGCTTAGGCTATAAACAAGCCCAACAAGTGTGTGTGCCTAGCTTAGGCTTAAAACAAGCAAATCTCAACCCTAAACCTAGTCATCCCGCCGGGCAGGTCCCTAGTCACAGTCAACCCCCGGCGAAAGAAACACTAGTCTCAGCAGCCCCTGCTACAGCGACGAGCTACTCCACAACTCGCCAGCATGAGCAGCCCGCAGCACTTGCTCAAAATGTCGGCCCCTCACTACCAGCCTCATCTATAGTTACTCGCCTACAGGCTATATCAGGCTTTCAACCCCTGAGGCAGGACTTCTCAGATGAGAAGGCAAAGCATAGTGACATCGGCTTAGACTGTATAGAGTTGAGACAGAGTCAGCCTAGCTCCCCCCATCAAGTTGGCCTATATGCAGCCCAGCTCGCTAATGAGGTCAATGAAAATGCGGTAGTGAGTGCTAGACTAGACCTGGACATACCAACAATAGTCGACACGGTCAAGCCTATAAAGCTAGGCCCAACTCCACAGGAGTTTGCACTGACTAAGAAGTCATACTGGCCTGTTCTAAACTCCTCACAGTGGAAGGACTTCCCTCAGTATGCGCTCCTGTACTCTACTGTGAGCAATACGGGTCTACCAAATCATATGTCGGCCAGAATTGAAGTACCCTCGGCCCTAAATCTGCCTGAGTGGGACTCTCTCCTGGCAGATTACCATGATAAAGACTTTTGTAAATATCTTAGATATGGCTTCCCGGTAGGTTATACTGCCCCTGTACCCCCGAAGCATGTGGACATCAACCATACATCGGCTATGGACCACCCTGATGAAGTTAGGAAGTTTATCACGAAGGAGCTCTCCTTGGGTGGATTGATAGGCCCCTTCACTGCCCCGCCATTTAAGCCATGGACTCACACAGCCCCCATTATGACGAGACCAAAGAAGGACTCCCTCAGTAGGAGGGTCATACTGGATCTCTCATACCCAAAAGGGGAAGGAGTGAACGGAGGCATAACCAAAAACTGTTTGGAGGGCCGCCCCCATACATACACCTTGCCGTCAGTACAAGACCTCTCAGATCAAGTTACTAGGCTAGGACCTGCGGCCTATGCATGGAAGGCCGATTTGGCCAGGGCCTACATGCAGCTGCGCCTGGATCCAGGTGACATCCCCCTCCTAGGCCTAACATTTGATGGCATGTATTTCCTGGAATTGTGCCCATCTTTTGGCTGCCGGCTCTCAGGGAGCGCCTGTCAGAGAACAACCAACGCTGTGGTCTATCTAATGAGAAAAGCCGGATATTGGTGCCTCTCATATTTAGATGATTTTTGTGGCGCGGCAGCCACTAGAAAAGAAGCCATGGCCTCCTACAACCACTTCCTCGCGTTAGCAAAAAGACTTGGTCTTCAACTAGCACCGGAAAAATGTCAGCCACCTACACACGCCCTGGAGTGGTTAGGTTTCTGCCTGGACACTATCACTATGACGGTGTCAGTTCCTCAACTTAAACTGGCAGAAATACTAGCAGAGTGTTCCAAGTGGATGGAGCTCTCCACAGCCAGGAAGAAAGACATTCAGTCATTAGCTGGAAAACTAGTCCATGTGGCCAAGTGCGTCCCACATGCTCGACGCTTCATATCACGCATTCTTGAGACCCTCAGGCTGGCTAAAGATGAAGCAAGAGTAACCATTGGTGTGTCTTTTAAGGCTGATGTGAAATGGTTCATGCTCTATGCCCAGCGCTTGAATGGAGTCCACCTGCTCGACCCAGACTACCAAGAGTCACATATAATTTGTGACTCATCCGACACAGGTGGAGGCGGCCACTCAGCCACCCACTACTACTCACTCCAGTATGATGCAGCCCACCTCAAGAAGTACCACCACACTCATCAAAGAGAGGCAGTGAATCTACTTGTGGCATACCGCTCACTCAAACCAGACTATACTTCAGGCCTCAAGGTTGTCATTCATACTGACAACCTTTCGTCTAAGTATGCCCTTCAAACTGGCCGCACTAAGGACCCTGTCCTTGCAGCCTGTGCGCGCCAGATCTGGTTGGAGGCAGCAGTAGGAGACCATGCAGTAGAGATTAGACACAAACCTGGTCGTGACATTCCTCTCGCCGACGCCCTCAGTAGAATGGCAGAGCCAGCAAAGAAGCGCTTTGCGCTCTCACAGGTGGAAGCAAGAAAGTTGATACAAGTTGAGCCTTCCCTCCCATGTCCTTTCTTTGCTAAAATATGAATAACCTGCCTTGAGTGTACTCACATCTAAACATGTGTTAAATTGACTATCTTCAGATTTACCACTTGGGCAGCAAGCGATAGCCTCCTACAATGCGGCACTGTCCACTAGAACTCTCAAGAATAGATATGCAATGGCGAGGATGTACCTAACCTTTGCACTATCCTACAATGTTCCCATATTAGCTCCTTCGATCACAGACTGCTGCCTTTACCAGCAGTACATGGTAAATTCTCTAAACTCCCCTGCCTCTCGAAGGAACTACACCTCAGGGGCAAGGCTTTGGATTGAAGAAAGAGGAGGAGATGGTAGGGCTATGAGGTCTCTAGAAGCTGACTATGTAGCTAAAGGAGCGGAGAGACTTGACCCACATATACCAAACCCTGCCCCCACATTAATGCCTGCTGATCTGGTCGCTGCGTGTAAATATCTGGATAAAGCCCAAGAAGGCCTACCGATAAAGGCAGCACTGTGTGTAGGGTATTTCTCATTTCTCCGCACATCAAACCTCCTCTCACCCACAGCTCAGTTGTGGGGAGGACCACATACACTGAAGAGAGAGGACATAATAAGTGCCCCCCACGGATTGTATGTGGTCATTAAATCATCTAAAACTATAAAGCCCGGGTCACACCCTGTAGTACTGACCCTTCCGCGCATTCCTGCATCACCAGCCTGCCCAGCCACTACTTGGGACAGGTATGTCAATCAGGTACATGCGCCACCAGGTAGCCCGGCATTTCTCCTACATGACAGCTCTGTCATAACTACAGCCCAGCTAGTGCTAGTCCTCCAGGCAGCTCTCAGACATGTAGGCTGCCCATATGCTGATGCAGTACGTTCTCACTCCCTAAGGCGAGGTGGGTATGGGCAGCAGTGTCAGCAGGCTGCAACAGGGATGACGTCGCTGCTCATGGGACATGGGCTTCACTAAATAGCCTACGTACATATGTACCCACACAGTCCTCTAACAAAGTGGCTTCTACGATGGCCACTATATTTGCACCTTAATCATACAAGGACTGACTCTGACATACATATAGATATATACTCCTTTGTAGCATGTGCTACCGTATGTTAAAATTGTATAACCATGTTCTAAAGTTCCAACAGGAATAAACATTCCACGATATTTCAAGTGAAGACTTTGTTTAATCATTGCCCGAAATGCTTCAGCATTTCGATTAATGACTCAGAAGGCTGAGCGGGAAACAGTGGCGCCACCTCTAGTCAGCGTCTTGAACTAAAACTACCGACAACCGGCAACCAGCAGAACTCTGCCATTTCGTCAAAGCAGCCACGCGGTGCTTGTCTCAGGATAAATTTGTTCCCGCCCGCCACCCTTAAAAATAAGGATTTAAAATACTTAAAGTATAAATCATATATCCTTAATCATACAAGGACTGACTCTGACATACATATAGATATATACTCCTTTGTAGCATGTGCTACCGTATGTTAAAATTGTATAACCATGTTCTAAAGTTCCAACAGGAATAAACATTCCACGATATTTCAAGTGAAGACTTTGTTTAATCATTATAATTATTTGCACCAATATTCAATCAATTGAAGTATAAATTCAAAACTCACCCATTTCGTCATCAATTAATATCGTACACGCTTTGTCACAATACTCCCCTTAGTTCATATACTTTGCCCATTACATTGCATCTTTGAAATCATCATCCCTGAGGAGCTCATATTGAAAGCTAAATTACCAACTCTATTAAGGCCTACACCAGACTTTGTGCTAATTGATAGAGTGGATTCCCTTATGTTAAAGGAACATGACTACCATCGGAAGCCATCTCCATTTAAGATGCATTAGCGTGTGGAATGTCAAATGTATGGGAGAGAAGATCTAGGAGCTTCTCTCAAATGCTCTGATTTGCTGACAATAAGCAAGAACAGCTGCTTGGATGTTGTGTTAGCCTTGTGGGTCTGCCTAATGCGTCATCTGACTATTACTTTATCATTTTGCTTCGGACTGGTCTAGTGAAGAGATAAAGAGAAACAGAACAGTCTCACCATATAACTTGATTAACCTCCTGTGATAATTTCTTTACTATATCCCCATATGTACCAACAGTTTGGAAGCTGGGGATGTGCTGTGCTGGAATAAACATGGAATTCCCTGTTTCTTTTTCAAAATGGCCATCATGATGCAGTCACAGACGATTAGATACACCACTCAGGAGTAACACAGAGACTATGGTATCAGCTGCCCTTGGCCATTTTACGCTGCTCACAGGATATTCTAAGCCGTTAGAAGTCTGACACTCCATGACTTGTCTTTCTCTGTGAACATAAAAGAGCCTACATATTATATACCCACGCTGAGATTTTGGATAGGAGTTCTGAAAGGGCAACAGTTGGTCATACACTGTGTACATGCAGTATTAGAATAGGACGGGCTGGGGTGCGTAATGGATGAAACAAGTTTAATGGATTCGATTTTCTCAAGATTCAACGCCTTTGTAAGCAACTGATTAATCTATCTTTTGTTCTACAGGAAAATAGATTTAATTTGAAGCAAAATATCCATTAGAATTAGAGATGTGTGTTAATTAGCTCGTTTCAAGTCATTTGAACAAGGTGAAATCTGCTGTACCCCCAGTCTCATTATTAGTATTAATTAATGAAGAAAGTGTGTGATGATGCAAAGGTCAGGCCATATGTGGTTTTCCAAACCGTCTCATTGTTAAGAGCGAACTGCATAGATCTATACTCGTAACAGCCACTATTATGTCTAAGAGATGAATACAGGAACTGTGTGTAAGAGTAAGAACCATTTTCAAAGAGGTCTGCCGTAGTTTGTGTAAATTGGTGCAAATAGCTATACGGCAGTTTGTATGAAGAATATTTTTTCGATGAGTTTCACCATTAGAAATCCTTAGAAGCCTGAGCTTATAAACGGGGATATACGGTAATCTTAGTACATGTAGGCCTAGTTGTACAGATTATTTCTAGATCAGCAAACCCCCCACTTTTCCCGAACGCTGAAACATGCATTTTTGTTGGTTGGGAGAGACATTGATTGACAGGAACCAGTCCTCTTCCTAACCTCCTACCTGTTCAACACCAATAAATCTTCCTTAAGTAAGACGAGTAACATAGTAGTATGTTGTTTGGTGACTGAGTATTTTATTTTCCGTGTGGGAGACAAAATGCCAGAACATAGGCCATAACAATACACACAAGAAACATTTTTTATATATCAAGTTCATGTACTGAGGAGACGGTGGAGGGTGCTGCCGTGTCTGCTGCTGTGTGGTGAGTGACCGGTCTCCGGCTGACTGCCCTGGCCAGCAGCCAGCCCATGTGGCTGACCAATCACAGGCCAGCTAACCCTTAGTGTCATAGGTCATTAGTCCTGCATAAGTCCTGATAGACCTGCTAAAGTCTCCTGGCAGTTCATATTTATAATTAAATAATGGGGGCATTATTTAGCCCGTAAAGGGAAAATCCAATTTAGCAATCTCCACTTAAATCATATTTATGTCGTCATTAAATCCCCATAACTATTCCATCAATTGAAGAATAAATTCAAAGTTCACGTATTTCATCATCAATAATAATTATTCATTGAGCTCTACAAACACCCTTTAATCAATTTAATACATTCCCATTACATCTTTAAACTTTGAAATCACTGGGGAGCTTACCCATGTTAAAAGGGTCAATTACCAACTCATTAAAATCGAACCCACACTTTTTGCTTATTGATACTGTGCATTCCCTTATGCTAAAACCATTAAAAACATGAGATCTATCTAATAATTATAATTATCAGCATGTGGAATTGTCTCATGTATTGCAGAGAATATCTAAGAGAGCTTTGAGGCAAAGAGAGACAGAATAGAGTCATTCTTTGACAGTTACTTGGTTGACCCTCTCTGTCAATATCCCTAGATATCTTATGTTGGAGTGAGCAGAGAACTTCCTTTTTTGACATGGTCACCATGAGTCACTAACAGGCTGTGACCCAGTGGGCACAAAATTCAGTTTAACATTGAATCAATGTTGAAACAACATTAAATCAACATTGCCAACCATTTATCAATGTTTAATCAATGTTCTGTGCCCACTGGGGAAGCCTGCTCTGTGGATCATCACTGTCTGCATGTTGGCCATTGGGATACAACGCCAGCTGCCTCTTCCTGTCTTACGCTGCTCACATGATACACCAAGAGGATAGAAGTCTGATACACTACACCTTGTCTCTATCAGAGAACATGAAAGAGCATACAGATTATATTATGTCAGAGCTAGGATTCCATATGGGAGTTCTCAAAGGGCAGGAGGTGCACAATTGGTTATAAACAGTGTTCGTTCTTTATTGGGATATGTGTAGATGTGGTGGTGGGCTCAGGGAGAAGGGGGGGGGGCATGGTGATGGATATTAGTTTATACAATGTTCCTAAATTCGCCCCCATAATGGTCAAACTAATATAGCTATTTCTGTTACACAAGGGAATAGATCTGATTGAAGTATTCACTAAATATAACTACCAATATACAGAGGGTGTTGATGGCCATTTCCAAAATTGCCACCATAGATATACAGAGGAGATGTATTTGAAAGAAACCCTCCCTAGCCTTTCCTTCATTATTAAGTTCAAATTAAAGTTCTCTGTAACTCCATATGTGACAAGAATAATGTCCAGCTGAGGTCCCAAATACAAGTGCATACAGGTGGGCTGTTTGGGAGTAAACACTTTTTTTGGGAAACAAATGGAGACGTAATAGGTTTATGTCATTACGTCAATGGAGTATAATAACAGCCCATGATACCTATACTATATAAAAAGTTACATCGAGGGACTGAGCTACGCACCCACGCCGCCCACCACAATGCTAATAAGTCTTTTTTTTAGTTCTTATTTGGTCAAATCCTCACATTTGTGAAATCTTCAGGTTCGGACTGGCCTCTCTGCCACCTGAGCCCACGTTCTATTAGCGTTGTAGCCAAATATCAAGTATCAAATAAACTGATAAAATCAAATATTACTTATGAATTGGCTCAGGTGGATATTGGTTACTAAAGTCTGATTATTGGCATGGCCTTACCTTTTTATTTTAAGAAACATGTATAAAATGAAATGCGTTTAAACTCGCATATGTGTGCATAGGTAAAGAAAAAAGCACAGCTCAAGCCATTGCTCAAGCAAACTCCTAATCCAAGAAAACCACATGTACATACTACAATAATTGTCATTCTACATTTGAGGAGAACCTTCAATGCAAATAATATGTAATGAACAGGCTATCTGGCGAGGATATTTCCCCCTGCTGTTGTTTATTACCATTAAGGGTATCACATGACCTGGGAAAGCCAAAGAGTGGCAAAAATGAACCTACCTGTGTCATAAGGAATGTAGTGTTGGGACACCGTGCCTCGTCCACCTAACCATGAACAGGCTATCTGGTTATAGTATATAGGTATTTGGTACTAACCCTAGAGGCCGTATATATATATACATCTGTTGAACGTAATACACCTTAACGTTTAGCGTTCATAACCCTTTCAAATTATGTAATTCAGACCCCAAATGAATGTAAATCTATACCTGAGCTACATATTTATGTATACTAGGAAGTTATCTTATATTGCAAAATCTAAATTCAAACCACTCGCTTTCTGCGTTGTCTTTTATTATGACTATTAATTGATATAAAATTGAAGCCAACACTACTAAGATTGATTTAGAAAAGGATCTTGCATCATAAGAAAAACAAAACACGATATACTCTTATTGATATTGATGAGATGCTGGTTATGGTCCCTTGTGTCCCACACAACTGGGGAGGAGGTGAGTGGGAGTGCTGGCTTCTTATTACTCGCCGTCAAAACACCATGTCTGTTTTGAGCAGTATTGATATTGCAAACACCATGGTGGCGACACTGTTTTTGCATTCTTGACCACCAAGGGTAGCATAATGCTTTGATTCATATATTATGCTCTCTTGTAAAAAAAAATGTACAAAAAGTAAATATCAAAAAGTCAGCATAATTAAGCAGTGGCTTCCCAGTAGGAACGATCACACTTATTAGCTGCTTAATAGCCAGTTCTCTCCACCAGCTGCTTTGGCTGTTAGCTAGCTAATCATATGCTTAATGTTATGCTATTTAGCTCTTAATAAGCACTTATAAGCACTTATTAGTGCCTTAATGTGGAACACATATTAACCACTGCAAAAAAACTACTCATAAGTACTTCACATGAAGCTTCTAATAGCTGACTAAATATACATGTGCTAAATGTTACACTAGGCAGTACTGCAAGATAAACACTTTAGCGGCTCATTGTGAAAATTTATGTTTATTAGCCACTGCAGAAAAGCTACTAATAAGTGCTTAAAATGAAGCTTTTGATAGCTGGCTAAATATGTGCTAAATGTTACATTAGGCAGCTCTGCCAAATCAGCACCTATTGGTGGCTTATTGGGCAACATTTATTAGTCACTGTTGAAAAGCTTCTAATTTATAAGGGCCTCAAAATCATCACTTAGTAGTTGACTACTTGATGCTATATAATGTAACAGTGTAGTCCACTAGTGTGAGTGCAGAGGGGTTTTCGGCGACCTGGCGACCTGGGCCGTTTTCGGCTGTTTTCCAGGCGACTTTTCGACCTTGGGCAATAATTTAAGCGACCTGGCGACTTTTGCACAAAATTGATTATAAGATAAAGAGTCTAAAAAAACGACCTTGCGACCTGAGGGGGGGGACCCCTCTGCACCCCCACTAGTCAATAAGGAGTGATTTAACAAGCTGATTTCCAATCATCAAGTAATATGCTACTACACACAACAATGGTGTCTTTACCAATATTGCTTTTTGTCTATTACATTAAAAGGATTATTTCTAATTTAAAGTTGTTACATATGTATGTGTGTGTTACATACAAACACATTTCACAACTTGTTAACAACATTGATAGTGATTATTACTTAAGAAGAAATATGTAAATGAGTCTTGTGGGTGAATATCTTAAGAAGTAGTATAGTGCTGCCACCTAGTGGTAATTAATAAGTATCCCTGAGCAGCAGCTAGTAAGTCCTTATTGTGTACCAGCTAGTAAGCCCTGCATTTGCTGCGTTTATCAGTTGATGCTTCTGCAGTACTGCGGTTGCAGCTACTAGTAGACGTTGCACTGCTCCAGCTAGTAGGAACTACTTTTGGAGCACTGCACACACACCACTCAGTAGTACTTAATATGCCCTACTTAAAAGTGCAAAACTTTGATGGGGGCTGCATGAGTGGCTAGTAAACGTTGCAATGCAACTAGTTACTCAGGCAACGGCTCGTAGCTGGTGTAGATTGGTGGTGCGCCTGGAATGGATTATATATGAATGTATTTGACAAAACATTCTCTTATTACCACACTACAAATGGCGGGCAATATTATAGCAACCGGTCAATACCCACAACACTATTGAGCCTCAGTACAAACACACTTTGGGACAGAAGAAAGAAATTTGTTCAGTAAGAGTTAGACAATCATACCTGTAGGATTATTTAGGTCGAGAATGAGATTAAGCTCTCACATGAATGAGGCAAGGATGCACGGTCCCTAAATGTCACCATAAAGGGAGCAGGATGGGGAGCAGGATGGGGAGCAGGATGGGGAGCAGGATGGGGAGCAGGATGGGGAACAGGATGGGGAGCAGGATGGGGAGCAGGATGGGGAGCAGGATGGGGAACAGGATGGGGAGCAGGATGGGGAGCAGGATGGGGAGCAGGATGGGGAACAGGATGGGGAGCAGGATGGGGAGCAGGATGGGGAGCAGGATGGGGAGCAGGATGGGGAGCAGGATGGGGAGCAGGATGGCCTATCGAGTTAAAACTCCTGACTCGACAACAAAAGATTATATCTTTGGCCTAAAAAGTCAGCTTTAAGATACGCCTGAGCTTGACTTGAGTGAGGAAATGAAGAGTTTGGATGCAAAACGACATAAGCGCCATTTTAAAATTGGGGACAAACATCTTAGAAAAATGGAGATTAGGGAGATTAAAATATAATCCTCAAACTATTTTTCCAAGATTTATTATTTTTCATCTTGTTAGGACCTAGTTAGTATACACAAAGTATTCCCAAAGTATAATGATTGACCTCAGGGTGTCTTTACAAAAAGTACTATATGCTTCAATTCTGGGATGGAGTTATGTCGTTTTCCATCCAAACTCTTCAAATATAAATACCTAATATTATAAGGTAGTTCAAGAGATCTATGCAGTAACAACCCTAGTCTAATAATACCCGAGCAACCTGTTAAGTACTGCATAACACTGATACATATTGTAGTCATATGCAAAATGATTTTATATAGGTTCAAATAGCTGACAAACTACATGCATGACAAGTTGAATACACACACTACATATTGATATACACTATAGTTTAGGAGCTTCAAAGTTCATAATACATATTTCAATGTAAGAAATATAAAAAGAAAATACTGATCGTTTTGATTTGTTTTACAAATATCGTGCACTGGAAGTTAGACCAAAAGCTCACACTATTTCTGAAACCTGAAGAAGGTATCCAGTAACGAAATCAGCAGATGCATGCGAGCAGAATATACCATAGAAAAGTTGTCAATGTAAACATGTTTTGCAACGTTATCATGTTTTGTAATAAAACTTTAGTTCTGAAAAGATCTGCATTGCCACAAAGCTTTAGGCAGAGCTTTCTCGCAATACTTGTTTTGTGTTAGTAACAGCACCTGATGCGCCAGGCCAGGGGCAATCTGAGGTGGTTAAAAGAGGAATAACAGACGGCCAAGGCCAAACACCTGCTACTGAAAATGCGGCATGTAAATAGCCTAAGCAATACTATAGAGCATAATCATACAAATGTAGTTTGTGTGGGATCAAACAGCTCTACAGTACGCCATTTACGTTTCAAACACACAAAAATATTTTAAAATTGTGTAGGTGGGTTTCCTCCTATCAAATGTACTTCTATTTGAAATGTATTTTATAGTAGTTGTACAGATCTACTCTAAATCAGAGATTCACACATATCTGATATTTCCTCCTAATGAAAATATGGCATCGAATCCCCTTCAATATTCCATCAATTGAAGTATAAATTCAAAGCTCACCCATTTCATCATCAAATATTTATCGAGCTTTGACATAAATCCCTCTTCAGTTCAATCAAAACATAATAATTACCCTTTACAGTAATGACTGCATCTTTGAGAATTAAATCACTGAGAAGCTCATATTGAAAAGGTTAATTACCAACTCTATTGAGACCCACCCCAGACTTTGTGCTAATTGATAAAGTGCATTCACTTATGTAAAGTGCTTCAACAACAGGACTAGCATCTGAAGCCATCCCAGTGAAGATGCATTATGGTGTGGAATGTCTAATGTATGGTAAAGAAGATCTGGGAGCCTTAAGGTTCTCTTAAATGCTCTGATTTGCTGACAATACGTAAAGGCAGCTGCTTAGATGTTAGCTTTGTCTTGTAGGCTTGGCTTACTGTGTCATACGATCATTACATTCCCATTTCCGTTAGGACTGCTCTAATGAAGAAGTAGAACGAGAAAGAACGTCAATCTATGACGGCTGCTTGCCTAAACTCCCTCTGAGAATATTTACATAATATCCCTGGATGCCTACCACCTGCAAGCCAGGGGCTCCATTAAAAGCAACTGATGAGAGTGTCTTTCTTGTAAGCTACACAATGGAACATATACCTAAGCAAACATTCAACTGAAACTATAGTTGCACTGGCACAAGCTTATTTCATGTTATTTCTACAAAGAGAAGCCCCGCCTTCGGGTGTGGGTGTTCTTAACATCTCGCAAATTGCAAACATAGATGAAAATTAATGCAGTAATGACTTATCGGAGAAATCTTCCATTCGACACTGACGTCGATTTAACAAATCTTCCATTCCCACCGTTCATGAAAATGCCCCACTCATAATGTTCATATTGAAGGTCCCTGTAGTTCATAATGATAGTATTTTCAGTCCTAGCTGCTCTCACAAGGTATATGCATACAGGTGGGCTGCTTGGGAGTAAACAACTTTTTGGGAGCCAAATAGTTCATTTATGGGCAGTGGCTTCAAGTGAGCATAATGAGAGTAGATAATACCCATAATTCTTTTTAAAAGATTCCAAAAGAGTGTCTACTACACACCCACACCACCCACCTCACCTGAAATGTAATAGGGCAGATGGATATCTAGTGACCGCTTAATCCGAGGACAATGATTTAATGTACATACAATAACAATCAATTATTATTAGCGATCTGCTATTGAAGAAAACCTCAAGTTGTTACATGAAATATAAGCTTTCTTTCTTCTGGTTTTGGGACAACATAGTCATCAAAGCTTGATAGGTAACGGACAGCATAGTCATCAAAGCTTGATAGGTAACATTTGAAAACAAAACTAAATCGTGCGGACAGTTTTCTGCTGTAGATGTGTTTCATCGTTGTAAGTTCCCGTAACATACTGCTATTCATATCTAAGAAATAAGAAAAGAAAATATTGACAATCCATCAATACAGTATGATCGGAATAATATTGGTGGCACACAGTGTCTTAGTACCAGATCACTTAAATACTTAGGACTTGACATTCACATACAATAACTGTTTCTTACTTGCTTTGATTAAAACCAAACAGTTTAATTTCACTCCTCTGAATGATTATCTCAAAGGTCTTAATATATTTATAACCAGTATCCTTATGCTATTTCTATTCTGATCTCCAAACAAGTAATCAGCGCTCCATTATTTCTAAATAATCACAGATATTGGATTTCAACAAATATTTATTCTGGTTGGTCTGCTAAACCATTACTGGCGAGGGAGATGGACAATTCATCTGTTTTCTACTTTAATAAAAAATAAAAGACATAAGCCAGCGCATTCCTATAGATAAGAGGGTCCACGGGCAAACGATTTCCGACCCTTTGGGAGTATATTTTTGCAAAGCAGTTTTCTTTATACTTTATATCCAGGATTTCCATGTAGCTGCGCACAACACACCTCGAAGCTCTCGTTGGTGAAAACAGACCACTCCTGTAATTGTAATTGTAAACAATAGCAACTACACTATCGGATACACAGGTCCCCATGTTTTTGAAAGAATACAGATATAGAGACCCTGGATGTATGTAAATAGCAAGTGCGTTAGATCATCAGGGCAGCTACACTGACAGGATTGGCGCCGTGTGTCTTGTTTTGTACTAGTTAACCCTTTGAGGGTGACATAGTGCTTTATTGTGCCCTTTATCATTATGCATGAATGCAGCCCTGGTGAGAAATTCATCAGTGTTGTATTTATGCATCATGTCGACCCCACGAGGTTGAAACACTCACGACAGGTGGGCATGATGCACTAAAGCAGCATCGGCGAGTTATTCGCTGGAGCTGCGTTAGTACGTTATGATTACAAATAATTCTTTAATGTAAAAAGGTATGTAGATGTTTAGGTAGCATCAAGACTGCTGCTGTTCACAGTAGATGGCGCTGTGGTTTGTCCTCGGGCTCCCTGTTATGATTTAGAGTGTAGTGCTCTGCTCAGGTTAGGTTATAAGGTCTTGGGCCACTGTCTCCTACACATGATCTCCACTTTCAGTGAGGGCAACTTTTATCATCCCATCTACTCATGTTACAATGAGACATGTGTGTTTGCTGGAGACATTTTATTCTTTAGAAATACGATCCTTGAGGAGTACCAAGTGCAGTAGTTGTCTACTGGCAGCGCAAAGACTATAATAGGTAGCCTCTGTAGCTTCCCTACATGCCATGTTATATCAGTCATGAAGTTTATAGTCATTAAGTTAAAAATACCAAAATGTTTATCATTACTATGTTTATATATTACTATGTCTGACTATTAGTTGTAGGTTATATGGTTCTCAGGGTATGTAATCTAGCTTAAGTGACTTAAGTGAGCATGTCGCTTTAATGAGCGTCTGTAATCTCGAAAAGACACCGACTATTTATGATATTATTCGCATAAAAACCAAAGTGCAGTTGGCTTAGAAAAGAGGATTGCACATGAGCTTCAGATAATTAGTTAGAGTGCCTATATTAACTGACAATATTTCTGTATTCACCAGTGCATTACTTGTTGCTAGTAGTAACTTTTTATCGACCTATCAAAGCGGACTGGCATGGCTGGCCCGGGAGGGGGTGTCTTTATTAAGGGTGTGGAAAAGGCAATGTACTGGGGTCAATGCACTGCAGAGCTGATACCGCGAATTGTCAACGTATGTGTACTCATCACAAGGTAGATTGGAAAATTATATATAACTATTGCGCTTTAAAGTAGATTAATACACACTCTGTCGCATAGACCACATTTAGCCATGAACTTCCTAAGCAGTATTCATATTTGTATATATATATATATATATATATATATATATATATATATATATATATATATAGACACTAACAAGACCACCTCCCTAAAGGCCACAGGTACAGTCTCTAGTTTAACTATAGATCACCAGGGGACTCATGTTGAAACAAGATATGAAGAGTTTGGATGCAAAACGACATATCTCCATCCCATAATTGAAGCATTTAGTGCTTTTTGTAAAGACACCCTGCAGTCAATTATTGTACTTTGGTAACAGAGTGTCTACTAAGAAGGTCATAATTAGATGAAAAATGATAATTTTTGGAAAAATAGTTTGAGGATTTATTTACTATCCCTAATCTATATTTTGGTTAGATTTTTGTCCCCATTTTTTAAATGGCGCTTATGTCGTTTTGCATCCAAACTCTTCATATATCAAATTGTCCTAAAATGGACCAAGGTGTTTCCTGACTGGGGCAAGAACCATCAACCTTTGGATATGAAGGCATGCATTCTGCCACTGTGCTATGGAGTCTGTGGCGGTGGCTGTCATTCAGATGTCATACATATATTTCTATTTCCTTTCAACTTTTTTTAATTCAATGGACAAAAACTTTAGAAATATGCCCGGGACCATATGTTCTAAAGGGATTCTCTAGAGAGAGAACATTAAAACCTATGTCCTGAGAGAGTTATACCAAAATTTAGTTACTTTTCGATACTATTTCATGTACATATGTGGCAAAACACTATATACTCCTATTATATGAAACACTGACTTAAGGCTTGAATATCTCAGAAAACAGCTTGGGACCCTCCTATTTTCTCAGCTTTGTTGGAAAGTGTATGCTATTATGGTCTTATGGTAAAAACCTGATGAAGATCTAGCTACACCAGGGGATTGACCCACCTTAAGTGGCATTCTCACCGAGCGTTTCCCACTCACAATTCTAGTACTGTACTCATAACGTATGCACCATGACAACGAGGAGCAAAGCACATGAACGCACTATGCCGCCCTTAAAGTGATAATGATCTAACATGGCTGATTCCTCCTGACCTTTTCTGTGTGAACAGGGATTCTTCCTGCACCTCTTACTTACAGACTTATTAGCCCTTTAAGGGCCGCATTGTGCTTCAAGCCCTCAGCTGTCATTATGCATGAATGTATAGCCCTAGTGGGCAACTTGCCAGTTCAGCAACTCAACATCATACTCTTCCGGAGAATCGGCATGATGCATTAAAATCAATATAGATCTGGCTATTAGACTCATCAGATCTAAATTCATGCCGACCGAGGCTATAATGCACTACAGCACAATGCTGCTCTTATATGGTTGGACGAATTCTACGCTGTCAGCACTTTTCACGAGCTGAGAGGTAGGTAGCTGAGCTGCTCTGAACTACTCACTATGCTGAGCTTAAATTATGAAGATAGCTGGTAGGGACAGCAATGGGAGATATCTATTAGCAACTAAGAATGACGTGTCTCTCTATGTTCTATAGTATAGGTAAACTCAAATTCAACTACATCAGCATGCGTAGAATTCTATGCAGGTGTTGCAATCTAGTCTCAAATCCTACTGCAAGACACCTTAAGTAGGACTAGAGACTACAGGCAAAATTTCTACCTTTATCCTTATCTCGAGAATATCGGCTATATACTACCAATGCATTTGGCCTATGATGTACAAAGATCACAGATATTATACAAGATGCTATGCAGTTTGTAGATACCATTCGGATTCGAAATGGCCAAAGGTCCTGCCAGAAACCATCCATTTTTTATTTCAGTAATAAAATGCCCCAAACACATAGGTTTCTGGCCCAGAACTCGCACAGTGAGGGCTGAGCATCTAAACGTGTTAAAAGCCACTCACCCTGAATGTGGGACACCGCCATAGGGAGGGGGTAGTTTAGTTAGTGAGGATGATATCGGAGGATGCTGCTGGAGGCACGGCTGCATGCAGGATCGTATGGACCCTATCTTATAGGTGCATAAATGCCTGTGGTACATTGATGTCCAGCAAATCAGTGTCAGCTTTCATCCAGCTTCTACCCAGCTACCGCCCACCCAAGGCTATGTGTATCTGGGTCGAGTGGGTGGATCTGGGTTGACGCAAATTAGCTGTAGGGCCTATGATTATATACAATAACAATCTTTTGTATATAATACTCTCTATGCACATCATCCTTTGGAAAATGGAAAATAAAGCATGAAGGATGTAATGGGGTAACGTGGCAATTGTTTTGCAACCATAGGATAAACAAAATGGCCTTTTGAGATTTCCTATAGTGTCCGCCAGTTACCTCATGGTAGGTACTATTACTCGGCCACTTCACAGAATACCGCCCTCTATAAGACAGATACAGGACACCCACTTCTTTAAGGTCTGCACAGTGCTTTAATAGCTGTGTATGTCCTTGGTCGTCATGATGCATGAATGTAGCCCTGGTGATTCTACCTGAACTGGCAGGGCTGCATTCATGTATTGTGACCGACCCTTCAAGATATCAACTCTATAATGTTGAAATTCCGCACTGACGTGTAACTCGTCTGGGCTGCGTTTATGAATCATGACAACAAAGGGCATAGTCCTTTAATGCATTATTTAGCCCTGAAAGGGCTAGTGGACAGTAACATAAGATGACCTAGCCAAAGCCAGGACGTCGACATTAAATTTGTGCCACGTGCTGCATAAGATGGGGTTGCCACCTGTTGTGGATAAGCACCAAGGTCGTTATTATTTTCCTGAACCCAAAATGTCACAGTTTACTCATGCTAAACCAATTATGATAGTTAGGAAGTAATATTTTTGTAGAAAAACTGATGGTGCGATTTCTATGTGGATATAGGGAAATCTAACCTACCCTAAGAAATGTAGGAATGTTTGTCAAAAGATGCAACATAAATTTGCCCTCCTGTTCTAAGTATGCCTCCCAACCTTCCATAGCATAGGCACAGGACCTTTGCATCTTTGCCTGTATTCCTTTTCTGACGGTTTATTTATACCTTTCTCCTTTAATGTGTGCGAAAACAACCTGTACAACGTAAGATTTGCAGCTGAAGGCATGGATTGGGATAATAAATAATTCAAATTAACTCTGCCGTGCCACTAAGCCTCTCACAGATAAGGAGCTCTCAATCCTTAAGCACGCTTAAGATGTCTAATATCAGTCCTGATATAACTTTATTTCTTATTTCACTCAGTTAATCTCCACTTCTGCTGCTCAGATATTCTAGCCTCTACATCAGCACTATACATAGTCCTAAGGTGAAAGATAATCACAGGTACCTTGTTGAGCTATGATTTCAACAGGCATTTGCTTTACTGTATAAGGTTCCTGCAAAACGGCAGAGCTCCTACAATATTAACAGTGCTGTCGTTAAGCGCACTGACACTTATAAAAGCCTGTTTAACCCCAGTTCTTATACAAGATAGAGGTGCTGAAGAGATACTTTATGACCCTCAGTCTCATCTGTACTTGTAAGTAGTATAGTATGTATCGGAACGGGACTATAGTTAAGTACTGTTTATTACTCAATCGACCTGCAGCCAATCAGAGGCCTCCATTTGGTCACGTGACCGGAAGTGACCTACTTAGGGGATTAGTGGTGCATTCTGGGTAACCCTGCAGCCAATCAGAGGCCTCCATTTGGTCACGTGACCGGAAGTGACCTACTTAGGGGATTAGTGGTGCATTCTGGGTAACCTACTGACCTACTTAGAAGCTCTCAGCCAATCAGAGGCCGGCATTCTGGTAACCATGGTAACGTGACTTACTTACGTCACGTGACCTACTTAGGCTCAGCCAATCAGAAGCCGGCATTCTGGTAACTAGGGTAACGTGACCTACTTAGGGTTTGTTTGTAAACAACACCACGTGGCTCTCTTGTTTGTAAACAACACCACGTGACACGTGACTGTTTGTAAACAAACAATTCGACTTAGTCTGACATTTTCAGCTGTCGCATGCTGACCTGCTGCTATCATAAGAGAAACAAAAGCCCTAATCACGCTTTTCAGCTGGATCCTTCCACCCACCAGACATGGATCCAGATGGGAGGGTGGTTTAAAATTAATCCGTGTACCGACTGTCATACAATAGTGTAATTAGTTGAACACGTGTTACCTGTATAAAGGATTAGCAGGTCATGGGCTTAGAGTGTGTATAGAAAAACAACTACAGGTAGCGTGAACAAAGCGACCCCCTCCCTTTCTGTCACTCTGTCTGTGACTAGAGGGCGCGCGTGTGGTAAGCGGCTTAAATCTAAAGAAAAAAAATCACCCTCTCCTGTCGTCAGCAGTCAGCTGGCCGGCGGCTGGAAAATGCGATTAGAGGGATGATGAGCGCGGTTTTTTATATTCAATATATTAGAAGTGTGCTTTGTTGCTTATATAGTTCATTATGCGTTTAAAATGTTCGCGAGTATCGTAGAAATGTACAAAAATCCTATTGTGGCGCCATCTGACGAAAAGAGCGGAGAACTATACTAGGGTATGGCGAGCTAGACTAGAGCATGTAATCACCAGGCGGCAGAGTGGTCAAAAGACAATCTCGTAGTAGTAGGTCTACTTGGATCTTGAGTAGCCACCCTTGTGGTTGCAATTACCTAGACTAGTTGACCCTGCCAGCCTGGTCAAGTGAAATTAGTAAGGAGACCGCACATTAACGCGCTCCACAGTCTTTAGACAGTTAAGACTATAGTACCGTAGATTCTACTGTGTACTCACACTAACTATTTACAGTGCTACATATTCATACCCGTGTTCTAAGTGTTTTTTTAGAAAAAAGCGATCTACTCACCCATTTTTTTTAGACAAACTCCTATTAGCAGGTAACCCCTGTATAAACCATACTGCAAAGATCTGCTACTTCGAGCGTCTGCCTCGTGACTGATAGTGTACAACAAGACGAAGTGGGCAGAGGTGAAGTACTGTTCCAAGAAAAATTGAGGCTCTTTATATAGCTGAGAGAGCGGCTAATCCGGATGTTCTAAGCTTGTTTTCACCTAGAGCCCCACCCTCTTCCAGAGAGGAATCAAATTGCTTTTCACCTGGACCCTTCCACCCCTCATCCATCAGCATGAAAAGAGGGATAACAAGTGTAACGTGCGCTACATGTATATGGGATTATAGCTGGTGAAGAGATAAAGCCAGGTCAACTGTGTATACAAAGACTACAGGAGGTGATTAACGACAGGTGTGACGCGCCAGCCCGTGGACGGATTATCTTCTAAGCTGACGCTTATTCAACTAGCCAGCTGCCGTCCGCTCCACTCACCACGGCAAGAGGAGGTGCTTTTGTTTTACACTTAAGTCGCTTACCACATGTACTCGTCTCTACCTCACAGACAGACACCCTCTCGCTTGCTTCACGACCCCTGTAGCTTTTTTTGTATACACACTCTAATCTCATAACCCCCTGATCCGTTATACAGGTAACGGGTATTCTCTTTTAAATAGCTGCCAGTCAGCCTGCGGCAGCTGAAAACGACGGTAAGTAGCTTAGCTCTAGAAGCAAGAAGGCGTATATAAGGAGGCTCACACGTGTATAGGCGCCTTATAAGTCGGCAGGGGGTAAATACTAGTGAAAAAGGAAGGCAGGTGTGCAGGTAGCTTTCTAACAGACACGTGTGTGCACTAAGCTGCTTAAGTCTAAACCCACCTGCAGTAGTCAGGTAGCATGTGAAAACTTACTTAACAGATCTCTTAATTGAGTAGAGACTCTGTACTGAGAGAGTCTTTTCAGCCGTTTAAGAGGATTATCTAGGACAGGGTACATAAGGAGTGAAACGACGCTCTCACCCATCACACTTTCTCGACCCGCCCTTCATCATCGTAGCATCGTCCACTCTACGCTCGCTCAGAATGTTATGATGGTTAGTTCTGCTATTTTCAGCTACTTTTCTTATCGAAGTGTTGACGCTACAGAGCATCGAAACTCTCTCCAAATGAGTCCAAGAAAGAAAAAGCAACTTCCACTTGAAGCAGGAAGAGAAACAGTGCCCTATGATGCATGTGAGGTAAAGAAACATTGGAAGGACGTCACCAAGGAGCAATGGATAGAAGCATGCTTCAACTTCATCGGAACGGAAGTAGTTTCATTTGGACAGAGGGAGAAGATTTTGTTGGAGCTATTTTTCTTAGCTCCGTATACTTGGCCTGACTGTGGTGAAAATTCCTTCAGGTATTTGTTCAGTCTTCGCCATAGAAGTTATCAGGTCTTTGAAGGAGCTTCGATATATGCAAGGCACTCACGAGGAGATTGTTCAGAAAATGACGGAATTCGAAACAGGAGAAGACACAATATGGTGCGAGGAGACGACATATACGGACGATGATCTGGAGTACATCATTTGTAGCCCGTTGGAACATTATGTTAAAGACTTTGAGGACATGCTAGACAGCACTGAGATGAACCCGAAAGAGAGATCCCTTACTGCACAGAAAGAGGCCAAAGCTGTGTTGGAAAAGCTCAAGTTTGGTCAAGGATTCACTCTTCAAAGCAGCTGTGTGAGTGTGATAAAAGGCCTTGTGTTGAAACATCCAGACATGAAGTTTTCGCGTGCTGTCGACACACTTCCTTTGCCTGAACTGATGATGAACATGATCGATCCCATCGTACCAACATGTTTCGACTCTGCCAATTGTCCCATGTATAAAATGGTTTCAAGTTTTGCCCGTGGCCGATGGCTAAACGATCCACTGAAGTCAGAAAACCTCCTTGATTTAATCAACTGACTAAATGTATTTTCTCATACTAGTATTAGTAGCATTAGTAATAGCAGCTACTCAGTCTCGTGCAGCACAAGCAGCAGCATCTGTCAGCAGCATCCGTGACATCGTCAGCAGCAGCAGCAGCTGCACGAGCAGCACAAGCAGCAGCATCTGTCAACAGCATCCGTGACATCGTCAGCAACTGCAGCAGCTGCACGAGCAGCACAAGCAGCAGCAGCTGTCAGCAGCTGCAGCAGCTGCACGAGCAGCACAAGCAGCAGCACCAACAGCAGCAGCAACAGCAAATCAGCAGCAGCAGCAGCAGCAGCAGCAGCAGCAGCGGCGGTGTGGACCACTAAATTCGAGATGGCGACATGTCTGTTTCTTAGAATCGACATTCGACATGAGGCCTAGTGACATTTGACATGAAGCTTGAAAAACATAGTGACAGGTGACATGAGCAATTCTTAAAATCGACATGAGATATGAGCATAATTAAGCGACATCGACATGTGCCATGGCTATTTTTTTTTAAGACAAACGCCATAGACTCCTCATTCAAACCCCCACTAGTAGTGCTCTATAAGCGCAAGCTTTGCCTTAAGAGAGCTGTGGCTGTGAACCCTCTCCTCCCCCCGTACACACAGGTAAATATCAGAGTCAGCCAATGTCGCCAATACTACTCTCATACAAGGGTCAGGCACTGCTGGACTATAATAGATGGGTCAAGGACCATTCTACTGAGGGTCAGGCTAGGCTGGACATTCAATAACAGGCTGGACTTTGGCAAACTTGCTTGAAAGTCTGGCCAGCAAGAGTCCGTTGAAGGACTATACGGTAAAAAGGCTGCTGTTACAGTCAAGATACTCATATTTCAAGCCCAGAAAACTGTAATTAGCTTTCCAAGTTGTTTATTTAACAATATCCTGGCCTAGCAAGAAGCTGTCAGATGACATCTAAGAAAAATGGGGCTGTTAATTGATCAAGAGAGCTACATTGTTACAGAGTCCTATTCCTCTTTTGAGGTGGGACCAAATTTGAAAAAAGAATAAACTCAAAAAAAAAGCCTTAAGATTGAAACAGTTGTAGATGACAAATTTAATGAGGAAGTCGTATTAATTAGTTTACATATAGCCGCTGCACGAGCAGCACAAGCAGCTCGTGCAGCTGCTGCAGCTGACACTAGTGTCAGCTGCTGCTTGTGCTGCTCGTGCAGCGGCTATTTGTAAACTAATTAATACGACTTCCTCATCAAATTTGTCATCTACAACTGTTTCAATCTTAAGGCTTTTTTTTTGAGTTTATTCTTTTTTCAAATTTGGTCCCACCTCAAAAGAGGAATAGGACTCTGTAACAATGTAGCTCTCTTGATCAATTAACAGCCCCATTTTTCTTAGATGTCATCTGACAGCTTCTTGCTAGGCCAGGATATTGTTAAATAAACAACTTGGAAAGCTCATTTACGCACTACCCTGACGCCCATGTGAAATGATGATTGTGGAGGCAGGACTTGGAGTAAAATAAATTAATATTTATTATGGTCCTAAATGGACAATTTTATACCTTATAAAATGATACATTTATACATTGATACGAGTTGATGTATAGACGAGATGAGTAGTAGGTGTATGTACATGGTATAATGGTGTGTACATACGTAATATTTGATTGATGGATTTATAATAAACAGGTTATAACTATTGACATGATGACATACAAACTATTGATTTGAGGAGTGGGTGGGCGGGAAACGATATTGGAGAGGTGTTGACGGGCTGGTGCCGTTGAAGAGAATGGACTGAGGGAAGGGTACAAGGTAGGGGTGTGGATACCAGGGTGTGTTGGGAACATGGTAATATGGTACATGATTATACAACAGGTGGGGTATGTGTGTACATAATGTGGAGAGGGGGACTAATTTCACTGAGGGCCCGCAGGTGGCGACAATGAACCCTCCTGGCTGTATACACAGCCATGAGCAACCCATTTACGCACTACCCTGACGCCCATGTGAAATGATGATTGTGGAGGCAGGACTTGGAGTAAAATAAATTAATATTTATTATGGTCCTAAATGGACAATTTTATACCTTATAAAATGATACATTTATACATTGATACGAGTTGATGTATAGACGAGATGAGTAGTAGGTGTATGTACATGGTATAATGGTGTGTACATACGTAATATTTGATTGATGGATTTATAATAAACAGCCAAGCCTGCAAGTGTATAAAAGAAAGGGTGGAGATGGGTGGGATAAAATAATGAACGTAAAAGATTATGTCACATAAAATGATTGTGGCATGAGTCAGTAGTTAGCCAATGAGTTGACGAGGGACAAGTTAACCTCGTTCTGGGCGGAGGTCCTGATGTAAGTCCTGTGTGCTTGTGACCTCCACCCCCCATAGCGCTGAATGTCCAGCTCTGGGACCCCGGCTTGGAATGCTTCTGATGCTGCCGCCACTCTTAGACCATGGAGGGTATAGTCCCTCGGGGGCAGACCGATCTTCACAAATACTTCGTCCCATCTCTTGTTGAGAAATGTTACCGGTATGGGGTCCCTTGAGTCTGGGAACATGAAGCACGGGTCCTTGCTGCTCAGGGTGGGCGTGTCCATGTTTACCTGGCGCATGGCCTCGACCACGCATAGTTGCTTGTCGTGGGAGGGCGCCATTGTCACTTTCTTGTACTGGCCGACCTTTTGTAGATTCTTGCCGGCCTTTATGACTACTACTAAGTTGAGGCCCACAAATGAGGCGTCGCCTCTTGTGAGGTGGAATGTACTTTTGAACTGACGGACTGATGGTGGGGCCACCTCTGACTGCCTCACGGCTGCATAGAACATGAGGAGGAAGGCGGCCTTCACTGCCCTGTCCAGTGGGGTGTCCTCCAGGGTCCCTATCACTGCCCGGAGCACGTCCATGGGTACTGCGGGTTTCTCCTTGGGCACATAGTTTTTGTCCCTTTCCAGACCATCCAGGGCCCTGGTGATCCTTGGGTCTGAGAGCGGGGGGTGCATGTCCATCGCCAATGTCAGGTATATTCTGACGTGGGAGATGTAGTTCCTGGTAGTCCCTGGTGCCGCTAGGTGGAGGGCCAGGTACTCTATGAATATACACACTGCGCTGGTTGACGGGTCGGTGTGGTCGCCACCTGCCCATCTCATGAATGCTATGAATGTCCGTGCTGCTGTCGCGTGGTTGCGCTGCGTCCCAGGGGCCCTGGCCTGCAGCTGGCGCAAAGTAGCCTTGTCTTGCAGGAACTGGAGACGTGGATCTGCAACGTATGGATGGAGACAAGAGGTCAAACACGTCAAGTATTGGCTCCACTATATGCAGATTGTTAGCATTAATCAGTGTGTCACATGCTGCTTTCTGTGCATTACTAATGTGTGCTCTACTTAAACTGTCCGCTACGACGTTGCTCACCCCGGGGATGTGGACATATGTGACGTCCAGACTCAGTTTAGCCTGAATGAGCCAAGCCTTACGGGCACTGTCTAAGAGTACACAATTTCTGCCGCGGCCTGATCTAAACACACTCACTGCAGCCTCATTGTCGCAGTGGATTAGCACATGTGACCCTACATGTGACTCGTTTAAGAATGAGTCCATAGCTGCAACAACATTGACGGCCTCGAGTTCAGTGATGTTGTCTGCAGGGTCAGAGAACTCTGCCACCTGTTTCTTGTATGCATATGTGCCGTCGGTGGCCCCGATCCCTGTCAGACATGCATCTACAAACAGTTCTACGTCTGGGTCAGATTTGGGAATCAGGGAGACGCCGTTCCATTGGTGGCCAAAGTCCAGGAACCAGCGCAGGTCTGATTTCATCTCACTATTAACGTTTATATAGAACCCCTTCATGCCCCTCAGGGCCTCGAGGAGCTTTGACACATATAACCTAGCCGGTTTTACACATTTGGCTATGTGCAGCAGCCTACCCAGCATGGACTGCAGCATTTTCTTGGTAATAGACCTTTTCCGTGCAACTCTACCCACCTGGTCCAGTGTCTCTGCTAGTTTGTCTTGTGGCACGGCTATAGACATAGTCTCAGAGTTGATGTCGACGCCAAGCCATCTGACCTGTGTGGACGGTGTCTGGGCTTTGTCCTCGGCCTGCGGTAATCCGAGTTCCTCCAGTAGGTCTGTGGCCCTCTTGTAGTGTGTCTCCGCCTCATGCCTGTTGGATGAAAGTATAATCAGGTCATCCAGGTACATATGACATGTGATGCCGTCTGCTCTAAGAATGTCTACAATGCATTGGGCGACCCTCTGCATGTGGCAGCTGGAGAGGCGTGACCCAAATGGCATGGCTGTGTCGCAGTAATATGACCCACCCCATTCCATGCCCAATAATGGCCATGACAATGGACATGTATTGAAATTGCGGTAGGCACGACTAATGTCTGCTGTGGCCATTAATGTCCCTTTTCCCATGGCCTTGAGGTCGTCCACGACAGTGTCCACAGTCGGCAACCTGTGGACGCGATGGTTACCCCCGACGACGTTCTTTGGTATGTATGCATTAATAGATGAGGGGCGGGGGAATGTCATATCAATTATAACCCTCCTCTCATCGGTGTCTCTTTTTTCACGGGTCATTAATGGTGACGTATGCATCCATGGTGAGAAGATGGGTGCTGAGAAGGGCCCAATTAGTGCCCCGTGTTTGAGTTCTTTTGCAATAAATTTGTCTACGCTGTCTGGGTATTCAGTTGCGGATTTGTGGTTTGGTATACCTTGAGTATCTGAAGTGGGGCCAAGGTAACCTAGAGGGAATCCGAATTTAATGAACTTCAGTAACTCACGGTGATCGTCAGTGTCGTCCAAATACTTCTCCCATGCCCCCATGTTTAGTTTTGTTGGGAGTGGGACCTGTGCATCCTTGTAATTTGGAACGCCTGTGTCACGAACGGCTGCATAAATGAGTGCCAGGTCGTCCACCCCACTTGCCACAAAGCCAGGCCAGTTAGACTGCCTGTGCTCTCTATATATATTGTCGTCACTGTCACCATCTATAAAATGATTTCCCTCACATGCTGATCTAATTTTATCAAAGTCCAATGTCTCACCTTTCAGCGTGGGCACCGACGCCTGGGGCTGTGTGTCCGGACGGCTGTTGGCGGGGCTTATGCGGGGGGCGGCCGGGGACCCTTGCCGTGACGGGGCGGGCTCTTTTTCGGCCTCGGCCGTTGATGCGTCTCGCCGTCTCCAAGCCGTCTCACACGACAAAGGCTGGGCTGTGGCGGGCTGTGCCTGACCCGTGCTGTGACTTGGTATCCTACTCACAATTGGGACCCGGTTAAATTCCTCAATTTCTAAACTAATGGCCGAGAAGTCACAATTGTCTGTGTCCAGATTTGATGCCTCGTGCGCGTGGCGTCCATGACAGATCTCGCCGCCCTTCTCGCTGCCCGCGAGGGATGGCGAGACGAGCGCCGCGCTGACCTCATTTGCATAATGGGCGGGGCCTGTAGTGACGTCATACCACGTGTACCCCGCCGTGTTGTTGTTTACGGCGCGGCCACGTGCGCGCCGCCACGGGGGAATGTTTTCGTCCTGTGGCTCGGTGTGGGCGGGCGCCCGTCTACGGCGTTGGCGCCGCCGGGCGCCCCGCCCTAGTTTTTTGGAGGGTTTGGGGTGTATGTGCCGCTGGAAACAAAACCCCGCTGCTGGCCTGAGGCCGGGCCTTGTGCTGTTGGCTGAGCCTCGGAGAACTTGTTGTTACATACTACAATGCTATGTGGGAATTGCTTCCCCTTTCCTAGGCAGAATGCACAACAGTGGATGATTTTTACACCGCCCTCGTCGTGGTGGGAGCGGTGCTTACAACCCCGTGTGCTGTTAAAGTCTGAGCATGCAAACTGTAGCTTGTGCTGCCCCGAACTTGTCCCAGCTGTGGAACTACCCATGCCGGCATGAGATAGGGCTGCCTGCACTCGCTCATTCTGGATGAGTTGGTAGTCACTCCACTTAATCTTCCGTTTCTCCACTAGATCAAAGACCCTCTGGGACCACACTCTAACTGGTTCCCACTTACGTGCCATGGAGTCGGTGGACACCTCATGGAGGTGGCGCAGCACATGACGTGTGTCCTGTGGATCGATGGCCCCTTCTTCCATTAAAATGGCGATGAGCGCGTTTATATATTCACCGCTCGCCATGCTGACTCTAACTGCTAGTTTATCCTTGAGTGTGTTTAGACCAGGGCGCTCAAGGAACATATACGGCTTAGAAATGAGCTTGTCGTTCAACAAATCATTTATGAAATGGCTCTTACCCTCGACTGTTTCATGTTTCATGGTTTCCCTCCGTAACTCCCTGTCGACATACCCGTCAGTGTTCATCTCCTTGCGGAGGTGCTTTGGAGCAGGAATGTCGTCGGGGGTGAGGGCAATGCCTCCCTCCGCGCCACCCACTCCACTGTCTGCTGGCGGGCGCTGGATGGGAGGTGATGTTTGGACGGGGGGCGGCGGCTGAGTGCCGTCGGAGTTTTTGACCAGTACCTCCAGTTTGGCTGACATGCCTTGCATCAGTGTGGTGACACCCTGGAGGTCACTGCGGATCGTCTGCACGTCTGACTCCAGTGTATCCAGCCTGTAAACCGTAGTGGCGACGCTGCAGTTTGACCGGGCTGACCGCCGGCTCCCACCGCTTCTAGAGCGGCGTGACCGCCGGCTGTGTCTGGATTGGCGGCTGTGACGGCTGACGTTGCTGCGCTGACCGGGGGAGCGGGCAGATTGCCGGCTCCTTGTGCTGTGATAGTTCTGGCTTGGTGACCGCTGTGACGCCCTGCTCTGCCTGGACGAGTGGCGACTCCTCTGGCTCCGTGCCGGGCTGTCACGCCGACGACCATGGCCGCTGGACCGTGACCCCTGGCTGCCATGGCGGGAGCGGGCGCCTGCTGAGCTGGCCGACACCTCGTCGACGGTCTTGAAGGAAATGTCGGGGTCCTCAGATGGCTGACTGACGTCGCGCCCTGAGGATGTCTGTGAGTGGTCAGAGGCCGGGACCGTGGAGGTGCCCTCTGATGATGCCGAGCCCTCTGACCTGGTGTCCGCGGTAGAGCCGGTGTCTGCGTCGTCGCCGCCATTGAGGTGGTGCCTCGCTGACGGGCGTCGTGACCGGGTCGACATACCTGGGTGACACTGAATTCTCCTCCACACGCACTCCAATTTACTATAGGCACACTTAGTAACACACAGTGTGTGAATATTTGAAATAAAATTAACTTTAAGAATTTATACTTAGAGGCCAGGAGTATCAAACGATATTGGAGAGGTGTTGACGGGCTGGTGCCGTTGAAGAGAATGGACTGAGGGAAGGGTACAAGGTAGGGGTGTGGATACCAGGGTGTGTTGGGAACATGGTAATATGGTACATGATTATACAACAGGTGGGGTATGTGTGTACATAATGTGGAGAGGGGGACTAATTTCACTGAGGGCCCGCAGGTGGCGACAATGAACCCTCCTGGCTGTATACACAGCCATGAGCAACCAATTACAGTTTTCTGGGCTTGAAATATGAGTATCTTGACTGTAACAGCAGCCTTTTTACCGTATAGTCCTTCAACGGACTCTTGCTGGCCAGACTTTCAAGCAAGTTTGCCAAAGTCCAGCCTGTTATTGAATGTCCAGCCTAGCCTGACCCTCAGTAGAATGGTCCTTGACCCATCTATTATAGTCCAGCAGTGCCTGACCCTTGTATGAGAGTAGTATTGGCGACATTGGCTGACTCTGATATTTACCTGTGTGTACGGGGGGAGGAGAGGGTTCACAGCCACAGCTCTCTTAAGGCAAAGCTTGCGCTTATAGAGCACTACTAGTGGGGGTTTGAATGAGGAGTCTATGGCGTTTGTCTTAAAAAAAAATAGCCATGGCACATGTCGATGTCGCTTAATTATGCTCATATCTCATGTCGATTTTAAGAATTGCTCATGTCACCTGTCACTATGTTTTTCAAGCTTCATGTCAAATGTCACTAGGCCTCATGTCGAATGTCGATTCTAAGAAACAGACATGTCGCCATCTCGAATTTAGTGGTCCACACCGCCGCTGCTGCTGCTGCTGCTGCTGCTGCTGCTGCTGATTTGCTGTTGCTGCTGCTGTTGGTGCTGCTGCTTGTGCTGCTCGTGCAGCTGCTGCAGCTGCTGACAGCTGCTGCTGCTTGTGCTGCTCGTGCAGCTGCTGCAGTTGCTGACGATGTCACGGATGCTGTTGACAGATGCTGCTGCTTGTGCTGCTCGTGCAGCTGCTGCTGCTGCTGACGATGTCACGGATGCTGCTGACAGATGCTGCTGCTTGTGCTGCACGAGACTGAGTAGCTGCTATTACTAATGCTACTAATACTAGTATGAGAAAATACATTTAGTCAGTTGATTAAATCAAGGAGGTTTTCTGACTTCAGTGGATCGTTTAGCCATCGGCCACGGGCAAAACTTGAAACCATTTTATACATGGGACAATTGGCAGAGTCGAAACATGTTGGTACGATGGGATCGATCATGTTCATCATCAGTTCAGGCAAAGGAAGTGTGTCGACAGCACGCGAAAACTTCATGTCTGGATGTTTCAACACAAGGCCTTTTATCACACTCACACAGCTGCTTTGAAGAGTGAATCCTTGACCAAACTTGAGCTTTTCCAACACAGCTTTGGCCTCTTTCTGTGCAGTAAGGGATCTCTCTTTCGGGTTCATCTCAGTGCTGTCTAGCATGTCCTCAAAGTCTTTAACATAATGTTCCAACGGGCTACAAATGATGTACTCCAGATCATCGTCCGTATATGTCGTCTCCTCGCACCATATTGTGTCTTCTCCTGTTTCGAATTCCGTCATTTTCTGAACAATCTCCTCGTGAGTGCCTTGCATATATCGAAGCTCCTTCAAAGACCTGATAACTTCTATGGCGAAGACTGAACAAATACCTGAAGGAATTTTCACCACAGTCAGGCCAAGTATACGGAGCTAAGAAAAATAGCTCCAACAAAATCTTCTCCCTCTGTCCAAATGAAACTACTTCCGTTCCGATGAAGTTGAAGCATGCTTCTATCCATTGCTCCTTGGTGACGTCCTTCCAATGTTTCTTTACCTCACATGCATCATAGGGCACTGTTTCTCTTCCTGCTTCAAGTGGAAGTTGCTTTTTCTTTCTTGGACTCATTTGGAGAGAGTTTCGATGCTCTGTAGCGTCAACACTTCGATAAGAAAAGTAGCTGAAAATAGCAGAACTAACCATCATAACATTCTGAGCGAGCGTAGAGTGGACGATGCTACGATGATGAAGGGCGGGTCGAGAAAGTGTGATGGGTGAGAGCGTCGTTTCACTCCTTATGTACCCTGTCCTAGATAATCCTCTTAAACGGCTGAAAAGACTCTCTCAGTACAGAGTCTCTACTCAATTAAGAGATCTGTTAAGTAAGTTTTCACATGCTACCTGACTACTGCAGGTGGGTTTAGACTTAAGCAGCTTAGTGCACACACGTGTCTGTTAGAAAGCTACCTGCACACCTGCCTTCCTTTTTCACTAGTATTTACCCCCTGCCGACTTATAAGGCGCCTATACACGTGTGAGCCTCCTTATATACGCCTTCTTGCTTCTAGAGCTAAGCTACTTACCGTCGTTTTCAGCTGCCGCAGGCTGACTGGCAGCTATTTAAAAGAGAATACCCGTTACCTGTATAACGGATCAGGGGGTTATGAGATTAGAGTGTGTATACAAAAAAAGCTACAGGGGTCGTGAAGCAAGCGAGAGGGTGTCTGTCTGTGAGGTAGAGACGAGTACATGTGGTAAGCGACTTAAGTGTAAAACAAAAGCACCTCCTCTTGCCGTGGTGAGTGGAGCGGACGGCAGCTGGCTAGTTGAATAAGCGTCAGCTTAGAAGATAATCCGTCCACGGGCTGGCGCGTCACACCTGTCGTTAATCACCTCCTGTAGTCTTTGTATACACAGTTGACCTGGCTTTATCTCTTCACCAGCTATAATCCCATATACATGTAGCGCACGTTACACTTGTTATCCCTCTTTTCATGCTGATGGATGAGGGGTGGAAGGGTCCAGGTGAAAAGCAATTTGATTCCTCTCTGGAAGAGGGTGGGGCTCTAGGTGAAAACAAGCTTAGAACATCCGGATTAGCCGCTCTCTCAGCTATATAAAGAGCCTCAATTTTTCTTGGAACAGTACTTCACCTCTGCCCACTTCGTCTTGTTGTACACTATCAGTCACGAGGCAGACGCTCGAAGTAGCAGATCTTTGCAGTATGGTTTATACAGGGGTTACCTGCTAATAGGAGTTTGTCTAAAAAAAATGGGTGAGTAGATCGCTTTTTTCTAAAAAAACACTTAGAACACGGGTATGAATATGTAGCACTGTAAATAGTTAGTGTGAGTACACAGTAGAATCTACGGTACTATAGTCTTAACTGTCTAAAGACTGTGGAGCGCGTTAATGTGCGGTCTCCTTACTAATTTCACTTGACCAGGCTGGCAGGGTCAACTAGTCTAGGTAATTGCAACCACAAGGGTGGCTACTCAAGATCCAAGTAGACCTACTACTACGAGATTGTCTTTTGACCACTCTGCCGCCTAGTGATTACATGCTCTAGTCTAGCTCGCCATACCCTAGTATAGTTCTCCGCTCTTTTCGTCAGATGGCGCCACAATAGGATTTTTGTACATTTCTACGATACTCGGGAACATTTTAAACGCATAATGAACTATATAAGCAACAAAGCACACTTCTAATATATTGAATATAAAAAACCGCGCTCATCATCCCTCTAATCGCATTTTCCAGCCGCCGGCCAGCTGACTGCTGACGACAGGAGAGGGTGATTTTTTTTCTTTAGATTTAAGCCGCTTACCACACGCGCGCCCTCTAGTCACAGACAGAGTGACAGAAAGGGAGGGGGTCGCTTTGTTCACGCTACCTGTAGTTGTTTTTCTATACACACTCTAAGCCCATGACCTGCTAATCCTTTATACAGGTAACACGTGTTCAACTAATTACACTATTGTATGACAGTCGGTACACGGATTAATTTTAAACCACCCTCCCATCTGGATCCATGTCTGGTGGGTGGAAGGATCCAGCTGAAAAGCGTGATTAGGGCTTTTGTTTCTCTTATGATAGCAGCAGGTCAGCATGCGACAGCTGAAAATGTCAGACTAAGTCGAATTGTTTGTTTACAAACAGTCACGTGTCACGTGGTGTTGTTTACAAACAAGAGAGCCACGTGGTGTTGTTTACAAACAAACCCTAAGTAGGTCACGTTACCCTAGTTACCAGAATGCCGGCTTCTGATTGGCTGAGCCTAAGTAGGTCACGTGACGTAAGTAAGTCACGTTACCATGGTTACCAGAATGCCGGCCTCTGATTGGCTGAGAGCTTCTAAGTAGGTCAGTAGGTTACCCAGAATGCACCACTAATCCCCTAAGTAGGTCACTTCCGGTCACGTGACCAAATGGAGGCCTCTGATTGGCTGCAGGGTTACCCAGAATGCACCACTAATCCCCTAAGTAGGTCACTTCCGGTCACGTGACCAAATGGAGGCCTCTGATTGGCTGCAGGTCGATTGAGTAATAAACAGTACTTAACTATAGTCCCGTTCCGATACATACAATACTACTCTTGTATAATCATGAAGAGGGGCACATGTCATTATTGGATGTATTACAAACCTGAAGATGTGGCACTTATACATGATCTGTGATGGTATTAAAACGACAGATGTAGATCCGATCCCAGAAAGGTTACATTTAAAAAAAAAAGAAGCATGAAGTGATGCAATCAGGACAGGTAGAGAGGTAAACGTCAGTAATATATAACGCCAGAATGTCGCAAGAAGGTCAACTACTACAGTAGAGAGTGGGCCCCTACATGTACACTAAGGAAGTAATACAATTATGAAGTAAGACTTTCCCCAGGTGGCTGCGTCCATGAGTGACCTACATAATTTCATAGAGCAGCTCTGAGCCTCTGAAGAACCAGAAAACTGCGTCTGTAGGGAGGCTAAGATAGAACCCTTACTATGGGCCCCTTATGGCTAATCAATGAGGTATGAGAGCTTGTGTGATGTGGTTTTAATGACTGATTAAAGCAGGGAGTGCTGGGTGATGGGTCTATATGGAGATGCTAGGTGTAATCCATGTGTAAAGATGACTTTGTCAGCAGTTAGAATTGAATGACAACATTAATATATAACAGATGCTTTACTATCATGCAGTACCCTGATGACCCCTACCCAGCCAGCATTGGTCCCTGGGGCCCATATGTGTTTTACTTGGGCCAACTGGGCTTGCCCATATCTGACTTATGGTCCTTTTTGTCCGGGGCTACCAGTGGGAGCCCAGATGGGCCAGCCCAGGAAACCTTTTTCCCCATAAATACATTGTAAATATTTCAAAACATGCTGACATCTGATTTTCCTGCAGAAATCACCATTTATTGCACATTTTTACAGTTTTTATTTAATCTGGGCTTGAGCTGGGCACTTTGAATCTGGGCTGGCCCATCTGGAATCCCACTGATTTTCGTTTAGAATTCAGAGGAATCCCATAATATGCATTATGTAAATTACATATCCAGTATTCTCGTCATTGATTACATAGGCTCTACTTTGAAAAAGGGAGTTATAATTTAAAACAATAATACATAAGCATAGTTGTTAAATTCTAGCTCAGGTCTAGTGACCTTCCTCTCTAAAATCTCTTTGATTGGGATAATTCCAAGACAAAATGAAATGCTTTCTGACAATGCCCACATACACAAGGGGCACTTCTATGTTAGGGACGGTAAGCTTAAATATATGATACCATGACTTCAAAATGCCTTAAATATAAATGCTTTATTTTCTCGGTGAAGTGCATTATGACCTTGAAATCCGTCCATCATTATTGGTAATACCTTATTTAAAATGCCAAATAATGCTTTACAAATTGATGATGGTATATTCCCTACCCCAAAAAAGAGGAAATCGGATATTCTGGGCCTCTGACCTCTCCAAACCCTAGACCCGCCATGGTGCTATGGTGTCTAGAATAGAAGGTTCCCTCAAATAGTGTTAGACACTGTTAGAAGCGAATTTGATATGACCGTCATGTTAGAGCAATAGACATATGTGATGGGCTTTAATGCTTATAATTATTTAAAAAAAAGATTTTGTCAAATAGTTCTGGACACAAAAGGGTCGATATGATAAATAATATAAATTCATTCCCCCGTGCCATCCTCACAAAAAAGGAGCCCACAATCTTAAGCACGATTGAAATCTAGAAATCACTTAATTTTCTACTTCACAGATTTAATCTCCACTGCTGCTGCTCTGATTCTCTGACTTCTGCATTAGCTTTACATATGATCCTAAGGTGAAAGGTGAACACAGTGGAATTGATATAATTTTATCTTGTCTGTTTTTATCAAAACTACACATGCAGATCCGACATCAGAAAGGTCAAATTCTGAATATCTAATACAAAGTGATGCAGTGCTAAAAGGTAAATGTCAGTAATATATTTCGTTTCAGTGAGCTCTAAACGAGACTCTTTTATTACAAAGTATTACATGGTTACAAGCCGAGTAATGTTTTCATTTGCAACTGAAGAAAAAATATGAACTTCCATGACAATTCAATGAGACTTTTTGATGCATGCATGAAGAGTAGTCAGCATATTGTCCTTTTTGTAGAGAAGTATAGTCTTTTGGTTGAACAATGTAACAGAATGTTACACAAATGATGTGAGAGTCACTTTGACTATTTAGGCAGTCTGATATATGATGACTGGATGCAGGTTGGACTTTGAGCAGTCCAGTTGTGTTATAACCATGATAACAATTCTTACAATTTTATCCAATCATAATGTCAGTCACTATGAGCAATGGGCCCCCACTACACACTAAGGAAGTAGTACATGAAGTAAGAATATCCCCAGGTGATCGTATTCATAAGTGACCTACATAATCTCATAGAGCAGCTCTGTGGCCCATGAAGTAACAGAAATAGCATAAACAGCCTAGCTACTCACACTTCCTTTTTGCATCTTTAGGGAGAAGGAGGGGAAACACCTAATGTTGCCCCTTATCATCGATTGGTGCAGTATGCAGGTTTGTGTGATGTGGTTTTAATGACTTAATGGTTTACTATTATCGAGAGTCTCCCGTGTCTACCTTGTGTATACAGCCTGTGCTTTTCCCGGGAAATACACACAATTCAAACTTGTGTCATTCTTGAGTTCTGTTTGGAGTGATATCTCTAGAGAATAATTTACAAGAATGAGCAACATGTCGAGATGGTTCCATGGTAGGAGAATGTAGAGTAAAGCTTCACAGAAAGCTTCACAGAAAGCTATGTCAAATCTGTCCTTGGTCATCGGATATAGCTAATATCATGAAGACCTTCCCTGAAGCATGTTTGGCATGTAAGTGGCCATTATACTTTGAGACAATAATCATGTATTTCAGTCTACACTGGTTTTCATCATTCATCAAAACTACCCATTAGTTAATGAGTCAGGGGCGTGCCAACCGGGGGGGACGGGGGGGACATGTCCCCTCCAACTTTTGACCAACCCCAAAAAAGGTCAAACAAAAAAAGTCAAGTAAAAAGAGGCCAAAAAGGGTCAAAATACCCCTCAGTCCCCCCTACTTTGCAACTGCTTGCCACGCCCCTGTGAGTACTTTAGCCCTGTTGGATATACCCATGCTACCAAGCACATTTCTAGTTTACACATTGCCAACCCTTGGGCAATATGGTTACTATAGTAAGGAGCCTCCTCTGGGTGGATTTAGTGTTGGTGGAAGGTTTCCATTACAGCACTACCTGATTGGCTTCAATTGTGGATCCCTTTGGCTCAGCCATGCAAGGTCATAAACCTAAAGTAGATAGGTCCCTGGGGATTTTTAGCTGTACTCGCTGAGGCCAAAAAAAATAAAAGGTGTGTTTCAGGCAACCCGACCCTAAATTCCAAAAAGGGCCGACCCTAGCATTTTTTTTCCCAATTTTGAAGATTTTTTTAATTTTTTTTAAATTTTTGTTACTTTTTTCCTAATTTTTTCCTAATTCTTTCAAGAATAACAAGCTCCCAGTGACCTCAGAGGCCTGAATAATTGATTAACTTCAGGAAATGGCTTTCTAAGAGGTTTATTCAACAACTTCTTGATATTCCTAGTCAATGGAGTCATTTCGGTGAGTTGCGAGTTGATTTGTCGATTCGCGACTCATTCCTGGTACTCTCTCTATGTAAAAAAAAAAAAAAAAAAAAAAAAAA
This sequence comes from Harmothoe impar, assembly GCA_947462335.1. NCBI lineage: Eukaryota > Metazoa > Annelida > Polychaeta > Phyllodocida > Polynoidae > Harmothoe > Harmothoe impar. The sequence goes on along the minus strand of OX381716.1, from coordinate 29,652,259 downwards.
AAATCCGACCTACCTACCCTAGAAATTCTGACCATGTTGCCTGAAACACACCTTTTTTTTTTTTGGCCTGAGGATAAGTTTATCATTCTCCCCTCTAGCCATGTTCATTGAAATTGGATTTTAGGAAGTTAATGCATGCATAACTGTTATTGAAACAGTGCCACACTACAGATACCACGAAGCTTAATGAATAAAATGTAAAAATGTTTGGATTCAAGACTATGAACACTGTAGAGGCAAGTATAATTGCCCTATTGATTTCAAGTAGGCTTTACCAATTAAAGAGCGATAAACAATGTGTTTTGACAGGCCACTGCAATATCTCACAATGGATGATGTACCACAACATGTTATGAATACTTGTCAATTCATCTAATTCATAGAATTATTGTAATCCTCTTCATGTAGTTTCTAATGTGGCTGGTGGGTAGACAAGGTGGTAACTCAGTTGTAAAGATTAGAACTAGGGAACTAGCTGTTTGTAAGAAAATGCCAATGATCCGTCGGAGCATAACAAGATTGGATTGTCGAAGATGAATCAACGGAATAATTCCCTATCCCTTAGGCCGCAGACTCGTCATTTCTTGTAGGAAATCCTCACTGTTGACATCAATGTCAGATTCTGGCTGTAAACAAGGGTCCGTGAGCTTCAGATAGGGTCAGTTTGCTGCTTATAGAGGTTCTGTCAATTTATAGGTTTTAAAGCGTCATAAAGTCACACAATCAGAGTTTCCCATTCTAAATGCAGAATTGTTTCCAAAACGTTTAAACAAAGTCATGATTGACATTCCTCACAATAAAATTGCAATGTCGCTTCCTGCAACGATATAAATACCGCATTACATTCCTAAAGTACTACTACCAGGAGATTAATTTAGCGTCTTGGTGTTAAAATAGGACCTCTGTTTACTACACTGGTCAGTGGCCATAAAAGGGCACGTTCTGGTTGGTTGAGCAGCTCACCTCGTGACCGGAAGTGTGGTGTGACTGTTGATGAGGCGGCTCCTGACCTGCTCGGAAGCCGCTCAGTCAACGTTTACACTGAGAGCAGTTTGTGAGCAGCTCTTGGTAACGTCAGAATGGCTCTAGACCCCTAAATTCGATATGGCGACAAGGGCCTTTCTTAAAATCGACATGCGACATGAGGCCTAGTGACATGCGACATGAGGCTTATTGACAGGGGACATGGACATTTCTTATAATTGACATGGGACATGAGCATCTTTAGCGACATAGACATGCGACATGGTCATTTCTTAAAACCGACATGCGATATGGGGACCCCCCCCCCCCCCCATCAAGGGCCCCGTCAGAGGCCGCCCAGAGGAGCTGCTCCACGCCCGAGAATGTCACGTCCACGAGCTGCTCACGGGCTCGGCCGTTATTAGCCATTCAAGGACCGCTTAGTGCTTTAATGTGCTATAACATGGGTTGTCATGATGCATGAATAAAGCCTTGGTTAGTAACTCGCCAGGGCTGCATCGAAGCACCATGCCGACCCTGCGGGGGTGGTATGATGCATGAATGCACCCCTGGCGAGTAGGCTGGCGAGCAGATTGTGAGTAGAATACATCATGATGACCGAGGACATATCACTTTAAAGCATAATGCTGTCCTTAGAGGGATAAGGTTAAAGCCTATCCACTTTACGTCATAGTAGCAATCTCCATACAAACACTAGTTCCCTGCGTGTAGGGGCCATCTTGGGTTGGGAACCGCTGGCCTGGCACCGGGGACACCGTAACAGACTGGACTATTCAGGTCCATAAGCTACGGGCTGCTCATGAGCTGGTCCCGCGTGACCCACGTACACGATAAGACTGGAGTCCTGACGGCAACCAAAATGACATAGCTTTAACAGCTATATAACCTGCTTGGCCATGTTAGCCCGAAAACAAATCTGGAAACAGTACCAATAACATTTATGTACACTTGCAGGAACATCATCTGCCATTATTGTAATCAGTAAAATGTACTACATTATTAAAGCCACAGCCATCTGAGCCTCCGTACATACTACGTGAACATTCTAAATGGCAGCACTACCCTCCCGTCCCATACACAGCCAGACACAACTATAAGTCGGGTGTGACAGTCCCTACTCCACTCGTGAGGCACTCTCCGAGCACCATTGGGCTGAGAGTGAGTAACTCTCCTGCGCCTCTCAGTTCTCGAAATACCATTTAGGAGTGACGTCACGACAATGGAGGACCCACAAACATCACGGCCAGACATGCTTTCACATTGTTGTCGACAAGTATATTTAGTCCTGAAGGGGAACGCTCTATCCTGCCATGGTCGTTAAATTTAGATGTTGTTTGCTTTTCCATCTTCTGATTACAAAATATTTTAAGCGTTCGTAAGAAATAATTGCAGTTGGATGTATTTCTGTGGACGATGACTGCATGGGGACGTATACCCAGTGGGGACAGAACATTGAATCAACATTGATAACTGGTTATCAATATTGATTCAATGTTAATTAAACGTTGAATCAAAGTACAGAGAGGGTACACAGAGAAAAAAGTAGAATCACTGTGACTCCCGATTTGATCACTGAGGCAACTCTCACCAAGACTCTAAAGTGACTCGCTAACATTAGCAGGACTCTATAATAACTCTATAATGACTCCTATGGTAAGACTCCCCAATGATGGGGAGTCACTTTGGAGTTGAAGGAAGAGCTACCTCGGTGATTGAATTTGGGAGTCACCGTGATTCTAATTCTTTTCTCTGTGTAGCCACGATGGGGTTAATTAAAACTCCCACGCTATAACTCATATATAGAATGGGTGCCCACGTAAATTTGTATACCACGACCAAATTAATGACACTGGCTACTTTATTGTATCGTATCCCACGATATTAAATTTCTGTCGGTACAACACATAATCCATAGAGAATCCTACCATTCGCTATTCTATTTTGACCCTAGTCACGTTATAGAGGAAGCCGAAAGCAGCTTTAATACTGAAGAATATGATTTAGTAATAGTTAAAGGATGCAACACAAAGGGCCTCAATACTCGTTTGTTCCCCTTTTACTAATGTCAATATTCGGTGACTATACAGAGCACCGGACCAGACCGTGAAAGTACAAAGCCATTCTTGAGAACTCCATTTGAAACATGAGCGAGATTTAATCATAATATTCTTAGACGGTTACACTGTGAGACATCAACGACACAATGCAACTTCTGAGAAAGCATCTTGAACTAAAATGGTTAGTTTGCCTTTGTAAATTACATACATTCTGCCGACATAGTATTCTGTGTAGAAGGTTTGTTCGTTTCAGAGATTTGAGTTACATTCAAATTAAACCATTAGCTAATGTGAGAGGTGTGACCCTCTAGCAGACTAGTAATTAGCTTAATGAGAGGAAGTCCTGAGGCCTATATGTATTTGGGCCTTAGCTTACACCTTTACTGTAGTTCAAAGGCACGGCCCACCTACGCAATATATCAAATAACATAATACATGTATCGGACAGATATAGAGATGTGAGAAAAATGACAGCGACCTATCTTACTCCATTGTTAAAATGACCAAGTATGCCATTAGCATCGGAAATAGGGCCCCTTTTATTGTATTTGCTGAGGTCGAAAAATGAAACACAAGGTGAACACACAGGACGGGTGTATAATATAAAACGTGTGCTTAGGTAAAAGCAAAGTTGCATTAAAAATAAATCTAGGCTAAATATCTGGGTAGATCAGGAATCATGAAAATATTGTTATATGAAGTTTTTTTTCTGAAGTATCGACATCAAATGATGTAGAGATTAAAACGAATTTGACATGCAGTGATCCAGAACACTATGTTGTCTGACCGTACGTTAGGTTTACTCTCAGCCCATGTATCTTAGGAATCATACCTGTAGTGACATTTAGCAAAAATAAATAAAATTAAACTCCAGCACCTTCTATACTGTGCCAACGATTTTAAGCATATAACGCCACTAGTTAGAACCTTGACACTAGAATACTCTGAAATCTATTCAAGTGTATATAACCTGAGATATATAAACCTCCAAACTAAAACAAAAAAACACACAGACATATCCGGTTGTTCACTGTGCCATCTGTGAAAATGGCCTCTAATTTGTGGTGTAAAGCTGGGTGTATCGGGTGCTAATCGTTGGCTCTGCGACATTTGTAGGAAATCCTGGTAGTAATGGGGGTGGGATTTACTCTTCCTCTACTGCCAGCTACATTGGCCATCCAATTAGGTATCACCACACAAGGCCACCCGTTGCTTCCTGGCCTTTCCTCGTTAATTAGATTAACTGTCAGTAAGGGGAAGACATGGTACCTCCGCTGTCTTCACAGGTAAGGCAGAACCATTAGCGTATATACTAATGCCAACTTGTCGTTAGATCCATTCCGCGAAAGCCCAGCAGCCTTATGATCCTGATGCCAATCCCAGCGGGCGAGCCGAAAAGGAATAACCAACTCACAGCCACTGTATCTGTGCGTGTGATGTGGTGACGGGGCAGCCATTGCCAAAGTGAAACCCGACCCAGCGAAAACATCTCCTTGTCACAACATACCTGCGACCCCATCATTGGTGCTTCCGTCATGAAACATCCATGCACGGGTAACTTCCGGTGGTGCTTCCGGTGGTGGTGACGGCGCCTGCAGGTGTTGGTGACGGGGTGTCATGATAGGGGAGGAGGGGGCGGAGTGTGAGGAGACAGTGGGAGGAAGAGGCAGGCCCCGCCTGTCGTGTTTTGTTAAGGAGTCTCCAGGGTCTCCTGACGCAATGCCGGCTCTAAAAAAAGACCTGCTTACGTAGGGGACGACGTCGTTGGAGGCCAAGAGGGGGCTGCCTTGACTACAACTAGTCCTCATTATCTATAGTGTGTTCCTTAGAAGTTGGGTAATTTTCTGATAACAAAGCTAATGATCTGCCTACTGATAAGAGAAAGAAATTATTTGGAACTTGTCACAGTCTTTTGATCTGTCCCTAGAAGCCACTTGAACTTTGAAGTATCGTTAAGTATTACACGATAATTCCGATCGATTCTTCTTACTGTCTAGGCAGCATCCTGATACAGAGAAATGAGACGTTGTAAGGTCCTATTGAGGAGCACATGTGTAATTAAGTATTCATTCATCTAAACTGCCTAGAATCCAGAGTGGCTAATGTATCGCGGCAGATTGTTTCTATGGGTAATGTCCCTTAATCAAAGTACAAAGGTCTCTCAAAATGTGAGTAACCATTTTATCAACATGAGAGGCGTACTGGCAAAATAGTCTGATATTGTTTGATGATGTTTGAAGCTTGTTCTATAGCACTTTTGATCATGGAACTCTCTTTGATACTATTTGATGTTGTGTGGAACATCATGGAACATTTCCATACAACATGAGACACTTGTGTGAGGGCGTTCCACACTGTTCAAGTCAAAAGTGGCTCGCGCTTTTAAACTTTCCTTTACCAGATTACTGGGCTAGAAGATGAACCTCTCCCAGTACAATGTATCCCCATAGATAATGGTGTTCAACTCCAAAAGTTCGGATTCTGACAATGAAAGCCTTTGTATAAAATAATGTTGTCCTGATATGAGGCATAGATTGCTTGCAGGGAGAGCTGTTAAGTATATTGCTAAGCATTATTTTGTGTGCAAATATTTCCGTAATATTTCCATTTCCATTTCAACTTCTTGCTAGATCTATCCCGCTGAATATCACAAGCACTGTCTGAAAGGAAACCAATAATTCTTCCTCAAACTGTAATCTCACATCAACCTCTTCGACTGTAATTCCTTAGACATGTGCACACAGCCTTAGTAAAACATTTCTACTATTGTGCATCCATATACTACTTATGTATTGTAGGGATGTGGCCTGTGTCTGACACAAGTATGCACTGTCCTGGTTTGACGTGGAGACGCAGGTAGAAATCTTGGTCACAGGTTAAATGTATTCTTCTGTAGTCTCCCAGTCTTCTTCCTGCCATCCTAATTTTTCCTCATCTTCTACTATCACGATTTCTTAAGGTGTATTGTAAATATTGTTTCCGCACTTGAGAGGACATGATGTCTAAAATTTCTCAAATGCAATATCAGCGATACTGTCCCAGTCAATTCCAAATGCAAAGTACCATCTGATGACATGATGTCTAAAGTTTCTCAAATGCAATGCAGTGACACCATCACAGTTAGTTCTATACGAGGATTACCAGATGGTGTGTAAAGTAGTCATGACTCCCTTTCTTCTTCCTAACCTCTTCCATCTTTTTATCTTCAATCCCTTTGTGTTCCGTGACTTAATGTTCAATGTATATCGTGAATGTGGTTGTAAATTGGAACTCCCGACATTTCAGAGATCCAACGTCACGCATACTAGCACAGTCACTTCGTGAGATATATATCTTTTCCAGATACAAAACTGAGCTATAGCTTCACCACTTGGGTAAAGTGTAACCTCCATTCTCTGTGCTGTCTCTGGTGATACTGGAGCCCATCTGCTGTGGTAGTAGCCTTTACCTCCAAATGCCAAGCCCAGGTGAGCCGAAAACGCGTAAACAACTCACAAGTGTGCTTGCGTATGTGTGTGTGTGTCTGCAAGATCAGACGGTTGCACCCAAAATGAAATCACATAAATATCTCTCTGTCATAACTCCCCGAGCCCTCCTTCACTTCCGTCATGAAGCTACAACTGCTACTTCCGGTGGCACTTCCGGTCATTGTGACAGTCTGTGACGGTGTTCATGACGGGGGCGTTACAATGGGGGAGAGGGATGAAGGAGTGTGAGGAGGATGAGGTTAGAGGAACAGGACAGGTCCGCTTCTAGGCGCATTGTCAAGAAGGCTCCAGGGTCTCTTGACGTAATGCCAGCCCTAAAAACAGACCTGCTTACGTAGGGAGGACGTCGTTAAAAGGTGAATAGGGTGGGAGTGTTTTGTCATGAGATGAGTCCTACTGCTGAATAGACAGCATTGCTCTTTTTTAGACATCCTGTTTTTAGTTGTTGTTTTCACCTTACAATCCATTGATGAATGGATAGGAATGTCTCATTCAAAACTATGCTAAATCTCTATTTAGAATTATATGATTTGAAATCCTTTCTAGCTCTATTTCTAGTCGTTGTTTTCACAGTAAATCCATAGATGAATGATTTTAAATGCTTTCATAATGAAGCTATTGATGTTTACCATTTTTCACTAATGTTCCTGAACATTTACAATTATAACTAATAGCATAATTAGGCCGGCTATTATTTGTGTGAGTAGTTGTATGCCTAAAGGAGAGCTAATGTAGGCCAATGCTGAAGACTTGTTTATGGACATCTGTGTCAACGAAATGTTGTAACTCAAACTCAAGCTAGGAACTGTTCTTCAATTTGTCAACAGGAGAAAACTGTAACAGAATTCATGAAACTGGCAATCCAACTAACTGCCAATTCCTTTCTATGGTTGTGTATAAAACACCTCCATATTTGACAGCTACTATAGAGACTTACCTTTAAAGCATGTCTGGGCCAGGAATGGTAGAAGTCTACTATGTTAAAACCGTACACAACATGACACACCTATTTCCTTCTGGATATAAAATGTAAAATATAATATCAACCCACACAACTCTACAACTCTTCCTTCTAGAGGAGTATCTTGTCCTAAAAGCACACCTAGGTGAGCTGACACTATTTGAGGAGTTTCCTATACAGTACTTTTCTGTATGAAGGTCATCAAAAAGAGCAGAGACCAAACTACCTAGATCATTTAATCTGTCAGTGATATATTGTCTTCAAAGTTTCAGGATGTGTTCTCAGCCCCAGAGCTAAATCCTCACCGGAGGTTCTTTTCAGATTAGGGTATACATTATTATACTTTTTGGATTGTTCACTGTCATACCTTTTTCATGTTCAGATGATTAACGAAATAAGACAGCATAGCATTATGGGAGTATGTAGCAGGCTCACTGAAACAAGGGAATAAAGAGATGAAGGAGTGTGAGGAGGATGATTTCAGGTTCAAATCTGACGAGCGCCCATCAAATCTATTGGATGCTTGTGTTTTGTTTGGTCAAAGCTAATGGTAAATGTATGGAAACATCTATCATTATGAGGGCCACAGCAGTAAGGCATTTCTCCAACCACCAATCCCTGGTTTTCTAAAAACGCTACTGCCAACTCCCATTCATAACAGCTGGGCCTCATTTCTGAAATCAGGTCATGACAGTAGCCAAAACGAAACCAAACCTGGTGAAAATACCTGCACGTCATGAGTTCTGTCCCCATTACACCGTCTGTAACTTCCGTCACGAAGCTACAACTGCTGGCTTCCGGTGGTGGTGACGGCGCCTGCAGGTGTTGGTGACGGGGTGTTATGATAGGGGAGGAGGGGGCGGAGTGTGATGAGACAGTGGGAGGAAGAGGCAGGTCCCGCCTCTAGCTGCTTTGTGAGCAGTTTCCAGGGTCTCCTGACGCAACTCGGACCATTAAAAACAGAACCGCTTACGTAGGAACGACGTCGTTAGGAGGTGGCTGACGACGGTCATCACAGGTTGGCCAATAAATGTCATCTAAATGTGGATTCCTCTGAAAGGTTGTTTACAGGAATTTCAAGTGACACAGAGATAGCAGAGATTCTGCCTGCAATCCTGTCATCCTCCTCCATGCCAGCTCCCCTCCTCCTTCCCTCCCCCTCTCCTTACCTCCTCCCCTCCCACACCGTCTAATTGACTCCTCATCACACCTCCCCCAACCAACCCACCTAACCCACAACCAAACTGCAGTAAAGAGGCCAAGAATGCCATTCAAATCAGCTCTCTTTCCACTTTATTTTTTCTCCTCTCTCTCCTTGAAACTTCATTTTTAGTTGATTATTTGTTCCCGTCTTTTGGTAACACAGGTTCCGTCACAAACTGCATGGAAAGCTTTGTGTTAGTTTTGGTTTTGTCTCAAACATTTTCTGCTACCATGTTGGCATTGTTTTTCATTTTCTGCAGACTTTGTTACAATCAAGGCTGCACCTGCCTGGGTACTACATTATGTGTGTGGGTGGGGTGAATCTGTGATGGGGCTGGGGGAGGGGCTCAATTTCTTCCCCTAGTGAAGGCGCCATGTCGTAAATAACCATGACAGAGGCAGGTGGTGGATGTGGGATACTTGTAAGCATTCCCCTTTAACATATGTACACACGGTAGGCCTTTCAACCCTGGAGGAGGGAGTGGTAGGGGGTGTGAGGAACAGATGGGAGTGGGACTAGGCAGGTGTGTAAGGGTCTGTGAGGGAGCCCACAGTGCCATCACATTCTTTTAGCTGTGAGACTTAGATAAAAGACAAAAATTGCTTCTCTTATGTGAAGTTCACCTTTTACTATTATGTATGTTACCTGGGTTGATTACACAGTGATAATGATTGTTAAAAAACAAGCCATTCTCTACTATTTTTTGTTTCAAGGCAGTATTTCATTGATATTCTGTGGTTCATATATTTCTTCATTAGTTACTGCCTTTCGTATGTACTCAACAAAAATATTTTCTTTTGAACTACTGATTGAATCTGTGGTTCTAATTTCATGTATCTTCTGGGAAAAATAAGGTCATTTTCCGATATTAGTTTGTCAATCGCATCTAGGTCTCATACTGAGTATATGAGGGGGGGAAATAATGTGTTCAAAGAGAGTGTAGCAGTGACTGCCCGCTCAGGTGCTGAGGTGCAATGTATCAAAACATCATCTCATTGTGCCAGGGTTGCGACAAGCAAACATTTGGTATCTTCACATGCTATAAAACAATACTGTTGTTCACAAATGGAACCAGCCTAGCTGATGCTTCAGTAGCTGTGTCGCAGAATGCATTGCAGTAGATTCTAACACTCAAGTTCACCAACGCAAGTGAGTTTATCATCAGGTTATTGTCAGAAGAGCATTTTACATAGGGCTCATAGGGTTAGTATTCCTAAGGATTCCTTTTCAAGTTGTTTTCGAAAATACAGTCCGCACTCACTACCTCGAATTGGAAAATGCAAGGAAGAATATCTGAGGAAGCAAATCATCCAAGGATAAAGTCCAAGTACAATGGAATATAATTATGAGGGCCAGGCAACTATGTGGGGAAGTGAGGGATCCAAAGGAGTGAAGGTCGACTGTATGGAATCATAATCAGATGTCACAGTCGGACACATACCCTGTGACGGTCAGTGACATTTTTTAGTTATTCATGTAAAAAAGGACGTTCTGTAGTTTTCTGTTGGAAGAGTTGCCACTTAGATTATGCCATTATTCACAAATAAAGCCATTAGAATGATTGAATGCACACAAATACAAGTGCCCGTCTATGGGTATTGTGTCTGACTCAAGGTGAATCTACCCTATGGCCTCAATATCAGATCCGTCCGCAAATCCCTTATTTACAACACAACAGATAGTTTAACCTACATCATATTGCCTGGAAAACACATAATACTTTTTTCCGTTTGATTTACACAATGCACTGGGTGGCAGTCAATAACTGAGGACGTATTTCTCCAATGCTTATCAGGTTATACACATAGCAGTACTTTGAAAGGTGTTAGGTTTGGGGTACACCTTTCTTCCTGGAAATCCAGTATGTACGTCTTGTAACAGGAGTATAATGTTTCTGGCCTGGTTATATACCAACCGCCTACTCCTTGAACCCTGCACATTGAACTAATTCAAGTACAAACAGTGATAATGATAGCAAAGCAAGTAATCTTGCAGAATAATCATGGTTTTATCAAGTCTTCATTTAAAGTATGAAAGAGTCTTCATTTAAAGTATGAATACATTTGTTATGGACCTGCTGTTAAAAACAGTGTCCTAACCTGGTTTAACTGTTAACCCCAAACCTGCCTTTAGACTAGATACCTGAATGACGCCAAGGTGTGAGCAGGTGGTATCTACGGTGGCCGTCAAGGCTCACCCCAATTTTTTTTTTTTCACAATTTTATATGAAATTTTTTTTCTCACTTTTCTGGGCCGTTCAAGCAATTTCTCAAAATAGTGATTTTTTTGGGGGGGTCAACATTGGCCGAGGAGGCTCACCAAAAAATAAATTTGCTCTGAACCCTTTGTATCACTCTCCAAGCACATTCTGCTATCAGCATAAGAGACGAGACTTCTGATTGGTCCTTATCATTGGGTACTTGAAGTAGGGCAAATAAATACTTGAAGTAGGGATTCTCTGCTGGCTCAACTCGCTCCATAGGCCTATAAGGGAATGAAGGTTGTTGTGTTTCTATGTTCAAATAACCTTTCTGGCCTGAGGCTGACCAAGTACCAGTGTGGCCGAATGGCTAAGGCTCTCATCCATAGTGCCAAGGGTCCGTGGATCGAACCTCGGACAGGGTGAACGTTTTTTGTAATGAAAATGTTTTAGTGTCACTAAATTGTGTTCATTAAGGGGTTGCAATTGAAATTCATTTTTTTCTCAATTTGTTAATTAATTTTTTTTGATGATAATTTGACGCGTCATTTTCGGTACTGTGGTGTTTGGTGGATCCCCCCCCCCCCCCATTTTCAAATTTCTGGGTCCGCCCCTGGGTGAATAAAGGGGGTGCAGAGGGGTCCCCCCCCCCCAGGTCGGAAAGTCGCCGAAATTAAGACCCCCAGGTCGCAAGGTCGTTTTTTTAGACCTTTTATCCTATAATCAATTTTGTGCAAAAGTCTCTTAGATTAATGCCCCAGGTCGAAAAGTCGCCTGGAAAACGGCATGGCATTCTGGCGAGAGTCTCGGCGAGCGTCCCGGCGAGAGTCAACTTTCCACATAGGCCTACTCGAGCCGGCTCGTCGTCGCTGGGGCTTTGCCGTCACTTGAGGCTTTAAAACATCGGCGGATCCAGAAATTTTGAAAGGGGTCGGGGCGCTGTAATACCTAGATACAGCATTGGGGGTTTTGGACCATCTAAATTAAAATATGCCCCTTGCGCCCCCCCCCCCCTGGATCCACCCCTGAGGCTTATGTAGTAGGTCAATGCACACAGAGAAGTCAAAGTAGTCCGGGAGACACCCTGCCATGTCATAGGCCTACTCGTCCTAGCTGGGGCTCAGAATTGTCCTCCCCTGACAGTAGGGCCTACTCTGAGAATACCGTAGGCCTATTCCTGCAGTGACGGATCCAGGAATTTCGGAAAGGAGGGGGGGGCGCTGTAATACCTACAGCATTGGGGGTGTTGAACCATCTAAATTAAAATGTACAGAAAAATAGGGGGGGGTCCGCCCCTGTCCTGTGTTTGGTAGGGTACTCTTAGAGTACTATGTATGGTAGAGTAGGCCTAGGCCTACTCTTGGAGTAGGTGTTCATTTATTAGGGCCTACAGGGCCTACAGGGTGGTGGGTTTGGGGGCGGGGTGGGGTAAAAATTCTGATCCCTCCAAAGGGGGGTAAAACATTCAGCCCCTTTTAAATGAACACAGTACCATGGAAGGGAATAGTATGCACATGGTAGGCCTACAACCATATTATAATACTCTGAGAGTACCTTCATATACACAGTACTCTCAGAGTACCGGTAGGCCTACCCTTCCATACACAGTTATCTGAGATTATTGTGTATTGTAATTTGTAGGCCCGGGGGGGGGGGGGGCACTCCCTCAGCATTACTGACTATGTGTGAACACGATTCCAAGGGAAAGGGTATATTTTTGGACTCTAAGCACGGACCGACGAGGGCCCTTGAAAAGGGGTGCTTTTTAGACAATTTTTTGGGGAAAGGGGTATGTTTTAAGACCTTATGACTGGAAAAACTTGTAGCTGGAAATCTTCTTCAATTTCTGTCAACATAAGAAATATCAAGTTACATTTAAAGCCTATTTTTTTAGGGTTTCTTCTATAATTTTTCTCGGCCACCCTTGGTAAGGGTATATTTTTCTTGGTCGCCCTTGATTGGAGTAGCCTATGTTTATACTCAATTTTCCTTGAAAAGGGTGCTATTTTATTGATTTTTCTCCCGTGATAAGGATATCAAATTTGAGGTGATGTTCACACACAGTTACTAGGCCAAAAAAAAAAAAAGGTTTGTTTCCGGTCACCCGAACGGGTCTAGCAAAACAGGGCCGGGTCCCCCTCTTTTTTTTATTTCTGAAAAATTTAGCTATTTGCCGTTTTTACGGTTCGTAAATCGGACAGTTATTAAGGATTTTATGGCAAAAACCCTAAAACCGGACCCTAAAAAGGTAGAAAGCAAAAAAAAAAGAATTGAAAAAAAAGAAGAAAATCCGGCTGGCCGGGCCTAGCTTGTCAGACCATGTTACCGGAAACCAACCTTTTTTTTTTTTGGCCCTATAGAAAAGATAGAGAGTGCCCCCCCCCCGGCTTCTTATCCATCATATTGAGTGATCAGCCATAATTTATTCTATTTTCTGTATGGCCACCCGTGATGAGGGTACATTTTTCACGATCACCATTATTAGTGTATTATTTTTTGCTCTATTTTCCGTTGAAAGGGTATCATTTTTGCAGATTTTTTCCCGTGATAAGGGTACTAAATTCGAGGTGATGTTCACACATGGTGACTACAGAAAAGTTAGGGAGTGCCCCCCCCCTCCCCCCGGGATTTTAGGGTTCTCAGAGTACAATCATGTACTGTGTTTGTTAGGGTTCTCTCAGAGTGTGAGGCAATCTCGAGCCCAGTGACACCAGCGAAGCCGGCGCGGTCAGAGGGGGGGCGGACCCAGCGTACGCCCCCCCCCCCCTATTTTCATGTAGGCCTACCGGTATATTTTAATGTAAAACTTTTCAATACCCCCAGTTCATTGCCTATGTCACGCCCCCTCTTTCCAAAATTCCTGGATCCGCCCCTGTTGTAGGCCTACTATGTCATATATATATAGGGCTATAACCCTGGGGGGGGGGCACTCCCTATACCATCTGTAGTAACTAGGCCTATGTGCGTGCACACCATTAGGGGCCCTTTTTGGGCCAATTTGGGGCAAAAGGGGTATGTTTTTCGGCCGAAAATATCCAAGCAAAATGTCAAAAAGCTCCTGTAAAAAGGGGTATATTTGGTGGGAATTTGGCCCATATTTAGGGTGGTATCCCGCTAAAAAGGGGTCCAATTTCGGCCAATTGATATGGGTATCCCGCTATAAGGGGTCCAATTTTGGCCAATTTAGGGCCCTAAGGGGTCAACAATTTAGGGTATCCCGATAAAAGGGGTCCAAATTTTGCCTCTTTAGGGTGATGTCTGACTAAAAGGGATATTGTTTCTTCCCATTTTAGGGGGTGGGCCTTATCCCGCCACTAGGGGGGTGTTTTGGTGGAATTTTCCCCCGCCATAAGGGGGTCAAATTTAGACTGATGTACGCACATGGTGTCCATAATTTAGAGAGTGCCCCCCGGGGCTATAACACTATTATTAGGGACCTTTAGCAAACCACTAAAAGCTTATAAAACGCAGACATCGCAGTGCTGAAAGGATAGGATACGTCTGCGTTTAATGAGCTTTTACGTGATTGCTAAAGCCCCGGCCACATCTACTTGATTTCGCCCGACCCGACTTCATCCGACCCAACCCGACTCAACAGTCGGAAGAGTTTGGCATGCACAACTCTATCAGACCGGCCAGGTAAAATACATCCGATTGTCGGGTCTGGTCGGGTCGGATCGGCCCAAAACAGCCTAGTGTGGCCGGGGCTTAAACGTCCCTATTGTGAGGTGGTACCCCGGGTGGTACGGTTGTGTGTAAAGGATTAGGCCTAGGCTACTATGCGGAGCCTGAGCTAAGGCAATAGGTCAAGTCCCAACGATCCCGGCTCGAGGAATGGTCCACTCACTTTCCAACCCGGCTTTCGAATCAGGGGTCATGTCAAATAAGGCCCTTTGATGGCATATAGGCCCATACATTCCTTTTGACTCCCTTCTTCCTGACACCTACCAGCGTGGCCATGCACCTAGGATACTCGCCCCACATGCAGGAGGTCCGTGGGTCGAATCCAGGCCTTGGCAACATTTTTCGCAATGACGTTTTTCATAATGACGGAATTTTCATGTCATAATGAATCAAATTCCGATGGCAAATGTATTGAAATTGTATTCATTAGGCATTAAATAAGAGATCTGAATCGAGCAGTAAGACCAGATTAGAAGAAATAAAAGGATATTCACACAGGAACCGGTGGACTAGCCTATGCCTGCTGATTGTGTCCTGTTTAAATCGGGTTTCAATGCATTTCTCCCTGCAGCCAATAGGAAGCCTCGTTTCATCCCCCAAAGCAAGATGTGCTTGGAGAGTATGTAGTTCCGGCTGTGTATGAATACACAGGGTTGACAGCAGACTAGTGAGCCTCCTCGGCCAATGTTGACAGTTGACAGCATTTTTTTAAGTGTTTTTTGGGGGTTGACAGCAAAAAAATAAAAAATAAAACACTTTAGAGAAATGACTTGAACGGCCCAGAAAAGTGAAAAAAATAAATTGTTACAAATAATACTTTTTTTGGGGGTGAGCCGTGACGGCCACCGTAGGTATCCTATTTCTTTACCTTTATCTACAGGAGCACTAGGTCCATTTAAAATGGTGACACTAAGATGTTGCCAGCAGCCAACAATGGATAGTTCTGTCAGCACAGCAGTGATACCAGGGGCTGGTCAAATGATCTGTGACTGGCTGATGGCGGCCATATTTAGAATAGAAAATATTTTTCTCAATTCAAAACTTTCCTTTTCACACAGAGGGTATGTAGAAGTGATATAAATGATGATGTTATAAGGGTTACTCAATATGAGTGGCCCAAAAGTGTATATTACAGGTATCAATGACTCTACATATACTGATATACGGGTATCCAAGTAGCCTGTTAAAGACTAAGTATTGCGATTACATAGAATTAGGAAATGGGTGAACTAAAGAAAAAGCTGAATGTGAACATTGAGGCACTTTGTGTGTGCCTAGATAGAAGGTCTCCAGCAGCGCAAGGACAGGTTCCTTTCACATTGTGTTGGCTGACCTATAAAATCTAACTTAGGAAAGGGTGCTTATTGTGTCGTGCATTACCTTGACATTTCCGTTATCAGTTTAAAAAAAGCACTAGCATAATATGAAGGTCGTATTAAACTATGTTTCGACTAAAGCTGGTAGGATGTGTTGTAGACATTCCATGGTAATTGAGTTTCTATGTATCTTCGCACACCAGTATAAAAATTCAGATTTTGAGATGAAACATACCTATCAGAATTTGGAAATATTAGCTAGGATTCTCAATGTTGACGTTAATAATGAATATATGGGTGGCAGCATACACCCTTATGTATCCTTTTAATGCAACGCTTTGTCAAGATATAACTTATTGCATTGTCATGAAATGTTAGATTTAAGAGGGGTCCAACCTGTTTTACTACCCTCCCCCAGCCCGCGGGTTAAAATTGAGCGACTGGCCCCTTTAAGCTGTAGTAACGCACACATTATTTTAGCTAAAAGAGGTGACAATTTGATCTAATTTTTTCTGGTCACCCCCACCCCCCCCCCCCCAAAAGAAAATAGTACCGTCCCCCAGTTGTTAAAGAAAACCAATCCATATTTGTTACAGAACGATAAAGGAGGTCAGAAAAGAAAGATAGAACTAGTTAGTATAATTAAAACAAATTTGATGAACATGGTCATTGCCAATGCGTTGACTAGAAAAGTCAGGGTATTTCCAGAATCAAGTAGAAGAAAACATCACTAGCAAATGATGAACGTAGTTTAAAAAGCCTTCAATTTAATTGTTAGAGTCTACAAACTCTATAATACTCACTCCACGTTGATCTCTCTGGTCATTGATTACGAATATCTCACCAATGGGCCTAACTATACAACCATTAGATGACTTCATCTATTTGTGGTGTTTTATTTATGAACGGTTTTGATAAAGTCGTTTGCCATTTCCGTTCCATGACAATGGCACTGATTATGTTATAAAATGCTTAAAATGGCTCTCATAATATACACTGATATAAAAATTTAAGCATCACTGATCACACTGTGTACAATAAAGCCCTGTAGGTGTATGGTTTTCCTGATCCCCTTCTCAATAATCTACTATTCTGCCAATACAGGAAGCCATATTAACCCGCTAAGTGCCTCAGTATACCGGCTCTTGTAGCCTGTGCCGTGCATTTTAGGAGGCTCTTTTACCTTTAAGTACCTTTACCCAATGGACCCTGACCCTACTGTAAATTATTCAGATGCCAGCAGCATCTTCCCATTCCATCCACTAACAATGGGTGTGAACAGGACGCTTTTGGCCAGTGTCAGGGGAGACCAAGTGGGAGACATGTGTCGTTTGCGTCTTAAAGGTGTTGACAATGTGTGCAGGGGAGGGGCTGCATAATCTAATATAGTAGGGCTTTACCATCGGAGCTAGGTTCAAACTACCATTACAATGAGTAGGGAAATATGGTGCCTTTCACGAGAGCCGGGGTTTTAGTAACCCTAGAATCTATATTTTTGAGGTAACCCTATATATGATCCACTCAACATGACTATTTGAAAATTAATCTGATTTACAGTTCATGTTAAGGTTCATACTACAGGGTCTCTTAAGGACTGCATTTAAAGCCAGTCTGAATCATCCATGAGATAGTACATACACACCAATATATTACATTTTGTATGGTCGTAACAGAGCCATAACCAAGCCCATGAATCACAGCAGTGTACACCAAGATATCTCCAGCACCTGGTACCATCCACCCCTCTACCTGCCCACTTAATACCCACCTCCCCTAGGAGCAGAAATACTATACCCTCACCACACCTCGCTTCTCTCTGACTTATAGCTGCAATACTCTTTGAAGTCCAGCTTAAAGTATTTAGTCATTTGTTTTCACATCTATAAACTAACATCTAAAATATCAAAGTGGTATTTTAGAATTGGTTATTACATAATTTTTATATCAAGCAAAATCAAGTGAATGTTCCACAAAGAAATGTATCACAAATTCGATTTGTTCAAGACAGGATAATTTAGATATTAGTGATCGGTACTCATTGAGAAGAACATTATGTGTATATGCATGCATCTACACATTTTCACCTGTATTATCAGCCTGTAGCCCCAACTGCTGTACTGCCACATATTTTTCATACCTGTCCCATCGCTCGTTCAGTGCCACCAAACCACACATCTTGTATTATTAAGCAGATGCCATTGTCACTTTGTATGTGAACCTCCGTGCATACTATGTACCTGATAACCCATCCCAGTTTTTCTTACATCCATTTATCATCAAACTTTTACTATCAATAACTTCTGTCACATCACAAAGTGAGGGAATGAAAAGGATTGGCTTGAAAGTGCATGCCTTTGAATTATTATTGATAATGATAATGGTCCTGAATATGATTAGGTGTTAATATTCGCGACCTACATTTTAGTAGCTCAAATAACATTTATCACCCTTGGTCTATGTATACAATTATATGGTTATGCAATCAGAATTTTGATTAACAGGTTCGATTATAAGAGTACTTTTCATGTAACTAAGAGAATGGTCATTATAATGATGAGGCAAACATAATTTACTTAGCTGGTAAGGTAGACGAACTTGGATTTTTGTATGTGATGTTGGCATGCTCACATCAATACAAGACGGCTATCCAAGATGGCCTATCTATTCTATGATACCCTGCTGGTTTCCAAGACCCTCACAGAGGCGTAGGAAGCAAATCGTCATTGGGGGGCCCACTCCAACCAACTTTGAATATCAGCTTGTGTGATGTTTTATATGCACGCTTATGTATTAGATTGTTTTATATTACAGTTTTGACAAATCTTTGGGGGGCCCAAACATATTCAGCCCTCCCCCCCCTCCTCCGTGATTGGGGGGGGGGGGCACCTTTTCATATGCCACTGCCTCACAAGGTGCACAGGAGGCTCATTCAGAACAACCAACGTGATCGTAGGCAAATGATGACTTGACGAAAAATGTTTGACGACCACTAGTAAAATCTCTCTCTCTACTTGTAAGTTTATGTTCCCATTGCATTTACAATTATAAATGGCTGGTGTGTGCAGGTTAACATTTCTTCCGTCAACTAACTTACCATAAAGTTCACATTTTTATTGTATTTAACCCTTACGTGCCCAGAACTCCAAAAGTGCGCGCTTTTAGACCTATATATGTTCAACAGAGCACCCTAGGTGCTATGATTGTCAAATCAGGATAATTCTAGTTGCAAATGAAGCACAATTACATAAGCTTTCTAACGATATTAAATACTCTATGGTCACACGTATAGAATATCGATGGTATGCATAAATACAAAATATAATGAGTTAGAAATGGCCTAAAAATCAATGAAAATGCGCGCATTGGCCAAAGGGAGTAAAAGAAATATTGATAAATAAAAGAAATATTGAAAAAATGGCGGAAAAAATGTGAAAAAAACTTTTTTAATGTTTTTTTCTGTAAAGTACAATGAAATTGGTGGTATTCTTTCACTTTCAATATGTATGCCCTCATTCAAAATAGCAAAAAGCATGTTTACCAAGCCAAATCAGTCTATTCCAAAATAAAAGGGCCCATTTTGGAAATATTACCGATTTTTACCATATTGTTTAATATTAGGAAAAAAATGTTCCTGGTTGCCATGGTAACCCAGATTATGACGTCAGATTATGACATTATTCAAAAGCCTATTCCATTTGCTTTCAGAAAATATAATATAGAACATATCTTATAAAAAAGATATTGAACTTTTACACAATCTACAAATGATGTTGTGGCAACTGACTTTTGTCAAAATAGTTCTGGGCACGAAAGGGTTAAATTAGTGGGACAAAACCTAATATATAGCAATTTAGTCATCGTAAAAGGTGGATTCCACTGTAGCCGATTTTTTCCCAGATGAAGCCCTGGCCGGGGCTTGATGCAAAAGCGGCCATATTCACTGTGGTAAATACTTCTAATTTTCCATCCGGCCTGGCCCAGGTCTTCAGCTACAAGAAATTGAGTGGAATCCATTCTTTATTATATGGGTCTAAGATACAATACACTATTGACTGTGGTGAGCTGTTTATCAATTGCATTAGCTAAATATATAATATTGAAGATGGCACTCATGACACACAATGAGGTATATAAATACACTGTCTACAATTATCCCCTACACTTGTACGACCTCCCTGCTCCATTCCCTTCTCATCCACTACTCTACCAATACAGGAAGCCATATTAACCCACTAAGTGCTTCAATATATACTGGCTCCTATAGATTGTGTAGTACAGTTTAGGGGGTTCCTTTACCTTTAAGTACCTTCACCAATAGACACTGACCCTACAGTTATCTATTATTCAGAACAGCACTTATTTTCATTCCGTCTGCTAACAATGAGTGTGAACAGGACAATTTTGACTAGTGCCAAGGGAGATCAAGTGTGAGACATGCGTTGAAGATGTCTATAGGGGTCACTTAGGGACTACCTTTAGTGCCAGTGCGAAAGGACCATGAGATATATACCGTATACACACCCATATGTTACATTTTGTATGGTCGTAACAGAGCCATAACCAAGCTCATGAATCACATGTTGTGTCAGACAGTAGGGTACACTAAGACACTTCCCACACCTGGTACCATCCAACCCCCTCCTCCATCCACTACCTCCATACCCTTTGTTGTATACACCCTGTACACCTTCACCATCAACCACTGGGCTGAACATGTCTTTCTTGCCATGTGAATAAGGGACAACAAAGAATACCTCAAATCTCTCTGACATGAAGCTAACCCAAACCAAGTTGAATCTCTGAAAGTTAGTGTAGACGTATGTAATATAAAAGCACCATTTCAGCATTGCTAATTAACTAAAATACCTCTGTGTAATCTTTCTCGTTTTCAGAATAGGATAGTATATGCTTCATAAATAAAACACACAGCTCTAAAAGTTTGTTAGCATCACAGTTGAATTTCAATCTAATATTGTAAAAGGATAGCAACAAAATACTATCATGTGTTGCAAGACAGGATGATGAAACAAATAGTGTTGAGAACGGATCTAGAAGCAAATGGATTCCCAGTATGTTTATCATCCTGTACCCGTATTCACCTAATGTACTGCTTTCTATTCCTAGTAGCAGTCCCAACACTCAGTCAGTGTCGGATTGACTAACAAAAGACCCAGGTACAGGCCCAGTAATATTAAGGTTTTGTAGTTCCCCAGGTGACAATCTGTCGGCGTGTCCCCTTTTGTTTACACGATGTACACATCTCAGCTTTCCATGGCTTTCCATAAATATCTCATTGCACAATAAGAAGCCCACTTTCCAGTCAAACAATACACTCCCTTGAGACATACCTGGCCCATATTTCCTATCACAATTTTCACACATCAGTACAAGGATTGAGCTCTTCAAATATAAAACATCTGTTTATCATATTTAACCGTGTATACACACATCTTGAGTCAGAATTGATCAAGCCAATACACTTTCACACAGTTGTACAACCTCCTTGCTCCACTCCCTACTAATCCAATATTCTACCAATACAGGAAGCCATATAAGCCCGCCAAGCACCTCAGTATCCCGCCTCCTGTGGACTTTGTAGTGCATTTTAGGTGGCTCTTTTACCTGAGTGCTTTCACCGAATGGACATTGACCCTACTATAAATTATTCACAGGCAGCATCTTCCTATTCCATCCACTAACAATGGGGATCAACAGGACACTTTTGACCAGTGTCAGGGGAGATCAAGTGTGAAACATGTGTCACACAATATTATACAGTATGGCTAAAGGCATGAGTAGGGGTCCTTTAAGAGAGTTTGTTTCTATACCTTTAAACACTTTAATAGACAGCCCTCTCAGCAAGGCCCTTTTCAATGCAGTTTCTTTCTACCATTTGTGATAACAGACACACTGCTGGGTCATTTTAGAGAAGACCCTTAGTGCCAGTGTGTATGGACCATACTGTTTATACACACCCATATCTTACATTTTGTAACAAAGGCATAATCCTTCCAATGAATCACATGTTGTGTCAGGTAGTAGGGTACACTAAGACATGTCTCACACCTGGTACCATTCACCTCGAGTCTTTATTTCTATATCCTTGGTTGTATACATATTTACACCATTGCCATCAATTACTGGCCATAGCCATCCAGCCCACCTTCTGTACATTCCTTTCTGGCATGAAATATTTTGATTATTTCAAAGTATATTCAAAGTAATTTATATATGATTATTTCACATTTATAGGTTTCCAGAATAGGACGGCCTGCTTCTTAAATCGAAGGACACAGTTCAAGCTGTGATTGTGAACATCAGGGTTGAATCCCGAACACACATTGTACAAAGTCAACAAAATGGATGTGTTGCAAGACAGGATAATGAAACAATTAGTGTTGGGACGGATCTGGAAGAAAATAGCTCTATAATTCCCAGCTTGTTTATCAGGCTGAAACCCGTATTCACCTGATGGACTGCTTCCTGCCCCTCATAGCAGTCCCATCCCTCACACAGTGTTGGACTATCTAGCAAAACACTCCCAAATACAAGCCTGTTATGGCTCACAAAGCCTGGTAGTAGCATAAATACCAATCTCTTTGTCCCCTTTTCTGTACATTATGCAGATCTTACAACCTTATATCTCAGCTCTCCATGCATTTCCATGAACATAGTATTAAGCAATAGGAAGCCCACTTCTGGTCGAACAATACTACAGAAGTATTAACATGTTTATGTGGTATTATTCCATTTCAAATATCGGTCTATCCAATTATTTCCATTGTGTATTATTTTGGCAGTTTAAATATGTTGCTTTTTAGATAACTCGGATTACGATATTGGCGACTCTCTTATTCTGCATGAATGCACTGTAGGGCAATTCTCACTGAACTAGATAGCCTAAATCTGACCTACATGGAGTCCCAATGTTGCCCTCCACTATCTGGCTAGAACTCAGCCAACAACTAGTCAATAGCCTTAGTCACCCCCTCCACCACCCACCTCAGAGCTCCTCCATGGCAGACACATCCCTCAGACATCAACCAAGTGCAGTCTTTGAGCACTTATGGTGCTTAAATTACCTTGTCTGTTAGAAAGCTCACAACCCTTCAACATCAGAGAGAGTCAGGGAAAAGTGACAAATAATGCTGCCTGTTAGGCTCTTTCCCAGTCTTCTCTGGTACTATCCAGGGTTGCCTGGCCCTATTCAGGTTCAAGATTAGGACTCTCCAACGCTCCAGTATAAAAGTAGGCTATAGATACTCTTTTACAAATTCAATATTGATGGACACGCTTTTATATGGTAATCAGGATTTAGGATAATGTGTAGCATTTTTGACCATGAAGAATGTTAACACCAACTTTTGAATAAAATGTAACATATAATGTTGGGAACCGAGATTTTATTATTTTGGAAATTCTCAAAGTTCTTTATCATCTATATCTATGTTTAAATATTCGCAACACCTTGTCAGGGAAGTAGGTTAAAGTCATGTTTAACATATCTTGGATGCATCTCCCCCACTGGGAGATTAATGAAACATGCACAGAAGGTTGACACGGTCAGGCCCTACTCAGTCATACACTCTCCTAGCAGAACTTGAGCTAGTCATTAACATGCCTGTGCTGGGGGAGTGGGGATTAACCGGCCTCATCAGATACAATAATGACCAGCATCAAATTAACACCAAGGTCAATTAATACCCCGACCCTATTTAGTCTGTGAGCGCTTGGTGGAGCAGCTCTTAGTATGGGAAGCAGCTCAGGGGGGATCCCAGGGGAGGGAGTCGGGTACCACAGCCAAGGTAATAGCTAGCAGTGCAGCTCGGGCCAAAGTAAGGCTGTGTTTTAGGTAACATGGCAACAGATCCAGAATAGGGAGTTAGAAATTTAGCTACTCACAGATGAATCTCAATGAATTCATGGATTCTCCGACTGATTGCAAAGAAAAACTAATTTTGTATAAATTTGTAAAATTATTTAAATAATAGGAATAAATTCTCGAGATTTGATCATGATTTGTAAGATAATGTCGGGCCACCTGAAACAAGTATTGCTAGAGGAATCAGGAAGAAGATTGGAAAGCAGAGCAGGTAGTTGCTTGGAAAATAGGTCAGGTTTCAAGGGGATGGAGGGATGGGGTTATGAGGTGAGTGTGACCAGGATTAAACCAGGTATGGCGAGGGAAATAATTAGTCTATGGACCAGAGAAAGTTAACCTGAGATAAGGCGCAGGCATACTTGTATCAAGTAGCAGATTTAGGAGCTATTTAGGAATATTACCTATCAAGATACACAGAATGGATGCGGTAGTATTAAACCATGATGGTCCTGTCAGACTCTGTGCAGAAACTAAGGCAATTTTATCATGGTGCTCGCAAACACAGATCTTGCTGGGGAAAATGTGTTATTTGAAACAGGTGAGGGGGATTCGTAAGAAATGATTAAGTGGTTTAGAAAACGGCAGTCTACGGGTACAATTAGTAAGTTAGGTGTTCGTTCAAGAAGTGTAGAACTGTTATGTCTTGACATGTTATTCTAAAAGCAAACGCAGGGCAGTTTCGTTTCAACCCTTCTGCGGCAAGTAGCATATTTAACAGAATGGTGTTTTGATGAAAATACAATATGATACAACATAAATACTATATGCACTATCATGATGGTGGCTGTAGATAGCTATCACATCCACATATCAGGGGGAAGACCAACCAAAATATTCACAACTTATTTTGCTGAGCCAAGAGTTATCCTGCTTGGCTTATAAAGATATAAAGGACGGTGTGGGGTGTGCAGCGGGGATTTGAGGATTAACATGGATACAGGAAGGAAAGCCTGTGGATATGTTACCATAACGGCTGATAGCTACACAAAGTAAACATGCACAGAGAAAAGAAACAGCATCAGAAGAGAGTCCAGGTTGCCCCTTTTCTCTGTGTAAATATGGGGTAGACTTTTACAGTTTATAGAGGGTATGGGTATAAAAGGTTGGGATTGGAGCGATATTGATGACCCGGCCTTACGCTGTTAAGACGGCAGATGTGAATGGACCCTACACTGTCTGTAGGTAGGTTAAGATATGAGTCATCAGATGGGATCTTATTTCATAGTGGATATTTGAGAATATATTTGTATAGATATATATACATCCCTTTTTAGCTACATGTTAATAACGTAATCTATATGGTCGAGTGGTAGTAATAGATTTATGTTCATAGAAGTGCATGGGTGGACCTTAATATCCACAATGTTCGTGGGAGTAGGAAATGTGTTTTCCAGGAAAGTTGTAATCTCTCTAGAGACATAAGCTGTCTTCTTGCATGCCTACCTCTTATCATTAAGGCAATATATGTATGACATGAGACGATACACCCTTCTTCAGGTTGTGGGTAATCACCGTGCTAGTGCCAAAAGGACTCGTGTGTTTCGGGCTACATGGCCTGAAAACCTAATATTATAGGCAGCTCGATTTTCCATTAAAGTTCTTAAACTTAAGCTGGGGCTCCGATAACCGATTTTATGTTTTTTCTCTCACAAGAGTAAATCTGTCAAATCATGATAACATGAATGATCAAATGTTACAGTATGTTTATGTTTGCTTTATGTTTTTACTTCTGTATGCCCACAAATTGGGCCAATCTGACGAAAAGAATCGCGTAATGGAGCCCCAGCTACTGGCCTCAAAGGCCCTCGAAATAACCTCTGCCTGGAATCATGGTCCATCAGGTCGACTTGCAAGGTAGCGGTCGGGTAACCTGAAGCTAGCTCAGTTCGTCTGGCCTAGAGCACACGATACTGTGCAAGAATAAGACAGGTATTCCACTAGAGCTGAAATAGACGTAGTCAGTGTGACATACAGATACAATAGATAGGCACTAGCGATTCAGTATTCTCTCTTTTAGTTCATGTCCGCCTTCTTCTTCATTCTCCACTAACCGAGGGTCGCTGGACCATAGCCTGTTATTATTACGGAACAGACACTGCTGATAAAGAGAGAAGAACCCGCAACATGGCGGCTGGTGGGAGTTTGGTCTGAATTGTCAGACTGGGTAGTCTGTACCTCCTCTCATTTCTCACTTTCCATTTTCAAACAAACTGTCATTTTTTTTCAATTTATGGCAGAGGCCTCAGAGACAAACAAGAAAAACCATACATCAAGAGGTGCAGAATTGGTTAAGGAGAGACTGGGGACGACGGCAAATGACAGCGTTTGTCTTTCTGCACAGCCTACATAAACACCCACGGCTGCTACAAGCGTATGTTTACCGTCCGACTCCCTCCTCCTATAACGGTAGTCTGCAGATCTATACAAATAATTATAAGGACCTTTAATAATAGCTTAGTTGCACAGAAATTATCAACCAGAACCTTTGCAATCGCTTCATATCACTAAAACAATGTTGGTTTATTTGTCAATTGCCCGCTCAATATCACACATATTCTTGGCTCACTAAGAATTCAGTGGAAATTCAGCCCACCGTTTAACAATCCCCCTACACTGCTGAGAAATCGTTAAACTAATATCTATGTAATTGTGAGGTAGTAATTGGTCGAATTACTTGTGTCCTATATGTACGTATGTTATAATTCACTATAGGCTGTGTCTCACGAACTTGGGCCAATGTTTTCGTCTCTGACTGGGTGCCACCTCTGGCCGGGTGCCATCTCTGACCGGGTGCCATCTCTGACCGGCCTGAATAAAAACGGTTTATTTAGGGCAGATGATGATAAAAATGGGCAACTAATTATTATTTTAAAGAGTTATAATATCCATTAACCGTTTCAGCCAAATTCTATCTACATCTGCCCTAAATAAACCATTTCCATTCAGGTCAGTCAGAGATGGTACCCGGTCAGAGATGGCACCCAGTCACTGACGAAAACATTGGCCGAAGTTCGTGAGACACAGCCTGTAACTATAATAATGGCTACAATGCCAGCTTCTTGTATAACAATGCTAATGTGATATTACTTAAGGTTCCAATTCGGTAAGCTCTGCTTTTCTCCAGGCTTCACAAACAATCTTTGACTTTCTTAATGTGGGATCAGGTGGGTAACATCTAAGACATCACCATCCTTATTCACAATGCCAGCACGAATACCTGGAGGCAACTCTCTCTCCCATACCCTCCTTATTTGGCGAGGATAAGGAACCTGTTGTTTAGTTCTTGCTGTATTTTACAGTTTTGTGCCCTTTGTAAGCTGGCCATTAGCCGCCCACCCCCCTTGTATACCCTCACTCACAATGATCTATGGTCTAGTGCCTGGCCTTCTTTGTCAGCATACATCATAGGGGATGAACAGGATTAGTATAGGAGATGAGCAGTCTGGATGGTTAAGGCCTGGGTTAAGGACCTCAGTGTATACCCAGGTCCCATACCCAGGGCTAAAACAAAAATAATGGTCAATAGATTTCGCTCACGTCTTTTATTTTTGCATGGAGAATTAAAATTTCCATTTTAATTCTTTAATTATTTTGATCCCGCAGAGCAAGCAACAGGTATGTTGCCGTGAGTTCAGTGAGAACTATTGCAGGAAGCTTGGTTAAAAACAAAGCATCGTCGCTCCCCTTTTACATGTTCAATCAGTCGACTTGCAGGCAATGCTCATTATAAATCCTAATCATATATTGCCCAGAACAGATATAATGAGTACATCATTGGCCGTCTCAAACTAGCAACTGCTTCATCTCGAAATTTGTATTCACAGAGAAAAGAAACAGCGTCAAAAGGGATTCCGGGTTGCCTCCAGAATCCAGGGTCATATGACTCCCCCAGGTGACTCCCTTAGGTCAGCCAGAGAGTCACCTACGCTCCCTTAGGCGACCTGGACTCCCCTAAACAGGGGAGTCAATCTGGAGGCAACCTGGACTCCCTTTCGACGATGTTTCTTTTCTCTGTGTTGGCAATCTTCTGGAATTGAGGATTTTCCAAGTATATGTATGTGGAAGGGTAAGAGGCAGCTGCAGAGGTGCAGACTCCTAGACCCCACTGTAACCGTCGCAGAATGCTACATTTCTCTTTGAAAATCAAGGATATGTGCACAACTGCTTGTTTTAGACTTCATTATCCTTCACATACCCCAGTCAACCCACTCATCTTGGCAATAGGATACAAATTTCTACATTGGTTTCAGTATGTTGGCTTTCTCGCTATATGCTTCAGGTTATTTCAACGCATTATACACCATAGCCATATTACAGCATCTAAATTGATTAGCTTCTGCTTGTATTTCCGTAGTAGCCTCCCCAGCTAGGGACACACGCTGTGAAGATTCCCTTTTTTCAAATACATCTGAGTAGGAGTCTTCAATTCATGTGCTTCATATTACAGCTAATGTGCCAATCTATTAGATTTCTACTTCTCTTATTGCTACTAGGACAGAGTATTTCATCCTTAACAACAAGCTCATGAAAACCATTTAATGAGTTACAGGTACGTGAATAGGAATGAAAGAATAAGGACGCTTTCAAAATGTATTAGATATGTCCATATACAGCTCGCTTATTGACAATCTGAAATCTCCTCTGTCTTCCCAAACAAAATAATACACGGCCATCGATAGTTACATTTCATCTTCCACGCTAAGATGCACACAAACCCCTTGTGTGCCCATCCTCACAGTAGTGTAAATGTATATCATAGCTTGCTGGAGGGGATAGAAGTGTAACAAGATTTGCTTCTAATCTTTGTGCTTTCTTGTGTGGCTGTCAAAAGCAATTGCATAAGGATGAACAAACGTATCAATTATTTGCCTCCCACGGGCCCCTGGAGATGGGTTGAGGACACGCCGGAGGAAGGCATGCAGGATTTATTAGTCTATATAAACTGGGTCCAATGGGCAATATGGGGCACACATGAGTAGGGGTGACTTGGTTTATGGTCTATATTATAGTTGAAGAAGGACACACAGTGAAAATTTTATCTAGTGCTAGTGTTAATATCAAACTTAGATGAATTGAGTATGGTCTTCTTTTAACCCTATAAGGGGGACATCTAGGGTCTTGAATGACATTTGCCATATATGATGTGATGACTGATGCATCACCATGCCTGAATGTGGCCCTGGCGAGTAACTCGCTAGAGCTATATTCAACTCGCTAGAGCAATAACTTTTATTCACTCGTATTGCTGAGGTAGAATATTACAACCCTCTATACACCTCCCATCAACCTCATTTGTTTTGAGGATCTCCTGTTCCCATACGACCAATTTTAGGGGTTCTTTCATCCTTGTCGATTGGGGGAGATGCTTTTGAAATGGAATAGTTATGCCTTAAAAACTTTAGCTATCAAACCTTGATTCATGGGAGCAATATGATTACTAGTTAGTACTTAAGTGGGATAATAGTGTTCTATTCAATTCCATTTCATATCAATGTATAATGTGCACACCGACACTGCCTTTCAAGGGCGCTGTACACCGATTGTCTGATTAAATACGTTAACACCTGAGTTATTGGGTGACTTTCCCTACACCATCAAAAAGATAATTTCAGCACTTTGATTCCATTTACTGTGTAGGGTGTTACAACCAAACTCCCATCTCTTCTAAATGAAATGAAAAGAATCATTTCCAATTGGAACTGAATCTGAAACGAAAAAGAATAATTATGCAAGCCATTAATGTACATCCAGATTCCCATTGTCTCATGTGAGTGTTCCTACGACATTACCATCATCATTTAACAATACCAAATGAATGCCTGCAAGGCTTTCTGATGGGACACAGCTTTCTGATAGGAGAACAAAGGTAGATTTTATACTGAATTAATCATCAAACGGCAATTAATGTACAGCGCTAATTAGCGTCCAATAGCTTAGGACGTGGGGAAACGGCTGCTTCAAATTAAAAATTCCCTAATGGCCAGGTTCCATTAAAATGAAATTTACCGCAGTTAATTTAACTTTCAGACATGAATTAAGGTATAAGGTATACCACTGCAAACAAATCGTCGGATGGACGTTTATCCAACACTCAACGCTTACTTAAAATAAAACTTTAATGTATCCTTAGCAGATGAACATCACCTTTTCAGCAGTGGAATACCCCCTTAATATCAGAGATTGTTATTGCCGTCTCGGCAGGATGGACACCTGAAGGCGTCCTATGTTATTGTAAAATGTCAGCAATATCAAAATTCAAGAGCAGATGGGTAACCCTAGCGGGAAAGGTAAGGCTATAGGATAGGGGATCAATTTGTGCAGTCATGGAGATTTGCCAATTCCATCTAGCATTTTCCTGCCCATGTTTGCAGCCCAAAAAGGATTATTGTTAAATAGTGATGAATTAGATTGGTGTTCAGCATCATTGTATACAGTGGCGGAGCAGCAGAAATAAAATTGCATCGAGAGAAACATGCCTGCAGATATGGGCTAAATTACATCTAAAGGCGCTGAATTGGCATCAATTTTACGTTGACACAACAAGTATCTTGACTGTGTATACATGCTAACACAGTGCATCTCCGGTGGGTGCTAGCTTAAGGTTGTCCGCTTTAAATTCCCTGTGTGATTATACTGAAAGGGTGTGCTGATATACATTTAGTATATTTACCCTTTTCCTCATATTCCCAATTCTTTAAAGTTAAACGTCTCCTCGTGCAGCTCTTCCTCCCTCACCCTTCTTTGTTTGTTTGTTTGTTTGTTTCTTTCTTTCTTTCCCACTCACTCCTTCCCTCCCTCCCATTTCCCTCTATATACAGCTCCATTGCATTGACCCCCCCCCCCCCCCACACACACACACACCCTCATTGCTTCATTCTCCCTTCTGTCTCTGTCTACCTATTTCTTTCTCTCTTTCTACTCTCCTTCACTCCCATTCTCTACAGTCCCCGTTGTTCCCCCCTCACACATCTCACACACTCCCCTCTTTTATCCAGGTCCGACGCGGCGACAAATCGATCCCACCCTTGCCGAGACGGCGCGATGACCCGACCCGGAAGTGATTCAAACAAGTGTCAGTGTCACTACGCATGCGCACAGTGGAGACGCAGAGGGAGGGGGTGGAGAGGGGGAGGGGTAGATGAGAGAGGGAGGGGTGGGGGTGAGTAAAGGAGTGCAGGAGGGGCCTCGACCGGAGACGCTGGACAGGTCAATTTTGTGTAAGTGACGATTCGTGGAGCCGACGCCAGCTCACTAGGGGCAGTAGTGCATGGGGTTGGGGGTTTGTGGACGGCGGGAGGTGTGAGGGCTGGGCCGGGAGGGGCGCTGGTGCAGGCGGTGAGGAGAGGAGAGGGGCAGTATCGGTGGATGGAGTTGTAGTCATGCTCAGACATAGAATGATACACGAGCTCTGAGCTATGTGCAGCCATGTGTCAGGGAATTCCCAACTGACGTGAGGTCACTCCATTCCCCATAGAGCAATACGTACATAATAAACAGACACCTAGCAACCCCTCGGTGAACGATCGGTGATAGCAGAAAGATGGCGCTGCTACACACCATCCTCAATATGGCAGCAGCTATACAGTAAGGTTAAGGACTACTTTCTAGACTTAAGGGCAGTATACTGCTCTCATGGGTGATGCCCTTTGTAAATCCCTCTCATAGTGCATCCATGAATGCAGCTCTGACGTGAAACTCGCGAGTCTTGCATCCATGTACCATGCCGACCCTATACGGTTAATACATTCCCGAAGGGTCGCTACAATGCATGCATGCATCATGACAACAAACATGGCTTAGTATATCAAAGCACTATGCGGCCCTTACAGGTTTAAGTGAGACACAGACTGGTGTGTGTGTGGGGGGGGGGGTATACTGGGGGTGGTGGCAGTGGTGGTGGTGGTGGTGGGCAGTGGGAGGGGTTGGGGCAGCCTCCACGAGGGGGCACCACGTCAATATGTGCCCACAATGGCCGTGTCCAGCGGCCCCTAGTGGCCGTCGCCGACACTCGGTTCTACTCTAAATACTGTTATTATCTGCCTTATAACACGGCCGCCCTCATGTATCACTACTGGGGCAGGGGCCGCCCCTGGAGGCACCCTGGAGGCCCCACTATGGGCATGTTATACATTGTATCAAATAGGCCTCCTCAGTGCTTCCCAGTATTGCCAACATCAGCTAAAATGAGCCTTATCTCAGGGTGGTTAAATACATGTGTTATATGCATGTCGTCGGGGATTACACTGGGACACTGTGCCTCTCTGTGTGGATTAGGCCCTGCCTATAGAGACAGCACAATGGGGAAGGATTAAGCCCCTTTCAGGTTATATAAGGGACTAATTTCTATATTACTCAGTATGATATAACCCCATAGGCAGATACATTACCCCAGTATATAGCTCTACTCCATGTGGCACAGCAGGAGAAGTGTAGTGTTAATTTGAGACTATTAATACAGTGGTGTGATTTGACATTTTAGGGGCCGTCCATAAATGATTTCATGCTGCCGTTGATCATTTTACTACCCCCTCCCCTCTCCTATCCCTTGCATGCCCTTTTCTGTATATAGTGATATGACATCAAATCTGTGTGATATCTCAATTGTCGGCAAACTGGATGAATCATACGAAAACTATAGGAATGTGTGAATCCTATCGGTTCGGCATGATGCATGAGTGCATCCCTAGTGGGTTTGCCCACCAAGGCTGCATAAATGCATCATGGCGACACAGACCACACTGCATTATTAAAATCACTCTGGGTTAACGGAGTAGGCTTTATACCTAATTGTGGCTCATTCGTATTTCGCCACAGGCCAATAATTTCACCCAGCCCTGTGGAGGAGTGTTTACTCGGAAACTTTGCCTGACCTCATTGCCTACTAATCAATAACACAATCTCGTGTTTTGGGTGGCATTTGACACCATGTTGTCGTCTGCAGATGTTTTGGTTTGCCAGGATTTTTCTCGGAGCCACAAAAAGAAGAACGCAGTCGGCTTATTTACATGGTTTCTTCGTTCCCTGCGACTGTGGTTTTGGATGCAAGACAAACGAAGCGATTTGAAAACTGTGGCCTACCTCAGATTGGGAATTGGAAAAGGAAGATGAAACACAGCTGTTTGGTGCAAGGAAAACAAGCATGGGAGAGGTACTTCAGCACGAATACCAGAGAGACAGACAGACAGGGAGAGACAGATAGAGACAGACACAGAGACAGACCGACAGACAGACAGAGATGGACAGAGACGGACAGAAACAGAGACAGAAACGGCAGACATATAGACCACGATGTGGAGAGAGGCAGGTGGACATAGAGAGATGCAGACAGAGAGACCGATAGCCTACACAGAGACAGAGACAAAAGGAGAGAAAATGCGTGACAGAGACGGTCAGATATTGCTAATAACTGACTATAGGGGGCATAATATGAGGATGAAACGTTGCACAAAATGTGAATCTTGTTTTCAACTCTCCTCCAATGCTGGAAATCGTCTATAAATAGGGTAATGTTAGAAAAGTTGACCAGACAAAAATGCAATCACTGGTGCTCCTCTTAAATGACTGTGTTTTGTTAGGTCGGGCCAGGTAATCAGAACCGCATCTTTCTTGTTAGCCCCAGTAACAGCAACACCTGTCGACCACAAATTCCACCACCAGGGGCTTTTCATAACAATCTTTTGACTTATAATAATCAAAACATTTCATGAGTGAAAATATTAGATTTATATATATATATATATATATATATATATATATATATATATATATATATATATATATATATATATATATATATATATATATATATAATATATATATATATATATATTTGACGTTTTATTTGATATTAGTTACACTTTACATTCACAGTACCCTAACTATCATGTTTAAGCTCTGATCCTCACGAGACAAAATGCATACGGGTTTGGCATTGTTATGAAAAAGCCTCCAGAAGAGTCACCAAGGCACAGACCACACCGATAGATAAGTAGTCAGCAACATGGCCAATCGAGCAGACGACAATAACGCTACTGAGTGGCAGACGATCACCACAAGATACACGAGTAGCCGAGGGGCGCCAAACAAAAACATAGAGGCCAACAGGATGACAGGCACACCCACTAAATAACTCCCAGCGTCCCTGCCAGGGGAGCCATCGCAGGAGACGCTGTCAGGGTCACATGATACTAGTTCTAGTATCACGTGACATGTTGAAATGCTCTTGTGGTTACAGCCAGTTATTGCCTGCCCCTGTGACATTGTACTGGTGTAAGAACAATCTTTGTGCGTATCCTATACACTGGTGAGCTGGGTGCAACATGGGTAGGGAACATCATGCCTTCCAAGATGGCCTCCATTTACGCAGTAGGCCTAACAGTCAGTAACAGCAAGCATTGCAGCCTGTTAAAACAGGTGTAACACATATTGTGGTAAATGGGAGTCCTCGCTATATTTCCAGCACTGTTTCCCTCATCCCTATATGTTACTCCCTCTCAGCAAAGCCACCGATAGAGTGTGTTTTTACAAGAGGTACAGGGCAGTATTGTGTTTTTCTGTTCTGCAAAATACAGCAAACTATATTTCATCATATATCATTCTGAACACTAAATGAGTCATGTTTCCACTGGACTCCATTGACTGATTAACTCTATGTATATCACATACAAAAATGAATATCTCACATTCAGCTTTTTGGCTCACTGACTGGGAGATTATGGCGGGGGTATCCATTGGGATGTCAAGAAATAAAAAGAAGCATATGCAAAAAGGGCCCTTACTGCAGAGTACACTAATGTCCCTTTTGCCATTACATGCCACATATATTTCATGGTGTCATAGGATATTATGTACTACAAACAGATCCACAGTGACAGCTATGTCCTGGTTCTCCCCAATTTCCATGGGCTTTATATATTTACACTCACACTGCAGCCCACATCCCGTGTCACTGACAATTTGGTAACTCGTTTACTCCATAGCCATTAAGCTCTCTGAGAATGAATTAATATGGTTCTTATGGTTCCCCACTTTTTGAGTCTGTGTGGGAAATACTATGGTATCTGCTCCAGGGTCCTGACCCAGGAGGAATGCAGCTATGCCTTTTTTGATAGGTCACCCTGACCACCTCCTGTGGCTAGTGTTTGGTGTGTGTTCAGTTATGTGGCCTGCACTGCATTTTGGTGGTCTGCGGATCATAAGCTGTATTTTCTCACTTATATTGGCTATGGTGTCACTGGTGTGGGATGCCGTGAGGCGTTGGTGGTTTGATTGATACAAATGTTGGTAGACCCTGGAGGAATTAATACTCCACTAACCTCCCCACACGGCGAGGAATCTGAGGTAATTCCCCATTAATTAAAATGCCTTCCGTTTTTAAGGCACTTCTTGTGGCAGTGGGGGAAGAGACTGGGACGCTTCTCTCATAGTGGTTGGTTTACCAGACCACACTTCATAACCAACCAGTTGTGTTGTGGCCTATGGCTATGTATTTGAGCCAATGCTTCAGTAAATGGATGGAGTCATGTGACCATGATGAGCTGAAATGCGTTTGTAATTCAGCTGAAATTCATTGGATGGTGGAATCATGAAAATAAGCAAGTATACTAGATTCATTAAAAGATAGTCATAGATTAGTTGGAATTGGCAAGGTATTTGAATCATGGTGTTCATGGCGTTGCCTGTTACTATAGCTACATATAATTACCCATTCACCTGAGGCACAGTTTCTCCTACACCTTCCATCAGTACCTATCCAACAATAAGGCGTGAACTCTCATAGAGGTTGTTCACCTTTCAATAATTTGATCATGTTAATCGTATCAACCGAAATCGAACATTCAACCATTACCATTTTGTATTTGACAAGCATAAATTTGACTGATACCCTTTTTTGTAAATCCGCTGACTCTCAATCCTTGCATGTGACTTAATTTAACCCTTTAAGTGCCGCAATATGCTTTAGTTTAGCAATTTATGATTTAATTAACATCTGCACCGTTGTTGTTATGATGCATGAATACATACCTGGTGAGTATACTCGCCAGGGCTGCATGAATGCATCATGCCAATTAAGTGCCTCTTCATGGGTACCCACAATTTTGACCATGTCGCTGTGTCGATTTTTAGCAGAAGGATCGTGTTATTGTGTCGATTTTTAGGTATATAAGAACATAGAGAAAAATCCATGTGGGTCGATTTTTATCCTTGAATTCCCTGTGTCCGTCGATTTTTAAAAGGGCCTTAAAGGGCCATGTCGCAGTGTTGCCAGTGTCGATTTTTACCCATGTAGAGGCACAATTAATCCTCGACACAAGGTGTTGATGCAGCACTAGTGAACTATGACAAAAGGCATTAAAGCACCAAGCGACCACCAAGGGGGTTAACACGCTGTGCTGGAAAAGTTCTAAGCATCATGCTGAAAAAATATAAAAACAGACTCTTTTCTTTCTTGTTGAATGGATCTATACCTTGCACCTGCAGACGCTGGACCCTGGAGACCCGTCCCCAGACGCCACCTGTGAACTCCACCCCCCCCCCCCCCCTTCATCTCCCCCTTCTACCTGCGCCTACTGACGACCTTCAGACATACCTCCCTCCCTTTAAGGGCCGCATGATACCTCATGTCCTTTGTCGTCATGATACATGAATGCAGCACTCGGGAAGGCTGCATTCATGCATCATGCCGATCCATCAATCCGATGAGGTCGGTGTGATGCATGAATGCAGCGAGTTACTTCCTTGTGCTTCATTCATGCATTATTACCATAAAGGCATACAGCACTATGCGGCCCTTAGAGGGTTATTCCTCAAGTATGATAAGCGGCTGAAAACCACCTGCTGCTGTGGCTCTCTAACGTAGATGGTATCTCCAGTCGAGCTGGGGCCAGCTTGGGTCGAGGTACACCGTATAACAGGCTGTGAGTTCACACAGATTATTTGTGCCTGTTACCATAGAACTACCTTCTCCTCCTGTGGCCCACGCAGCCATCTAGCTTCTTAAAGATGCCATAAAATGATACCTCCATGAAATCATAATCATCGCCATCAACAGTTACAGCCTACAAAAAAAGCTCAGCAGCAAGATGTTTTCTCAAAGCCTAATTCCCGTCCTCTTTTTTCACACACATGTTCCCCATAAAACTGACCACGCCGTTTTGCATTAGGACTAGTAGTGCTCAGCAGCGACCTTGTCTCCGGGTTATTTTCAATTTCATAGAGAGTTTTTTCCTCACTCTTTCGTCGGTTTCCATAGATATTAACAGGATTGTTATTTTGGTCAGTTCCTCTAGGGAAACCGTCATTTGCGGTGGGCTTTTTGAAGTATTCTCTTAAGGAGATTATTGTTTATCTGAGACACTCAGAACCATTTTCCCGGCAGAAATAAAATAACTTTGATGCTAGGACTTTAGTCTGCCATTATTTCTTTTGATGTTATGCTCGTTTTAATGTCAATTTTTCAAAAAGATAATACTGACCTTCTCCAGTATTTTTCCAATGAATATCTAACAATGTCAATGATAAGGTTTTAATGTGTATGAAGCCTATGGCGGTGCTTAATGATAACATAACCCCCAAGCGAGGACTGACTTAGTACCTAATCAATGTATTGTAGAAACACCAGTTGGGAAATTGTTAATATTAAGGAACAGATGCATATTTAAGCATACCTGACTTGTATCGAGTCTTGAGCCATACCCAGTCTGTCCGCCATTTAAAACTTCGCTGGTTAGAATCACACCACGATGGGTACAAATAGGGGACAGGCTTGTGCCACTTTCTTCTGTATGTCGCCGTAACCAGCGCTCTCCCCTTAGGAGCCCTTTAGCATTGGGGTGGGGGTATAGAGAATACAGACATGTCCTTTGCGTGGCTTAGGGCATCAGGGAAGGTGTGGGTAGAATGGAGATGGATGGAGCACAGGGACAGAAGAAGGAGGGAGAATTCAGGAAGGTAGGTATGGATTACTCCTACATCTCCTGTAGCAGTAGGAAATGAAGGTGTTGTTTGTCTCCCACATTAATACTCAGTGTTAGTAAACTCTTCCAGCCTGACCTATAGACAGATACGACAAGAAGGGGTGACCTTTTATAATGAAGTTGCGCTGGGTTAAGCAGGACTCTCATACCATAGTCTGTAATGTCTACATTTATAAACAGCTTATATCAGCAGATTCACAAGACAATTATTATGTATAATAGAATTCATGATTCTGAGGTTATATCTAGCACCCCACCCCCTAGGTATTCCCCCTTTCCTCCTTTGCTGCATTATAATTTATAGTGTTAGGCTTAGAGTGTTGAATAACCCCCCAGCACCCATTCTCCCATCATCATACAGTGTGATATGACTTCTTCATTATCACCACGGTCAGTGCTATAGTTCTCCTATTATCACCCATTGCTTTATAACTCCCATTTGTAGTATATTGTGTTGTATATCTCCCCTACTACCCCCTCATATAGGCATATATCTCCCATTATCGACCAATACTAGGTTAACACCCCCACTATTACACGGTGCTTCGACTTTGGGAAAGCCTTGCTTTTAAATGAATAAGCATTTTTTTAATCGCTGGGATTCGCTAAAATGACACATTGACACTGTCTTTTAGGAACATGACATAATGTTTTTTTCTCTCCCCTATTAATGTTATCTGATGCATTAAATGAAGCCAGTCGTGTACAGTCCCACCAAGCTACATGGCTTCTGAATATTTGCGAGGAGTTCTCTCACTAGAAACTGGCTGTTGTGATTATTTCTAAAAATAATTCTGCCAATTTGTCATGATTCAGCCCTGACCGTTGGCAAATCTGCTGCCTATCTACGGATCAGACTGTAAGCTTGGAAGCCTCACAGCCCCTTCATTTCTCCCCATCATTGAATGTAGACATCTAGAACACATGTGTTGAGCAGCTCATGTGTAGTTCTATAGTTAACGAGCTGCTCTCCAGCTTTAAGAGCATCTCCCTATTTCTACTATTAACCCTTTAAGGTTTAACATATTATCTCCATGATGCATGAATGAAGCCGGGATGAGTCTAGTTGAACGGGCTGCATTAATGCCCGGGTTAATGCATTATGCTGACACTTTGAGAGTGCATCAATCCCATGTGATCGGTATGATGCTTAAATGCTTCTTGAATGTAGCCATTCATTCATGTATCATTACGACTAAGGGTATGCTGCTTTAATGGGTTGCGTATTAACACTATAACTAGAAGCTCACCCGCCACTCGCGACAATCTGTGAATTAACTCCATCAATCATTGCCTACACAGCAGTATTTAAGTTATCTTCACATTCCCCTTTGTCTAAAAATCACTGTCTAAATCCCTCTACAATGCTTCTGCAATGTCAGACATCTATGGGATTTCACAGAATCACATCGGGGAGTAATTTTATTTTTGGAATCAGTGTTAAGACAACATAGACCGTCACAATGCTTGGACCGAACCCCCTCCCACCACCTCTGGCCAGTAACCGCTGACCACAAATTCCTCGAGTTGTCAAGACACATGCTCGTCGTGACGGGAATTCTTGGTTCCGCCCAAGGAATGCTGCCCACCCAGACCGTCACAAGACGGAATTACCTTTTGTGACATTCTAAAAGTGTCGGTGGTCGGCGTCGTGACAGGATGTGACCGCCAAAATGGCCGCCCAAAACAATAAGTGGCAGTGAACGGTTTCCGCTGGCATGTGCTAAAAACCGCCGACCACCGACTGTCATGACGGCCTGCATGACGTAGGTTGACGGCCGCGGGCGGGCAGGAGACGAACAACACGGGCTAATCAGTGCCCTGATTACGCCGACCGCCGTCTAAATGAGCCGCTCCCCGCTGCACAGTCGACACTTCTCAGTGCAGGGAGCAGCTCGGAACTGC
Organism: Harmothoe impar; assembly: GCA_947462335.1. NCBI lineage: Eukaryota > Metazoa > Annelida > Polychaeta > Phyllodocida > Polynoidae > Harmothoe > Harmothoe impar. The sequence goes on along the minus strand of OX381716.1, from coordinate 29,612,602 downwards.
CGGCTTCTGCTTCAGTTCTAAGACAAAAAAGAATGCCACCTAGGCCTGTGACAGTGGCGGTGACATTTGTGCCGCGGCCTGCCCTGCACGTATCGTACCGGGCCGACGTCATCGTGCACCTCTAGGCGACCGGAGGGTGCTGCTGGTGCTTCGGCGTGAGAGCGTTTATAAGGGGCCGGTGGGGCTAGGACGGATCACAGTGTGACTGAGACCTGAGAGAGTAACAGAGCCGCTACTGCCTGCTGTGCTGCTGCCTACTGTTGAGCAACTCAGCCTATAGCCGCCTCTGGAGCTACTCACCATACACGTGTTCAGGACTACTACCAGTACTACCTGCACCCATCGGACTACCCATACCCACTATTACTACTACGGATTATACAGACCTACAGTGTACTACTACTACTACCACAGTATAGGATTGATATTATAGTGCTACAGCAGCTTTTTTGGTGATTTACTACTAACCCAGTTATCGTGAAAAGTCGTGTTTCCTGGAGTAAAATCACAAGCTCACCACAACACAACTAATCCCAACAGGTAAGGAACGCATACTATTTACTCATTTAGTATAACATAGATCCTGTTTAAATAATAGCTGTATCCAGCGTTTAAGTATGCGTACAGTGCAGTAGTAACCGGGTTTGAGGACGGGGAGGGGAGCCTTTAAGAACTGAGCTAGTAGTGTGTCGGGTGTGGGATGTTTACCGCGTGTAATTCACTGTGTAGACTGCAGCTTGCCTCCAGATTGCTTGACACTTCCTCCAGATGGTGCAGTGAGTAAAGGAGGGCCACAGGAGGAATGTGACGGGGTCTACTACTGAAGGAGAAGGGTAGTCTAGGGGGTAGTAACAGCTACACATAGGCTGCAGTAGTATATGGGGTCGTCGGCCTTAGTAGCAGTAGAAAGTAGAAATGGGAGTTTGCCTCTGGCGTGCGGGTCACGGGAAATTACAAAATGGACGAGTAATGACACTTGATGCCTTTCGCAAATAAGTTACTTTGGGCACAACCCCCTCCTCCCCTCATACTCCCTCCCAACCCAATCCCAACTTCCCAAGACAACAATCACAGTACCTGGCGTAGTCTACTACTGGTGGGGTGGCGGGCGGGGTGGGTGGGTGCATTGAGGGGAGAGGCAAGGTTACTAATGGAACAATGTAGATGGAAGCAGAGCTTGCGTGTCTACAGACATGTACCGGGGGTGAAGGGAACCTTACTGATTCAGCCAGTTTAACAACTAATGCCTCAGGTGAACCTAGTGACATGCAATGGTAGCATAACAAGGCCATGGAAGGGACAGCGCAGGAAGGACACCTGTGTCATTTAATTGATCGATCCAGGTGAGGGGAAGCATTAATAGTTCAAGGTGTGGATGGGAGTCTGGATAGGGAGGGGCACGGATCTGTTAAATTGACATAGGGTTAGTCATGCCTAGTAGGAGGGGGAGGTTAACCTTAAGAGAGATAGTATGTAAGATCTATGCCCTGCTGAAAATACAGCCCATAAAATATGTATGTGTTGAGAGAGGGTGAAGCCCCTTATATATACAGCAGGTAATGTGGAGGTAGTTTATATAGAGGGAGGAGGTGACTTCTCCAGGGTCCTATGCCTCCATGGTGATGTATGATCCCACCTTCACCCTTCGCTACCCCTACATGATTCACATTGATCCCTTCTTTCTTAACCTCCAGGGTTGAGGTCTAAGCCCCTACTCCAGGGTCAGCCAACAGGGGATGCATAGAGGATAAGGGGGTTCTCCAGTAGGTGGACGAGTGGGGGCTGCTGCCTGTCAATGGTCACTGGAGGCCGGGTATAAAGAGGCGTTACACACCCAAGGCAGAAATCCCTCCTGGTTCCTCCAGACCTGAGCCTCTAACCACAGTAGCCTTCAGCCAACACTCCTCCTCCAGCGCTGCCAAACCCCCACCAAGGCCCCTCCTGCTCTCTATGGTATACATTTGACATCCTCCAGGGTGGCACCGCCTGATTTCTTGGGTGTCTTATTTCAGGGACGCGAGGGCGGAGTGGCTTCGTCAAGGGTAGGGTTACAGGCACCTTAGCAGTCACCATCTATAGTGCCCTCTCCTCCCTATACCCTGCCCTACCCCCTTTAACACCCCCTACCCTGCCCCCCCTCTCACCACCCCCTGTACACCTCCATCACATGGGGGCGTCGTCTAACAAGGGGCCCCACAACTCAATGTCCCTGCAAGGAGGCTAAACCGGCTCTAGAAGGAACAGGAGGAGGCAGCATCAACCCAGGGCAATATAATCCCTGGGGGGCTTCCTCTGGGGACTGGAGGATGGACTGGGGTCGGGGTGGGTGTGGGTGAATGAGAGTGTGAGGGGGGGGGGGTCAGTCAGTGGCAGGAGGCAGCAGGTCTGCGCGGCTAATGTAGGTGTCCGGTGCCTGATAGTCGGTCTGATGGACCAGGCTGGATAGTGGGAGAGTGCCGAGTGTTACCCACAGACATCCCTCACTACATGGTGTTGTGCAGCTTAAGCTTAAAGTGGGGGAGGTGCAGGAGGAGGGTATAGGAGGGGGTGCTGGCGGTATAGTTGATGTAGTCGACATCTCCCATCCCATTCATGCAGTAAGGCAGGTGGTGGCATGGAGGCAGTGGGGGCAGTCGGGGTGAGGGTATAATGCACGCTGGTACTGGGAGAGTGACTGAGAGGTGGTGGGAGGAGGAGATGAGGGGGGGGGGGCTTGGACTTAAGGATGTTGTATATGGACCTGGCGGTGGGAGAGGCTTTGGGTACAGGAGGTGGGAGGGGTAGTTACTGAGGTGGGGAGAGGTGTATTTTTAGAAAGAGCCAGACCTGAGACCCTACAGGGCGGCGCCGTTAAGACAATGATCAATGTACAGGAGCAGTGTTCAGCACTCTCCCAGCTCCATTCCTCCTGTATGTTACCCCCCCCCCCCCCTCATACACCCCTCTGATGGAGGAGTTAGGGGCAGTGTGGCCAGCTCAGCGCTAAACCCAATTTTCGTATTTTTCACACAGAATTGTCAGCTGTGGGATCCGAGGCCTTGTCCTAAGCACACCCATCACAACCGGAAGTACCCTATACCTACCCAGAAGACAACATGGCCTTCATCCAGACCATCGTAGCCGCCACTCTGGTGCTTGTATACCTCAGCGTGGTCGAATCGCGCATCATCCCTGAAAGACGCAAAGGTGAGTGTCTCTTATAATCATAATATGATCTACAATGACAGGTGCAGGAGAAGGGAAATGTACAGGTATAACTATATTCATTGTATAAGCGTAATGGGTCCAATTTATTGGCATTAAATCAAGGACATAAATCTCAACCGTGTAAGATCAATTGTCTCACACATTTCGATCCCTCTATATCTAAAGTTGCCAAGTGTCAGAGCACTTAAAACACGGCCCCCCCTTAAGCTATATACAGAATATCAATACCTAGACATTATTCGCACTACAAAGCTTTCCATTAAGGTATCTGTTTCGCTTTTTGCATCATCTCATAGGGTGATATGTTTCTTATATGTCTACTGTACAACGGGATATCAATAGCAGCCGTAGCGTATCGAAGAAAGGGTATTGATTATATACATGACAGATAAGGGATAACATCAAGGTTAAAAATAGTGGTATATGGGAAGGAATACGTCACACTACAACCTTCTGATAGCTGGGAGAGACTGCACACTCTGCCTCTCCCCATCTGCACTACCAATTGACTTGTGCCGGGCCGATAGCTGCAGAAAACTGCCTTGTTTGTGTAACATGGCCGCCGGGAAATGGTTGATCTCTGTGACCTGAGTCAGGGGTCAAGAGGCCTCTCAGACGCATCCCGACTCTGTGCTCATAACTGGGGTAGGGTGATGGAGATGGTAAGGGCTTTTGGGGGCTGGTTGGGCAATGGAGGAAAGACGAGATGGCCGACGTAAACGTCGACGTAACGTCAGGTGATTATGGGCATGAGTGGTTGTCCTCTGACATTGCAAAGGGAGCTTGGAACCCGAAGCCTGCCCTGCCAGGCCAACAGCAGTACTGTCAGCAGACGCCAGGGGGAGCCACTCGTTGAGCAGACGACATTGAGGATGGCGGCAGAAAGCGCGGGAAAGCTGAGCTGGCCTGGCCCCGCGCCCACCAGCATTACCCATGCATAACATGGATTGGTGAGGGCGCAGCACGCCAGGACGTGTATCCATCATATGCCATCTGCACGGGGGGAGGGGGCGGGGAAATTGCATTCGTATCACATGACAGGATTATGTGCGATTTGTCGCGGCAGCCATGCGTGGAGGGAGCTGACTGGTCGGGATGGGGAGCCCGCTCGCCTGTTGTCCCTCTACTTTTAGATGTCTGCGCCGATCAGCTTTATTTATTGGCAATAGCAGGGTGAATAATAGCCGTGTGAGTGGGGTGTCTTTGTGTGTGAGTGAGTGGGTGAGTGACTGGCTGTGAGTGGCTACTGGGTGGTACACGCATTGTGTCGGCCTTGCACTGCTCTCCAACAATGGTGTAATTTTGTACCATTCATAGCACATTAATAGCAAGTTTGGTGAAGCATACCGTCTGCAGTTCATGCAAGTGGTGTTGATTAAAGGGCAGGAATGGGCTAATGAGGGAAATGGAAATTATTCCAAAAAAAAGGCATAATGATACATGTGTAACTGGGAGCTTTCTATTATCAGCTAGCTTCATTGAGGAAAAGGCAGAACAGAGAACATCAGGACTCCTTTATGCCGCTGGTTTTCGGCAGGTGCATTTGGCTCCTACACTACAACAGACATTGTTCTAGGCGCAAGCCCGGTAGCAGCAAAGCTCTTTTGTTGCAAAATGTCGTCTGTCATATCTCAGCCGGGCGATAATACCAGTAACAAGTGGGGGCAGAATGGGAATGGGGGAGGAGGAGATAGGTGAGGCTGTGGGGACGTGGTAGGAGGAGGTGGGTGGGGATGGAGAGGAGGAGAGGGCAGGATCATCAGTCCGTCACGACTGTCGTGTCAGACACCTCATCCACTTTTCCCGCCATTTTTCCCTGGCAAAAACAAAAGACAAAAGTCGTCTGCTGCCTCGTTGTGGCGGCCCCCACGTGACAGATGGGCGGCGCCTGCTACTATCTCTGCTACCCTGGGTGCCCCCCACCACACATACACACTAAGCCGGGGCTAGTGTACATCTACAGCTTTAATATGTTATTTAAATCCACCAGGCTTAGCAATCTGAAATATCACCAGTATTAGACTCAACCTACTATATGGCTTGTGGTGAAATCCTCTCTTTCTCATTTGCATAATCGGCCTGGCTGCAATTCACATATAGTCTACTTCGCTGTGTACCCAGGAGAGCTCCACATACTGCCTCTGGCATTCTGTTACAACGACAGAATGACAAAAAGGGTAATATGTGATTCTAGAACAACAGGTTTAATTACAACCACACCATTTGTCTCAGATTAAGCACTCAGCGAAATGGCAGCTGTTGGCGTGTAGGACAATGCCCCCTGATTGCTGGCAATGGCAGTGGTTGGCAATTAAAGTATTAGTTTTTTTTGTATTTAACCACCTTTAACACATACTTAAAGCTCACACTGAGCATGTTTAAGTATGACTGTCTATGTATAGCTGTTCCACTATATAATCTCTGGTTTGTTTACCCCATATAATGTGGAGAGTATAAGAAGACAATGCTTGCTTCCATCATCAATCATGGCTGCCAAACAGCGGTCGTGGCCGCAGCCAAGACGCTCTGCGCGCCACCTAGTGAGGCCGAGCCTCATTAGTTTATTGATATCATCTGAAGAATGACTTTGCATTGATCTATTTAGTTTCTGCTTCCTCCGTTAGGGGCCAGTACAGGAAGAGGTTGTTAGACACCGAACAAATCGGGCGTGTAACAACAATGTATTGGTATTGTTTTGGTGATTAGGCATGCATAACTCATTTACTGAGGTTATGTATGGCGAGTGTATCCTCTGAGATTAGATAAAACTGATTCACTACACTATCAATCTTACCCAATCATACTTTCTCCCTATGTGGGAAAATACATGAAATGTATTGGTCCCTAGTTGCAAACCCTGCGTTCTAACTATGTTCTTGATCATAGACGTCTGATTATGGATGGACCTGAGTGGCATGGGGATCCATTCCTACCTAGTTGTGTGATCTGCTCTGTAGTGAGGCTATGTAGGCAGGCATTTATGGCCTATGTTTTGTGAATACCAATATAGACGTATTTATAGTCTTTTGGCACGTCTCAGATTGATCGTATTTCCACTGGTGTTATATCCTGCTGTAGAGGGGTATTACCGGTACCCGGTGGGCATAGCCTCTCCTACATTACCCCTCCCATCCCCAAATGACCCCATGTGACTCTCTCCGCTGGGGTATGGAGGTATGGGGAGGGGGTTACAGAGGGGCCTGCCCAACTCATCCATACATAGAGGTACACCACAATCTCAACGCTACTGGACGGAATAAATTGCCTCCGCAACAGTTCCTAGTCTGAATGAATATCACCAGTGTGTGTGTGTGTGTTGGTAGGGGGTGCTCACTGCTGGAATTAATGCAGATTGGCATTGGTTGCAGCAGAAATGTTTACACACATATAATATTGTTGATGGGAATAGTTTGCTGGTACGATGGCTATCGGCTGTCTTGACTGTCAGTCAGTCGGTTAGTCAGACAAACGGGCACCGACGCAGCAGCAGCCAGGGGCAGCAGTGACACAGGCTTCAACCAATCCCCAGTGGCCATCTGTCACATTTTCCCGCCAAAATTTTGGAGGACTTGCAAATGTCGTCTGTTGGGACATGACAGTGGCGGCTCGTAGATAACATCAGCTCAGGCCGACGTGTCTGATTTTCATTTTCATGAAGTCGGATCGGGGACGGCCAGAGCGATGACTTTGCATAAATACATGAGAAATCAAACGACAGGGGAGCTAGGATGGCAGACGACAGGGGGGCTAGAATGTCAGACGACATTGAGAAGCAAGGCGCTGCCCGCATATCTGTGGCATGGCGATTTAAGATTGGGCTTTATTACACGACTGCCAATAAAGTATCGCCTACTTGTACAACCCACTGTAGGTGTCCCGTAGCATGCAGCCCGTACACGGCACAGCAGGCCACTAATGGTGGCCACAACAAACTGACAAGAAGCTCTGCAGCTGAAAGAACTCAAGAAATGCACTCCTCATCAGTTATTCTCTTTGAAGAATCATTCCCACTTCCGACTCGGCTGGGTGCAGGTGGGTGCCTCTAGGCTGGGTTCGCAGGAGTAGATGGCAGTGGGTTAAAGCATAGCTTTTTAGTCTAAATGGTCAAAGCAGAGATTATCTCTCCACAGTGCCCTGTGGGAGTCAAGGGGTAAAGGGCTGGGGGAGGGAATTTAGGTGGGGAGTCCCTAGTGGGCTCTACCTACCTACGTCAGTGCCCCCTCCTCTATCCGCTCCCTGACAAATGCTGACGACATGGAGGGAAACAGGAGGAGGTAAGCCTTCCTCCATTGGCACATAGAAGAGGTAATCCCAGCCACAGGCTTGCATGATTAAAGACTCATACACTAAGGTTCTCTCTCCGCTCAGCTAGCAAGAGTCCCTCCCACCGCCAGTGGCCGCCTCTCACAGCAAGCTGCAGCCATATTTGGAAGGCATTCAGGTCTCGCAACACTTAATGTGGAAAAGCCCTTCAAAAGTGCTCGCCAGCAAGTAAAGATGCTTGCCTTATTTGTGAACGGCGTCAACTGGCACTTTCCAGAAGAGATGGTAGAGGGGGAGACAGAGGGGCTAATTGACTAAAAGGCAAGCCCCTTGCAAGGCAGTCTAAGTGGAAATATGTGAGCCAAAAGAGGCATTTTCAGCATTACATGGGGGAGGTAGAGGTTGGGTTGTGGGCTGTTCTGCCCTGCACCTCCGTTACTGTTCACCAACTTCCCCTATTATCACCCATGCCTGGACCGTGCCCAGAATGCGTCATGTCTAGCTGGCACTTCCGGCCGGATGTGTTGTCCGGAGGTTAGTAATCCTGTATACAGATCATCACCCATCCTAACGGCGGAAGCCGACACAGCTTCAGAGGCTTAGGTAAAGAGAGAAAATCAGCGGAGGATAAACAGAAAGGTTGGGTTGTGTTCTTAAAAGCTGAAGCAGTATTTGAAATGGAGAGGCAGCAGCGTTCATTATTAAAGGTGGATACAACTACAAAGATGGGGGCCAGATTTCAGTCCTGCTTTCCGAGCTAATGGAGCAGAATCCAGCAATCAAGGCGAACAGCGCAGCCCGAACTCAACCATTACAGGTACATTGAAATGCTAGAACCACCAATATAGGAGAGTGGGAGGGGGTCTACTTCCTTTAGAGGAAACCTTCACAGAGCCTCATCCTCATCGGGTCATGAACATACTGCAGCCTAAGCGATATTTAGGAATTTATCTCCATATAGAATATACTGAGTAGGAGACGGGTGGTGCCATCTATGGTGGCAGTTTATACTAATTACAGGTTGTATTTTTCTCCATCCCCCTTCATGTCTTCAAGATATATTGGGACCGGAAGCATCTGTCACACCCTCCAACCCACCTCTTGAACGTGACGTCCCCAGTTTGTGTGTAGCCACACATATATATCTGACGTCATCAGTGTCTGTGGGCAACGAAGGTCGTCGCGTGACACTGGTGTATATACAGTCGTTCTACTCCCAACAGCACAGAAACACGAAGATCCGGCACAAATTGTCGCCATATTTCTTAATGCAAGGAGGCGCAGGGTCACGACAAGCAGACCAAAGGGTTGTCCCTGAATGTGACCAAATGCTATTTAAGGGGGTGGGTGGCACCGTGAAGGTTTCAGTGACTATAGCTGGTGGTAGGTCGGTGCTGTATAGCCGTATACAATGCGGATGGATTTGGTTGGTGGCTGCCTAGAGACCGGGACATTTCCTTCCTCCAGGGTCACATGCACCTCCACCTCATAGGGTGTCTCTTCTACTCCAGTGCGTGGCAGGACCTCCAGCTGTCATCTAAGATACATTGAGGTGAATGTAAGATCCACCCCCTGCCCTCCGCCATACTCCCTTTAACCTGCTGCTGCGTCCTTACCCCACCAGATGGACACCAACAGCACATGCGTCACTTTGTCCCTGACGCGCCCCCCACCCAGGGTCAGGACGCGTCAGAGGCAAATCAAAATTGACGGCAGGGGGCGCCCTGGCTGATCATTTCCGGTGGCGCGTGCGCAGAGCCTCGTTATCCACTGTCAATTTGGATCTTTTTAACTCTTCATCTGCTGTCAACGTCAATGGTCACCACATCCTAGGGTATGGGGGTGGAGAAAGAGGCAACGGCCTAGGGTGTGGGAGTAGTAAGGAGGAGGAGAAGGTGGGGGGCTCAGCGAAGCAGAGAGAAAAGGTTTGTAGTTAATTTACCCCGTGTCTCCTCTCCTTCCGGGACCGACTTGATATGATCTATCTGGTGGCAGAGTATAAGTAAGACTGACGTCCTGAGTTGGTGCCTCACTCCTCCGTCTTTTTCATGCTCCAACTTCAGAGCACCCACCCGGCGGAAATTGCGTCAGGGATGGATGCAGTTATTAACTAGCACTGCCTCAGTGACAGCCCATCTTTATACTAGTTTGCCCACTGCAAAAAAGTTCTCACTCTTTGTGGAGTCAGCTTATCTTGGAGTCCTGTAATGTGCAGCATAATGCCCTAATACCATCTGTACTAAGCCAAAATGCCCTTGGGTAGAGTTAAGAGGGTGGATAATAACGTTGAAGTCTACATATTAATACTTAAGGTGGCCGATCGGAAGTGGATCTTGCCGAGGGAAAGGGGACATATAGTTCTTTGCGCTCCAAGTCAGCCCAATTAAGCCCCTGTTTTTTTCATTAAGGGTGGTTCAGCCATCCCCCTAGGCAGCCTTCACAATCAGAGGTAGCTAGGTTGATATGGACGTCAAAGTCTAGATGAAGATGTGATGTATTTTTAGCCATTGACTGACTAGTTACCTAATGGCACTGTCATTCCCAAGTCTAGCTTCCTTTCAAAATGAGCTTTCTCAGAATCAGCATCAAAATGTGTAGCAAGAAATCCCTACCTCCATTGCTGTCTGAAATAAGCTCATTTTGAGGTATCTAGTTGGAGGTGGTGACTGTTCTCAGCTGCCTAGAGGTGGGTTGAGTAGGGAGGGGTGGGGCATAGCGTGAGAGCGTCTAGGTAGCGGTGTATGCCCACCTGACCCCCCTGTCGTGTCCCACCAATGTGCTGCCTACAGATAGTAACATTGTCCACAAGGGGTAGAAAGGAGGCTGGGGTGTTACACTAGAGGAGCTGGCAGGGAGAAGACACACTCTTGACGTCTGTATCAGTGCTTTAGCCTTAGAGCAAAGCAGACTCCCCCCCTGGGGTTAGATAGGGGAGTGCCTCAGTCTTGGCTTTGGCACCTGAGCAGCTCCCTTTAGTGGCAGAAAGGCCAACTTCCCTCTGACACCTGAGCAACACCCCCACTGCTTTCACTCCCAACTCTTTTAACACGCCACCCCTAACCGTCCCCTTCTATCAAGGGCCGCCACCTATTTCAGTAACGTCAATACTAAAAGGTGCCCCTGAGCGGTTACGGACAGGAAACTCCCAGTCTCCAACACTCTCACAGCCTCCCTTTAGTCAGCATGAGTTGCTCACTTGCTCACCTCCAAGCAGATTCCGAGTTATTGTCCAGTCGTCGCATGAGTCAAAAGACAATATTTGCCCGGCCGGGTACCCTCAGCAGTCTATGGCCGGCTGTCTCCTAATGGACCCCGGCCGCACTAGCTACGTTTACTCTGTCATTAGTCTCGCTAGATTAGCGTGGCGGAAGTGGTGGCCGGCGGCGATGGCGGTGTCCACTGACCACCAATCACCCACCCACTTACAGCTACAGGTTGACCACCGGCCTGTCCATAAATAAAGCCCCAGTATTTGCAGCAGCCTCCAAATCTAAGCCTCTGCTTGCCGAGGTGTGACAGGGCCGTCATCATCTAGAGATCGACCTCTTTCCCTCTCGCGCCTGTCCCCTTAAGCAATGCCCCCACCCTTTTCCTCCTGCCCACTAACAAAAGCCTCAGCACCTTTAGGCATAGATTAAGACGTGGCATTGGGTTTCTGGTGGACAGGAGGATGACCCTGAGGGTGGGGAGGGTAAGGGTGGGGGTCGGCTGTAGGCTGATGGTGTGGCCTGTTTGAGAGAGAAGGATGCGGAGGAAGGCTTGGGGTCATGGTGGTAGGGGGAGGGGGTCAGCAGGAGGGTGGCCGTCACTGACGTCGGGTTATCAGGGATGTCAGTCCATCCCCGTCACCTCCCGCCCACCCCCTTAACCCCTCTGGGGCCCATGCCCGACAGTAATCAGATGTTGGTTGCCACGCGCGCCGTCCGGGGGCATGATATATCCGGTCCGCTATCAGCCCAAGCCCACCACCAGGGGGACCCTGATGGAGCCTTGCGCATGCGCAGATAGGCGCTGCGCCAGTAGTTAATCGACAGGGCCGAGCGTCCCTTTTTAGTGCCCAAATGACCGGTGGGGCTGTCCAACGAACTCCCTGCCCCCTCTGCCACCCCTGGTGGCGCCGTCCGGAATTAGAGCAGCTCTCCGGGCTAGAACGAGGCAGTATATGCAAATTACCCCACCCCGGAAAGAGTCGATCATGTGCACGCGCTGCCTGGGCAATATGGCGGCTTCGCGGAAGCGATGTTTAGTTTACATTCATGTGGGTGGTCACCTCTCTTCCACCACCTGTTGTGCAGTGTTTAGCTGGTGAGCAGCTTGACAGGGACCTGCTCACTCTAAACCAGCCACCCAGAAATAGGTCGTGAGCAGCTCAGGCCTGGGCTCTGGGAGCACAAAGGTGATTGAATAAACCTCTCACAGTCCCATTGTGGTGGTGGGAAAACCACCGCCAGACAGAAGAGACACTTTATCTGTTTATAGCGGGTATGAAGTCTTGCCAGGAATTGCGTTGCCCGAGCAATGGCTATCAAACTTTATATCCCCTTATGGCTCAGATATAGCCGCCGAATCCTATGAAGTCACCACCAATACCACAAAGGAGAGGGCATCCTTAAAGCTCTGCAGCATCTTCAATAATGCCATCCTATGGACTAACCCCACCCCCCACCCCCCGACTCAACCTCCACCACCTTCCTGCACCACCCCCACCACCAATAAGCACCACCCCGTGCCTCCCACCACCACCTCTTCCGGCCGGGTGGTGAGAAAATACGACGGGCCGGCGTCGGTGGCCGTTTGTGAATGGCAAGGCAAACAGGGACCTTTTACTGATATCGACAAGTGCCGTCTCCGCCCGCCTGCCTGCCCCGGCCTGCTGCCTCCTGCCCACCCCGGCCTCCTGCCTCCCTGCCCCGGCCACTCCCTCCTCCACCCCTTAACTCCCATAACGGCCGCCCTAGTATAGAGTCAGCCTCCACAGCTGTCATGGTGACTAAATATTTCGGATATTAAACGGCGGAATAGCCGCTCCCCTCTCTTTATTGACACCCGGCGGCACTACTAAAACGCTTCATTGACCCCCCAGAAGTGTTGTTTTATGGGGATTTTTATTTCCATTCATGAGCTTTTTGCACAGGGTGTTTTATATTTGAAGTAGTAAGCATTGTTTGGTGGGATGGTGGGGAGGGATTGAAAAAGGTGGCATGTGGATTTGTCTGTCGTGTACTATTTGACCTGCGCTGCCATACGATCCCCACACTTAGCGTGCGGGGTGCCGGACAGCAGCCATTGTTCGCCTGTTGGTCCTGTTGGCTCTGGAGCCGCTCGGAGATCGATAGAGCAGCTCTTTCTGTGTGTTTGTGAGGCGGAGAGGGACTAACATTACAAACAAGGCGGGCGGGTAGACAAGCTGTCTGCTCTCTAATACCCCAATACTGCCGCCATGTCAAGTCACACTCTCCCCACACAATCACACGCCCGTCACTCACTCTCCTAACACAGGCTTGTTAATGGAGTGGGGTTAGCTCTAAGGTCGGGAGGAGCCTGTTTTAATGTGCCCTAGCAGGAGATATGAAAGGGATGCAGTTTTAGACCCTGGTTGTAACCTCCCTACCCCCCTCTACCCCATCCATCCAGGTCCACTCACAACCCCCTTATAAGGACAATGGGAGTTGACTCGGAGATGCTTGCTCTTTGATGGTACGAGCAGCTCGTGATTGCTTTGAGCTGGTCGAGTATCGGCTCACTGGGCAGGAGTGTGGGAGTGACTGGGGCTTTCTGTCCAATATCCCCCACGATTCTACTACAAGCCCTTCGCTGCCAAGCTCAAGGAATGGGCCACGAAAGAGGTAGGGGGGGCTTCAAAGGCAACCCCCCTTCAAAGCGGTTAAAGAAGGAGGGGTGGGGGAAGGAGCAGTTGATAGCGCTTTACCAGCGGCACACCCTACCAGCCCCTGGTGTGCAGCTCGTAATGTAATCAACGCCCGAGTTGCTCGTCTAGAATAGGCGCAGCTTGCACTAATTGCTTCAGTCGTGCGGTGCTTAATAGTTCTAATGGGAGGTGTCAGAGTGAGGATTTGATCTCATACCCACGACTTAACACAGTGGGCGGGAGGGTAATGGGCAGTGGCAGGCATCTCTGCCGGCTGGGGACAACCATGGCGAGTGGGTTGTGAGCTATTGCAAGGAGCTGAACAGCCAACTGCTCAACACACCCAACTCCCCATACATAAATCTACATATTCCTATTGGTTCTGCGAAAGAAGAAAAGAGCCGTGGGTGGCTGCTCCAACGGTGAATGTGTCACTCGAGAGACAGTGGCCTAGTTTTGATGGTGGTAATGGCTGTGGGGATACAACAAGGACAGGGTGCATGTAGAACACTATCATTACTGCCTGCTACAAAGTGCCTTTTTCTAAGTAGTAGTATTGGTAGTACTATAAGGAGTGGGAGTCAGTAGTAGTATGGAGTAGGCCTGGGCTGACCGCCTTTCCTCCTATACTACTGCCGCTCCTCCAGTGTGTGCCCTATGATGTATACCACGCCTGGAGGGGCTGATAACACCCGCAGACAATACGACAGCTCGATAATGCCTAATCCTATCAAGCATCCCGCCACCAACCCGCTTTGGATCAATTTGTTTTATGGGTGTTGGCCACCATCGTTTACAATGTACACCCCTCTCCCAATCGTGTTTCCGCTGCACGTAACTACATTAAAGTTGGGTTATCACGATTCTTCTCTCTGATCTTACTTAAAGGTTGTGGTAGGAGGAGGCTCCAGCATATCCAGGCACTACCGAGCGAGCGAGCCGCCCGCCGGTCGCTAATGAGCTCTAGGGTCAGAAGTACTGAGTAGCTCGCCATGCTCATTGGTCGGCTCCTGATTAAAACCCAACCGCCAGCCAGTCACCCCCTCCCCCACACCAAACGCCCACCTCAAAAAAGAGAAGAAAAGAAAAAATTCTCACCAACATGATTTCCCAAGTGTGCCCTCCAGTGCCATATGAGGGGTTCTTTTGGACCATGCCCTGCCCACCCCACCCGCCATCATTGTGAAAAAGGACCCCGTATCCCCTAACAGCATTATTGCATAAGGGGTGGGTGGGAGGGTTGTAGCGGAGCAAGCGCTGCAAGCTGAGGACCCTCAGGGGTGTTTTCCTCCAAACCATTTGCTCCATGGTCTGAGAATATGGTGGCTAATACGGCAGTCAATTAGGCGCCCGGAGGGGTGTGAGTGTGCTATTAGCTGAAGATGATTAGTGGTCGATGGTGGCGGCTGTGGGAGGGGGTGGTGAGGTGGTGGTGATCACCACTACAGTACATTGCCTCCAGCCTTTGTTTCACTATCGACACACGCTCTATTTGATATTTGCTGTGCATAAGCTCAGGACTCCATATTGCAGCTATCAATGGGCAACTTTCCAGCTCAGCCAAAGCAGCTCATAAAATGCAATGCCCAGAACTACAGGTGCACAGGGGAGTTTTATGTGATCTTTACCGGATAGCTGCCTCGGTCGGAAATGTGCTAAGAGCGCTAACCATAGGGCACTAAGGCACTATTATGTGAAGGCTTAGCATTACCGCCAATCATCAGGTGTTAATGTCAGAGTGGGGCGGGTGAGCAACTCATACAATGATGAGCAGCTCACTATGGGAGAACGGAAACACCACAAGCTGCAACAGGACGAGCTCGGTGGAGGACAAAACCAACCCACACCGAGACTGAGACACTAAGAGATGAGGTGCTCAATACTGATAAAGGACTGTGGCCTGGAGGGAGGACACCCCAACCATCATCATGTCCACCTTTGTTTAGGTACACAGTGGCTGCTGCTGTCCAGAGGATAAAGGTCCTCTGGGGACAAGGGAGGCTAACCAGCAGAGCAAATGTGTGAGGGAGTTGAACTGACAGGTGTGACGACCGGAGGTGAGGCTGGCGGAATGGCTGATGGGCGAGGGCAGTCAGTGCCTGAGCCCGGGCCCCAACTCACCTGGGTAGTGTATGTGTTTGTGTCGGGCATTTCCTCCAGTGCATTATGCAGGAGGCTGTAGGGGATGGAGGAGGCGGGCGGGGGACCATGGATGGGGGCGGCTGGGGCATAATGCATGTGGACAGAGATGGAAACGCGCCGCTCTGCTACAAATGACCAGTGCACTATACTACAGCACCCACCCACACTCACACCCACACCCACACCCACACACCCACCAGAGGCGCCTGGAGCATGGCCTCACGGGAGCACCACCCCCATGCTCCTCCATTCCCTCTGGCGTTATCGCCGGCAGCAATTACAGGTCACATCTGTCCTGATTGGAGTGTCGGACAGCACCATTGTGTACCGGTTATCTGCCCCCATCCAGCGCCGCCCATGTCCGGTCGTCTCCCGGCTCTAGTCCCGGCAGGCAATGTCCAATGTACCCCCTCAATACCCCACTACCCCCACCCCCACCCCTATACACCATGTCCAGTGCTGGGGAGGGGGTGGGTGCCTGGATCTAACTACCCTAAGTACCTAACATCAGGGGGTAAGGCCGCTGGTATAAGGGGGAGGGTATGACGGGGAGCAAAAAAATCCTTTGTCTGCAGCACAATAGTGGCTTATAGCCACAAGGGGTAATGAGTATTTCATAAATGAAGGTAATATCAAAGGCACGGAAGGATGGATGATGGCAGTGCTGGACTTGAATGGAGGAAGATGGAGGAAAAACACGCCAGCTTTTGTAGTCGCCAAGAGGAGAGGGCGAAGGAATAAAAGAAAAGGGGTAAGATGAAAGGTGAGGGGAGTGAGGGTGCATCAAAGGGGAGGCGCTGTGAGTTGTTCTGTGTGTATATATACACAGTGGCTGGAGCTAGGTAAGCCCCTCAGCCTGAGCTGCTCCTCCACTCACAGACTGAGCAGGTCGTGAGGTGAGAGCTGCTCACCGGGCGGTAGGCAGGTGGGTGGTGTATATGGGAGTTTTAGCGGTGGTGCTTGGTGGTGCTGGATGGTGCTGGGTGGTGCCTTTGTGAGCAGGACGTGAGTTACTGCCCCTGTCTGTGAGTAGCTCACGGTTCTTCACGGCCGCCAGGGGTCCTGCCTGCTCCCTGCGCGAGCTGCTCGTGTTCATCCATTATCGCCCACCCAGGGGTCCCGCTGGGAGCCGGCGTGTGGGCTGACGTACGGGTCCGATTAGCGCTGGTTGCCGGCCTGACTTACACCCGCCAAGGTCTCCCTCCACCAACACTCCCCGCAGGAAGCAGCCAGAGTCACCGCCTTAAAAGAAACACGTCTTTAAAACATAACCTTCCCTCCACTGCCATTTATATCCACACAGAGACTCAATCCTGTAATTTCCCCCTTTTTCGCTCTCCTATCCCTCATGGATTATTTTCTTATTTTTAGGATGTGTTGGAAAGGTTCCAGGGCTTAGTGCAACTGTGGACAAATTGGTAACTTTCAAACAAATCCTCCTGGTGAGAAATTAGAGGAGCAGCAAATGAAGGGAGTGATGTTTAGAGGTCAAACACCAAGTGCACCCAGGCTGGAAATCCTTATTTACAACCATAGGAAGCCCCCATAAAAATAGAAAGCATACTCCTTCCAACACTAGCCCCACCGCGCCCCTCCCCCCGAACACACACACCCTACCCTGGAGAGTTGTAGTTCCGTTCAGAGCCAACCAACCCCATACTTTACCATGTCCCTTTTTTTGAGCTGGTTTAGGTTGAAACCACTCATTTCAACCAAGCCGCTTCTGAAGTACATTTTATTCCACTTCAGCCTTTTAATGTGAATACATGTGTCATTCCATCATGAAGGTAGAAGGAGAGAACATCAGTAATAACATGAACGATAATAAGGTTAACCCAGATAATTGGTCTGTCTGTCGGCGAGGTAATGATAGTAATGCGTTCTTATAGTTCTACTTTTTAATAGCAGAAAACCTCCACTGCCACTTCCCTCCAGATAAGATAATTACAGAGTTTCCTCTTACACTTAGCTGCTCTAATGTATCGTGTATATTGATTGTGACAAGGCACAACACTGCTTTTAATTACTTTGCAACACGGGCCAGCAACATAATCAGGCGTGCTGAAAATTCTATTTCCATTTACTTCGCCTGTAGCCTCAAGCAGGACCCACAATTGCATTAGTGCACGTAATATTTCGGCCAGAGTCAGAGCCACTGTCTCCTCTTCTCCTCTCAGAGATTGACAAATGGAAAAGTCCGCTAATGTGCTTAATCCTGGGCAGTGTGGCATGGGCGGCGGGGTATTTAAAGAGCGGGAATGCAGAATAATGCATAGATTTCACGCCAGAATATGTGCATTTTAATGACGTTACCACTAGGAGGGCTGTCCCCTCTGACAAGCAGTGGTCTCCATGCGATATGGCAGGATGCGTCATATATTTCCCCGGTGGTGCTGGGATTTCTAACATTTACTCACCGAGAGGAAGTGCTATAGTCATTATTACACAACCTTGCAAATCACCTACAGAGCGTGGTTGTACATCGTCGCGACAGGTGGTGAATAATGGAGGCATGAATTAAAGAGTGATATATAATAAGATGATGTCACACATCATAAAGCCTGATCACAACATGTGCAGAGGAAGATAGCAGTGAGTGGAGGGTTTTTACTATTCTTGCCTCTTCCAGTGTCTCTTATCTACCGGCCTCTTAAGTCCTTATCAAAGGACGTTAGTGGTGGCTGTTGTTACTATTCGGAATAGATTATTTTCTTTAAACAAGAGGCCCACTTATTGCTGCAGCTTGGCTAAATAAGGATTAAAAACCGCATCTCAGTGCTGTCATTTAATCCTCCCTCCCAACGTCTCTCTAAGAAGGCGGTGGGTGATTTTCCTTCCCTCCATTGTTTTTTCTTCTGCGTTTTTCTCTAGGATCTTACCTTTCACACTTTCCATCGAGTCCCTAGTTAAATACCTTCCCCGCCGCTACTGCCTGTGTAAAAGGAGACTCTCGGGGTGGGGTTGAGGCAAAATGAAGGTGGCGGCGCTTGTGACGTCATCATATCGCAGATTCTTGGGATAATTGCTGGCGTCACTTGGCGTTCCCGTTTGTAACGGGTTGGACTGCAGACACTTCCGGTAATCAGCGGAAGTACATCACCCACACAGGAACCATGTGATGGCAGAATGTAATAATGGCCACACTAATGGCGTGTTTTGTAATTGTCGCCCACTGAGCAAAAATCTTCAAGAAATGCTTGCAAATCTCAAGAGACAGGCAGAGAGAAAGAGGAAGGGGAAGAAGGCGTTTTGAAACAGAGCACTAAGATTTTAAACATCAGTCGAGCCTCTCCACTCCTGTAGTATTACAGGGAGATATTAAAGACTAGATACAGTACACTTCCACTGGAAGCTACTCTCAGTTACCAACATCCTGGGTTGTCTAGCCGGGCAGTCCACGCCTTTTCTGGACACGGCAATAAGGAACTCTTGGCACACGGCACTTTTCGGCGCCAACCTGTCTGAGAATTGGCGAAATCTCGTCTGCTCCGTGGCTCGGCAATGAAAACAATAAGCTTCTGCCATCGACCGCCAGGGGGCAGCTCGGGGGCAACAAAAACAGCCCCCAAGGGACAGCAGCCTCTGCCGAGAGCGCCACCTACAGTTCCACTTCCTGTCGCCTGTGGCGCCACTGCCGGGGGGATGGGAGACTCACGCTGGTTGTAGAGGGCAGTGGTAGGGTGGAGTAGAGATTGGCTGTGTGTGCTCGGTGTAGTTGTAGGGGGTAAGGGGTTGGGCAGAGGAGGGGAGCTGGTGGCAATGCTTCTGTGCGTTGACACAGCTTGGGGCAGTTCTTTTGCCTAGATAAACATCAGAAGACTCCCGTCTCAGTGTGTGTATCGATCACATCTCTCCACCCCAGCAACAACCACTGCTTCTGATACATAAAAAAGGACAAGAAAGAACTGCTTAGGGAGTGTCAGAGAGAGTCCCACCAAAAATATTACCTCTACAGACAAATGCTCAGACATGCTTCTCAACACATCCATCAAACTATGACAGACCACAAATTATGAATATTCCGAATGGAAAAGAGATTTTCATGAGGAATGTGCTGTATTTATTCATGAGATCAGTGCTAATGATGTTTGTATTGGAGTCATGTTTTTGGTGGTTGGCCATGAAGTAGCCAACACCAATGTTAATGGAGGTCACAGCTCGGTACAGCCCTGCCCCCGGTAGACCCCACCGCCAGCACTATTACTATTAGTCTATAATTGCTATCTGATATTGCTGCTGATAAGAGCAGCTCGGAGTTCTTATATCCAACATCGCACGAACTGCTCGCCAACTAAATGCTTTATGTGTCCAATCAGCGCATGCGCAAGGCAACAGGACACCTTAATATTTGTGATGTTGGTGTAATGTATCATAGGGATGCACAACCCTATGCAGCTAGCTACAGTGAGGTGGGTGAGCAATAAGGATAGTTATGTGAGCTGCTCAGTGGTCTTTTACTGAACTGCTCCTCCCACTGCTGCCATATATAGGCGAGAGTATTTTTCCCAGAAGAGATCTGAAATTTCTCAGACACTTCTTTAATTATATACGAGAGATGAGCGGGCTTCTCTAATGCCCGCTTATCCGTCACTCATGCCAAGCCGTCTGTCAGCTTATGGAATGTCATCCATTCAACCTCCACAGGCTAAAGACATCAGCCGTCCAGACTCTGCAGGAATAAATCAGCATTATGTAAAGGCTAATACAAGGCCCCTGCCCGGGGGGAGGGCCAGCAGCTTGGGCTGATCTCCTTTGAGCAAATGGAGGGTTGGGCGCACTGATCTTGTCCATTCCAGCATTTAACCTTGCTTGGCCACTGCTAAGCTTTGGAGGAGTGCAGCAGGGGCCTTGTCGGCCTCCAGGGTGCTCGGTGGGTCTGTGGGTAGGCCTGATAGCAGGGTAGACAGATAGAGGCATCTATGAACAGATCGCAGTTGCTCCCGTCAGCCTGTCAATGGCCGACGTCACCAGGGGCGCAAGAGTCACTCAGCCTGCGGTGTCACCCGTCATGACGTCACTTCTGTGCTGACGTCGCCAGACCCATAGAAGACGACGCAGCGGTGCTATCAGGTACTATCAGGACAGCTATCTGATAGCAGATAGCTGCGGCAGAGTCGATAAGAGAGAAGGCGAGAGGGGGTTGGTGCACATGTCTGTAGTTAGGATGCAGGGGGAAAGGGATGCCGGTTTTCTTATAGAGATATGCAAGTAGGGAGATTGGCATAAATTCTATGTTCTTTATCTGAACGGATGGAAAATAACCTAGGACTATATCAAGGATATAGGTGCAAGAGGGAACTATAGAAGAAGCTACCCTGCCCTATATGCTGTACACCTGTCCATTGAGATATCAATAGTGTGGCAGCTTACACACTGGTGTGTGAGAAAAAAGTAAATAGGTGTGTATAGGAAGCGGATGGCGGCGAGGGTGCGGGGCCTGTGTGCGGGTACCCAGGCAAAGTGGTAGCACAGCCAGCAAATTGAATTTCCCCAAGCGCTCTCTGTGACTCGTTCAATCCAGCGAGCATTTCATTTTGCTCCAAACAGCCCCCTTCCTCTCCCATCCCCACTCCTGTGGAGACACCTGGTGAAATTCACACGTCTCAACCATCAGGTTTAGGCTATTTAAAAAGGACGCTGCACTCTGTTGCCTCACCAGTCATTGTTCTGGATGAACAATGGCGGCGTCCTCCGTAACCGGAACTCAAGCTACAGCAGCGGTCAGCGCCAGGTGTGTGGCATCGATCCCAGAATCCAAAGTTTCCACTTCCGGCGGGCTAAAGCCTTTGTAGTGCAGGTATGGCATTACAAAGTCCGTGGTAACAAAAACCGGAAAAGTTGGAAGGGAGCGGGGAGATACTGGACACCCTGAGGGAAGTTGTGAAAGTTTTCCATTCGGTGATCGAGGGATGACGAGGTGTAAAAAGAGGCTCCTTTTTGTGCCCTAAGGGTGCAGCCACCGTAACAACCTGTGGTGGAGAAAGAGCGGCCTCTGACCTCCAGCTGCTTTTGTTCTCCAACAGAAGCCACCCTTTGAGGGTTCTTACCTGTGATCGTGAAGGACCCCCTTCTCCCCTTCCCCCCCTTCTGCTTGCCCCTAACTATTTAGTAAGGGATCTGGTTTCAAAGGCTGGCCTAATGTGTGACCGCGGGAGGTCGTAGTCACTGAGGGTGATTATAACCGTAAATAATAATCCAGGGGAAAATTCATGAAGGGAGCCAAAAGAAAAACACACTGGCTTTACAAGGCAGGCATCTGAAGGGGAGGCCTCCATGGAGAGACACAAAGTGAGTCGCAAGAACGCTTAATGAAACCCGTTGTTGGCTTCTGGCGAGTTGGAGTGGATTTGGGGAGTGCGGGGTTCTGGGGAGGTCGCCTTGGGGGCTTGGGACCCGGGCGGCGCGACACGGCACGCCACAGCACGGCGCGCTGAACAACTCTGAATGAAATTGATTAAAGCAGCTTTTGTGGCATTGGCCGCTTTTTTCACAGAGGACACACACACACCGAGGGTGGCGAGATGGGAGATGACAGGTCCATTTTTGTGTCAGCCAACGCGCGCCGATGTGGTGCGACTAGCGCATTCCTAGATGATAATAACTAACCCACCCATCCCGCCTCTCTCGCACTCAGCACATCTCATCTCATTGCTGCATCTTTCTTCTTGTGACTAAACCTGATTATACACGGCTCACCCCTCTCTACCCCTCACAGGAGGCCTCAGTTCCTCCAGGGTGTCCCAAGCAGTGTCTACAGCGGCAATCATGTCGGCACTGCCCCTCTTGTCACATCCCTCTTCACAGAGCCACCTCGCATTGGTCCTACCCAACATTCCGACGCCTGGCGGTGGCAATAAACACCAACCGGCGGCGCCTGTCGGGACAAATGTCGGCGCGTCTCCATGATTACCTATAACCACGAGCTGCTCCTGGCTCCCCTGAGCTGCTCACATTCCCCACCCAGAGGTACCAGCTTCATTTGTTCCCATACATGTAGTGCTACAATGAGCAGCTCACCCTACAGCTCAGACAGCTGTCAAATCCGCTGTCAACACTTGACAGCACATCCATATCATAGCCTGAGCAGTTCAGGTTTTAAGACGCAGAGAAGGACATTGAGGTAATGAGTGAGTGGGTATAGCGTAAAAGCTGCTGAGGTTGTGGTTTTCTCTGTGGTTTTGCTCGTTGAGCGCAGTGAGTGGCAAGCAGGTGGGGCGGTGTATGTATCGCACGTCTGGTCTCTGACAGTTCTCATTACTGAGCAACTCGCCTTCTCCTCATTAACTCACACCAGCTCAGCAGCAGCAACAACGCTATACACAGCAGCTCCTTAATTCACCCACCCCCACCCACTCACCCATACCTCATGGGGCCTCTTCTTTTGTCTCCATCTTTTTTATTTCAATTAAGTCCCAGTCTATTGGAAGGATACCACGGAAAAACGATTACCAACCATGCGGCATAGTTCAGAAGTAAAGTTCACGGCTCGACCGCTGGTGAGCAGAACGTGAGCAGAATCGCTGATCAGGAGCTGGACGATGGTTGAAAATAAAGAGAAAACCGGTTGTAAGACACGTACATCCGACAGGAAACTTTATAACGAGGGGCAGGGTGGTGAAGCTTAGGTTGGCAGGGAGGCAAGATAATGAGCCATTAGGAGATGCACCTCCTTTTATGTCCAAGAGTCTGTAGCGAGTAGCTCATACATGAGACGCTCTGAACTGCTCCTTTTTAAACTGCTCACACCAGTTGGACCGAGGTGCCGCCGAGCATAGGGCTGTGTAGCCCTGCTTTACATGTATTTGGCATCATGATGCAGGAATGCAGCCCCGGTGAATAACTCGCCAGTGCTGCATTCAAGCTTCAAGCTGAACCTACAGGCTTGATGCACTCCCAACGAGTCAGTATCAATGCCGTGCTGGCGAGTAACTCACCATATAGCTGCAGTCATGCAGCATGATGACCATGGCACATTAAGCACTATGCGGCCCTTAAAGGGTTAATCTCGGCAGGCCCAGAAGGAGGAGGAGGAGGGCGGGGCAGGTCGTGTCAGTCATGGTGGAGGGGCTGCTGGGTGTTGGTGTCCCGTGGGACCTCTGGGGTGCGGCCTGAGTAGATGAGGACATATGAGCTAGTTGTCTGGCTGGCCGCCACCGGCGCTTGTCATTGTGAGCAGATCAATACAAACCTGATGATCGAGCCTTGGCATCTTCTAACCCCCACCCACCCACCCACCCAACCTTAGCCAGCACAATGCCACTGACCGTCTCCTGCTGCCCCTTACACCTTGTATACTACTGCCCCTCCAATCCACACCCACCTCCATGTATTCCCACCCTGCGTGTAAAGCAGTACAACACAGCAGGCCAAACATGCACTGACACCGTTAACCTCCCCTCCCTTCCCAACCCACACCTCCCTTCTCCAGGCCCCCAAGAGAGAAAGAAGCCCTCCTGAAATAAACAAACTCAGGGAATAGGTAATAACGGTCTGGCGCAGGGAGCAGTGGGGAGCTGTGGTGTGGTGTGATGCGTAATTAGTGCGAGGGGAAAGCTGCCGAGCCGGGGTCCCCCCTGTGTTACAAGAATCAATTAGCATGGGTACAATCAGTCGCCCTGCGCAATTTTCCTCCGCCAGCAGAGCCGAAGAGAGGATAGTCCCTGATGACGGGAGCTTTTAGAATGGTGAGGGCGGTGGGGCGGGCAAACGCGGGAGGGAGGGGATTTTCTTTCTAAAAGAAGACTCCCTTGACGTCACCAATGGCGCAGGTACTCATAGAGATTATACATATCTCATCTGATACAGGCTATTGGGAGTATATATGTATATATCACACTACACCTTTCCCCTGCTATCATGTGACACAGAAACCCGCCCCCATGATTGGCCCATAGGGGGATGAGAAGGTGAGGTGGGGAGGGGGTGGGTGTTATTTGCAGAGGTGAAGGATTGGGTATTGTCTGTGGGGACATGGTGAGATGGTATCAGGAGCTTGTGACGTTCTCTGCTGTCTCTGAGCCCGTCTGGGAGTGGCAATAGACGTGATAGCTGTCCCACCGATGCTGATGTGATGGTATCCAGAACAGGCCTAGCTGCTCAGAGCTGCTCACAACACTGTAAACGTCCCCCTAGAGGAGCAACTCACTACATGGAGAAATCCCTACGAGCCACTCCCCTGCCTCCGGAACCACTGCTACAACAACATAATAGAATTCAAGTCAAATAACCTCTTTGGAGATGCTTCTTTAGAAGTGGAAGGGGTGTGCGAGGAGGGGATATGAGTATGGCTTGGATGGGGGGAAATTATAAGGTTCTTAAAGCGTTTATAGCATTGTTGTGTCATTTTTAATAGTCGATAATGTGAGCGTTAGTGATGACATAGCCGGCGGAAATTGCGTTCTCACACAATGGAAGGCGGGTAGATTGTAGATCTTCAAATGGCTACTTGCTCAGAAAGGCACACACTCCACTGACGACAAATTAAGTTCCCCAACAATGGGGCCTGTCTATGGATGTGAGTACCAAGAGCCAGGGCGGCGCTTTCAACATGATGAATAATTCTAGAGAATTTTTGTGCGTATGGGTGCATGGCGGCTGGTGGGGGGCGGGTTGTGGGGAGGAGAGGTGGGGAGTTTCCCTATGGGGGAGGGTGTATCCCACAGAGGACAAAGGCTCAGGTGGCTGGTACTATGGCAGAATTAGTACTTACTAATGAACTGCTCCCCTCCCCCCTCCCACCCCGACAAACTCACGTTAGGCGAGCTGCTCACTCACCAACGCAGTATGCCACGATTAATTAGTAAAAGCAGAATATTCATATGAGCTGCTCTGTGTGTCTACTCTGCACGCAAACCTCTCATAGTATACTAGTATTCTACCTAAACTTCTTATCTGTATGTCCTCCAGTGGGGACATGGAGAAATGGTATCCATGCCAGCAGGACAAATAGACGCCTAGACGTCTACGGGTTGTGAAAAATTGGTTTCATTAATAAATGGAGCAACTCATAACCAAGGCAGTGTATTGGGCCTGGTGCACCTGTTCTATCTTATAGTCCCACATTTTCCTCACATTCCCATATTACGGTTCCACCACAGAAAATGTTTTGAGTATCGACATTCATACTCGGTATCTAGCTATTCAATAACTGGGACCCATTAGTTAGTCTCTCAAAGCCTGCCCTCCTTTTGTTAATTATCAATAATCCATACACCTTACCACACGTAGCAGTGGGGTGCCACTGGCAGGGTGTAAGGGATCTTCTTATACTTACCATCTGCAGAGCATAATATCCATGTTTTGTTCAACAGGTATGGGCACCAAGCACAGATATGGGGATTAACATAGATCGATACATCCTTATCTAATACTGGGAGACAACGGGGCGAATTAACACAAGCCGTCTCCGGCTCCGGCACTTTTCCTTCCTCCTTACGCTCTCTATTAAATGCCAGGCAGTTTTGAATAATTAATTGCCAAGGGAGAGTGTGTGTGTGAAGGGGGAGGGGTGGAAAATGCTGGGGGACTAGATTTCCTTAAGCCTCAAACACAGTTCTTCCAGTGTTATCGCCCATTCCTCTAGAGGCTTATACCCTCTGGAGGGATAGGGAGGACCCTGTGAAGGATGGATGGGCAGATCGCAATTTCCCTTGCCCATAAAAGAATATTTCTCAAAAAGAGCACAAGCAGAGCCAACTAACACAAATGTAGCCATTTCCTTCGCTCGAATTATTACCGCCGATTCCGCAACACCCCTCATTCTCCCCTCACCCCCCGCAGGGTATTTTTAACCACCAGATTCTCAAATTAATTTTATTTATCTATTCCACGGCCCCTGCAGAGAGAGAGAGGCAGTAGTGCTGGCAGATTCATAATAATCACCATGATCACCCCCCCCCCTTCTCCTACCCCCGTATCCTCCATCCCTGATGGCCCCTGAGGTTGAGCATTTGTGCGTCCATTGGAGCGGACGGTAGAGCAGCTCAATGTGGACGTGTTTAATGACACAGACTCTCCGCCCGAGCTACTCGTTGGCCTGATTGCCAGTAGCGAGCTACTCAACACATTGCCGATGAAGCCTTGTGCTTCTCTTTTTCCCTCTCGGGTTTTTATTGGTCCTCTTTTTGAGTGTGTCTCGTCACTTTTGCCTCGTCATTGTTGTCGTCATTGTTGTTTGGGGGAGGCTTCTTTAGATGGCTTGTCCTCATTGTCGGCAGGGGCCCCGGGTGTGAATACATACAAAAAGAGGCTGCCGTTCACGCTCTGACACCCCTCAACGCAGAGCTTCCACTGCACATGCGCCGGCCACAGTGCCACCCAGTGGCGGGCATCAGAGTTATTAAACCAAAATGAGTTGCTCAATGGCTGTTCAGGCGCTCGTATCTGCTCACCCTGCCTCTTCAACCCCACCCCAGTCTGTCTCTGCAACAAAGATGGGAACTGTCTTACAGGGCAGGCTCAGAGGAAGGGGTGAAGGTGTTTGGGCATCAGGAGA
Source organism: Harmothoe impar (assembly GCA_947462335.1). Lineage (NCBI taxonomy): Eukaryota > Metazoa > Annelida > Polychaeta > Phyllodocida > Polynoidae > Harmothoe > Harmothoe impar. The sequence continues at coordinate 29,585,627 of OX381716.1, read as the reverse complement.
CACACAGAATGAAGGCACGTAGCGCACCGCAGTGAGAGTGGGGGCTTGGAGCGGAGGAGGAGGAGGTAAAAACTCTTGGGTGTGAAGAATGGTTTATTGTGGCTGCCTCTATCGGTGAGCCGACTGATAAGAGGAGAATAATGACTCCACACTGATAACCCCCTCCACAGCCGATAGCACCAGCCAAGTGGGTGTGTGTGGGTTGGGGAAAGGGGGGTAGGCGGGGATAGATTGATCCTCAAGCCGGGAAATTGGCAGTGGGGCAGACAACGGTGTCCTACGGACCATATCACTCTCAGCCTACACGCAGACGGAGAAGTAGGGAGTAGTGGTAGAGGAGGGGGGGGGGAGGGGGGGAGGTGGGAGGGGGCAGGGGCGTTGGAGGGTTGGATGACGATCAATGGCTACATCTAATGAGAAAGCCTCTTGGCATTTTTCGCGTTTAATTAGTTCTCCCGAGTAAAACAGGGGCTGATTGCCATCGCTTGGTCGGCTGTAGGGGCCGTGGGCGGCCGGCGGCGACAAGCGGGTATTGGGAGGGGTGCCATGGGGGGATCGGGGTAGAAGAATAGGGGGTGGTAATGGTAAGAAGGGTCATAGTCACCCTGCAGGACCCTGGGCCCACCTACTCGCTTGCTTCTTGCCGCGAGGAGCAAACATAAAAACCCCAGCCCGGAACGTGAGAATGGGGATCCGGACGGCTAGGGCTGCCAGTGCCTGTGACCCGGAACATGGATCTTACATTTAAACACTGCAGTGGATCTAGGCCACCAGGACCCACCTCCCCCTCTCCAACCTCAACCTTTCCCTGTTTTTTCCTCTTCTGACACCCCTTCCCCTTGCACAGCCTCCACTGGACACCTCTCTTTTTCTAAACCACTAGCTACCACAGTGAAGAAATGAGGTGCAGGATAAAAAGAGACAAAATGAGAAGAAAACGTTAACAGCTGCTGTGGCAAACAGATTCGTTAATTAAGCCCCTCTTTGTTTATACTTGATTACCTAAATGAGTTGGCAATTAGGCGACTACCTGTGACTCCATGCCCGGTCCAAAATGCCACTTGAAATTTGTCACCTCAATTCGCCATTATTTGGTGCCTTATTTTGAATTAATTTCGCCCTTTTTGAAGACACAATTAGACTTTTCCTTCCTCGCCTGAGTAGTCTCAGTGGCTTGGGAGTGCCTAGAAAATTGGGGCTCATTTTCACCAGCATCATTGGCCGACACTTTGCTGTTGTTACTGAAAGAGGGTTTTCCATCAAAATTCTCAGCATTGGAAGGCTAACAGTGTTGAGGCATGCCCTTAGAGTACTCACATTGGCAAACGTAAAACACTACAGGAGAAGCACAACTATCAGCCCTGACCCCGAGCTGCTCATGTGCATAGAAATGAGCAGCTCCCACTACGGCACGAGTACCTCAGTGTAGAACTGTCATACAACAGCGTGTCGAGTAACACAGCAATGGCCGCCATTTTTCTGCCTTCTAATTAAGGGGTAATTAGCGAGCACGCTGGGTGGGCAAAAAGAAAAGGACTCCGCAGGCGAGACTAATGAAAGTTCTTCTAATCAACAGACTGCAGTATACATTCAGGCTGTGTGGCAGATGAAGAATGGTGGTAAAAATACCCAGGCTTTATGACATGTCGTTGTGAATGGTGGGCGCTGGGTGGGTGCTGCTAACTACTTCAGTATGGGACTTGGAAAGGGTGGTGGGTGGTGCCAGGGGGAGGGGATGATGGAAATACTGATTAAAGGGCTGATATATGGCTAGTTGACATTTCCACTGCCAGCTTCCCTCTACCTCCACCACAGCATCACATCTATGGTGCCCTAGGGCATACCAGGCTCAGGTGGCACATGCAGAGCACCCCCTCTGCCCTCCTCACCTCACTCACCCTCCCTTACCTGAATACCTTTGTTCCTCTTCCTATACCCTAGCGGCAAGTGAGACTTCATTATAGCCCACCTTTTGGCACAAATAAAGCCCACCTGCATACCCATTGCCACTAATCTCTTGATATGCCTTTCCCAGAGTTCCCAATCCTGACCTATGCACTATCACTAACCTCCATGGAGTCGGGTCTAATCTGAGATCAAGGCCTGCTTATAAATATACCAGAGCATTGCCCACCCAGACGAGCCTCTGTGTATATATTGGCCAGTATTTGCACTACAGGCTGCCCCTATTACACTGTGCAACGACGAAAAAAAAACCGGGGGCAGACCTACCTGACTAGACTAATTTGAGGTCACTGAATCCAAAAATGATGGTAAAAAATGCCTCATAAGTCTCAGTTTCAAGATATTCCAACCATGATTATTTGTCGGTCTACTACTGAATATATGGTCCGACCAATATACAGCAGGGACAGCATTCATAAAAAATTGTCAATTTTGTTTGCCTGGCAGAGATAACATGACTCTGAAACACATTTAGTGGTAACATACCATAAAAAACAGGATTCTACACTGTTATGAAGCTAAATTAGTGATATTTTACCGATATTAATTGAAAAAATACCATAAAATATATAGATTCATCCTAAAGCGATATAACATTTTTTTAAGCTACTAAGATCAGGCTTGTGACCCGTTCTGACAAGAGGTACCTTCAGGGAAGCTATTATTACTGTTTGTAGCCCCCACCAGAGCCGGAATCCCAAAAAGAGTAATAAATAGACAGAAATTTGCTTGGATAACCCTTTATGCAGAATACAATGATAGATCATTGGTGTTACATCTTTAGGATTAAAATTCTATATCTATAATGGTTTTTATAGACAAAAAATGGTACAAAGGCCAGTTTCTGGCTACCATGGTAGCCATTGACACAGTCAAAATATTAGATATTGGCTCTAGAATATTGGAAATGTCATCAATATCGCAAACCTCAAAACAGGCCTTGCAAATTCCTTTCAGAACCAATTTTCTACTAAAAGGTATCCTTGTATGAGGATATTTGACCATCAAACCTAATTTTACATGAAACATTAGCCAGGTACATTGCTGGAATATGGTCAGAGGTGGTCCTTATGGGGAATACAATAGGAAGACAAAGCGACCTTTTTAAGCACTAGTTATATGTTTCAAAGTGTTATTTTGGACCTATTTATTCACAAAGAATATTTATTTCTATAACAGATCAGTAATATATCAATAATTTAACTAGTTAAAAATGAGTTTTACATGAAAAGAAGCATTTTCCTTCTTTTTGAACAAATAGTGTATATATAAGCTCTAACTGGGTATACAAAAAAGACCATGTGAATATCTGAAAACTGAGACTTACCACACAATTTTGAGTGCTATTTTTGAGTTCCCCAGGTCAAAATACATAAGAATAATTGAGTCTGGTCCCGGTTTTTTTCAATTTTTGAAAATTTGTTGTACAGTGTTATCAGTACCAAGGCTGGCTTTTATTACAAGCTCAGCCAATCGGTCTTTGAAGTGATATCCAAACCGGTAACTGTGTCGCATGCTTCGGCTAACACTTCTACGACTGAGTGATTACAAAGGGGTGATGTAACCATTCTAGAGTGCATACCAGCTTAATGTGCATGCCTGCCCCTGTGTGCCTCCAGCCGACACATTTCCTCTGGCAATTAGTGGCTGCACTTATTGGGGTAACAGGTGAGCAACTCAATATGCATATACCTGTACAAACAGGCTGGTGAGTAGCTCAGCCCTACAGGTAGGTGCTTGTCAGCAATGCTACTAGAGGCAAACTAAGCACTGGGGATTAGAGCTCATGACCTCTGCTGCCAACTCACCATCCAGAGTCACAGCCAGAAATCATTCCTTAATGGGAGGATCAACTAGGGTTTAGTGTTGATTAATTACTACTGGATGCACAGTCGATGACTACGGCTTACATGACTACAGCTTACATAATTGTGACACATACATATAAATGGGGAGAAGGATATTACACAAAAAAATCAAAGATATTGTGATTACTGCGGATGGGGCATTAACCTCTGGCTGCCTCAAGGCCTGATCTGGTTCGATCGGACATTATAACGAGTTTGGTTTGAAGATCAAACGCGTGGAGGATGTTAGTGGGGGAGGCGGTGGCTTGTAGGGAGATGGTCTGTGTAGACATTGATTCCCGAGTCAACCTACTGCGGACTTGGTACTTACAGTTTACACAGCACGTCAATACCTTTCTCCTCCATCGCACTCTGCATACCCAGCAATATACCTCCTAAGTCACCACACCAACTCCCTATACTTCCAATGCTGCTCCTATTTAGGGGGGAACGGGAAATGCAGTGCTTGTGCTTGGGTGGGATTGGTAATTGCAAATTTGATATTTAGGTCTTGTGAACTTTGTATTGGCAGTGCTTTGTCTAATAATCCTCCCCCCTTACTGCCTGAGTATACAAATACTACCCTATGCCTGAGGGTAAGGCGTTTGGAAGGTCTGTAGGGGGAAGGAAGCGGGAGGACTACCATAGTTGGGATCAACTTATTGATGGCGGGTGCCTCTCGTAGGCTCTATTTACGTCGTGCCCAATAAGAAGACGGGGGCCGAGCGCTGGGCACTGCTCCGTGTAATAACGTTACGCCCAGACTCTTATGAAGACAATTACTGTTGTGTCCGGGGTAATTGCATCATACCCATCCCCTTTAGCGTCTTATCGCGTGAATCCTCATTGGAACTAACAGGAGCAGACGACATTGGACGTCATTTATGTTCAGCCACCCCCCCAGAAGCCCGCCAAAAGTGGAGCTAGGTCGTCTGTGGGTCCCCCATGTTTCTGGCAAGGAGAAGGGCCCTGCTTCGTTACCATGACAATAAGGCTTCAAAGCTTTGTGACTTCCGTTGCTGGAATTCCTTGGGAAAGCCGGCGGAAAATGACGGATCCCCTCCCGCCATTGCACATGTCAACCAGGGGTCAACCTGTGAGAGAAGAGAGTTTCTTGATCATGAGCAGGAGCAATCAAGGTTCAGTGGTGGGGTTATTTGCACAGTGCGCCGTCACAGAAGACGCGTGTTTCTATGGCAACTCATGGGGTCGGCTACTTTGAAGCCTCAAAGCAAAAAGTGAGGCAAGAAAAGAAAACGAGGTCGTCTGCTCTCGCTCATTTGGGACTCTGAGTCTTTGGGACGTCACCAATGAGATGACTTTGACCCCAACAAAGAAGGGAAGCAAGTAATCATAACAGTAAAAGTGGAAATACACAACCAGAGTGCTACAACTTACAGACATACATACATGTATCAACAACTGATGACCATAGCATTGATAGAAATCGTGGGGCTATTTGTTTTCGTGATTCTTCACATACAGAGTAAAGAGTTATGTCCCTAATTTAGAAAACAAACAATGGCGTGATCTTCTATGACCTTCACTCAGCCTGAAGGTCAACATGGCAGCTGCCATTGTAGCTCTCAGGGCAGTGTGCAAGGCCAAGAGCCAGATTGCGGTTGTCGTTATCCCAGTCGGTATCCAGTGACAGATGGAAATGGGTATTCAGTATTCCCCAGCATGTGTCAGCGAAAAGATCAACATGGCGAGTCGTCAATGAAAAATACCCTCCATCTTCTTTACTAACCAATCCCCCTCTACCACCAGCTTAGAATGTACCGATACCAAATGTCTAACTGTAAAATAAGACCGGCAGGAAACTGAACCCCTTCGGGGATAGTCTCCTCCTTTTTGTGTTTTCCTGAGCATAAAATGTGCAGTGGTAGTGTTTCGTTTTTTGTCCCCCTCCTCCTCCAAAATCCCACCAGTAATGTTATACATTCCTGGGGCAGAGGGTCTGCCAGTGCATGGTGTGGGGAGGGGGGAGCGGGGGCTTTGTAGGCGGGCCGATCGTTAGGCCCTCATCAGTATGCAAATTGACGCAGGGACGAATATCGTCTGCTTCGACTGGAAAGCCCATGTCCGCTCCTGCTGCCCACCCGAACCCGTGTCACGTGACCTGCTTCCCGCCAAAATGACAGAAATGTCGTCTGGTGACGTTAGAGTGACGTCACACTACGTCCCGGATGTGGCCACGTGACCGGGACTTTGCTGCAGAGCAGGAGCGGACCGAGTTGTGCCCTGACTCCCCCTCAACCCTTCACCTCCCCTCCCTCCTCCTCTCCCTTCTTACTAAGCAGTGCCTTAGATCGATGGAGCGGTAATTATTCTGCGCTTGGGGATGAGTCAGTCCGTACGGCGCGGGGCATGTCAACTGCATGTTAATCCCCACAGTCCGGCAGAAGGCTCGGCCGGCCATGCCTCACTTTGAAAGTGGATCTGAGGGAGCGGGGGCACAAGACGGCTCTCCTAGATCCACAAGGGATCCAAGTCAGAAAAAGAAAACACATGCAGCGGCGGCCAAGACGTCACATAAAGAAGGAGGCCGCTTTTCCCTTCACATGCATGCACTAAACTTCCACTTCTCATGCCCTCTTTGAATGATCATCCTAGCACTAGGGGTACAGTGACCTGAATATCAGCCTTTCCCCAGAACCAAAACCACCAATGAAAGAATATATAATCTATGTTTTAGAATTCATATATGTACAGAGCATAGTCCCTGTTGAACTATTTATTCAATTTCTGCCATCTTTATATTTTCCAGACACAAAAGAATACTGCTCTACGGATGCCTTCCATGTGGCGTGCGGAGAGAGTGAGGTGATCCTCATGACCAGCGCCTTGTACGGCCGAATGCAGCCTGGACGCTGCATCAGCGGTGACTACCACCACACCGTGGGTTGCTTCACCGATGTCCTCTCCTACATGGACTCAAAGTGAGTACTAGACATAAATGAGATTATTAATGTATATTTTGAGATTATCATTGTCTATTTGGATAAGAGAAACTAGGAAATTTACAATGATTTACTGCTGAAATTACTAGGTGTTTACAAATTATTACAAGTATTTTGTGAAGGCATTAGTAATGTATCGTGCATAGCATTGTTTATTAACTCTCTACTTGTCTTGTTCCTCCAGGTGCTCCGGCCGTCAGGAGTGCATGGTGATCGTTGGCTCCCTGGAGCTGGTGGCCCAGCCGTGCCAGAAGGACTTCAAAGCCTACCTGGAGGCCAGCTACAAGTGTGTGCCAGGTGAGTGTAGCACGCGATACCAGTGTTGACCAATACCCCACCCAGACAGCCCACACACTGCCTATCCCCCCTTACACTGTGTAGGAATGGGGCAGTGAGGGTGGATCTCCTTGTGTAAATAACAAGAAATAGTATAATATTAAACCATAAATTACCGTATCAAATTAAGAATTTCTTATGTAAAGGAAAATCAATTATTAGAACACAAATACTTATGTTGTGTCTCTTTTATTTATTCAACAGTGCTCAAAACCGAGCCTGAGCTCTGCCAATCGGTCCAGTCGATCCCCGTACCACCAGTGGATGTTGTCTTCGGCCGCTCCACCGTTCAGTCAGCCGGAGAGGCTGGAACCAGCTGCTCCTGGGACATCGAGGTGAATGCGGGACAACAGGTCGCCATCGTCCTGGCCGCCTTCCCTGAACCCATCAACCTGCGCCACCCTTCAATGTCCTCCTCAGCCTCTGATAATGCTGCCCAGTTGGCTTCTCCAGTCCACGTGGACGCCTGCCCATGGGAGGTAGTCATCCAGGAGGGGGAGAAGGTGACACGCGTACCCCTCTGTTCCGGAGACGATCGGGAGAGGACCATTTATACATCATCGGGTAACGCCGTCGCCATCTCCTTCAGCGGAAATGGAAACATCAAGGACGTACCCTACTTCCTGCTGAGCCACAAAGGTGCGTGTTTATCTCATGTATATAGGAGTTATTTCTGGGTTCAAGCCCCCTATATCTCACATTGCCTGACTGGGTGTTTGATCATAGCTAAATAATCCTCTCATCATTAGTTAATGTATGTGGGGCCAAGGCGCATGTAACAACGATCAGCCATCGATCATTAAACCAAAGGTCGGGGGGCTATAATGACGTAACCCCCACCCCCAGTGTAAAGTGCACCTACGTCACGTTGACACGCGACGTAACTAGATCCATCATGGCTGCCCTGACGCTTTCTAGAGTAGTATCCATGGCAACCCCCATCCCAATTACCACGTAACTTATACCGGACGTGACATCATGCAAAGCAGATGAATATTCTTCCATTTTGGGTGTGGGCGATAATAAGGGGAAAGTTCCCACCCTTTTACCATGAAGCAGACGACATTTGGTATGCACTATAACCTCTGACACCTGTCTGATGAGTTGTCTCTGGCTTGTTGTTGATTCAGCTGTGGGATGCCCCGACATCGAAGCCCCCAAGAGAGCGTGGGTTCGCCGTGAGAAGGATAATCTCGTCATGAAGTGTAATGAGACTGGCGAGACCTGGTACCTGACGTGCCGTCATGGCGAGTGGATCGGTGACGTCGGCAACTGCTCCTCAGGTAAGAATCAGCTCGTAATCTGATTGGTTGATAATGAATCTGAAATGTTAATTCCCTCGTCCCATCCCAGAGATGTAATCTATACCGACGCAGGATAAAAACAGAACCCATAGAACATGAATATCCTCATTATAGTCTACAGTGCACCCAGAGTTCCATATGTGTAATTGGTTTCCCTCAATAATAGTCCCTTTTTATAGTTCATTATCTCTAAAAGCCTTTGCACATTGCATTGAAAAAGCCAACATAACCAGATATTAACCATTGCCTTCTATGTTTTCTTATAGGGTCAGGTGTGTTCCCTGCCAGCCGTGTCTTCAGCGAATCCAGCATTTTCCAAGAAGGTAAGCTTCCACCGACATAACCATATATCACTACCTTATCGGGTATGCACAGCCCTCTGGGCAGCATAAAACAAATAGGGACTAAAACAGAAAGACAACCCATAAGCTGCAGACCTTAAGTCGCTAAAGATAGAACTTCAAGATTGATCCCATGGTATCTCTTCCATCAGGTGGGGAGGGACTTAACGGACTTAATATGGATCCGTCTTACTGAAGATACTAACGGCCAGAGCCCCTCCCCCTCCCCCACCACCCCCTCCCCCCTCACCTCCCATACCCACCTACCTCACCCCTCCTGAATACTTAGTGGGTGTCTAGTAGGTTAATAACAGGGGGCCTGCAGGGAAGAATGTACCCGTTTAACCCCGAGGATAGTATTCTAAGTATGAACGTTAGCCAAGGTCAGAATTGTTCTAGACTGATATAGCTGCATTGACACTGACTAATAGCCTTTCTCCCCTTTGTTATTCCAGGTGTGATCTTTGCTGTTATTGTCGGCATCGTCCTTGGTCTTCTTATCGGCACCAGCATGCTTGGAATTGTCTTCTTCTGCCGCAAGAGGTGAGTGTTTCTCCCAGTCTTTTTATTTAACCATTCAAGCAACTACAGTAAGCAACATAACAAAGCCCACTAAAAGCCTCTACTGAGCTCGGCAACAAACCAAGTTAGCCTGATAAAGGATTTCAAAACTTTGTAGTGACAGTACAGTCTGGTATTATTTTGTATTTAAAACGATATACCCACCTTCTTTTGCGTCTCTCTCTTCTTAAAGAACAGTCTTGTTATACTCCCCCTTTTCTAAATAATCACAAAGATGATTATTTCTGGCATCAACACAGGCACACACACACATCTAAAGCATTATAATGAATGGGGGGATCTCTCAGAAGTATATTGGCATACTATATACTTCCTGCAGTAAAACATTAATGTATTCTTAGATAAGGGCCATAAACCAGGCCTCATACACTAATACAAAGTGGGATATAGCATCAAGAGCGATACCTCTTTATACAAGTGCAGGCAGAATCAAAGTATTGTCCTCATGTGGCAAAGACTATGATCACACCACCCCGATGTGGTACTAAGTCAATAAATATAAAACCGCCTCTGGGGCCTGGCTACCAGACAGGTAAAGGCTGAGGCATGAACATCAGGATGTATTTTTAGTCAAACTAACTTAGTCACAGCACCTTGTCTGTATGTAGATCAAGGAAACATTTACAGACACAGGGAAAAGAGATGTAAAATATAGAATTCCTCAGAGGTTTTCCCTTCATGAGCCGGCACGGTTGTAGCATGTTGCTGTTATCTTAAGTAGTATCGATCAGGTACAGGAGGCCAGGGTTCTTAATGAGCTGGGCAGGTGATGGAGTTGCGGCTCTGGCAAATCGATCGAGTCAAACCTTTAGTGTATATTATGGCTATTATAGCGTTACAGCGGTAAAAAAAAGGCAGAGTTAACCTATACATATCAACAACACCAAAAGGATTTTACACTGCACTTAATACTTGGCCACTATCCAGGGGCTTTTCAAAATGAGTAGCTTAACTTAACACATAAAATATAGCCAGAACAGTCAGGTGCAACACAGCCTATAGAATCATTTATAACTAAAACTTCCCCTCATTCCATCTCCCTCTCTCCGCCTCCCTCGCTGTCTCCAGCTGTCAAAACCGCTTCGCTTGTTATATTTTACGCACTACCTTTTCAAACTTCGCTCATTTCGCGTGGGACAGTTATTAAGTAACATGAGCTACCTTTGACGACAATGATTGCAGAGAGATGAGAAATCCAAAGCACAAAACTAAATTTTCCTCTCCCTTTTTCTCACTTCAGGTGGCAGCTGAATGGTAGCCAGGCCGCAATTCAAGAAATCATCGATCCCCGCGACCAGCGTCTGTCAACGGTCAAGTCGAGCTACCCAGCACTGCTCCGACAGGAGAAGCCGATCGGCGGCAATGTCTGCGAGTACACCCATGTCTGGGAAGTGCGCCCCACCAACATGTCATCCTTCAAGAAGGACCCAGAGGCCCAGAAGTTGGAGGATATCTACATTAGCGCTGTGAGCAATGAGAATGGTGGCCAGCAAGGTAGCATCTGCACACAGAGCATGATGGGCAGCCATGGCATCTACGAGGCCACCACCCAGCGGCCGTGCGAAAAGCACCAGCTCTGTCTCGCTCACGACCCACTCTACTTTGAGCTGGACGCTGATGGCAAGCGTACCTGTGCCGTTTAAGGACTTAATTTAAAAGAAGAAATGACATTTTCGGTGATATATTTATTGTCAAAGGACCCAAATTATGAAACCATATAGTTCTGTAGCAGAGATAGAGACAGAACTGCTATATTGTGATATTAGTGGACTTCATTCATGCTGGTCATGCCAAAACATGGGAGACTTAGCTAGGACTAAGTGATTAGAGAACAGAGTGACTTCTTCTGTGTGCTGTGAAGTATGTGGTATGATATATGAGGGGTATAAACGATACTGTGCAGCCCACGGCCAGGTTAGTGGCAGGAAATGACGACTGCGCCTGCGCAATCCTACAGCCGGATATGACATATTCAGGGGCTTGCTGTAACAGGGGAGGGTGGGTGGGAGGATGAAAGGTCATGTTTTTGAGGATGGGAAGGTCTAGTGAAGCGATACAACTGACTCATTGGTGCCTTTTAGTCAAGAATACCTAATTGACAGACTGGTTTAAAAAAAAAGGAATTAAGCAAATGGAAAATACCTGATGTTATCTGCGAAGATGACTAACTGTTTTGGCAACCAATATCAAATAAGACTTGTCTCAGTATTTATAGTTGATTAATTTCACGCGTCAGATTGGATGAATCTTGGATACATGTGTCTGAACTGTTTACAATGTAAGAGTCTGCTTGGAGAGTCAATACTTTAGGTCATGATTATTATAAATGCTGTAGACCTACACTGTGAATGGAGAGTGTATGACTATAATATCATGTTCAGTGTTCAAAGAATATCTAAAACCTCAAGGGTGCTACTATACACACAACATATGACTGAGAATTGAATTCCTTGATGTTCACCTTAACCTCAGTGTTGCTGGTCTTAAGAGAATTGACAGGTGATCAATGATATATGATTGCTGTAGTATGTCTGTATATTGATCTATATTATAAATCATATTTTATATTTTAGTGTCATCAAAAAAGAAAGTCAAAGATTATATATCTGGCCTGTAGTGATGTATATAAATATATATATAAATGTACATACATTATACATACATTGCCTTACCGTGTACATCGTGGTGAATACAGAGGATATCCTTGTACATATATAAATACGTGTCATTAATTGTATAACCTTAAATATAAGGGGCATGTTGCCCATTATATACCATTATCCATCGAACAAAGTATCATTCATGTGATTCATCTATCATCTTCATCTGTATATACAATTTCATCTACGGACATGTGCCCTTATATTTTCAGTATATACATGGTCATCATCAATTATGTGGATAATCATGAGAATAAAACAGAAAATGAAATATAGCAATGCCTCTTGTCTTGTCTCCTAGCAAATTCATACAACTACGAGCTGAATATATTACGAAACGAGCACTATCATTTAAACGTTTGATGATTACGAAGTATATAGTAAATCAAGTATACAAAACACATCAAGGTGAATTTGATATAATGACGACATACAATTTTTCGAATTCTCAATTCGCTTCCATCAAAGCAGAAGAAAGATATTCAAAACAAAGTAACGAAGAAGATTAGTTTCTAGAATGTACCCCATATTCGATGATAAGATATATATTACCAGGTATATATTACCAGCTAGCTTATGTATTGAAATACAATAATCAAGGATATTCTGATAAATTGAACGTGTGAAAAACGTATCAAAATTGGAAGAAAACAAAGATAAATGATGCCGAGCAATAAGATTAGGAGGATAATAACAAGATTAAAATAATCCTTTCATCTTTAATATTTCCATAAAGTCCAATGCACCATCAAATATCAAAGAACCCTCAACACCCCACAACTGTAACATTCAAAGAGCAGCCCCTAATTATCCTATGAAGCCCCTTTAATGTTAATCCCCGGCTACCCGCTGCACGTACCCCTATCAGGCTGCCCGAGCGGCACTACATGGAGCTACTCAGGAGAAAGTCAAATGAGCTGCTCACACCTTGAGCTGCTCCTGCCTACGGCTTGTCCCCTCCAGAAGGAGGAAGGTCTGCCTCCAGTATATATCATAAGGCAGCAACACTCTCCATGCAGGATGCCCTGCTCACGATATGGAATCACTATGACTTTGCTCTAAACTGATATATTCAATGGCAGAAGCTAGGATTTGTTTCCAAGCCATGTGCTAGAAATCAAGTCTCTCTTGTTTCTCATAGGATCAATACAACATATTAAGACTTACACCAGTAAACGAAGATAAATGATTAGTTTATATCAAACTTAATGCATAATTATGGACAAAAGTTTCCGCTGCTGATGTAAAAGGCTGTCTCAACACTGTAAACGTGTGAAAAGTCCGAAAACAAGAGTGGCACCTGTGGCAGAGAGTATAGGCATGTCATTCTACAATCTCCCACATGTATACACATAGATTAAAAACCAAAGCGTAACATTTTACAACAATTTGGAAAATCTATATGAAATTCAATAAGAAATGAACATGGAGCAGAGATACAAGCGGTCAAGCTCTGTGTGTATAGTGTTATCTTAATGGGAGCAGAGTGAAGCAGCAGTCAGCCTCTGCATGCCCCTCACCTGACATTAGTAATAGTGGAAAGGCTGATTCCCTGACTAACTCACAGCCACAGTCTCTGGGCCCTTAAGCATCTCTGTAACTGCTCAGCTATCCCAGATTGGTCTATTATCGACTGTGTCACTCACATGTGGGGTCTAGGGTATTTACTCCTCCTCAGGTTCAGACAGCACCTCATTATGAGGCAGTTTGGCACAGTTGTGATTATTTTCAACCAATGTTGAAGGTGAGGAAACAGCCTTCTCTCTCCCAAGAAGAATTCTCATCAATATCTATTTTCAAAATGGAAACGTTCAGTTGAGGAATCCTATTTTCAATGGAAGAAAGGATGAAAATAATTCTAACCGATGAGGGAAAATCGAGAAACTGCGAAACCATGAGGGTGAGAGTCTGGCTTTAGAACCAACCTAGTGAATTATGAATGTGCATGTAGCCACTAGATATATTGAATATAGGTACAAAAGGCCGACACTAAAGATTACTTCAAAGGAGTTTCAACTGGATAGGGGATAATTACATGTTTTATAAATAAAATAAGTTTCAATCCAATTCGATTCTCTGTGTTCAACCAATATGAGGGATAGCTAAAAAGAAATTTAATGTGCTATCATCCATAGTGACATGAGGAAGGTGGGAAGAGAGATTAGAAACACTGAGCTTAATGCATTAAAACCTCAGTAGTGTGAAGTTGGGGATAGCCTTACACCAATCTCTGCACAGGGATATATATCTCGAATATGGAGGTACTCCATTAAAAGCCTTAGGAGTGTGGACTTAGGTGTATCTGTATAGGGATATGGCTCTAATATGATGGTCTCTGGCCTCAAGTATGGGAGCAGTTCACTTTATGGTACAGTCGGGTATGGGGCACAAAGTGTCTTATAAACTCTTTTAAAATAGATCACCTGTTCCCCTATCTCGACCAGGAGTGCTATACTCTTTCGTTTCAGTGAATCCCCGTATGATCCGTTTAATGTATAGTTGGGAATTGCCTATAGCTAACTATGGATTGAGTCAGTACGGATATTTTACTAGGAGTAAGTGGTTAAGAATTCATGAAGTAAAACACCCAAAATTAGATCGATCCGTTAGATGCACCAGTTAAAGGCCCAAGTCTCGGTACCCCTCCAGCGACAGTCGGAGCGGAGCCGGGGCAGGTACTCAGCCCTATTCATAGGAGCGCTAGGGCTTTAACACTATTGCCCTAGAAGGGTATATAACGTTTGTTTACTTCTTTTTAGAATTCTTTTCTTAATTTCTAATTCTTAAAACTGGTTTGGTTTGTCTGCAGAAAGCTACATTCGACTGAGTCTACTCAAAAGAGATGATGAATCTCATCCACATTGCCTTATATGCATGCTACACTTGGAAAGAGTAAAGAAAAGAGAAATCTTCCAAGTATGATGTAAATCGAATAACAAGTTATGGTTGTACCTGTCAAAACTCAAACTCAAACAGATAATTTCCTTGTATTCACCCTGTAATTACATGTATTAGGCTACAATGGTACCCATTATGAGAGCTGTTACCAGTGTTTATTTCGCTACACACATTGCTAGTAGTATGAAATGGCCGTACACACTAGAAAACATGCAACCTTTAAATAAAACAAGTATCACATTCCCACACAATGTCATTATGCCGTTGTGGGTTATTACTTCTCGTTGTCAGAGGATGGCACCTGAAATATGTTTCTCTTTGTGTTTGGATTGAAATCAAACGTTCAATAGTAAATGTGTCTATTCACAATGGTTTAGCACAAAATGTGAGATCCACACGTTTACGGTTAGGAGCATCATGTTTGATAAACCGTGTTTAGTAGTTTCAAAATGAATTAGTTAAATCTGATCCCCCAGTTCAACAATGTTATCCCCCAGTTGTATGCCTAGATATTATCTTATGGCCATTTACAACGCATCATCTATCTCCTCCTATTGTAAATTTAATAAGACTTCAATTGTAGATTCCGTGCGGATTATGTTGAATCTGATCAATCCACAGAATCGAGAAGCATCATATTAAGCTGACCTGAGAAAACTGACTGCCTGTGTGTAAACTGCAGTGTGATTTAAGAAGACTCTCTTCTGTAAATATATACTGTAAAATGCACCAACTATTAACAGTGTGTCTGACTATCATAATATGGTATGTATTCCTATTCCACGCTTAAACCTCCGTGGACCCGCTCTGTACATATAGGGCTGAGCACCTGTGTCGGCTCCACTAAGACTGTTGCTGTAGGGGTACCGACCTTTCAGCTTTTGATCGAAACATGTGCCTGCCTACACAGTGAAAAAAAACAGAATCAAAGGGGAGTCCTGCAGGCTGCCTCCTCTTTAGGGGAGCCATGACTGATTAAGCCTATAGGTAACTTCCTGGTTCACCTATGGGAGCTACTCACAAATGTCACAAAAGAACCATGGCTCCGCTAGAGATGGGAGGCATTCTGGAGGCAGCCTGGACTCCCTTTTGACTAGTGTATCTTTTCTCTGTGTTTTTGAGTCCCACTATAAACAAGTCCACCTTATGGTGTGGTAATTATCTTAGCTCCCACTGAGCTCCCCATAGCAACGCGTCTTAGTGACCAGACGCCGGGGCCCCCTCACGTTGCCGCTCGACTAAATGGCGTTAGGTGACGTGCTAATGTGTATTCGTTTACTGCCTGGCTGGTCACTATGCATACCCGGCCCTGCCACTACCTGTCTACTGCCACCCCCTCCCACCTCCCACCTCCCTACTACCCGGCTACTGCCTCTCTGCTCCTCCCCCCCCCCTTTCCACTTGTACCTGCCCCCTGGAACTGTTATCATCATGTCCATCGTTCTCATTGTCATAGAAAGGGCCAAGTCATTTGGGTGTAACTGCAATATGCAAGGGCCCATTGATGAAGATAGAAGGGCAAATGGGCAGGGAGTTGGGCGGCTTAGAATTTCGTTTCCTGACCCCAGCCCCTACCCCCCCTTACCGTATTATACCGATTTTAGGAAATGATCCACTCCTTTCTCCTGCCAGGCTTAAAATGAAATTATTTTCCCCTTTAAGGGAAACATCTAATCCAGAGGGATCATAGCCGGTATGGTGCTTGAATACGGCCCTAGGTGAGCAATGCATTCATGCATTACGGCAATCTGGGGCATGTTAGATTAAGGTACTATGTGGCCATTAAAAAGTTAAGGGAAAAGTAGACATGACATAAAACGAAAGCATCTTTTTCTAGCCGACTTCTATCCTGAGGTTTATTACCTTGCCTTTTTCGTCTCCCAACCAGGCAGAGGCCCCTTTTTATTGGTGCCCCCTCCCCATACGTTAATAAATGACAAGTCCCTCCTGGTAAATGTGCTCACTAGGCGTGTCCGTAGGAGTGAGATGATTCCAGTATATGACTGAGCCAGCTCATAGTGCCTCTCCAATAGGACAGCTTTACCTTATTGCTGTATCATAATACCACAATAGGGTCGGGAAGATTGAGTGTAACCTATATATCGTATATCTATGTATATATGGAAGGATGTAGTAAATCATACTATCAATCGTTCTGCACCCTCAGAAAAGTGAGCGTCACCGTCGCTGAATGCACTCTCATCTGAAAGCCAGGCAGTGCCAGACTTTCAGGTAAGAGTGCTTTTGGCGACAGTGATGCTCAGTTTTCTCAGGGTGTGTGACTTTTTTTCAGAGCCGTGACAACAAGTACCCTGAAAAGAAGGATGAATGTGGACCTGAGTTCAAGTACAAGGCGCTTATATATAGGCAGACCGATACTGTATTTCCTTTTTATAAGTAATTATAAGTTCAGGTCACCAAAACACACCTTATTTTGCTATATAGGAATAATTGAACTTTCCATCAATACAGATGGTCAGCTATATTCTCCCCATTCTCAGTTTGTCCCACGTTTTTGTTTATCCAAACTAGCCTGTCATCCTTTGCAGCAACTACACATATATATTGTAGCCCTCTCTCCTATCTCCTTTGAATGATAATATAGAGAAGCCAGGCCTGACCCCCCCCCCCCCTCCATCTGAGGGCAGTTTCTTTGTGTAATGTGGGTTAATAAAGCTCTTAATCAATAACAAATATGAGACTGTAGCGTCCTTGATGGATAGCGGAGAATGCCAATATAAGTAGAATGTATGAGGCACAGGATATTAGGATGAGGTTTTTCTCTCTTCCTCCTCTTGCTCTTCTTACTAGATGACATTTTGTTGTATATAGCCTGCCAATCTCCAAAGAGTGCAAAACCCTTCCTTATCTAGCCATTCTATAAAAGCTTGTTTTATCATATGGAGCTGATTCTGAGTATAGGATAACCTACACCAAATACAGTCAACTCCCCCTAATGTGGCCACACTTGGGACTATGAAAAAGTGGCCGCTTTGGTGGGGTGGCTGCATTAGAGGGGGTCATTTTCTGTACATTGTAGTATGTCTGGGACTATGGAAAGTGTCTGCATTAGAGGGATTGGCTGCACTGGAGGGGTGGCCGCTAAGAGGGAGTTGACTGTAGTTAATGAGATTGTCTGGAGAAACAATGAAAGTCAAAATAGAGGCAATTCCCGTTATCCACAGGTGAAGTATTCTCTGACAGTCACAGTAAAGAGAGAAGACTAGATGTACTATAATGTGAGAGCATATAGGGGAATGCCTCAGTGTGTTGGGGGGGGTTGTTTGTGTATGGGTCCGTGCATGGGGTGAGTTAGCCTAGAATCCGTTTAATATGTAATTGCACCCAGTGCAGTGAGTATACCCATTCAGAGAGGTGTGATATTAGTAGTATATGAAGAGTGGATCCTGGTGATGGTGCTGTTCCATCAGACTGGTATTCGGTGTAGATCGGGGGCAGTAAACCAGGGGTCTCTGAGCTTAGTGATGTGCTCTACTATTACATGAGTCACATGGCCATGCCTGTCGCTTTTGGCAGCTTTCCCTATTTCTTACCTCAATGGGGAAGTATACTACTTTTCATGCAAGCTATGATATTTCCTCCAACGAATATCATCTGCATATGGTCATTTCTATAGGCTCATAGCTATTGCTCTCAGCATTTTAGGAGTTCTCCCAGACGCCAACACCTGACTGGCCAATCGGTTTGGAGGGTACTCAAAGAGTGCAGGATGTAAATAGTTGGTGAAATGTTGAGGAATCTAAAGTCTTCTGCGCTAACATGCTACTGTGGGGGTATAGAATGTGCCATAATCAATACATCATGACGATACATTATTTATATGTGTTATATAGATAAGCTGAGGGGTAAGTGTCCTCTGGCATAATAAGGGTGCATTCCCCGTTGCATTCCCATCAGCCATTAGCAATGTGCAGAGGGATCAGTATTTTGTTGACATAAAATGGGATGATGGACAAAACACTAAATCGGATCTACCTCAATCATAATTAAATCCAGTGTCACTCGATGCTCAGGGGATTAATCAATAGCGATTTGCCCCATTTCAACTCTAATATTGCAAGCATGTGCTGCAATTAAAGGTAATGTACATTACATGTAGTATGTACATTACATTAGGCCTATGTATAATTATGTTAGGTAAATACTATTAGGGCCGTGCATGTTGGTACTGTGCCAGCCCACCTTGTGATAACCTACAGCTCTGTACTCGTCTTACATGGCAGGTGAGGCTGGCAGGCAACCAGGGTACAACTGATGGCCACCCTAACACTTTAAGAACTGCATTATGCATTACTGCATCAAGCCTTTATCGTCATGATGTATTAATAAACTCTGGATTAATTTTATGCATCAGACCCACCCTGCCAATATTTCATGCACTCTCGAAGAGACGATACATGAGTGCATCCCTTATGAGGGGACTCAGTAGGGCTGCGTTCATGCGTCTTGACAACAAAGGGCAACGCCCATTATAGCACTATGCGGAACTTAAAGGGCTAATGACACGTCGCCCTCCCCCTGACCTCACAATATCAATACTCTCTAACAATGACAGCTGTAATATCATTGGATGACAATGTACCATTGTGCTTTATGTACCAAGTACACATAGGGAGATATATAGTATATGAAACCTAGGCCACGGTGCCAAGGATATATGTATGGGATAAAGTAGGAGCAATCTAGTGTATGTGAATATAACAATGGCAGATGACTCGGACCACTCTACAATGATACTAGCCAACCCTGGCTTACAAGGGCTTTATCTAGACTTCAACCACAGTTGTCAGTATATATACACACAAGGTCTGCAACCTTTTGTTCTCCCTGCCAACTGTGGTATGAAAAAGGTTTAGTATTTCTGGACTGGAATTTCGTGTCTAATGGTTGTATTACTCACTTTGAAGTAGGCATGTCCATGTAGGGCCTGGATATACTAGAGATAAACTGTGATTTTATGTTGTTAGGATTATGCTGATAAGAAGGGCTGCTTTTATCAAGAAGACGCGTGCCAAAGGAGAAAACAGGAGATGGTCTTTTCTTATTGAGAGATGTGATATCATATAAGCCTTGGTTACAGAAAAACGGTATATCTAGAGGATAGGCTGTCAAATGAAATAGTAAAAAGGCGACATGATACAAGCTACATGATAGTCTAGAGGGGCATGTCTCATAGTCTGACGTGTGACGTGACAACCTGTCCCTATAGCTCTAATTATAAGTGGTTGAACCTAGGGACAGCGGCTTGTAACAGCCTTATATTTTGTGCACATAAGACTCCATGTATTTGTATCTTCTGTGATCTATATTATGACCACGCTGTAACAAGTTGGTTGTTTTTTTGTATACAGCAGATTCTACTGCAGGTGCGCAATCTGTTGTAGGTAAATGGTGTAAAATATTTACAGTGCAGGCGCGTCTCCAAAATCGTCCTTTCCCAGCTAACAAAAAACGTTATTTTACGTCGAAATAACGTTCTAAAACTTTGTATAACGTTATGCCATAGTAAGGAGCCTTAGGGAAACGTTTTATAACGTTATTTAACGTTATAAAATGCTGTATAACATTTTTTTGTTTACTGGGTTGGGGTGTTTTTTTTGCAATTAATTTCAGTAGAAAACATAATTGTTACATGATTACAAATGGCATAAAATGGGCATATTTGGTATCAAATGAAAGGTTACAGTGTTGCGGATCCAATGAGTTAGGGCAAATATGCACATTTAGAACGTTTGCTAATCCATAATATATTGATTGCTAAAATATGAATTTAGATAGCCAAAGATCCATATTTACACACCCATTTGATCACTAACAAAAAAAAAGTGCCCTCGTCAGGGGTACCAACATTTCAGCCTTTGATAGAAACATGTGCCTACACAGTGAAAAGAAACAGAGTCAAAGGGGAGTACTGCAGGCTGCCTCCATAGTGACTCCCTTCTCTAACTCGTGTGTTTTTTCTCTGTGTATTTGAGTTCCACTATAAACAAGTCCACCTTATGGTGTGGTAATTATCTTAGCTCCCACTGAGCTCCCCATAGCAAGGTATCTTAGTAACCAGATGCCAGGGCCCCCTCACGTTGCCGCTCCGCTAGATGGCGTTAGGTGACGTGCTAATGTGTGTTCATTTACTGCCTGGCTGGTCACTCTGCATACCCGGCCCTGCCACTACCTGTCTACTGCCACCCCCCTACCTCCTACCTCCCAACTACCCGGCTACTGCCTCTCTGCTTCTGCCCCCCCCCCCTGCCACTTGTACCTACCCCCTGGAACTGTTATCATCATCTCCATCGTTCTCATCGTCATAGTAAGGGGCAAGTCATTTGGGTGTAATGCAAGGGCCTATTGATAGATATAGAAGGGTAAATGGACAGGAATTTGGGCAGCTTAGAATTTTGTTTCTTGGTCCCAGCCATCCCTACACCAGCCCTCTACAGTATTAGACCAATTTTAGGAAATAGTCCACTCCATTCTATTGCAAGGTCTAAAATGAAATTGTGTTCCCCTTTAAGGGCCACATCTAGTCCTGAAATTTGCCATGCCCTTTGTTGTGATTTGCTGCATGATATGTCCCTGGCATTCATGCATCATGCCGATCCCACGGAGCTGATACATTCCTCAAGGGTCGACATGGGGCTTGAATACAGCTCTAGGTGAGAAATGCATCCATGCATCACGGCAACAATCTGGGGCACATTAAAAGATTAAGGCACTTTGTGACCCTAAAAAAGTTAAGGGGAAAGTAAGCATGACACCAAACAAAGTCATCTTTATCTAGACGACTTAGAACTATCCTGAGGTTTATTACCTTGGTTTCTTCGTCTCCAAACCAAGCAGGGGCCCCTTTTTATTGGTGCCCCCTCCCCATACGTTAATAAATGACAAGTCCATCCTGGTTAATGTGCTCCCTAGGCGTGTCCGTAGGAGTGAGATGATTCCAGTATATGACTGAGCCAGCTCATGGTACCTCTCCAATAGGACAGCTTTACCTTATTGCTGTATCATATCCCACAATATGGTTGGGAAGATTGAGCATAACCTATATATTGTATATCTATGTATATGGAAGGCTGTACGTAAATCATACTATCGTTCTGTGACATTTTTTCAGAGCCGTGACAGCAAGTACCCTGAAATGAAGGATGAATGTGAACCTGAGTTCAAATACATGACATTTATAGAGAGGTAGACCGATACTGTATTTCCCTTTTCATAAGTAATTATAAGCCCAGGTTACCAAAACACGCCTTATTTTGCTATATAGGAATAATTGAACTTTCCATCAATACAGATTGTCAGGCTATTCTCTCTGTTCTCAGTTTATGCCACGTTTTTGTTTATCCAAACTAGCCTGTCATCTTTTGCAGCAACTGCACATATATATGTTATAACGCTCTCTCCTATCTCCTCTGAATGATAATATAGAGAAGCCAGGCCTGACCCTTCCCCCTCCGACTAAAGGCAGTTTCTATGTGTAATGTGGGTTAATAAAGCTTTTAATCAATAACAAATATTAGCCCGTAGCGTCCTTGATGGATAGCAGAGAATGCCAATATAAGTAGAATGTATGAGGCACAGGATATTAGGATGAGGTCTTTCTCTCTTCCTCCTCTTGCTCTTCTTACTATATGACATTCTGTTGTCTATGGCCTGCCAATCTCCAAGGAGTGCAAAACCCTTCCTTATCTAGCCATTCTGTAGAAGCTAT
Source organism: Harmothoe impar (assembly GCA_947462335.1). Classification (NCBI taxonomy): domain Eukaryota; kingdom Metazoa; phylum Annelida; class Polychaeta; order Phyllodocida; family Polynoidae; genus Harmothoe; species Harmothoe impar. The sequence continues at coordinate 29,563,002 of OX381716.1, read as the reverse complement.
TTTATCATATGAAGCAGATTCTCAGTATAGGATAACCTACACCAAATAGTTAATGAGATTGTCTGGAGTCAAGATAGAGGCAATTCCGGTGATTCACAGATGAAGAAGTATTCTCTGACAGTCACAGGAAGGAGAGATGACTAGATGTACTATAATGTGAGAGCATATAGGGGAATGCCTGTGGGGGACGGGTGTTCGTGTAGGGGTCCGTGCATGGGGTGAGTTACCCTAGAATCCATTTAATATGTAATTGCACCCAGTGCAGTGAGTATACCAACTCAGAGAGGTGTGATGTTAGTAGTATGTAAAGAGTGGATCTCTGTGCTGGTGCTGTTCCATCATACTGGTATTCGGTGTAGACCAGGGGCAGTAAACCAGGGGTCTCCGGAGCTTAGTGATGTGCTCTACTATTACATGAGTCACATGGCCATGCCTGTCGCTTTTGGCAACTTTCCCTATTTCTTACCTCAATGGGGAAGTATACTACTACTCATGCAATCTGTGATATTTCCTCCAATGAATATCATCTGCATATGGTCATTTCTGTAGGCTCATAGCTATAGCTTTCAGCATTTTAGGAGTTCTCCTCGATGCCAACACCTGACTGGCCAACCAGTTTGGAGGGTATTCAAAGAGTGCAGGATGTAAATAGTTGGTGAAATGTTGAGGAATCTAAAGTCTTCTACGCTAACATGATACTGTGGGGGTATAGAATGTGGCATAATCAATACATCATGACAATACATTATTTATATGTGTTATATAGATAAACTGAGGGGGTAACTGTCCTCTGGCATAATAAGGGTGCATTCCCCGTTGCATTCCCATCAGCCATTAGCAATGTGCAGAGGGATCAGTATTTTGTTGACATAAAATGGGATGATGGACAAAACACTAAATCGGATCTCCCTCAATCATAATTAAATCCAGTGTCACTCGATGCTCAGGGGATTAATCAATAGCGATTTGCCCCATTTCAACTCTAATATTGCAAGCATGTGCTGCAATTAAAGGTAATGTACATCACATGTAGTATTTTGGGTGTAGGCCTATGTATAATTATGTTAGGTAAATACTATTACGGCTGTGCATGTTGGCATTGTGCCAGCCCACCTTGTGATAACCTACAGCTCTGTACTCGTCTTACATGGCAGGTGAGGCTGGCAGGCAACCAGGGTACAACTGATGGCCACCCTAACACTTTAAGGACCGCATTATGCATTACTGCATCATGCCTTTATCGTCATGATGTATTTATAAACTCTGGATTAATTTTATGCATCATACCCACCCTGCCAATATTTCATGCACTCTCGAAGAGACGATACATGAGTGCACCCCTTATGAGGGGACTCAGTAGGGCTGCGTTCATGCGTCATAACAACAAAGGGCAACACACATTAAAGCACTATGCGGAACTTAAAGGGCTAATGACACGTCGCCCTCCCCCTGACCTCACAATGTCAATACTCTCTAACAATGACAGCTGTAATATCATTGGATGACAATGTACCATTGTGCTTTATGTACCAAGTACACATAGGGAGATTTATAGTATATGAAACCTAGGCCACGGTGCCAAGGATATATGTATGGGATAAAGTAGGAGTAATCTAGTGTATCTGAATATAACAATGGCAGATGACTCGGACTACTCTACAATTATACTAGCCAACCCTGGCTTACAAGGGCTTTATCTAAACTTCGACCACAGTTGTCAGTATATATATATATATATATATATATATATATATATATATATATATATATATATATATACACAAGGTCTGCATTCTTTTGTTCTCCATGCCAACTGTGGTATGAAAAAGGTTTAGTATTTCTGGACTGGAATTTTGTGTCTGACGGTTGTTTTACTCGCTTTGAAGTAGGCATGTCCATGTAGGGCCTGGATATACTACTAGAGATAGACTGTGATTTTATGTTGTAAGGATTATGCTGATAAGAAGGGCTGCTTTTATCAAGAAGACGCGTGCCAAAGGAGACAACAGGAGATGGCCTTTTCTTATTAAGAGATGTGATATCATATAAGCCCCGGTTATATAGAGACATACAGAAAAAAAAGGTATGAAATAGTAAAAAGGCGACATGATACAAGCTACATGATAGTCTAGAGGGGCATGTCTTATAGTCTGATGTATGACGTGACAACCTGTCCCTATAGCTCTAATTATAAGTGGTTGAACCTAGGGACAGCGGCTTGTAACAGCCTTATATTATGTGCACATAAGACTCCATGTATTTGTATCTTCTGTGATCTATATTACGACCACGCTGTAACAAGTTGGTTGCTTTTTTGTATACATTAGTGTTTACTGCAGGTGCGGAATTTGTTGTAGGTAAATGGTCTGAACAATTTATAGTGCAGGCTTGTATTTTTACATGTTTCACTCCAGTATATATCTACCCAAAAACTTCCCACTTCTTGATTAATCACCCCCATCCAAAGTGTACAAACCATACTGCATGTACTACATTAAAGACGGTCTTAAGTATTGATACTTAAGGAAAGATTCTCCTCGATCATACATCACTATGAAATAAACCGTAAGACAATGACTTGAGAAAAGATGAGTGGAATGAGATTTAAACATAGAACGAATTGAGTAAAAAAAAGACTCCCACCGAAAGCTTCTTTCAGCCACAGCTATATATGGAGTTAAAACATCGCTGAGCACGCATGTTTATTGCGCTGCACATAAAGATTCACGTAAAAATAACTGAGCTAAAGAAAGCTGAGCACCATCGGAGGAAGTTGGCTTCAACGACTCCAAACATCATCCTCAGTGGTCATCCTCTAGCGCCAATCAACTGAGCATCATTTTATCCTCAAACCATTGGCTATTTCCTGCATCCCACACACTGCTTTAACCCTTTAAGGGCCACATGATGCTTGATTGTACCTTGTCCCTTTGTCATTGTCAATATGATGCATGAATGCAGTCATGGTAGGAAACCCGCCAGTCCTGCATTCATGCACCATGCGGACTCTATAGGATAAAAAAGAACCTGAAGGATTGACATGATGCAGCAAAGCAGGACCAGTAAGTTACTCTCGGGTGCTGCGTTTTGTGCATCATGATGACAAATGAAGCATTAAGCATTGTACTAACACTTCAAGGGTTAAGTCTGATATAAAACCCAACTCATTATACTAGTTAGAAGCCTCCAAAAAGAGGCTCAGTCCAGCCTGAACTCTCTCCATAACTAGGTAATGGGTTCGTCCTCACCGACGTCTCTTGAATGCAGCATATATAGTAGGGATGGCGGCACAAAGCAATTATGTTAATTTCATAGGGAATTCTCAACGAAATGGCAGCACTGTTACCAAATCCCAATATAGCAGCGGCTCAGCCTAGGTTACAGGAGATTAGGTAAGTAGCACAGAACCTGCTCTGCCACTAATCTATTGTTAAAGCCTAGGATGGGCTCAAAATAGCCCCATTTGGGATTAAATACAGTGGGGACCTTTAAGGTCAAACAGTATGGGTAAGAAGAGGTGCTGCTCTAGCTTCTTACCTTATGTGTGTTCTTACCTGTTTCCGCTTGTAATGGTTCAAAAGGCACACAGCGTTGTGTGCTCGGTAAGAAAATGAAGAGTAAAATAAGTAGCCAGTGGTCGATTTTAGAACATGAACTTTGGAGGACGACGGATGCACATGGCTTTTGTGGCCAGAGAAAAATAGCAATTAGAACAGAGAGGGTTTTTGATTTTCTCCTCAATTGCTCTCTTGGTAATGCTAAACCATTTGGCCGTAAGATAGAGTTAACAGTACGTTAAGGCATTATACCCTTCAACGTCATGATGCACTCATGCAGCCGTGATCAGTCAGAACTGCATTCATGCATCATAACAACCCTTGGTGGGTCTATCAATCCCATACAGTTGGCATGATGCATGAATGCAGCGCTGGCGATTAAACTTGCCAGTTCTGCATGAAATCACCATGACTATAAAGGACATAGCACATTAAAGTACTATGCAAACCGTAACATGTTAATAATACCCAGCTTTGTTATCGACAATGCAATTAATAGCGCTGCAGAAAAATACTAACACCATGCATGTTAAATCAAAATTATCTTAGGTAGCAAAATTATCTTAGGTTATACACTGGCATGTCCCTCTGATATTACCATAACATCTTTTTGATGTTGAGAATATGTGATAATTTCCGGATTCTTCAAAGCAACCATTGGATGAGACCAGTGACTGTTCAGCATGACATCTGGTTGTAAAGGCAATCAAGAATATACCAAGGAACGACAGTCGATCTCTATGTTTATGTATACTTCAAGTATTTCTCTCAAAGCAGTTGAAATAAATACAGTGGTTACTTTGGTTCTCAGAAGCCATTCCGAGAATACCAAATCTCCAAGAGATATATCTTGGTTCAAACTGTAATGAACCTCCATCTATGTATTCAAGTATTCGAGATACCTCTGTTGTATTACTTCTGTGGCTGCAAACATTATTGTTTTCCTGCTTTTCCTGCTCTCCAGGAACCAGGGCAGACTCTTCTCTTTTCATATGGAAATCACTGCTCTCCCCTGTGTACTAGGGGTCGGTAGAAGGCTTTAACATCCTGGTGGGCAGTAACTGAATAGCTATAGTGTTTCTATTATTCTGGAGCTCGGGCCAGGCTGTTATAAATAATTCTGTGTTCACTGCTGCCAAGGATCATCAATGCTGACAGTACTTCTCAGATAAACCCAAATCTGTCTGTTTGTATATTCACAGTGCCAAAGAAGTCTCAGATGTTACTTTTTATCAGAGGAGTTCATGAATGGTATACTATATTATCAGTACTATTCAGCCTTCAGGGAGAGACCGATCATTTCCCATCCATAAATTAGTCCGATAAAAGATAAATGTACTCGGGTTTAGTAGTGGATTTATCATGATTTTACTGCAATTTCATCTCTTGGAACAGTGGACAGTATGAATACAACCATTTACTGTTCTGTTTTCGCTACATTCAATGCTAATATATAGCTTGCTAAGCGATGATAAGATACTGTAGATAAAAAGAAATAAGTCTCCTATATGACTCATGTGAGACATGTCGGTTGAGAATGTTAAAGAAACCACATTTTGTACGTATACTGTGAATCATCATCAAAGAAAAGGGATGGAAAATATCACCTTATTACGCATATCATCATTAGTGTATGATTACCCCATGAATTATAGTGGCTATCAGTATCAGTCTAATATAAATAGTGGTTTTATATTACGCCCACCTACAACATGGGATTATTTCTCTGACCAACACCAAATACAGACCTCCACTGATGTGAGCAACCTCAATAATATTCTGCCTGAGGAAACACAATTTCTAATTGAGTAAAGTCAAACCTTGTCAGTTCCCCCAAATAGACTGTTGCATCACTAGAGATAGAAGAAGTGTCAGGAAAGAAGTAATAATGAAAGATTGAGGCAAGCATATTATTTCATTCACCACCCAGAAATCGCCCCACGGCTCATTAGGCTTCGCTGCCACAAGAAACCGACATCAACTCAATCGAATTAGCTCGATTGAAATATTTCCTGGGTCCGCTGTGGTCTGCCTAGCTATGTGGATGAATCTAATAGCTGCCAATCTGGTCTCCTTGCGGTGAAGATTACAGGGCTGAGGTCTTATGTGTAGGCACGTTGGCTTCCCACCAGAAAGAGGAGTTGAACTAATGATGAGCCAACTAGCCAGTGAGTAGTGCTAACAACTATCTGTGGTCGTGCTGTTTGGAAGAAACACCTAAATACCATATTTATGTGGAGGGAAAGGTGCTGCTGTGACATTTAGGGTGCAATATTGCATAGCACCAGAGGGTTCATCTGATCTATACACTGTAAGCTTAGGGGGTATCTCACCCAACTAAGCTATGACTATGGCTGAATTTGTAATCAGTATATGATACAGGGGGCATTATAAATGTTATAAAGTATGAAAACATGTATATTGAATATGCGCTCTTTTGTATTATATAACAACAGCAGTAGAATGGTAAGGACATATATAAGCTCCCGGGTGCTTTAAACCCCGGACACCTTATATAAAGGGCTGAGTACCTGTCACGCCTGTACCTCGAATGTTGCTGCCGGGGTACCAACTCCTATGCCTTTAAGAAACCACTGTAGCAGTTTTAATCTGACAGATGCAAAGAATGGTTTGAGACATGTATTGAATCAGCGTGTCTATGTATAGAGAGCTTGCCTCACATACAATCAGCAGTTCAGACGCAGCATAGGGTCTGGAGCTGAAGGAAGCTCAAAGCTTCAATATGCATTATTTTAAAGACTTAAAAGCCGGAATTGAAAACCAAAAGCGCTAACATCAAGTATCGTAACTAACTGCAGTATGATGGTGCGGGGTACTGTTAGTGATTCTTAAATAGTGAAAACCAATATGATATCCACCAATATATTATAGGAAAATTTAAAAAAAAGACCCAGGCCTTATTCCAGGACATTTGAATATAATTCCCTCAATATCGGAATTGTCAGGATATACAGGCAGCCTATGTATCCTGACTCATGGTACAGTCTGTGCAGCTTCAGCAGAATCCACAATTGCGCATCAAGTGTATACTCATAGCCTCGGGAAGGCGCATCATGTGACCCATTAACTAACTGCTTCCAGCTAACACGACAGACCAGACTATAGAGCAATGATCTTTCCTTTGAAGAGCAAGTTCCTAGCAGGCCAGATTTGGTTAGACCTATACTGTGAACATTGTAAGCCCACTCAGGAAACGATTAACCAGACATGTTTTGCACTAACTGTACGGGTCTAAGTAGGTAGCCATCTATCCATCTATTATGTGGCGAATGGGGACAGGGCGAGGATATGTGTGACATGTACACTTGTTCCCAGAACCATTATGAGATAAGGGCCGCCATTTTTTAGCACTCCATAGAGAAGTGACGCCATTCCCTTGTTTTTCCATCCCATAATGACAATACGAGCTGCTTTAGAACAACGTCATTGTCTGTGAAACCAGCAAACACAGTGACGTTGCAGGTACTACCTAAACCTTAAATAAAATCAACCATCACGTAGATGCACTGTGAGTTTCTACACCACGTTTTAGTGTAATGCATTGCTATTTTGGCCCTTGGGAGTTACTTCTGCATAGAGTATATATAGCGTAGGGTCAATGTACTCGGTGAGACAGCAGATTAGGGAAAACTGTGGAATAGATGAGTCTCGTGGTCTACTTGCCATGCTGTGTCTATTAGCACTACGCCGCCTAAACACCGGACGTCGCCAATTCACTCCCCGACCCGTCACTACGTGGCGCCATAATAGCCCCACGTGACGTAGATGGAGCGTTCCCAATTAGTCAGCAGCCAATCAGAGCACAAGTTTGTGTCACGTGACGACAGACGTAAAACGTCACCTACAGGCGACCTCTGCTAGTCAGGAGGATTCCCCCTTCTATTTGTAGTCCTTCTCCTTCCGACTTGGGAGTTGGTCCTCTTTCCGATAAGTGGCCTCAGGGAAGACTGCCCCTTGCATGAGACAAGCATGGGGAAGGTTGTGTCCCGATTGTCATCCACCTAAATGGGACACTGTTGCACATGGGCAGTTGTTGAGCTGATATTCTGGTACCTCCATTTGGTAGCTACCTAAATGTGACATTGCCTAACACTCTGCTGTTTTTGTTGATATTCAGGCGCCATGTGTTAGCACTTGTCGACCCGGACTTGTTTTAGCTAACTGCTAACAGGCAGGCTCATTACGGCATGAACCCGCTCTCTGGCAGCAACAAATTAGCCCAATCAGATATGACAACTGCCGCAGAGCGTCACAATTTACGACATCGGTTTACGTCATTGGACTGCTCACTGTTTCTCTATGGACGAGGCGGCTGGACCGGATTTCGGAAGGCCATGATAGTAGCGATGTGATTTCTAGAAGGTCAATGCCTTTGAAGAGAGGGCCTTGAAGGCCAGTGTTATGGCAAACATCCGCTGGTGGTGGGTGTGATGACGGTGGATTGATTGGCACTGACAGCGGGTCACTTCCGATCGACCGGTCATTACAGGGAAACATGCCAGTTGGGTGGCTCTTGTTGGGTTGTTGGGTGGGGCCGCATGCTACAGATGGTCAGGATGGTCTGTTGACTACCTGCATGATTACATATGTACACATTTAATTTTGGACCAATCACATACTATTATGTACGAGCATCTCAATCACATATATTGTATGGGAGACAATTATGTACACATAGAATAACATACTTGGGTAGTTCGGGTATAGTTGATATTCCTTTGCATGAAATAAAAGGTCAATTAATGGATCTTGGGGTATGATTGGTATCTGATGTATACATATTGAGCTACCCTAGAATCAGTTTAACAGAATGTAACCCCCACCCCCTAGGGGTTGTACCCTGGGTTGTACTGTGAGTACCGTACCCAGGCATAACATGCAACACTCTAACGTTGACATGTAGCCCCTTCAGTAGAATGCATTGCTTACAGTCTGGATCTCGTATCCCTTGAAATGGGGCTGACAATGGATAACAGTCCTTGCCTAAGAGCTACAACAATGCGCCCCTCTAAAGATAGTGCCAGCACCTTACCATTGAGACATGGGCAGCGATAGCGATAGCTTCCATTAAAAAACGGTCTAAAAGGCAGCATAGCCATCTTGGCCTTGGTACCAAGGCCAAAGTGCGGGTAAATACCCGATGAGACATTACCCTTTATGTGACGGCAGCGCAGTCCCCGGGATCGCTGTCTCTGTCCGGGCTCGAGAAGGACCGCTACAAAAGGGGGCTGCATGGCAAGGGTGAGGGAGGTGGGTAGGGGGAGGGGTAAAGCACCCACCACCCCTGCAGCATGATGAGCACTGACTGGGCTCATTCAGGGCTTAGGACATTGTTGACACGGAGGTGGTTGGGTGGGAATGGATGGTGACAGGACCGCGGAAGGGCTCGTCACAACCGCTCAGCCATGAAGTCGAACAAATAGGACAAGGCCACCGCCGAGGCGATTCCCATCCCAAATCATGTCCAAATCCTTCACGCATCACACATAAACAAAGGCCTGAATCAATTTGTTGTCCCCCTTTGAAAACGTGCATCTAATTAACAAAGCAGCCTTTAGGAAAAAGGACTACTCTGCGTCGGTCAGTTTCATCCAATTATCCTTCTAATTCCTAGCTGCTCTGCGATACCTGCTGTTTTTGCAGCATTTCTTTCTTTCCTTTTTATGGTCTACCTTTTTAAGGACTGCTTATTTTATCGATTAACCAGCCTGATTATTGTTCTAATTTGGTTAAAATCACAGACCAATTTCTGGTTATTACCATGGTCCTAAAAAACGAAGAACTCATTCCCAGGACTATCCGCGATGTTAATAACCATGATTGCCCCCAGCCTGAAAGTCACTGGTTAACCGACGTTAACAGTGCTCACCGTTATTGATCATAAAATTTGTGGGAGGTCATATTATGCTGTAGATTGGCACGATGGATGCCTCGGGGGGATTTCAGATATCAAACGTCAGTGTTATTCTGGTGCTGACATGCTAAGCATGCATGTGAACCAGAAAAGTCCTCCTCAGATCCAGTTTGACTGCGATCTGATAAGACATATGAGGGTGTTTAGCGGTGAGGACTATTAAATCCATCGTATTCAAAATCGATCCATATTTAAGGGTATCTTACGGTTTATTGCTAACAGACCACTAGAGAGTACTACACAAGATTAAATGATTGCCAGGAGGGTGTAAAAAATAATGCGATCACTCCTACCATTCCTACCTTCATTGCTGTCATACAGGCAGTGGGTGGTCACACAGGTATAGTTTGGCTCTATACAAAACATTAAGCAAAAACAAAACGGGAGAGAACATTAAATATCCCGTCTGATACAGGCAGCTCTATTGAGATGTTGGTTATGCTATCGGAGCGTAGCTTCTTCCTGGCATATTTTAGTGTATATATCTGAGTCTGGTCCCTGCCAAAATCTCGCAAGAAATTCCATTGACAGAATTTATAAAGCCGCGCATGTGCACGAGCCACCAGAATTATTGCTACATGGCAATCACTACTACATTTCCTGCCTGCGGATCCATTGCTGCCCCACAGATGGTGCAGATATTTAGGGAAGCTGCAGATAGTGGGAAACCATAGAATCCTGCGGAATACCCCCAGTCCCTTTCCCCATTGAGAAAACCAAGATAGCCTTGCTTCATGAAATTAACCGAGGCTGTTTGCTACCTGATTTGCGGTTTACCACTGTGGGGTGCGTAGGCAACCATGATCTAGGCCTCTGGCCCAGCTTGTTTGTCAAATCTGCGCATAGGTCAAACACTAATCAGATATAATTGGCATAATTGGGTGGAGGTCTTGGAGTATAAAACATGTCAGAGGAAGGTACAGCTGAGGCTTGAAATAGGCTCATACAGGTGGCCGCCTAAAGGTCGACGTCATTCATTAGGCTTCATGTAGGCTCAATATAGGGCCATTGACGATGGGAGATGCGTGGGAAATAAGAGACCTAATATAAATACTAAAAATACTAATCTCCTTTATGTACCAGTGTAGTGTTTCTTTCAGATTTTATTTTGTCAGTCCCATGAAAAGGGAAGGAGTCCCACGTTATGAAACAACGCCTCTTTAGCAAAGACATTTGACGTATTAACATGCAGATAGAATTGATCCGAGGCCGGAAAACGCGTATTCCACCTGCTATTCAGGTTTGATGTTATGTAATGTAGGCGTAGTATTGGTCTATAAGGGACTAGTGAATGATGCATGTGTATTGTATCAGTGTTCCTGGAAGGCACTGATATGTACAAACATATATCCATTAGCTTACTTTATATTGAACTTCCTTTTTTTTGTTTACCTTTGCCTGTAAGATGTATAATCTTTTGATATGGCAGATATCAAATATCCTTTTCAATACACTGCTTTGAACTTCATTCGCCAACAATATTGTAAAATAAATAAGTTGATAGGATTCAATATGTTTGTGACTGTTGTTGTTCTTCAACCTTTGGGTAGTTAATGTTGATGTGAATCTATAAGGGATTACAGCAATAGTTGCTATATATTACACACTCTCTCTCTATATATACACACAGCCTCACACTCTATGATAATCAGATATTTAAGTCACAAAACAAGAGCAATTGTTGTCCAATGGTGCTAAAACACTATTAAGTACCACCGATTTTAAAAAACAATACCTTCACACGCTACTCTACTATCCCTATAGTTATAGATGTTAAATTCCCTTAGTCTACACAATCTCAAAAAGGACCTTTCAACAGTAGCATTCTTCTACACTGCCCTTAAGGCACCATTAAGTGCTGATATGTCTGTTTGTGCCTATAGCTGGCAGCAGACTGCTTAAAATAGCAACAGGCCTGACACAGGGCTCTCTGTCTGTGCCTAACTATGTTACTTTCTATGGGCACTGTGTATATCTTCCCTCCCTCACGGCTCTATGGAGGGTTATGAATATTAACTATGTGCTATGCATATTGATGAGGCAGCTAGGGACGAATCCAAGTCATAAAAGATAGCTATTTCTTTTCTTCCTACTGTGATATATAGAATGCAGCACAGGTCTTATGTTAAAGATAGACTGGTGTGAGCCTGGTAATTTACTGCCTTCCCCAACGTATATCTTACAATGCTTGTAATTATTAACAAAGGTTATTGAAAATTGACAACATAATAGAAACACATTGCATTAAACATAATCTGTGTTGGGTGCAGAAGGTCGTAGAAGAGGTCAATATATAGACGAGGAGGCAGACCAAAGGTTTCTACATTTACGAAGTAGAAGAATCTTAATGTCATGGGTAAATTTTTTAAGGAAAGAGGAGGTAGATATAGAAGATATGTTTACATGAGGGGATGTGAGGAGGCGTTGCACAACGTTGGAAGCAGCAACAAATTGTTTGTGCATGCACTGTAAAAAATATCCCGTAAAAATTACAGTGAATCACTGGCATCACTGAATGCAGACCATTTCCCTTTTTTTTTACGGTCACCGTATTTTGCTTTCCCCCGTAAATTTTACAGGCCTTTCCCGTTGTATTTTTACGGTGATTCATCATTATTATACAATGATTCTCTGGTATTCAATGATGATTATATTAATTGTTTCTGGATTTCATAATATCATCTTAATTCCAGGCCTGTATATATATATATATATTAGGCCTGAGAAGCATAATTGAATGCCTCATAGCAATATACAATTACAATCCATGAGCAAAATGTACTGTTACAAAGAAACTCTGACAACAGTCTCAATATGTATAATTCTAATTACCACAACATGGGTGTTTATACTATTCATACTAGTGTCCAGGGTCTCAACAAAGAAAATTATATACTTTTTATCTTTAATATGACAAAGGCTTCAATTTTGATTGTGTAATTAATGAGATAGTTGGATATCTTTATAAATCTAACACAATTATGTATGTTTTTAGTTGATAGCTTCCACTAAAGTCTCTCTATCAAACCAAGCTGCCACCTGGTGAGCAAACTTTTAACGTGAGATTCACCGTAAATGAAAGAACATTGTTTCACTGTACTGGTTTACGGATGTTCAATGTAAAAGTAATAAGTTTTACAGTGTCTCACCGTAAATCGCAATTACGGTGATACGCCGTCAAATTTAGCATTGACTCTCCGTAATTTCAACGGAAATTTTTTACAGTGTGGGAAAAAAGCAAAAAAAAAGAAAAGTAGTGCGTTTTAAAATTTCATCATACACCAGGGAAAACGAGGGTCAACCTGACCCTTTTTACATCCCAAAACCACACACTGTCTAGGGTCAGGCATTTAAAGGAGAGTCAGGCAATGCTGTAATCCTGCAATATCTTTTCAGAGAGGGGCTCCAGTAGCCCAGCCTTGCTAGACCCTGACAGGCAAGAGTCCAGCGTTGCTATTCTCTCCCACAACCTGGAAATGTTCGAGCATTAAGAAGAGTTCAGCATTGTCTAATGTTTGACCCTGCAGTCTACTAAATTAGTAAACCTCAGTTATAAGGCATGCAGTGCCATTACCAAATACCATATTATTCCAGTCTACAAGTATAACGCCATATGTGTACGATATGTAAGCCTCTCTGATATGAAGGACCGTTAAACCCCAACTCCAGCCTTTATATTCAAATGCTTGGGTGAATGTTACACCAACATGTGGGTAAAACATCCGATATATTGACGGAGATGTGGTAAGGTTTGGTGGAGGAGTATAAGCTATAACTTCATGGACATTGCCCTGTATATATGACATGTCGGTGGTATAGAATAAAGGGAGTTGGAGGTTTCGGCTGATATAGGCAGGACAACTTGTAGGGCTGACCGGAGCCGGCAGCAGAAAACTGATCCCTGCGTCCACAGACGCCGGCCTGCATGTCATAGGAGATCAGCAGCGTCACCTAACGGGAGAAGCGTCCACTAAAGCCTGTGGGTCTAACCGAGATGGGTGGGACTGGGAGATGTGGGTGGCTGTATGGGTACAGGAGTGGATGGGTGGTTAGCTGTGTGGGAGGGGAGTTGGTGGGGAGTGGAAAACGACAGGTAAAGAGGCAGACTGGAAAACAGAAAAGAGTGGGAAACAGTTTGAAGCACAATTAGATGGAGTATTAGGTAAATACACCACATGATTATTATGACTTTTTTTGAGTTTATACGCGTATTTATTCACAAAGTGATTTTCAAAAATACGATACAATTCAAATGGACACAATGTCCCAAGATGTAGTATAGGTTTGTATATGAATTTACCACGGTTGACAATTGTGTGGCAGGGAGTCATTTGATGATATATATAGCAAACATACAATAATGATCTACTCCATCAGAAAACATTGTACTGACTCTTCATACTTTGCTCTTTATTATATCACCTTCAGGATATGGTACAATAGAATCGATTTGGTATTAGATTAAGGGGAATTATTATTGCCCATATACAAAGAGACTACTTACATTTAAGCATAATGACAAGCATAATGACAAATCGATATGGCATTGCCAAGTTGCGTATAGCTGCTGTAGTTGAAATAGCCTACCTATTTCTATCTCAGTATTGTGAGTTAAGCACTACATATGAGGCTGAATTTTGTGTTCAAGAGCATGTGACACGTTTTATATTAAATATGTTGCAAGCTGAACAATGATGCAATGTTATGCTATTTGTCATCATGATGATGCGTATAACCCTGGCGAGTCCAACAAACATACCACAAAGGATCACCTTAAGATATATCTGAAATTAGGCAATCATAAATTGAGACGCAGGGAATATAATATTTAATACTTCACCCAGAATCCTATAAGTGCGGGATTTCTATTTGACACGGATAACTGTATACTAGGCAGTCAAAGCATGAAAGAACCAGACAATGAATAGCAAATATGTTATAAAAAAGAAAAGTGAACAAAATAGAAAAGGCCGAATCTCCCAAATCCCTCCCAGTCACACACAGCCAGGATAAGGGGAGAATCTCGTCGAATCTCGGCGCTAGCCTCACCGTACACGAGACCATCCTGGGATGTCACGATCACCTAAATTAGCTCGTTGCAAATGTCAAACGGTCGTCACGACCGCCAATCTTGGCTAATATCGCCTACAGTCACAAGACGCCCATTTGGGTGCTTTATTTTTACGTGTCTATTCTTTTTGTATACAGACATCCGTGTACCCTAAAGCAATACCAATCGAAACTCCATTTAAATGGCAACCTTGTGAACTATAACATACATGAATGTCCTTTATCAGGGGGGCAGGGATCACACTTAACCTCTGGCTAGACTTGCCTGGATGTGTCCTATTAGGATATGACATTCTCTTAATATCGCTCACCGGATGTGAACTTTAAGATATCCTACAGCGTTGAGGGCGTGTTTACCTGTTTACCGCTATGTGGTCCACGCCCACAAAACGGTGCACTTTTTACACATTTGCCATTCATGAAGCGAAATTGTTGTGATCTGTCTGTGATCATCATTCCGCAGATCACAAGTTTCATTATCAAGAACCTTTTCCAATTCTAATTGTGGAAATTAATTAAAATGACAAATTTATTCGACTCTGAGACGAATCCTCTTTGTATTATCTGCAGTCGTGGAGGGAGAGGGGAAGGGGGGAGGGAGGAGAGTGACATTGGCACAGAGACTGGCACGCATAGGCTTGATTTTCACTCCTAAATAAATCCATCTGCAAAAATCACATACATGATTAATGCAAGGATGGGGCTAAACTAAAACCACTGCCAGGGAAAAGTGCTGGAAAACCCACGTTAAGCCAGGCTTCTTTTTTGAGGTGTTGGAGCTCCGGTTACATGTCTGTTGGCCGAGCATCCCTTGCAGACTCAGCGATTTGAGTCATGCCTACTGCCTCCCCAGCTCGGAGACTCAAATAAATTAGCTTAATGAAAATCGTTCCATTGATTGACCAGCGTTTTACGTAAAGGACACTTGTGTGCAAAAAGGACTGAATCATTCCTCTTCTGTTGTATCAGGTTTCACCTGGGTCTATTAACTCTTTAAGCGACGCATAGCGCTTTAATGTTCTATTTAATTGCTATGAATGTAGCCCCGGTGAGCAGCTCCCAAGCATTGCACCCATGCATGCCAACCCTATGAACCCCCATAGAGTCGGTATGAGGGTTGAATGGGGCACAGGTGAGTTACTCGCCAGAGCTGCATTCATGCATCATCCCGAACAATGGCTTATTGTACTAGCGTACTATACGGCCCTTAACGAGCTAAAATCGTTATGCAGAAATCAGTAGTCGGTAGACGTGTTGGTGGTTACTCAATCGGCATTTAGGATGGAGTGAGTTCTTAAAGACTGCAATCCTTCTTTATCCCCTTCCCCCTCCCACCAACCAGAGTTCAGAGTGGCCCAAAGGAGAGTAAAAATGAGCATATATACTAGGGATATCATTGGTATCACAGGTATCGATACATTGCTTGTTTTGTTATGTATTGGATAACTGAATCGACAATCAACATGTATCGATCATCTTGGATTCGTTTTGTGCTTTATGTCAGGTTTTAAGGCATGTAAATCGGACCATTATTAAGGTATTCAGGTAGTAAAAAGTGAGTGACAAAATGTTATTCTAAATATTACAAATTTTATTGTCATTTTTATCACAAAAACAAAACAAATATTAAACCTTTTTCTTTCATTTCATCTTCTATACTGTAAATTTTACGGTGTCTGTAACCTAAAATTAGAAAATGTGGCCTAGTCTACCTCTTCTTTTTATCTAATGAATAACTGATATATTACCTAAATCGACAAGAAAATGGTGAATAAATGATAACTCATAAAATTCAATACCAATGACATCCCTAACATATACATCTTTTCAGGCTTTAAACATACTTCCCTCATTTCACCGTGCATTTTCACCACACCAAATTAATTGAAGACAAACATGTTACTACCTTTAGATCATCCCGGTGGTCCTACATATTAGATCAGATTAGAATTGTGTCTCTGCTTAGAAGTGTAGGTTTTAGAATAAATGAGTTTTCACACATATTGTGTTTGATACATTCATATACATCAAGAGAGATGTATATATCCAACGCGACAGAAATGCCTGCCTGCGTATACTACACCACACAATGTGCAATCTCAAGGGGACCAGCATATCAAAAACAAGCTCAGTATGGAAGAACGTGAAGCTATTCCCATAAGATCACACAGGATGTTGTGACGCGTAATTAGGTACCTGGGGGATATCCGTGAGAGGCAGTTAAATGTCCATGTTGTCTGGGCTCAATTTGAGGTACACCTACACAGACTGACACTGTCCTTGGAAATGTAAAGAATTGAAATCACCTTGTAATGATTTAGATGCTTTACTGATATAGATTATTTTAATAATTTTGAAAATTTGATTAGATAATGAATAAAAGAAATACAGATCTTCGAGGTTGATCTGTAGATAGTTATATGAAAGGTGCATATACTATTATAATATTAAGAAGCACACCTTGTGTACACTGGGACGTTTTATGTGTCAGTAAAGGTGACATATTACAGGTTGTGTTTTTCAGATATTTACCATTGCAATGTTGCACTCGCAGTGGAGGTATCCCTTTAATGGTAACAGATCATCTATACCCGCTGTTGTCTGTAATGATACACTGTTGGCAGGGTGAAGCGCTTGGTATGGCGAAACACAATCGATACGGAATCAAAGAAGGGCAAATGTTTGACTCCATACTTACTGATTTGCTAGCTCTCTTTAATCCCTGTGTACCTAAATATACATAGCCTTAGGGAGGCAGTGCCAAATTATAACCATTCTTCAAAGGAGCCATATCTGTGCAGATGAGGCTACTAGTTGCGTTTGTGATCAGGTTTAAAAAAGGTAGATTGCTTATGGAAAAGGGGAAGCATAGTAGTTTACCTGTGCTATACTTGGCAGTAATGAACATTGGTCTTTCAAGCGTTTTACATCTAGGGGACGTATGAGATATAGCATAATAATGAAGCCTTTTAATCGGCTAGTGATGTGGAGCAAACATAAGTAACATAGATTATCTTTTAAAGTGAATTAGGGCCAAGAAACAAAAAGTTCTAAGTATTTCAGCTAACATGGTCTGAAATCTAAGGAAAATTTATCTAGGCCTTAGAAGTACCCAGAGATTGACTCACAAACTGTGCTGCCGACCCATGGACGTTTGCCTTGACTTAAGGACCTTTGAATTGACTGTAACATATCCCCAAAATAGCCAAGAAATCTTTTTTTAAATACAATTCGATGAACACATAACCAACCAGTCAGTGGGAAATGTTAAAAGGTTTAGGGCGAGTATAAATGTCCTGCTGTATCTTGAATAGTTTAAAGCTGAATAGTGTATATCAAAACCTTCCCTAAGCTTCATTTGTATTCCACAATGGACAATACTCTGAGACGGCACTCATTAGGTCAGATATTCCCAGGCTATAGATCATTGTGGTCTTCATGAAAGGCTGACATTTTGTTTTTAGCATCTTGAACACCTGTAGTATCCTTGTATTCCAGTTAAAAGGTTAATGAGGTGTTTTCTCCACCTCTCTGCACCTGGTGTCTCCAACAATACCTCATTTTGTAACTTTGCTTTTATCATTCTTATGATATGCATTGTTCATGGAGTCAGAGAGACACTAAATGAAGAACCC
Organism: Harmothoe impar; assembly: GCA_947462335.1. Taxonomy (NCBI): domain Eukaryota; kingdom Metazoa; phylum Annelida; class Polychaeta; order Phyllodocida; family Polynoidae; genus Harmothoe; species Harmothoe impar. Next base: position 29,544,805 of record OX381716.1, on the reverse strand, counting down.
ACCACCGGTTTCTTTACTATTAGAAGAAGACTTGCACCTTGCATCTTCAAACACTCACGCCAGCTGGTGCCCACTGATGGTTTATTCTTTCCAGCAGATGTTTTAAATATACCAGCCTTAATGGGTTGGCCTTGAGGAGCAGAAATAGTCAAACCCTTGAGAAGGAGGGGTGCATCAAAGCCAGTTAGGACATGCAATCAGGTTGTTCTACATAAGAGAATCTAAGGCACCTCAACAGGGGCTATATTAGTTGGCGGGTAAGTTATTCTAAAAGCAGGTTGACTGACAGGTTAATTATCAAGCATAGCCTGCATGTTTTGGGAAGACCATCATGTTGTCATTCAATGAGAAATGGGCTCTGGCGAAAACTTTAAAGTATATCTCTAATCTGGCAGACTTAGATTTTAGGCTTAAATATCTTCAGGAACTTCCTTTAATCACGGCTGTACATCATTATTAAGCCTGATCTGAAAGGTCGAGGGTCAGGAGTGTCGTTCAGTGTCAGTCCACCAGTTGGTCCTGGAGGCAGCAGGATTACCCTACCCCAGAGTGTGTATTGCCATATGTCACTATGTGAATGAAAGTGATTAGTTCTCCATGACTCTATCTAATACTAAAGGATAATGATACTGCTACTGAGCTGTCCCCTTAGTTCTGTTATAGGACGCGTGATGCATCTGTGTTTGGCTGATAGTGGCTGAGAAACTGTTCACTAAGGCTCACAGCACAAGCTGGCGCTAACTCACAATTAATTAATAATATCCCTGAGCATTATGTAAATGAATTAGAGGAGGTCACTGAACTGAGGTGTCAGGACTAGACTATGTGTTGTGCCATATGAGTTCTACATTTACCTTAGTATGTGTCATCTTAAGGACACGACTTTGTGACTTATTTCTTTCCTCGAGATTGCTTAAAGGTATTTCTAGTACATCTAGAAGAGAACATTATAGACAGTATCATATCATATACCTCTGTTTCTTCCCTCAATATATCTCAGGACGTCCCCAATTGATGACTTGCTTACAAGCTGCTTCCAACTCAAAATAGATAATATCCCTAAGCATTTTGTAAATGACTTAGGGGAGGTAACTGAATTGACCTATTAGACACGGGTAAGATAATTAAGGAGACTTCATAGTTCTTTACATGGAAGATACATTGACAATATAGATAGTAGGTGTTTAAGTGTGTGGAACATAATAGTTTTGGTAAAGGTTAGGCTAATTATATCGACAAAAACTTCCTTTAGAAACGTTTCTATATTTCACACCATTGATTAGGAAGTGGTTTATACATTTACAGTATGACGCCTTTTAGCAAAGGACCTACAAAACATGTCTCAGAATGTGCAAATTTATCTCTGTGCCAATTTCTTCTCTTTGGAAATGCCACAAGCGGTATTTGAGTTAAACCCCTTCTTTTTAAAATATGTACATGTATTCTTAAGCCAATCCCTCAAAGACCATCCACATATGAAGCCATCTTGACCAAAATCCTTTTCCCATAATCCAGATCTGCTTCATGTACAGGAGAATGTGCTCCTTCAGTTATGTTTGTTGATGAAATCTGTCAGTTGAGAGTCCAATTAATTCATGACTGCAATTAGATATGACATCAGGATTGGCCTAACCTGTTTCAGGAGGCTTGATGCCAAAATTTCCTCAAAGACGAATGAGCCTGAGATATTACTTGAGTTGCTCGTCTTCGCTTCTTACCAAGTCTTTTTAGCATGGACTCAAATGAATCTTAACAGCAATTCCCTTCAAATTTTTCAATCTTGTTCCCTTCTATTTTTTACCCTTACAGATGAAACAAATCATCCTTCGCTTTCTCAGCTGGTTTAATTTTAGTCTCAATGTATCTGAATGTGTGAGGAGAGCAGAGGGGGAGACCCCCCTTCCTCCGAATGACAAGTGATAAATCATGTTAATCAAACAGCACTCCTCTGTAACTCCTGAAAAACCTACCTCCACTATTGTTTCCATCCCCTGAGCCATCCCATGAAATGTCTGTTTTTTCAAAGATGAGGTTTAAAAGGAATTCAATGTAGGTCCGAGAAAAAGCATCGCACTCAGGAACGAACAATTGATCCTGTCCTAATTCTAAAAGTAATCAATTAAATCTGGTCACTCACAGTCGCCAGCAATTAGTTGCCAGCTACTCAAAGTGCCTATGCCAAAATAGCTCTAATGCTGAAATTTCACATTCTTGTTTCATTAATTCTCACACATTAGACTGATAATGAGCCTCATTATTCATTTAGTCCATTCCACATGAAATGTACAATCTTGAAAGAAACCCCCTGATTCCCCCTCTTGCAGACCGGCAATTGCAAGGTAGTACTAAATGTGCAAAGTCTCTTAGAAAAAAACACAACAAATATCTCTTAAGCTCATTCTTGCATTCTCTTTTTGTGAGAATTAGCAAATATTTCCAGAGCAAACACTACAAATGGGATCCCCCGCAGGGCTTGAGAACTAACAGCTTGATTTAAGGAACTGATAGTTTCCTTTCTCTTAAGGACTCAATGTCTTTCTATAAGAAATATTTCCAGTTGCTCTCGTGAATAGGTTAAGTTCAAGTTCAAGTGTTATTGCTTTCCTTAGGGAAACATGTTTATATGCCTGCTGCTGTCAATACATGGTTTCACATTGTTTCATATCACAGTTTTCTATGGTCCATAGTCATTTCACTAGTTTCAGTGTTCAGTTTGAGCTGCCAGAAAAGTAAACGCAGCAAAAATGATGAATACAAAATGTGATGTACGTCAAGACATATGGTAACAATTGTCGGAGAACATAGTGTGTAGATGATATATGACCTTCAATAGGTAGCCACCATCCATTAGCTGCACACAATCTGAATGAGCTATCTTGGGAAATCAGTCAAGTCATAGTATTGTGCATGTAGACTTATCTGCCTCACCATACACTGAACCACCAAACAGATCTAAACAATATGGCCTCTTTTTCTGATGTTTCATGCGGATAGAATTTTAATTAACCGTTCTGACACCTGATTCTTTCCAATTGTGATTATTTCTAATTTTGAACATTGTCTGGCTACAGGTAACCACCGCTATAAATAACTAGACAGTCGCTGTAGTACATACCTTTGCTCTATGATTTTGTATAGGATATATCGATACCATGTATGATGAATTTCACTTGCAGTTATTTAAAGAAACACAAATGTAAGTGATATACATAGAGATATTAATGTTGTAATCTATCACCAACAAAGGCATTTTTCTTTGTTATCAAGAACACTAAATCTTGGTTTTGACCATTAGGCGGTCGCTCAATATGTTCATTTCATGTAAAACCAGGATATATTTTATAAAGCCCAGTGGGGTGTTTCACTAGAGGGCTATGCAATCAATTATATTATAAGTGTTTCTATAGGACGACTTAATTGTATATCACCAATAAGACCCACATTTAGTTTTATAAATTGTGTACTGGTTATAAGAGTGTTTCACAAAGGCATACTAGCGAGATGTAAAGCTGCCGTGTGTGGGCTACAACCAAGATACAACTAATGTACAAGTGTTTCACAATGCATATTAGCATGGATCTCATACCCTACTCGCTAATAGCTCCCTTCAGCCAACATATCTAGTTAGTCTCCGGATCGGAAACATAATTCTTCCTCTGAATGAAGAGAACTTATTTTTGTATTTGGAAACCGCCGTTTTGCCCTCTTAATTGTTTGTATAGGGTCTAAATAAGAACCATCAAATGGAACATCGTACAATGTATTCTATTTCCAATCTTAACACCCTGCTTTATCACTCCATAGACCGTTGGTATTAGTTGTATAATAACCAATTGAGATTTAATGCTGCCTTCATCACATGTCTCTTTTATTACCAAGCTATTCAACCCTAAGGCTTTTCCCCTTTTGTGCCCCCCTCTCACCATTTCCAGCCTCACCCCCATATGCTCAGCTAAGGCTTAATGTCCCCTAGGGTATCTTTCAGAATGACCTATACCAAGTACACCCTCTCCTACACAGACAGCTTGCAATATCTCACCTAGCCTTAAGGATTGTATCGCCAACTTACCAACCCATTTTTGTGAGTGGTGGCCTGAAGCTAGTACAATGTACAGGGTCTAATTACATTGTTTGTGCATTTCTGGGAATGTGCATTTTGAGAACGAAGAAATGAAACAGCAGGATTAGATTGGTGTTTTCTGCTTGTCTACATGCAATTGCAGTCCAAATTACTTATTTTCAATGACGAATGAGCCTGATGTTTTTCAGTTCAAGTTCTTGCTACAGGGTTACAGATTCATGTAGATCAAATAAATCACAGTCACATTAGGCCACTCAAAAGAATTGATTCTCATCACCAAGGAATGAAAAATGTGACGAGGTCGTTTTTTATTTTATTTTATGTTTACTTGAGGCCTAAATATATAGGGAAATTTCGACTTTTGGCCATCAATTTTTACATTTTAGTAAGATGTTTATTGATCCCCAAACTGTGTTATTTCTAGCTGATTGCATTGGTGACAGCATAATATTTAATTTTAACATCATCTTTTTTTTGAGTGGCCTTAGCCACCCTAGAGAGCCTTTTCTCTTTGATTGTACGGTCACCAGAGATATCTCCCAATATAACTTATGTCAGTCTATATCATACATGTAGTATATAAATATGCAATCAATGTAACTCAATAGCATTTATAGGACAATAGACAGGTGGGGTCTAAAATATGCACTAACTGTCCTCAGAAAGCAGTGTTTTGCATATTTGGTAAGAGTGCAAATAGCCAAGAGGGGTGATACCTGATGGTTGTGACATTTAACAAGGACACAGGTAGTGTCAGGAGGAACCCTAGGGTGTGATTGCATCCTCCTGTGCTAAGGCCTCCCCCACCCCCTCACCTCATCTCCAGCACGCACACCTTAACATGTCTGTACCTGCCACACCTGAAACATGCAACACCATATTGTACATTAGCCCTTTAATGTGCGCCCTCTGTCGTTCGTCAGGATGCATAGATGTAGCCCTAGGCTACTCGCCAGTGCAGATTCGACACATCATGGCGACCTTTAGAGATTGAAATTATGTTTAAATGCATCGCTATAGTTAGTTGACCGCATTTAGGCATCATGACGACAAAGGTCACAGTGTATTGAAACATGACGCGGCCATTAAATTAGGCCAAATAAAAAGGTGTGTTTCAGGTTACATAGTCTGAAAATCTAGGAAGCGCAGGTCGGATTTTTTTTTTTTTTTATTTTCTTTTTTTACTTTGGCCTGAAAAGTACCAAAAACTGACTCGCAAACTTCAGCGTTGACTCGTCAACAACGGCGTTGACTCGTATACTATCTAATTGACTCTGAAATAGCCCCAAAATTGTTTTATAAGACATACTGATCCCATGGCCTGAAAAGTACCTAAAAATTGACTCGCAAGCTTCAGCGCTGACTCACCAACATGGCGTCCACTCGTGGACCATCAAATTGACTCTGAAATAGCCCCAAAAAATACTTAAATTTTTTTTTTCAAAATTGGATAAAAATTTCTAGGGTCGGCCCTGTTTTGCTAGGTCGGGTCGGGTAACCTGAAACACACCTTTTTTTTGGGCCTTAATTCTACACATGCAATTCGATCACACTTCTTTTTCTAAAGGCTATACGTTCATTACATGTTTTTCATTCTTGACAGCTCGGATTTGCAGATGATTGAACAAGTGTGTGTGTCTGGTAGTGTGTGTGTGTGAATGGATTTGTCCCAGTGTGCTAAACATCAATATCAGTGCTTTTATTGTCCAACTTTGAGCGGGCAGACCTTTTAATTTGATCTATCCAATGTAAAGTTCAGTTGAGAACATTGGAGGTTTTATCTTCATGTATACATCCCTTCCCATACAGTTTTCAAAATGTTAGATAGGCTATAGATAGGAACTAGTGCGCAAGTGCTAGAGGGAGCCTCGAGTCAATACCCCAAAAAGGGGGGAATTGAGAAGATGTGTTAGGCCCTTATCCTACAAAATTGCCCTTATCCTACAAAAATGTATAATTTTGTAGGATAAGGGCTGTCAGTCAAGCCCTTATCCTACAAAATCAGCCCTTAGCCTACAAAAAAGTTGCCCTTATCCTACAAAACCTATGTATTTTGTAGGATAAGGGCAATCAGTCAGGCCCTTATCCTACAAAATTGCCCTTATCCTTCAAAAATGTCTCTGATGCTTTAATTTCTTTGTCACCAGGTCTAGCCCAGAGGCATAGTGCCTACAGGTATGCTGTAGGATTAAGTTTATATGATTTCCGTGTGTAATCCAAAATGGTCACCAGGATTGCTCCTAAAATCTCAGGTTTATTAGATTTCCTCGTGAAATATATGAAAATAAGGGTTGTCTGGGTGTAGCTCATTTATTAGGCCTGACCGATAGCCCTTATCTTACAAATCCTCCCTTATATAGGTGTTGTAGGATAATTATATAGGTTTTGTAGGATAAGGGCAATTTTGTAGGATAAGGGCTTAACTGATTGCCCGTATCCTACAAAAATAGTATAGGTTTTGTAGGATAAGGGCAATTTTGTAGGATAAGGGCCTAACTGACAGCCCTTATCCTACAAAACTATATATTTTTGTAGGATAAGGGCAATTTTGTAGGATAAGGGCCTGACAGGTCTTTTGTAGGATAAGGGCAAATTTTGTAGGATAAGGGCCTGACTGACAGCCCTTATACTACAAACCTATATGTTTTTGTAGGATAAGGGCAATTTTGTAGGATAAGGGCTTAACAAGATGCCCCCTTCAAGCACTTGTTTCTATCTTCATCCCATGAGTAAAGAGCAAAGGAATTGGGACTATACTCCATGAACATGTTTTGGATTAATCAATAGAGATAAATTGTGCATTTATTGAGAAACTCCATCCCCTGTATCAACCTCCTTCAGTACCTAATACATTACGTCATATGTTTACAAGCCACGCCCCCTTAGAAATGGAAGTCAATACTGTTGTCAAGGAAGGTGAGAAGTGTTGATCTTTTCTCTCTCGGCACGAGTATAAAGACTCACTTTACTCCATGTTAGAGTAGGTTTAGCCAAAATATTGCTTGGAATTTGAAGCCTATGTATCAGATGAACCCGTAGATCATGTTTACAGAGCTTAGATTACACTATTATTCCTGGAAATCACGATCTAATTCCAGTCAGTGTGGCGACGTTTAGCGACCATCACATTTGTGACATGCTCTAGGTGACAACCATTGATCCTGCAACAGCCAACCAGGGCGGCCTATTTTTACCATCTTGACAACATAGTAAAACCGCTTGACAACATCGGGTAGGCCAATGACTTGACAACATAGAGTATCACACAATAGCCTAAAAACATTAGGTTTTTAACTATTTTACCTATTTTATCAGTTGTTTATATGATAATCATAAGAAGCTCAGTTACTATAGATATACAGTCAGAAATAATTTATCCATGAATCTATCTAAAGCCTCATGCCTGCATGTGCTTCATCTAGAAGACCCTAAGATTGACAACCATTAGCTAATCACTAAAGTTACTATAGTTTCTATAGACAGCAATTAATTCAATGAATTTGTAGTGTATTTTTTAATACATAGCCATCAATTGTACTGTATTAGTGGTTATAGACATCGATCAATTGTACTGTATTAGTAATAATATAGATAACCATTTACTGTAGTGAATGGCACACAGATAGTGAATGATCTCGAAATGCTAAATGACCAACATGTCGATGACAAATGTGCACAGTGATAACTACAGTTCCCTCTCTATAGGCCTATCCCTCTACAATCCATCATTATCCTTGACCATTTGTGACATGTTCTTATAAATGGACTAAGGTCCCTTCTCGTAGACCACATCACACTACCATTCAAGAAAGACTATAGCAATTGCTCCATATCATAATACCTCAGGCAACATGAGCAAACAACCATCATAATGAAGAGGACAATGGGAGGCTATGTACATACACTCTGCATGGGGTAATTTCCCCTCCTATTCACAGAAGACACAGCAGTCATACCAGTAATCATAATGAACGATTGGTAGACTGTGTGTGTTACTGGATATACTTTAGAAAAGTAGTGCTACATTTTTTCCCCTTTAAGTTCTTGTGAATCCATGCGTCATTTGTGAGTCTCCCTGTTCTTTTTAGCTTAATACTTATCTAGATTCTTTGCTCATGTAAGCTGTTTCTTTGGCTAGTGGGTGTACATATAGTTTGTGATGTAATCGGGATAAAGTACCTAATGTGAAGTCCCATTCTATTTTTTATGGTGAGGCCTTACATTTCAACTTGGATTAGCTGTCTACTTCCCCTAGTACTGAGAGTAACGGGAGTCTACTGTAGGTGACCATTCTATCCAATCCATCAACAGGAATTGTACGGTGTTCTATAACGGGAAACTAAAATAAGGTATTACATACACACTTTGGACGGCTATGCTTCTATTGCAGAGACCCACAGTCTGTGACAGGCTATTTGGGTAACCCACTGTTTACAACACAACCTCCATAGATACATATGTACTGTGAGTATGAGCCACATGCAGAAACATGGCCACCATGAGCTACTCACAGATAGTAACGCACTGCACTGCAAGCAGCGCCTGTCCAACAGCACTAATGTACAACACGTCAGTAGTATCTGTAGACCGTGGGGGCTTACAGGAGATTAGGCGATTACAAATGTGGCAATGTAGAGACTAAACAGAAAGGTGCATAAAGATATGAAATTTCCTCCGAGCATTGCTCCTTTTTCCCATTTTACATATCAGAGTAAATTGAGCTTTGAAATGGTGGTTGAAATATATTAAGGCAACCATGGTAATAAAATGGGATGGAACTTATATATTAATGCTGATGATGTACTTTGCAAAGTAATAATACTTAGGCCTAATAGAAGCTGAATAACACTTGCATAACAAGGGCTGGCTTATCCCATGACTATTCCCTTTGTCACATAGTTTTAAAATTTGAAAAGCAATCTCATCTTTTGTGAGTCTTTTCATTTAGATTCCTGGTCTTTTCTTTGAGACGAATCTATATTTAGCTTCTGCAATTATATCACTCAGGATGATAGTCTTTCCCTATTACCACTTCTCTCTGATGTCCCCAATACTGTAACTTAAGAATTCCCACTTCGTATACAATATGGATGGGGTATATGTTATTCTATTTGACCACAGAGTTCCGTATTAGTTCTTTGTTCTCCAGGTTAACTGCAGCACCGATGCTGAGACAGGCTCCGGTAATGGAAAACCTGCTTTGACCTTCTGCTGCGGACAGAACCGATTTACACTTGACCCCAAAGAAGTGAGATTGTCTTTGTGTTTGGGGGACCCTACAGTGTGATGCAGGGGTGGGAATGAAGGCTGGTGGATTAGGTAGGTGAGGTGTGATTATAGGGATTATAGGGGGGGGGCAAACACAAAGATATATCTTAATTGGGGAAAACAGTGGTGTTTTGGGTACAGTTACATAGAATCTTAGGCATATTAAAATGGTCGTTTTGCCTCGTGGCCATTGTACGGTCACTTCCTCGGGAAAATTGTCACTGAATACCAGACTTTAAAAAAGGCATTACTTTCAAAAGCTGAAGCTGATCAGCCTCAACCTAACGTTAAAGCGGTCATGTGTCAAGAAAATCAAGCCGACTGTTCACCGATTTAATGTGCTTGTAAAAGTGTCATTGAAACTACCAGAAATCGAACCTGGGACCATGCAACTTTGAGGCTAGTGCGAAAAGGTCATTTACAAATTTAAGATTCATATTGCTGTGAGGTGGGCGTATTGGTTGGTAGTATATCTTTATACATACAATCTCTTTGCGTTAAAGGGCATTGTGTTGGCGTTGGGAATTTCAATCAAAGTATCTTATTGAAAATATCGTTTGTGTTGGAACAGATAGACTATAGTATCTATTATTATTTCATCATTGTTATTGGGGGGCTTCCATAAAGTATGAACGCACATTTTCTCCAGAAATCCCCCCCCCACCCCCCTCAAAGATCTTGTACACATTAAAATAAAGGAGTTATGTACGCAAAGATTTTCAGAAAATAAACCCCCCCTTACCCCCCCCCCCCTTCATGCGTACATACTTTATGGAAGCCTCCTTGGAAGCGGATCAAGTAAATCATGAATTGCACCCTCTCATTGCACACTGTGATAGGATATCATCAGATAGACGAAATGAATGATTCAATTTATTTCGGTGGGAATGGAATTGATTTTTTTAATTCGCAATCTTCTGTCCAGTTTGATAAACAACAAAGAAAGACACCTAACACAATAAATAAGGCCATACAGGTAGATCAAGGTAAAAGGATGCTCACAGCCACCTCTCCATTTTATGTTAACAAAACTATTAATTGATCAAGGAAGAGCTTATAGGTAAAATGAAAGGCAATATAAAGGTGACATGGCATATCAATGACATGGAAAGGGTATAGAAAGTTACATAAATAGATTAAGACTTAGTTTAAGGATCAAAGTAGAACAAGAAGGGTGTGGTGATTGTTAAATGATCATGAATAACACATTTTCTTTCACACGGCAGTGCATTACTGTGTGCTTATTTCAACAGGATCACCCGATGAGTTACACACGTGCATCCTGCAAAACTGGATTATTTTATAATAGAAAAATGATGAAATGAAAGTCTAGTGTTATGTTGTTTATCATTTGGTTGATGGTTCGATATTGAGTTAAGAAAAAGAGAAATATGAATGTATATACTCATAATAGATAAGGCTCGTTTTAGGCAGGCAAACATTTTGAGAAGTTCCACTTTCAATTGAATGGTAGTACTCTTCCCCATCTGATCATGTTCTTACCTATGTTTTCATGAACCTTTTGTTTTCGAAACAAATGGAAATATATACAAGATTATACAGATTTAGACAACTCTCTGTCTCCCTCTGTCTGTCTCTGTCTGTCTGTCTCTCTCCCTCTCTCTGTCTCTGTCTGGCTGTCTGTCTGTATCTCTCTCTCTCTCTCTCTCTCTCTCTCTCTCTCGGGCAAAGAGCAACACGGGTCCGCCTGTTCTGAACACATATATCTTGCTTCTCTCACGTTACCCAGTTAATTGCACAGGCTACATGATCCAATCCAAAGACATTGAGCCATCTCAAGTTCAGGTAGAAATCTTCATAACTATTTGCTTCCTTTTTAAAAATAGAAATGCGGAGTTAAACCAGACAACAATGAATTAACTGAGAAGCTGAGAAATTGTCTTGCAATGCAATATATATATCATTTAAACGACTTGTTAATTACATTAATAGTTATTTACACAAATATAGTATGCCCAACAGTACTGATTCCTAGATTAGGGAGTGATTAGATGTTATGTCATTAACAACAGCCCTGGTGCTAGGTTTTCTGGCACCAGAATTTTTCAGTGTGGCTGCGAGAGAGGTTCCAACTACTTTTTTTGCCCCCGCCCCCTCCCCCAATCCACACACCCGTGAGACAATTTAAGCCGGCATCAGGATTAATTATCATGCATTGAAGTAAAACATACTGGGTATGTTATTGATAACTAATAATTAATTCTTTATCCTCCAAAACCAATCTTGAGATCACAAGAAAACTCACTTCATCATCAGACACAGTGAATCATTTTACAGCCATCAGTTGTGTTTAATTGATGGGGGTTATTAATGTTTAGGAAGCTGACGGAGTATCTTCACTAGCTGATACATCATCTAATACAGGACGCCTGTACCACTGCTACACTGTTGTATATGACTGTCTTTTCTAGAGCATTTTATTAATGTTTACAGGCAATATGTTAGATGGCATAATTACATATATACTGCCATTGAATTCGGCAATGCCGCTTTGAGGTGCAGGTCTTTAATGAGCCCCTGTAGTATTAGACATACAAGAATTGAGCCATTGTACAGAAAGATTGGATTTTTTTTACCATGGTGACATAAGAAATGAAGTGCTATTAACAGTTAACGCCCAGCTGTAATCAAATTCGTACAACATGCGCAGGTAATGATGAAGTGCAGAGATATATACCAAATACATGATATTGGGAAGGACTAACTAGTGGCTTTCGTCGAACTGCTAGACTAACGAGACGAATGTTAATAACTTCAATATGTATCCAGCAATACAGTCCTCAGCTCTATCTACAGAACTATTTTACCTGTTATAGTTCAATTTGGCATATCATTTAAAATCCTCCTGTGTATACGGTTAACTTGCCGATAAGGTTTTCCAAGGATAACTGCAACTCGTGTGAATATGGTTTTTATCATCATCTAATTGACAATTAATGAAAGGTCACCAAGTTCCTGATAGAAACGTCTAAACTCGAATCAAGGAGCTGTAATAATTCTGATTACCATTAGGGTAATCTACAATAAGATTTATATTAACAAAGCAGTTCTGTGTTGTTACAACTTACAGTGATAAAGTGAGGGTAATACTTTACATTAAAGAAAATGTAACTTCGAACTGGGCGAAGTAATATTATGGCTATAGGTACATGTTGAATACACCAGAAGGAGACACGAGGTGATACAATGTGGGGTTTTAACTTGGTAGAACCCGCTGCACATACCCACATTGTACCTGCATAAAGGGAAATCATATTCAATATCAATTACTTTTTATGTTTCCTACGGCAAGATAAATAATCGATCATACCTTTTCTTTCTTCATCACAACAACCCTCCTTTCTCAATCAATGACTGTCACGGAGCCATTCTCTCATGCCACATGGTATCTATATGTCTAGGATTCTAATTGTGTGCCGTTTTTTCTTTGTTCCCTTATCACCAACCCATTAGTGGAACGATAATGATGCAGAGAGACAGATGAATAAGACCCAGGGCAAAAGAAGCCATGGCTACGTGTGCATAATACGTAAACAAAATAAATACATACAGGTATGATATCAATATCCTCTTTGGTGTCTTTAAAATAAACCACAAAAGGATTGATAAACGAGGAGTGCGCTACTATGGGAAGAAATGCACAGCATACACCAACAAAATAATATCCACAAGCAGATGATTCAATATTTTTTCTTAATTTCAGCAATCACATCCTTAATCTTTCTTGAATTTACATCAAAGCTCAGAATAAGGACATTTTGCATAAGGTGAATCTCACGAAAGACTTTTGTCTTATTCTGGTCTGACTGGAATCTCGGCTTAAGCAGGTTCGAATAAGTAGATTCACTAGCCAAGAGGCGTTTCCAAATACGCCTATGAACTTATTATAAGGTTTGCCATTTTAGGCCATCATCGTGGACGTTTTAAGCTCGGCTCAAAAACGTGTTTTTTTCGTGGTGTTCCAGCTATGATAATTTAATGGGATTTTCTATCGTTTCCTAGTGCTCCTTGCTTATATCCTTTTTCTCCTAGTAAACTGTGTGACTAAGGAACTAAAACCCACATGCATCTTTACGCACAATACGAGAGACACATGTATGCTATTCTATTGGTCCAAAGAGCCAGTATTACCCCAGTGGACAAAATATTCAGTTCAATGTTGAATAAACGTTGTATTAACATTAAATCAACATTGACAACCATTAAGCAATGTTGACAATGTTCTGTGCCTACTGGGACTATTAGTTCTTTGTCCTCCAGGTTAACTGCAGCACTGAAAATAAGACAGGCCCTGGTAATGGAAAACCTGCTTTGACTTTCTCCTTCAGACAGAACCGATTTTACACTTGACCCTGGAGAGGCGAGCTTGTCTTTGTGTGTCCGTTGTATTATATTGTAGCGGCTGGGAGAGGGGTTGGCCGTACGGGCACCCCTGTCGCTACACTCTCGGCCGGGGTGGTTCGGCCGGCCGAGAAGCTCTCGGCCAGAACCATGTCGGCCGGGCCAAAGTCAGCCCAAACGCGGGAGGGACGCGGGAGGGGTATATAAGGGGGTGCATCGGGGAGTATGAGCAGTGGGTGTTGAACTACGACAAATAAAGGATCTCTTGGTAAACCGCAAGGCTGGCTGTTGTGTTCTTCGTGATATGCACATAATATCTCTACAATATACAATCACAGGATGCAAATATAATATATCCTAAAGCCTACATATACTGTAAGGAGTGCTCCAACTCAACAGGTACAAAGCATCGTCTAAACATTTAGGGGCATCTTTGGTAATGTAGAAAAAAAAGACAGGAGACAGAAAAAGGTAACAATATACTTTGGTCTAACTGATGACTTATCGACATTTTGTATCATATGTTATCAATTAAATTGTTCTACACCACATGAATCTCATATCTGTGGAGAAGGCTTGGACAGCATTTATATGAAGCCACATGAGAAGAGTTATATGGTAATGGTATTACTCTGATTATAAACATGATACTATTCTTAGTTCAGCTTCTTCTACAGTGTCTATTTCTCGAAATGATGTCCGATATAATTCTCACAGCCTGCAATCTTGCTAGGGATGTGTAGGCTCACAAGGGCAATATTCTTGCATCCTGATGCCAAAGGGCATAGCTCATAAAAGCATTATGCGGCCCTTAAAGGGTTAGGAGATTTGGATGTTGGTTGGCCTTGGGGACTAACGAGACTGTTTACCAGCCAGCATCAGGTCATGCAATCTTCTTTCTGTTATAACAGGATGAGACATGCAATACAAGGCCAAGGTCAGAGATATATTACGGGGTGAAAAGATATATCATTAGGTCTATAAGCATTTTCTTTCCCAATATACATTGAGGGTTCAAAAACAAGGCGAGCTATATACATTTACAGATTATGCTGATTATGTGAGGGTTTACACGGTGCAGCTATTTTACTGATCCCAAACCTGATTATAGCATTGTCTTGAAGTCTATCAAATGACAGCCGACTAGTATGAAATGGAGTAGCCCCAACATCTTTTTACCTAGCTGTACCCGTTTACCCAGTGGGCATGTTATGGGGATGCATACATTTTAGCGCCAGTGTCAAATAACCAACATAGTAGCATAACAATGATAATACCAGGTATCATTCCAAGAACCCCCTTCACCCCTGGTAGGTCGTCTCTGGGCCCTGGGGAGCCCTGATTGCCATAAGTGGTGGCTGCAACATCAGAGGGCAGACATGGACATACAGGTAAAACGACAGTGGGTGACACTTTCATGTTCACCTTTTTGCCCTTATAACCAGGCTACTCTATTTGTGTGTTATGGAGAAGGACACTTTTCTTTCTCTGTTTATTCTTTTGTCCTCTTTTGACTCTCTCTATGTATGTATGTACGTTTTCTTGTGTGTGTAAAGGAGAATATTGAAGAGGGGTTTGTTTTTCTCTCTAATTTCCATTAAATGCTGTATTGATTGTATGTTTGATATATGAAAGAAGTGTAATACCCTTTATTCATTTATTAGTTACAGATAGGGTAGTGGGTTTAGGGGGCGTAAAAATTTCGACCCCTCCTGAGGGGGGGGAGGGTCTTGAAAGAATCTGACCCGTTGGGGGGGGGGAGAAATCATGCCCTTTTTAGCAAAAAGCCAGCCGCTAACTATATTTCAAAGGCAAGGGGAGGCGAAAAGTCGTTCACACGTTCTCAAGGGGGGCTTGCTGTAAATAAATTTCGCACCTCCATGTGAAATTTCACCAGCCCCCTGTAATTAACAAATGAACACTCCCTTAGTGCCCTTTAGCAGTTAAGTTTAGACGGCCTTATCATTGCTTTCAGAAACTACCAATGTACTTTATTATTAAACTACTCTGTGCTTAAGGTTCTCATTTCAGCTCAAAGGAGCTGCATTAATTTTGAGAATATAAAAGCACCACCTCACACATCCTAACACATCAGAGTCTTCATCATAAAGTGGCTCCTTTTCAATCATCTTCACTTTACAATTATTGGGTGATCCAAGAACACGTTGATATCTATGAGTCATTCCACATCCTGAACTGTGCGCCAAAAACCACCAAGCAAACAAACCATAATGAAGAATGGATGACTCCTAAGCGGTAAAACACAGCCACTGGGGAAAAGGAGCACGTCATCAGCCGCTCTAGTGGCCTAGATCCACCATGGATATATTAGAGCCTAAAATATTACTCCACTGATTTTTGAAAGAGTCGGTGTATATAGAGAGTACGTGCCTGCTCCAAAGTAAAAGATAACCTGTCTATACTTCTTTTTTAATTTCCCATGGCTTTAGATGTCATTAGATCTATGGTGCCACCGTTAAACAGCTTAGATGGTCAGTAGGATGAGGATGGTATGTTATGACAGCGGTTTGATTGCTGATTAACACTTGTCAAATTCAATTAAAATCTGGGTGCATATTATCACCTTTTATATGGGTCTTAATGATAAAACCTTATAGAGTTTAGTAGGCTCCAGAGTCTGAAGATCCACAAGTGAGGACTGGAGACAGTTATACAAAAAAGGCAATAGTGAGAGGGTATCCTGCTCTTGCCACTAAAAGATACCAACCATGGCTTGAACACTTACCAGTACCTAAACGTGTGAAGCAGAATATTTGGGGAACTAATTGCCTAAATTCCTGACGTACAATCTGACAAGATAAAGGCCTCTTTATTAACAAAAGAAAAATTTGAACCTTATCCAACGGCTAACTACCACAGACTGATCAAGCGGTGGGCGGATATGAACAGGTGGGGCCAGCTTGGGGCGCCCCCTGGAGTATACATAATGAACTACCATTTGCCGCCGCTCCAAATATATTACTGTTATCCAGTCAGATACCATACATATAATATATATATATATATATATATATATATATATATATATATATATATATATATATATATATATATCGGACTTGACCTATAAATAAACACCAGTCCTTATCAATAATTCCCAGATGCTTTACTCTGGCAGTTGCTTGCCATACAAAGCCTATGTCGTGGTTAATGGCCTGTCTGTCCACATGTCACTGTAGTTTGATCTGTCGACATCTATAATGAAAATGTACCTTCTAAGGACACATGCAGGTCCCTGCTGTACCTACAAGTCTCTTTAGTCATTTGAGATGTACAAATGTTGCCTGGTGGTTATTGATTAGCATTTACTGCAACCTCAGAACTAAGTGTTATAGTGGGTTTTATGGAGTGCCATTGTGCAGTTGTGGCAAAGGTTTCTTGTATGTGGTTTCTATACTCATCCTCTGGTGTTAGTTACACTCGTTTAACTGAATGTTATTGTTATCATGCAATGTAACTGAATGTAGCTATTTTAGTTCTATTTCAGAATTCACAGAATGCATTATTACATTCTCACAATACTTTGAAGCAATAGCATTAACCTTCATGTGCTTATACATTGTAGTAATTATCACTTGAAAATGAAATTGATATCTCGATCTATTTTTGAAAACCCAGAGGCCCTATACAACATATGTGACCAGGCACATGGAAAGGGGTACTCATGGGGAAATTGATGATTGAAGTCGATGTCATGATCTTTAAAATGAGATATCATAAGTTAAGATACTCCTAGTGGTTTGGTGGGAATCACATCAAGATTGAACATGCATTGTTACTGAAAATGATAAATAAGCTCTAAACGCATAATAACCACCAGTAATGATGAAAATGTCAGATTTCCTTAAAAAAAATACGCTAAATAAAATAATGTTAATATCTAATGTAGATTTGGTTCTAGGACGAATTTTCAAGATCTGTTTTCAGTTTTTGAGTTCCTGATGAAATCCTCTAGAAACTAGGACCAACATGTTCCATTTGGAAACAATGGAATGGTTTACATGGCAACCAGGAAGTGTGATATGTGCCAATTTCCCATGGAAAACGTTCCATTTACATTCCAAATAAAGAATGTTAGCACTAAAGATAGAATAATTCTAAGAAGACTACTCTATTCTCCATAAAAAAGTACCCTAAGCATTTTTGGGCATATCTTTCACTATTTTGCCATTCTGATGCCCCCTTGTGGCCAAAACCAGAACTAAAAATCCCCTGCGAAGGTACCTTCTCACGTGTTGAGCCACATATATGCTCCTACACAGAAAGATGCATAACCAGTCTACATGCAACTACAAATCTAAAATGTAATATAACTTGTTTTCCCAATGTTTTTTTCCAGATGATCCAGTCTAGTTCAGTCAATATCATGTTGGTCCATGAACGGGGCCTTAATGCATTAATGTAAGCCATTCTATAACATTGATCAGGTCTAGGTCAGGATAATCGGGAGATTAAACTCTTAGACTACATGGACTGGAAAGTGTTCCATAGAATATTACTGCAGGTTATTTATCAAAGCAATGTAGAGTACTTCATTACATTTCACATATGATTGGTGAATAGTTCCACTTTAGGGTTCTAAGATTTAGCTGATCAGCCCTAAGTGGTAATGAGGCCCTCTCAATCAATTTTTGTTATTCTGCTTTGGTATTTGAGAGTTTGAAAATATATGATGGTCAGATTTCGGGGCTTCATGTGGATCCTCATCTCAGCAAGGATCCACTGTAAATAGTTCCAATGATTGATAAGATAAAGCACCCTAGCTCAGTATGTCAGACTATTGCATGGTAGACAGAGCAAATAATGAGTTATGCTTTAAACATCATGTCACAAAGATATTCTGTCATTTGGATAGCATTACCTTTGCATATGATACATGAGTGAAAGTTCCCATTGTCTACTTAAATCTAGCCAACTTTTGTCTGTATTCGTGAAATGATGCACCTTTCGACTGGAAAGCATTCATGGCCATGAGTTGAATATAAAGGGACATGGGACGCACCTTTATATGAAATTCAAGCCAATAGGGCGGACGATATCTTGAGAGCTACGGACACCTGTGGCATTAGAAACACTTCAATAGTGATGGGTCAGAAGAGGTATCGATTACTATTTATTTTGGTTGTTAAAAGCTTTCAAACAATAACCTAACCAGCCAACTGAAAGGTGGATAATTACAATTTCAAACAGTGTTAAAGTATTGTTTTACTGAAATCACATAGCTTAGCATTTCTTTATCTGCGTTGAGCAGTGCACCACGTGGATGGCGAATCACCTTTTCTATTGCAAGTGTGAGTGTTTCCAAGTGTATACCTATAAATTAAATACCAGAAGAGATATGCAGTTGTTATTTTATGCTTTTAGCCTTAAGAAATAGGGCAAATATGGTAATAAAAGAGTCCTTCCCACCAGAAGACATCACTTGTAACTGATGTTACTTTAGGTTTCCCCTACAACTGTTCATTCAACCCCCCTCATTCATATCATTTCATTTATCCCTTTTTCCTGATGTAAATAATAGTCCAGGATGTGTCGCACCTGGTTTTTTATATGTATCTCAGTATTGTAATCAACCAGTGATAGCCATACCATTGAATTGTATATATTATTGTAATGTTTGCAATCATAGGAGTCCTAGCGGAGGGAATGCAATGCACACATGCTAGGTTTAATGCATTTACTATCTTTTGATGTAACTGTATTATTTTCCCGAATAAAACACTTAAAAAACAACAACTCTACAACATGAGGTGACACAATAACAAGTTTCATTCGGGTGAATTTATTTCCAATTGTCAGATAGAAATCCTACAGAGGGCGAAATAAGGATGTCCTGGGATGCCATAAATAATTTCACTCCATTGTATGTCTGTACCTTTCACCCCCATTGTTTAGTATGTCTGGCTCTCCCCCACCCCTCGGTCTTTCTTTCTTTGTATCTGTCTCTCTGACTCTCTTTCTCCTTTCAGATACTCAGGAGTGTTGAAGGAGGCCTTGTGTAGGGCAGTAGGGCTTAGACTAGAAGCGGTGATATACAACAATACAGCAGAATGAACCACTCTAATGCCGCCTGGTGAAGGAACGGGCCAAAGGTTGATGGCTTGCCTTCAGGGGGCACTTCCACCTCTGCCACCAAATTTGCATAAGGCCATTTAACTGTGTGAAATACGAGAAGGGGTAAATAAGGAGGGAGGTGAAGGGGTGGGTTTGACATGATTATTATTTACAGTCTGGGCTAGCATCCAGTACGAGCATGCATGGCCTTTTGTTATTCAGAAGCTCATTTTCTTTACAGTTTCTCCAGTTTTCATCATATTATAATTAGACTAATGGAAATGAGCGTACAATGTTTATGTTCCAGGTGATTGTGATGATCTGGTCTTGTCCCAGCGAACCCATGTATACACGTATTATTCGTGTCCCTACATCCATAACAGTTTATTTAACTAATTAAATTGGAAATTAAAATAAGTATGAGCTGTGTGATATTACTTGAGTCACTTGTCTTTTCTTCTCAACCAGATTTCTTATCATGTACTAGAATGAATAGCACCAATTTGTTCGAGATTCATCAATCTTGTCTTCCCCTTAATTCCCTTACTGATCAAGCCTCTTCTCCACTGGTCTCATATCAAATAATGTATCTGAATGTGGCAGGAGAGCATTGGGAGACCCCCCTAGGAGTGACACCTGATAAATCATGTGAATCAAACAGCACTCTTCTGTAACTCCTCAAAACCCAGCTCAACTATTCTTTTCTTCCAACAAAATGCCTGCTTTTTCAGAGGCAAGGTTTAAAAGGAATTCAATGTAAGACTAAGAAAAAGCTTTACACTCAGGAACGAACAATTGATCCTGTCCTAATTCTAAAAGTAATCAATTAAATCCGGCCCCTCACAGTCGCCAGCAATTAATTGCCAGCTATTCATGGTTCCCGTGCCAAAATATCTCTATATCTAAAATTTTCCACATTAAATCTCACACAACAGACTACAAACAAGCATTATTTTTTGTCCAATCCTAAGTCCTCTCACACAATGCAGAACCCTGAAGTAATACTTTTGATTCTCCCATTTTACTAAAACATCCAAACAGTGCCAGCTTTAAACCTGCCAATTCCCCTGGAAAATAACTAAAGCAAACATCTCCACACTCATTCTGTTCTTTCCATTTTGTGAGAATTAGCAAATATTCCCAGAACAAACAAATGGGCTCTCCTACAGGGCTTGAAATCTAAAGCCTCAATTCAAGTAATTAATAGTTTCCCTTCTATCAAGGATGGTTAATTTTAGAGTTCCTGGAGTTGCTCTGACAAGCAGTTTGGACTTACTCCGTTGTATCATGTGTGCTGTTCTATATATGAATGGATTATCTAGGGAAATCAGCTACGCTTATTATCACCTAAGTAGCCCTGCTTCCTTCACCCATACCCACTGGGCACAGAACATTGAATCAACATTGATAAACGGTTGTCAATGTTGATTCAATGGTGAATTAATGTTGAGTCAACATTGGACTGAATTCTGTGCCCACTGGGTACACGGCTGTCATTTGCATATAAACATTAGAGCTTCCTGAAATTGTACATGGAACGTTTTATTATTATTGCTGTTACAAGTAACCACTTTTTCACTTGAGTCTTTTACAAGCTTCAATAATTACTTTCTACCGTTGAAACAAACTTTTAAACAAGGCATCGGGTATTGTTATAGGTAGCCACTCTTATAAACAACAAAATTTCTCATCTTTGGTATTGGCCATGAGGAACTATCTATTTGCAATATCAGGATTTGTTGTGTATCCCTCCTATTCCATATTCCTTTGTCGGCGACCTAGGAGACTGGTAGTTGCTGTACATTCTGTTTAATGGGTGCCTGTAGTTAGCCATGTCGAGGATTGAACCAACGATTGTTAGTTACGTTAATGCAATAAAAATACTATTATAGACTATCACTGTGCTGCTATGACACTTTTTCTACACATAAGATAATTATTGGTTGTGCATTTTCTGATGATAGTACACTCTAAATAGTTTCTACCGTTTACCTACATCTACAGTAGATTTTATTGTGTACCTAGAAAAATAAAGAGCTTTTTAGAATGACAGTGTACACATTGTAGAGGTAAATATTCAACTGAACATACAAACAATTTCATCGAGGTTTATGGCCAGGTACAGTGAAGTACTGTGCCATTACAAACTTTACATCCTGTTCCATTAAATTTTTACTCAAACTCTCAACTCTCCATAGACCACTAAGAAGTCAACTAATCTATTCAGCTCCAAAGATGTATTACATGTCTCCTTCATGAGGCCCCTCCCCATCTGTTCAGCTGAGAGGGGGAGAGGTTGATTTACCCTGAGGGACTGTATTACTAATCCCCGAGGGTAACTTTGAAATTACCTAGCTACCCCTCCTACATAGACTGCACAACTCAAAATGTAAGCCATAAGGATATCCTTGACAATCGACAAGCACCATTTGTCGGTGGTCTGAAGGCAGTAAAATCTAGGTCTAATGTGAAAGTGTAACCATAAGATTAGATTTAACACCTTTGTTTATGTTTGTACAAAAGGATCTCCATGCTCAATACCTATTTGATATGATATTTCCAACAGAAATAGTTAGCCCTTACATATATATGAAGCATATTAATATATATAATCTACACTATCAGATAGTATAATGACAGCAAACTACTGGAGCCCATTACAACAAACGCCCAGTCCAGTATCCATTTATCTGACAGAGTAAACATGCCAGGGGGTGATATCTGATGATGGTGACTCTCTAACAAGGACACAGGTAGTGTCATAGAAAGCCCTAGGGTGAGACAACACTAGAGATCAGATCAAACACCCTCCTGTACTAAGGGTCCCCCCCAGCTGTACCCCTCACCAGCACGCACACCCTAACATGTCTGTACCTGCCGCACCTAAAACATGTAACACAATACCCCACACTTTGCACGCAGCCAGATCACATCCTTTTCACAAATTTGGCAGTTAAAATTCGCACACTTTGAGGTGGCAAAGCGTTCAAGTTGATCCATGGTTAGGGGAGTTGAGTTGCAATCAGGGATTCAAAAGTCTGTTTTTCAAAGGTTGCTCTCTTGCAATACGGACAGCTTATCCCTTTAAACTGGAGATGTTTTTGTACTTTATCATGAATAATCCAACACCAGAAATTGTAGAGTGCTGCTTCACTTCAGATTATTTTGTCAAATAATTATGAAATGATGATTCACTAATATTCACTTGACAAATCGTTATTTCTCATTATTTAAATATTGCCATTCAAGATGAACTATTGCAATGGCTTGATACCTCGGGCCAGACAAGCAAACAGTATTCATAGTGAAAAGGACAATGAGAGGCAATTAACATCAAGTCTGCATGGGTCAATTTCGCCTCTGAATGACCCCAGCTGCAGCCCCACGACCAATGATTATTACATTCAAGGCGAAATGCAAAGTGGCCTAAGAAAGAAAGGCTGAAAATAACTTTCCAATGATCTCCTTATTTATTCTTAGTTAGGCCAAAAAAGAAAGGTTTGTTTCAGGTCACCCGCATTTTTACCCATTTTTGGTTAATTCTAGGGTATTCAAAATAATTGGCTAGTACATCCATGTTTAAAAAAATAAAATTTTTAAACATCCGACCTACCGACCCTACATTTTCCTCCCATGTTACCTGAAACTAACTTTCTTTTTGCGTAATCATTCATGTTTTAACAAATTATGGTCAGATACAAATTATAACCTACATCCATCTGGGGCAAAGCCCCGCCCCGAGGGAAATATCCTGTTCAAAATCCCGAACCTTCACCTAGACTCATTTTTTATCCAGCCTGAATAGGGCACTAGCAGGATGCAGTAATTCTACCTTGTGAGACCTTTAGCTGAAGCTGGTTCCTGACATGTCCAAAATCGGAGTTTTAGGGGTCATAAACCTTTCAGTTATAGCCCTCTATTGTGGGTCCTTAGCTCATCTGTTCAGATTGGGGGAGTGGTTAGGACTCTGGCCTACCAATCAATGGGTCATGATTTCAAATCCATGTCTAGGCCTTTTTGTTCACATATAATTTTGACATGTATTTTTGGTAGGTCAAAAATTGTGATAGTATACAATTCGGTTTTAAAGATCCTTTACACAAGATGAGTATTTATAGTGAAATCTAAAATGGTTTTGAATCAGTTGTATGTTAGGACACTGGCCAATCAATCCAGGGGTAATAAGTTCAAATCCATGCCAAGGCAACATATCTTTTTTATAGTTGGTAAGAAATATCAATATTATTTACAAAGAAACCCCAATGCAACAATACAAAACCATTTTAGATTACACTATAAATATCTATCTGGTGTTATGGATCTTTACAACGGAGTTATATACTATCACAATTTTTGACATACCAAAATACATTTTAAAATTGTGTGTGAACAAAATAGCATTGACATAGATTTGAACCCATGATGCATGGATTGGTAGGTCAGAGTCCTAACCCCTCCCCCAATCTGAACAGATGACCTAAGGACCCACAATAGAGACCTATACTTAAAAGGTTTATGACTCCTGAAACACCAAATTTCGCTTCAGCTAATCAGCAGGCTTCTATAGTTAGCAGAGGAAAGAGCACTGGTACCAGACAAGATGGTGCTGTACAGTGATCATCTAGCTAATGCGGAATATAACTTGACACATAACAGGTTCTCCTTGTAGCCCGACCCTTTGGAAGAGAGCAAGCATATGACCAAAAGCTATATAGATGTAATCAGGATAAAAATAATTAATGCGTAGCCAGGTCTTTCTCTGTATATTTAGATCTTATATTACAGGTAGGATACACTTCTATTTTCTTATACTTGAAGCTGGAGTCTATTGCAATCCAATCAATCACTCTGCATTGCAACGTACAATCTTAATTGTGGAGAGACAGTTTCGCGTGTGTCTATCACACCCTTATGATGTCATCACTCACCCTCTATAGATGCTGACAGCCAGTTGACACTATAATATGCTTTCCGATATGGACATCATCAGCCAACATACTCTTTGTTCAACAGGACTCATTCAGAATACAAAGGTAAGTAGACCTTAGGGCCTGGAGGGGGATAAAATATGAACATGTACAGGTTATACAAAGAAATGTGCATACAGATTGATTACCTTCAAGCAACGTTTCTATTTCACATTTAGCAGATCGGGTCTAAAAGGCTCTGCAATGGAAAAACACAATAATGATGAGAAAGTCATGGAGTTTCATGCTGATGCAGCAGTTTGGAAATTGACTATGATGTCCGGTGCCCAAGGAATAAACAGTGTTTTCTCTTAGTGAATGTGATATTGGTCATACTAAATACTGCAACACAGCATTCAGATAAATACAATGGGATTAATTGGAACCCATGACATTGTATTATTTCACTCCAGACATAAGGTCACGTGAGAAATATGATGATAGTAACTGTTTTTTGAGAGATTGAAATCCCAGAACAATTGGGTCTATTGTGAACGATTGCAACTGTCTTTTTTTTAATGTTTTCAACAGAGTATTTTGAGGTAAAGCAGCTGTTGTACAGCATGGGACTCATACTCCCTTACTGTGCTTGAACTAACCACTTTAAGGCAGTCCTGTGCTTTTCATGAATGAATGAACAATGGTCCCACCCACCCTATAAAAGGCCCAGAGTACCCGTGCTTAATCTACTGATGCTATTGGTGGAGGGACAGTAAGCTCTGGGATTTTAAAGCCAAAATATAAAATGGCGGTTCATCATCAGAAAACATGAGACATTGTTTCAGATACCTGTGTTGTGTTGTCATCACTTCTCTGCAGACATTTAAAGTTAATACATCCGATATCACTAAAAATGAGTTACAATGTTCACAAATAATATAGTTGATCTCCTATCTGTTCAATTCCCCCTAATTCCGTCAGATTTTGCTCTAATCAGATTTTATTGCCCAATATAATTATGATCATTTTGGAATAAAAGTGTGCACACTTTTACTCCCCCCATTGACAATACGCTAGAAAAGCTCATGGTTGGGGGACATTGGATCCCTTTGTGACCTATTAATACATATTGATGACATTTAATTGACCTCTGTTCCCCAAAATATCAAATTTTTACAGTGTTTGGAATACATTTAAGTAAGATTTAGAATTTGATGAAAAATCGGATATACCCACTTTAACATAATATTGTCTTGTCTCCTGCAGTGTATTCTTCACTTCGGACTATTAACCACTGGCTGCGGCAACGAGTGGCACTTAGGTAACTTAAGTCATACAATCTTCCACCTGGATTCCACTCTTCTGGGAGTTAAGCATTTTATATGCCTGAAGAGGAGTCATGTATCATCTCCAGACAAGAAGGATTTCTACAGATAATAAAAAGAACCTTAGCAGGTACCTGTCCACTGTCTTTTTTTGTCAAGTAGTTTAGTCTGCTAAAACATGTTCCATGTATTCCAGCCTTAAGATCCATGACTAAGATAAAACAGCATCAGCATCATGAAAGCCTTTTCAGTCCTGAGGCAGTTAGAGTTCCATTGAGATGCAAATCTTCTACAGTATGTATTTCCTACATTCACAGTGCCTCCTATACGACATCAGACACGGCCATGCCCGAAGGTTCTCTTTAATTTTTTACTATCTTTATTTCTGGAACTTAAAAATGAAGCCATGTCACTTATCAACAACAGGGGGGACCCCAAGACTGCGCGCGGGGTTGACATTGGACCGGGGTATTGTCTGTCTGACTTTGGTGCAATGTATCAAAAAAAAACTTTGTATCCAATGATCCGTGTGTAATACAGGAAAACATATGTATCTCTTCATCCAGTCATAGAGGTACGGCAGATGTGAGATAGTTTTGTTATACTAAAGCCAAAGTAAAATGAAAGCAATCACATACAAATGAAAACAATCACGTCCATGATAATGCCCAGACACTGTAATTCGCTGTTATTTATGGCCTGATATACACTGGTGATATTATTCACCACGCGTTTCAAGTATAGGTGTTGAAAGTGTCTGACTTTAGGCCACCAGTGTCTGTTTGAAGAGATTAATGTACTTACTTATTCAGCATATATTATACCTGAGATACGTATATTTGTAATGTACTTCTACGTTACATTGAAATAAATTCAACATAAAACCTACGTAAACATGCACTACGATATACAGATCCACATAGATTCTTTCCTGAAAAACATGAAAGAATGAGCATTCAAGTGCATAATCACCGGCAGCACACTACAGTCACTTGACTTTTTGACTCACAAGGAGTCACTATTTTAGTGACGTCATCATGGAGAAACACCCCTTGGAGAATGAGCATCAGTTTCTCCACAGGGGTGCGGAGGACGGCCATTCTAGTACTTAGGCGTAGTAAATTTGTTTCTCCACATGAAATAAAGTATTAGATCAGACTGTGTGTTTTGAACAGCACATTATCTGGTGACAGGTTTAGATGCAGGATTAATACTTTCCATATTAAGCTCGATTGATACGTGTCAAAGTCTGGGTATTATAGCCGTTGACATATAAATTATGAGGGATAGATTGTATATGGCTAAGTCTGGCTCTATTTTATCTTTCTTTGTATAACAGCTGTCTTATCTAGCTAGACTTAATGGCACAAGATTTTTCAATGAGGTTTATCTTGCGAGACAGATTAATGACCCAATGATGATAAAATACACTGTACAACAGATTTTCAAAAATTGAAAAAAAACTACCACGGGACCAGGCCCAATTATTCTTATGTATGTTGACCTGGGGAATTCAAAAGTAGCACTTAAAATTGTGTGGTAAGTGTCAGTTTTCATATTTTCAAATGGTCTTATTTTGCTGGTTAGAGCTTTATATATATACTATTGAATCAAAAAGTAGAAAAATACATCTTTTCATCTAAAACATATTGTTAACTAGTAACATTATTAATATATTACTCATCTGTTACAGGAATAAGTACTCATGGTGAATAATTAGGTCTAAAATAACACTTTGAAACATATAACGAGTGCTTAAAAAAGGTCGCTTTGTCTTCTTATTGCCATAGTGGCTTGAATAAGTGCAGGGGTCTCGAATAAGCACAGGTCTTGAAAAAGCGCAGGGTAAATGAGGGTATTGAAATGGAAATTTAGGCCATTTTTGTATCTTGAATAAGCGCAGGTCTTGTATAAGCGCAGGGAAGACGGTACCATTGAAATTAATAAGCGCAGGTGCGCTTATTCAAGCCACTATGGTATTCCCTATCAGGACTACCTCTGATTATATTCCAGCAATGTACCTTTCTAAGGTTTCATGGAAAATTGTTTTATTATCAAACATCCTTATACGAAGATACCTTTTAGTAGAAAATTGGTTCTGAAAGGAATTTGCAAGGCCTGTTTTGAGGTTTGCAATATTGATGACATTGCCAATATACTAGAGCCAATATCCAATATTTTGACTGTGGGAATGGCTGTCAGAGTAACCAAAGACTGGCCTTTGTATCATCTTTGTCTAAAAAGTCATTACAGATACATAGAATTTTAAAACTAAAGATGTAACACCAATGATCTATCATTGTATTCTGCATAAAGGGTTATCTGAGCAATTTTCTTTCTATATATTACTCTTTTTGAGATTCTGGTGTCGGTGGGCGCTAAAAACAGTAATAATAACTTCCCTGAAGGTACCTCTTGTCAGAACGGTTCACTTTATCGCTTTAAGATAAATGTATATGCTTTATGGTAATTTTTCCAATTAATATTAGTGTCAATATCAACATAACTGCGGTTCAGAGTCATTTTTTATGAATGCTGCCCTGCTGTATATTGGTCGGACCAAACATTCAGTAGTAGACCGACAAATAATCATGGTTGGAATATCTTAAATTGAGAATTATGGGGCAATCATTTTTGGATTCAGTGACCTCAAATTAGTCTAGTCAGGTAGGTTGCACAGTGATATCAGAATTAGAAACTATTACAAAAACGTGGATAATGTATATGGGTATGGTATTACATATAGGAAGGTTAAATCTTATAAGAGTGGATCAACTGGCTCAATAATCTTCTTCTTTTAAAATTTCCATGGAATCCATGCTTTTCCAAACATACAAAATGTATATTGCCAGATCAGATCTATAGACCTTATTAATAATTTCCAGAAGCTTTACTCTGGCAGGTCTGCTAGGCATACAAAGCCTATGTCGTAGTTAATGGCCTGTCTGTCCACATGTCACTGTCCTCTGATTTGTCGACATCTATAATGAAAATGTACCTTCTAAAGACACATTCAACACCAGATCCCTGCTGATCCTGCACAAAGTCTCTTTAGTCATTTGAGATGTACAAATGTTGTCTGATGGTTATTGATTAGCATTTACTGCTACCTCATAACTAAGTGTTATAGTGCTTTTTATGGAGTGCCATTGTGTGGTTGCGGCAAAGGTTCCTTGTTTCTATTTACAGCACCTGGTGTCAGTTACAATGGCTCAACTGAATATTTTTCTTATCATGCACTGCACTGATATCGATGTGACTGATATTGCTATAGATCAGGGATATTTTTACATTTCGGCATATACATATACATTGAGGATATCTCCCAATAGCCTCTGTGCAATATAGTGTTTTACCAATGCTTCGGAACCATTACATTTACCTGTGTAGCATTTTTAGCCAGAATACAAAAATGTATATCTACTCCTGATTGCAACCCATATGCAAAAATGCTATGATATGTAAGCCTATCAAATTATGTATAATCTATTGGCTCCCACTTAGAAAGAATTTATACCTTCAAATGCCAACAATGAATCTAAAGGTAATGCATACTGTTCTCCTAATTCTTTTCAACATGACACTCCATAGATTTACCGCTGGTTAGACCCCTGTAGCTCAGCCAGTGTCATGTTTCTCAATGAATGGGGCCATCAAGCATTAACGTAGGCCATCCTATAGCTTTACGTCCACACAGTGGTAATTGGATAGACTAAAAAGGTTAGACAGTAAATGTAACCACCAGATTCAACTTCCACCTGGAATGCATCCAACTATTGACGTCATTACTTGATCACACTGTCCTCTTGGCAGTACATGCGCTAAGTATATAGGAGGGCATATATATATATATATATATATATATATATATATATATATATATATATATATATATATATGCCCTCCTTCCCCCCTTCCCCAGCACAACCAATACAACCAACTTCCCAGCTATCTTTCTAGGCATCTGTTTGAACCTGCTCTGTATATCTTTGATTGCAAAAAAGGGGTGTGGTGCTTGGTGATAGGTCAGAAACCCAAGCAGCTTCACGAGATGAGGAAGAAATGCCTGTAGACAGCAATATATGTCTACCTAAAATCTCAAGCATTAACGCTTTCTGTAGAGAACCTATAATCACAAGGTTAAAGGCGCAGACCTCGGTACCCCTCCAGCGGCAGTCGGAGTGGAGCCGGGACAGGTACTCAGCCCTATATATAAGGGCGCTGGGGCTTTAAGATGTGATACATATTTTAACCTCAACGTCATCACCAGATAACTGTACAGAACTGAAAAGAGCTTCATATTTAGCTGGTGTCAGAAGAAGGTGTCACGTCAATAACCATTGAAAAGGTGTGTTGGTCTGGGCTAATGGTGATCATTAGATTTTTTGCTTGGATTTGCAAATAGGTGGTAACTTTTTAACGTTATGGGAAGGATGGGGGAAATGGTTTTGCATACCCATTTCAGTGAGAAGTTGAAATCTCTGTTCTGGAGGTTGACTGCAACTACTCAACTCCCGTGGCGGTATTAGGAGGGAAAGCATAAACACAAATGATGGTGAGAAATGGATTTTAAAGAAATAGGAAAAGATGATGATGTGGAGGTGTTGAAATGTGTATACAGTGGGGTAACAGTGGGCGATTCTTCTCCACCACGTTGATACAGGTATTTTATGATTAGGGTCAGTTGTTTATCTCTCACTGTCTTATTCCAAACAGCCTATACGCCAGGCAGCGTGGGCTAACAACACACCACTATGAACTGTTTTCTTTTCTCTTTTTTGTTTATTTTGCATTATATTGGATTGTGTTTGAATTTCATTGTTAATAAATATAGAGCCTCCTGGTTATGCTGGGCCAAAAGGCAAGTTAACATCTTTGTACAGTGCAGCGACCGTAAGCATGTTACGCTTGTCCTATGTAACGTCCACTGCATCAATTGCTCTGAAGCCGCACCCCCTCCTCGTTAACGCCCTACCCTCCTGCCTTCAATGGCAGTGGACATGCACCTGACCCAATCTATTCAGCTACATTAGGTTCAAGCAGAAATATTGGCTCCCTATTTGTTTATGTATAGTCCAATCGAAGAAATTTCTTATTTATTTACATCAGAGAAAATGATCCTATATCATTAAAAATGTCAAGTGGACTGCTATGAATATAGAAATTGAAAAAGTGCACCGGACCTGCAAACATTGATTCCTTTATTAGAGCCTCTTACCTACAGTATGTGTGATGTACAATCTGCTTTCTGAGAAGATAGGGAATTCATATTGCTACTTGACATTTAATCTGCCAATAACAGAAATGCCTTACCTTTTCTAATTGCATATCAAGCTAAATACCATCATAACGAACAGAAAATGATGGCCAATAATATGGCTTCTCCCACGCGACTCAGCATGCCGATCGTGCAGTGTACAGTAGGATATAGGCTACCATTGCCACCAATTGGAGATCATTACTGGATCACACATCACACCTTGAATATAACAGTGTACCGCAAAGTGTTGTGTTTTAAATGCGTTCACACAACCCTCCATCATTATAGACAGATTACATTGATACCATCAATCTTTTTAATTGATGAGGTTTATTAATGTTTAGGAGGGTATCCTCATTGATACATCTTTTAATACTAAAATGCCTGTAGGGCTTTACAACATTAGAACTGATGTATACGGTAGTTTCTTGTTATGAGAATAAAAATGAAAATGTAGTAAAATTGAAGTATAAATTGCGGTAAAATCATTTCATATATACAATATAATTGAAAAGAAGGGATAGACAAGGGAAGCAGCAGATGTAAAAGGAGTTTCAATACAACTTCTCCATATGAAAATGGATACCCGAAATTAGGAGAACAAGTGAAAGTGGCCTTCGTTCTACGTAAGCAGACTTTTTATTTTATACTATAATTGTCTGCAAGGCAGAGATAAGATTCTTCTTGCCCACTACACTCGTAAAATGATACATTTTCCTATTGCAACATATTTTATGTCTTTGTATTGAATACAAAGTGACATTTGGGGCTCCATATATTGATGTAATCTAATATGGGGACGACCTTTATGCAAAATCGAATGAGATGGGGCAGGCGATATGCGAGAGTTGAAGGTACAGGTGGCATTACTAATATGGCAACACTGATAAGACTGCCACTTCAATGGTAATGAGTCATAACAGGTATGGATTACTCTGTATTTAAAGAATTTATTAATAGTATTGAAGCAATAAACTTACCAGGCAGCTGGAAATAGGCTGGGAGGTGGATTGATACAATTTCAATCTGTGAAATTACTGTGCTTAGTCCGAATGCAATCATTTTCTTTGTCTTCATCCAGTATTTTAAAGCAGTGGACAATGTTGTGGATGGCCTGTTTATTGTATTGCAAGCACAAGTGTTTCATGATAATAGTGGCACGATCTGCGAAAAGGGCCCTTAGTGCAGGGTGCATTTTAAGTCACCTTTTCCCAGTGCATGTCACAATTATAGATTATTACAACATGAGATATTTACTGAAATAAAGTTGTCTGAATATAGCAAGTGTAAAATCGTAAATAAAAGCGTATTAGTATATATCTATATCATGTATCGGTTAATGGAAATGTGAAATAATAGCATGACACTGAACACGGACACATTGTTGAAATTGATAATGATAAGTATCTGATCGTGATTTAGCACCTAGATCTGTCATAAAAATCATAGCTGAGTAGGGATACAAGGTTACCTGTGGACATATTAGAAGAACACATTCACCCGTGATCATTACTTGAGGCTGTATTACTGAATATTGGATTGTACCTACGAGCTTTCATTTATATTCCATAATAAACAAGGATTACAGAACAGTAGCAGTCCAATCTAGGGAGAGTATGTATCATCGGAATCCTCTATGATCGAGATATGTACTATAGGGAATGTGGATTTGTAGGTTTTCACGCAAGGGGATAGGGTTTAGAAATGTCCAAATTTTGTAATGCCTGCACTGGCTTTGTTGTGTACGACATACCTTTTCTCTATAGGATATAGGCAAACATATGTTCTGCACTTTGTAGTATCATTTTATTTCATATGGAAAGTTAAAGGGGTGTTTCCTTCTAGCCTGTGCACCTGGTGTCTCCAACATATTAAAATGTTAACAATGCAATTTACAAAAGGCTGTGAATTAAAATGTAATTATGCCATTTGACACTTACGCCTTGCACTATACAAAGAAAGGTTCAATTATATTAAACAATCATGTCCACCAATACCCAGTGAATGGCTGTAAGCATCAGCTTGGTCTGGCTGCCTAGGTCTACCTGTTCTATCTCTTTCTCTCTCACTCTCTCCCTCTGCCTCTACCCCTTTAACAGTGGAGAGGTACTGCGTTAATGGAAGCCTTGAGTATGGAATAAGTAGAGCAGTAGGGCCTAGTTCAGAAGCAGTGATATACAACAATACAGCAGAATGAGCCACCATAATGTTGCCCCATGAAGGAACAGGCCAAAGGTCAATGTCTTGCCTTCAGGGGGCACTTCCACCTCTGCCACCAAATTTGCATTATGCCACCTAATCACGTGAAACACGGGAAGGGGTAAATAAAGGGAGGCTGCCTTTGATGTGATTATTATTTACACTCCAAGCTAGCATATAATCAAGGTTCTCACAGCCTCTTTTTTTCTGTTATCAAATGGTCATTTCCCGAGACTTTAATCTAGGTAGAAAATCAGTGTATATACATACATTTCATGTCATTCAATGTAAATGTTTGCTTAGGAAATGCAAGAAAATCTTAATCCAGGGACAAATCTTAAGTTTTTTTTATTTCAGACTCTGTTACAAAGTTTATTGTAAGAACTGCTAAGTAGCCAATTCCCCTTTTCCTGTGTTTACAAGTGATCCCATTGAACAGTGATGGTGTTCCTCAGTAATCTTTACAGTTACTAGTATGATATCCATCATTTGAGAGTACAATTAATTCAAACTTCAAGTTAAATATTACATCAGTGTTAGGCTAGCTTGCTTGAGGAGGTCTGATGCCAAAAATCATCTCAACGATGAATGAGCCTGTGATATTACTTGAGTCACTCGTCTTTCCTTCTTAACCAGAGTTTTTATCATGGACCCAATAGAATAAATCCTTCCAGCAATTCCCTTCAAATTCCTCAATCTGTCCACCCTTTTTATCCATTACAGATCAAACAAATCATTCTCCCTTTTCTCCACTGGTTTCATGTTCTCAGTGTATGTGAATGTGTCAGAAGGACATCCATGGGGCATACCCCCTAGGAGTGACACGTAATAAATCATGTTAATCAAACAGCACTCCTGTAACCCCTGAAAAAAAAACAATTCCACTATTGTTTTCCACCATGCGTTCTCAAGAGATAAGGTTTAAAAGGAATTCAATGTACATTTAAGAAATGGCTTCACACTCAGGAAAGAACAGTAAACAATTGATCCTGTCCTAATTTTAAAAATAATCAATTAAATCCGACTGCTCACAGTCTACAGTAATGGGTTGCCACCTTATTCAAAGAGATTGTGCCAAAATAGCTTTATCTCTGAAGTGTCTCACTTTTATTCCTCTAAATCTCACAAACTGCAAACAAGCATAATTATTTAGCCCTACATCCTCCAACACAATGCAGAACTCTGGATTAATACCTTTGACTCTACACCTTTGACAGAACATCAAAGCCATCCCACTTTAAACATGTAGATTTTCCTCAAAAAAAGAACTAAACCAAACATCTCAATGCTAATTATGGTCTCCTCTTTTTCCAGGAATTAGCAAATATTTCCAAAACAAACAATTGAGCTCTCCCATAAGGCTTCACATCTGAAGCAATTGATAGTTTCCATTATCAAGCATTGTTATTTAAGAGACTGCTTTCCTGAGTTGCTCTGACAAGCAGCTTAGGCGTACTCTATATGTGTGTTGCCCACAATATGAATAAGCCATCTAGGGAAATCAGTTGTGCCCTATTATCGCCCACATATATTGTATTGGCCAGAGACTGTTGCCGTTTATATCTAAATAACATGAAAATAGCTATAATATCCTGTCTATAAATTATGTGTGTTCTGATGGAATCAATTATTACATGAAATACTGTAAAGATTCATTTAAAAGTGTTCGAACCTCCGGTTTGTCCACTCGTTGGGCTATGGGCTGCATCTTAGCTAGTGCCTTATGTGATACATAGACAAATGCCAATGCCCATTGATACCGTCTCTGATGTATTTCATGAGTGAGGGCTGGAGCAGTATCCAATGAAGCCGCAGGCTGAGTGGGATGCAACCCAGCCCCCACAAGTGAAATGTATCTTAGCGGTATCAATGTAGTTGGCATTTGTGTTTATTTTTTATTTGAAGCCCTTTAATGAAGGAGAAATAACTTTTTCTTTGCCCATTGAGTACTGCCACATTGTATTCAATGGGGGGGGGGGGGCATTGAATACAGCCCTTCCAGTACTTAAGCATAGTAAATATTGTATCTAAAAAAAGTCTAGGAAGTATCAGGAAGTCTTGTACCATTGGGAACTTCACACCCTGCTTCATTGACTCACACTCTGAATTCTCCAGAGACCTATGAGTAGTCAAATAATATATTACATGTTTCCCTTATTACCAGTCTGACCCCCATTCACCTAACCAGCCCTTTATCACCCCCCCCCCCCCCCGGCACCCCTGTTCAGCTGAGGATTACTGTACTGCAGGTCCCTCAGGGTACCTTTAAAATGACCTACCCAAACGTGCCCCGGCCTACACCTACTGTACAACTAGCAATGTCTCACTTAACTTAAAGGATATCCTTGAGAACCAAGAAACTCCATTTGTGTTAGTGGTGGCCTTACCACAGTACAATATAAGCCTAATTACACTGTTTATGCATATCTGGGAAGCTGTCGTTTTCAGCAGGTGGAATAAATTTGTTGGAGTGCAATGATGAGATTAAACTTCTTTATTGAAGTTTTGTCTATGTATAATGGGATCCACATTCTGCTGCATGTACATCAGTTGCCATGATAATTATATATTTTAAAGTCCATATTAATTATGGGGTATTACTTTACTTAAAGTAAGATGGACCCTGATATTATTTAGTTTAAGTCATTGACATTGAGGTCCATATACATCAGAGAGGAGGACTTCCGGCATCTCATCTGTCAAGGCAATCATTAACTGTTTGCAAAGGTTCCAAGAGAAATATCTCAACATAAAGATTCTTACATGTAGTATGATTAAAATGAATATACAATCTATGTACTGGGATAGTATTATGACAACAAGCACCTTGAGTTCATACTCATAGTGTATACTATTCAGCCAAACTAGTATCCATCTATTTGATAAGAGAGCAAACACCAGAGAGGGGTAATATTTGATGACAATGACTTTCTAATATTAAAGGACAAAGGTATTGTCATAGATAGCCCTAGGGTGAGGCAACACAAACTCTGTCCTGTACTATGGGTTCCCCCCAGCTAGACCCCTCACCTCCCTCACCAGCACGCACACACAAATACGTCCGTACCTGCTGCACCTAAAATGTGTAACACAATAGCTAACACTACACATGCAATTTGATCATGCTCTTTGGGTATCTTTTCTATTGAGGTTAATTCACTGCCTTTTTTTCCTTTGGCATCTCAAATTCACAAATGAATTAACTTTGAGGTGGCAGACCTTTTAAGTTGATCCATGACCACGGGATTGGAGTTCCAATATGGAATTCCAAAGGCTGCATTTCAAAGGTTGGTCTCTTGCAATACAGACAGCTTTTGCCTTTGCCGGTTCACTTTAAATTAATTTGTCAAATGATTATAAAATGATGATTTACTAATATTCACTTCACAAATCATTATTATTTCTCACCATTTGAGAATTGCTATTGTAGTGGTTTATTATTCATATAACTTCATACATATCACCTACTTCCCATTTTACCCCCTTTGAACTGGGTTCAGTGTCCATTACACCTATATTACCTATTTCGGGTACGGTTCAGTCCGCCGGATGGCTGATGTCACCTACCACCCTAAACAGGTCTGGGCGTCCATCACCTGACCCTCAGGTATTGCGTCAGGCGTCACCTGAGGATAGCGTTCCCTTAGCCACGTGGTGGTTTGGGGTTTACCTGTACCCTCCATTCCGTATGGGGTTCCAGGTAGCCTTTTCCTACCTACCGTAAAACCTCGCGTAGAAGCCGCGGCTTGTACGCGAATCAGAGCCAGCTTTCTTTTGATACCAAACATGCCTATATGGGGTGCGGCTTATACAATAGTTTTAAAAAGTATAATACAGTAACTATTAACTATTAACTATCAATAAATTAACTATTTTCATATACCCTATTAGGCTTATAGGATTTCCCAAAGTTAGGGGTGCGGCTAATACGCGAGTTAGGCTTATACGCGAGGTTTTACGGTACCCTTGGTACCGGAATTGTGAGGCCCCTATCCCTCAAAAGGCCCCTATCCCTCAAAATTGGCCTGTTTGAGATATAGGGACCAGGTGATGTGCTAAATGGCCCCTATCTCTCAAAACGGTTTGAGACATAGGGCCCATGTGAAGTCCCTAAGTCACAAATATTTTTAGCATGTCCCTATCTCTCAAAAGCCACTATCCCTAAAAAGTGTCCCCTAAAAGTGGCTAAATATGTGCAATAGATAGATCATTTATAGGATATAGGATAATATCCCGCTACCACCCCACCCTTAGTAACGTCCCCTCCCGTCTCAAGTGGGGTCAAGACTTTTGATAATAGATTGCTGCTCCCAAAGTAGGAAAGGGAGTGGTCATTTATTAATTACAGGGTATCTAGTGGATTCGGGATGGGTGTAACATATTTTTTTAACAATGGGGGGTGGTGGATTTGGGGGGGGGGGAAGACAAAAATTGGACCCCTTAAAGGGGGGGGACCAATAAAATTTGGACCCGTCTTAAGGGGGGAAGACCAAAACAATTGTATCCCTTTTTAGCAAAAAATGTCTGTACCTATATGATAAAGGGGTTGGCCACACTGAATTTTAACCTGCCTGAAGGGGGGACCAAAAAAATAGACCTCCTTCTTTCTATTTCTTTTGACTAAACCTTGAATGATTGTGTTCTTGTGAGGCATGATTTCTTACTGCAGAAGTATGAAATAGTCCTTAAAATTGATTACAAATGCTCATGCTGGATAGGGGTTTTGAGACTAGGGATTTTTTGTAGGATAGGGGCCTGACATGTCCCTATATCTCAAATGGCCCCTATCTTTCAAATTTTTGTGAGATAGGGGCTGTGTAAATGTGGTCCCTATGTCTCAAATATTTGTGGGATAGGGGCTTTTTGACATTTAGGGACTTCAGGTGTGCCCTAAGTCTCAAAAGGCCCCTATCCCACAAATATTTGAGGGATAGGGGCTTTTGAGACTTAGGGGCCTCACAGGTGTGCTTCCTAGGGGTCAGCACCGGTCGCCTTACCCTACTATATAACGTGGCCAACTTCACCTGATCAGGGTCCTGTCTTTGGTCCAAGTCCGGCTTGGACATTGACGCTTCACATTCCCCTTACCCCTCGGCCTTACATGGGTTAAGCCCCACCACTGCCCTACGTGGAGGCCTCTAACTAACCTATCCCCCCAGGAAGCGGTCCAGGCCCTTATCCATTGCGAGGTTTGATCCTGGCTCGAACAGACCAAGTGGCGCTCCCGCACTAGTCTCGAACCAGTCTCGAACCACATGCTCCCTTGAGTACCCAACTCACAAGCCTGTCGAACAGGTATCGAACCACTCTCCATGTATGTCACCTTGTCCCGATCCCGTATTAGTTGTTTGTAAGTAGGCTAAACTCAATAAAGAGACTTGTTGAAAACCAAAGCAGAACCGGGTTTGTTGATATCTCAATCGACTACACTATGCAGGAGGGACTTTCACAATTACTCTAGATCATAATATAATACTTCAGGGAGAATGAGCAAATAACAATCATAATGACGAGTACAATAGGAGGCAATTTATATACATGTTTCAATTTCCCCCTCTGACTCACCTGAGATGCAAAAGCGAAACTATTAATTATTACGTTTGAGAGAGGAGTGGTTGAAAAGCAGACTTTGTCAGCTATAGGAGTGACTCCACCAACATCCATCTATCTGCCCATCCCCTCAATCAGTCCTAAATGAACTGTACGGAATCATAAAAAATACCATACATAGGCATTTTCTTTGATTCCGACCACATATTTTGGATGGATTGAGTTGACGGACAAATCCTCCGTAGGTAGAAATACCCAGTTTGGGGACAGCTTAAACCATATGATTCTCTGTTTTTCAATATGGCCACCATCAGCCTGCTGCTGATTTGACAGGACCAACATAGGATACAAAGGTAAGCAGAGCTTGGGGCCTGACAGGAGATAAAATATAGAAATGTGCATAAAGATAGCTTTTTCCTCCAAGCACCATTCTTATTTCCCATTTTGGCAGATTGAGTTAGAAAAGGCCTTCCAGTAGTAACAGACAGTAGATCAAGGTAAGTAAGTCATTGGGTTTCATGCTGATGTTGCAGTTTGTAAACTGATAATAATGTGCAGTGCTGAAAGCAATTCGAAAATGTTTTGTAATGTGAATAGTAATATTAGTCATCCTAAAGGCTGCAACAGAGTATTTTGTTCACAAGACCAACTATGCCGAGACCACACATGCAGTAGTATGAACAGAGCCACCATGCTGAGTATTTGCGCACATGAAGCCAGCATCAGTGTGTGAGTATCTAAATAGCACAACATCGGTCTCACCCTCTGTCATATCGAAGGCTCGGGCAGCAATACTTATGTCTTGTGGTGGCTCTAATCATCAGAGGGCAGACCTGGAACAGGTAAAACAAAACAGTAGGTGAGTTCGGTAGCAGGTGTTTATTGACCGGATCTACCAGCCTGCCTACTCCCCCAGACCACCCCTCGCAAAGAACAGGCTTCAGTAAAACTTAGCTGGGTGCTTGCGAGGGGTGGTCTGGGGGAGTAGGCAGGCTGGTGGATCCGGTCAATAAAAACCTGCTACCGAACTCACCTAGTAATACTTTCATGTTCACTTACAAGTATGTCCATACATGTTGGTCAACAGTCTATGTGTATGTCTGTGTGGCAAATGAAGGGCATCATTACTTCCTTACTAATTATTATGCACCTATTTATCTTTCCTATCAATGTGTCCATGTGGAGACTACATTTAGACTTGTTATTGCTTTCATCTCGTTCTTGATTACTTTGAACTCTGCGTCTGAATTTCTCATTTTGGTTCAAATTAGTGCATTCTATGAATAACAGGAGCACCAGACACTTCCCAAAACATGGACCCCTCATCAGCTGCTGATTTGGTTCCTTTTCAATAGGATTCTGCTTTTCTATTTATAAAACCAAACCTCATCTTATGTTTTCAGTCCTGTTTCTGCTGTCTGCATGTCTATAATATTTCACAGAAAATAAATTTCATTATTAGGTTAATTGGAAACTGTGAAACGATGTAGACAATAGATTTGTAACTGGAGATGAGCAGCTGCCTCAAATTAAATAAAAATCATATCATTTGAAATAGATGACACACATTTTATGGAGGTAGTCATCCAAAACAGCATCTCATTTCGCACCCTGTACAGCAAGAGAGCTTAATAGTGAATAGCGATGGCTTCTCTATGCAGAGACCAATAAAGGTGTGTCAATACTGGATAGTCACATCAAAGAAAATCAAGAAAAGAGAGGATACATCAAAAAAGGAGAGGATTAAGAATTCATTATGTGTGTTGAGTTTGAGTTTTATAATTTTTATTTGGCATAAGTTACATTTACAAGTAAAGTCCTTCAAACTAATACCAACAAGGTGAACACGTATTTAATGTCTAGCACCGTCACTTACACTCAAGGAGCTATAGGAATACCGTAACAAAACAGTTTACAACAGGTAGTAAAGCGAATGAATCCTATATCAGATATTTAGACAATCACTTATGACAACACAGTCCGATCATCTGCGCATGGGGTTAAGCTAAATGTTACATTTCATATTCCCTGCATCAAATACAGTATCCTTACATCCTTTGAAGCTAGAGTCGGGATCTAGTGACAGGTGGATTAGTACTTGTCAAGTGTGATTAGTCTGTATTTTATACTATATAGTGGTTGACATAAGTTATTAGGGATAGAATGTTTTTTCCTTAAGGCACCGGACTAGTAGTAGAATGGCTATGTATCATAATAACCATTTCCTTTATCTATATTTATTAGCTATCTAGATTCATTGACACACGCTATTTTTAGTGAGGGATACAATTATTACCTATGGAGGATTACCTGAAGTGGAATCTTTTATCAATTGCCCTTTGATATGAGAGTGAGATCAAAGTAACAAAACACATACAAGTCAATTGATCTATAGACAAGACGAAGCACAATATGTTCACGCCAATAAAATGAAAAGGTCATAAAACATACACTCTTAAAAGTTAGTGTTCCAGCACAGTAGAATGTACCATAGTTTTGCTATGTATACTGTTTCACCATAGTTTCTACAGTTTGCCTTACAGCCTCTCCTACTGTTATAGAACCATATTCATGCTGACAGAGCTTCGATCTATACACTTTGCACGCTCCATGGATAGGCTATACCTACTTGATAACTGAATAACTGAAAATACAATTAGTACCAAAAATACCTTAATAATGTACACCTGAGTGATGTAGCTCTAGATTAAGAACCCTAAAACATTGTAGCGCTACACCAGTTTCTTCTAACAGTGTAGTAGGGGTTAGATAAAGGCCGGTTGTTCAGGGTGTTTATTGATCATTAGGAAGCTACAAGTACGAATGATACCAAAATGCAGCTCCAGCGAGTAACACGCTGGGGCTGCATTGGTGCATCATGCCAAACCTTCAGGAGTATATGAAGAGTTTCGTTGCAAAACGCAACAAATCCATTCCAGAATTGAAGCATGTAGTGAAATCTGTAAGGCTACCATATTGGAAATTGTAGTGCCTCAGATATAATGTGCACACCAGAGAGGACCTAAAGACATGAAAAATAGGATTTTGAGAAAAAATTGTTTCAAAATTGCATTTACCTATATCTGCCCTACACCTTTGTCCAAACTTGATGTCATTTTTCAAAATGGCGCTTATTGCGTTTTGGAACCAAACTCTTCATATCGACCTATAGGGTTGGCATGATGCATAAATGCAGCACTGTTGAGTTACTTGCCAGGGCTGCATGCATGCATCATGACAACCAAGAGCATGAATGCATCATGCCGTCTTTAAAGGGATAAATGACTAGGAAACACATATAAAGAACAGTATAGATTACTGAGGGTGTGGTGACAGGTGACGGAATGTCACGCCAAACATACAAAAATAAATGAAAGCACGAAAGCTTGCATACCTATTTTATCATTTATAGCATCACCAGATATTCCCCATGAAAGCAAAATGTCAATAAGAACGTTTGTGGCCATTAAAGGGCGCCGCTGGTTTGATCATGTGCTCTGTTTTCCGTGTTCTTCAAATAGTTGGTACCTTTCTGATGGCATGAATAAAATCGAGGGAAAAGATTTTGAATGTTTCTTTTTGTGGCCACTGTTTAAGTGTTGGAAATCCTGGTATGGGATGGTAACTGTAACAGTTTAAGTTATCTGATGGCAAAACAAAAAGATTTAGGTAATGTTGATCTATATATTTGATATAATAGACCGACGCCTGTTGCGAGAGGTGCTAGTGAGAATAGAGCACCACCTTCCCTCACCAACACACACAGAAAAGTGAGAGTCACTGCCTGACTCTCAGTTGAGGGTAGTTTTAGCGACAATGACTCTCACTTTTCTGAGGGTGAAGGTCACTTCCCTAATAGCTAGCAGGGCCGTGACTATTGACAGTTTGAACTGTCAATAACAGAATAAGATTCCCTTATTGACAGTTCGAACGGTCAATACCAGGACATAATTCCCTTATTGACAGTTCGAACTGTCAATAAGGGAAAAAGGATTCTCTTATTGACAGTTCCAAAAAGGAACTGTCAATAAGAGAAAATTAATCTGTTATTGCCAGTCTGAACTGTCAATAAGAGAATCATATCCTGGTATTGACAGTTCGAACTGTCAATAAGGGAATTTTATTCTGTAATTGACAGTTGGAACTGTCAATAAGAAGATTGATTTCTACTATTGACAGTTTGCACTGTCAATAGCCGGCCCACCTTGATCTAGCTATTGACAGTTCAAACTGTCAATAGTGGAAAAAAAATCCTCTTATTGACAGTTCAAACTGTCAATAGTGGGATATTTCTCTATTATTGACAATTCAAACTGTCAATAGTGATAAATGATACTGTTATTGACAGTTCTTCAGCGAACTGTCAATAGTGGGAATTTCTTCTCTTATTGACAGTTCCTTACCATTACTGCCACAAA
Source organism: Harmothoe impar (assembly GCA_947462335.1). Classification (NCBI taxonomy): domain Eukaryota; kingdom Metazoa; phylum Annelida; class Polychaeta; order Phyllodocida; family Polynoidae; genus Harmothoe; species Harmothoe impar. The sequence continues at coordinate 29,501,360 of OX381716.1, read as the reverse complement.
CCTGGGAACAATTTTGATGGGAAAAATCGATTTTGATGGGAAAAATCGATTTTGATGGGAAAAATCGATTTTGATTGGAAAAATCGATTTTGATGGAAAAATCGATTTTGATGGAAAAATCGATTTTGATGGAAAAATCGATTTTGATGGGGGAAAAAAAATCGATTTTGATGGGGGGAAAAAAAAATCGATTTTGAGGGGAAAATCGACTTTGAGGAAAAAATCGATCTTGATGGAAAAATCGATTTTGATGAAAAAAAAAGATTTTTAGTGCAAAACCGACTTTTAGTGCAAAACCGATTTTGGGTGTAAAACCGATTTTGGGTTCAAAACCGATTTTGGGTGCAAAACCGAATTTTGGTACAAAACCGATTTGGAGGGCAAAACGAACTGTGTGGGCAAAATCACTTTTGGCAACAAAAATAACACTTTTGGTGAAAAAAAAACTTTTGGCGAAAAAAACTATTTTGCCACAAAAAAACACTTTGACTGTAATGTCAGTGGGAACTGTCAATAAGGCAGAAATATTCCACTAATGACAGTTCGCATTAGGGACTGTCAATAACAAGAATAATTTTCACTGTTGACAGTGTGAACTGTCGATAGTGGAAATACTTTCCACTATTGACAGTTCAAACTGTCAATAGCCGTTTTGATAAAGGCCTGGCCTTGCCTCGTCAGTGGTTCACCTTTCCCACCTAATCAAGTCTTATGGGTCTATATATTTATGTGCCACACCTATACCATTATGGCCTGACGGTTATACTCTGGTATGTATCGAGAACAACCTATTTAATTGATAGATCAACCATTGATTCAGTATTGAAATATAGGAATGGTTCCACTTCAAAGATGAAGAAAAGTTTTGAATACATGATAAGTGTATGCAAAGGAGAAACTAACTGCAAATACATGTCTCAAGGGTAAAAGCAAATGGACACGCAATGTTAATGAGCTGTGCCCTTGTTAGAACAGGCTATGTATACCTACATCGTGTATGAATGAAGGTAAATCTATTAATATGAATAACATTGCTAGATGCATGGAAGTGATGAGGAGGTATATGCTATTTTAATGATCAGTTACATTGTAACCAGAAAAGGTATCGTTCTTCTTCCAGTGACAATACTTCCCCTTTTCAAAACCAATGATTTCCTCGTTGTGCCAGTATACATGTTTCTATGTGCTTTTGATGTTTCCTTTGTCATATTATCCTCCACGATCAATGGGGTGGAGCTACAATATCTAAGATTTAGGGGGGAAAAGCATAGATTTCCTAGTTTATAGTCATAAAAATAACCTCCTCCTGTATTTAAGTCAGCTAGTTCCTCAAACACACAGTTAAAAATATCATCTGCTACACTCCATTTCTATATCAAACCTTAATTAAGGTATGAAAATGTATATGGCATCGCAATTTCAACCGCCTCCTCTACGCTGTGCTAAGATTAGACATGGGCTTTTTAAAAAACCTACAGTAATATCAGCCAATATCAAAAGTACAGACCAATAATGTTATTATGATACTTTTAGCAATATCTTTCTTGGTGACTAAACATAAAAGTAGACATTCACTTCTACTTGCCATGGGATTCAGCATATGATATAGTGTCCAAGCTTTCCATCTAAGATTGCACAGAATTATCCATTTCACATCCAAATAGGAAATGATGAAATATCCCACAGTTGTGTGCGTAAAAGTAATGTACTTTTCTACCTTTCTGGAAATGTTGCTTAATGCATCATCTAACTGTAAGAAAGTTTTGCTCATCAAAAACAAAAATATAAAACCTTAAACCTTAAAAAAAGTACGACCAACGGTACATTTATGGCGGCCCTTTCATTTAACTAGCCTGAGACAAAAGAAGGACTCAGTTGTGTTGAGGAGGCTCTTAATGTAAAACAGTGAAGAGCAGGAATTAGATCTAATGGAGTGAAGAGTGTTGGATTCCATCGAATATTTATCTGAAAAGCTTTTATTAGAACAGTGCGGGGTAATTCACTGTGTTTCTCTAACAGTATGTTGGTGAATAAGTTAGAGGTACCATTTAGGGTTTCTAAAACTAGCCTGATTATAAATTAGCCACTCTCGTTGAATTGTCACACCTCTGTTTTGAGATTTTAAGCAAAAATCTTAATTGATTCGGTCTTTTAGCATGGCTCCATATAGTTGGATCAACTACGGAGAGATTATTTATAAGCCTCATGAACAAACCAATACATTAGTACTCATTTTTGGATTTTTAACATGATAACAATTGATGATATGTTATACCTGGACGGAAGGGCAATGCGCAATTAGTCCTTGCACTGCGTCCTTAAGTAATAGAGTGAAAGGCAGCCCAGGTAAATGAGCTGTTCACATTAGCAGCTCAGACAGAGCACCTGACAGTGAGCCACTCTTACCTCAGGCTAAATGAATTACTCATGCTTCAATGGGGGGAATGTTGCTGCCTTTCCAGCAAGATTCAGAATCGAGTGAGGACAGGACTGGTACACAATCCTTTTTTTTACCTGACATATGGGTTTAACATAATTATAACATATACAAATTACCCATTATCAAGATACTACTCAAGTAAACTAGTGGACGGTTTACAAGTTTGACTGGTCAGTTGTTTTTTTGCTACCTCCCTCTTTTTGAAATATTCACACAAAAGAAAATCATGATGCAAAGAATGTATGTCTGAATCATGGTAGTTTCAATATAAATACCTTTTTATGGGTGTCTAGAAGTATCTGATTACAATCATAATCATTATATATGGACCAAAAAGTAATCATACATGATCATCAGTCCATGCAAACTTTTGTCTTAATCAATTGCATTATGAGATTTGGGTTACTGGACCGATCACCGTTTTTTGGAGAGGACTGGTCAGCTCAAATTGCGTTGGTATTCAATTATCTGCATGAAATTAATCCCTGCTCTTATGACCTAGAATGACTGATGTCCAAGCAGTTTTTCTACCTTGTTAATAGTCCTCCTGTGCCATTGCTTTTTTTTAAATCTAATTTTGAATAAATAGTGGGGTACCTTAACCCCCAAAAGAGGTCTGATCATTCATTTTGTGATAGAAGTAACAGATTTGGTCCAGACATACTTTGTAGTGTACTTTTTCATTTCAGCAAGGGAGCCACGTCAATCTTTTATTTTTTAGGTCAGTTTTGGGTAGCGTAATTAGGTCAAATATAAAACATGAATATATACAATTCATATTACACAAGCACTATCCTATGTCATATTACATTGGTTTTATAATCAGAGTCTGTCCCCATAGCTGTTGCATTCATCCCCATTTTTAGATTTCAAAAATTTGACCTACTTTAGCCTAATTAGCATAATTTGCATATATATGCACTGAATATAGGTCATACATATATCTCTATGATAAGATTATGAAATTAGATCCAGACATACTCTGTAATGTACTTTTTCATTTTAGCATGGGAGCCACAGCAATTTTTCATTTTTTAGGTCAGTTTTGGGTAGCGTAATTAGGTCAAATACAAAAAATGGAAATATACATGGAATACTACACAAGCAGTAACCTTTCTCATATCGAATTGGTCCCTTGATCCAACTCTGTCCCCACAGGTGCTGTAACAATCCCCACTTTTTGATTTGGAGGAGTTGACCTATTTAAACCTAATTAGCATAATTTGCATATATATATACACACGGAATAGGTCATATATATTATATATCTGATAAAATCATGAAATTTGGTCCAGACATACTTTGTGATCTATTACTTTCATTTCAGTATGGGAGCCACATCAATCCTTTATTACTAGGTTAGATTGACACTTCTAATTAGGTCAAATAATCATATTAGAAAGTATGTGTACGCTTCCATTCAGATTATGCTCTGTGTCATATCACATGTACATTCGTTATGGAACGTATTTGTAAGTCATACACAGGAGGGGTCTCTGTCTTGTTGCCCTGCTCACTGCAGTCCCGGTCCCTGCACTCTACTACCTGATTAACACCATCCATGTTATCGGTTTTTAAATATACCCCCTGAACACTGACTTTTGGGTATGAAATACCCCCTATTAGGACAAAACGACCGACTTTTTTTCTGCCCTTAAAAACATCTCATCATCAGGGAACACTCCCATTTTGTGTTAAGCTGATGTAAATGTCACCAAGATTACCTTGTTAGGAGGCCTTGCACATAAAAAAGGGACAGGATCTTGCCCCCTTTTCTTATTTCTATAAGGTGAGGTGATCTATATTTACCCCCCTTTTCTATTTTTCTCTGAGTTTTAGTTGAAAAAAACAACCTATTTATGATATTCATGGACGTGCAGAGTGAGGGAAAAAGTACCCTTTTTCGGCCCGAAGCCATGTCTGTTCACTCTGGGTCCACCCCTCACCCATTTGCTTTCCAGCCCCAGTTTGCTGGTGATGGCAGCATTCAATGTCTGGCACCACACATATCCAGCTTGATATGCTGCTCGATTGCTCTCTTAACGATCCCTGGGTTGGTGGTATGTCTTCAGGTGACCTTGTTCCCTTTGGGAAGAGCCATTGACACTGTTTGCTGTTGAAGTATTGGAGTACATTAGTGCAATTAAGCACTCAACCCGATCCAATATCTCTTCTGAAAAGACTGACCAAATATCCCATACATTTGTTGGCAGGCAAGTGCAGTGACTGAATCACAACTAGTCACAGAATGCATGAATAACAATCCAGTTCACTTCTCTGGGCCCAAACACATTGCAATGTTGTGAACTGGTATCTAGTGAAACTCCAAATGCCAACCACTCAGAATGTGGAATGTGAAATTGCAATCACAACAACAACAGTGTCGGCAGTTTGATGCAAGACTTTTACATGGCCGTCTTGACTGGCATGCCTTGCATGAAGTAGCATCCTGGTATCAGCCTCCCTGTGGCTTCAAGAGTCAATTCCCACCTTTTATCTTCATTGTGTCATTGTTGGTATGTCAACACATGGGATCCTTTTGTTGCATACAACTGTTTTACTTTGACTGATCTTCTCTGATAAAAAGGTTAACAATTTTATCTTGGTATCTAAATTGTGCAAGAATCCTTGCCAGTTCATTGGTGTTGTTGTTGTTGTTGTTGAAGTCACCCTTCTTCTTTTACCTACTCCACAATAAATCCATTCTTAGAATGTCTCCTTCATACTCAAATGTTTTTGTCTTGTGCCTGACCATGTTGACTAGGGAAGCTGCATGGAATATCTTTGTAATCTATAGATGTATTCTTTGAGGTTGTATGCCCAAGGGATTTAAGATGCAACCTGGCTGAGCCGGGGGAGACAGAGGTTCTCCCGGTCTCAGGCATGGGCAATCTGTCTCACAAGGCTGAATTCACCTTAATTCACCTTCCCATCAGATAGTCAGCCCTATGACAAAGACTGTGCCCAGAGAGTGCAGTGTGCAATACACATCCAACCTCACAGGTGTAGGGGGCAGAGACCACTAGTTACTACCGATTAAGGGATTACCAGGCTACCCTTATATTTTTATTATTTTATTATATGCAAATTATGCTAATTAGGCTAAAGTAGGTCAAATTTTTGAAATCTAAAAATGGGGATGTATTTTTTTTTTTTTTTAATTGTTTATTCATAACATCCAGTCGATTTTCAGTTACAAATATGGGTATATGTCTGGTACATTGACTTTCATTTCAGCTTCAGAGCTTGTTGAACCTTTAGCATAGATGAATAGATGTACAACATTTTTACATTGGGTGATCGAGTAGTTTTATGATATCACAGTTTTGTATGCTGAAAATTAGAAAAAAGCTTTTTACAATATCATGATTGTTCATGCTGTCATCAATGAGGTAGTTTTATGTACAAAAGTAATTATAATTGTTCGCCTGACAAGTTCAGTTCTGGTTTGATGCTTACATTATTAATGGGAGGGGGGAGGGCAGCTTCTCATTGAGTAGCCAGGGGATTCTTATAGGGTATCCCGTGGATTGGGCTTTTGGCTTAGAATTCTCATAGAGTATTCCATATACGTAAGGATGGGGAGATTCTCATAGAGTATCTGCCTGTCAGTACAGGGGGGGGGAGGAGGGAGAGCATTATGGATTTATTCGATGTCTCATAAAGAAGTTCTTTCTTTCAACCTTCATGTCAGTTTCATACAACTTCTTTATCTTGCTTTTAAAACTCTGCTTGGACTTTGCATTTTGAACATCAGAGGTTAACTTGTCCCATAGCACTATGCCCCTATGTAGGGGTGCCTTAGCACCCATAGCTGATCTAGTTCTACGTGCAGGAAAAACAAATTTCCCATCTGATCTCGTATTTCTGACCTTAACAACAGGGTTAACTTTTTTTCTTTTCCTGTACATCATTGAAACAAGTAGTTCCTTTCTCCTTTTATATAGTACCGGTACTTCCGTTCTACAATGCAACTCTTCTACCGTCATATCTCTCATCCTGACCTTTAGACAGATTCTAAGTGCTTGGTTTTGTAGCACCTGGAATCTCTGCGTAGGATCTCTTCTAGCTGACTCAGCTAGAAAACATCCATAATCAGCTACTGGTAAAATTGTTTGTTTATACACAAGTATAGCTGCTAGTAGATTTATGGTCATTCTGAGTCTTGCTAGTTTGAAAACTCTGTTGGCCATTTTTGAGATTGTGGTATTCACATACTTTGCTAGGTTTAGATCTGTGTCTAAATTTATTCCTAGGTATTGATAGTGTTGTACCTCCTCTAGGACTTTGTCATTTACTTTAAGTGACAGGTCCTGTACAGTTTTCCTAAGATTAGTTGATGCAAACCACATAGCTTTTGTTTTACTTTCATTGATTGTCATGGAATTTTCATTACACCACTCACTAATTCTGTCCAGATCTAATTGCATACAGTGTACCGCTATCCTAGGATTGTTGTGTGAGTAGTATAATATTACATCGTCTGCGTACATAATTATCTTTGCATGTTGAACTACATTTGGCATATCATTTATGAAGTAAATAAAGAGCAGCGGGCCTAGCACTGACCCTTGTGGGACACCAAAGAGCACCTCCCTGTAGGCTGAAAGGGATCTAGCTACTTTCGTTGCTTGTTTTCTGTCACTTAAGTAACTCTGGACCCAATCTAGAAAATTCTTGTGTAGTCCTAACTTGCTCAGTTTTTTTAGAAGCAGGCCATGGTGGACACTGTCAAATGCTTTCTTCATGTCGATGAAGGTAGCTACTGTCGCTTGGCCCATATCTCTATATTTAAATAGGTCATTCACTACATCGAAAACAGCCTCTCCAGTACTTAATTCCTTCCTGTAGCCGAATTGTGCAGGTGCTAAATGGTTACCCGAGTCTAAGAAGTCATATAGATAGCTATGTGCTAACTTTTCTTGGATTTTACCCACAACTGGTAGAATGCTAATGGGCCTTAAATTAGTTACCATACTAGCGTCACCTGGCTTAGGGAGGGGGGTTACTACTGCCCTTTTCCACTTCTCAGGGAAGACGCTGCTAGAGAAAGATATACTGAACATATGTGCAAGTTGATCCGTTATACATGAAAGAGCATCTTTCAACACTTTGCTTGTGACATTGAGTAGACCAGATGGTTTGTTTACATTAATTTCACTAACCAGTTTTTTTACATCTTTTCTCATGACTACAATTTCATCCACATTTGCAACATAATTGGCTTGTGCTACAGGTTCATACAGAGTTGTCTGACGATCTAGACCCTGCCTTATCTTTTCCTCAAAAAGCGCTGATCCTATTTCAGCAAAGTACTTATTGATATAGTCAGGTGTTTCTTTTTCAGGGACAGCTAGACCACTAACTTCATCTTGCAATTTGAAACCTTGACTATCACCCTTTATATTAAACAGGTCATTTATTACTTTCCAGAATTTGTTAGGATCTTTTTTGTACTCTTCTAATTTATCAGACACCAGTTGAGCTTTTGCAGCTTGTACTTTAACTGATATTCTGTCCCTTAAAGTCTTAGCTCTCTCAAAATCAGCAGGATCCCCTGTGTTCTGAAACTGTATCACAGCCTCCCTCCTTTGATATATCATGTCTAGGATTTCATTGTTGAACCACTCTTTACCGTAGTCCTTGAAGCTAAACTCTCTTAGCGGACAATTTTCATTGAGGTAATCTTCGATTCCTTTTAATATATATTCCCACATTTCATCAGGAGATTGAAGTAAATAGAACTGATCCCAGTCCAACATTATCAAACTCTCAATTAAATCCTCTCTTACATATTTTCGATATGTTCTCCCATACACTTTTTTTTACAACATACACTTCTTTTGCTTTTTTTCTGATGCAGTAAATTGGCAAGTGATCACTAACTAGTTCTGGATGAACTCCAGATGTAATGACGTGTGGGGAGTCTGTTAATATGTTATCTATGGTTGAGCCTCCATTATCATTGAGTCTGGTTATATTTTTTATCAGCGGAGTCCAACCAAATTCTCTACAGATTGAATTGATTTTCTTGAAACTTTTAGAGCCAGTTTTTCTGAAATCTATATTGAAGTCTCCAGTTATCCACGTCTCTCCATCTGAGAATTCACCAATGGTTCTTAATTGTTCACAGAAATCATACAGCAGCTATGGGGACAGACTCTGATTATAAAACCAATGTAATATGACATAGGATAGTGCTTGTGTAATATGAATTGTATAATATTCATGTTTTATATTTGACCTAATTACGCTACCCAAAACTGACCTAAAAAATAAAAAATTGACGTGGCTCCCTTGCTGAAATGAAAAAGTACATTACAAAACATGCCTGGACCGAATCTGTTGCTTCTATCACAAAATGAATGATAATATGGCTAAGGTACCCCACTAAAAGATCTGTGCCATATCAGGTTATATGCCAAGGTGACCAACTGTCCCATGCGAATTTGACACATGAACATCAAACATTTCTTATCAGAAAGAGACTAGCCTAGTCATTCACCCCAGATCTGGTAGCAGAATGTCAAATATGTTTGGAAGTGAAGCAACCAGGCTCAGGTTGTTGATGGAAAGGGCAATAATGCAAATCTTCATATCTATGTCGCTTACTGAGACAGATACAGGGGTGATACATTGCTTTTTTTTCAATGATGCTATAACCAAACTTTATTTTGTGATGTTTAAGGTGATAAATTGTATACAGGTAATTATTCTTTATTGTAGGCAATGTCGAATAGCTTAAGATTTTGTTGATTATGATGTACATGTTGATAATAACTGATACATTCTGTGTCTCACCATAAAGATCATGATGCATGCATAATATTATATCAACTTGTCATTTAAGTGAAAGGATGTATATTCCCCTGTTTTAATCATGACCTAAAACTGTCCTGTAAAGTTATCCCATAGCCATGGCTAATCGACATCAGTCATGAAATAAAATATCCTCGTTTTATCATTGATAATCATCTGTCCTCCACCGTATTGACCACACGCACACATTAACATTTGATTAATAAGAGGGAACATTAATGCGCAATCTGATTACAATGCAGCTGTGACTTGATAAATACAGGCAGAAAACTGAGAAGCCTCCCACATATTGATAGATGTACGTCATAGCTGGGATGGATTATTTTCCTATGATTATTTCATGTTTTGATTAATACATCTTTTGCAATAAAATGTCACTCAATGTAAGGTACAAGGCAATTCCAACGATGTTTCTACGTCAATATTCAATCGTCTGTTTGAAATCAAACATTGATCACTGTTATGAAGTAGAACAACTGATATCCAAACCTTATCAGCTTTTCCATCTTGTTTATGCCTCCTGTATCACATTTTGGCATAAAGGACTGTACCATGTTGAATTATATATGTGGGTGACCAACTGTGCCATACACATTTGAGACATTTTGTAACAACCAATGTATTAAATGTCCAAATTAGGTTTTCACTTTGAAAAGAAGTATTGAAGCCTTCTCTAAAAATCTATTAAATTAGGATAAAATTATGTTAATTTTCCCTCAGTTTAATCAGTTTGAATAGGGCTCCACATGAAAAGAAACCAGACAAATGGTTCATGTTTCTCCGAGGCAGTACACTAATTAACAAGAATCTGAGGGACCTAAGGTTAAGAGCCATTTTCAAATACCACAGAGTGCCCAAATCGAACAAAAAATCAATGATTTACTCGCAGTAATGTGCATATAATAGAGATACTGTATTGCCATCTATCCATCTGCACTCATGAGCTAGGTTATTTTGCACTGCATCTATAAGACAGTAAAGGATAGCAGCTATAAACAAGAAAATCTGGATTGGGAAAGTTTGCCTTGGATGGCGTGATCCCATTTGATCCCAGTTATGAAGCCATAGCATTGAAGGCCAAAAATAGAAATGTAATAATTGATTAAGTGAGCCTAATTTACACTCAGGCATTATCAGTCTAATTTTAGGAAAACGCTTCAGTGGCATCTCTAAATTATTCACATTCCTAATTTCAGAGAAACACAATTCAGCACCCCACACTTCTCTATAAATGCCTATAATAAACATTCCTCTCCATTAGAACTCACTCCTGTTCTTCACTACGATGCATCAGAAGACTCGGAATGTTTTAAACTCTTCAGTTCAATTGAACCCTTCGCCACCTCAGGTTAGTTGGGAAAGTTCTATGGTAATGGGCACACTTTCTAGTTTTTTGTTCCTTTGATCAGTAATTTCCATGTTGTCTCACTCCTTGAAGAAAGGTGAAACCCGCATTATATCCATGTACACAAATCCGGGGCTTTAATCATTAATTGAAAGACACAATGTCTGTGTAAGATTAGATGTAAAGAGAAGACAATGGATGTGTTAGGTTGAGGTTCACTGTAAATAACCACTTTACAGTAAATAACAGTAAATGTCTATACTTTAACGCTGACTCATCAAGAAAGATATTAACCTAGAACATAAAAAGGCAATTTAATCTGTTAATGCACTGTGATTACTTCCCCATTGTACCGAATCTCGTATGAACCTGTACCAAATTTAGTTTTAACATGAATTTCATTTGATCTGTTCTCAAAAAACTCACAGCTTATTTTAGGAAGATGACTTTGTCATGACCGTGAGCTGTTTGATTGTAATCCTACTGTTTCTTTGATATTGTTGGTATTGTATTACAGGTGTATGTATACCCTATCATACTACTAATGGCTGGGTGATGAAGGCAACACAGAAACACATACGAACCAAGTACATTCTTCAGATGATGGAGAAGATGAGGGATGAAAGGCTCCATGCTATTCATTGTAGGCGAAATCAGGGTGGCAAAGATCAATACTTTTTCTTATGAGAATGTAAATGACTACCATTAAAAGAGATATACATCGTTGACATCAATAGTAGGAACCTATCATCTTTTTATTGATTTTTCCAATACTTACACATACGCAATGTAGTTTGGGTTTGTACAGCCTGTTCTACCAATATCACAGCCCACCGTTATCTCTTGTCTCTTTTGCTAGTAGTTAAAACATTATTACATACGGTAATAAACATATCCTTTCAAAGAGCTGCACTGGCTCTTTATGTAGACTGGGCTAGGTCACATTTCCCTTTGTTTTCAAAACAATGTATCTCAATACTGAATCAATAATATGGTTTAGATCTCAGAAGATGATGGTTTCTCCTAGATACAGACCCCAAGATAGAAACCTATTACAAGAACATTGGGTGCAGGTGTGGCACACGGAATATGGACCAATAAGATTGGGTCACATGGGAAAAGTCAACCAATGGGAGCCAATGACAAGGTTTTATTACCTGGGCTTCGGAGGTCCTGTCTCTTAAAAGCAGTAGTAAACTGTGAAGGGCCATCACCAACTAAGGTTAGTTATCAGGTCATAAGGCATAGGTTAGTATGCCCAGACCAGGCAACATTGGTAAGGGAAGTTGATGCTCTATTCAGATGTGCATACCTTCAGAGTCTGCCCCCGGCCTGGCTCACCTAAAAACATAATTATTATCAACATAGTATGATTTCTTGAATTATCCCTAAAATGAATACAATGCCCTATATGGTGTCGCCCATTGTTTACTCTCATTTCCTTGACAAGCTATCCTTGGGGTTCCACATTGTTTTAAGACAGGCACACTTTCCATTGAATGGCATGGTGTTAAGAGACCTTAATGATCTATTTAATTTCCCTGGTACTTAAATCTCCTTCTACAGTTAAATACACAAGGCTCTAAAATAGGGCAGAACCTAACTGCCATAGATCTATAGCAGAACTGAGATCTCTTCAGTTAAATATGAGGACTTAAATTATGATATGGTGGTACAGGCATCCAGCATCAGATTATGTATCAGCAAAAATCTTCCCAATCAAGGTATTCCATTTGTGTAATGTTGAAGTTTGATGGCTTAACACAGTACTAATGACACAAACTAGTCAGTATAATGCATTTGATCTTGAAGTGACATCATCTCAGAATTCATGGTAGGGAAATGAAGAACTAGTATGCCTATATTGCTGTCGATTGGCCACCTGAGCCAACTACACGGATATTCCTAGGCTCCCTAAACGACCAATCTCTCAGCCACTAGTACCTAACCTAGTTAGTCATTTTTTGGCTCCCTCTATGACCAACCTAGGTAAGTTAACATTGTAAAGTTGGTCAGTACTGACCAACCCATCTTAGTATTTTAATTTCTAGGGGGAGCCACTGAGTGGTCATCATAGTATCTTACAGGTGGCACCAACTAGTGGTATACGAATACAACACCAAAACTACACACCAGTAATGAACCTCTAGAGGCTAGCCACTACTGACTGACCCCCAGTCATTTTTTAATACAACTTTGTCATTGTGACTAACACACCAAGGACAAACTTAGGATAGTCAGTACTGACTAATCCATTCAACCTATGGACTTTTAGTGTAGGGAGGAGCTTCTATTTAGAACCTGTATATATTTATTTCACTGTTAGGTTGCATTTGAATGCCTTCCGTGCGGCACCTGAGTGAAGTGAGGTAGAACCTTTTAAGACATCTTATGAACATTTTTTAGGGTACAAAAATAAATTTAATAAACTGCTTGTTTAGAAGGAAAAACTCTGGTGCACTGGCCATCCCTTCATAGACCGTGGCACTCTTCCAAACCCTTGCGCTCATTTACTTCAATAGCTTCTTACCCCTAGCGCTTAAAGAAAACTGGTTCCCCTTTGACAGCTGGCGCTTAAACCTGTGCCTCCTAAAACTGACAGAGATCTTAACCTGTTGCCGTCACCACCCCGTGGGGATTTCCACCACTTCAAACTTGGATTCAAAAAGGTGTTCAAAACCATTTCCCTCCATCCTTCCCATGGTGTCAAAAAGGTACCAACTATTTACACAACAAGGGAAAGCAGGCCTCTTAATGATGGCCATTAACCCAGACCAACACACCTCTTCAATGACCATTGACATCATTTTTTCCTGCTTGTGCACACATTTAAAATAATTTCCCTTCGATTAAGAATATCTGGTAGTCTGTAAATAATGAAGTAGGTATTCAGACGTTTTGAGTTTCCAATCAATTATGTGAGTGAGAGGATGCCCTTTGCAGACCTGTACATATGGGGCATGCCTTGTGCTTTGCTGCTGATATAGATATTCTCGATATACACTACAGCTGGGGAACATACTTGAGCATCCGCTAAAAAGTCCATTAATTAGAGATCGTCTGAAGAGAAAGGGTTGGTGTAAGAATTAATGCATCAGCGTTTTGAAATTCCTCGCAGGAAAAAGCACTAAGAAAATACTTCTGCTCAGGGTTATAGTAATTTGGTATTAAAGTCATTAATGGTTTTAATTTGTCAAAGGTAATTAGCACCCAGTGGCCTTTAGAACAACATTATAAAATTATTTGAGATCAAAAGACATTTGCTAAGAGGTACACAGTGTATGGTATTTTCTCAAACAGTATTTCTGGTATCCATCTAAAGGCATTTTCTGTAAAAGATAATGAGTACCTTAAGGGGTCTCGAGCCACATGCATGACGTTCGCTCTAGGGGGGATAATCCTTAGCTTGAGGAAATACATCACCTTAATATATTTTTCTCTGAGGCTACTGTTTCTTGCCGCTAGAAAACAGCAATAGGAAAAAATACAGACATCAAAACCCATATATAATAGAGATGCACCCGAGGAAAATTTACCCAGCGATCATGCCATTAGCTGTTTGTATTTGAATGTTATAGCCTATCCAAATGTATATACCTATCATCATCGTAAAGGGTATGGTTTCAGGTTTATGTGAGAACGCCTTATTGCAGTGATTCTGCCTGGCTCAGCATAAAAGCAGACATTTAGTGTTACTTTCAGTGCACTTTGATATTCTCATCTACACTTTCCATCTCATGTTACATGAACCTTGTCTCTCCTTTACCTCTAACTGTGCAATGTTTAATTCCTTGGGATCACTACACAAGGCCCTCTTTCCACATTTCTGCAAGGTTGCAGAATATCTCATCAAACAGAAAATTAGTGATCAAAGGCACAATTTAAATAAAGTTTCTTTAACTAGAATGAAAAATTCAATTGTGTTGAAGGGTCAAGAACATTCAAAGTCTTTTCATGTAAAACAGTAAAATGGGAATGAACTAAAATGTGCTGGATTCTATTGACTATATTTTATCAAAGGGCATTTATTAGAGCAGTGCGAGGCACTTCATTGTGTTTTGCTGACACTAGGTCGGTGAACAAGTTAGAGGTGCCATTTATGGGGCTCCGAAATTAGGCTGATTATTCCTGAGTGTTAATTAGGCCCTCTAAATCAATTATTACACCTCAGTTTTTGGTTACAATGATTTGGAATGAATAGATGATCGATTGGATGTTCTGGCTCCATGTTGATTTTCGATTGAGATCATGATTGATATTTCCATATTTCTAAACGCTTGAAAGGCATTAACATCAAACTAATTGATACTACTCTACTCTGATCCGTGTAATCCGATAGTATGGGTCATTAATCACACTACAATAACTTTTAGAGCATCATACTGTTTGGAACATACATGTACAATCCTAATCTAAGCTGAAAACTGAGGCCTATGTTATCTCTACAAGACTTAATACATCCATGTTTATTTTTTATAAATTCATGCAGTAAGTATACGTTTATATGTACACATCTTTAGCATAATGTAGGCCCGCAGTCAGACGCTAATTATGGCCTATGCCTATGCAGAATCCAAGCTGGCCTCAACTCGTCCTCGGATGCGTCCGAGCGACATCGCTGGTATATATGAGGGGCCATGACCTCATCACTTCCCCCATATACAGGGGGATCACTACACGGTACCCATCCACACTTTTAATATTACAGCACCAAGCACACCGGAACTATTTTCACCAGCAAGCTTTGGTGCAAGCGTTGACGCTCAGGAACAGAGGTCGAGGTGGTGCCAGCTTGTGCAGAATCAACATAAAGTACAATAAGTGAATGATTATACTAAATATCAAATAGTCATAATTTGAAACACAATATTTCACCATAAATTGGATGGCTGCCCTGCCAGTTGTCAAAGAATTACAAAATGTGAACATGAAATAATTCGCATCCAATGTTTGGTGCAAAGAATTCAATTTCAATATGTCAAATGTGAAAGTGGCATTTGGACCTCCACATACTGATATGGGAAGGACCTTCATGTAAAAGAGATCTGATGATAAGGGTTCAGGTCCACTGTCCCTGTCAGAGAACAGGGACATATGTACGTTATATCTGCCTGCACCTTTTCTGTGAAAGAAAGTGAGAAAACAATAAACTACTCTTCAGCTCTCATATCCATTACCTAACGCTGTCAATCTTCATACACGAAAAATAGTTCACAGGAATACCCGCAAAATCATAACTGTAACTGATATATAACAGAATTGGTTTTCTTGATATTCCTTTATAAATAGTAGAAAGGTTCACTGGGGAATATGTATTTTCGTAGGTAAGTTTTAAGGGTCATCCAGTGTGTTTTGGCAGAGATAAAACTCCAGTAGTGCTCGGAGTAACAAATTAAATCAAGGCTGGGAGAGTGGCACAGGTGACATTAACCAGATGACAAAACTGATAAGACGCCCACATCAATACAGGGTTGGATTATAAATCTATTTATAAAACTATTCATTCTATTAAATCTGAATTAATCATTATTGAATTACACGCAATTGCATTTAGTTCATAATATTTTGACATTGTAATACAGATCCCTTCTCAGCCAATTAGGCTGATTTTGTTTTGTTTTAATATGTGTAGCTATTTTATAAAGGATGTTCGAAATACAAAAATGATCCAGTCAGCAATATTTACCATATTAGTTTGTTCAGTGGTTGAATGCTTTCAGCGAACTTTCAAATACAATTTTAATCATTGTTTTCTGTAACAGACTAAGTTATAGCCCTTTCACTTATAAATTAACAATGTGATATTATTACATTGAAAAGAAATAACGTTGACCAACCTTGTCTGCACTCGTACTGTCTGTCAGTTGAATTAATAGGCATAAAAACAATAGGTTAATAATGACGCAAAGGCGCTCAGGATTTGTCATTGGTCCCGGCTAACGACATGAAATCTCCCCTACCCCCAACACATGCCAGTATGCTTGCACCTTGCCATAAGATCCCTTCTCGCAGAGTACGCTACATAATGATAATTATTAGGTGCAAATTTCGAATATTCAGTTGATTATAAATCTGTGTGTAATTTCTTTTAATATTGCGGAGGGCGAGCATAATGAAAGATTTATCAGTCAATATGTTCACCAGGATGTGCTTTCCCTTTATTAGTTATGGCATCGTCTAAAATGAAAGCATAATAACACTTTTCCTATTTGTTTTTACCAACTACAATAAGGACAATGAGAGTTCTTTTTGGGTCCTTATTGAACAAATCAAAACTAACGACTGGTACTTCTTTTTAATCATGGAGTTTCTTTAACTATTCTGTGATTTTAAATGAACATCATTGTAGAAAGCAATCATTTGATTGGATACGGCATATTGTCTGGTCATGGACCTTATCACTTCCAGTATGATTATCTTAAAATGTAATAGGGGGTTACTGTACTAACATGGGGATCTGCTTCACATATTTCATGAAATGAATTCATGTTATATCGAGATTGTCATTTATAATCAATGAGGTATTCCATCTTGTGAATAAATGGTATTTCAGTAATAAAGATATTGAGATATCTTGTTTGAAAACAAAGAGAAATGTAACTTTGTCAAGTCTAGGCCTATAGGTATAGCCTGAACCCATAATGTAGGCCCGCAGGATATGCTAAATATGTACCACCAAAACATACAATAGATGATTACACTGCACTGTGAGATTTATAAAATGTACAAACCCAGACTGTGTTTAAAAGATATGGAAAATCCATATATGATGGGTCTCTGATTGGTAATACAGATGTTTGGTACATATACCTTAAAGACAGCCATTTACATTCTCATAATAAAAGGTATTGATCATTCAATGACTTTGAAGGTATTAGGTTATTCTAGTGCACTCATGATCAGTACTACCTTTCTGGATGGGTCAGCATAAAGGTAGACATGTACTATCATTTACAGTGAACTTTCACCTAACACACCCACTGTCTCCTCTTTCCATCTGAAATTACACAGACGTTGTTCCTCTTACAGTTCATGATTAAAGCCCGTATTTGTCCACATGAATATCAGGCCCATTTTGCCTTTCTAAATGGACTAAGAAAAAAAAGGTACTCATCAAAAGCATCAACAATTTCAAAATAAGTGTCCCCATAAAACACACTAAATTATGCACTTCATGCACACCATTCCCATGACTAACATGAGGCAGCAAAGGGCTCAGTTGTGCTGAGGAGTCTAAAACTGCATAAAAGTGAAGAACATGAGTTGGTAGGAGACTGCCCAAAAAAAATCCTAGCTCAAACCGTCACTGTTTCACTAACAAGTTCCACGATTGGTACAGATTTGGAAAGATAATGCAACCTCTTGGAGTCAGAAATACACCATGGAACAGATATTCTCTGGGGGAGGGTAGATTTTGAACTGTCCAAAAGACTATAAAATGATCAACACAGAGGAGGCATAAAGGACAAGCCTGAACCTAGTTTGATCCCCTGTTGATTCCTGGGCTAGTGATCCTTCCTGACCAGAAAATACATAAAACATTGCATTGTTTGTTTCAAATGTTTCATTTTCATTTGTAAAAGCAGTGCATGAGACAGTTGGTCGACCAGACATGCAATGTAATATGAAACAGGAGACATGGAACAGGAGGCATTGGCAAGATGGAGAAGCTGATAAGGCATAGATATCAGTTGCTCTGTGTGATAACAGTGAGGGTTAGTTTCAAGTGGGTAAGTGAATATTGATGCAATCTGAGCTGACCAGCCCACACAAATTAACTGTTAGGTCCAGTAATCCAAAACTCACAATGGAATCAAAATAAATTTCTGCATGATTTGATAATCATGCCTCATCATTTTTTTGGTCTGTGCATAATGATTGTGTGATCACATCCCTCTACTCTAAGCTGCAAAAGGGACTTTTTATTAAAAGAATTTACAGGTAACCTTTTGTCATCATGCCTACCTCAGCAATGTCTTGGCAATGGGTATCTAATAAAACAGCTATTTTCCCTCGGTGGCCATTGTTCTTTTATTTATTGATGCAGTGCTATCAGTGACGTATTGTGTGTGATATGTATGATATATTGAAACTAACTGTTGTAAAACATCTTCAGCATGTTCATTGGCTCCCTTATTCTCATATAAATGAACACCAAGACCTTTATTATTTTTTGGTTCAAACATCTTTGGCATTGCCTTGCAGCTTACATTGAGTAAGTTTTTTTACAATAAATGTATTACTCTAAACCTGAAATAAGTATAGGAAAATAATCCATCCCAGCTATGATGTACATCCATCGGTACATGGGAAGCTTCTCAGTTTTCTGCCTGCATTTATCAAGTCATAGGTGCATTGTAATCAGATTGTGCATTAATGTTCCCTCTTATTAATCAAATGTTAATGTGTGCATGTCCAATATGGTGGAGGGCAGATGATTATCAACAACAAAACTAGGCTATTTTATTTCATGACTGACATTGATTAGCCAAAACCTCACTTATAGGTCGAATTAGAGTTTGAGATTTTTGGGGAGCCAGACTCTACCCAGACCCCCATAAAGCATGTATTGTCTGTCCAAATTGAGTATCATTTATGATATTCTGCCCTTATTATGACGACCCTCTATTTCTAGAAAAACAAGCAGGTCTCATATTGGAAAAGAATCCCCGAAAAAAGGTGTATTTTAAAGTATTTAGAATTTTTATTTTTAGGCCTCTAAAAATGTTATATTTTTTCAAAACCTCACTTATAAGTCAGATAGGACTTTTGAGGGGGAAAATCGAACTATAGCAAAAGAAAATTCCAAATAAAAATTGACTTATAAGCGAGGTTTTACGACAGTCACTTTCTTTCTGATTATCGACATCAGGCATTAGGACTTCATGCAACGTAATCAGCTAAACACTTTTACTGTACTGGTACAGATTCTGGGGGGTTTTGATATCTATGATCTATAATAAATAGTGAATATGTGTGGTGTTAGTTACCATATGGCATGGAAAGGAAGTTTGGTTTTAGATAATTGAAAATTAAAGGTAATGTTGATATGTATCCCCTTTATCTGCCTCAATAAGAGACATAGATATGGCTATTTGCTTTATTGCCCTTTCCATCAACAACCCGAGCCTGGTTGCTTCACCTCCTACCATGTTTAACATTCTGCCACCAGATCTGGGTGAATGACTAGGCCAGTCTCTTTCTGATAAGAAAATTTTTTTTTCATGTGTCAAATTCACAAGGGACAGTTGGTCACCTAGGCATGTAACCTGTAGGGTGTTTCAGAACCAACTAAAAGATGCGATCAATCGTAGCTAAATAAGACCAATTAGATACGAATGGTCGTAGTAGAATGAGGCGCAGTGTTTCAAAATGTATAGCCTACGATCAATCGTAAGTCCTAAGTTACCACCAAGTGTGCCCCAAGATACGAATGCACCTTTTGAAACACCTAGCTACGACTGATCGTAACTTTATGGAGGTAGATACGACCAACTGGTCATAAAACATGGTTATTTACGACCAACATCCTAGCATTTCCGCTGACAGATAGATATTTTTTGTACTGCTATATAGATGTTATGCGCCATCATGCATATGATGCAAGCAAGGAGGGTTATAGATATGAGTCATGGTCATGTCATTGACCTCATAATTGCTATTGATAAAGGGTTTTCAAGTGGAATTTTAATGCACACATAAAGAAATATATATTGGTCGTAATTAGTCAAGAGGATATGATTGGTTGTAAATAGTGATGTCCAAGAAGTCAACCTTTGTTTGAATAAAACAGTTTTGCCTGGAGAAAATGTCGTGAAATTAAATAGAAACCATATGTACCTCATACTACAAGCATTTATGTCAACATACTTTTGTACATGTGATAGAAAAGTTTTAGGGGGCCTAGTAATTGGTCCCAGCTAATTGAGGTTGTTAAATACTTTATGTATGATCGTAAATTACTCGTATTTTTTATGATCAATCGTAATTATTGGTCGTAAATAGTTGTGAAACACCTAGAAGTACTCTCATTTACGAGCAAGACCTAGAGTTACGACCAACAATAGATACGAATGGTATTAGTAGTAGAAATACGATCAAGGCTTCTAGTGAAACACTTTTCTTATGATTGGTCGTATGTCCTCGTTCTGAAACACCCTACTGATATGGCACATATCTTTGTTCAAAATTGAATTTTAAAAAACAATGGCATGGGACGCATTAACAAGGTCGAAAAACTGCTTGGACATCAGTCGTTCTGCGTCATAAGAGTGAGGATTGATTTCATATGGATAATTGAATACCAACGTACAATTTGAGCTGACCAGCCCACTCAAAATAAACTTTGATGGGTTCAGCAACCCAAAACTCACAATGCAACCAAGGTGAATGTTTTTTTTTTCTTGCATAGTTTTTCTCTGGTCAGTGCATAATGATTTGTAATCACATCCCTCTAGAAACCCTCTAGAAACCCTCAGAAAGGGCCTTTAAAATAGAAATTCCCGTCATGCTTTTAATTCCTGTACCATATATTATATTCTAAATATTTTATGACTTTTCTACAGAAGGTATGGAGAAACAAAGCTGACTGGTCACATATCTAATCTTACAAATACTTCCTCAATGGTCTCTTAGTGAGGGATAAGCTTAATGTTATATGCAGTATCAAGGCATGCGTGACTCGTTGGGCCTTAGGTGGGAGTGGCTCACGGTCAGGTGCTTTGTGGCTGATGTGAACAGCTAATTTCCCTGGGTGCCCTTAGCTCTATTACTTAAGGATGCAGTGCCAGGTTTGATAGTACAGACAATAACACACAACACAGATATGGCTGCTATTAGTAACTTATTGTCATGCTGTGTGAGGGTGCGTGATGTGTACATTATAGCGATGATTCTGGTTTCTCCGTATGGGTGGCCATGGAAGTTCTGTCCACGGAATCTTTCGTGAGATTCAGCTTGGTACCAGACTCCCAAAGATTACAGTTTACCAGGAACAAACGAAATTCTGTGGACAGAACCAACCTTTCACAAGACCTGCTGCTGGCCGCCTGCACGTATTTTTCCCGCATGAGCAGGATAGTTCTCCTAGGTGCGCAGACAAACGTTAACAGCGCAATCTTCACACCTTATCTTAACCTATCTTAAACTACACAGTCCATTGTAGGATAGGCTAGTCGGCTAGAATGTAATGGGGGGGCTCTCTTCCCGCCCGCCCCCTTTTTTTTTCTTTTTTTTCTGCCTTAGATTAAAACATCTTAAGATGTAAGATTAAGATTGCGCTGTTAACGTTTGTCTGCGCACCTGGGAGAGCTATCTCGTATTTGCATACAAGTTCCCTCCTATTTCATTGTTATAGCATTATATATAATGACACAAGTACCGATTCTCCTCGCATACTATGCCCAAATGAACCACAATTCAATGCTAGAAGATATTATTCTCTGATATTTGTAACTTTACAGGGTATGAAGAATGTGTAGAACATGAAAATGGATGTATGTTAATGTATATGGCCGTGGCCATCATTGTGCCATGCTACCGCGCCATACTGGGTATTAACATCAAACATCCTTCTAATCGACTGTTCCAGGAATATAAACCGTTACTATTGCTTGAATAGCATTGGTCTTTGGCCATGGTGCTCTGTTGTTTATCAGGCATGAGCGATCTAATTTCTCGTCAATGTAAATTGAATCTCATGTAATGCATATATAATATGAAATGGAGATGATTTTCCAGTCGTTCAGAGATTGAAAGGAGTTGTTGCCCATCATAACCTTGTGTACCTGGATGCCCAATAAGTACCGACTACAAGTATGAGTATGCTTGTTAACCATGTGGTGTGTTATTTACTGGAAGGGGGCTTAGAGGAAGGCCCTGTGGCTGAGAGCCCTGTGATCATCATGTCAATGAGAGCGATCAAACATTGTTTAGCATGTCCTTTCCTGTAAACAAGCCCTGGGCGGTGGATCTGTAGGTTAGTGGGTCGATCATACTATACCAATGTTGGAGGCCATGCTCTATTAAAGGTGCACTATCTTGGAATCAAAGTTTTTGTGTTAGATAATGTATAGCCTATATCGATTAGGTCTGGGGTTTGCACAGGTGGTGGGTCTATAATTAGGTGGGATTTGTTATGTTCCGAATAGGTTGGCCATAATATCTATGCCACCACACTTCTACTGTAAGAGGATCGATTGGTGGCTTAATAAAACTATTAATTAGTGCTCACAAAAATGAAGGGTGACGTTATCATGACTTTCCCGTCGTCAAGGGTTAGGATTCAAAATTGTTCCTTCTGATACGATTTAGGCCCTTAAACAGATATATCTATAGCTAAAAAGAAATCATGAAGCACTATTCTCTTCAACGTGTTAGTGATGGCAAATATGGGCTAAGATGCTGACAGGAAGATGAAATAAGGGAACGTTCAACAATTTGGTCACTGCTAGGGGGTGGGAGGTCTTTTGCTCTGGCATACAAACAGTGACAAAGGGGAGGGTATGTCTTGAAAATGTTACATACCATAGTGGCATAATTGTTGAACGTTCCCGAATTTTCCATCAAAAACAGTTCATATTCAAACAGTTATATTGTTTGTGGGTTGTTATATCAAAACAGATGACGAGGGAACTAGACAACTTGTGTATAATATGCTGCGCGTGACATCATAAGTAAATATCCTCACAAACTGGGATGCGTCCTATGGTGAAAACTAAGTTTTTTTATGGCCTTGATGACACATTTGAACGAAAAATGCCCAGAATAGGCCCCAATCCTTAAAATGATATTCTACAGTATAACATGAATTATACACCCCCCAGCGCAGACACACAAACACACAGGGAAGCAGAATCCCTCTCCAAGCCTGCACGGCAAATCTCACCCACCTGAGTGCCCGTATATCCTCTTACAGGTAGCTCAGGGCCGACTGATTCTGCTGTGGCAACCAATGCCTGGCCAAGTGCTGCACAGAAATTACATGGCAACCTGAATCCCCACCCCCTCTCCCCACAGACACGGACCCACACAGCCAGAGCGTGGGTGTTAATAGTGCCCATTTACACATGTGAGAGGGTGGGAGCAAGATGGTCTGTAACAGTGCACCCATATTGAAGAAAAAAACACCCAGGGAACTCACGGTCCCAAGCTGGCCTCACCTCGCTTGCATGATACAAGTGGATCTTGGCCTCACTCACTTGCATGATACAAATGGATCTTTATAGAGATTGTCACAATGACATCCCAGTCACAGGCATGGCACAAGGTCTACATACCTGTATGCCTGGGGCGAAGAGGCTATGGCGGCAATGGGTCCCCACCCAATTATCCAGGGGGGAAACACCCACTTGCAACTGGGATGGAGTGTCAGAGGTCACGTGGGGATCGCCTTACCCACGTGATCATGTGGCCACCTGGTGGAGGAGAGGAGTACTGTGGTCTCTTGAGGCTGGGGAGATCTGTGTATTAAGTACTGCGTCTGGGTAAAACCATGCCAAAGGGTGGCCACTAAAAGGGTGGGATCTCCGACTGAAGAGGGCAGATATTATCATATTCGGCTGATGTTGAAAACAAGAGAGATTATACGTGAAAGGGAGGATGATAGAAATGCGAAAAACATGTGCAGATTTAGAGGGGGCGGAACAGGCGTTAGATTAAGTATCCTCCACTCACGAGTCTGAGCTGACGTACGCCCCCCTCCTTTTGGCTCATAATGTTTGCTTTTCTCATGTGAAAAGATTTGAGGGAGAACAATTTTTGAAAGATCTTTTGAACAATAGCCACTCCCCTTTCAAAATCCTGGATCCGCCCCAGAAGACAAGTTAAACAAACACAGATAATGGTGAGAACAGTAGAAAGGATAGAGAAACGAAGAAAACAGAATGGAAGGAATGTGAGGAATGTGAGGATGCACAAAGGAAAGCAGCAAATAAAGGGTACATCAGATAAAATGCACACAAAACAAGACAATTTGATTAAGATTTGAAATCTCCATGTGCATGGAAGTGCAGTATATTGCGGTCTTTTACCTACCCGCTGTACTGAAGACCATTCATTGACTTTATCATTTGGCGCCATGGTAACGGAGACATTACACATTTAGATGGTGATACATCATGCTGAAGTACTATTTTCACTGTTTCCATGGCAACGGGTTCAAGTGTCACCTTACAGTAGATTACACAGTGAGTGCAGAAGGGTGCCATATGGGTCAGAAAGAAGGGGATTAACATGGCCTTAGGGAGTTCTTATTTATTTTAAACATGTGGGCAGGTAGCGGATTGGGGATAAAATATTTTGACCCGTTGACAGGGGGCAAACAATTTCACCTGTTCGCAGCGAAAATACCACTGTGTTACTAAACTTTAGAGGGCACATACATACAAGCCCCGATTTGTTCTATCTGTCGGTGGAGGAGGTGAAAAAGAAAAATCTCACAACCCCCCTTGGGCAAAAAATGAGAATTCCCTTAGTCTGGTAGCTATAGAGAACATCACGTGACAGTCAAAACTGTGTTTTATGCATGTTTATATTCCAGGCATGGTAGATCACATGTAGTTTTGCCTGACCACATATCTACCCCTACCTTGTGACTCAACCAAGGCTAATTACCCTCTTCAACCTATATATATGGAATGTTGCAATAACAGTTTTTTAATGGATAAACTGGAAATAGGTCTATAAAAAGCAGCAATAAACCCAGTAAATGAATAAAACCACTGACGATGACAACATGAATCATGGCTAATTGCTGGTCTCTTTGACCCCCTGCACCACCACGTGTTGGCTCATTAAGTTAAAGGTGCCCATGGCCAATTAGTGCCTAAGCATGGACTCAAGGTCACAGTAATATAGAAATGACCTTCTGTAAAAAGCACCAGCTACTTAAGCCTTTATGGGCAACTTATAGTGCTTAAATTCTGTATACAGGGTGCATGGATGCCCTAGCAAGTTACTCGTCAGGGCTTCAGACATGCACCATGCCAAGCCACAGGGTCAGAATGAGGTATGAATGCTGCACTGGCGAATTACTCACCAGGGCTGCATGGATGCATGTTGCCAACAAAGGGCATATACTGCGTTAAAGGGCCATTCGGCCTTTAAATGGTTGCCTAATGGAAAAGGTCATCCACGTATCCCTCTGCCTCTGATGTGGAGCCACCAGAAATGAACTTCAAATGATCTGCGATATTGAGAAGAATCGTGTCTTGTTCATGTTTCTGTTACTCGGTGTCTGCCTGCTGGGTAGTTCAAGGTTGGGAAGTTCATTTTATATGATCTGTTCCTTCCCATGGCATTTCTTATGGCATAATCATGTCGCGCAATATGTATCCGAGGCAATGCGATTATAAAGATACCTTCCATCTTCAGGCACCTTGAGTCAAAGGACAGAGATTCATCAGCGATTATTGTTTCATGACACAACAAGATGGTTCATTTATCGGTCAACATGGGGAACAGGTGGTGCTACAATCACCAACCCTGTAATACCTTGTAGTAGTCTGCATACACATGCACAAACACACACATTCATGCATCACGCTGAGCGGAGCCATGCACTGATCTCCAAACGCTACTGAACAATGAAGAGGTGACCAATCTTGGACATCCAAATTTTAAAGGGTGTTTAAAGGATGCACAACTATATGTAGGTTATAGTAGGGTCCTCCGCAGGATGAAAAAGCACACGGTTCATTTCACATAATTTTGATTAATGCCAAGCGTCATTGCACCCAAAACCACTCACTTCTATAAGTCAGGCACTGTGAGGGTATTATGAGTGAACTGTTTCTATTTATTGATTTAAACTACTAGTATTACACACAAAAAGGACATAATAGTGCTATCATCGCTATTATCGTCTATACCAATGCTATAACGATAAAGGGAAAGCCAGAATAAATTGAATATAGCCCTGGCATTCATGCATCATGACGACAAAAGGGCATATAGCACATTAAAGCACTATGCAGCCCTTAAATGGTTAACTCCGCCCCTCGCTACGGTAATACGTCAAGTACAGCAGCTACTGGCATGTATAACACATTCCGGCACTTCATAAAGCACCAGCACGGCCATTCTCCTGCCTGTAAAGGCAGCTGGTGCCAGCACTAAACGTGAAACATGCTGGCAGTGAAGTAGTGCCGCCAATAACAAGGGATTTGTTGATGTGAACAGGGAGGACAAGTGTGAGTGGTCTCAGACATTTAAATCTGACACTATAAGACTTCCCTATTACATTATCACTATAACCGTTCATGTATTGGGGGAAAAGCATCCCTGCCAGTAATGTTGCATAGCTCTAAGATATGATTATAATTATAGGCACAGATGACCTAAGGAATGAAGATAATAGTGACATAGGACATTTTTTGGCACTTTTTTTTTTTAAATCTATAGGGCAAACTGAACTGCAATCAAAATGGACAGGATGGCATACATGGACATGCTTTAAATATCCAGGTTCCCATTAAACCCCATTGTTATTGTAGGAAAATGTTACCGTATGTGGCGACGGACGTTCAATGTGACCATGCACAGAGGGCTGATGATGCAACTTTACTACATGTAGGCAAATTATATATTAAGTATGAAGCATCCCCGCCCTCCCCCAATGAAAATGTGCTTCCTACGTCCCTGGTAGGACGTCATGGTTATGTCTAGCCTAGAATATATTGCTTCGGTGCTATAGCCATTGCCATATACCGAGCATAGAGAGATCCATTTTGCCATTACTCCTACACCCATATAGGCCATTCCATGGTCAGAACTACCCTTGGATATAGCAAGCATTGGACAATAGGGGGACATATATAGGTGTAAGCATCCATTATACAATGACAACCATTCACAGCATGCTTCTATCACCGAATGTGGATGTCAGACACGTCCACAGTTCTACACCAGTTCAAGCTCCCATTCACCTGGACCAGAATGGTGCTTGGATGCAGTGGTGGATGGGCAGTGGGGTGTGTGGTGGTGCATGGGGGTGGGAGGGGGTTGGGGAGGCGAGTAGGGACTGGAGATCCATCATAACGCCGAGCCGGTTCACTCATTCATAAGTGGGAGGTACGAGTGTGGGACCATCCCTGGGATTGTGCTGGTGTGTTCTGACAGACCGCCCCCCTTCCCACGTGACCCACCCTGCATCCTCATGCATGTATCCTCCAGTCCCTACATGGATTGTGGCCTGGATCAAGCACTCCCTCCCTTCCCATACCCTCCCGTCTGTGTGGTGAGGGGGAGGGGGGGGAGTTAGGGGACAGGAAGAACGAGAGGTAGAAAGACAGGGGTAAAGTAAAGAGAGGAAGAGCGAGTCAAACACTCGATCCTATAGAGTGAAGGGTAAGTATTTTGCAATATTTGGCAACTCCTGTTGAAAACAAGCATAGATTCAAATAGACCTTTCTCCAGCAGCCTCTCTAGAAGGAGCTTCCTTATTGATGCCATTTAAATGAAAGATACTACAAGGGAAATTACTGAGTTCTTCATTATAGAGTCATTTAACACCATCTAAACAAAGGTAGATTTTGTAGATGTTCTAAGATTATGTTTAAAGAATCAAGAAGCAAGGCCCTAATTAAATGATAAATTAGTGTTTTTTTTAGCTTAAAAAGGATTCACGTAAGAACTCCACGTCCTGTTCATCAGTGCATTAATACCACCTTTAGGATAACCTACACACCCCGAATCCAACCTCACACCCACCAAAATGCCTTTCAACGTAACACATCAAGCCAATTTAATCAACCCCAACATTATACTTCACTCAAGCTCACTCCAGTTGGTGTAGCTGCGGTGTAGCTGTAACAAACTGCACTTCACATGTAGATCCCAGCCCTACCATGCACACCCAAACCACCCAACCCAAGCTTAGTTAAGCTTCATCCAAACCAACTCCTGCTCCTATCCTCACCCTATTCCAACCCTCTCCCTCACACCAAATCTCCCTAACCCCCCACCCCTCCCCTCCCCTCAGAGCCCCCTCATACACATGTAGCGGTGAGGGTTATGGCCGTCATCGATTATTCCCTTATGAACAATGCGGAACCTGTCCCGGGATGATGTACGACTTAAAATGGCCGCTCCGGCAAGCGTAACCTCTCCGCCACTCGCCAGGCGGCGCTGGCGACACATCTAGAGTCTGTAGCGCCGGCGGCCATCTTGAATTCAATCAATCACCACGGGCACCACTTAGCCACACACAGAGAGAAGGGCCAACTTAATTCTTTTCTCCCTTTTTCTCCTTGCAGCCTATTTTTTACTGGATGAAAAAGTTCCACATGACAGACCATCGGCTTAAATTAAGCCCTCTATCTTCTGCCGGCAGGATGTATATGGGCACATCTTCTTCTGTGGCGGAGAATAAAAAAGGCGACAGGCAACAGGGAAATCATTTTAGTCTCGTTCATAATGAGATCTCATCGCTCAGTTTCTAATTATGTTATCAATTAAGGTTGGGAAGGAGATTTGCATTGTGTCTGAATAAGAGACATGATCATCGACTTGAAGGTGATGGCTGAGGTTAGACTTAAATGTAATAATGCCCTCACTATTGCTATTTGTCATTTAGGCGGCCGCCTAGGTTCTGTTATGATATTTGCGTATGTATGTAAAAGGCTGAGCATTGCTGAATCATCTGGATATACACTTGTAATCATAATGGTGTTCGTCTGTTTATATGCCGAATATATATATATATATATATATATATATATATATATATATATATATATATATATATATATATATATATATATTATATATATCAGTTGTGTCAGGTGAGGTTCACACCAGCAGACCAGTGAGTGGATGGGTTGTGTGAAAAGGTAGGCTTAGGACATCCTATTATGCCTTAAGGTCTGATTCTTACTGTCCCCTAGGCTTTGCCTAGGCTCACTTTAAAAAGTAACAGTACAATGTACCAGGAAAGCTAGCTGCGTAATGGTATGAATAACCCACGAGTTCATTTATATTTCCTTTGTGTTACTTCATAACAAAGTGAACTTCAATGGTGCTATTTTCACGCTCTGGCACAGCTGGCAATGTTACAAGCAATGCGTATACTACCTTTTTGACTCCTTATTAGAAGCAGAGTCACAGATGTGCAACACACATCCGGCTTTCCGTACAAGCATTTCGCAGGTTGGTCTCAGACGAGCTTTTTCTTTACTGTAATTCATAAGGGAGATGACATGTGTTTTTCTCATTTGGAGTCAACACCATTTAAGTCAAAGGTAAGTTTTTGCAGATGTTCCCAGATTACGTGTTGAGGCTCATGTAGGGGCCTGAAGTATCTTGCCACCTTTACATGGCTTTTAATCTGAGGAAACCCCATTTTGTATTTATCAGTGGATTACCACGGGGGTTCGTATGTTAGATGTTGGATGGTGTGGCTAACAGTTAGTTCTTATTAAGCCATTCCCAGGTCTGATAAAGCATCTGCACAACACTAACACAGACCCACATGGCTGGATATGTTATATAGTAAATTATCCAACCGGACAAATATGTTCGAGCACTGTACCTTGTTGGGACGTTGTAAGAAGTATAGGGAAATGGCAATTTGGATCAGATTCATTTGCTATTTGGTTGAAACGGCTGTCATGATCGAGTAGGGGGATTTAGGGAAATTGCAATTATTTCGGACCAGATCCCTTTAGTCATTGTAAAATATGCTCTCCTCATGCCCAATGTCCACCGGGCTTCAATCAGCCGAAGTTACATAGGGAATGTATGGGCTTAGATGGCTAAAGACCCCCAATGCAAGACGGTGGCCAATACTAAGTTGTAGTGCAATGATTAGTACAGAGTAAGGACAATTTGAATGAGATCATTTGCTCACTTAGTTGCTATGTCTGTCATGAGCAGTATAGGGAAATGACAATTTTGGTCTTTGTAGTCATTGTAAAGCACTGTATATTTTTATGGGAATTGGGACTGCCGCAAGTTGAGGTCTCTTTGCACGTTTGGTGACTGAATGTTCTCTGAACCAAACTATTACCTTTGATATGTTAGATGTGGCTCACTGATGGTGCATGGATCAAAATATGCCGGACCACAATTGAACCCAAACCCTGCAGTCAGCCAGGAGAGAAAGGTATGATTAGATTTGCACCTTCAGCCGGTCTGCATGGTCCACGTTTTTATGAGCTAACTTTAAGGTCTGATTGCTCCTAGATGATTTTGTTCATAGTCCTCAGAAAGGTACCAAACTTTAGACATCGCTGTGGAGAATAACACTCATCATATCTCACAAGGCCATATGTATACTAGTTTGTAGTATCTTAATTCTATGATCTATGAGAACATTTAGAATGAGCCCTTTTCACCCTACACAGAAAAAAAACGAAGTTGGTATTTCTAATGTATCTTGGGGGAAATGGCTAGTTTTTCTTGGTTAGTGCTTTTGGCTAATGCTTAGCCAGAAATTGGCTAACGTGTTAAGCAGAATATCTAACCCCTAGACCACAGCAAGACAAGGTCAATTTTGCTGGTACCCCTCAGAGGAACCAGCAACTTCCTGGCAAGCATGGCAGACAGGACAGAAATGAGGTAGGTACTGAATTTATATCCAATCTAATCTGTGATATGGTTTGACATCCACTATTGTCTTTTATGTACAATGGATGTATGGGTGTCTGTGATTCATATTATACTACAATTTATATCCATGATATTTTATTTAGCTTTATTTTGTAGTAAAATGATGACAATTACAAAATACTCTATTATCACCCACCCCTTATGTATGGTGGCCCAGGAGGCTCACTTAAAAAAATTAATTCAAAAGAATTTTTTTTCAGTTTTTTTTTTTTTTTAGGGGGGGGGGCTGAATTTCATGTTTTTGAAAAAAAATCACCCACCCCTTGAGTATGGTGGCCCAGGAGGCTCACATAAAAAAAAATTCTTGAATTTTATTTATTTGTTTTTTGTTGAAATTTGTTTCAGAATTGTTTTGTGAATTTCATGTTTTCAAAAAAAAGATCACCACCCCTGAGTATGGTGGTCCAAGAGGCTCACATGAAAAAGAAAATTCAAAGATTTTTTACCTTTTTTTTTATTTTTCAGTTTTTTTGGGGGGCTGAATTTCATGTTTTAGAAAAGAAATCACCCACCCCTTGAGTATGGTGGCCCAGGAAATGTATGGGCTTAGTCGGCTAAAGACCCCCAGTGCATGACGGCGGCCAATACTAAGTTGTAGTGCAATGATTAGTACAGAGTAAGGACAATTTGGATGAGATCATTTACTCACTTGCTTGCGATGTCTGTCATGAGTAGTATAGGGAAATGACAATTTTGGTCTTTGTAGTCATTGTAAAGCACGGTATATTTTTATGGGAATTGGGACTGCCGCAAGTTGAGGTCTTTCTGCACGTTTGGTGACTGAATGTTCTTTGAACCAAACCATTGCCTTTGATATTTTAGATGTGGCTCACTGATGGTGCATGGATCAAAATGTGCCGGACCACAATTGAACCCAACCCCTGCAGTCAACGAGGAGAGAAAGGGATGATTAGATTCGCACCTTCAGCCGGTCTGCATGGTCCATGTTTTTATGAGCTAACTTTAAGGTCGGATTGCTCCTAGATGATTTTGTTCATAGTCCTCAGAAATGTACCAAACTTTAAGCATTATATGACAAATAATTTGAATCAACTACCAACGAGTATAAGCAGCGGAGGCATTATTATTCTGTCAAAACAAGCGTACTTCTGACTACACTGATAATAAAAGCTATAGTCAGTACTGACTATACCACCATATTTTGACCCCCGTAGTCAGGTGATTACATATGTTAGTCACATATTAGTCATAAGAAAGTCAGTAGTGACTATAATTATGTGCATCACACAAATTGATGATGTCACAGGAATGT
The DNA here is from genome assembly GCA_947462335.1 of Harmothoe impar. Classification (NCBI taxonomy): domain Eukaryota; kingdom Metazoa; phylum Annelida; class Polychaeta; order Phyllodocida; family Polynoidae; genus Harmothoe; species Harmothoe impar. The sequence continues at coordinate 29,468,876 of OX381716.1, read as the reverse complement.
GTGCACAGGAAACAGTTAGGATTCAAAATTGAATGCTCAACTGACTTCAGGTAGGCACATTTTATTCTAGCTAAACTACTCCTTTACACATTTCCCTGTGTATTAGCTCTTGTGTTAATGTTGAATATATTTACTTAAGGCATCATAGGACACAAGCATTCTCAATTTTGATTGAAGTATCATGTGGTTTTGTTCAAATTCTGATCATGTGACTGTGGATCTCTAGGCTTCCAGACTAGAATATACAGAAGTTGACTGGGTGAAGGGTTGTAGTGTGCCAGGCATATGGCCCATGCTCATCTACTTTATCCAATGGTGCTAGGGCAGGTACCACCGGACATCTACCCCCGGACATCTACCCCTGGACATCTACCCCCAGACATCTACCCCCAGACATCTACCTTCAGACATCTACCCCTGGACATCTACCACCTGAGAATCTACCCCCTAGGACATAAAAGTCCAGGGGATGGTTGTCCTGGGGGTAGAAATTGTTAGGGGCTAAAAGCCCAGGGGATAGATGTCCAAGGGGTAGATGTGCTAAACATGCTAAACATTACCACAACATTAACACCTGGACTTCTACCCCTGGAAATCTACCCCCTAGGACTCCCCCCCCTAGGACTTTTATCCCCTTAGACATCTATCCCCTGGACCTTTACCTCCTTACAACTTCTACCCACTAGGGCATCAATCCCCTTAAACATCTACCCCCTTTACCCTCTAGGACTTCTACCCCTGGAGACAGCAACCCCCTCCAAATGCTCATGATAAGTCATATCATGTGGAGGGAGTAGATTTCTCCAGGGACATCCGACATCTATCCCTGGACATCTACCCCCTGGGAATCTACCACCTAGGACTTATATCCCCTTCGGCACCTATCCCCTTAGGACTCTACCCCCTAGGATATCCACCCGCTTGGACACCTACCCCGGGACATCTGCCCCCTGGTCATCTACCCCCTAGGACATCCACCCTCTTCGACATCTACCCCCAAACATCTACCCCTGGACATCTACCCCCTAGGGCATCCATCCCCTTGGACATCTACCCCCTTTACCCTCTAGGAGTTCTATCCCTGGGGACAATAATATCATGTGGAGGGAGACGATTTCTCAAGGGACATTGGACATCTACCCCTAGACATCTACCCCCTGGAAATCTACCCCCTAGGACTTTTATCCCCTTGGATACTGATTCCCTGGGCTTTTACTCCCTTAGGATTCTACCTCCTAGGACTTCCACTCCCTTGAACACCTACCCCAGGATATCTATCCCCTGGGACATCTATACCCTGGGACATCTACCCTAGGACATCTACCCCCTAGGACTTCCACTCCCTTGGACACCTACCCCAGGACATCTATCCCCTTGGACATCTATCCCCTGGGACATCTATCCCCTGGGACATCTACCCCTAGGACATCTACACCTAGGACATCTACCCCTGGACAAAAGTCCAAGGGGGTAGATTCCCAGGGGGTCGATCTCCAGGGGTAGATGCCTGATATCTACCTCCCGCACATGATATGACTCAAAGTTATGGGTATGTGTGTGTGGGGGGGGTGATGTTCTTAGGAGTAAAGGTCCTAGAGAGTAAAAGGGGTAGATGCCCCGGGGGTAGATGTCCAGGGGGTAGATGTCTGGGGTAGGTTCCAAGGCAGGGGATGTCCTAAGGGGTAGAAGTCCTAGGGGATAAAATTCCAAAAGATAGATGCCCATAGGGGTAAAAGTCCCAGGGGGTAGATGTCCTAGGTAGTGGTAGTTGGCCTGGGCTAGATGTCCTAGGGGGTAGATAGTAGGCCCTAGGGTAGATATGTTGGGGGTAGATGCCAGGGGGCTACTTGTCCTAACTTATTGTCCTGCCGTCTCATGATGGACTATATATATTGGTCAGTGTGACTCCTTTAGAGCATGAAAGCATTAAATTCATAGTCACTTGACTATATATCCCAAATCAGCTCTTTTAATGCATGACTATAGGTTGACTATATGACTAACTTACTATAGACATAGGCTACTAACTTGGTATAGCCGTTTTTTCTACGTTCACGTGACTATAGAAATGTAGTCCGTAGTGACTAACATATCCAGGGCTATTATTATCAGTGTACTTGTATAGTATGAAAAAGATGGATAATATAAATGCAATGCTTGGTAAACTTCTAAAACACTCTTTAGTTCAGTGGGAGTCTTATTGCTACCGGATTCATAGTTCCTATACCTATGATCATTACAAGGCAGTGCTTGGTCAACCAGTATTAGGGCGTGAATTAAGCAACCTAAACACTTCCTCTCTCCTTCCCCACGGGCCTCTCACCCCTTTCTTCCATGGGATTACCACCCAATACCTCCAGTCTTTTCCCCCACCCTCTCAGCACTGACCTCATTTGTCTTGCTGGTCCCTTTTAAAGGGGCAATTTGAGTAAGGTGCCTACTTAACTGTGAAGTGATTGGGGTTTGACTTGAAGCAGGTCATCACCTTTCCCTCCTTTTACTGCTTACCCCCAGAAATTAACCGCCCCCCCTTTCCCTCTCTGGTGCAGTGCAGCAGATCCTGCCACTCACTGAGATTGGACGACCCTTTAATGAGGTCTTCTGACCTAATTCCTCAACGATGAAAACAGTAAGAATTATAATTTACAAAACCAATTTTATTCAAAGCTGTTTTCATTATAAATCTAAGAAAAACGATTTCACAAAGTGCTAGCCTATATATACATCCAATATCAGGGATTGCTGCTAAATCTGGGGAAACAGATTGCAACCATATATGGAAGAAAGTTGAAACGTTTGCCTATGAAAATGGATCCATCACTAACTTCTCCGTAATTACAACACCTTACTGACAAACTGAATTAAAATTGCACATATATTACCATGCTGATTCCTAAATGATAAGGTAAAGACATGTCATTCTTGACAGTTGAATAACTGTTATAATTATAAGTATTCATTTAGATGTGAGCTATTAGGCCTCAGTGACTGTGTGATTAACCCTTTAACCTGGATGATGCATCAAAGGTCCATGCACCAACACAGCGCCGACGAGTAACTCGCCTCCAGTATCTTAGTGCATCATTCCGACCCTTTACTAGTCAGTGACACACGCATGAATCAATCCAACAAAAGAGCGGTATGCATTAATGCACATGCTGCCCTTAAAGAGTCCATTCCCATGCGAATCAAAGACCAATGGTTATGAAGGCAGAGTGGGACCTGACACTCTCCCCGTAGGCTGCAATTTCGCAGCAGTAAGCATCCCTCCCATATGAAAGGAAAGCAGGGATGGTTTTAATTAGAAAACTGCGCCTTATATGGTCATACAAGTGTCTCTGAGAAATAGTGACGTCACATAAATGGTAACTGAATGTTCTCAAAGGGATGAATTCATCAAAGCCGCTGGACTGCTGAAAATCCATTGCAATTAACAACTAAAAAAGTACCAAGATGATTACAAGAAGCCGATGTGGTGCTTTGGGAGGCAATTATCTGATGCACTGATGTGCAATGTGAATGCAATGTCAAACAACGTCATGCGGTACCATGCGATGTAATGCAATGCTGTAGCAATGCTGTGCAATAACTAAAATAATCGTCTCAAACAAAGAAAACCTCATCATTTAGGGGTTTACTATTCTAAAAACAGTGTTTATAAATCTGTTTAGATTCTAAACACCTATGAAAACATTATTTCCAATTTTCGGAAAGTGCAGAGCATTTAAACACGTTGCGCCTAGATACTACAAATACATAATTATATAGGTTCATATTACCATCGGGATTACTATACTATATATGCAGGGAAGATTAAAGCATTCAGGTACAGCACACAGAGAAGGTATACATGAGACGTTATAGCACTTCATATAATCATTATATAGTTTATCGGGAAGGTTGGATGTGAATAGCCCACATTGCTGTTTCTGCATTAGTCATCATTCCGTTTTCTTAAATATCACTTTTTATAGCTTTTCATCTTGGACGCACTTTATCACAAGTAAGGCGAAAAGGTGTGTTTCGTGAAATATGGTGCAAAAGGTAAGAGTATACTATTAATTATGTGTGTGAGGTTGTTCTTACTGACCTAAAATGTTATTTCTCAATAATATTAATATCTTATAAAAATAATAAAAGATCCCCCCCCCCCAAAATCGGGGGGGGGGAGGAAGCTAGGTGCAAATATGGCCATTGCTTATGCAGTTATATTAGATATATAAAGTCAAAATTTGAAAAGTAAGAACACAGCTACCCGGGTGATACGAGTTTATGCATGGCGTATTATCAGCAGATTTTGGGACAAGTACATGTAGTAGTGTGAGTGGATTTATCAACGTTTGGCAGTAATCTTATCTTTTTTTGGTCGGAAGGTGGACAGGGTGAATAGCACAACGATGTACTGTTTAATCCTCTTCAAATCAAGCGATGATAACTGTTAGTCATATATTTAGGCCTATGGTGGTGTGAGACTGTATAGATACCACGTGGACAACACTGGAAACTGCGCTGCCACCTGCTGGTGTTGCATGAAAAGAATGAGAAGGTGATTTTTAATTGTGTCGTTAGAAGGCATACGTGTTGTTACTGTTATTTCAGTAACACTTCTTGTCTGAGATGGAACTGCAGATATCTAAAACCAACTTCTTTCCCTTACAGACACACTTTCCTAATTGTTTTTTCTAAGTGGAACGTAAATGGACACACACACATGATAAAGGAACAGTACTATATTTCGCAAACTTGACTTTTGAATAAAACGACATTATATAATAAATTATGAATTCATAAACTGTCATGTGCTCATCATTCAGCAACAAGGACATGTTACAAAGGTCAACCTTTGCGATATATAGGACCGTTAGATGGAGGATTGGGTGCAAGGTCAATAACCCCATCTGATTTTCCCCTCAAACCACCTGGGAATTCTCTCCTTGGGTTGGGTAATCATCTTTTCCGATGGGCATAATAATCTATCCGTCTACATTACAAACATGACCACCATAATAATTAAAAGGGGTATGCAATTGTAATCAAAGTGCACTGCTTTATCCATTATTTACATTGTTGAAGGCGTCTACATCGTAGGCTACATATCCTTTATAAAAATGATAATATCCTTATCAGATATGAATTCCAGATAGTGAAAGGATCAGATAGGTAATTTTGTATACCTTATCATGCGCGATAGATGCCTATGTTATCAGTATGCTTACGAAAAAGATGCAATGTCCAAATAATGCATCCCAGGGGGGTACTGCTTTAGCTTTTGCTTACAATGTGTGTAAAGCAACTGGAGGGAAAGCCCCCCCCCCTTTTTCTGCCCATGAAAGGGCCGTGCAGGACCCTTTATATATATAGGATCCTTTATTTACTCATTTTTTTACTAAAGGGGTACCTTTTTATGGCTTTTTAAATTACTGTGTTTTTTACATAATGGAAGGGAAATAGGGTGCATTTTCAGAAACTGGTCCAGCATATACCAAGTAATTTTGATATATGTGCCCTGTAAGTCCTCCCATAATCCAAGGGGAAAGAGTTAGGTTTCTGCTGAATTTAGTGTCCTTTCTAAGCGGTGTACAATGGGAATGAGATTTCCCCAAAATCCAAGGGCAAAGGGCTATGTCATTTTTGCTAATTTCGTTTACATATTCAGTTTAATTCAGTACACAAGAAGTATATTTCTGAAGATTTCCCGAATTGAAAATAAAGTAGTAGGGTTTTGCTATTTTCCCCCTTTATAAGGATGCTGAATTTAGTGTGATGTACGCACATGGTTACTATAGGAAACGTAGGGAGTGCCCCCCCCCCCCCACCTGATAATGCACCTTATGTAATACCAGTACATATAGGCTATAATCAGTGCAGACATAGTTCATACATGAAACAGCATGGAGGTTACGAGGTGCAGCCTATTGCAATGTGTTCTCATTGCTGCCACCCTACATATAGGGCATTCTCTGCCCTCTGGTATGTGCTCTGGTAAGATTGATTTATTTTCTTTAAACCACATTTTAATGGTTTGCTTTTTTAATGAACACCAATGCCCGGACTGATATAAATTGAAAATACAGATGATAGATTCGGAAACACATTGCAGTGCTTCGCTCTAAGATATGATCCAATGTTAACAGTCAAAATCATCACTAAAGCTAAACTATAATAATATGATATCATGCATGAAACACTTCCTATTTGATAAATGTCTTGTGAAATTGTAATTCAACCTATCAAATACCAGTGATCTCTCCCGTACCTTTCCTATTGTTTTCTTATTTAAAAAATAAGTAGGGATAGGGGATAGTTTTGAGAGGATACGCCACATCTTTTTTTTTCACTCAGTTTGTCAAATACTCTTATAGCAGGTGTAAGCAATGCACTCTAAGAACAGTGTGTTACGAGAACATATATATAGGGAATTCTACACACAAATTTGCAACACACTTTTGAGATCAACACACTTTTGGCAAAGAGTGGGTAGTGTGTTACGCCAAAATGTGTTAAAGGTGGCTGCAGAAAAGTGTGTTGATAAGTGTGTAAACGTTACACACTGTACTTAGAGTATACACTTGAGAAAAGGTGCTTAGTTCAAGACTAAAATCTAAATCTAAAACTGATAGTATCTAAATGTCTCTAGACACAACGTTTTAAATGCTTGAATTTCGATACACTTTAATCTTATAAGTTTCAAAACACTTCATTCTTTTAACACATAAATTGCTAAGGACTCAGCTAAACACTATTATTGACCTAAACATGTTTCGGAACATTTTGTGCAGACAACTATTCAGCATAATTGTGTTTAGGATGTAAACACCTTTTTTGCAAGAGACCAGATAACATCTAGTTTAGAGAACACAAATGAATGTATCTACGTACCTAAGAAAACGTAGAAGTAAATGAAAGAGTAACATTCCTCACGGTTGACAGGAGTTCACAGTGTCAACAAGCTGCGTGATGTTGACTGGTGGGCGTCAGGACAGAAGGAGGTCCAGAAGAGCCTCGAGGGGATGGTTAAGGCAGCCAAGGCTAAGAATGTTATCTTCTTCTTGGGAGATGGCATGGGGGTTTCCACGGTAACAGCTGCCAGGATGTTCAAGGCACAACAGGACAAGACAAGCCTGCATGATACAAAACTAGCTTGGGATGAGTTTCCTTATACAGCACTTGCAAAGGTATACTAGTAGTTCCGCACACTATAGTTATGTTATCTTTAAGGAATATTTCATTAAATTAATCCATCTGAACCTGACTCATATTGAGTCTATACCATACATAGATGGTACAATCAATCTACCTTATATTATGTAGCCCTTAGATCACTCGTATAACATCACTCTTTGACATCTCATACTACTTAACCTGTAAACATGGATCTCTTTAGACGTATAACGTAGACTCGCTGACACCTGACTCAGCAGGCACAGCTACAGCCTACTTCTCTGGATGTAAAACAAACATTGGACTGATTGGGATGAACCAGAAAGTGATGAACAAGAACTGCACCAACTCTAAGGGCAATGAAGTGGAGTCCTTCTTATACCATGCACATAACAAGAGTACGTCGGGAGTGAATACATTACATTCAATGATAATCAATATATTGCAAATAACATATAACAAGGTACATTAAATTCATTATTCAATGGTAATGGTCATGCAATGCCGTTTGCAACCTTAAGCCACGGTGCCTAATTGCTGTATTTCCCGCATTGTCCGATTTCTATATATCTGTTTTTTCTGTTCTTGATCATCAAAGAGAAATGGACTGGCATGGTTACCACAGCTCGTATCACCCATGCCACCCCAGCAGCCCTGTACGCGGCCAGTCCCACAAGGTACTGGGAGTCAGACGGGGATGTACCCCAAGAAATGAGATCCTGCAAGGACATAGCCAGCCAACTAGTAGATAGGGGAGACTTCATAAAGGTAAGGAACTCAAGTGAATGTGTTGTGCAGGGGTATTATGTATACAAGACACATCGAAAAGAGATGGCATGGCTGGGATTTCAATCTGCCAAAAGCTATATCAATTGCAACAAGGGACAAACTTGCGCAGTCATTAGACGCTGCCCATTCTGTGCGTAATCTTAAATCTCCACTTCTGGCATAATCTTAAAGTCTTAATAGTACTCACCATTATTAAAGATGGAAAAAAAAGGAAAAGAAGAACGGGGGTTGAGGGGCAGAGCCCCCCTATTAGGACTAGATTGATTTCGATTAAGATTACAGGAAAATTTGGGTTTCGTTATTAAGATTGTGGGAAAAATGGGCTTTTTAAGATTATGCACAGAATGGGCAGCATCTAGTGACTCCGCAAGTTTGTTCCCACGTGCATATCAATTAGTCCCTGCACAGAGAGAAGAAGTAGAATCACTGTAACTCTCAAACGGGAGTCCAGCCCCGATCACTGAGGTAACTCTCCCCACGACTCTAAAGTAACTCCCAATCATTAGGAAGTCTTAGATTTGTACAGTTATTATGGAGTCCTGCTAATGTTAGGAAGTCACTTCAGTGTCCTGGGGAAAGTTACCTCAGTGATCAAGTCGGTAGTCACAGTGATTCTACTTCTTTTCTCTGTGTGATATTGAATTCATAGATGGGCGAAGCTCCAGTCATCAAAAGAGCTGAATCATTGTTACTACTAGAGTACTTGAGCTGCAAGGGGCCATTCACATATTACATAACACAATTTTGGTCACTTTTTGACCCCCCCCTCCCCCCTTGTAACACACTGTAACAAAATGCTAGACCCCCCTCCATAATTACGTAACAGAGGCCTGTACCCCCCCCCCCCCGCCACATCATTTTATGAGTTGAATTCGCAGGCCTATGTCTGACAGCAGGCCTATATGTATTACTTTGTTCGCTTTGTTATTTTTCAACCTTTAAATTTCTGTTATTTCAATGAACATAATTATGCCATGCTCATGTCCCCCCAAATGCACTAGCAAAACCAGTAGGTTGAAGCAAACTAGGATGATACGACACAACATAGACACTAAGGGAGTGTTCATTTATTATCTACAGGGGGGGGAGGTGAGATTTCACGCAGAGATGCGAAAATCTTTTATCCCCCCCCCCCCCCACTCGACAGTGCGTGGAAGATTGTGTGCCCCCTTCCCCCTCAAAAACGTTTTGCCCCCCTTCTTTGAACTATAGTAACGTAGAGCTTTTTGGCTAAGAAGGGGCATAATGTTTATGCCCCCCCCCCTCAAGGGGGTCAGACGTTTTTACGCTCCCCCCTCAGGAGGGGTCTGAAATTTTTACGCCACTTCCCCGAGTAACTGATAAATGAACCACAGACCACAGGTGCAGGTATAGATCTCCTAAAAGTCTGAAACCATGTGAAACTGATTTGTCCCCCCTCCCCTCCCAACACCATTATAACCTCCTTAGGGAGTGGTCATTTTTTAACAACAGTGGGGGGGGGGTTGGTGGATTTGGGAGGGGGACAAAAAAAATTCTGATCCCCTCGCACGACAATCCACCGACCCCCCTGTTTTTTAAAAATTACCCCTCCCTTTGTGCAAAAAGTTGTAATCTAGTGAGCTACGATTACTGGTTTATTAATATCCTTATTATCATATTAGGGGAGACCTGATGTTGTGCATCCTCTACCCTGTCTAGTGTTCCAAGATCGGATCGGGGTCAGGGGATGAGTCCAGGGCCCCAAACAAAAACGCTATTGACAGTTCGAACTGTCAATAGTGGAAAATATTTCTGTTATTGACAGTTCACACTGTCAACAGTGGAAATCATTCCTGTTATTGACAGTTCCTCATGCGAACTGTCAATAGTGGAATATTTCTGTCATTGGAGTCAAAAAGTGTTGGTTTTTTTTAGCAAAAGTTTGTTTTTCTAGCAAAAGTTTTTTTTCCCATCAAAATCGGTTTTGCCCTCAAAATCGGTTTTGCCCCCAAAATCGGTTTTGCCCCATAATTGGTTTTGCCCCAAAATCACTATTGGACTCAAAATCTGTTCTGGACCCAAAATCAGTTTTGCCCTCAAAATCGGGTTTGCCCTCAAGACCAATAGCGATTTTGCCCCCAAAAACGATTTGGCCCCAAATATCAGGGTTTGCACTGAAAATTGGTTTTGCCATCAAAATCGGTTTTGCCCCCAAAATACGTTTTGCCCCCGAAATCGGGTACACTGAAAATCGGTTATGCACTAAAAATCGGTTTTGCACTAAAAAATCCGTTTTGCACTAAAAATCAATTTTTTCACTAAAATCGAATTTCCACCAAAATCGAACTTTCCACCAAAATCAAACTTACCACCAAAATCGCTCTCAGGGTTATGACAGTAATAATAAGGAACTGTCAATAAGAGTGGAAATTCCCAATATTGACAGTTCGTTGAAGAAGTGTCAATAATGGTGTAATTTACCACTATTGACAGTTTGAACTGTCAATAAGAGAAAAATATCCCGCTATTGACAGTCTGAACTGTCAGTAAGAGGAAAGTTTTCCACTATTGACAGTTTGAACTGTCAATAGCTACATCAAGGCCGGCCAGCTATTGGCAGCGCAAACTGTCAATAGTGGAAAACTTTCCTCTTATTGACAGTTCAGACTGTCAATAGTGGGATAATTTTCTCTTATTGACAGTTCAAACTTTCAATACCAGGATATTATTCCCTTATTGACAGTTCACACTGGCAATAAGAGATTCATTTTCGCTTATTGACAGTTCCTTTTTGGAAGTGTCAATAAGAGCATCTTTTTTTCCTTATTGACAGTTTAAACTGTCAATGAGGGAATTATATTCTGTTATTGACAGTTCAAACTGTCACTAAGGGAATCTTATTCTGTTATTGACAGTTCAAACTGTCAATAGTCATGGCCTTTCACAAAATCAATACCTTTTTTTGGCAGGGCAGGTAGGGGGGAGGGCCAAAATCTTGTATAAAAAATTACAGGGATGAGGTGAGAGAAACATAATGTTGTTGAGACCTGGCTGTTAGATGGTGGTGCATTTTCCAAAATTAGAGATTTCTTTCTTGTATATATATTTTTTGAGAATTGTTATGTAACGCTTGGCTAGACCCCCCCTCCCCCCTGTAACACGTTGTAACAAACTTCATGACCCCCCTCCCCCCTATGCTGTTACGTAATATTTGAATGCCCCCCAAAAGCAGTGCAAAAAAAAGAGGGCAATGTGTAATTTAGGGTTATAATATGGGTCAAGTTAAATTCATGTAGTATAATAAAGATTGATTGTGTGATTAGCATCACATGTGACCCATAGTCATAACCATAGTCATAGTCATAACCATATTTATATAACCATAGTCATAACTATAACCATAGTCATAGCCATAGTCATTGTAATATGGGTCAAGTTAAATTCATGTAATAAAGAATAGCTTTGCATATCATGTTTGTGTCTATTGACACTGTAGTGATAGTCATCCACTGCCCATTTATTCAGTTCCCGCCAAATTCACCTCATTTGCATAGAGGTATACAATGGTTCTACTCCATGCATCCTTCCCCTACCAGCTGCAGTGGCCAAATGAGCTCTCTCCTCTGACAGCCTGCCTTTTATAACCTTATGTCTGCTGTGATTGGTCAATATAGTCACATGACCTACAACTGTGGACCCCATGTACCTAAGGGAGTGGTCATTTGTTAACAACAGGGGGGGGGTCGGTGGATTTTCGTGCGAGCGGATCGAAATGTTTTTGGCCCCCCCCACGGGAGAGGTCGAAATCGTTTTGGTCTCCCCCCTAAGGCGACTTGAAATTGGGCTCAGCCGACCCCTTTGAGCTATAGTAATGCGCGGGCTTTTTCAGTAAAAAGGGGTGCAATTTTTTTGGTCCCCCCCCTCAAGAGGGGTTCAAATTTTTTTGGTCCCCCCCCCCCTTCAAGGGGTCCAAATTTTTTTGGTCCCCCCCAAATCCACCAACCCCCCCCTGTTGTTAAAAAATGACCACTCCCTAATTGCATAAATTTTCCTGCCAAAACCTGAGCCAGAAGCTTCGTTATTCTAATTTAGCTTCAATGTGGCACTTTATTAAGAGAATGGCTTGAATATAGAAATGAGTATTCTCAATTGCACAGCCCATGCATGGTAAACTTTGCTCTTTTTCGGTCAGCACCTTGATTCCTATCCCCTCTACCATTTTAGCTTGGTAGGATTAGTTCTATTCTATACACAATATCACTTTTCCTGCATTCTCACTGGAATTCTCACAATTCTCCATTGGATCCTATGTTAAAGGAGAAGTCTTAATCAGGCCAAAAAAAAGGTTTGTTTAAGGTAACATGGGAGGAAAATGTACGGTCGGTAGGTCGGATTTTTCATTTTATTATTATTTTTTTTTAACACGAATGTACTAGCCAATTTTTTTGAAACCCCTAAAATTGACCAAAAATTGGTAAAAAAGCTAAAATTTCTTCAAAATTGCATAAAAAAACTTAGGGTCGGCCCTGTTTTGATAGGGTCGGTCGGGTTACCTGAAACAAACCTTTTTTTTTTGGCCTCAAGACGCCTATTTTTTTTACCATTTTATAAGATGAAATACTCAAAAAGTGCTCTAGTGTTATAAAATGCCAAATATAGGTAAGTGCAAAACTTCTACACTTGCCACAACACACAATAGTGCAGAAAGAAGTGAATTTATTGCAATATAATGAAAAATACAACGGTAAGCATTTCAATTTCCACCCCGCGCTGGAGGTCTCCACCTGTTGGTGCCTTAAACTTCGGTAGCCCTCGTTAATAATTATACTGTACACATTGTATGTTGTTCTTCAATAGCATTTTACTTAATGTAATACAGGATGGGAGGCAATCTACCAATGCTGCACTGATAATCTGTAACTTTAAGAGATTAGTCAGTCAGATGTAAGTATTGACTAACCAGAGGGTATTGACTAACCTGGGTTGGGCGTGTAAAGGGAGTAAAAAGATGACTAAGTTATATAAGTCATATTTTCAGGAGCACTAGGGTCGTTTTGCATCCAAACTTTTCCCTTATGAATGTATGTTTCAATTAATAAGTAGGAAATATCAAAATAAAAGAATATGTTTGTAAAGAAGCTGAATAAATATACACAGGTAGTACTTGGTGGAGGACGTCAAAACATGCTGCCCCGGGATCTAGTGGACCCTGAGTATCTTGACAGGACCGGGATGCGTTATGATGGACGCAATCTGATGAAGGTACAGATACATCTTAAAATTAAAAGCTTAAATGAAGCTATTCTTCTCCAGTTAGTTCTGGTCTATATTTGAGATTAGAACAGAGGCAATATAGTTGATTTACTCATCAGGGCTGAATTCATGCATCATGATGACAAAATGGGCATTAAGGTTGATCGCTACTCATTGAATTTGGACTTCTGCGCAGCTCTCTGCGCATATAGCTTAAAACTGTCAGAATGTGCTAATATTTAAAAGATAGATGCATATATATGCACACTAAACCATTTCCAAAAATTGGACCATTCCGATCAAAATTGAGCATTTTATTGCACTTTAAATATTTGATATATTTTGAGCTAGTGATATTTGCTATTTTTAACATGAATCAAAATATTGGAATTATTTACCAATAAATCGTTATCGAGATTGATATAGATCTCATCACTGTGCTTAAGACAACCAAGGGTAAAGGATACATACACTTTTTACCCCGATCCTTGGCATTTTACCCTTTGTTTTGGCCTTTAAATATGAGATTTAGACCTTCTTTGTCCAACTTTTTAACTTCAAAGGCCCAAAACCCTAAAATTATGCACGGGACCCCCTATCAAAATTACTTTTTTATGTTAGCAAATAATCTAAACTATTTTTTGAGAAAAAGTCTATGGATTTTTTTTCTCTATTTTTAAGATATTGTTGACAAATTTTGCATCAAATTTAATTAATCGTCCTAAAACCACCATTTTTTTCACAAAAGGTTCGTTTTTGGACCATAATTTTGATTTTCCTATTTAAGGACACAATATAGGATTATTCATTTAAAATATGACATTATTGTGGGTAGTGGTTCATTAAGAAAAAAATCGTGAAAATTTCCCAATTTCTAGTATTTTTTGCCAAAAATAGAAAATACTTTTTTTTTTTCAAAAATCTGTATTAAAAAAAGTAGCTCGGGACCCCCCTATTTTTTTTACATTTTCCATTTCTTAATGATCTTAACTAACCTGAGACAAAAAATTTGAAAATTCTATGGATGAAAAGTTAAGAGTAGCGATCAACCTTAAGGGGTAAGCCACTGAGCCCTAGTTTAACACAGGAGTTACACAACTATTTGATGCATTTGCCTTATTGATCGAGGATGATAATTAATGTAGATTAATGACCTTCATTTATTTTCATCGCTAATATTTGAGAAACAATTACTGTTTATAGTTATCTTCTAATTCCTTTGTTGCACTACAGGTTAATATGAGTCTTGTATTACATTATATGTTTGTTATAAACTCCCATGATGTTACAATACATAATATTATAGGAAATACAGATAAAAGGTCCTGCTCCTAACCTTTAAAAAATTAACCAAACCATTCTAGGAGTGGCAGAAAAAGCAGGAGGCTAAGGCAGGAGCTGACCGTGTTAAGGTCGTCATAGACCAGAAAGGTTTTGATGAGGTTGACCCGACGAAGGTGGACTACCTCATGGGTTTGTGTTTTCCTTTGATTTCATTCTTAATTGTAGCATGATAATCTCTCAATGGGCTGCATTTGTATCTGGAACAAATATGTTCTTTTGACTACTCAACGCAAGACAATTTAAGAAGACAAAAAAAGGATCTGATTTATAGAGAATGTATTGTTAAAAACAAATAACCTGTATCCTAAATATATAGTGGTAAAATAGTATATATGTTGATATTATATGGAGGGCTGAACAAATATACTAATAACTGTTAAACTCTTTTTTTTATGTACATCTCCATTCATAATTGTAACTGAATATTGGGGCCTGGCCAACCCATATAGCATATTTGAAGACCACTATATATGTGACTTTTTTGCAATAGAATATATCCAATCACAAATATTAACCACATGCCTAATAAAGGCAATATCCACCATCCCCTTCTGTTCCTAGCAAATGTCAGATCAAGATAGCATCCTTGTTAAGTCACCAAATGCTATATTCGTGATATGTTTAGGTCTGTTTGAGAGGGACCACATGCAGTATGAAGTTAACCGTGCTGAGGACCAGCGGGGGGAGCCGAGTCTGGCTGAGATGACAGAGAAGGCTATCCAGATGCTCCAGAGGAGCCAGGATGGTTATGTCCTAGTCGTGGAGGGTAGGCAAGTCTATCACACCTCTGTTATTTTCTATCTCTTAAACTTATCACGTCATTGATTTCTATTTAAAGAAAGCTGATACCTTGTTTAAGTTTCTCCTCCATTGCTTTACACAATTTAATAACAGTACAAGATAGTGATAATAACAGCTTTAAAAACATTCTGCATCATTTTCTTTAGGTGGGAGAATTGACCATGGTCACCATGGTAACAAAGCATACAAGGCTTTAACAGAGACGCTGGCCTTCTCAGATGCTGTTTATAAGGCCATGTCCATGACCAGCCGAGAGGACACGCTGCTTGTGGTGACTGCTGACCACTCCCACGTCTTTACTCTAGCTGGTTACCAATCTCCTAACAGTGATATCCTTGGTGAGTTATCCACTCCCAGTCCCCTAACAGTCATATATAGAGCCTTTTTTTTGGAAGGCATTTTTGTGTTTTTTCTACCAAAATACAAATTTTTTAACAGAATCTTTTCCCCCCGAAAATTATACGAAAATGCAAGGAAATTTGTCTCAAAATCCTCAAAAGAATTTGGTAAAATAAATATGAAAAAATCGACCTACCTACCCTATTTTTTTGGGCCATGTTACCTAAACATGACTATTTTCTTTTTTTGGGCCTAACAGCAATATTCTAGGTGAGTTATCCACCAGTCCCTTAACAGTGATATACTATAGATGAGTTATTATTTGACCAATCTTGCCAATCAGACATCTTGACTATTGCAGGATTAGTAAAGGGCATAAAGCCTGGGACCATGGATGAGATGGAGGAGAAGCTAGGTTCTGATGGCCTACCCTACATGTCCCTGTCCTATGCTAATGGACCCGGCTACTACTACCACAGAGCTGACAGCAAGCGGGTATCTCTACCAGGCAGGAAAGACCTCACTGAGGATGAACAAACTGGGAAAATCAGTAAGTGTTTAAAATATGAGTTTTGAGTTGATCAATAACCTATGGGAAAATGTAGGATTCATTATTCATCAGAATAAATTGCAAATGCATTAAGGTTGTGGATGGAAAATGGATAGAATGTGAAGATTGTCCAGTGATGGACATTGGAATAGAAATCAGAACATGTTATATCTACTGGACGCAATAAAATGAATGAACCAGGAAGGAGCCTAACATTGCAATAACATTGAAACACTGCATAACATTGGAAAGAACATGATGGATATGATAGATATTGCATTAGTTGCAATTAGTGTTCTATGATAACAATGACAGGGAGAACATACAAACATCATAGAGCAAGGTATTTACTTGTTGGTGTCAACCATTCTTGTTTAAATTGAATGCCAATGTTATTGCAACAGCAACCATGGAGGTTTGTTTGATTAATCTGTCCTGACACAACATCTGCAAATAAGCTTAATACTAACTTCCCTAATCCTCCACCATGTACAGGAGGCAAGGACTACCAGCAAGACTCTGCTTTCCCTCGTAAGGTCGACACCCATGGTGGGGAGGAGGTGGCTATATATGGCTATGGTCCCAAGGCTGGCATCTTCCACGGGACCAAGGAGCAGAGCTTCATTGCCCATGCTGTAATGCATGCCCTAGATGTGACCCCGGCCTACGACCCCTGTCAGACGAGGACCAACCGGCCTGCATTCTATACTAGTGGGGGCACTGCTCCTGGGGCTGCCTGGGGAGTGGTTCTAGGGGCTGTTTTCACAGTGCTAAACAGATATCTATCATTTTGAATTCAACATTGTAACATTAAAAGGATAAGATAGTTTAGTGTGTCAACATTACATTAAATTTCAGAGATCATTCAAATGTGCATGGAAATCAATATCTCATGTGGGCCTAGTCAATGGGGTGGATTGGAAAGAATGTGTCCTTGTGCATATAATTTCATGAGCATTAGAAACCATGGGAGATACTAGTCAATTATTAAAGATCTGAATATTGTGCTGAATCACTCTGACATAATTTCTGTAGGCAGAGTCGAAGATCCCATGGAAATGTTCGAGAGAAAACCCCGGGAGAATAATGATAGTTACAGAGCTTTTACTTTAAACTATAGAGCTCGATCTAGTCATATAACAAAAGCTCATGGCATTTTATATATTTAACATAATTTACTTATCATGCATGGTATTCGAATGTATGTGTATCAATAACATAATACCCAGTAAACAAATAACGTTATACACCACTTTGTAACGTTAAATAACGTCATATGTCAACGTTTTTCTAAGGCTCTTTAATATGAAACAACGTTATGTAAAATTTAAAACGTTATTTTGATGTAAAATAACGTTTTTTTGTTAGCTGGGTAGTCCATAATAGTGACAATAATACATGCAAAATATAAAATAAACAAATATGTACACATGATGTTTAGGGTTGTTTCTTGGAGAGCATTCAATAAATCCAAATCACATTATAAAATGTATTATTCTGAACAAGTAGTCTGCCAACAAATGCAGCTATCATGAGTCTACACAGACGACAGAAGAAGATACTGCTGTTTTGTATTAAGCTTTGATGGAATGAGATGTGATAACGCAAAACAATCATGTAGAAGGGAGGCTCTGACTGTGGACCTAGACAATTATCTATAGAAGTATTTTCTACTTGGGTGAACCGATCTTGTTTGTCCTACCCATGTGTGCATAGTACATACACATTTTTAAGATCAAGGAATTGCAATGGAGTAGTTTCCATTGGCAGCCATTTTGGATTTTTATGAGGTCTACAATGAAATTTAAAAATCCTTTAGTGGAAAGGTAAACTCTACATTTTCTCTTGTCATATTCTCTGGACTTTCCTTGTAATATCCACGAGTGAAATTCGGGAAATATACATCACCATTCACGTTCATAGCTCTTGAGAATCACTCAAACCTATCGAAAGTTATACAACTACTGTTTCTTGACTTCTGATCCTTTTGAGAAATGGCATGAAAGAGACACATGGAAATCTGAACCACTTTTCTCGAGAAGTACTTTGGAACATAATCCTGTTTCCAGAGAATTTACATTGTCTAGGCCTATACATTTTTATCACTCTAAATTCCTGTGTATAACCTGCATCACGAGGATAACTTAGGGGAGACCAGGGCAAAACGGACCCCCGGGGCAAAACGGACCCGACCCCTAACCAGTTCTCAGCTATCAATTCCATATTTTTGTCAAATTGGCTCATATAATTGATAGAAATAACATATTTTAAAAAAAAATTCAATGCTACCTATGGTGTTCCTGATTCCATAAAAAATAACTGAAATTAGAGATTTTGATCTAATTTTGCAAAAATCAGTTCATAAGCCTAGAATTAAAAAAAAGGTATAGGCCTATGACAATGTTTTATGGCTAAAACGATAACATTTTATAGCTAAAATATTGTGTAACATATTTGCAAATTCATTTGAAAAATAAATTACCCTACAGTTATTTATTTTGTCAAGGTCATTTTTACACATTTTTTTCATGAAGCCGGGGCAAAACGGACCCCCCCCACAATCATAATTCCTATGGTGAAACCCCATAGAAATGACTAAAACATGTAAAAACAATCATTCTTGGGTTAAAAAACGATCAGAATGATGGGGCATGCTTATCAGAATATAAAATTATTTCTTATAAGCCAATTTTTATTTTTGGGGGGTATTTTGGGGGTTTTTGGGAATTTTTCCTGAATTTGGGGAAATTTTTTATTGAAATGCATGATATTCAAGGGTCATAAAAATCAAGTAAAATCGAAATGATATAGATAATGGTCATTTATGACACAAAATAAATACCGTACCTAAAGAACTGAGTAATAACATAGCTAAAAGATGGGAGCAAGAAAGTTATGAAAAAAAGATAATAATTCTAAATTAAGAAATTTCCAGGGTCCCTTTTGCCCCGCCCCAAAAAACCTTTTGCCCTGGGACTTTTGGCCCATGACCTTCGTAGGTCAGAATATGTTATGCTATCCCACTATGCTATTAATGGAACTAGCACAATAATAATTATTTTCATGGATGACATACTTCTATACCCAAGTAGCAAACTGGACTGGGCTGGCAACTGGGGCCCAGTTGGGCTGCCCCACTGTGGCCCTTCGAGAACTGGGCAAATGTCCGTGCCCAAGCGGGCTAGCCCAAATTGGGCCCCGACTCGGCCC
Source organism: Harmothoe impar (assembly GCA_947462335.1). NCBI lineage: Eukaryota > Metazoa > Annelida > Polychaeta > Phyllodocida > Polynoidae > Harmothoe > Harmothoe impar. Next base: position 29,449,468 of record OX381716.1, on the reverse strand, counting down.
CGGACGGACCCCACTTTCATATTTTAGGTTTACAACTTACATAATAGGCCCGTTTAGTAATTGATTTTAATTAATACATAGCAATTTAATTAATTCAATGACTAACATCTAAACTGGGCATTGGATGGGCACAGCCAGGTAGGGCTGCCCAAGTTAGGATTCAGCTAGGATCATATCCCCCCTGCAGGAAGCCTTTCAAGTCACACATTTACTACTTAGAAGAAAGAAAATGTATTCATCAAGTTCAAGTCAGCAATGATAAGACAAGTGGTTATTTTAGTAAGTCTAGATACTACTACCCCCCCCCCCCCCCGTAATATTTGAATGGCCCCTTACTTTAGGTTAATAATGGGGGTAGACCCCTAAAATCGACAGGGTGACATGGCTGTTTCTTAAAATCGACAGGCGACATGGGCATTTCTTAAAATCGACAGGAGAAATAAAAAGATAGTGACAAGGGACATGGGCATTTCTTAAAATCGACAGGCGACATGGGCATTTCTTAAAATCGACAGAAGGAATAGAAAGATAGTGACAAGGGACATCACATGGGCATTTCTTAAAATCGACAGGCCATCTAGACCCCTTTAATAGCCCCACGTGGGTGAGCGGGCCCTTGGGCCTTGCAGGATGGATTCATGCACTCTGTTCCCGAGGTCTGGGCTGTGTCATCTCACTCTCGATTTCCAGCGACTCGATGTAGACGTTGTCGTGCGGAATATCTGCTTTCGTGCGGAATATCTGCCGACTGGAGATTGCAGTCATCTCTGAAGTTGAAGGCTGAACATTGTGCTCTACAGGCATAATAACGCCCTACGTCGTCTGCTAAAATTAGTTCATCAACGAGCCATCAGATGGCAGTGCAACTTTTAGACGATAGATGGCGCTAATATCGAAGAAAAATGTTAAACGACGTCTGATTGGATGAACGGGATAAGACGACTTCGTTAGCCACTCATATCAACGCTTACGTTGGGCTTTGGCGGTGAAAAACACGAATCTTCAGAATCTTGCGACATGGGATGAAAGTAGACACGTGCAATAGGTGAAAAGTCTTCAAATTGCCCAACATTTCAAAGCTTCTAATCAGGTAGATATTACCTGCAAGGTAAAGCTACCATTTGTGATTACCAGCCCATTGAAGGCGTTAAGAGCATCGACTGTGAAACCTTATGAGACCTAGCTGTCTCTCACCATCCTGAAACCACTCACTGAGTGACAGATTGCAAATTGAACCATTCAAATCAATTCAAACAGGCACAGGAGCAGGCCAATTAACAATACTGTACAGGAGCTAAGAGGTAAGAATATGGTAGAGCCTAGATCTACTCCATTTTGCCATTTTCATTCTGTGTTATTGGAAAAGCTCCAATTTTAAGCAAAAGGACTGAAGGTTGAAAGGAGTGTTTAATAGACTGGAAGAGACTGACAATAATCACTGTTGTTAGTGTTACTGTCTAATAGACTAATAGTTATAGTAGGCTACCCAAAGCCTACTGTACTAGTCTTTATTTTTTGGAAATACAAGATCTCCTATGCTTTAAGCACGAGTGAAATACAACAGAGACGGTATCAATCGGCGTTGGCATTTGTCTATGTAGACTCAGTCAGTCAGTGTACTGGTAGGCCTAGGCCTAAAAAAAAAAAAAGTTGTGTTCCGGTAACATGGCCAAAAATAAACAGGGTCGGTAGGCCGGATATATTTATTTTTTTTACAATATTTTTTTTGGCCAAAAAAGTCAATTTTAGTAGTAAATACGCCAAAAATGTCATAAATTTCCTCAAAAATTAAAAAAATTTCCAAAATTTTTTATTAGGGTTGGCCCCTAAAACGTAGGGTCGGTTGGGATACCGGAACACAACTCTTTTTTTTTAGGCCCTATCGAGGAATAGGCATCTCCTATGCTTAAGCACTGGAAGGCCATATTCAATGCCCCACATTGAATACAATGTGGCCGTATTCAATGGGCCATGAAAAAGTAGTTTTTTCTTCATTAAATGGCTTCAAATAAAAAAATAAACACAAATACCAACTACATTGATACCGCTGTGATGTATTTCACTCATACTTTAGTCGTGGGGGCTGGGGCGCATCCCACTCAGCCTGCGGCTTCGTGGGATACTGCCCCAGCCCCCACTCATGAAATACAATAGAGTCGGTATCAATGGGCGTTGGCATTTGTCTATTTATTTTTTAATGAACAGGTAAGACCTACATCCTACAGCTAGTACAGGGATTGATGGATTTGTTCAATGCATAGATCTGCACCGTGGTTTTCCAGATTAATTTTCGACTGACTTTACGCTTACATCCTCCTTGCGCCTAAAAATAAATAAATCATGAGTGTGTATGCCCACCAAACTTCAAAGATAGGTGTGGGGAGGGATTTTTTGTGGTGGTTAAATAGCTTGAGGAGGGAGGTAATTGGCTTCAATTTCTGTTTGCTTGCAGGTTTACAGAAAACACAAACATGTCAGCTGTTGCTGTAGGTTTAGACGAGGGTTTCCCAATGCCCGAACCAGCTACGCCTACGGAGTCCGGTGCCGACACCACCCCATCCGACAGTAAGAAGAATAGAAGCAGACGGCGCAAACCCAAAGCTAAGAGAAAACGTGATGATAACACAACAGAGGTCAGCCAGAAGGTTTTTGTGATGGTTAATCACCATAAGAATCCATGATTAATACTGTGCCTTTAATTGTACAATCTTTTAGGGCCTTTTTGGTAGCTATTTTAAAGAGTAAAGTTGAGTTTTGTGAAATGTAGATTGATATACATATTTAAATGAGAATATGGGAAATGCCATGTGCCTTAACATAAAGTAGAGAAAAGAGCAGTAATAAAAGATGGACACAATATTATAGTACCCTACCTATTGTAGAATATACGACAAAAGGAGAAGAATTACCATGCTGAAATAATCTTAGGTAATAGAACAACTTAATCAAGTAGCTTTTCTCATCATCACCTCTACATTGTGTACAAACTTCTGTTGATAGAGTGCAGAGAAGACCACAGAAAATGGAACCCCGGGATCAGCAAAAAGCCCCCGTGAAAAGTCCGGCAGAAACCGGCAGTCCAAGCCACGTCCAAACTCTGCAACCAAATCAAACCCAAACAAAAACCACCCAAATCAAAGAGAGGACTTAGGCTTTAACTCACAGGGCCAACACAGTCAGTCTGGCCAACACAATGACTCTGGTCGGGGTGTGCGATACTCCGATCTCTGCCACAGACAGAGTCCGGGGGGCTCACCGGTCCGACCGGACGACCAGGGAGGTCGACGACAGCAGGGCGGTCGACGACAGGGGCGCGGTGGTGGGGGACATCGGAACCAGGGTCCATCGAGCCCCCTGATGATGCCTGACCATGGCCAACACTGGAGGCAGCAGCAGTCTATGGGCAGCCCACATGGCGCTGGTATGTACCCCGGAGCACCCATCAGCCCACTCGGCCTACTCGGCCCTGCCCCATTCTTCCCCGGCCACAGTCCACAGCCCGGCTACGGCCCCGGGTTTTACGACCCTAGATATTGCGACCCCAGAGCTTACGACCCCCGAGGTCAAGACCCCAGAGCTTACGACCCCCGAGGTCAAGACCCCAGAGCTTACGACCCCCGAGGTCAAGACCCCAGAGCTTATGACCCCAGAGGTCGACCACAGCATCAAGGTAATAGGTTTTGCCCTAATATGTTCCCTCGTTCACCAGTTAATGCATGCCCATCAGTTCAGGTATTTTAGCTCCCCTTTATGAGTGCCCTTTTTATGTGTGGACAATGAATTGATTGCTATGAAATATACAATTAACAGATTAAGTCAGGTAGATCATGAATTTCATATTACCGTAAATTCCCGCGTACTACCCGCGGGTTGTACGCGAACCAATCTCAGCTTTCATTTGATACCAAACATGCCTATATAGGGTGCGGGTTATACGAGGGTTTTTATTACTATATGACAGTACTAAAGTAGAAATTTTCAAAACCAAAAACGGGTTATAGGATTCTCCTGAGTTGGGGGTGCGGGTTATACGCGAGATGCGGGTTATACGCGGGAATTTACGGTATCTCTCATGCAATTTAACCTTCAACTAGAATGTTGGGTAATTTCTACTTTAATAGCATTGATTAATAAAGTTATATTGAAACAAATCTCTTATTTTTTACTAATAGGAAATAACGGCCATACCCCAAACAACCGACAGAAGCAGCGTCAAAATTCAAATAATTCAAATGTCAAAAGGGTAAGTACTGTAACATGTATGATTTATGCCTTTGAATAAAAGATGACCATAATGACTTTGTTGTTTCCAGTAGTCTAAAAATGTACCGGTACATATTTATCACATTAGAAAGATATACAAATATTGTATTTATACTTCTATAGAATTTGACTATTAAATATGATGTATACTGGTATTTCAACAACTTCTGTCACTTGCTTCTGTGAACACATGGCGAAAAATTTTACTCAAAATATGGTACAGTACTGCAGTTGTGTAATTCCATGATTGACGCTACGGATATATGTTAAAAATGAGAGGGGTCAATGTATAGATTATTTAGCAGTCACATTTTATAAAATGATTTATAAACAACTTTCAAATATCTGTATAACCAATGTTTGAGCGTTTTGGTTGTATTCCACAGTTTGATAAGCACTGGACGAGTGAGGAGGTTTCCCATGGACTAAAGCGGGGAGAGCTAGTTCAAGTGAGTGAATTACTTGTCAAACAATACATAAACCTGCGAAAGGTAATACAATTATGTTAGACTTAGTATGGCGTTTTGAGTAGAAGTACTGACGTATTTTTGGGGCGCAACCCACAAATGTATTTTTCCTATAGAAGCTGGTGGGGTAACTTGTTTAAAGTTTTCAAATTGCCATAAACTACTAAAACGTATATGCTGAAGTTGATCTAATTGCCTGATTAATTTATGTTTTAGGGTGCCCTGAGAATCAACCCGAAGAATTACGAAGATTGCTACATCCCGCATCCAGTAAGTTTACATTTTTTTCTGTATGATTTTCTAATCTACCTTTTCCAAGATACTGCGTGTGTGTAAAGTAACTATAGATACATTGAATACGGCCATTCTTGTATGTCACTTTGCATTGAAAAATATTCATAATACTTTTGTGAAATATCCTCACTCTAGTCCTTAGAGCTAATGTGTTTTGAAATAAGTTTGGATTTAATTTTTAAATCAGTCAATTTATAAAGTATGTGTACACGTTCAAACAGACTAACTGTATCGACTATTTATTGTGTTTCTAGGATGGCTTGTCCGACGTCTACATTTCTGGGATGAAGGACCGCAATCGCGCCCTAAATAGTGACATTGTTGCTGTGAAATTGTACCCGCGTGAAGAGTGGAAGGTAGGGAGCTGAACTAAGGGAAAAAATGGCGATTGAATAAATTAAAGAGATTAAAATAATTGGGAGCTAGAGGGTTTACTTAGATATAAGGTTAGACGTAGGGATTTCATACATAATATCTAAGTAGGGTTAAAAGTATTTTAAAATATATAATATGTTTGCATATATTTGTACATTTGAAAGATATTTTAAAATTCAACTATCACATCCGAAAATGTAAAATTCACAATGTATACTAGTAGCAGTGTTTATAGTAGTGTCTAACTGAATTGTATTCATGTACATTAGGTACTGGTAGAGATGCTGGAAGACGGTCAGCTCGTAAAGCAGCTACAGTCATTAAGTCTGTCGGAGAAGTCACCGACCGCCGACGATCCCAAAGAGACAACTACCGGGGAGGTCTCCGCTACTAATGAAACCGAGCCATCAACAGGGACACCCAAAGTAGAAGGCGCTGGTCTAAGTACTCCAGGCACCTCAACCGACAACAAGGTTACTCCGGTAATTGGGAAACCAGAAGAGAAACCAGCAAAGAAGCCAGCACAGAAAAGTCGAGGCCAAGATACACCACGAAAGCGCTTCACAACGTTGAAAGAATATGCGAGCACTCCCGAGATTAAACGCGTCACTAAGAAACTGTTTGGTGAAAATAAACAGGCTGAGGGAAAACCGGCTGAAGGAGAGGATGGCGAAGATTCTGATGAGATGATGAAGGAGTTGATGAATGCAGTGCCCATTAAAGCACTTGTCAGGACGGGACAGGTATGTTTCATATAATACACATGTAATAAATATAAGAAGGTGTTTCCAAAGGAGCAAAGACTAACGCTTTGTAACTTTGAAATAAAAGTTTTGTAAATTCAGGAATATAAATTCAGGCATTTTTAAATTATGTCATGCTTTCTTATCATTTCAGACATCCATCTATTGTTTATCATAAACAATTCAAATATGGGATGGCCTGCAAAAATACGCTAAAAGTACTTAAAATTGTCCATATTAAAATTTTAAGAATTTTAAAAGGAAAAATTGCATATAGAGTTTTATCATTTCAGGTTGTTGCCATCATTGAGAAAAAGAACAGCCGTGCAGCTACGGGACAGATTCGCCTTATGCCCGATCGCAACAACCACACCGCGCTATTTGTGTCTAACGACCACCGCATGCCACGCATGATGGTGCCCATGGACAACTGTCCCAAAGGTACTTTGAAACTTTTCTCTATCAGCATTGGCCTGGTTGGCTACAGCTATGAATATGCAAGGGAACACTGTAATATCTGTGATGAAATTGTGTATGATCTCGATAAAAAAGAATTACGGTCAAAGTAAACAATTACTGATGGGATAACATTCAATGACATCACCACTGTCAAACTGTAACAAATGGAAGGGGCATTAATAAATGGCGATGTGAAGAGATAAATAATATGTTTCCTATGTATTCTTCTCATTATCAGATTTCCATGCCCGGCCGGAGGACCATGCCAAGGTACTCTTCATAGCTAGAATGACCGAGTGGGAGGAGCATTCTCAGTACGCCAGGGGGTAAGGCACTCAACATGTTCACTTCATAATGAAATTATTTCGTTTTTAATGCATTTTGGGCATCTAAAAAAGTCTTTAACTTATTATGGGAAATCAATTTAATTATATTACTTAAAGTACCCTGAGAAATAGGATTGGCAGTGTATAATCATCTTACATTTTTTACCTCCTGTAAAGTGTAAATAAATGTGAATCATTAATCGGCCCGGCAGCAGTGGGCTAGACTCTTGCAGTTTGTCATTGGTTCTACTACTTATAATATAATAAGGGCATAAGAAGAACTGCTCTGATGCACACCAATAACAACATTTGGGTTTAGGTATATTGGGATTTTTACATTGTATAAAGTCTACGTGTTTATATCCTCAATAATGTGCTAATACAAAAATATCCATTGTATTTTGATATTTAATAGCCAATTAGCCCGGAGCCTAGGTGAGGCCGGAGAGATCGAGCCGGAGACGGAGGGCATATTGATATCATACGGTGTCGACTACTCAGAGTTCTCAGATGAGGTTAGCTTTAATAATAACTTTCTAATGTTCCAACTCAGTTAACAAAAACAAGGCTAGACCAAATTGCAGGGAATGCGTGTTGTGTAATCCTGTCGTAGATAGAAAGTAATTATCCCCAGAATGCACTACTGTGGCTTCTGGGGTTTAATCGAAAAGAAAAATCGAATTCCGATGCATATCGAGTCCTAAACGAAAGAGCAAGGGGAGTAAGACCCACCATAGAGTGTGCTCACGGGTATGAAACGTGCTGTGAAATTAAGTAGCTGGTGTAAGTACGAATATTAAAAGTTAGGAAATACAAAATTATAAAAAGTTTTTGGCTTTGCATCCATGCTTATGTTTTGTGCATGATCTTACTTGTTTTCAGGCATTAAAATGCCTACCACAGGTGCTACCGTGGAGGATCCCCGAGTCTGAGTTCTCCTACAGAAAGGATCTGAGGAAGGAGTGCGTCTTCACCATAGACCCGGCTACAGCCCGCGACCTTGATGACGCCCTTCACGTCAAAGATAACGGAGATGGTAAGAGCAGTGGCAAGGGTGCAAGAATTGTATCAAATTCAGTACCTGTGAAAATAAAATAGAACCTTGAGAACCGTACAATCCGCACTGGGGTGCTCGGAATGTAACCTTTAGCACTGTAGTACACTTTTAACAACCATTACAACCTACACCCCATGTGTTGGCAAATCCCATAACCCGCACTGGGGTTCTGATTCATGTAAACCCGGAAAGGTTCTCTCATAAATATTTCAATATTTATGCAGTTTGTATATTTTCTGTATATTATAAGATGGTTTAGTATGAGCCTACTGTAGTTAAGTATTTGAACAGCTCAATCGGTCTGGTGATTGTGAGATGTTATTAGATTAGTGGAATGACATCCATACCTATAATACATGTAAAGATAAAAGAGAATTACATGTATATAGATAGGCCTACAATAGTACATATTTAATTTCCATGACTTTAGTATCAATATTGGTGTATTCTTTTAGGTACGTACGAGGTGGGGGTGCACATTGCAGACGTCAGCTATTTCCTGGAAGATGAGACTGCTCTGGATAAAGTAGCCAGCGACCGGTCCACAAGTGTCTACCTCGTACAGAAGGTGGGTTTAAATGTTTGGACATTTAGAAACTATCTTGTTTTGCTGCCACTATCTCATGGTTCAAGTCCTTACATGATTGTAGAGATGCAGAGTTGTACTCTGTCTGCATCTATCCGGCAATATTGCTCTCCCAGTTGTGTTGGCAAACACCGCGATAACACTATGCCTACGCAATATAAGAAATTCAAGAATGAATATAAAGTAAAAGGGCAGGATTTCAAACTTACTGTAGATTCTATGATTATCTTAATAACCTTGAAACTTGTTCCCGTTGTCAGGTGATCCCTATGTTGCCGCGGTTACTGTGTGAGGAGCTCTGCAGTCTGAACCCGGGCACCGACCGCCTCACCTTCTCTGTTATATGGACCATGACCGAGCGCGGAGAGGTAAGATACCGTTTTTTCTTCAAATATGAACTAACAGTCATACATTGTACATTCATGATGTTATCTTTTGTAACAAAACAACAGGGATAGAGAACTTGACATGGCACAAGTAGCAAATGGTATATCTGCTTCCATTTTGTTGTTTCAGATTTTGGACGAGTGGTTTGGACGGACTGTCATCAATTCCTGCATTAAGATGGCTTACGACCACGCGCAGGGATTCATTGAGGAACCAGACCGCGAGTGGACGGCAGAAGAACTTCCCCCGATTACTGGCGGTTACCCCGTGCGCATGTTAATGGATAAAGTTCTCAATTTGCAAAAAGTAAGTCATCACTTGACACTACACTGTGAAAGTATATTTCGATACAATGTGCCTGGTTTTCCCATGATATTAAACGTTAGGCCACTTAAAATCAATTATCAGCTTTGCGGACACTTGTTAGTAAAAAAGGGTGCGGGAGGGCGCTTTTTTTTTTGTTACACTTTTTTCTGGAGGGGCGGGAGGGCCTTTTTCTTTTTTTCTAGAAAATTGATGGTTGCAATTGGAAATTAGGTCTAAAACCATTTTTAAATTAGGTTTCTACCCTTATTATCTGCTGAGATATTGATCTTTTTGCAACTTGTCTTAGGAATTTTTTTTAGATGCGGCCACTTTAGGCCTTTTTTCCCCTCAAAAGATGAAAAAAAGCACCCATGCGGCCCTTTTTAGAAGATGCGGGCGCTGTCCGCATTGCTGATAATTAGTTTTAAGTGGCCTTACCTCAGTTAGTATTGGAATAATGGTGTGCTATTAATCTCCCCTGCTCTATGACAGGATGTAGTATTAAATAGCATATTTTCAAAAGATGTTGTTCATAGCTGACGTCAAATTCTACAGATTGCTCAAAACCTGCGTAAGAAGCGTTTTGATGACGGCGCCTTGCGCCTGGACCAGGTGAAACTCAGCTTTACTTTGGACAAAGAATCTGGCATGCCGAACGGCTTCTACGTCTACCAACAAAAAGACAGTAACAAGTAAGAAGCAGGATTTATCCCTCAGATTCGTGTGTGTAGATCTAGAATATTGTGGAAATGACTTTTTCTGTGTGCCTGTACATGGGTAACCATATTTTTGACTATGTCGCCGTGACGATTTTTAGCAAAAGGGCCGTATCGTTTTGTCGATTTTTGGCGTTAGAAGGAAGCCCTCGCAAAAATCAACTGGGAAGATTAATACTCTATGTTGTGATCGATTGAATAAAAACATCTCTTTATTAAAATCGAATTAAATTTCAGGTTGATAGAGGAGTTCATGTTGCTGGCCAACATGGCCGTGTCCCACAAGATCTACAAGAAGTTCCCTGAGCAGGCGGTGCTACGACGCCACCCGCCCCCACAGACCAAGATGATGGACGACCTGGTACGTGACGCCTAGTGTCTCAGTGTTTACACCTTAGAAGCCGCATATAGTGCTTTATAGTGCCCCTCGGCGAGTAACTCGCCAGGGCTGCATTCAAGCATCATACAGACCATACAGGGTTGATAGACTTCCAGAGGGTCGCCTGCTGCATGAATGCAGCCCTGGCGAGGTACTCGCCAGAGCTTGCATGAATGCAGCCCTGGCGACAAAGGGTATAATACATTTAAGGAGTATGCGGTCTATAAAGGTTTACACATTCTTTAATATTAATTATTGTCTATATCTAGCTCTCATTAAGCAATCCATAAGGGTGAGTCAGAAAATTAGTTTGGGACGGTAATGACGGCAAAAAAAAATACGCTAATCTTATAATCATTGGTTGTTGGTTTGGTAAGGCTGCGATGGTCAGATTACTACATGTAAACGTATAGGGGACTAGTAGTAGGTAGCCGTAGTATGATAGATTTGAAAGAATTTGCCTATTTTCCTCAATTATTCACAAATTCTCACTGTGCTGTGTAAACTAATTATCCTTTTTTTTTTGTTCGCTATCAAAACAGGTGACAACCTGTCGCAGTCTGAATGTACCGATGGATATCTCAAGCTCCAAGAAAATCCACGAGTCAATACAGGCACTCGCCGGTGATACGCTGGAGGAACGGGCACGGGCACAGATCCTAACAGTATTGTGCTCCAAACCTATGCAGGTATGGTATTCAATTCTTGTAGCTTGGGGATGGTTTTGTGTGGAATTAATTTATATAGTACCGTAAATAAAGGATAGGAATATACAATATTTAATACTCACAAATATTATACATGTGTAAACCATCGTTTAAACCTGCGTTTAGTTTTAATGTATTTTTTAAAGCCGTTGCAACAACAAAGACACAAAGGTTAACATAAAGAAAGTTAACAACGAAATGGGAGATATTCAGGTTTTTCAAATGTAAGAATAAGATCTGGTTTGTGACAGAACGCCAAGTACTTCTGCACGGGTATGTTGGATGATGAGTATGAGTACCGGCACTACGCCCTCAACGTGCCGCTCTACACCCACTTCACATCCCCCATCCGCCGCTACCCCGACGTCATGGTCCACCGCCTCCTCGCTGCTGCACTAGGTAAGATCATAATCACTATTTGAGGAAGCATGTCTTATGCATAAGCTCTGCCAAAATCTCCTTGATCATGTACTTGATCAACCAGGACAAGAGAGGGAATCGCGGGGGAGTTTAAAAAGTAGAGGGGAGCATATACTGGAGGGAGAGAGGCAAACATATTTGGGAGGGTTCCAGAAATTGTAGCTCATTTGAAGCACGATAGTATCTGTGCGTGTGTGCAGTTCTATAATTATTGGGGGGACTGTAACAATGGGTACCATATTAGAGCAGACTTTATGTATTAAAGGCGTGTTATTACCCCATCAATGATGCCTGAATATACACACATTTACCACGCTACTTGTTCTGTGTCCCGGGTAGATTACCGACCGGTCCCCACGACACCCAAAGGTGACGTGCAGCGTCTGACTGACAACTCCAACGACAAGAAGACCAACTCCAAACGGGTTCAAGAACTCAGCAGCGAAATCTTCTTTGCAGTCTTCATAAAGGTAACGCCACACTTTATATGTTCATAAGAATCTTTCAATCCTATTTTCGATTGATAAAAATTTAGTTAAAAGGTTTGAATACATTATCAGTGGATTTAAAAAAAATAGAAATAATGGTTTAAATGTGTGTTTTACTTTCTTTGCAGGAGTGTGGTCCTTTGGAGGAGCGCGGTATGGTCATGGGGGTCCTCGACAAGTCCTTCGATGTCCTCATTCTTAGTCTGGGCGTCGTGAAGAGAGTCTACTGCGAGGTCAGTTCACGTCTTATTGATGTTACAGGTTCCGAAACTACCGTAATCATAAATCTCACCCCAATATTCAAGTAGATTTACTTTTCATATTCACTTTACAGGTTCAAATTCACCATCAAAATCACTTACCCTAAATTTGAAAAGAATGCAACAAATGGAAAGGAAATCTTCTCAGCTTGTATTAAAATGTAATCTAAAACAACAACTATTATCTTGATGTTGGCATTATTTTGACCAAATAAAATCACCTTCAGAAACTTCCGCTGCGTGATTTCGGATTCCTGAAGAAGCAGAAGAAGCCGCAGCTCCGACTCATCTGGGAGAAAACGGAGGAACACCCGCAGACCGTAGAACAGGACCTGACAATATTCAGTATAGTGGAGTGTATCCTAACGGGCGACAAGGAGCCACTCAAGTGGACGGTAAGGCTCAGCTTGTCAATCAGTTTCATCAAGCATGGGAGACATGGGGATACAATTAAAATATATGACATTTTTGAATTGATTTTCATACAGATCAGGGGTTTTCAGTAGTTCTGTAAAAGATGTATCTTATAAGGCAGCATTTTCCTTAATTTACCCTCTCACCGCCAGCAGGCCGCTATAGCGGCCAGGGCACCTTATTCACTGAGCTGAACAAGAAAATATTACTCAAAATTGATGAAAATATTTTCTTACAAGTCCTAGTCGAAGCACCTCATGTTTGGTATCATATTAAAGCCTATGACATCCTCTTTCACATCCTACATTCCATTCATGTTTACGAAGAAAGTGAAAGGAGTACCTATACTAAAACCTCATTTCAATTTTTGATATTTATATTTTTTTCAAATTTTTGGCAAAATTACAGAGAATTCTGGCGGTGAGAGGGTTAAACTAGAGATATTTGACAACTAAAGACACGTAGCCATTTTAAAGATGTACAATCATACATTTTTATTGACGAATACGACTTCTTTTATCATTTGCTCAGTTTCTGCAAGCTAACCCCAAACTGTTTTTCCTCCTGGTTACAGGCAGTCGTCAAGCATCCAAACCATTCAAAGTCTGACTAATACCTCCAGTCAGGTCACTGCTCAATGTGGTAGGAGATGAGATCTGTGCCGGTTCACCTCCCGGGACACGTTACGAGATCTGTGCCGGTTCACCTCTTTGGGACACGTACCGAGATCTGTGCTGGTCCAAGTGCCAAACAGAGGCAGCTCCGTGGCAGGGACTGCCATGTTTTTGTGATGGTGCTTACATGAGTTGTATCATACATAAAGATTATTTTTGTTAGGTTGATTGGAACAGATAATTACCAATTTTCACAGAGCAGCCATGATGGTTGGCTTTATTTATATTAAATACAGTGCTATAGAGTGAGGTAGAGCCCTATAGAAATTGCCTACCCGGTAATAATATGGGAGTATATGCATTGAAGAGATCAAGGATTTATCTAATTTATTTTAGAGCATTTCTTCACGTTTGAACGTTTACTTAAAAATCGTGGTTCTAAACGTGATCACACAATATCCTCATGGAGTACAATAATTGTATAGTACATACCGGGTACCGCTAGTACTATATATAAAGGGGTTGGGATGGGGTATATTCTTTTGTTTCAGCAGGTATTATGATCTCAGGGAATTACACACGAAATTTGAGAGATGATGGGCTTGGGGGGGGGGGGGGGACAAGTGTGTACTGTTACTTCTATTAAATGTGCTACGTTTATAAATCAGTTTGCAAATCCCGATTATATATTGCGTGGGTCTACCGAAAACACCTTACATTTACCAAGTTCTGAGTACTGGTATTAGAGGAGCGATCACTTCGTCCAACATCCACATTAAGTTATCAAATTTTTATTCATCAAATACCAATCCATGCAACTACAAGATATCTTAATAGGAGCCATTATGCAACGGAGAGATATGTTGTCCATGTGCGAGTAACTAGGTGATATTAAACTGAAAATAACAGATTATTTGTGAATGAAATATTGTACTGAGTATGCCAGATTTAACGGTTGAACTGTTATCCTTGTGCCCTCCTGAAGCTGTTGATTCACCACTTGAGATTGTACAAAAATGATATAGTATCATATATATACCCCATAATGTAGAAGAGAGGTCACATATCTTCCCGTCCAAGTGTGGAGATGTTAATGGTGACCATGTTATAAATACTCAATTACGTCTAAATAGCGCGGTGTTTTAAGTATTTGCCTTAAATTTGGTATTGAAATGTTTTAATTATTGATCGAAAATCAGTGATTGGATTTTCCTGATTTATAGAGGTAATTTCTTATGAGGGCTGTGTGTAAAACGTAATGCTTTGTAAACCACACTGTTACGGGTACATCAAAACCTGTTGTGAAAACCAAATGATGTTACATTAAAACTTGATGTAAAAGTGAGCCGCTGTTTGCATGGGATACCAGTTTGTAGACTATATTTTGGCTTATAGTATTAGAGTGGTCTGGTCCATCCTCTCAGTGCTTGGTTCGGCAGTGCACGAGTAGGACCATCTCCTTGCCCAGAGTACATAACGCGTCTGCATAATAGGCTATAATAGATATGTTTAATAATCACCATTGTGGTAGTCTGTAGACGAGTCTAGGTGGTCTTGTATCATAAGACTACTGCATGTATCTACTCAATGATCAAAACCACTCCGATCAGCCGGATCCAGGCTGCTGAAGCGGGGAGGGGAGGGGGTGAGATAGCAAGGTGTATAGGCAGGGTTTTACAGTACTTTATTTAAAGGTCAACTTGGCATGAAGTTCTAAGATCTATGGACACTGTGACTAGCCGCGAGGTTTCGTTCAGTGTTACACAAGAGGTAGTAAAACTGCCGGATACTTAGTGTTCAGTCTCAGAGTCTGAGTCCTCTATAGAGGAGGTTCCTGTCTTTTTGTGATAAATGGCTTGGATGTGTTTTACGCAGAGGTACAATGTCAAACATTGACATTTTTATCTGTGATGAGTTTTCTCTGCAGTGACGTGACTGCAGCGACTTAATTATTGATGGTGAACCGTGAGAGAAAATAGAATAAATTCAATTTATCAACAAAACAGAATTCCGCTGTTGCCTTTCATTATCAACAGGCATCATACTTTAACCTATTTTCCTATTTTATCCTTTTTTTGAGCACATATACCTATTTTACCTATTTTATCCTATTTTTTGACAAATAATACCTTTTTAACCTATTTTCTGAGGGGTGGAGGTGATATTTTACATTTCTCATACAAAAACATACCTGAGAACTGTGTTGGTTCTTGTGATTCATCCATATCCAATGAGATATTTTCTTGTCTCCTGAAAGTATGACTCAGTCTCAGAAAAGCCCCAGCAAACGCCATTTCCAAAAATTTTCCACCAGATTTTCAAAACTTTCTGGGTGCAGTATAGGTATTTCTCATCTGATTGAAATTGACATTTTCTTTGTCATTGCAAGTGCACATGTCACCATAGCTAGGTCTGGCATGCATATGTTGCTGACATTGACTTTTGACCCTTTATGATTTTCCCAGATCCATAGGGTGGGTGGGGTAGCCTGGCCCTCTTAGGGAGTGCTCATTTCTTTAACGGGGGGGGGGGGGAGGGGTTTGGATCCCTTGACTCCTCTAAGGGGGTGGGGCGTGAAAATTGTCTAGCCCGCTCCATGCAAAATCACACCATCCTCCCACCTCATGTTGTTAAAATGTGAGATATCTGAGCCAAAGTGCACCAGATTGCACCGTTTCAAGTCTAGAACTTTTAGAATTCTCCAAAATCTTAAAGATAAGGGATCAATATAGATCAAGACCTAGATATTTTGTGCCAAAATTTCCATAATGTATCCCTTCAAAATGAATGTCACCACCACCTGAGCAGAAAGAAATTAACAAATTCACTCCTACCTTTCTGACCCAAGTACTGAACAATGTATACAGCTTTACGGGCATCCAAACTCCTCAGATTTCTCAGGTTTCTTTTTCTCCAAATTGGTCATTCTTGTGATTCGTCCAGATCCAACGAGAACTATGTTTACCTTAATGTGGAGGGGGGGGGGACTTGAAATTTCATCAGGCATGCAGATCAAAATTCATAAAATTTCACCATTTGCCTTCTTGATTTTCAAAATGCATCAGTTTGCATCATTTGAAGTCAAGAATTTCAAAATTTTCCAATCCAAAAAAGCCAATCATAAAGCAAAGGCTGCCTAATACAGATCTTAGCTTTGATACAATTCTGGCCAAAATGCACCAGAATGCACCATTTGAAGTCTACATTTTCAAATGTTCCCAAAAGTTTCCCCCTAAAAACAGGCTTCATTCATTATTGGCCAAAAGGAAACAGAATGCACCATTGCCAGTCGAGATTGCCAATTTTTTTCTCAAACCCTTTCCTTTAAAAAGATGAGGCCCTAATCATAGAGATCTGAGTTGTTTTCCCAAAAATGCAGAAGAATGCACTATTTCAAGGCTAGATTTCCAATTTTCCTAAAAAAATAAACAAGTTCCCTGCCCCAATCATAGAGAATAATTCAGAGCTGAGCTTTAATATATTGTGTGCCAAAACGCATCAGAATGCAGCATTGCTAATCATAGACTTTCAAATTTTTTCCTCTTCAGAGTTTGCATGTCTAGCTTTTAATACATTACATGTAGAAATCAGAATTCCGTAAAGCCTCGCGTATAAGCCGCGGCTAGTATGCAAATCAGATCGCTGGTGCGGCTTATAGGATCAGCACAGAGTCCAGGTGCAGCTTATACGCGAGTTTTTGCTCCTATAGTACAGAACTAAAGTCACCATAACCAGATCACTGGTGCGGCTTATAGGATTGGCCCAAAGTCGGGGTGCGGCTTATACGCGAGTTAGGCTTAAACGCGAGGTTTTACGGTACATCATTACAACTGTAAACTTTTGAATTTTCTCTGCACTCCTATAAGAATGCAGTGTATGTCTTCTAGATTTTCAAAAAATATTCCCCAAAAATTCCCATGAGGGTATGGCCGCTGAACCCTTAGATTTGTCACTGCGCTGCACTTGCACAATTCTGGACAAAATAGTTCTCAAACTTTGTCTGCTCATTAAGCATTTTTATGCACTGTAATCAGGGGGCTGAGGTAAACAGCCATTTTGAATTCTATATCTTCCTATTTTGCTATCCGTGTCATTATTGACATCATTATTAGCCCTACTGGTAAATGGGAACAACACATCCAATAATGTTAAATGTTGAAAAAGCCTGACTAAAGTCCTATTTTATACCTATTTTAGCATCAACAAAACTGCAGAAATACCTATTTTATCCTATTTTTTGCATGGAAATATACCTATTTTATACCTATTTTATTTTGGAAAGGTGGTATGACCACTGTTATCAATGATCTCTTTTATAAATGAAACTATGTTGGATAGTATCTTACATATGTGTATTGTAAGGTGTGGGGTTATATTTGTAGATAAAATCACAAAGTCGATATGGGTTATGTAAGGTTTTAATTCTTGTTAAAATGCTTCATTCACACAAATATACTAACTTCATATTTGGCCAAGTCAGAATATCCCTCTGCATACACAAGGTAGCTTCAATCACACACATATCATTGGTCTACGCATCCCAATGGAAAACTTATCGTCAGGAAAAGAGAAGTAGATTGAGAAATACCCCATCCAAATCAATTACCAATGGCTGTTTTCGTCTTGATTTATTTCATCACCTTTGTAAAGATTTTAGATGTTTGCCCCGTCTTTGGTTATATGGTCAATAGGTCAAATACATGAGGTACAGAGAGAAATAAATAATAAATATTTCCATTTTGATCATGTTTCATTCCATGAAAAAATCTATATACATTATGAGAGCGTCATAATGTAAAAAAAAACACCTGAAGAAACAAGAATGTTTTTTACTTGTGATAGATAGTAAATGAACTCTATTTAAGTATGACCTTATAGGTTGAGAATTTATTCTAAACTTGCACAATGGAGAAAACATGTTACGAGTAGCCTGGACTGTAGAATCTCCCAAACAGATGCAGAGGAGCATCTTCAGTCTGCGCCACAACACAACATAGGGCAGCGTCTGCCAAACGAGGCATTACAGACAGACACAGTAACAAATCCTGCGGTATCTCTTTAGGTTGTAACAATAAGTTTAATTCGAGTAATAACGGAGCTGGCACAACTGGGTACATATTTACGCTGTCGATCAGCCTCACAAGTCCTGAATGTCAATCTCTAGGGCGGAGCACGGCATGTTGAGATCAAACTTCTGGACAACCTCCGGGTGGAGGACCCCCATCTTACCGATGGGTAAATGCTTGTAGAAGATCTCTGCACAGGCTCCGGGGAAGTATGTGGGATCTGGAATAATATTGAAAAGTATGTCACTATTATAGCATCATATGCATTTAATATGATCTAAAATAGAAAGATTGAGCAGTATAGATGTAAGGCCTATCACTTAACTTGAATATTTTGGTCAAATATTGAAAAGAGATATTTCTGTAGGCATGATTAATGGTATAGTGCTGAGAAGTGTCATTTAAAAACTATTTAAACAAATTATTATCAAATGTTCATACAAAGGAATAGTAATTCTAGCTTAGTATTTTCCTGTGTTGCCATTTGGGCTGTAGTAAATACTACTAAAAAATGAGGTATACGGAACAGAAAATATTTCGATAAAATAAAATAAAAAGATTTAAATTTCTCTCACCGTTGGTGGTGACCAGATGGTAGCCGTCCTGTCCAAAGGGCACCTGTAGCAGCTGCATGACACGGTCCAGCAGTCCGTGGATCACCTCGAAGCCGGCCGTCTTGTTGTAGTTAACCGCACACAGGTTACGTCGGTTACGCGCCCCGGTATCTGAGTGAACGAGAAACACAAGACTGAAAATACACGTACCAGCATGCCTCCAAATATAATAAAACTTGCAGCTAAGCCTACCCCATTTCCTAAGGGAAAGTAAGCTTAAGCATGATTTGAGCCTGAGGGGATAGGGGTGGGGATCGTATATATATAGCTAAATGTTAAATGGATGTTTTGCAACGTGTTCCATATTGTGTATGTGTTATAACGAGACTTGGTTAATTGGGCAGATGGCATGTTAACCCTCAACATGTTGGGACGCTAATAAACATCACACACATTCACCCCGACACCTACACAAACCAACAGGTACCTTCTACATCTAACACCTCTAGATATCATCTACCAGTACGTGCAAGTACACCCACTGGGATTATTAGTTCTTAAATAGTGTTTTGAATAGAGATGGGTTACAGAGACAAGACTGGCTGGTTTACCTGAGCGCTTTGCAGGATCTGGAAGACACGACAAACAAGCAAAACGAAGATAAGATAACGGAAAGAAAGGAATTTGTCTTCGAATAAGGACACAGGAGCAATCTACGGGGGCTGACTACAATGGGCATGTGCCGTGCAGACCATCCCGTCTGCGTGGCTGCTCCCATGCGGTATATGGTATAAAACGCTTACAGCTGTGATGCTGGCTGACTGTGCATAGCCTTTATTGTAATGAGACCTACGGCATTACACAATTACAAACACGTTTTACATGGATTGATGCAAAATAAGCATAACGCTATATACGTGTATTCCGGGGAAAAACACGTTTATTAAGCACAAAACACATTTGGACGCACTTGCAGTACGTATTGGACAGAAAAGGTAACGGTCAAACTTCACATAACATTCTCCACATCACAACCAGGCCTTTTTCTATCCTATAACTTGGGTCAAGGGTTAAACCTGCGCACTGAGATATAAGTGAAAGCTGTGCGTGCGATCAAGGGATAAAGCTGCGTAATTAGGGATCTACCGGTTCTATGTATAGTGAAGCAGTGGTATTGTGAGAATGTCGTGGCACCGTACTAAGTTGTACTGTAAGAATCTTTATTGGAGTTTGGAGCTTGAACATTTTCATGTAATATCCCCTATATCATAACAGCACTTTGTGCCATCTATTTGAATTTGAGGATTTATCAATTGTATGTCTCTGTGTGTAATTTCGATGTCTCTGTGGATAATTTCGATTTGATAGAAAAATATCAACTCACCCATTTCTTTGTCTTGGAACACAACATCGGAGATCTCGAACAGTTTTAGTGGTAAGGGCATCTTCCGGTTACACGACGCTGTCTTTAGCACACCAGCAAGTAATTGTGTCCTTGCAATCTATAATGGAGATACGTATGCTTTAGAAACTAACTTAAACTGTAAGCTAAACTGTGTAAATCTTATAGTTCCTAGGATACATTTTGAACAGTCATATAATTTTATATACAAATTGGTCCCTCTGATACTTCATACAGGTCATTGTCTTTTTTATGTTTTCTTTAATTTTGATAGTATTTACCCGAGGTATGAAACTTAGTGTAATACTCAATTTATGTTCTAACCAAGCCAGGCAGTACTTGAGTGCGTGGAGATCATGGTTTAAAAAGTGCCACAAACGGATTAGGTAGTATCCCTGTGCCTACCTGGAACTCCAATGTCTTTGGGTTATCTATGTGGACGGCATTCGCCTCTTCTATCGTCTTCCTCATTTTTACCGAGACATCGTCCCGCGAACACTAAAGAAATCAGACATAATTAAATTAACCTATTCAGTCTATGCCAATCTAGAATCATATTACTTGAGCTGTGTACAAAAAGTAGACTACATTTTGTATAATAAAAAGATGATCATGCAAATCAAAAGTAAACATTTATATTCATTACATTGATATATCATCTAAGAATGTGCCTATGGATATTCACTATCTGTGTTTGGACTGGAGACGATATAGGAGTTCAGTTTAAACACAGATCACAACAAAGTCTATGAGTAGATGTCCTTACCAAAGCGAAGGTGAGTACTTCCGTGAAGCCTGCAGCGGCCACCTCCGTTCTCAAGTTGTCGGTCAGTTTGTTCACTGATAACTGCAGAAAACGAAAACGATACATTTATATACTAGTATTACCGGTAGTTCAGAATCGTGTAAGGTACATATCATATGGGGATCGATATCTACTAAAAATGAATTCTAATCAAACAATTTCAGCCATTCCTGGTTAGAGGAGATATGGAGCCCCTTAGTATCTTAGATACGACCCCAGGGCAAGTAAATCTTTTTTTTTTTTTTTTTTTTTGCAAAATATACAGTGAAAGTGGGACCTTAAATAAAGTATGATGGCTGTTGCGTACCTGTTGGCCGACAGTGTTGGTGTTGGGGATGGTTCGCGTGATGTTGTTGTATCCGTATGCTATAGCCACATCCTCAATGATATCACACGCATGGATTACATCTGATGTTATCATCAAGGATGGTCTTACAAATTGTGTTGTTTTTAGAATCTTAATCTTCTGGTACAAGTTATTTGTACCCGACATATATACAGGTGGGTCTTGTCGTGAGCCCATATTTTAGTTCGACTTAGTATGTATGTTTTTCTGACATTTCATAACTTTTGTAAACAGCTTAAAAAGGTCAATACGATAAGATTTGTTGATATATAGACAGGCTGAATTATAATATTGATTTTGGTGGTTTATGACAAGGATACCGTGCCGCGTCGGTGGCACTTCGACCTTGAGGTTTTCCCCATCAACCTCTGCCTTGAGGCACATCTTGGTGAGTAGGGAGGCAAGTGTCTGGGCTGGTTGGCTGTAACGACAAGGTGTACATGTACTAGGGGTGTAGGTCTATTAGCTGAACCGATATATGGAATTATAGACAATTTCAGTGAACATTATCTTTAAAAAAAAGGTTGACAGCACTTTTAAGCAATAAATATTCACCCTCCAGAATCTGAGGCTAAACCACGATTACTATCCCATGTAAATCAATGTGTTGGGAATTAGAAACGTGTCATTCGTTCTACAAAAGCCTAAGGAAATGCAAAATCAATGAGTATTCTTTCCCCAACGACTTTTTCTATTTACAGTGACACACGGTTGGCTCCTCCTTTCCATAAACAATGTCTTGAAATCCTGTTAGATATATTCATGCCATTGTTATGAGGCTTTGGGACACTTACTTGATTCCCACTTTCTTGTTGATATCAGACACGGATACTAGCTCTGTCCTGTAGGCGAGTTCCTGCAACAGTCGCAAATATCTTTTTCAACATGTTTTTTCTCAATATATATATTTTATTTTGTTTGTTTAAAACAAATTTATTCATTTTCATGATATTCGATAAATTTGCATCTGGTAGTAGTACTTACAGCTATTCTCGTTGGCATCACATAGTTACAATATGAAGTAAGAATTTCTGAGGTATCGGTTATCTCATGTGTTAGTTACTACAGTAAGTGATAGTAGACAATGTTCCGTACTTACCGGGTAATTCACTTTGGCACCATCTGGTCGTGTCACTTCGGCATATTCTACACTGCATAGGGAAGAAACATTAACACATTTTTTCATCTTTATACACTGTTGTATTATAAATGGATGTTTAGCATAACATGTACCCCAAAAAGACCGCCTAACTTCCTTTGAGAAAATGGTTTTGTTTACAACCTTCAAGGGATACACCGCTGGAAGCAAAACCCGAACTCTATCTTCAGGCTGATCCGCATACGATTGTGGCGACAATTATTATTCTTATTATTACACTGTCATTAAAATATCTTTATAAGCGACCAATTAATCAATTTCATCTTCATATCGACTCAACAGTCTCGGACTCCCATACCAACACTGCCCCGTTCCCTCTGCTGTGTATGGTATGGGAGCAGACCTTTATCTCACTTGATACCCATTTGCGCCAGTTTGGTGGCGCAAATGGGTGTGTATTGGTCAATACACATTGAAGTGCAGAGAGATGCTAATCAATATCAAAGGGGTAATAAAAATACCTGGGGGCTACTGTACAATTAACACTTATAATTAACAGAGGTAGTTGAAAATGTGTATTGGGATGGGATGATGGCCTGCTCCCAGGCTATCCAGCTGGTAGGATAGTCGCTGGCCGAGGCTGTCGACTCAGTGATATGAAGTCCAGAATCTTCTGATAATTTTAGTAATATAAAGTCTAGAATCTGCTCGTGACACTTGTGGAATCTACTCACGTGAACTTCTCATCACAGTGCTCACTGAACATGGTGACGAGCGTGTCGAGCACGATCTTAGCTTTGGTTAAGTCGGTCGCTGTGGCCTCGATGAACACATTCTTTGTGTTGAGCGTAATCTTACTGTGGTCACCTAATGCCAGAAAATATAAGATTAATCATCAGAAATGTTGCAGCTGGTGTAATTGCATGTAAAGCCGGTATCTTTTGATATTTTTATCATCAAATATCAGGTACATATACGTATCTTTATTCACCTGGGTAACTATCTAAATTATTTTGGACTATGCTATGGTGGTCTAACCAATACCACATGAAGCAAACCCTTTTAATGGAGTTGTCTAATGGGAGCTTACAACTTCTTAAAACAATGTAATTCCTAGCATTACCACTGCAAAGAAAAGTGCAAAAGACACTTACCGTTGATAATGGGGGGCATGGAGAGGACGACCCCGTTACTGTCGTAGATGACGGGGTAGACAGGTTTGTCCCGTATAATGTGGAGGTAGTGCCGCAGGTGGCTGTCGTTCTGTAACACAACACAACAAGTATATATATCGTACTGACATTTATTTCATGTGGAGAAACAAAGTTACTATGCTTAAGTACTAAAAAGGCTGTTCTCCACACCCCCCGTGGAGAAACTGATGCTCATTCTCCATGGGCTGTTTCTCCACGATGATGTCACCAAAATAGCTATGAAACCAATCTTTGATTGTATATTTTGATTAAATCAATCAAGAATTGCATGAAATAAATACAGAGATCCACTCTAATCAGTCTGATCTCCTGGTTTCTCAACGAGGGGTGCATTGGATCGCATCGTGTAATAAGATCCAATGCACCACTCGTGGAGAAACCTGTAGTTCAGACAGATTATCGTGGACCTCTGTCTATGTACTGCACTATACAAGTCGTCAAGATTTTAAAAAAATGTCTGGGGTATCTAGAAAAAGACCTAAAAAGAAGTGGCAACTCTGCTAATATAAGATTAATCGAATACTTACCATGTAATATAAGTATGATGATTAATCGTTGTTCTTCGAGAGACAGATAAACATATCTGTTGAGTACACAGGAGATGCACTTCCGGTTCCGGATCAGATTAGCGCCCACATGCAGTGAATCTTTTGCTGAAAAATAAAACATCTGGAAATAGTACACAGTAGTGCTCTTTTTACTTTGTCTAAATAGCACCCACATGAGTAGGTGAGAGATTATACCGCTAGTAGTAATCTTCTTCATCCTGGGGATGGATGGGTGGGCCTGTGTACTCAACAGATATGTTTATCTGTCTCTCGAAGAACAACGATTAATCATCATACTTATATTACATGGTAAGTATTCGATTAATCTTATATTCTTCTTCGCGACAGTAAACATTCTGTCGACACAGGAGACTTCAAAGTTCAGCTAGATTCACTGCTTATTTCCCATAATGTTACTCTCCCATAAAGGACTGTAACTTCTCATATAGGATAACAGAAAATATATACTTTATTTCACCTAAAGGTGATGTTCTATTGCCTTGTGATATGGTTTTGACTAGGTTGCATGACATTTTGCTATTTAGCAAAGAAGGCATAACTGCCATACAGTTCACCACAGCTGTGGCAGTGTTATTGTCCATCATAGAAAAAGTTTTTATCACATACAGATAACTGCTGCCTCTAGAAAGGCTTATGACTATGATCAGCCAATAGAGTTCATACAAACTATCGTTACGGCAAAAGGGCCAAAATTCTCCCCTTTTGAGGTTTTTCCCCCCAAAAAGGATCTGAAAATTTTGTTCCCAGCTACTCGACTGATTCCTCCAGGAGAATCCTGGCTAGTGTCTTGGGAGGCTTGGGGTTCTCGATAGGCTTGTTGTAGTGCTTAGCCATGGTCTTGGCACCTTTTCAAGATCCATGCCTAAGCAAAACAGCAGTCGATACACCGAGTCTCCCTCCCGCAGAGGTGCTGGCACCCCTGGTGGAGTGAGCTCGGTATACCCTGGTGTCCATCCCAGCTGCGGAAAGCACCGCAAGGACCCATCGCTTTGATGAGTCCTGCCAAATCTCGCCAAATGGCTTGCGGAAGGACAAGAAGAGCGAGTGTTTCCTTCGCCCTTCCTTGTCCAACCTGACTGGCTCCGTGACCCGCACGTAACGTTTCAGGGCACAGACGACGCACTGAGTCTCCTCCTCGTGGAACGGTTCCAGGACCAGTTCTTTGAGGGGTTCCCCAGTACGCGCTGTTTTCATCAGACCCTTCAGAACGAAACGCGCAGACCCCGAACCCAGCCAAGTCAGATTGCGGAGATCAAGCGCAGGGATGACCTGACCTCTTTGGCCCGACACCAGCAGAATCAGCATCGTTAGCTTGAACCCCAAGAACTGGGTGGACAAGCCTTCATTGGCACCCCAACGCTGGAATATGCTGAACACCAGCCTAATATCCCAGAACTTGTTATATCTGGGAGAAGGAGGATTCCTTCGATAGGCGGTGCGGACGGCCCTGCACACCCAATAGTGGGTGCCCATGGTCTTCCCGTTGTCAAGGTTTTTCACTAAAACCGACAACGCACATCTGGCAGCGTTAACAGTGCCAAAAGCCCTGCCCTTTTCCGAAAGCAAGCGGTGGAAACGACAAACCTCCAAAGACGTGATTGACAGCTGCAACGTGTACGACATGATTGACAGCTGCAACGTGTGCGACGTGGTTGACAGCTGCAACGTCTATGACGTGATTGACAGCTGCAACGTGTACGACATGTTTGACAGCTGCAAGGTCTATGACGTGTTTGACAGCTGCAACATTTACGACGTTATTGACAGATGCAACGTCTAGGACGTGGTTGACGGCTGCAACGTCTAAGACGTGATTGACAGCTGCAACGTCTAAGACGTGATTGACAGCTGCCATGTCTACAACGTGATTGACAGCTGCAACGTGTACGACGTGATTGACAGCTGACGTGTTTACAATATAAATGTCATCTGCAACGTCTACGACTTGATTGACATCACATGTTTGCCGGCGGATTGACAACTGCAACGTCTAGGACGTTATTGACAGATGCAATGTCTACGACATGGTTGACATCTGCAACGTCTACGACATGGTTGACATCTGCAACATCTACTGCGTGATTGACAGCTGCAACGTGTACAACATGATTGGCAGCTGCAACGTGTACGATGTGATTGACACCTGCAACATGTATGACGTGATTGACAGCTGCAACGTGTACGACATGTTTGACAGCTGCAAGGTCTACGTGTTTGACAGCTGCAACGTCTACGACGTGATTGACAGCTGTAATATCTACGCCATAGAATGCCGTCTGCAATATCTACAACATGATTGACAGCTTCAATGTCTGCCACGTAATTTACAGCTGTAGCGTTTACCACATGAGAGAGAGCTGCAACGTCTACAATGTGATTCACAGCTGCAACATCTACAACGTGATTGACATCTGCAACATGTGCGACTTACAGCTGCAACGTCTACAACATGATTGGCAGCTGCAATAGCTACTACCTGAGTGACATCTATATCATCTACAACATAATTGACAGCTGCAACTTGCTTGACAGCTGCAAATGTCTATATCGTGAGTGACAGCGGTAAAGTCTACAACATGATTGGCAGCTGCAACGTCTATGACGTGATTGACAGCTGCAATGTCTACAATGTAATTGACACCTGCAACATCTGCGACTTGCTTGACAGGTGCAAACGTCTACGTCATGAATGACAGCGGCAACGTCTACAACTTGATTGACAGCTGCAACTGAATGAGACCCCAAATTAAAGAGGTACAAAACCCTAACCAGGTGCACTCAAGTGTCCACAACTCTTAAGTGATCCAAATATGTGGGTCTTTTCGGAAACTAGTCCAAACCAAATACAAATGCGGACAGCGGCTACGTCTGTGACGTGGATGAGGACTTAAACAATTGGAGACTTAAGAGTAATTTGTCAACTGTAACATCTACGACGTGATGGGCAGCTGCAACGTCTACGTCATTTCCAGCTGCAACGTCTATGACGTGATTTCCAGCTGCAACGTCTACGACGTGATTGCCAGCTGCAACGTCTACAACGTGGTGGACGGCTGCAACGTCTACAACCTGATTGCCAGCTGCAACATCTACGACCTGATTGACAACTGCAACGTCTAAGACGTGATTGACAGCTGCAACGTCTACAACCTGATTGTCAGCTGCAACGTCTATGACTTTGTTGACAGCTGCGATTTCTATGACGTGATTGACAGCTGCTATGTCTACGACGGTTTGACATGCAGCTGCAACGTCTACAACATGGTGGACAGCTGCAATGTCTACGACGTCATGGACAGCTGCAACGTCTACGACGTTATTTCCAGCTGCAACATCTACGACCTGATTGCCAGCTGCAACGTCTACTACCTGATGGACAGCTGCAACGTCTGTGACGTGATTGACAGCTGCTACGTCTACGACGGTTTGACATGCAGCTGCAACGTCTACGACGTGGTGGACAGCTGCAATGTCTACGACGTCATGGACAGCTGCAACGTCTACGACCTGATTGCCAGCTGCAACGTCTACGACGTCATGGACAGCTGCAACGTCTACGACCTGATTGCCAGCTGCAACGTCTACGACCTGAATGCCAGCTGCAACGTCTACGACCTGATGGCCAGCTGCAACGTCTACGGCCTGATTGTCAGCTGCAACGTCTAAGACGTGATTGACAGCTGCACCTTCTACGACGTGATTGTCAGCTGCAACGTCTACGACGTGATTGACAGCTGCAACGTCTACGACGATTTGACACGCAATCGTCTATGACGTGATTGACAGCTGCTATGTCTACGACGTGATTGACAGCTGCAACGTCTACGAAGTGATTGACAGCTGCAAAGTCTACAACATGATTGACAACTGCAACGTCTACGACGTGATTGACAGCTGCAAAGTCTACAACGTGAATGACAGCTGCAATGTCTACAACGTGATTGACAGCTGCAATGTCTACAACGTGATTGACAGCT
Source organism: Harmothoe impar (assembly GCA_947462335.1). Taxonomy (NCBI): domain Eukaryota; kingdom Metazoa; phylum Annelida; class Polychaeta; order Phyllodocida; family Polynoidae; genus Harmothoe; species Harmothoe impar. Next base: position 29,421,175 of record OX381716.1, on the reverse strand, counting down.
GCAACATCTACAACGTGATTGACAGCTGCAACGTCTACGACGTGATGGACAGCTGCAGCATCTACGACGTGATTGTCAGCTGCAACGTCTACGATGTGAAAGACAGCTGCAACATCTACAACGTGATTGACAGCTGCAACATCTACAACGTGATTGACAGCTGCAACGTTTACAACGTGACTGACATCTGCAACGTCTACGACGTGATTGACAGCTGCAACGTCTACGACGTGAAAGACAGCTGCAACGTCTATGACCTTATTGACAGCTGCAACGTCTACAACGTGATTGGCAGCTGCAACGTCTACAACGTGATTGACAGCTGCAACGTCTACAACGTGATTGACAGCTGCAACGTCTACAACGTGCGCACCAGCGGCTACAACTCTCTTGAGCGCCAGCGGCTATGCCTTTGATGTGAGCGCCAGCGGCTACGCCTCAGACGTGAGCGCCAGCAGCTACGTCTGCGAAGTCCTAGAAGAACATAGTCTTAATGTGCGCCAGCTGATATCGAGGCCAGCATCTATGCCTCCAACATGAGCGCCAGCAGCTATGTCTGCGACATCCCTAACATAGACTGGATGTGCGCCAGCTAGTATCAAGCGTCAGCGGCTGGGTCTAGGGCATGATTGGCATCAACAAGAACGCCATCAATGTGAGCATCATTAACGTGAGACCATTAATGTGAGCAACATCGCCTACGTCTGGGACGCTAGCAACATCGCCTACGTCAGGGACGCGAGCGCCAGCGGCCACGTCAGGGACGCGAGCGCCAGCGGCCACGTCTGGAACGAGAGCGCCAGGGCCACGTCTGGGACGCGAGCGCCAGCGGCCACGTCTGGGACGCTAGCGCCAGCGGCCACGTCTGCAACGCTAGCGCCAGCGGCCACGTCTGCAACGCGAGCGTCTCCTACATGAGGATCAGCTGCAACGTCTACGCCGTGATTGACAGCTGCAACGTCTACGCCGTGATTGACAGCAGCAACGTCTATGCCGTGATTGACAGCGACAACATCTATGACGTGATTGACAGCAGCCACGTCTATGATGTGATTGACAGCGACAACATCTATGACGTGGTTGACAGCAGCAATGTCTATGACGTGATTGACAGAAGCAACGTCTAGGACAAGATTGACAGCTGCATCGTCTACGCCGTGATTGACAGAGGCAACGTCTATGACGTGACTGACAGCGACGTCTGTGACGTGAAACCCAAGGAATTTTTGGGCATAAGGTGTGGGTCTTTTTGGAAACTAGTCCAAAACCAAGGTACATCCACATGAGTTAAGTCATCTTGATGTTCAAATCAAAGAGACATGTGTGCTAATAGTGTTTTAAGGTGGGGAAATAAAACACAAGGCCAAAGAAATTTTTGGCATAAGGTATAGGTATTTTTGTGTTTCAAAGTCACAAAACCCTAAGCACATAAGTGAGACCCTATAAAATAGTAGACCAGTATAGTCTCTTTGTGTTTTCATTTCACAACAACACAAACTTCTTTAATGCCTAACTCAAGGATTTTTTCGGCATAAGGTATGGGTAAACTTGTGTATTCAACACAAGCACTCAGTGTGGATCTGTATCAACACAACTAAGTTATTTAATGCCTCAAAGAAATTTTGGGCATAGAAATATGTCTTGGTAAGAACTGGTCCAAAGGAGTACAAGAGTACAACAAGACACACCTGACACTGACTTGACAGTTCACCTCACTCAAACTGATGAGTGGAGAACAACCTCAACTGTCATTTTCCTATAACAGAGTTATAAGAGAATAAGTAAGGTGTCAACTACAAAGTAGCAAGCAAAGCTTTAAGTGTCTTGACTTCAACCAATATCTAGAGTCTGTCAAGCTGTATGACAGGTAGTAGTTGATATTATTCTGTCTTTGACCATGCATAAGACAGTGGTAAGTCCTTCCTGGTTCTCTATTTTAAAAGTGTATTCACTAATAAAAACAGAGATCAACAGTGTATAACAGGATAAGTTTCTATCTCTGTAGATATGAGTTTATCCCATCACAATTTTATTCCTTATGTAGGCTCGTTTCGCTATTGAAACATTCCTCAACAAATGAGGCAGCAGTAATGCACTATGAGCCAACATAACAAATAAAAAGCCAACATAAATCAGTGACTCAGTCTGAAATCCAAGATGGATGACTGGTCTTGCTGAATCATGCCAGCCCCTAGCAGCAACTAAGCTCTACACTATCTAAACTCCAATTTTTCACTATAATTGGATGACAAAATCCATATTATTGTGAGAACTGAACTATAATTGCACATTTGAGAAATTGCACATTCATCTGGATGACCATTCATCCTGATTTCCGAAAATCCCCAATTTTCACCCACCGGCGGATTTTCAGTCACATTTTTCTCCAATTTGCGGCAACCTAAAGAAATACATCAACTAATATCCTCAAATGTGCAAATATGTTACAAATATAATCGAGTTTTAAGGTCTTTACCTGTCAAAGTCCTCCTTTTGTGGTGTAGAAGTTGCTGCTTGTGGGCACACGTCTTTCCTCCTCGGATTCGCGCTTAAATCTGCTCCGGAACCGGAAGTGCATCTCCTGTGTCGACAGAATGTTTACTGTCGCGAAGAAGAATTTCTAGATCAATTGTTAAAAATCGGATTGTCGCTCACATCATAAAATATTTTAAAGCGAATGGTAAGGCCAGTATTATCTCTATCTGGCTCTATCTATCATATTATGTATCACCAAGCAGCACCATGATAGGAAGTTGTCCCATTTACCTGGTACAGCTCCATCAGCTCACAGGCAGTGTACTCTTTAGTCTGATTAAGCGCGCGGAACTTAATCTCACTGGGGGGTTTGGCATCGAAGGTGAACGGACCCTGGATGGTGTCCAGGTCGTGCGTGCCAATCGCCACCAGAGAGCGCTTTCTGCAGATGTTCTGGTGCAACTTGTCTTGTAGGTCAATGAAGCTTTCATAACGGTCCTATAGAGAAAATCAAAAATGAGACACATGTATCATATCTACATGTTTATAACAAACAAGAATTCAAAATATGTTTATGTTTATAACAAGGCAACACTAATGATAATATTGATTGGTAGACTTCAGCCGTTACTTTTGTATTTCTCTAATCTAAGTCATCGATATAAGCATACAGATGGAAGTTTGGGAGTAGTCAGGAAGCAGACCATCTACCTCCTATAGATCGTTGTGAGGCAAAGGTCCTCGTATTTATTGGTCCTCACATATTTTGCCTTTTAATTTTGATTTTGATGCTCATTTCTCTTACCTTGGTGAAGGTGATATTCCTGAGGACAGCGGCCACCGCGTGGGGTCGTACTTGGGCAGTCTGTCAGATATAGAATACAAAATATACATAAATCATCATGAATTACTGCAGATTATGATTTTAAAATGAAAGTAAATAGCACCAAAGGTATAACTACGGGCATATTTCTTTAAAAATTCAGACACATACCAACAGGATATACAACCTGTTACTTTCGAACGGAAATTATCTATTTTTACTTTTATCAAAGATGTTTCTTTTTTTCAAAACAAAGGCCATACTCACAGCAGGTGTGATGATGAGTTTCTGTGCATTGCCACCAGCGGGAGACACCACCTTGTAGCGTGGTACGCCAATCCTGAAATAAGTATGTTAAATATGAACATGGGAAACACATCATTTGGTCGCTATTTAACAATGGGGAATTTTCTGGAGGAGAGTGTCCAAGTTTGCCCCTGACAGCTAAGGTCTTTACAAAGGGCGGCTCTCAACCCGCGGTTCAAAATATTTTCCCGTCCCAACCCTATACTTTTAGAGAGCAATATCCTTATTTCATGCAATAAAATGTGCCAAGTTCGTGCACTAAATGTTGGTAAAATAGTTCGATCCAGGTATCTCACCCTAATCCAAATTTGGGTTGTGCCCATTCAATTGTTTACAAATGACCAATGACTGTTGACTTACAGTTGTTGGAAAACAAGAAGTCCCCGCGTCAGTCCCTCCACACACAGCAAGTCATATCTGAAAACATATGAAAGTTTTGTTTTTGTTTACAAGGTTTTATTTGGGCAAAAACGTTTTAATATTACAATATACGCCAGGTTCGGCTGGCCGTTCTGCCACCTGGGCCCATAAAAGGGAATGCATTGTTATATCATAAAGTCTTAAATCAAGAAATGGAAGATAAGTTATAGGAGAATTCGATAGGTCATGAATAGGTATATATTATTACGAAATAATATACCGGTAGAATAATTTACTAAATATCTCCCTCTACCAGTGCTATTCTTCTATACATTTACCTGTTAGCAGGAACGTCGACCTTGAAGATGACGACGTCTGAGGCTCCCTCTGCCTTGTCCGCGCCCTGCTCCTTGGCAATCATCTCCTTTTCTGATGTCTACAGCAATATGTACATGTTAATTTACTTCAAAGACCGCATGATATTTCATTGTGCTATTTCCTTTGGTTTTGGTCATGATGCATGATTGAAGCCCTGATCTACTCGGCATATGTATATATGCATATATATATGCCAGATTTTCTGTGCTCATTGAGAGATTAGAAAGGATCCCATTACCCATTGCCACTTTTCTAGCTGCTTCCTAGTAGTATTAATTAGTTGTATAGCTGGTTGAATCATACATGTACAATATTGTATCTGAAACTGTCTTTTTGTATGTATCTCTGTTTAAACCGTTCAAGTTCAACTTACGACTTCATCAAGCTCCAGTCCGAATTCGAAGCACAGGTCTTGGAACTCATCTTCAGCTGTTGAATAAAATGAATTCATACAAATGTAGGCCTACTTGTAGTTAAATAGACCATTTAACCATAAAATATATTGAGATTCACACACATAATGGGCTTTTTAGACAGCCCCTCTGAACTTGAAGCGATGGTAAGTATACACTATATTACTCTCATTCGCATGGGCTATAAAAATGTCAAACAGTCAAAGGAGTAGTATCTCCCCCCCCCCCCACCTCTAGAGCGTATGGCATATGTGCCCCCCCCCCCTTGGCGAAGGCGGCCGAAAATCCCTCCCCCCCTGCTTTGAGCGATAGTAACGGTCTGGTTTTTTTTGCTATAGAGGAGCTTAATTGTTAACGCCCCCCCCCCCCCCCCCCAGTCTCCAGAGCAAACGACTGCAAATCCATCCACGTCGCTACGCTATGTTACTAAGAGTCGCGCACCAAGTTACTTCGGCGCTCATTGGTGATGCTGGAACGTTTGAGCACTGCGATTGGTCAGCTCACAATACCGGAGGAAAAGCTCCGATATCTGAGTTGCTGTGCGGCAGACTCTGGTTCCCAGTAGCATAGCGTAGCGACGTGGATGGATTTGCTAGTGTTTGCTCCGGAGACTAGCCCCCCCTAGTCTCCAGAGCAAACGACTGCAGATCGATCCACGTCGCTACGCTATGTTACTCGGGGCAGTGTCTGCCGCGGACAGTTGTTACGTCGGGCCTCATTGGCGACGCTGTTACGTTCGAACGCTGTGATTGGTCAGCTCAAAATACCGGAGGAAAAGCTCCGATATCTGTGTTACTCTGCGGCAGACTCTGGCTCCCAGTAGCATAGCGTAGCGACGTGGATGGATTTGCTAGTGTTTGCTCCGGAGACTAAGCCACCCTCCCCCCAAAAAAAGGGCCCACAGTGCTCCCACCCCAAAGGCTGGGACTTCATGGGAGCAGACCGTCTCTTGACCTTTGTCCCACTTTGGTGACGCAATGGTGTGTACATTTGTATTGGGAAATACACACCTAATGCGTGGAACATTTTTTACGCCCCCCTCCCCCTCCCCCTCGAGAGTACGTGGAACGTTTTGCGACCCCCTCACGGAAGGAAGGCGATGGTGGGGAAAATGTCCCCCCCCCCTTTGAACACCGATATAGTGACGCGCTGGCCTTTTTGCTAAAAAAAGGGCCAAATTTTTTACGCCCCCCCCTCAAGAGGGGATCGAAAATTGTTACGCCCCCCCCCCTAGGAGGGGTTAAACATGTTTACGCCCCCCCCCCCCCAGTCTCCGGAGCAAACACTGGCACTTTCCCTGACAGACGTTCCTGGAGCAAGAGTCTGCTGCACAGTAAATTCACACAAGTATGATTTTATACGTGTGGGGGGCACTGACCAAATCACGGTGCCTGTACGTCCCTAGCAAGACGAAATTCAGTCTAGTACCGCACGTCCCACCGTCGCCAATGGCGGCCAACGTCACTGTAGAACGCAGCAAACTGTCGCTCCGGTAAACGATAGAGAATCGGCTAGTGTCCGATAAGTGACTGCTTGCTCTGGAGACTACCCCCCCCCCCCCGTACCGTAAAAGGGGGCTATTTTGGCCAGTTTTTGTGGTTTTTAATGTGCCCTTCTTTTGACTCTTGATTATTTCCAATAAATGTGGCTTTTTCTGTAAGAACTAATCCCAATATATAATTTTATGAAGAAATACTGATTTTGGTCAGTGTCCTAGGACCTTTTTTGAGGAAAAACAAGGGTGGCCAAAATAGCCCCCAAAATGGGGCTATTTTGGCCACCTGAGCGGCCAATTTTGGTCATCTTAGACTGCATGTTATATGCAAAATCTGTACATATACATGTAATACAATAAAAAGTGATGTTATTGACACCCTTGGGAGGGTCTAAGACTATTCGAAAGTGATATTGAGGTTGCAGACATCATCCTATGCTTTGATATCATAAACAGGGTTTAAAGCCAGAATTTTCACAAAATTCACTGCAAAATGCATAAATTTCATGAAATTTGGCAATCTGAACAATTAAAATGCCATATATCAATTTGAATACATCAGATTTTTCCTTTTATCATTCACCAATCTTTGCTAAACAATCGATTCCCAAGTAAAACCACCTGCTAAAATTGACTATGTTGAGTATTTTATGGTTAGATGAACATTAAGGTACTTTTTTAGACCCTATATGCGACATACTATTTCCAACATGAGACCGGCCAAAATAGCCCCATATCACTTTTAATTTGCCATTTTTTTCATCAAATAGCCAATATTTTCTGAAAAAATTCAAATATTTATTATTTTTCGATATTGTCCCTCAAAAGATGACTTAATATGGAACTTGTAAATAGTTTAAGTATTGCCATCTATCCTAAATATATTCCAGTGATGAAAGTTTGGGACATGTGAGACTTTTTCTTCTTTTTTTTAGGTCATGTGACCCCAATATTGCAAGACGCACAGATATGCACACCACATATGATTTGTTAAAAATCATCAAAACACATCCCTAGACACATAAATATATCATATCTAAACTAAATTTTCAGTTATCTTTATCTCTTATACTATATCATGGACCCATACCAAAAATCTAAACTTTCTTTGGATTGGTGGCCAGTAGGCCTATAGCCCCACTATAGGCCAATATAGCCCCCTTTTACGGTAACTAATAAATGAACACTCCCCTAACTTTAAGCCTAACACTTTAAACTGTTGCCTGTTGGCTTTGAAGCGATAGCAGTAGCCCTACCGGTACCGGTAATCAAAATGTGTGTATTTAATAGGGTAAGATGACAGCCTGCTCCTACTACTAGTACTACTAAGCTATCCAAATAGGATATGTGTTGGTCGAGGCTACCCCCCTGTAACTAATGAACCATGGTATAAAGTACTTTAAATCCCTGAATGAACAATCCCTATCTATTTAATAGTTTGAAACTACAGACGTGCCGTGGCAGTCACTGTGTCACAGGTCGTGAGTGAGTGCCAGAGTGGCACTGGCACTACTACTAGTACTAGTAGTGACTACTCGATGTACTAGTATTCCTAGTGCCAGTAGTTAGCATTGCAAGGCCAGCGTATATTTCCGCTCCTGCTATTCTGTCAACACTGAAAACTCTCTTTTCAAAAAGGGCCTGAAAGGGGGCTAATAAATTTCTCAGAACCAAACCAATATGCTCACTTATGTAAAAAAGCATGACGATCAAGGATCTGTTAAGAGTTTTGAGCTGCGCTTATGGGAAAATGGCTAAAACATGTCACGCAAATCCATTGAGGTTGAAAATTTTAAGGCATTTTTAAAGTTACTCCAACTTCTGAAGGATTTTGTAGAAAACTTATTTAATTCCTCAGAATTCCGCATAGACATGGCAATGCAGACACATGTCTGCTATCCATATTATATTGTTTCAAAATGATTGAAACCAGCGCTTTTTTGCGCTTTTTTATTGTATGAGGACCTATTTATGGACTCTGGGCATGTAGCTTCTAGGCAGGACACCCACAGAAATTAAACATTGACCATAGCACAATAAATACCTCTGTAACTTGAAGATAAAATGTGAGGGCTTCATTCTGAGTGATTGATGAATATGTGTGCAGTAATTTAAACATTCTCCTCTTTCTTATAAATGTTCTGTCTTGCTCTCACGGGCAGGCCCTCAAACAGGTCAATTTAAACCATCAAAATTACATTATACTCTCCATGAAACACATTTCTCATACTTCTACAACCTTAGAGTGTCCGCTTATACTGTTTTGAAAATTTTCTAAAATAATTTTTTAATCCCTGTCAGGCCAGATTTAAACAGAAAAGAAATACAATTTAAATATTACAAATGTCATTAATTTATGTTTATAATCCACCTACGAAGCTAAATCTTTTTTCTAAAGTTTACTTAAGAATAGAGCTTTCAGGAAATATATACATCTCTGGGGATGTGTACGATATTTTAATTGGCCTTTAATCGCTACAGTACTAGTGGCAGTGCCGGTTGACAGACGGTAGATCAAGTATTAGTAATATCTGAATCAATTCAAACTTACTGTAACTTTTCCCTAATGCCTTGAACAGTGCATCTCTTTTCAATCCGACGACCGGCATGGCTAAGCTGTATCTTTCTGCAGTATTTTATAGTTTCACAAAACTTAGAAACCCGGTGCCTCTGATGCAAGGACCACAAACGTGACAATCGACCCCGGAAGTGAATCTGACAGAAGTGAAAACGAGAAAACACGTTCTGGCCATCATGACCCTTGAACCCGTTTCAACATTACCGCAAGGTAATTTTTCTCTAATTTTTTGCTATTTTTGGCGAACTCTGCAATACATTTACCTTTCTGGGAATTACAATAGGTGATCCTTGAAGTTTATAACGTTATTGAGAAGGCTAAAATCTATAACTATCATATGTAACAGGGAAATATTGAAATCTAAAGTTTATTCCTGATCGATTATCTGCCGATTGACATCATCGATTGAGCGTAGCTGCACCACAGAAGTGATGACGTTTACCTCAATCTGTGACGTAGTACACAGCAGACACCTGAAAGTTCAGCGTGTTGTGAAATTTCTGAGTATATTTCTCCAGAGTTTTGTCAACAAGGGCACTAAACAGGAGAAGTGACAGTCGACACCATGGGTAAAAAGAAACGAGATAACGCTATCGGAAATAGTATCATCAAAGACAGATTCGGTGCCCGCAAAAGCAAGACAGCGGACAGTTTTGTAAGTAGCCACTTTGAGCAGCACGTGTTTGTCACTTTCTAGTTCTACCGTCAATCGTCGATTTGTTGGATTGCTTCAAACGATACAGCGACAGTACCGACGTACCGCGGTACTGTTGATGTAAGTTTGGAAAGAATCCAACTAATCGTCGATGTAGTCGTAGGCCAGATGTTATAGTCGGCTACCGCCGTCCCACTGCTATCTCGCAAGGATTAAGCCAAGGGGCCGGCCACCAGCATAGCCAGATGATTTAAAGTGTTGGAGGAACATGAGTGGGGGGGGGGGGGGGGGGATGTCCCCCCCACTTTTGACGAACCCCAAAAAAGGTCAAGCCAAAATGGTCAAGTAAAAAGGGGTCAAAAATGGTCAAAATACCCCTCAGTCCCCCCGACTTGGAAACTGCTTGCCACGCCCCTGATTTCAAATATCACTTTTTGTCGAATTTGGACAATATTAAAGCAGGGTTCCCACAAGTCATGGAAATCATGGAACGTCATGGAATTTGAAAGCTGTCATGGAAAGTCATGGAATGTCATGGAATTTTATTAAAAATTGCTGTGTCATGGAATATAATAGAACTAATATTACAAAATCTCTGAGAATGTACCAATTGATTTCTAGGTTTTAGAAATTTCCTCAGGGGCCAAGCCCCCTAACCCCCACAAGAATGTAATAAATGTCATGGAAAATTGAGATTTTTGTCATGGAATGTCATGGAAATTCAAACTGAAATTCACACTAGGCTTGACACATAGCAGCACCCCCAGTGATTAGAGCAGGCTCGGGTCTATCATCGACTGTACATTCACTGGGTGTCAGTAACACTAACAGCCTTCAGACGAACGAGGTGGGAGACTTCTTCACACTAGCCAGAGTTACCTTGTTATCACTAACACTAGGCCACACCAAAAAAAAAAGTTGGTCAATGGATTTCACTTTTCAAAAAAATGGTGCGAGCGCGCGAAACTTTTTTTTTTTTCTTTTTTACAAATTTTTTTTTGTCAATGGATTTTGTTGGTGGAAAAGTGGAGCGAGCGACAATTTTTAATTTTTTTTTACATGGCATCTGACAAAATTCCTTTAACATAATAATCTATTGGTTGATCTGGGGGAATTACTGGAAGAAAAATTTGAAAAAAAAAAAAAATCTCAATTTTGAAAAAAATGAGGTGAGCGAAATCCATTGATAAATTAAAAAAAAAAAAATAAAAAAAAAATCCATTTCCGAAAATACTGTGGTCGTACTTTATTTCGCTGGGTATATATTTTCGCTATATTCACGGAAATGAAAAATCCGCGAAATTCTTACATGCTACAGTATGGAATAAATACCCGCGAATTAGTCGTTTTTGCCTCATCAGCGAAAATTTAGACCCGTGAATATAAGTACTTTCACAGTAAGGTGCGCGAAATCCATTGACCAACTTTGTTTTTGGTCTGGCCTTACCAGTGATGTCCTGTCTTGTCAGAGAGTTGCCTACAGTACCGGACAGCCTACAGTCCAGGGACAGGCGTTAGATGTTGTAGAGTCATCCACAGTTCTAGTCAATTTGGAATCGACTGCACGAATGTACATTCGATGATGGATCCTGCTCTAATCACTGAGGCTCTTGCTAGGTATCAGGCCTAGTCACTGTGATTAGTGTGAACAGAAGGTTTGTCCTATAAAAGTATAAACCACTGATTTACTAAACATATGATCAACAGACAGGCACATATCTGAGTGAATATGGAAATCTAAATGTCTAGAGATATAAAGCATGGAACCTTCTTTGGCCCTGTAAAACTTTTACTTTGTCTGTAAGTAGGTCTTGTAGTTCACCCACAGTCAAACAGGGGTATCTCTCAGCTAGTGCCTCGCTAGCTACCGTTACCACAATTACAGTTACTGTACCTACTGCAGTGCAGATTTGTCTCGATTAAGATTTTGATCAGCCAATGATTTATTTTGACATCCCCCCCCCCCCCCCCCGAGCAAGGGGTCAAAATTTGTTTTAAAAAAAAGATCACTCCCGTGTTGTATGTCAGCCACTCAGTCAGACCACCTTCACCGCTTACGTTTCACTTTCACTCCCTAGCACAGGATTAATAAATCAGTTAAATACAATTGCATTCTGCTTATTCAACTCCAGTTGCACACATCGGAGCTGCAGGACCACCAAGAATGGGGGCGGCTCAACCTTCAGTCGGTCACAGAGCAATCCAACCTGGATGACTTCCTCGCCACTGCAGAAATGGCCGGAACTGAGTTCACTGCTGGTCAGAATTACATTTTTGGTTCTATATACATCTTATATATAAACTAAGCCCGGCTCTCTTTTACATATAAATGTTTGTACCACGTATATCGTCATCTTAAGTTTGGTTATGTGACCTCTTTCACCTGGAAGTGTAAATCGAGTTTAAGCTCAATTAAATGTAAATTCAATAATCTATCTTTCTAAATGTGATGTATAAGTATTTAGTGAGTCTTCAGAGACAATCATACAATTATATGTGAAAGGCATAAAATACAGCATATAGAACAGCTTGTTACTTTGAATATTGCAGAGCGCCAGAATATTCAGATTATGGGGGCGCAGCGTGGCTCCGGGTTGCCGACGGCAGAGCAGATCAAACAGACACAGGCCGCAGAGCAGGAAAACATGAAACTGCTATCCATACCCAGAAGGTAAAATAATCAAACATGTAGGCCTACTGAGCTAATAGTCCATGTTTATGTCCACTTGGCTTACCTATTTACGCTACCGTCGTTCAAAGGGCATTACCAAAGCCTACTGGTAGTCTTCTAGTCAAAACGCATGCCGGTCTTGTGTCTGCCCTCGGTAACGGTTCATGCGAAGAACAGTGCATGCGGAGGATTTCTATTTTTACTTTACCTCATAGAATCCATAAACAAGCGTTTGAAAAGAAGCAAAAATTAACAAAACTGAGAGTGTGTTGAACCGATAGTTATAACTTGTAATGTTATATTATAATGTTATATTACCTACTCTTCATCTAGACCCATGTGGGATGATACAACGACCGCTGAGGAACTTGATTTGATGGAGAGGACGTCATTCTTAGACTGGCGTCGACAGTTAGCCATGTAAGTGCACGGTTAACAATATGATAATATTTAACATTTACACAATTATAAAACTATTAATTTCTATGTTTATGAATGGCATGCTGGACAAACAATTTGATATTATATAACTGAGTGTACCGGTATCAGATCGTAGCCATACATAGTGAGTTCAGTTTATAAAGAACGCAACTTTTACTCATTTTATAATTATATATAGTATGTGAAGAAAAGAAAATACTGTCAGATATAAAGTAACACATAGCAGTTTTTCATATTGTTCCAAACCAATTGCCGTGGTGACAATGTGTTTATATCAACTTGGTTGCAACTTGTTCCAGGTTACAAGAGAATGAGCATCTGACTTTGACACCGTTCGAACGGAACTTGGACTTTTGGCGGCAGTTGTGGCGAGTTATAGAACGCAGGTAGGCTCCGTTTGTATACTGTGCTATTTACATTTCCCAGTATCCCCTATGACTATGTTATCTTCCCATGGGTATGGTAATAATCAGCCCAGACGGTAGTGGGAGAGAGGGGGATGCTAGGTCACAAAGAAATATGTTTTGCCCCTTGTCCCAATGGTTAAACAGGCTTTCGTCGAATTATCAATTTTACCCATTTGGGGCCCTTTAACATATGTTCTTTAGTACCCTAGATACAATATCCTCCCCCCTCCTCTGCCCCAGCAAGATTAGATTATGGACATCATGTATGCTTATGCACTGGGTGTCTAGCTATAAAAGGGGTAAAATAATTTTCACTCCCCCAAACTCCCCACCCTTCAGCAGTGGTCTTTGAAAAAAAATAGTCGACCTCTTTGTAATGTGTGTCTGTGTGCTGACAGTGACGTGGTGGTGCAGATCGTGGATGCACGGAACCCGCTCCTGTTCCGCTGTGAGGACCTCGAGTTGTACGTCAAAGAGGTGGGAGACCACAAAGTCAACGTCGTCCTCATCAACAAGGCAGACCTACTCACCGAGAAACAGAGGTATTAAAAAAACTTTTTTGAAATTAACTTTTCCATTTTTAGATAAGAAAAGAAAACTACGGTGTCTGAGTTCAACTTTGGTTGTGGCCTATATCCATCAGTCCTACCCATGTTTAGTTATTTTCGTCTCAAATTTACACGGTACAGCTCTATATAATGGAAAAATTCTCTATCTGTATTGTCAGTATTTAAGCGTATGAAGTCCGATGGAATTTAAAATAGGGTAGTATCCGTCAATACATGCATCTAAAGAAAAAAACGTAAAACAAATACATGACATATACTACATGAACCAGGCACCCAGAGGAATGTAGTAAAAACGTGCTTTAGTATTGTCATGTAGATAATTGTTGAATTATTGAGTTGTGATTCTTCCACATTTCGTTACAATATACATGTATAACAATTGATGTCCTGTTTCAGGGAAATTTGGGCTGAATACTTTGACTCAGTTGGACGCAAGGCTGTTTTCTGGTCAGCCGTGGAGGAAGCTGAAAGGTGCAAACTTTTAGAGGTGGGTAAAATAAAATAAATGTTCCTATATTAAAATGTATAAACAAAGATGAGGTTCATGATGTCAGATTTGTATGTATGTGAATGTGGTAGATATAGACCGAGTAGGGCACTGTATGCCTTTTAACCAACAGACGGGTGATTGCAGTGGGAGCCAGTCGTACTAGAAGCATCGATATATAAGACTTATAGAAGGAAGAGCCTGCACAAGCTTTGAATCTCACTTATACCAGTGATTGTTGACTCAGGGTTACCACCCAGAGTCTTATGCAACGCCTCATGAGGGGTTGCATCAAGATAGTGAAAGTTCAATTTCACATCCAATTTTAAGTAGGAAATCCTCAGCCAATATACAAAAAAAGGGTGAATATTGAAAGATGGGACATCCATCTACATGCTATACCAAAACTATTACAAATATTGTGTTGCAACCATTCTAAATATTGAATCTAATAAAAGTCACAAAATCTGTAGGTCGAAGTAAGTTAATTTACACCTTTCAATCACTCAATTCAATCACTTAATAACCCTAACCCTGAGTCATTTGTGATGTAAATCACACGTTCAATCTTTTTCTATTTGATATAGTATGTGGTTTCTTTTGTTCTCCCAGCCAACTCGTATTTGTATTATACTTTAGAAAATAAAAAGCTAGGGCTCTATTAATTTAGAGATCCCAATATCAATAAAATCTTCCGAGGTATATATCTTAGAAAATTATCCATGTTTTCAGGAAGCAGAGAAAGCGGCGTTAGATGCAGATAAAGATGAAAACGAAGCAGAAACAGAAAGCAGCGATGATGATGATGACGATGACAACGACAGTTCATCGGAAGAAGAGTCCGCAGAGGAAGATCAAACAGAAGCCGGTGCTCGCAGTGCCGAGCACGGTAAAGACACTGGTAGTGAAAAGGAGCCCAGCACCCCGAGTACAACAGAGACAGTGCCCACAGAGGCAGCTACCAATGGGGGTGTAGAAAGTACAGACTCTGTCAGTCAGACCACACCACAGTCTGACACACAAAACTCAGAACCCTGCCACAACTGTGGTGGTGCTAGTGACACATCAGACACGGCGGTCGGGAGTCCAGCGATGGACTCAGCCAGCCAAAGTAGCGGTGCGAAGGGAGCGGGAGGGACGAGTAGTGAAGGGGATGGGGGAGCGGCAGCGTCGGCAGCGGAGACTCAACGAGAGGCGGATATTAGGAACGGGTTGCGAAACAACCCCAAGTGTCTGACGGGGGATGAGCTGATAACCTTCCTGACGGGTCTCAATACGGACGGTCCCAGGTACACGGAAGGTGTCACCACGTTAGGCCTGGTAAGTTACAAGTATTGTCTTGTCTAACTCTGTCAACGCATGTCAAATCAATGAATGAAAATGTACTTCCAGTCAGAATACTATGGTAAATGTTGCGGGTTATCAGGTTAAATTGATCAAAGGCATCAGGTCAGAAAAAGTAGACATCTCTGTCTTTACAATATCAGAAATACATTTTCTTTGTCTACTGTTTTACAGGTTGGGTATCCTAATGTTGGTAAAAGTTCGACCATTAACGCCATCCTGCAGTCCAAGAAGGTACCTGTATCCGCCACACCCGGCCGCACCAAACACTTCCAGGTAAAAACCAACATTGTTCTATGCAGAGTTAGAATGAAATTAATCATGAAATATTTTGTAGATGTGTAACTTTCCATTGTCCAAAATAATTAATTCTCGGTCATAGAATTTATTTTTACATGTTTACCTTTGCATATACAATACGTTTCCTTGCGAATAATACCACCAGACACTATAGGGGTCAAGCTGGACGTCCTGTGGGAACAGCCATTACTTAAGCTTGTAACTGGCGAGATAAACACTGATACAACAATCGCAATGGGTACAGGCTGTTACATAATGCCCCCTAAGAATTCCGCAGTTAAGGCCAGGGAGTCATCTGATTGGTTGATAATGCATCCAGCTACATGCCTATAGGCGTGTACCTCGATGCATTATCAACCAATCAGATAACACCCTGGATTCACTGCAGAATTTTTAGGGTGCATTATGTAATAGCTGGTACCCATTGTGATGGTTACTATTAGCCTTTATGAATGTTTATCGCTGGAACCAGATCAAGCAATGCCCACCCGCATAAGGCCTCCCGCTACCTTGCTATACCTTCACCTGCATTGACACTCTTACAGACCCCTATTATGTCTTCTTTCACCAACATTACTTTGATTTTAACCTATTATATATCTATACCGACATGATACCTATTTCATTCCAGACACTCTACGTAGATAAGACTATTGTGTTGTGTGACTGTCCCGGGCTCGTGATGCCCACCTTCGTGTCGACCAAAGCCGAGATGGTGACGAGCGGCATCCTGCCAATAGACCAGATGAGGGACCACATCCCACCCGTCTCACTTGTATCCTTACTTTGATACAGCAACAACATAACTTGTCATGAGGAAGGATTGGGATTAAAGTAATAAGGAAATCTCACCATGAAATGTTTCTGAGAGGGTATGGGTGATGTATCTGAATATAGATTACATGTCTGAACTTTCATTACATATACAGTAAATTCCAGCGGGTTATAGTTATGTGCGAGGTGCCAGTTATACACAGAAATTCATCATACAGTGCATACAGGTTGGACCAACCCATGTATACCTTATTATACGAGAGGACAAGAATTTATTCACACTTAATACTTAATTATAGTAATGACTAATAGACCGAGATATGTATAGAGTATCCTATTAGAGATACATATGGCTGAGTGGTTCCTTAACAAAGTGTCAGGTTTGTGAGTTTATTCCGCGTCCAGTGCTGGAGGCGACGTACGGTGTAATCTTACCTCCACCTGGAGAGGGGGAGGACGAGAACCGACCACCCACCGCACACGAGCTGCTCTCTGCGTATGGATGTGAGTACTTCTCTGGTCTCTTACCATATGCATCTTTTATTCCCTGTTTTTTAAACATAGATACTCATTGCTCGTAATATACCGTCACGTTTTGAATAAGCGCCTGTATTTTAAAAGTGACATATATTTGGGGTAAAGTTCCCAAACGGCCATTGCGAAAATTGCCGTAGTCAGTCAGCAGGACCATTGAATCCTATACCATAAGTTAGTATACATATCGACACCTAATCTAGTGGTTTGACAAGATCATAGAAGTTGGACGTTTCTGATGTTGGTGTGTTTGTATGTTTCAGATATACGAGGCTTCATGACACACAAAGGAATCCCCGACTTTGCACGCGCTTCTCGGCACATTCTAAAAGACTACGTGAAGGTAGTTTACTACACTCCTGGCATCTCTACATTAAATGATCTAATCCAAGTCTCTTAAAATGACTAGACAGTGTGGGACAGAAAATAAGCCTTGCTTTGGTGCAAAAGTTATCAAAAGATCCAATGAACTTCACCGCCATCGATAAGACTTCAAGGCAACCAATAAACCCGAACGGAATCTTCATTACTACCGATAACAGTATTAAAAATATATTTATGAATCCTGGTGAAACAAAGTTAATAATCGTAAATGTCTAAAGCATGCAGCCTTGTATATCGGCCCAAATAAAATACAGGTTTGAAATAGACTTAAAACTTCTTTTAACAGGGGAAGTTACTGTACGCATACCCACCACCTGGCATGAGCCCGGAAGAATTCCAGTCAGCTGCACCCGCTCAGAAGATTGTCGGGCTGTCCCTGGCTGATCACACCGCCCAGGCTAGAAAGGTAAGTCTTCTCCCTCGTATGCCTATTTGACGCTTTAAATGCAGCATGGTGCGTTAATGTACTATATGTATACCATATAGGAATATGGATGCGTGAATGCAGCCCCGGTGAGTAACTTACGGGTACTGCATTTAGGCATCCGGTTGATACACTTCCGAAGCACCAGCTGCGTTGATGCATCATGGTGACAAATCAACATTGATAAAGCCTATGACATCATACAGTCAAGAAAGGGTTAACGATTTAAACAACTGTTCATATTGAAGCTGTGTTGTGTTCTAAACAGTTTCATTAGAAAGGCCTGATAAAAAGGTTCTAACTCACCCGGCACCACTCTTCGTGCCGGGTAACCTGGGAGAGAGACACCGGAAGTAGCCAGTTGCGCGCGCACACTCGGATTGGAAACTAGGACTGGAGCGTGTGGGTAAGTATTTGGGGTTTTTTGTATGTTTTAAACTTCATTTACTTCCCATTTTTATGTGGAAGACCTTTTTAAAGGTATGCTCCTTGCTTTGGCAGAGCAAAAACAGGTTCTAATGACCATATTTGTACGTTTTCAGGTGTTTCTGAACGGACAAGTCGAGCTTCGCAAAATCCAACATGGCGGCCGAGCAGCCACCAAAGCAAGCCGGAAAAAAGAAGAGATCGGCCCAGAAGAAGGGCCCGGTTCAGACTCAAGATAAAGAAAACTTGGTCACTGAGGATGATATGCCTGAAAGATTGACGACAGACGAGTTCCTGGAGAGACAGGCTCAAAAGTCAGCGGAAAGGAAGGCGGCTGGTGAGCGTCAGGAAAAACAACAACGAGAAAAGGCGAAGTCTAGCAGGGAGCAGTTGAGGGAGTTGGATAGGCAGTATGAAAATGACTATATGACACGTAGATATACGCGTCTGGCCTTCCCTCAAACTCATGCCCAGCAGACAGAGAACGGTCAGGATTATTGTGAAGTTGACACCGGGGTTGACACCGGGGTTGACAGTGAAGCACGTGGTCAACAGCACACGGCTGTCAATGCTGTCAATCATGATGACAGCGCGGACCCGGGTGACAATAACATGCCGTTGACAGCGAAACCGTCTGTCAACGCACGTGGCCGAGGTGTCAAGAGGCCAGCAGTCAACGCAAGGCCGGGCGAGAGGGCGGCTTTCGCTGCGCACAGCCCAGAACAGGGACAGCAGGGAGACTTGTTGACCATAGCTCGAAACATGACACGGGAGTCGGGAAGGCAGAGACATCAGAGACAGGTGAATAGACAGTACTTTGACACGCTGTCGGAACACCCAAGCACACAGTATGCCGACTCTTTCCTGTATGGCGACGACACTGAATATGATGCAGTGGCGGCAAATTATTATGATGAATATGATTACGAGGAAGAAGAGGGGGACGGAGAAGAGCTCTATGAGTATGAAGAGGAAGAGCTAGAAGAAGAGGTTCCAGAGCCCCCAAAGAAAAAGAAAAAGACTGGCGAGACAGCTGTAGGGCCCTCACTGCCGGCTGGGCCCCGAGACACGGGGGAGAAGTCGGTGGAGGAGAAAGAGAAAAGGCAGGACCCGATGGCTAACATGAGACAGGGTGCGTTCACAGATAGGGCAAGACAGCTGGTACAGGACACCGAGACTGAGTGTTATGGCCCTCAGGTGACAGAGGGACTGGCAGAATATGTGGCTAAGATGTTCAAGAATACTAGAGATCTATCAGTTGCCAGAGAGGCTGCTGAGTGTTTTCCTCCCCCTGAAAACCTCAAACAGCTGCTGGTGCCTAAGATGGACAAGGCTTTCTACAAGAGTAACTTGGTTCCACAGGAGACAAAAAGGGCCGACGCGGAGTTACAGCTGACACAGCAATTAGTGCTGGCGGCCATCTCAGCCATGCTACCTGTGTGTGATTTAGTGATACATCGAGGACCCAGAGACAGCACATTAAATAGTGTAGGTTATGGGATAGCAGAGGCAGTCAGGTTGGCGTTTTTTGCAAACACAACCTTAGTGAGGAGGCGCAGACATGCTCTGAGGCCCAACATGGATGCAGCGGTAGCAACCCCAGTGGTGAACTCTGATGTAGGAGGAGAGTATTTACTGGGGGAGACCATACAAGAGACTGTCGACGAGGTGAAGAAGTCAAAGAAGCTGTACCGTGATCTAATGCCGGAGGAAAGATTTGTGCCCAGAGGCAGAGCCCGAGGAAGAGCCAGGGGCTTCTTCAGGGGTAGAGGCAGAGGTGCAGGCCGTGGACAGAGCAGAGGTAGGGGGCGTGGCACCTACTACAATGACCGTGGAGCCCACCAGGGTTTTCACGGGACCTCGCAGCCCCAGAGAGGGAGGGGCCAGGGCTACAGAAGCCATCGAGGAAGAGGCAGGCAGCCAGCCCAGCACCACAGCCCGCTACAGGATGTTCAGCCAAAGCAAAACGCCCCAGACTTCAACAAGAGGAGATAGAGGGCCCCGCACAGAGTGCACAGGTCAGTATGGGAAACCATATTGTTTTGCCATATGTATTGTTGCCAAAATGTGAAGAGTTTGACTTTGTACACACACCTAGTAACTTTATAGGAGGACAGGTAAACAGCTGTTGGGCTCTGTGGGACTCCATTACTGAAGACAAATGGGTTTTGAATAGTGTGTTGGGGGTAAGGATACCGTGGGTGGACTTGCCTGAACAGTACACAATCCCAAGGCCTTATAGACTATCCAGGGAGGATAAAGAGGCAGCAGGGGTACAGTTGAATTCTATGCTAGAGAAGAGAATAATACAGCGGGTGAGACCTACAAAGGGGGAGTGGATTTCCAACATTTTCACTAGACAAAAGCCTGATGGCACAGTTAGGATCATCCTAGATCTGACGACTCTGAATAAGATGGTAGAGTATGAACACTTCAAAATGGCGTCTTTAGCAACAGCAGTAGAGATGGTACGGGAAGGTAGCTGGCTTGGGAGTATAGATCTCAAGGACGCTTATTTCTCTATACCAGTGGCTGAGGAAGATAGGAAGTATTTGAGGTTCTACTGGGAAGGAGAGTTATATCAGTTCAATGTTTTGCCCAATGGCCTGTCCTGTGCACCGTACTATTTCACCAAGCTCCTGACCCCACTGTTCATACAGGCCCGTCTGCTGGGGGTGCAGTGTTTCCCATATATAGATGACATTTTTGTGATGGGGGACAGCGAGGAGGAGTGTGAGAGGAGTTTGGCTATCCTGGGAAACTTACTAGACAAGGCGGGGTTGGTGGTACACCCAGCAAAGTCATGCCTACAGCCGGCCCAGAAACTGGTTTTTCTAGGTTTCCTGATAGATACGGTCAACATGACCGTCACCCTGACTGAAGAGAAGTTAGACAAAGTGGAAGGGGCCGTGTTGGAATTGTTGCAGGCAGTAGCACCTACAATAAGGCAGGTAGCACAGGTGATAGGCATAATGATAGCTTACACCCCTGCGGTGGACTATGGTTTGGCGCACACAAAGAAATTGGAGCTTAGCAAGAATAGGGCGCTGGTTCACAGTAAGGGCTGTTTTGATGACGCAATGTTGGTAACTGAGCAGGCAAAGGACGACCTGTATTGGTGGTTGTACAAGGCAAGGATGGCTGAGAGGGTTATCAGGTCAGATTCCCCGGATCTAAGACTGTTCACTGATGCAAGCAACCAAGGCTGGGGGGCTTACGCAGAAGGGAAGTCAATAGGTGGTAGATGGATCAGAGGGGAAGAGCACCACATAAATGTGCTAGAGCTGGAGGCAATTAGGTTGGGACTGCTAGCGTTCTGTAGGGAAGGCGGTCTTCATGTACATGTCTCCACGGACAACACCACGGCGATGGCATATGTCAGGAAAATGGGTGGTGTCAGGTCAGCATCTTGTCATACAGTGGCAGCCAACATATGGGACTGGGCGGAAAGGACCAGGTCCTGGCTAACGGTGTCATATCTACCGGGAGTACTGAATGTAGAAGCAGATAGAGCATCAAGGGAGTTCAGGGACAACATTGAGTGGAGCCTGAGTCAGAAGTTGTTCGATAAGTTGTGTAGCGTGTTTGGGGCACCACAGGTTGACTTGTTTGCTTCTAGGGAAAATGCAAAATGTGAGATGTATGTGTCCCTGGATCCTGACCCATATTGCCAGTATGTTGATGCATTCACGGTTTGTTGGAGTGGAATTAATGCCTACATTTTTCCTCCTTTCAGCCTGATAGGACGGATTATCAGGAAGATCGAGGTAGACAGACCGGCAAGACTACTCTTGGTAGTCCCAGACTGGCCGTCCGCACATTGGTACAGCAGAGTGAAACAGAAGGCCAAGCTGTGCTACAAAGTGGGGAAAAAGAGAAACAATGTGCAGAGAAACCTCGACTACGACGAAAGATTCCCAAAAGGAGTCAGCCTGAATGCTTTACTGTTCTAAAGGACAGGCTGGTTCATATGGAGGGATGCAATAGAGCAACAGCGGATTTTCTGTTAAAGAGTTGGCAGGATGAGACAAAGAAGACTTATGCGACATACTACAAGAAGTGGAGAACACACTGTTTGGTTACCAAGGTGTCAAGGAGAAATCCCTCAGATTTTCAGTTATGTACATTCATCAGACAGATGTCTGAAGATGGGTACTCTTATGGAGCGATAAACGCAGCAAGGTGTGCTCTCTCTTTATTTCTACAGAGGAGACCAAATGGTGAAACAGTAGGCAAGGCATATTGGGTATCTAGGGCGTGTAGGGCAGCCTGGGTAGTAAACCCACCTAGGCCCAGGTACAGTAGGTTCTGGAGTGTCGGGAAGGTGTTCCGCTGCCTCAAGAGCTGGGACACAAACAAGAGACTGACTTTGGAGAGGTTGGTGAAGAAGGTACTGATTCTGATTCTGCTCACTACTGGGCAGAGGGGTCAGGTAGCATTGGCCCTGGATGTAGAGCTGATGGAGCAGGGTGACGACGGCTCGGTCACTTTTCTGCTGACCAAGCAAATGAAGGCGGCGAAGACGGGAGACCCACTACAGTTTCTCTCCCTGAAGCCATATCACAGAGTGCAGAAGTTATGTGTAGTCAGGGCCCTTAAGGAATACCTGAAAAGAGTGGCCCCGGTTAGAAAGTACTCGGACTTGTTCCTGTCCTTCAGGCGGCCATTTGCGGCTGTGTCCAGAGATACCATATCTAGATGGGTGGTCTCGGTACTGCAGGACAGTGGGGTGAACACAAAGAGCTTCGGTGCACACTCTACAAGAGGGGCAGGCACATCGTCGGGGGCCAGGCTAGGGCTGGCCACCAATGTCCTGTTGCGCTACGGGTCATGGAAGTCGGAGAGCACCATGGCGAGGCATTACAACAAGCCGGTGGAGCTAGATCCAGAGGTAACTCTGGGGCAGGCATTGTTGGACAATTATTCTTAAATGCATTGTTGGTTGAGTTGGACTGTTTTTTGAGCATTTGGTACATACTGATAGAACTGGTGCAGCAGTTTGATATGAACTCAGGATATATATTTTGTCGAAAGAATGGTAATGCTCATACAGGAACACTTGAGAGGTAGTAAAGTAAGAAATAGCTAGACTGCTAGTGGACCTTTTTAATTGCTAAATATGTGATTGTGTGCTACGAGACTGATGGGTCGGCACTTGGAGAAACTGTGTTAAGTTGGACTCATGATTGGACATGTCAAACATGGATCAGTATTAGGTTGATTTTGGTTTATATGTGAGACAAACCTTTTTTACACACATGATTGGGTTATAGTTCGCCTCTGTCTAAAAGGCTCAGGTTTTTTGGACACCGTTTGTTGTTTGAGGGGACAGTGTTTTGTCTGGTCATAGTTGCAGAAATGTACGGTATTGTTGATAAAGGTTGTTTATTGATCTTTTTGGCCGTATGGTGCTTCGAGTTTTGGAAAAGGCATACATGGTAGATATGTTTTGAAGCACAATGATATAGAGGTGCAGTTGATTTGTTCAGTTGAAATAAAAGTGAAAGGTGCAGTTTAAACACCAACACTCCTAGTCCTGACTTGTGTTTGGGATTCAGGGAAAAATGATAAGGGATCGCTTTGAAACTCTCCCAGGTTACCCGGCACGAAGAGTGGTGCCGGGTGAGTTAGAATTGTAATTACCCGAGGTATGGAATGTAATGGAATACTGAAGGGGAATTTAGGTTCTAACGAAGCCTGGCACCACTGAGTGCCAGGGGGACATGGGCCCGCCAGCCTTCCCCGGACTTTTCCACCTGTGAGATAGGGTTCGAGGAACTTCATGGCTGTTGGGTAACAACAATTAGTTTAGGGGGTGTTTTTATTCCTTATGCATTTTTAGTGTACGCGCTCCGGTAACTGGCTACTTCCGGTGTCTCTCTCCCATGTCCCCCTGGCACTCAGTGGTGCCAGGCTTCGTTAGAACCTAAATTCCCCTTCAGTATTCCATTACATTCCATACCTCGGGTAATTACAATTCCAATGTTCCCTTTTATAAGTATAGCATGCATCTAGTAGCCCTCTACCGGTTGTTGAGTTGAGAGGTAGCATCAAATTTGGAAATCAGGTAGTTTAAAATTGATATGAATATAAACATGACTTATTTAATAGTGTGAAATAGGAATTGAACTGTAATATGCTTGACTTGCAGACAACAGCGCCACAATTTACCAACACCGTGGACAAACAGTTCTTCACCAAGGTGAGCTAATAATGTCTTATACCTGTAATGTGCCTACGTCAGTAGTCCTTAATTTAGCCCAACAGTGTCCTTGAGCTTTTCCCATATGTGACCTGTCTTTAGCAGAAGCAGCTTCCTGCTCCACAGAATACCTCTTCACTAGTTTATTCCGCTAATTTATCCAGATATTCCTGGTAGAAGTAGGCTTAAATGTCAAGCTAACTCAGATAATTCAACTTGATTATGTGATCTAAATTACAAATTGTAGGGGCTAGGGTTATACGGGTTTTATATGACGGGTTCTGTTGGATGCTGTGTTGCGAACTCCGTCCGAACCCTTCAGTCCGACGGCAGGTGGCGACACCTGCTTCGGGCTTGGGGTATGGACAGAGGTCGCTATAGGCTTCCGGTCTGCGTGTGCGCGCGCAGGCTGGCTGCCTATATATACCCAGCATCCAGCGGGACTCGTCGGTTACTCTGAGCCATGCTGGTGAAGAGACCCTGAGATCACTGCGGCTGATTAGCCTACTGACCCGTTCCGAACTCTATAGGGAGTTCGCACGATAAGAGCTTTGCCTGTCTAGGTTATTGAATAAACCTATTGATTCGCAACCTGTAACACTTGATCCGAACTGTGTTGACTTTGTTCTTCTACTTGATACTATAACAATATCATAGAGGAGCAAAGTATCGTTTATTACAAAATCATAATCACCCACCCCATCCGCCATCGTAATCTAACGTCGAACAGCAATATTTTAAAAACTAAAACTGAATCAACTTTTAATACATGTACCTGCTTTGTGAGAACAATGTGTGCACATTGTGTACTTTCAGACGGATGTAAAGATGGGTGTAAAGGGCGTAAAGACTGCGGGCGGTGCTCTCGGTGCAACACCCGCAGCACGGGACGCAAAGGTCTCACACAAGAAGCACTTCAAACATGGCAAGAAGGAGAAACTAAGACGTATACATGGACATGCCGATTATTAAAATAATGAATAAAATTAATTAATTTCTGGGTAGAGGAACTGTAAATATCGGAAGGAAGACAATGTAATATCGGAAATGTGATTCATTTGTAATATACTGATTGTATATACTATGAAATAAAAAGTTAGAAACAAAATCTGTCTTTTTGTTAAATGTTCAGATGTTATCTCGATTCATGCAAGGACTATATATATCTGATTCATAAATAAATATAGACTCGGGCCCCGTCTCTCTCTACTGATAGCTTGGGTAGCGCGGTGTCTGACCGAGGGAGACTAAAATAAATACTGACATGGACTGCACTAATTATGGCACCATTAAGTTCACTTCAAATAATTATTTCGTATTCAAGTCTTAGGGAGTGGTGGTGTTTTTTTAATGTTGATATTCGTTCATATCAAAACACTTAACATTAAAGAAACTTCAGCTCGTGTGATTTGATTTCCTTTCTTTTTTATTTTATTTACATTTCATTTAATACATGTGACAAGTTCGTTGCACCCGGAGGGCAAAAAACAACCACGCAGTACTGACTTGGGGGCTAGAAACAACACAGTACGCGGTTAGAGTTATTAGCATTGCATGCAACATTGTGACTGCCTGAACTTGGCAGAGTGATATAACCAGAGCCAAGGGGTCACAGGCCTCTCAGGGGTTGGCCGCTGTATTCTCTATCAATGATATTACTTCAGTCTCATCTAATATAACAGTCTGGAACAAGTCTTATGTAGGCCCGTCTCGCAATCTTACTGAAATTAGATAGGTTAGTGACGCCATTATTGCCATGGTACATTTTGCTTTTTTCTAAGTATGCCAAAATCCATTTATATGTATCCAGACCAGATTGAAAGTTTAATCAGGTGAACTGATTAGGCGGGAACAACTAAGTACTGTGCCTACGAGAATGATAACAGTTGATAGTATAATACAGTATAGGCCAACGTGAATAGTGGAAACCAGTCAAATCCCCATCAAATAGGATGACTATTCTATTTATGGACGTTTTTGACAAACCAGTACCATCAGTTTTTCATCAGAGTGTTGTCGTAAGGTGTATAACATGTTTATTGACATTCTTTCAATGCAACGTATTGGGTCAAATACATCATTTGATTTGTGGAGTTATTTTTACTTCATTTTACTTCCACTCCCATGATTCCTTGGTACAAAGTATATCAGTGACAAAGGGATTTATCTAACTTTACTGGCTAGTCAACTAGGCACTGTACCAAGATCACCTGAGGCATTCAAGGGCTGTATAATGCATTAATTCCTTGATCTTCATGATGCAGGCCTGGCGAATCTACTCACCCCCTAGGGCTTCATTCATACATTACTTATTATGGCGATCGTTCGGGAGCGTATCAATGCTGAAGGGTCGATATGATGCATGAATGCAACCCTGGCATGTTACTCAGCAAGGCTGCATTCATCCACCATGACAAGAAATAACACTGCATTAAAGCACTATGCGACCCTTAAAAGGTGAAGCATTATGTACATGACGGTAAGCGTGCTATATGTTGTCCATAATTGAACATGTTGAGAATTCATGCCATACGGGTACAAGATATGTATAACTGTTGAGGGAAATGGGCAGGTCTTCACGGGGATTTACAGCACAATGTTAATCTTCCTTCGCAAGTGAGTAGTTTAAACTGCTGCACATTCTAAATCATCTTTGCAATTTATTCAACTTGTTCAGCGCTTGAACTCCAAATATTACTACGTACAACGCATCATGTCTTTGTCTTCTCACACCGTACAACATTTACAACCAATATACACTACCTATTCAGGCTTTTCCAGGACTGATGTATTTTAGTCCAACGTGAATACAATGTATGATACGCAAAGTGAAGTAGAATCCATATGTTTAATAAATGTCTGTGGGCATGAACAAAGTATTTTTTTCGAGAGAAATCATGATCATGATCCAATCCATGTCGGTTGAACAAATGATTCAGAGAAGAATGAATTCAATGAGAAATATCTGCTTGGGTCCCTTTGAGGGTATGAATACCAACTGGTGGAAGTATGATGAGACAAAGCGATGTGAGTTGTGGGGAGAGTTGTGTGTGAAGGGACAGGAATAGAAGGCTGTTACTACAACTACCAGCCCCCACCCCGGCCTCCCCGCCCGCGGCCTCGCATGGGTGGGCCGCCACGACCACGGAATGGGGCACCGCGGCCGCCTCGCATTGGAGGGCCGCCACGACCGCCCCCGCGGTACGGTGGGCGGCCCCCAGACTGCCCCCCTTGGTAACTGTCCTGTGAGGAGTCTCCCTCACCCCGGCTGTACTTGGCCGGGTGGTCCTCCTGCCCCTCACCCCCCTGACTCCAGTCCTTACCGCTCCCATCCTCACCGGGTCCCTTCTCCCAGGACCTCTTATGCATGGGTAGGTCCAGCAGTGAGGGCGGCTGGTTGGGGTCGTGGTACTGATCCTGTTCTTGTTGCCGTTGTTGTTGTCCCATCGGTGGGGGACCGCCTCGCCCGCGGCCCCTCCCACGGCCTCCACGGTCGCCCCCTCTGAATCCCTGGGCGCCGTTACTCGGCCCTCCCCGGTTGTTGTAGCCTCCGTAGCTGCCGTTGACCCCGCTGTTGGAGCCCGAGTAGCCCCCTCTGCCGTAACTGTTGTCGTAGGAGCCCTGTTGCTGCTGGTTCTGGGAGCCTGGCTGCTGCTGTTTCCAGCTCTCACCGCCCCACTGGTCGGCCGACTGCTGCGGGGCGCCGCCCTGTTGGCCGTAGCCGCCGTATCCCTCGTTCTGTCGGTACTGTTGTGACGGTGGTGGAGGTCCTGGAAATCAGACAATACAAAGAATGGTCTAATCCCCATTTTTTATCATTTTTTGGGGGGCTGCCCATTTTATACTTTTATATCCCTTTTAATTAAAACCATAATCCTGTTTCCTAACCCTTTGTACTCTTGTAGTTTAAGTCATGGTTTCTATGCTATTATTAGAATCATTGTAATTCAGCTTACGTGGGCCCCTTGGCTGGTAGGGCTGCCTGAAGCCCCCCTGCTGCTGAGATCCCTGCATGCCGCGGCCCCCACCCTGAGGTAAACGGGGCGGTGGCTGCCCGTACGGTCCTGGCATCACCGGTCCCCCCGGTCCCTGCCAGCCGCCCGGTCCCGGCGATGGTGATGGTGGTGGCGGTGCAGCTGTATCTAATTAATAGAAAATAGTCAGATGTTAGATTTACAATTACCAGCAATATGATGAAAAGTACAGAGATGTCAACAGAGACGGCACTCCCTTATTGACAAAAAAAGGGAAATCCTAAGAGTTTTGTGGATTTCCTGTAGGAAATTCGCTTAATTTAATTTAGAAACACCAGAAAAAAAAGTGGGAATTCCTGCAAAAGTAGGAAAAGTGGCATCTCTGTATTAATAGTGTTTTTTTTTCGTGAAATTTTATCAATAAGTTATCAATAACGTCTCTAAAAATGTTTTTGGGTTTCCGTTTCGGTCGACTTACATCCAGATTTGAATATATCAGCGGGATGGAGCGCTACTTACTTGGTGTCGGTGGCGCGTCTGACGGCCCCGTGCTGGGTTGGGCGCCAGATTCCCAGGCCGCCTCGAAGTTCTTGGGGATTGGCTTGGCGTAGGGTACCTTCTTAACAGGCACTGGTTTCTTGGCGTTGTGGTCAGACGGGTCCATGCCCAACCCGGGAATGACACCAGTACTTTCAGTAACTGAAAACAATATAAAAAATTTAAGATAAATTCTTTTTTTTTGTGCCGAGCCTGAACTGATGATTTACCAATCAAAGAAAAGCTTTCTTAAAAATAAAGAAGGCTGATCCTTATTTTTCCTAGTAAAACCATCACGATTTGAGAGATATGCACAACTTGATTAAAAAAAACATGTCACTTTAAGTGACTTATTCGGTTTTCTTTTGAAACATTATTTTTGAAAACTGCATTTATAGTAGGTTTTAAGATATCAAATGTATAGCCAGGAAAATTTCACAACTAGATAGGACTGTCACTGCTGACTTACTGGGTGCGATGACGGGGTTGGGTTGTGCTGCAGAGGTCGTTAGGTGATCTGGGAGGCCAAACTCCAGCCCCATACCAGGAATGTTGGGCAGTGAGAAGTCATTGTCTGTAAATGAAACGAGTTAATCAGTTAAATGCAATGTGACACGTTCTTTCCCACGTATTGGAGCGATTTCTAAATGTGCGGTAGTCTGGTACAATACAATGTTTTGTAAAGCCTTTCGTATACACCGCACCTGGAGCTTGAGATCCTATAACCCGCACCTGGGGTCTGTGACTTATTTAGTACTGCAATTTTGGACGAATCCTATAACCCGCACTAGAGTTTTGATTCGCATATAACCTGCAGACTATACATAGTTTTACGCTACTTAATCTTATAGAGAAACAGAGAACCCTTACATTTAAATGGAAATAATCTATGCATACTTTTTTCTCTTTAGTCCCCAATTCTGACAATTGTTGGTTGAGGCAGGGAAAAAACTACACAAGGGACGAATTGCCACTGATGGGTCTATAATGTAAATAGGATGTATTCATTGGTACACAACAGAACTCACCATATTCCATCATGTCCTCTGACGTTCCGAGCGGCAACGTGTTCAAGTTATACTTATCTCTCATGCGATCTCCGACCCGATTCCGCGTCCAGAATTTGCTGTAGAAATTAAGCAAACATGTCAATTATTATTACAACTGTGGTACTGCACTCACTTCTGCAACTTAACATAGCATAACATGAATTAGTTATAAATTAATAGTTATTTATATGAAAATGCCTATTACAGGGTCATAAGAATTCAATCCTCCAATCTATAACACTATAATGTCAGATGTAAAGAACAAAGAAGAGCCCATGTCCGTACGTTGTGTGGTCGTTGGAGCCGGAGGAGAGGATGTGACCGAGTGGGTGCCAGGCGAGGCTCCACACCATTGTCTCGTGCGCCTCATCTATACTCCCCACCTCCTTATCATGGCTGAAAGAAAGAAAACATAATTATGACATATACATGTATGTAGACTTTGCCTTTTAAGGTCATGTTTTCTCAGATTTGGATCAAGTTGCATATTAAATGTAAAATATAATAAACGTTTGAAGATTCCTCTCCCCCTCTCCCCTCAATTTAAACTATTTATTGTTTGAAGCTTTTTCATATGGGCGATTATAAAATGAATGTTGATTCAGAGCATAAGAGTAAAACGTGTTCGCTGTAATAAACCAACATAAAGTACTCACCCGACTAGCCAGAACATAATTGCTCCATCGGAGCCTCCGCTCGTGAATAAATTCTCATGGATAGGATGCCAGGCTATCGCTGTCAAGGAAAACAGAATTAATTAATAACACTAAAAATCTTCACTGACATGGAATACTTCCATGGATTACAATTTCATAATGATACAACCACTGATCTACTCAATCTAAAAACCATTGTACATGTTGCAAAATGATATTTTTCGTCAAGATGCACCAATGCATCCCCCACGAGTAACTCATTGGTGGTGCATATTGACGACCAAGAGCATGATGCATTAGGAGTTAACCCAGCAGGGTACTTACTAGTAGCTTCCTTCTTGTGGCCCTTGAATGTCTGCATCTCCTCCTTCATCTTGCGGATGTCAAACAGCTTGAGGAGGTGGTCGCGGGAGGCGGTCAGCAGCCAGTTACCGTTCTTGTTCCACTTCACCTCCATCACCGTGTGCTTGTGGGCGTGTCTACACAATGGGAAGGGGAGGTGGCAATTGTTTTAAATTTAACTCTGGGCCGTAGTAGTGTTTTAATGTGCTATAAGCTTTATCGTTATGATGCTGGAATCTAGCCATGGTGCGCACTGCCTCATGTTGACCCTTCGGGATTGTATCAACCCCGTATGGTAGACATAATGCTTCTTTTTTTCGTAAACTTTTTTTTTTCATAATGCACAGCACTGTCGAGTTACTCGCCAGGCTGCATTCATGCACCATGACGATAAAGAAATATCGCTTTTGTCCATTGATAATTAACTGATTGCTATATATTTATTGAGTTTGTATGCTACCTAGTCTGCGCAGCCATTTAATTATGCTGGGTGTTATCAGTGTTATTCTCGCTGGTCCAATTAAGTAATGGCCGCGTACACATACAGTATATAGCTCATCATACTCACATGGTGGCTAGACTGGTGCCTATGCGCGCGTCCCAAAGTTTGACGGGCTGCTGCGTGTCCTTACTACCCGAGACGAGCAACGACTTGGTCGGGTGCCAGTCCACGCACTTGACGTCTGCACCATGCCCTGTAAACACACACATACACAATATTCAGCGGAGATTTTGATCAGACAACTTGCATAGTAATATTAGAATTTCCCTTGCCAAACTCATTGCTAACGTTCCTACAACAGGTCTTGATGGAGTAACTGTATGGTAAAATGTATTCCTTCCAGCTTCTGACAATGACGACTGATAGGGAGTGGGGTGGTGGAATACGTTGCAGCCATGAATACCCACCCCCCCCCCCTCCTCCTCCCCCACCATGATCCCAGGTAAAATACAGGCATCGCCCAAAGGGACCGACCTTTCCCCGTCCCTGTCCCACTACCACAATGTTAGAAATAGAAGACGACCGCTTGCTTACCCCATAGATCAAAAAGTACCACAATTCACATTTTTAGAGATAGAGACTGGAAAGGAATCTTAAATTGGTCATGCTGGTGGGCATCTTTTTTTTGCCCTCTTTTTTTTTTTTTATTATATTTTTTTTTTTTTTTGGGGGGGGGGGGGTGTTAACTATGTGTTATGGTAAAACTCACATCAAGGCTGAGCCTTTAAATATATCTTGTATGTAATTAAAGGGAAGAGGGTACCGGTACAAATGAGGTAAAAACAAAACATCTCAACCCTTTTCCTAATATATCGTCCTCTAGATCGTTACAAAAAAAAAGATCTGAGTGAATGTGTAGGACTCGATAAAGATTGCACATGTGCCGTACTAAATTGAACAATACAGTTTGTTGGAGTGATATATACAAGGACCTACCTCTGAGAATACGCTCCTCTGTACAGCGCATGAAGTCCCAGATACGCACTGTACCGTCGTCTGAACAGGACGCAAATTTAGAGTCGGTAGGGCAGAAGCTGTGATGGGAAGAGACAGAGGGGGGTTGGTTGTATATTTCACTAACAAAGTTGCAGAAAGGGAAATTCAATGTATTATGGGCAGGAAATGCCACAAATTCAAGGTCATGAGGGCAGGTAAATTCATTCAGGGTGATAGAAAAGGTCGATCCAATGTGTCGAATTTAAGGTTATGTAAAATATCATCCAGTAAAGGGCGCATTGGCCTAAAAGATTCAGCTATGCTGCCAGTGGTCAATAAAGAAGCGAAGGGCCAAAGTGGACAGGGAATGGTGGGAGACAGGTAGGGGTGGGAGGGGACAGGAAATGGGTAACAGGTAGGAGTGAGAACGGCCAGGGAAGGGTGAGTTGACTGGGAAGGGGCAAAAATGGACAGGGAATGGCGAGAGCAGGCAATGTATAAATGTTAGAGTGGACAGGGAGGGTGAGAATGGACAGGGAGGGTGAGAGTGGACAGGGAGGGTGAGTGGACAGGGAGGGTGAAAGTGGACAGGGAAGGTGAGAGTGGACAGGGAGGGTGAGAGTGGACAGGGAGGGTGAGAGTGGACAGGGAAGGGAGAGAGCATGCAATGTAAGAGTGGACAGGGAGGGTGAAAGTGGACAGGGAGGGTGAGAGTGGACAGGGAAGGGAGAGAGCATGCAATGTAAGAGTGGACAGGGAGGGTGAAAGTGGACAGGGAGGGTGAGAGTGGACAGGGAGGGTGAGAGTGGACAGGGAGGGTGAGAGTGGACAGGGAGGGTGAAAGTGGACAGGGAGGGTGAAAGTGGACAGGGAGGGTGAAAGTGGACAGGGAGGGTGAGAGTGGACAGGGAGGGTGAGAGTGGACAGGGAAGGGAGAGAGCATGCAATGTAAGAGTGGACAGGGAGGGTGAAAGTGGACAGGGAGGGTGAGAGTGGACAGGGAGGGTGAGAGTGGACAGGGAGGGTGAGAGTGGACAGGGAGGGTGAGAGTGGACAGGGAGGGTGAAAGTGGACAGGGAGGGTGAGAGTGGACAGGGAAGGGTGAGGGCAAGGTGATAGTGGACAGGGAGGGTGAGAATGGACAGGGAAGGGTGAGGGCAAGGTGATAGTGGACAGGGAGGGTGAGAATGGACAGGGAAAGGCAAGTGAACGGTGAAGGGACGAAGGTGGATGGGGATGTGTGAGATTCAATAGCGGGAAGGGCGAAAATGGACAGGGCGGGAGAGTCGAGAATGTTAGATCTTATTATTTCTGACGGAAAAACTGAGAGCATGGGATTGAATAGCAGGAGGATGACGCTGGTGAGCTGTCATCATACTACATGGTCGGTGTATCCTCTCAAGATCCTCATACCGGTACATAATAAACATTTTACAACACCTTCCTTTATTTCCATGGGAATATCATGTTATTTTTGCCATTTACATCCATGGACTTATGTGGACTTATTGATGGTTGTAAGCCTCGAGAAACAATTACTTTAAAAAAACACGATTGTAGCTTACTGTCAGAGTACAAATATTTCAGTCATGAACTAACTGTTGACTCATAAAAGAAAACCACAAGCACATCCACATGACAATTTTGAATAAGTGTAATCTCAGGCATGATGAATCAAAAAAAGCTCCAAAAATCTCTTCACATCCTTGGTCTATCTTCATAGGAGACACCATGAAACTCTAGTAGCAGAGTTTCATAGGAGATACCCAGCACAATGTTAACCTCTCATCCACTGATAAGCAACTACAGTATAAAACCTTGCATATAACCTGTAGTGTGGGATATAGCATTTTCCTGAAGACTAGGTGTACGCTGTAAGAGCGTTTTTTTAAGTATACTACAGGACTAAAGTAGCCATGATCAGACCACCAGTGCGGGTTATACGTGAGGTGCATATGATAAGTGTGTTTCACAACATTCATTGAAACATGTAGCCAAAAGTTGGGTTGAATTTACAGGTCGTTTTCCGATGTACAAGTTAACAAGGCAGGTAAGGATCAAATCTAAACCCGGTGACATTTTTTTTGGCTCCTTACTCATATATCCAGTTGTTTGGAGCATTTGATAATAAACGTGGAGCTAAAGATATTGATAATAAAATAACATAAAATATTTTACAATCCTGAAACCCATACCCGAATCACCGCTAAAATGTAGATTTAACCAGAAGAATCAAAATGTTTCATCCTAAAATGTTTTCTAAAAATATTTGGAAAAAATCACAAGGATCGACGGCAACTCAAAGGCTGAACCCGTTGA
Organism: Harmothoe impar; assembly: GCA_947462335.1. Taxonomy (NCBI): domain Eukaryota; kingdom Metazoa; phylum Annelida; class Polychaeta; order Phyllodocida; family Polynoidae; genus Harmothoe; species Harmothoe impar. The sequence goes on along the minus strand of OX381716.1, from coordinate 29,386,414 downwards.
TTTGTACCCTTAGGTCCCGAGCTCTGTTTGTATGTTCATACAATGTATACCACATTCCATCAATAGCGTGCGTAACTAAAGTTGTGATGAATTTATTCAGAATACTCAAATCAACAAACGAAAACCCACACTCCATCAAGCAGTCTAGTGAGACCCCGAGGAGAAGGGAAGGGGGGGAGGCATCCATGTCGTTTTTAAGAAATGACTAAGAGATTAGTAATGCCCGCTGTGATCTTGATCTGTCGAAAACCATTAAAAACCCACAACCGAATAATTTTTCTCCATGAACCTGCGAAAATCACGACTATCAATGGTATAAGAAGCGGGAAATCATCCAGGATATGTACTCCCATCCTGATGCACTTTATCCACCAAGCGCAATGTTCAATATGTGTACTTGTAGGTCTAGTTTCTTATGAAACTGGGGTAGATTCTAACACTGGCTGGGGGTTATGGGCCCATAATTATGGGTGCAGGTCCGTAGTTTCTCCCAAGATCAGAGACGTCACTCCTTAATCAATTTTTTTTTTGGAAATCTTCCAAGTTGGGTCAATCTATACATGAAACCAATACGGTTTATTGGTAATACAGAATTCTGATGGGTGGAAAATAAAGAATTCCTACCAAAGTATGAAAAGTGCTATCACTAAATCTTGAGGAAACCACTTTGGTCAGGTTTTACCTTATCAAACAGAACGAGGAATATTTCCGATTATATATTTATCAATAATATCATAATATCGGTCTTTTCCAGAGCCGAAGCTCAAGTGGATGTGTCTGAAAATATTAAGTGTCTAGCCCTGATTTCTATTTTTGTTATTAACCAAACGAAGATATCGCACATACCACTCCCTGATGACCAACAAAAACACGAAGTGTCCCATCAGTTTTCCATAGACAATGAATACCTTTAAAATCAAAGAAAAAAATGAAAAGAAATGTGGATCTTGAAATAATCTTTAGAAAAATAAAACAAAGGTAATTCAGTCCACCTTGGTACTATTTGTTTTAAGAATTTGCCTACATTTTGTAGTTGTATACCACACGCCAAATTTCTACATTTTCAAAGGGGAATCTCAGGACACAGGACCTACTCCAGTGTTACCCACAAATGAACTCTAGGATTTAAAGCTCAAAGAAGAAATGTTGAAATTTCAATTTTGGCCGATGCAAACTTGATTTAAAACACATCCGAATCGATGATGTCCACACATTCTGCCTCGCATGATCTAGAACAAATGACATATACTACTTATTGTGTTTTGGGAAAAGACTTTTATTTCCAAAATTGCCTTTTTCCCAATACAACTCGGGATGTCATGATGTACAAATTTCAGGCTCAAAGGCCATTTGTTGTCTCATCACAATCCATTGAGCAAATATGGCAGTCAGACTTTATTAGAAATGGTATCATCACTTGAATCTGCAAGTGAGCTTTGAGGTTCAAAGGGATAAGTAGGTCAGGGCTCCATGCCTTTATTTTGAGGAGGTAACTTTATTTAATTGTGGGGCTTAGCCTTTATTAAAATCTCATTCAAATTTTCAAATTGTGATATTTTTTACACGAGGCAGAACATGGTTACCGGCTCCTGTCGGTGATTCGACTTTCAGAGATCTATACTAGATCTTTGTCCAACAACGGGCAGGTGCCTTTATTTTACAAATATAAATCAGGGCGTTATGCCTTTATTTCTCTCCGTAAGTAGCCTTCGCAGTGTCACGTCAAGATAAAGCGAGGCATGCTTCAACGGAGTGGGCTCTTTTGTTGAAATCTACACGATGTAAGCATTTATAGGCTGCAATTTACGTATGATGGTACAAAGGTTTTTGGGAATACTGAATGCGCTTTTACGGCACACATAAACATCTCGTTAGATGATAACTGATCCCATAAGTTAGTCACTTCGTCTCCTGTCCTCCCAGTGTGGGTAAAAGGCGTGTGGAGTTGGGGTACAATGCGCTTTTACGGCCAAATACCCAAATATAATACACTGACATGCTACGTCCCTCTTATCAAATCTCACTATTAAAGGCGGTAAATATCATTTCACACAAAAATATAATCCGATTGATTTGAGGTAGCTGAAGTATTTTGTCCGCTCAAGACTTGGGTAGTTTGCGCTTTTATGGCTAAACACCCAATAATCTTGTGTTAACTTGCTTCTCCAAATTACACCTCGAAGGTATAAAAAAGCTCTCTTTTCCTATCCTCCCTTTACGGGTAAAAGGATACTGAATATTTGAGTATACTGCGCTTTTACGGCTCCATACCCAAATGCGAGAGCTAATAGCTAACCGTCTTATCTCATTCTAGGACATAATGCGCTTTTATGGCTCAATGCCCAAATGGAAAAGACATTCTCTCAATTGTCTAATGGGGAAAATATTTGGGCGAAAGGCGCTTTTACGGCTCAATTCCCAAATTGGTGCATTAAAGGTTTCCCTAATCGTGTGGTGCATGTATAAATCTATGGGTCAATAGCGCTTTTATGGCTTAGCACCCAACTGTCGGACGAATAAATTATTCTCGTCTAGTTCTGCTCCTAAAATACTGCTTCATTGGTCAATGTTACTACTTCTAAATAAATATTGAGCTATTTTTTTCTATTTCCTCTCAAATATCTAGTACTTCTCTCCATGCCTCCCTTTGCGGGTAAAAAGGTCTGCGGAGGTTGGGTTGGTTGCGCTTTTATGGCATAGCACCCACATTTTATCGGATTTAATATTAATTTCTCACTAAATATTAAAGAGGAAATGTTCCTGAAGCTAAAGTTCTCTGCCTATCACTAACGTTCTTGGATCTGAATACATATGAGGAATCATTCTATTATTAATTTTGTTCATATATTTATAAAATTATTTATGCCCAAAATATCATAAGTTAATTAAAAAAATACTTTTATGAAATATGCCAAATGTAGGAAGAAAACATGCAATACAAAATCTGGAAAAAATATTTCTCACAATATGGATATTGATAATTGATATTTTGAATTTTTAGGAATTTTGATGAGATGAGCGTTTCCGTTTTTCTGAAAAGTGCAAATTTGTTATACCTACACATTAATAATGAAAACTTCAATCTCATTCCAAACATGGCTATGTGATATGCTAATGTATAACATAACAGAAACTGTACGTACACAGAGAAACACAGAACCCTCATAAATAGAGAATACAAGAGCTCTAAATGTCCTACAACCTGTACTCGGCACAACGGCAGCCACAACCTGGTAACAAGAGATATGTACGGTGTGAGAGTTATGATAAAATGTGACGACACGAGGGCACGTCTGAGGAGGTCCCACCTTAGGCCACGCACAGGATCCTTGTGCGCTTGATACATCTTGACGTTGTTCATGTTGGACTGCCAATACTTAATGAAGCCGGCGTGGTCTGCGGTCAGCATCCACAGGTCGTTGTGTGACCACACCATGGACCTCACCGACGAGTCGTGTGCCTGGTGAACAACAGGGAAACATAGTCACGTATCGCAGTATTGAGAAGCTTTACACTGGTAAAGTGTTATAAGGGCAGTAACGGTGTAGAATCTAATATCAGGGATGAAAGTAACCAATCAAAAAAAACTTGAAATGTTCAAATTGAGGCCCCTGAATAACAGTCCTCTACATTTCAGTACAGGTCTACGCGACATAAAAAGAAACTTGAAGACTTTCATCCCTGCTTATTGACTGAACTGGGGTTAAGGTAGAGAAGGGATCAGCCAAAATCAAACATATTTGATGTTGCCATCTTGATCGGGAAGATGTCAACGCCACTAGCCCATCTCGAACCCCTTCACCACTGGATTTCTTGTAACTTAATGCAATTGTGTGCAAAATACATACTGGCGTACCGGGTGGGAGGGGCTAACAAACTAGGGAAGCGAGTAGGGGCACACTTTAACACGCTAGAGAAGGGCCTTTTGTTTCATACAGCTGCAAATCTTTTGTAGCATAAGTTGTGTACATACCTGTAAAATTGTTTCAAAGTTGAAGGTGAGGCCATTCCACAAGGTAAATTCTCCACTTGACGCGCCTGTGATGAGACGACGGCCTTCCGGTGTCCACTGCAACACGACCAAAGCACCCCGTGTTAAAGTAATTGTTAGCAGACAATACATGAGCCAGTCTTAATAAATCCATGCCCAGCTAAATAAGTAAATATAGTGTCTTAGTTTTATCTCCTTAAATCTCTTGTAGATGCTACACTAACAATCTACCCGAGTTAATCCAATGAGATGTTTTATAAAAGTTAATATGCTCTACGAGTCCATGATGTGAGGTATCTGAAGAAAGTGACACTTACGCAGACGCTGAAGATTGGACATCTGATTTTATTTGTGGATGTCCGGATGAACTTTGTTGTGACAGTGTTCATGGGTGAGCTCTTCAGGTACGGTGGGGGCACCATCTATGGGGAAATCATACATGTATGTTAATGAATGAGTGAGTAATTAGGGCTTAACACCATATCGACAGCTGGGGTCATATTCAAAGCGAGTTATAGAGAATAGTGGGCAAAACAAGGACTCAGTGCTCACATCCACATTCCATTTTTTTATTGTTTGAAAAAAATGAGAAATTAATATTCGTGACAGTTCACGAAATCAAACTACATACTGATACAGCAAATGTAGACTTAGATCAGAAAGATAAATTTGTCAAGACAATAATATTGTACTGTGGTATCAGCGAGAAACCATATCGACTCAATTGTACCCCGGACCATAACAGACCAGACCCCGAGACAATCTTATCTTTATTTTTTTATCAGTATTTACACAGGGATGTAAGTCATGAGAGGGGAAAAAACAGGAATTCGGAGCAGTACCTCCCTGCAGTGCCCCTGGCAGACAGAACGGGTTACACCCCAGAACGGGTCCCTTGTCCCCCTGACGCCCTCCCAGCCTCCCCTGTAGGCCCTCCCGGCCAGCAGAAAGCCCCCAGACGGTCTGTTTGACCCTCCTGGAATTTTCCCAGTGACTCAGTGGGAAGATTCCAGGAGGGTCAAAGAGACCGCCTGGGGGCGTTCTGCCGGCCGGGAGGGCCTGCAGGGGAGGCTGGGAGGGTGTCACAGGGGCAGGGGACCAGTCCTGGGACGTTCTGCTAGCAGAGAACACTGCAGGGGAGGCGGGGAGGGCCTAGGGTTAAGGGGGATGGGGTGGAAAAGTAGCCTTTTCTCAATGATAGCATAACAAAGTACAGAAACATCTTATGAAAGTGAGATTCCAGGAATTCCTGGAATTCCAGAAAAACTTACATGCCTGTTTACAGTATTACGGTTTAAGCTAGATTCTTACCAGGACGGAGTAGAGTGGATCTGTACCGAGCATCCTCTGATCCCGCTGGTCACGCTGCCAGATACGGTTCTATGGGAAAAAAGCAAAATTGCATTTACAATGACTTTTTACAAAGGGAATTCATACTACCGTAAATTCTCGCGTATAAGCCTAACTCGCGTATAAGCCGCACCCCGACCTCGGGCCGATCCTATAAGACGCACCAGCGATCTGATTGTGGTGACTTTAAGTACTGTATCATAGTAGCAAAAACTCACGTATAAGCCGCACCCTGAATCTGTGCCGATCCCATAAGCCGCACCCCCGATCTGACTCGCGTACTAGCCGCGACTTCTACGCGAGAATTTACGGTACCGTAAATTCCCGCGTATAACCCGCACCTCGTGTATAACCTGCACCCCCACTTTGGGAGAATCTTATAACCTGCACCAAGGGTTTGAAAATCGCCGTTGTTGTTCTGTATTATACTTACAAAAACCCTTGTATTACCCGCACATAGACGTTGAGAATATCATATATCCCACACTGGGTGTTTGGTTCGTGTATAACCTGCGGGGAATTCACGGTATAACAATTAAATCAAACTAATGCTATTTCTCTTCTGTAAGACTAATTGAATTGTGTAGAAAATGTTTATTCTTCGGGATGGTTGAATAATTTCTATTAAATTTATATATAAAAATCGAAAATGTACTGCCCCTTACCTCTAGGTAGGTCATGACGGAGGAGTTATAGTCGACCGTCTTTCTGTAGACTGCCTTCCGCATGCGTTTTCCGTCATAAGTGATGTTCTGTGCGGCCATCATCTGCTGTGCTTTGGAGGCGTGCCATCCGCCCGCCCGGGGCTGGTACATGCTGCCATGGTTACGCATGAAACCGCCCCGCCCTGGGGGCGGCCCCGACATGTTGGGGTTGGAGTAGCGGGGAGGACCGCCCAACTGCATCTTGGCTCTGCATGTGTAACAGGAAAATAGTCTTTGGTTCTGGTGTAACAGGAAAATAGTCTTTGGTTCTGGTGTAACAGGGAAATAGTCTTTGTGTCCAATCTTCTATCAACACTCGTCAAGAAAATTAGAAAAATTCTTGATACAAAAATGGTAATGCGAGCATGGAGTTGACACTCTACCACTTTCACATTTAAACTGTCAATAAAAAACAGTAAAAATGCGGTACTGGTTAATTATCACTGTGCGTCACAGAAATCATGTTTAATGTGCAGTGTGCAACTCTACTGCGGTAATAAATATGCCTAAATTTACCTCATAGTAAAAGCATAAAAAAATGCTCCCGAGGGGAGCGGGGTAAGGCCGCTTAAAAAAAATTATCAGCTTTACGGATACTTTTCTGAAAAAAGTGGTGAGGGCGGGAGGCTTTTTATTTTTATTTTTATTTTGTTTTTGGTTGACGAGGGAGGTCCTTTTTTATTTTTATTTACTAAATATTGTTTCTATTGTACTATTTCTATATATTACCATACAGAAATCCTATTATTAACCATGTAATTGATATACCCAAGTTAAAGACATTGATATAAGGAATGATATGCTACTTTAATTATGTTTCTACACCAAATAATAGCTGAGATATGAAATTCAGTTTTTTGAGGGGGTATTTTTTCAGTTGATGCGGATTTTTTTGATTTTTTTTTTTTAGGAAAAATGGAATAAAAAGCAGTGATGCGGCCCCTTGTAAGTGATGCGGGCGGTGTCTGTAAAGCTGATAAATTATTTTAAGTGGCCTAAAGATTTTGGGTACTGGTACATGGCATAAATTAATGTTGTCGCCTTATGAGGGAGTGTTCATTTTTTAACAACCGTGGGGGGTGAGATTTCTCATGGAGCCCACCCCCTCCCTCTCAATAGGTCAAAAATCATTCGTGCTTGCACCCATTTGCTGCATAGTAATGCACAGGCTTTTTCACTTTAAAGGGGTGACCTTTTTTTGCTCGACCACCCCCCCCCCCCCCCCTCCGAGCAACTTTTTTTTTCAAGGAGTCCAAAATGTCTACTCCCCCCTCCCCTCCCGCACCCAAATCCATCACTCCACTGTTGTTAAAAGATGAGCACTCCATATTAAAAGATTGAGTGTGTGAGTGGCCTCACAGATGACTCAGGGTAAGCTGCGTGTGTGAATGAGTAATGAATGTTTAACACCATTTCGACAAACCTGGGTCTGTAGCTTATCATGTGCAGTTAGATATAGTACTCCCTTATACTCATTTATTGGTCAACTCTGGCATCAGAAATGAATTCCTTGTTTAAAGATACCCTCAAGTCATGTGTCATACATGTATGTTATTCAATTTCAGGCCAGCAGGTGGGTGTGGGTGAGCAGGTGTGTGTGGGAGAGTAGGTGGGTGTGGGTGTGCAGGTGGGTGTGGGCGACAGTCGCCGGCTGTGGGCATATACCGCCTACCAACTGTGACGTACATAGCGCGGCAAAAGGTGACGACACAGAGCCGCCTTGTGAAGTGCAGGTATACTAATCCTCTGTCCAACCAACACACCCCCTTGTGAGTAGCAGCGGTACCACAGGTGGGAATAAAATACTTGTGGCGCCACCATGTAGAAGACGGGTGGTATGGGAACTAAAAGTAATTGTTCTGTTTGGTATACACAGGGTATGATATGAATTTAATTTAAGTTATTTAAATGTTATAGAGGGCATTTCAGCTCAGTTAGATAGTATTTTGATCTGTTAGATGGTACATTCATGCCAGAATGATAGAAATGTTGTAGTTCTTTGGTGACAATAGCATTTCTATCAGCTCCAAATTTTTTTTTAACCTTAGGCCGTTTTATTCTGATAACTTGGATTACGGATCCGCCAATGGAAATTTTGGCATTTTGTAAGACACCCAGAATTAGGCTTTCAAAATTGAGAATATTTCTAAATATACCTTCATTATTTCTCAATATACCTACATTTAACAGCCAAAACAAGACTTTTGCATGCTTTTTTTTTTCCCTCCCGCCCCTGGAAAATTTTAGGTCTGAATGGCAGCTTTTTTTTTTTTTTTTTCCTCCCGCCCCCCAAAATATTTGCTCTGAGTGCCCGTAATCCAAGTTATCAATAAAAGGTGGCCTTACAGCCTATGCAGAGTTCATTTAGAGGGTAGTCATTTAACAGTAGTTAAGAGTTTAAGAAAAAGAGAGAAATAATACGCAAAGATCGCAGTTGAATTGCGGATAGAAGAAAAGAGATATTGAGTAACTTTTTGAAGGAAACATTTGTGCCTCGATCTTGCCCTTTATTTTAGCTTTTTGTATTTTTTCTAACTGAAATACAAACTGAGTAATATTGATTTTAAAATGGTTAAAAAACGTCTTAAAGGAAATGCCAAGCGTCGTATATGCCTCAGGGTATGAACCCTGAGTCAATAAGCTAAAAAGCCATCACATTACTACGAGGGGCGCTGTCACAGTCTGGAAAGACGCCAGTCTCAGAAGACGTGCAGGTTGATAAATCAAGTGCAATAAGCTGATGTCTTAGCCTATATAAGTGCAAAGTTGTTGTTTTTTGACACAGAATCCTATATCAATATAATGTAAATTCATGTAGGCCTATATATAGGCCCTAATAGTTTGACCTAGGATATAATCTGTATCAAACATATGTGGAGATGTAAACATGGTGGTACAAAAAAATATGTCAAAAATAGTTGGAATTACAATTCCAATTTCATTCAGATTATTCTAAAAATAGCTGAGATTACAATATCTAGAGACAATTGGAACATATATAGAATGGTCATAAGGAATGGGTGGTTAAGTATCCATCTCCCAAGGGCCTGCAGAGACCGTGCACTGGACCCTGCTGTACCGGGGTCAAGGGTGGGTGAGCACGGCGTCCAGTGTGGGCAGAGGCGGCCTAGTACGGGAGGAGCCAACTGAGACCGGGAGCCTTCTGAGAACGCGACAATCGCTAGGACTACATTGGGACCACTACGGGCCTACCTCGACTGTTGAGGGGTCGGCCAGTCAGTTGTTTAGTTGAGTTATCCCTTTCAAGTACCATATTTTATTACCCCTTTCATGTTGGATGTGTATTGTCTAATGTACATCTAAAGGGCCAGACACATAAATTTCTTTTAAGTTGGATGTGTATTCACATTGGCCAGTACACATCTAAAAGGCTCAACCCCAGGGCCATTCCAGCGGTTACTAGCAACGAGGCCCTACTCACTGCCTAGGCTACTGTACTATCATAATTATGATCCCCTGGGCCGAGGCCACAGGGCCGAATTTAGCTAGCGAGCCAGCCCAGTATTACCACACTCATGATACTGGGCTGGTGAGAGATCCCCATGTTTTAACTGTGGTTGAACTACAGGACCTCATTACAAAGACTAGTAAAAGGTTTACAGGGCCAAAGAAGGTTATCTCTAGACACTTAGTCTTAGACTTAGGCCATGAGAACTGAGGTTTGAGTTTACCGTCCACCGCCCACATGCCTTTGAAGGGGCCGTATGAAAAGTTCATTATTTATTAATGTAAATTTTCATTATTTTCAAGATATGAAAAAGAGGGATATTTTGGTCAATTTTGGGGTTGAAATATATCTGCTACAAGGCCCCAGATCCCATTATTTTAGAGTTTTATAGGCAGGTAAATTCATTTGTGCGTTGACTCCGGTTGAGCTTTCCATAATCACTCAGACATGTGTATGTTTGTTGATATGATACTATTGTCAGATAGTACACCAGGGCAGTGGTTTATTTATAAGACAAACCTTCTGTTCACACTAGGCCTGGCACATAGCAGGACCCCCAGTGATCAGAGCAGGGTCTATCATCGACTGTACATTCATACAGTCGATTCCAAATTGACTAGATTCTAGGCCTAGTTGTTCAGTTGTTCTGCAGAGACACCGGTCCCATGCTTATTGAAATTGACACTGTTTATTTGGAAGATCACGCAACACATCGCCATTCACATCGATCAAAAACAACGACTACATTACTTACCTTTGTTGGTGCAACAAAAGAGTGATGAATATAGCGCTATAACTGCAAAATGTGTTCAAATATGATCTGTCTTTATTTGTCACCTACGCCATTTTGCCGCCATATTGGATTTGCTGCTTGCCGGAAGTAGTATTTAGAATTATAATGAGAGCTGTTTTCTTATTAGAAACATATATATCGATTTTAACAGTATAATACAGACGGTTCTTGCATTGATGTACCTAATTCTTTGATAAATAAGAAAACTAGAATTTTTATTCACCAGGCCAGTCAGGTCGTGCACTATTCAGAATTTTCAGCCAATATAGTTGCAAAGTAACATGTAAATTCAATCCGTGATATCAAAAGTATACTTCATGAATGTAATCTAATGGGTTCGATGAATGCAATTGTAAGTTTAAAGCAGTTGACCGTTCGATGATAACTTATTCTGGAAATGATGCTCAGCCTACAGGGCCTGGTCACCTTTTGCGTCGGCAACCAGCTACGGCAGTTCTTAAGTGTCGGACGTGTGGGGGACGTTTGTTTTGTTGCACTCTAAGGAGAAATCGGTCTTCATCCGATAGAATATATTGTTAACAAACACTTAAACATACATTTTGTGTAAACCAGACCCCCAAGGACACATTAGAGAACTTTTGTTGCGTGTTTTCCTCAAATACACAAACATGGCTGATATGAAGATCGCTGTCATTTGCTCCAGTAATCAGAACCGCAGTATGGAAGCCCATAATTTTCTCAGGTACGAAGGTGGAAACGAGAATACATATTCACCGAAACTATAGGCGAGAGCAAGGGAAAGCAGTTATTGAAGCTGTCATTGAACGCAAAGCACTGTTTATGATTTAATTGCGCACGAAGGATCGCTTCTAACGGTGGGCGATAATGAGGGTATTTCACAATAAACACTTTGTTTACAAAGTGAAGTGTCAACTCCTTACAAAAAAGGTCCGGCAGGCAAATAGCGGACTAATGCCTTACTAACTAATATTGGTGGTGTTTGGAGTTATATTTCAGATTCTAGTTCTTCAAAAGCCTATATAATGCAAGAATACAGACTTCAGAGAAGCCTTGAGAGTGAGGACTATAGAAATTGACATTTTAAGAAATATATTCATGTTAATAGGCAATTTATATAGGCTGCTACCATAAATATGTGAAAGTACTGGTATTTTGGGCGAAATTCAGTGTTTTGGGCATTTCCTGTGGTATTTTCAAACTGCTAGAATGTGAATAAAATATCAAATCTGTGACATTTATTTTTGTAAACTGATCATATGCTGTCTATTTAAAGGTAATTTTTCAAAACCCATAAAAAATGACCATATTCTAGTGCTTTTTCAATTATGATTGAATGTATCAATTTTCCAGGTAATGCTGTCCCAAGATTTTAGCCCAAAAAGGCTACTAATTTGAATTTTGATTTTGTACTTCAGATAGCTCTTTAATATATTCTAGTGATCAAAACTGGCCACAAATGGTACAGAAAGTATCCCTGGTGTCAACTGGTTACATTTATACCAGTGAAATAATTTTAATAATTTTTTGTCTATTTTTTATAGCCCATCTCACAAAAATAAGGATGGCATAATTTGAACTTTTTGTAATATTTATCCATATATATATCCCAATAACTATGTATCAAGTGTATGGGTACATATAGAGTAGTAAATAAACACATAGTATATTAAAAGAGCTTTAACATGGTATCTTTAGCTCTTTTCTACTCCAAATATTGATCAAATGACACTGTTTGCAAGAAATGTAGTAGCGAAAAACTAGTTTTTTAGTCCGCAATTTGCCAGCTGGGCCTGTAGTGTAGTGTGGTGACTTCAGGAAGTGCCACTGACAGTCACTACTAAACTGAAGCCCTGTATTATAGTGTATAGTCTTCGGTAAACACTTGAATGCCAGATTTCTCAATCCTTGTCTTGTGAATTTAGGGAGTGATCATTTTTTAGCAACATCAGGGTTGTCAACTTTTGGGAATGAGCAAGAGTGAGACTTTGCCAAACTGATAAAGTGTGAGTGAACATAACGGGGCGCGAAGCACCACGGTTCGAAAGCGCAGCGCTGCAACCAAAGTAGGGAGGGTCTAAGGGCATGCCCCCCCAGAAAATTTTGAAAATTTAGATGTTAAATGGTGCAATTTGATGTGTTCTGAGAGCATACAGGGGTGTGAAATCTCCGCGGAAACGCGGAAATCCGCGGTTTTTATCTCCACAGGGACAGTTCCTGAGATTTTTCCAGATCCAATGAGAAATATATTTCCCTTTATGTAGGGGGGGGGGACTTAGAAGTATTGTCAAATCAGAACACCAAAATCCATGACATTTCACCATTCTGCTTCTAGATTTTCAAAATTTTCTTGGGGGGCATGCCCCCAAACCCCCCTAGAAATGTTAAAGGATATAATTTGTAAGGGTTTGGAGTCACATCATCACTTCAAGCAGCATCTTCAGCGGAAACCATTTTTTTCATTTCACACCCCTGTTGTAACTTTGGTTCTAGTTGGGAGTATTTAAAAAATTCTTTCAGTTCTGGAAAGCCCAGAATCTCAGGAATGCGTGAGATTGCTTTACTCCTGCGTGAGAGTGTGAGAAAGGGTCCAAATGCGTGAGTCTCACGCCCAATGCGTGAGGGTTGACAGCCCTACAACATGGTGGGGGTGGTGCCACCACCCCCACCACTGGTGGGTTTGGGGGGGGGGGGGTAAAAAAATTTGGATCCCTCATGGGGGAGGGGTCAAATTAATTTAACCTGTTTTGAGGCAAAAAGCCCGCGCGTTACTATGCTTCAAAGGGCCCGCGCGCGAGCCGATTTTCAGCCGTAAGGGGGGGGGGGGGGGTAAAAAATGTTGACCCCTCGACGGGGGGGGGGTTGAAAAAATTCCGCGCACTTCGCGCGGAAACCCACCACCCCCCCCCTGTTGTTAAAAAATGATCACTCCCTTAGTTTGAGTATTGGGCTCGGTTCGGGGATTGCCTTACTTCAGCTTAGCCTGCTCAGGAGTCAGGGTTTTAATAGTTCATCTAATCTGAACTCGTCGCTGCGGGCTGCGATAACACAGCCCGGCTACTGTTATGGTCTGGCACGTACAGACTAGGGTTTTAATAACTTGAATAGATTTTATGCAGATGCACTAAGTCCGAGACATTTTGAAAATAGATGCAGATTATAAAATTCTCTAAGGCTGCATAAAAAGAATAAGCAGCTTTACAGACACCGCCCGCACCCCTAGAAAAGGGCCGCATGGAAGCTTTTTTTCATTATTTTCAAAAAAAAATCATCAAAACCCCCGCATCCCTGATTTAAAGAAAAGAAAAGAAAATTCAAATTTCCGCCCCTATTTGAAAGCATACTAAAGCCTCCAGTTGGTTGATTTTCATAAACTTTGCAGTTCTGGAATTCCCGGAATGCCTCGTATAATGTCCTAAATTTTCTTGGGAATCCCCTGAGTGGCTAGAATACTGCTGAACATTGGGTTGCATTGACACTTTTATATTGGGATAGATTTATTTTTTACTCGGCACATTTATTTCTAAATGTTTAGGGGTGGATCTAACTGACTTTGCAAAAAAAAAAAAAAAAAGGAACTCCCTCCCCGCTTGACATGTTTAAAAAAAGAAAAAGTCACCTCCCTCGTGGTCTAGAAAATTAATAACAAAAAAAAAAAAAAAAAGCCTCCCTCCCTCACCTTATATTTTCGAAAAGTGTCCGCAAAGCTGATAATCAATTTTATGCAACCTAAAATGATGCAGATGGGATCTGGGGTTTGTAGCGGACACATTTCAACCCCAAAATTGACCAGAATATCACATTTTTGTCAAATTTGACAATAATGAAAATTTACGTTGATCTTCTCATACGGCCCCTGCAAAGGCATACGGGTGGTGGATAGTAAACTCAAACCTCAGTTCTCGTGGCCCATCAAATAAACGTGAACACCCCTCCACTCTAGCTGGTGTAAACGTCGCATCCCCCTAGGCTGGACTACCCGCCCTGGTTGGCTTGGTCGCTCCCACTACTCCTCCCACCCTAACCTAGTCCTAGACTACTGGTAAGTAGGCACATGCCTCTGGTGTGTGATGTCCTCCCTCAGAGCTGTAACCTTTGGCATGGGGTTAACCTTTTGGATGTGTATTGGTCAATACACATCCAACTACAAAGAAATTCAGCCGACCTTTTGGATGTGTATTATACAATATACAATACACATCCAACTTAAAAAAAGGGGTAATAAAGTACTTGAAAAGGGTAATTAAACTTTTTTTTAATAACTGACTGGCCTTGACAGGCTGACCCCTGAAGTTGGTCCTCTACCAGTCCCATGTAGTGGTGGCGAATTTAGAAGCGGCATGGCCAGTCTATATTCCACACCCCTGTGCACTGCAGGCTAATATTAGTAATGCCGTTACGCATAGATTTGCTAAAAGGGGTCAAATTGTTTCAAACTCCCACCACCTCTATACGCCCCCCCCCCCCCCCACATCATGATGACAAATGTTTCCTCTAAGAATGCTCAATTCCTTAAGACAATGTAGACAGATCAACCGCTCTAGGCAGGTTCGAACAATGAAGTTCCAAACAACAGCCCTTGGGCCCGACAATGGGGAGTAGTCGTTTTTTAACAACAGGCGGGTTAGTGAATTTTGGGCGATGAGACCAAAAAAAAGTGAACTCTTTGAGGTGGGTGGGGGAAATCAAAATACCGTATTCGACGTAATAAGCGCCCGGGCGCTTATAAAATTATTTTTATGGCTATTTAAGTACTTAGGAGTTTAATCTCTCCAAAATCTGGAAATTTGAGCCTTTGTTCTAGTCTAAAAATGCCGCAAAAAAGGGGGTGGGCGCTTATTTGGGGGGGGGGGGGGGGGGCGCTTATTACGTCGAATACGGTAATGTTAAATTTCTCCCCTTTTTAGCAAGAAAGCCAGGGAGTTTACTAACATTGACATTGATTCTGACCGTATCGTAGTACGTACAAATACATTTGAATATAACAAGTGTGCCAGTATTCAAAATAAAACATAAAAAATTGATGAGACGGAAAGGTACAGATATTTGATGGGTTTTATGATTTTTTTATAGGACTTGTGGAACAGGTTAAATTCATTTTACATACCTGGATGAACATTGAGTAGCATTTCTGATTCAAATATTCCTTTTCATCTGTTACAGTAAAAAGGGCTTCAAAGTGCGGTCCTTCGGTTCCGGATCCCATGTGAAACTACCTGGTTCTTCCCCTGACAAACCGAATGTCTACGACTTCAATACGACCTACGAAGAAATGTACCAAGATCTTGTAGAAAAGGATCGCAACCTGTATCTTGATCTTACAATGATTACCTCCATTTGTAACCCAAGGTTTTTGATAAAGTATGTACAGAATTAGCTTTAGCATCCACAACAGACATATAGTCTATCTGATGTATATATAATAGGGATAGGAACTGTTCGATTGTGAATTGAACTGATTAGCTCAGTAGAAGAGAATTGTACGTGTGCATGTCAATTTAGCTGATGTAGGATGGTGTATAAATAGCCTAGCACAGTGAACAAATGTATGTAAACTGCAGCGAAGAGAAACAAACTAGAGTTCGAAAGGTAGGCTTTTGTCGTATATACAAAATTTTCGTCAAAAGTTAACAAGTCGTCCAAACTATGGTAAGTGTCATGTCTTGCATAGAGTGTCTTTCCAGGGCGCTATCCGCAGATTTATTTAGAAGGAAGGAAGACCAGAAGAAACCGTTTTAAGAGTAAGTAACATTGGAGATTAATATCCCTTAATCAACGTCATATTAAAGCGCCCCGCACACCTAGGTATACTATTGTATGAAACTTTGTGTTATGTACTTCAAAGACTTTAATTCTGCAAAAATTGTAGTTTTTTTATAGACGAGAAAACAGGCTAAAAGCAGGGCGCTTATTACGTTGAATACGGTAGCCATACTTTTCTAAATGTTGGTCAATGGATTTCACTTTTGAAGAATAGTGTGCGCTCACCTTATTTTTTTGAACATATTTTTTAAAGTCTATTTTCTGTCAATGGACTTTGGTCCTGGAAGAGTGAACCGAGCAACATTTTTTCTTCTTTTTTTTTTAAATAATTAAGTCTCTGACAAAATGTGTAAGGTAAAAAATATGTCGTTGGTTGATCTGCGGGAAAAATGTTTTAGAAAAGTTTAAAATTCTTTTTGAAAAAATTAAGCAAGTGAAATCCATTTACAAATTTCCGAAAATAAGGTCCACAAAATCCATTGATCAACCTTTTTTTTGGGTCTGTTTTAGGGACTACTAGTAGATCTTAATATTACCATAGCAAGCTTCACCAAACAAAGATATAAAGATATCCATTTGTAATATCCACATTTCTCGCTGATGCTCCATAAGTGCCTCCGTAAATAAGCTGTATCTTGCGTAAAAGCTGCACCTGAACTTTTGTGAAATTTCCATAATCTGCAGTCAAAAAGTATTGAAGTACCGTAAATCCTCGCTGAAAATTGCTACTTATGTAGCGAATTATATATAGACAAAGGTGCACGAGTCTCAGTCTGTTGGCTGGGTTATTTCACGAGTTGACCTTGGGCCGTATTTCACCAGGCCGTAGGCCGAGTGAAATGCGGCCCAAGGGTCAACAAGTGAAATAACCCAGTCAACAAACTGAAATAAGTGTACCTTTGTGTTTATTTTTTATGATTTTCGATTGAATCTACCAAAATTATGATAGGGGGAGCCTAAAATAGCTTATTTCCATCCCGTTTCTACCTTGTTCAAATGTAAACAAACCGCCATCTTTGAAGACGTCACAGGCCGTGAAATACGGAAGAGGGTTATTTCACAGGGGTGTGAAATACGGCATTCCTTGGTTAAATCAATGAGAGAGTCGTATTCCATAAAAAATAATAACAAAAACCCTAGCATTAGCTGCACATAGCCTTTTGGAAAATCATGTGAGCCGTACTAGGATTTTGACTCTCATACAAGCCACGGCTTTGACGCGATAATTTATCGTACCCATATTCAGACCCCAGGTGTGGGTTACACGGGAATCGGATTCTTCCATTTGTTTTGCCAGAGTTATTTTGGTGCTAGATGCGAATCCAAGGAGATACTTTTGGTCATTGGGGAGAGGGTGCTGAGTTTGTATATATTATAGAAAATATATTCCATTATTGCAGCAGTTTGCTGAAGAGTTGATTGGAAATAAATGAGTACACTTTACTTCACGCTCTTCACAATCAGAGATGCCACTTTTTCTACTTTTGCAGGAATTCCTACTTTTGTTCTGAATTTCTGTCTTGAATTAAGCTAATTTCCTACAAAAAATTGACGGCAAGATCTTAGGATTTCCTACTTTTCATAGAAAATGGAGTGACTCTCTGCACAATATAGTATACCTATTACAGCATCAATTGTAGAGTAAATTCATACTTTGTAATTTTATCATTTCCAAGTCTATGCCCATGGTTTTACCATTTCCTCTAAAGTCTAGGTGCAGGTTATACGCATGTTATCCAGAACGCCATGACGTCATTTATGAGCCTTTCCATTACCTCAATAAAAACAAGAAGACATGGTACTAATATAACTTTTCCCTTCCTCTTGTGTTTGCAGGTTGCTACCCTGGTGCTTAGTTTTCAGTGAGGTTTGTGTTCTCTGCTCTGTACCAGAAAGATTTAGCTACTTTTAATCTGTGTAACTTGAATGTGCAATAAAATGTGTTACATAAATTAAATTCTTGTCTTGGTATAACACTTACTATACTCTTGTGTCATTCAGTCAGAGAAATCATGCATCCTTTTGAATATATTTTGGAACGAGATTAATGATAATGTATAAGATATTTCATGAATACGTAAAAAGAAATCCAGAGTATAGAAAAGTTGCAATTGAATATGTTGTATCGGGTCCATGGTTTCTCTAATGAAATGGCACACGAAATGTATCTAAAACAAATACCAGAGATGCCACTTTTTCTACTCCTGCCGGAATTGTTTTTAGATACCGGAATTTCCACACTAAGAGAGTGGTCGTCCTTCTAACAACAAAAGTGGTGGATTTAGGTGCATGGGGAATGTAGATCCCTTGATCAGTAGAGGGAGGGGAGTGGAGTGAAAAAAATTGTGCGTCCCCGCAAAATGTCATTGGCCACTCGTCACAATAAGAGTTCCTTCATTTTCTTCGGCCCGAATTTAGGTGACAAATGACTGCATTCCCTTTTGTTTAAGTTCTCAAGAAAGAAGTTGAGTACAGGACTCGGGTATTTTCAGCATTGGACAAAAAAGAATGGCATTTCTGTGAAGGTACTGGTAGTAAATTACCATAGTGCAAGTTTCTACAAGAGAAACGTTTTAGTCATGTAAGGTATATTCAGACTGCTATCTATGCTGGAAATGATAGGGTTACGTCAGACAAGATCTAACCTGAAGCGTTTGATATGTGAAACGGGTGTTGGTATGTCTCTTAAAGTAAGATCTAGGCAATTCAAAGGAAATTGGATAACGTTTTTTGCTGACACGAGAAATTTCATTTCCAAACTGCGGACCTATTTAATAATCGGTTAAACTCCACCATTCATATTTCGTGACTAACACAGATTCGTATATCAAGTTGTGAATCTGATATAGCATATACAAATATACTTTGTGGATATTTAGTTAATAAGGATAGACCACCGGAATGGACACTATTTTGAGAGCTATGTCACTGGCATACAGCGTTTAACATCTACCTTAGTATTTAATCTGAAAGACTATCAATCAATAGGGCAAATAATTAGTAAATGTGCGTTATAACTAAGTTATGGCAAAATAAGTTGTAACTTGTAAGGGTTTCCATACATGATTTCCGCCTTTTGGTAATAGTGATTTGAATACAAATTACACAATGTTTGAAGATATTGAAAGTACACTGTCTTCATCTTTTTCATCTGATCTGTTGTTTCTCCAAATTCTGTAGCGTGAAGTTTAGAGTGAAATTTATTATTTGGGGCTATTTTTTGCTATGAATGGTGGGGAATTCCATGATGAATTTCTACCGTACGTAAACTTATGTTTTGGGTCTAACTATTTTGGTCGCAAAATTATTGCAAAGTGGAAACAATTTCGGCTCGAACATGGAAAATTGTGATATTGGACACGCCACTAAAAATGGCATTTTACAGAAAGGTGGGCACAGCAATAGAATTGGTATAAGCCAGAAGGAAAACTTCATAGACCGATCCACTCGCACGATGTCAATGCACAAAGCCATGGGTCTCTACGTACTACTTACAAGAAGATGCGACGCCAGGTAGGCCAAGCTATATCTTAGTTGTACACCTAAAAAAATGTCTTGTTACAGGCCACCCAAAAACCTTAATACAAATGTACAAGCTATACTATATACTTCACGAGATATTGGCCCACCGATTGGAAGTGATGCAACCGAAAGTCTTGTTCAGCCCGCACGTAGTACAAGGAAAAACCCTCGGGTCTGTTATAGGTTTGCCCGCGTTATACAATATTTTTTTATAAATTTACTAACGTACCTATAATTAAACTCAAGGTGCAGGTTATACCATTTTCTCAATGTCTAGGTGCAGGTAGTACTTTAATAAATTATGTAAATCTTGCATAGTGCAGGGTGGACACAAGTATATGCTGAAATAAATACTATGACCATGATCTTAGAAAAACTTCTTCTTTCATGATAGCAAATATCCGTCTCCCTTGGACTGCACCTGCACATCTATCAAGGCAGGGAGGGTTTCTTGTTCTCCACACTTTGATTTGAACTGATAGGTGATCCTACATCTATGACGGAGGCAGGGTTTCTCCAAGAACTTTGGTCGGAGGCTCGGTAAAAAGAAATTGTCCCTCGCTCCACTTTTCCATCTCCAAAATCCATTGGCAAAAAAGAATTCTAATAGAAAAAAAATAGCTCCCGATTTTTAAAACGTAAAATACGTTGACCAAATTATTTTCTGCTCTGGCCTTAGTAAGTTAAGCACGAGGAGGGAGCCTCAGTATCAGTCAAGTCCTCTTGGTAGAACAAGCATACCCTTTCCACAGTACTATATTGTATTGGATATACAGGTATGAACTAGAGTTCCATTCGGTTAACTTGAGCCTTTTGGGTATGAGCAATCTGCTTTCATGGTATCACCAGAACCGGCTCCAGTCATGCCCAATGCTCATCTTGTGCTTTCTTCGCTTCATGAGTTGGCATTACAATTTGAAGAACAGTCTACGAAAGAAACCCACAGATCCATGATCTTCGGTGCAGTGCAATAGTAAGTGACCTCCGTATAGAAACCTATTCCATCGCTGTTCCCCATAGATAGCCCACCAATGATACATCACCCTGGCCCACGTCTCACCTTTCCTACAACACCTTTCCTGTGACCCTCCTCCCCTTCAGCACCCCACTCCCCATGTCCTCTCTCTCCTCCCCCTATGTCCAACTGCCTTCTTCCCCATGTCTCTCACACTCTGCTTCATATGTTTGACATACCCGTTATAAGCCTCTACATGTCCCACCTCCCACATAATCCTTTCCACTTCACTTTGCCCACCACCCCTACATCAAGATGGTTCTTCTAATGCCCGACCACCACCACTATCTGCCATGTATTGCCACCATGTCCAACCACCTATACATCACCCTACCTATGTCCCACAACCATCCTCCCCATGTCCCACCACTTATACATCACCCTTCCCATGTCCCACCACCCTCCTCTCCATGTCCCACCACCTATTCATGTCCCATCACCCTCTTCTCATGTCCCACCACCTATACATTACTCTCCTCATGTCCCACCACCTATACATCACTCTCCTCATGTCCTACCACCTTCCTCCCCCTGTCCCACAACCTATTCATCACCCTTCCCATGTCCCATCACCCTCTTGCCTCATGTCCCACCACCTATACATGACTCTCGTCATGTCCCATCACCTTCCGCCCCATATCCCAGCACCTATACATGACCCTCCCCATGTCTCACCATCCATACATCACTCTCCTCATATCTCACCACCTATTTATCAACCTCCCCATGTCCCACCACCTATCCATCATTCTCCTCATGTCCCACCACCACCATCCTCCCCATGTCCCACCAACTATACATCAGCCTTCCCATGTCCCACCACCTATTCATGTCCCATCACCCTCTTCTCCCATGTCCCACCACCTACATCAACCTCCCCATGTCCCACCACCTGTACATCAACCTCCCCATGCGCCACCACCTATACATTAACCTCCCCATGTGCCCTCACCTATACATCAACCTCCCCATGCGCCACCACCTATGCATCACCCTACCTATGTCCCACCACCTGTACATCAACCTCCTTATGCGCCACCACCTATACATCACTCTCCTCATGTCCCACCACCCTCCTCCCCATGTCCCACCACCTATACAACACCCTTCCCCCATGTCCCACCACCTATACCTCATCCTCCCCATGTCCTACCACCTATACGTCACCCTCTCAATGTCCCACCACCTATACACCATCCTCCCCATGTCCCACCACCTACATAACACCCTCCCCATGTCCCACCACCCATACACCACCCTCCCCATGTCCCACCACCTATACATCACCCTCCCCATGTCCCACCACCTACACAACACCCTCCCCATGTCCCACCACCTACACATCACCCTCCCCATGTCCCACCACCTACACAACACCCTCCCCATGTCCCATCACCTACACATCACCCTCCCCATGTCCCACCACCTACACAACACCCTCCCCATGTCCCACCACCTACACATCACCCTCCCCATGTCCCACCACCTACATAACACCCTACCCATGTCCCACCACCTATACATCACTCTCCCCATGTCCCACCACCTATACATTACCCTCCCCATGTCCCACCACCTACATAACACCCTACCCATGTCCCACCACCTATACATCACCCTCCCCATGTCCCAGCACTTATACACCACCCTTCCCATGTCCCACCACCTATACACCACCCTCCCCATGTCCCACCACCCTCTTCCCCATGTCCCACCATCTATACATCACCCTCCCCATGTCCCACCACCTATACAACACCCTCCCCCCATGTCCCACCACCCTCCTCATGTCCCACCACCTATACATTACCCTCCCCATGTCCCACCACCTACATAACACCCTCCCCATGTCCTACCACCTATACCTCACCGTCCCCATGTCCCACCACCTATACATTACCCTCCCCATGTCCCACCACCTATACATCACCCTCCCCATGTCCCACCACCCATACACCACCCTCCCCATGTCCCACCACCTATACATCACCCCCCCCCCATGTCCCACCACCTACATAACACCCTACTCATGTCCCACCACCTATACAACACCCTACCCATGTCCCACCACCTATACACCACCCTCCCCATGTCCTAATACCCATACGTCACCCTCCCCATGTCCTACCACCAATACATCACCCTCCCCATATCCCAACACCAACACATCACCCTCCCCATGTCCCAATACCTGTACCTCACCCTCCCCATGTCCTACCACCTATACCTCACCGTCCCCATGTCCTACCACCTATATATCACCCTCCCCATGTCCCACCACCTATACACCACCCTCCCCATGTCCCACCATCTATACATCACCCTCCCCATGTCCCACCACATATTCATCGCCCTCTCCATGTTCAACCACCCCCTTCCATGTCTCACCACCTTCCACCTCATGTCCCAGACCTTCATCCCCATATCCCAGCACCCCCGCACCAACCTCCCATGTCTTATCATCTAATGGGGGTGCAGAGGGGTCCCCCTCTGAGGTCGGAAAGTCGCCGAAATTAAAGGGTCCAGGTCGAAAAGTCGCTTTTATTGACCCTCTAATCTATTGTAAATTTTGGGCAAAGGTCGCCAGGTCACGTTTATTATTGTCATAGGTCGAAAGTCGCCTCCAGAACAGCCCAGGTCGCCAGGTCGCTTTTGACCCATCTGCAGCCACATCTAATGTACCACCCCTCTGCATCACCCTACCCATATCCTGCGTCCCATGTCTCACCAACCTTACTTAAGCCAACCCACAAGCACTTCATAACCCCTTACATCAACGTCCTCCCCATGTTCCACCACCCTATTTCCCCGCTCTCTGTGTCCCATCACCACACTCCCCATGTCCCACCACCCACATACTATCCTCTCTATGTCACACCACTCCCTCCAATCCCACGTCTTCATCACTGATCTTCCTCACTGGACACAGCCCTTCCCATGTCCTACCACTCTCCTCCATACCCTGTGTATCTCATACACCATGTACCACCGTTGTCCTCCTAATGTCCCAATACCCTCCACTTTCATGTCCCATTACACTCCTCTCTCATGTCCTATCACCCTCCTTTCATGTCCCATTACCCTCCTCACATATCCTTTGAAGGCTTTCACCCTCATCTGTCATGTTCCATCATATTCCTCTCTTTGTCTTGAAGCATGTCCCATCACCCTCCTCTCATGTCCCATCACTCATGTCTGATCACCCTCTTCTCTCATGTCCCATCACCCAACTCACATGTCCTTTCACCCTCCTCTCTTGTGTCCCATCAACTTCTCGCATCTCCTTTCACCCTCTTCTCTCTATTCTATTACCCTCCTCGCACATGTTCCATGACCCTTCTCTCTTGTGTCCCATCACTCTAGAAGCATGTCCCATCACCCTCGTCTAATGTCCCATAACTCTTGTCTGATCAACCTCATGTCCCATCACCCTCCAAACTTGCTCACATGTCCTTTTTTTTTTTTTAAAGTGTTTATTAGGTAATTAATTACTTAACGTAATTACATGGATTCGGCGCATTGCCGTTCTTCCACCAAGACCTCTATCTTTTGCAAAGTCTTGATGAATGAAGGTATTTGCGTGTCATGTCGTATATAATTATTTCACCAATATCTATCACCCTCCTTTCTCATGTCTGATCACCCTCCTCTTGTGTCCCATCACTCTCTGTCCCATCATCCTCTTCTCTCATGTCCTGTCATCCTACTCTCTCATATCACCTCTTATGTCCCATCGCCCCCTCTCTCATATCACATCACCCTCTTCTCTCATGTCCCATCACTCTCATGACCCATCAACCTCCTCTGATTTCCCATCACCCTCCACTCCCTTATCCCATCACCCCCTTCTCTCATGTCCCATTATACTCTCTCATGTTCCATCACCCTCCTCTCTTATGTCCCTTCACCCTCTTCTCTCATGTTCCTTCACCCTTTCCTCTTGTGTCCCATCACCCTCCTCTCATGTCCCATCACTTATGTCCGCTCACCCTCCTCGCATGTCCTTTCACCCTCTTCTCTCATGTTCTATAACGCTCCAAGCATGTCCCATCAGCCTCTTCTCATTTCCCATCACCCTCCACTGTCATGTCCCATCACTGTCATGTCACATTACCCTCCCCATGTCTCTCACCCCCTGATTCACATGTCTGACATACCCGTCATAACCCTCTACATGTCCCACCTCCCACATAATCCTTTCCATTTTATTTAGCCCACCGCCCTCCTCAAGTCCCACCACCCCTACATCAAGACGTTTCTTCTAATACCCGACCACCACCACTATCTGCCATGTCTTGCCACCCTCCTCCCCATGTCCCACCACCTATACATCACCCTCCTCCCTCTTATGCCCAGTCCCCCTCCTATCATGTCCTGTCACCCTCCTTTCTTATGCCCAGTCCCCCTCCTATCATGTCCTGTCACCCTCCTTTCTTATGCCCAGTCCCCCTCCTATCATGTCCTGTCACCCTCCTCTCTGATGTCCCATCACCCGCTTCTCTCATGTCCCAGCACTCTTATGTCTCATCACCCTGCTCTCATGTCCTATAACGCTTCTCTCATGTCCAAACCTCTCCTTTCTCATGTCCCATCACCCTCATCTTGTGTCCCATCACCCTGTGTATCATGTCCCCATCTACTTCCCTCCCCACCATCCGCCCATATGCCTACCCCAAGAGTCTAAACTACGCCCCCCCGACATACCGATTTCATCAGGTGTAGTCTACTTCTGGCTCCTCTCTCCCTACTGTGGTAGGCACATAGCAACAGCACAGCACATACTATGGTTATGTAGGGTGGAAGGTATTAAGGTTGATCGCTACTCATTGAATATGCACCACTGCGCAGGTCTCTGCGCATGTAGGTTAAATGTATCAGATGGGGCTAATATTGGGAAACTAGATACATATGCATGCTTATAAAGTCATATTAAAAGATGAGCTGATTCCGACCAAAATTGAGCATTTTATTGGACTTTGAATATTTGAGATATTTATAGCCAATAATATTTGCTATTTTTAATGTAAGTTAGAATATTGGACTTATTAATCAATAAACCATTATATAGATAGATATAAATCTCATCACATTCTTTGAAATAACCAAGGGTAGGAAATACAGCCATTTTTTACCCTGATTTTTGCAATTTTACCCATTATTTTAGGCTTTAAATATGAAATTTAGTCCATTTTTGCATTATTTTTTAACTTCAAAGGCCCAAAACCATAAAAATATGCCCGGGACCACCTATCAAAATTCCTTAGAAATGTTAGCTATTGATCCAAACAATTTTTTGAAAAAAAAAAAAAAAAAAGTTCACGGATTTTTTTCAGTGATATTTAGATATTGCTGAAGAATTATGCATTAAATGTGAATAATCGTCATAAAACCATCACGTTTTCTCATACAAAGGTACATATTGGGACCATAATTTAATTTTTCCCATTCAAGGACATAACCTAGGATTATTCATGTGCAATACAAAATAAATGTGAGCATTGGTTCACTATAAAGAAAAAAAATCATGAAAATTTCCCATTTTTTTGTATTTTTTGGCAAAAATAGAGAATACTTTTTTTTTTCAAAAATCTGTAGTAAAAAAAGTAGCTCGGGACCCCCCCATTTTTTTTACATTTTCCATTTCTAAATGATATAAGCTACATTTGGGGGAAAAAACAGGACATTTCATGGATACAAAGTTAAGAGTAGCGATCAACCTTAAAAAGAAAACCATTACAGGAAAAGTGCAGGAATGTATTAAAACATAAGACACTTTCCTAGAGGTCTTAGGGAGTGATCATTTATTATCAACATGGGGGGGGTGGCGGGTTTGGGGGGGGGGCAAAAAAATTTGGACCCCTTGACCCGGGGGGGGGGCAAAAAAAATTGGACCCCTCTTGGGGGGGGGGGGCAAAAGAATTTAACCTGTTTTGAGCCAAAAAGCCCGCGCGTTACTATGCTTCAAAGGGCCCGCGCACGATTTTCGACCCTAAGGGGGGGGGGGGTAAAAAAATTTGACCCCTTGACCGGGGGGGTGTAAAAAATTTCGCACGCTCCGCACAACCAGCATTGTAAATCGCTGTACTCAGTTGATAGATTCGATCACCATAGATCTACTATACAAGTGTAGGGGTCGGATTCCCTGTACCCTGGTGGAGAGCCCGAAGGGGTGAAACACCTGGGTAATCCTCCCGCTCTGTACCATACCGATCCAGTAATGGAGGGAGCGGAGAACAGTCAGACACAGGTTGGTAGTGTAACGGTTAGCACGCTTGTCACCGGTGCGAGAGGTCTATGGTTCGATTCCCGGCCGATCCAATGACTAAGTTTTCCGCGACCTCTACACAATCTTCAGGCAGGGACATGATCACCATAGATCTATACAATCCTCAGGCAGGGACATATTCATACCCAGATGCTTATACAAGATTGGAATTTAGTGCTTAAGATTTATTGTAGGACCCCTCTGGCCCCGACGTGTAAACAAGACCGGCGCTCTTTTAATACCAGTTCTACTGTATATAGTTTAACACAACGGTACAGTGGACTTTGTGTCGGTCTGGAAAGGCGCAACAGGGGATTAAACCGGTTAGACGAAGAAATACAACTTTGGGGAGAAAACTCTTTTTTGAATTGTTGTCTTGCCAAGAAGACTAGATTTTGCTCAAACCTGCATGCGCAATAGGATGTATATACGACATGTTGAGTATAGGGCTATAGGAGTACTAGTATTAACGTATGTTATTGGGTATTTTAGTTCAACAACAGTAGTGGTTTTGTTGTGTCTTCCCTGTTACCAACCCTTGACCAGAATCAGATACACACAAAACGGTATTCTCCACATGTTGGACCGGAACCGGCGAATCAAGTCTAAACCCGAGCGGTTCCAGAAGTGTAAAGACAAGTTTGATCTCATCGTCAGCTGTGAAGAACGAGTGTACGACCAAGTTGTGGAAGGTAGGTGTACACATTACTAGGCCACTAAAAAAAAACAGTTGGTTCTCATTACCGCGCGCAACATTAAAAATCGCGATTTGGGGAAAACTTTTTTCTTCTCTTTTTTTTTTTAACTTTAAAAAGGCGATCAAATAAAATAAAGACTCGTTATATTTTTCACGTGATGAGAAACTACTTTTTTTGAGTGGCCCAAGTGCATTTTTGGGGGGGATTTCTTTACTGAAAGAGCTTATGTATATATATATTGTGAAAGCTTATGTATACATATTGTGAGAAATCGATGTTATCAATGTTAAAACAATGACATTGTAAATGGATTTGCTGACATTGAAAAACAGGGGAATTTTCACATATCACGTTTAGTTGAAGATGTCTATAAAATATAATAGTAGGTTTGAGCAATTGTGTCCTATTACACTTAAAAAATGTATTACCGGTAGTTAGATATTTCTAAAATATCTTCAGAGGACAATATAAAGAAAATATGGATATCAATATAGAACTGCTTCAACATTTTAACCATATTAAATTTCAATTTTGTGTTGTCCAGATCTAGAAAATCGGGAGAAGGATTTCAGCCAAGCAGCCCACGTAGTGAACATTGACATCCAGGATAATCATGAGGAGGCGACCATCGGTGCTTTCATGATCTGTGACCTCTGTACTATGGTAAGATAGTTATGTTAAAGCAAGAATACTAGGAATATTACTGAGACTATGTTAATGACGACAAATAACAAAATATTGATATGGAAAATATTTATTATGGTAGAAATCGTGCTTCAAATATGACAAAATGGTATCTGTCAAAAGTGATGTGAACTACCGTAAATTCCCGCGTATTACCCGCATCTCGCGTATAACCCGCACCCCCAACTCAGGAGAATCCTATAACCCGTTTTTGGATCTGAAAATCTCCATTTTAGTACTGTTCTATAGTAATAAAAACCCTCGTATAACCCGCACCCTATATACCGTATTCGACGTAATAAATAATTATTAATAATAAAAAATTATTTTAAGTGGAAAAATAAGCCTCAAATATTCATTCTAATAAGCGCCCCCCATGGCTGTCCTATACAGTCCTCAGTGGCCTCTACAAGGCTTCTACACACCCCTATGACTTCACACTTGGTTTGGCCTTAACACCTGCACAGGTGTGAACTGCTCTATATTACACACAGGTGTGAAAATCAGTACCAAAATCGGAGGATCACATTGGAAAAATCTGGGGAAAATCTGAAAAAGGGGGGGGGGGGGCGCTTATTAGGGGGAGGGCGCTTATTACGTCGAATACAGTAGGCATGTTTGGTATCAAATGAAAGCCGAGTCTGATTCGCGTATAACCCGCGGGTACTACGCGGGAATTTACGGTAAGTCACTTAAACGGGGACTGTCGATCCAATATTGCTCACTGAAGAACATGTACTAGAAGTCAGTAATAAAGACCTTTAAAATGGAATTGAGTTGAAGATATCTTCATGATCTTTGACCTTTACTTTGCTAAGGGAGAGGCCATTTTCACTTTTCGTGTCTCCCATATGTTTACACCCCTAATTGTAAACTTTGGATGAGCTGCACCTCTACCTGTACTTTAGGAGAATCCTAAAAAACACACTTGTACAAGCCACGGCTTCTATTCGCGTCGTAGCAAATCAAATGTAGTTATACAATGAAAATGCCTATCGTATCACCTTTTTAAAACGGTATTTTATTTTATTTTCAGTTGGCGGATGCGGATGATCTAGACAATGAAATTGACGAGATGCTACAAGAATTCGAAGCTCGGTGTCAACGGTCCATCCTCCATACGGTCATTTTCTACTGATCACAACCTCCATCCTTAGGACAATTAATTATTTTTAGTACTGAAAAACTCGACATCAATTAATGGTGTATTGAATACCACAGCAAGAAAAAAAACATATAAAAATAATACCCCGTGTGGTAGTCTGATTTTTCTAGGACGGGCCCAAAGGACGTTAAACTAGCCCAACAAGCTCACACCCTTATCGTTGGTGTGACTAGAGGGACCCATCAGGAGAATTCCTGAGAACAGAAACTTTGTATTGCACTGTCAACTAAGTGAGTGCACGCATAGTGATCTGCAGGCTCGCTCCAGCATCTCTGCTTCATCGACCAGGTACTGGTTGCAGATCTAGATGCTCATCTTCTACTTCTTCATGAGATGCAGCCATTAACCCTTTAAGGACGGCATGGCGCCTTAAGGATTCATGTTCATTTGCCGTTGTAATGCGCCAAAGCAGTGCCAGCGAGTAACTCGCTGGCGTTGCATCTATGCTTAGTGCTGGCCCTTTAAGAGTGTATCAATGAGTGAGCATGCTGCATGAATGAAGCACTGGTGAGTTACTCGCATAGTCATGATGTAGGGTATTTTTGTGACGTCATATATATATATGTGACGTCAAAGGTCTGGTTGTGACGTCAGAAGTATTAAGTCTATGGCGTCAGAAGTTTTATAAGTCTGTGATGTGATAAGTCCACCCACCGACAACACGCCGGGCCCGCTCCCGCTGTGTCCTCTATGATATAAGTTGTTGGGGGGGGGGGGGGGGGGGGGACGGGGACGTGACATTTATCTTTGTATAGGATTTTGTACCATTTATTTAAATACTTAAAAATCATGCTTTCAACTGTAATAAAGTGGAAAGTTGTACAACCTTATTCATAAGTTCAGTCCTGTATGGACTAGACCTATAAGTTACCTAACGGTACTTTCTCACATTTTGATAAACCCCTGGTTTCACTCGAACTCCCAAATATATTTTTGGGAGTTATCCCCTCCAACCCCCAAATCTGCAGTAATTGTTAAACATAATTGAGAACCCCTGCCCTCTTGTCATGTAGGGCTAATGGGTCACGTATGCATAGGCATGTTTGATATGAATGGTAAATCGATAAGAACGCTGGGATTGTAAAGATTCTCTGTCCTTCTGTGTTTGCCAAGTATGGTTTGTAGTCGAACCCACTTGTTTCCACTGACTGCTGGTCCAGGTATCCCCATCTTGGGAAGGAGAGATTATTCCCATGATGTATATTGAAGTGTTCTTTCTATTAGTGCATGTCTGGTGAAACTCTCGAAATGCTATTCACGTTTTGACATGAACGGAATAATATAGATTCGTTGTATTATGGGTGAGACAGGGGTCACTGCTTTTTTTTTCTGACCCCCCCCCCCCTTATTTCCAATATGTACGCGTTACATAAATAGCATAGAGCATTACTATTGTGTACTACACACTTCCAAGTATATTGATAAATGGTCGCTATGTCAAATTTGAAATGTAAATGAATGCAGAGAAGCTGTGAGAAAGTGAATGTGTATGCAAAGGTATATTGAAAAAAGGAACGAGGTTATTTTTGTGTGTACTGGTATGTAACATTATTGTGTAAAAAAAAGGGATTACTACATGTATCAGAAAACACATGACTAGATACTATAGTATTAACCCTTTCAGCGCAACGTAGTGCTTCAATGCACGATGCTATATTGTCGTCATGATGGATGAGTGCAGCACTGATGGGTAACTCGCCAGCGCTGCATTTATGCATCATGCGGTGGTGCATCGCAACAACAATGTGTCGGCCTATTTTTGAGTGGGAATAGCTAAGTTCAGTTCAAAGGTCAGCCAATGCTATTATTCGAGTGGGGAAAATGTGGGTGTTCAACTTGCCAATTTTGTTACATATAACTATTATAAAAGGATATCTTTAGTATACTCAAAAGTTCTCCAATAGAGTTAAAACGTCAGTGTCGTATTAAACAAACATCTAAGTGGATGCTGGTGAAATCACATATTTGGTATTTGAATCACAATATTATATATAATAGATCTGATTATTCAACACTTGTATATTTGATATGTAGATTCCTACTGAGCTACGTCACACGTATGTACATTGGATTTTATTATTGACAAGAGAGTGGTCGTTTCCTAACAATGGAAGCGATATACATGTATCACCATCAGCTCTGGTGAGTACTCGCCAGGGCCGCATCCATGCACCATGTTGATCCTTCGGGAGTGTACTAAACACGAACCGCGTGGGGTCAGCACAATGCTCGAACTGTATCACTAGTGCTGCATTCATACATCATGATGATAAAGGGCGTACTGCTTAAAGCACTATGCGACCCTTAAATGGCTAATAGTAATCATACCACTAGAAAGAGGTATATTTAGACCAAACTCCTTTAACGTATGATATATACCGGGGATATATAAAATGGCCTGCGACTGCTTATGTTGAAGCGTCTTTGTTTCACCCTCTGTGTATTTCAAAGAAGCGATCACTCCCTACTTATATATATTTAACCCACGGTGGGCGGCTAAGACAAAGGATTCGCACCTTGGTTATATTGCATACCCGAGGGTTAAGTTAGATAGACAACACCTGGTCAGGCTTCTCCCACATACCCACTGCCCACTGGTCAGCGACTCGGTGTATAACACCTCGTCTAGACCTGGTGGGGCAGTGGGTATATGGAATAACCGTGACCAGGTGTAGTGTATCTAACACATAGCTGTCGATGAACCAAAAAGACTTAATGTATCAGGGTAGAGGTGGGAGGGTGGAGGGGGGGGGGGGTCGTTGGAATGCAGCTTCATACAGTGAAAGCTGTGAGTGGGTGTCTGTGTACGTATGAATAAATGAACAACAACAAAAATCAGCAGTTGTCGTTTTCATCTTTTATTAATATCACATAAATGAAACTCCCAAGTTCTGACGTGACTAATTAGCATATACGGCTACGTGTACTGTAACTGAATTAGGATTACCTTAACCGTATGCAGTATACATTTTTCCTCGCTCTATCTAGATACCGTATTCGACGTAATAAGCGCCCTCCCCCTAATAAGCGCCTCCCCCCTTTTTCAGATTTTCCCCAGATTTTTCCAATGTGATCCTCCGATTTTGGTACTGATTTTCACACCTGTGTGTAATATAGAGCAGTTCACACCTGTGCAGGTGTTAAGGCCAAGCCAAGTGTGAAGTCATAGGGGTGTGTAGAAGCCTTGTAGAGGCCACTGAGGACTGTATAGGACAGCCATGGGGGGGGGCTTATTAGAATGAATATTTGAGGCAATTTGAGGATAATTTTTTAAGCGCCCAGGGCGCTTATTACGTCGAATACGGTACATGTATTTTGATCCATGTAGTCGTCAGTTCTCGATGCCAGAGACTGGTAACTTCAGACTGGTTGGTCCAGTAAACAATGTTTTCAAGAACAAGGGTTATCTTTATTTTCCATAACAAGTTTGACATTCTTTTACATGAGGCTAGTTGTTTCATAGAGAGATACAGGAATAACATACAAATATATCACATTCTTTAAGATTATAATTAGAAAGAAACCCTGATTATGTATACAATATATAGTGAGAAACGATATGATATCAGTAAACTTATGTTTTAGTAAGCTTCCCCAAGAGAGGCTCAAAATACCAACCCTATGATTTAGAAGAAGGCATGCTGCAATGCCAACTGAGCTGACCAGGCAAGTGTTGGCAAGCCTATTAATGAGATAGTCACTGGTCCATGACTACATTTTAGAATGTTCCATTTGGATGATATGTTGGTTATTCATTTTCTGATTTATCATAGAAATACAATGTTAAACCACTGTGTTATTTTGATATACAAAAATGTATATTACAGAATGGATGTGCCCCCAACGTATGACTAGGTCTGACATGCACCATGTCATTAGGACAGAGCATCTGCATCTGAAAATGTATCACCTTGCAAGTTGTCATGACAAAATAACAACGCACTATTCCGCACTAGCGGGATGCAGTAATTCCATCTTATGAGACCTCTAGCTGAAGCTGGTTCCTGACATGTCCAAAATCGAAATTTTAGGGGTCATAAACTTTTGAATCAGTTGTATATGAATATTCTCAAGGTCCACTGTGCGGATCGGGGAGTGGTTAGGACACTCGCCAACCAATTCGGGTGTCATCGGTTCCAATCCATGCCAGGGCTACCTGTTTTTTCCTAGTTGGTCAAAAATGGTAATAGTATTTACAAAGAATCTTAAAGATGTAACAATATGAAACCATTTTAGATTACACTAAATATTTGTCTCATGGGAAGGATCTTCACAACCGCATTGTATACTATCACAATCTTTGACCTACCAACTAATATATCTTTTTAACTGTGTTTGAACGAAATAGCCTTGACGTGGATTTGAACTCATGACCCATGGATTGTTAGGTGAGTGTCCTAACCTCTCACCCAATCTGAAGAGATGATTTACTTACCCACAATAGAGGCCTATAGCTGAAAAGTTTATGGCCCCTAAAACTCCAAATTTCAGACATGACAGGAACCAGATTCAGCTAATCAGCTGGCTGCTATAGTTAGCAGAGGAAGGAGTACTGGTATCAGCCAAAATGGCGCTGTACAGTGAGCATCTTGCTAATGCGGAATACAATCATGTAGGTCACAATCTCTCAAGACCATCAGCTGGCCGTAACACACCGTGAAGAGGATCATATGATTTGGTAAAATATCAAACTCAAACTCAGGCTGTAGAGGATGTGGTAGGTTTGGTAGACTCTGTACCTGTATTCATGGTAGAGGGGGCCACATCGGCCTGACCACGGACCACTGACACCACCTGGAAGTATTACATAATATTAGGAGTATTATAGATTATACCAATGCTATCCTCTTTAGGAATTCCAAAGTAGTGACTAAATTGGAGAGCCACCGTGCATTAGTAGTGGATAAAACTGCAATGCTATGACGTAACAAGGTAATTTCAGACCACAGTATAATTATGGTGACGCCCGGGTTTACATGGTGGAATAAATAGAATTTATTCTCAAAGGTTAAAACTGATACAAAGGGAATGTGTTATTCCATTAATAATAACAATTGTAAATCCTACATTTTAGATACATTGTAGTCAGGTTGGAAGATGATGCACTGTTAACGTAGAGAAGGTGTCCAGTATTCGTTTTTAAGATGGTGCACCGATTACAGAATGTGTCCAGTATTAATTTATAAGATGGTGCACTGATACAGAATGTACCCAGTATTAGTTTACAAGATGGTGCACTGATACAGAATGTACCCAGTATTAGTTTACAAGATGGTGCACTGGGTACAGAATGTACCCAGTTTTAGTTTACAAGATGGTGCACTGGGTACAGAAGGTGCCCAGTTTTAGTATGTGACCTTACCTTGGGTAGGAAGATGGTGCACTGAGTAGCGAAGGTCCCAAGTATCAGGAACACCGAGTTGAGGATGGACACGAGGTGTGCTGAGTTAGTCAGCACATAGCCCAGCCCCACACCCAGGGCACTCAGGATGAACACGTTGTAGATGCACGTCCCTATCAGCTGGGAGTCATTCAGACCAGGCACGCTGACCTGGGGGCAATGATTTATAAATATGGAGCAAACAATTAGTACATGCTAATTAAAACAAGGGCTGACTGGGTCCACAGATAGGTAGTTTAGGCCACGGCTAGGTTAGAAAAAATGTTGTAGGCCAACTAAAGTAATTTTTTAATTATGTCACAACCCTATGTTAAAGGGATACGTCATCTCTTAATCCTTATGGATAACCAATCCATCTATACACATGTTAGCACATATTGAACCTTGCTTATGCTATGTAAAAAGTCAATAAATAGAGGAGCTACATTTTACTACATGTATTTATTGGTGGTTACCTACAGGGGTTAACTGATTACATTGAGTTGTATATTACGTGATGAAGATGTTATTCCATGTTATGATATGTGAGGCATACATACATATTACTCCAGAACAATAACTTATCACAGTCTAGACTCACCTTCCTGGTTTGCCAGGCTAGAAAGGCACCAAATGCCAACATGACGCCTTGTATGACGTATATAACACCGGTGAAGATGGAGCTATAAGTTGAGCTGCAGACCGCCACACGCCACACAATCACTGCATCCTCTGCACTGTTCACTACCTACAATAGACATTATGGTTCGATTATTAACTATCCCTGAGCAAGCATGTGTCTTTGCTATTAATCCCTAGGCGAAAATGTGTCGTTGGGATTAAGGCAAAAATCGCAAATAATTTCTTTTTTTTACTAAAATGTGCACACAAAAACACAGGGGCTCTGATAAAGGGTTAAATCTGATAAAGAAAGTTTTTTCAGATATCCAAATAGTTATGACATAGGCCTACACAATAGCAGTACATGCCTAACGACTTGAATATCTGTTAATAATTTCGGTAAATTCAAGTCAAAAATCCTACATTTTCGGTGCTAGTGAGGAAGGTGGTTGTGAAGGGGTCCACAGTGACCCAGATGATGAGGATGAAGGAGTTGACCACCACGATGAGGAGCACAATCAGGAACAGCGTCCGATCCTGGATGTTCTACACAGATAACGCACACAACACTGTAGGCTACATGCAAATATTAAAAGTTGATTGTATCTAGGCATATGAAACACTCCTTGTTTCCTAGAGGTACCACACTTACCGCCATTACCAGGGCTGATATTTCTGCAGTGGCATATTATTATATGGCTGGTTTGAAATTTACAATTCAAACCTGCTGTTTGCACCTCTCTCTCCTTCTCTCATCCCATTAGTAACAACACAATGTTAATATCATAGATCAAATACTATTTTGTTATCAACCACAATATAACCTTTGCAAACAGTATTCTATGAATAGATAAAAGTATTACATATATGTTTCTTCGGAATACATTGAGATTATATTATTGGTAGGAAAAGACTGGAGCCGGACAGAAGGAGTCATTTCTATATACTACTTACAGGGTAGGAATAGACTGGGGGTCATTTCTATATACTACTTGCAGGGTGGTAATGGACTGGCGCCGGATAAAAGGATTTATTTTCATATACTACTTACAGGCTAGGAATAGACTGGAGCTGGATAAAAGGAGTCATTTACATATGCTAATAGGAATAGACTGGAGCCGGATGGCTGCGGGGGGGGGGGGGAGAGGCTGCCTATGTAGTTTAGAATGAAGTCACATAGGAAGATCCTAAGCCATTAAAATTAATCAGAATAATCAGGACACTATTTATACCTACAGAAAGCAACTTACCACACTTTTGACCTTCTTTGTGGTGAAGATCACATGGACTCTCCAGGTCTTTGAGAAAAGTGATCCAAACGCCAAAGAGAATCCGATAGCAAGGGTAAAGACACGAACCTGAAATAAAAGCAGTATATCATTTTAGTTTTGGAATAGTGAAATGCTGTTTGCCTCACACATGAAATGTCGGTCGTTCAAATCTCGGCTGACAGGCCTTGAATAATAAGACACAACTCACAATATCATGCTCTGTCTTTCCAGGTGTAGATGATATAGTATTTTGCACTGTGTACAATGGGCAGTGAGGGAGGCCACAATATTTATGTCGAAATTATATTGGACCAGTTCCAGGACTGAGCCTTGCGGGACAACGACAACTACATCTACAGCAAACCAAATACTTTTAGCTTTCTTGCACCCACTCAGATAATTCATATCCAGTCATGAACATATACGTGTATGTCGGCGTCCAGGAGCAATCCGCATAGGTGTGCATGATGTACGCTGTCAAATGCCTTTTTCATATCAATATAACAGACAGTCGGCTCTGTTATTACAAGATGCTCACTCACCGTACAAAAGACGTGCGTGAGCTGTTCATCCTGCTCATAGAAGAAGACGGTGGTAAACACACTGATACAGCCCAGCAGGATCAGGTTATTTATCTTGGGAGATGACATCTTGATGGCCCTAATAGTGAGAATGCAAGAATTTCTTCTTTACTTTTTGATTTTTGAACACATTCGAACGTTTATTGGTCTTAGAGGAATACATGAGAATATATGATGGTGACATATTTCTTTTTACAAGATTTTTTTCCAAGAAATCTTGATGTATGCCTATAACACAGAATAGGCTTGCATAACAAGTCATCTCATCTCTCTGAATTGCTCTGTACGCCTGCTCACATACAAAAGGACGGGGAGCAGTTGATTGCAAATTTGATTTCCCTGCCATTGTAATGCTACCGAAAGGTGCGGCTGTGATGAAGGGAGAAGGCAAGTATGGTAGATCTACTGGATATTTACCTTTTGTTTCTGAAGACGATGTTGAAGAGGAAGAATACAACAGCAAAGATGATGCCAATTGTGGAGAAGGTGATGAGCATTATAAAGACCCCCCTGTCCATGTACTTAGGTAGCTCTATGACCCGGGTAGAGTCACTAGGGATTCGGCCTCCTAAAGTACACAAAACACTCAACATATTAAATGTACATATTTAATATTTCGGGATTCACGGTAGTAGTATCTTTAGAATGTGTATATTTAACCCTTTAACAGCGTCAATGTATTCTGTCCTCTATCGTCATGATGCATGACGGTAGCCCTGGTGAGAAATACCCCTAGGCTGCATTCAATCACATAATTGCATTATTCCCTTTGAGAATGTTCTTTTCTGTATATATGTCTTTGTGTAACTAGTCAAACACTAGCAGCTAGCTGACAAGGCGAACCCGGGGCAAACACGGGGTTGATACACCCGAAGGGTCGGCATGACGTATGACTGCAGCCCTCGCCAGGGTTGCAGTAACATTACAGTGCTATGCGGCCCTTAAATGGTTAAATTCTGGTTTTGTGATGCAACATTTTGATGAAGCGTCAGCAATTACCAAAAGAAATCGTCACCGAATCATCTGGAATGTTTATGATGAAAGTAAATATTTTGCCTCAGCTTTTTCTAAAATTAAAAGGAAAATAGGCAAGATAATTATTGTACGCCCTGATGGATTCTCAAAACCATAATAGCTTTGAAAAGATATCAGCCTATACCGATATCAATATGGGCTAGGAAAGGTTATGTATGCACAACATACATGACAAGGTCATGGACTATGGAGGCTCAGAATAAATCTGGTAGTCAGGTCTTTACCTTGTCTTGTGTTTACCCCATCTTAGGGGGGTGAGAATTTCACCACCTGTGCAACGTTTATAGCCAAGGGTACCATGAAGATTGGGCATGTATTAAATCAATAGTCTATCGATCTTTTGTTCAAAGAGCAATTTCCAAATTTACTACTCTGTAAATCACATGCATAATGATGAATTCTAGAACTAGCCTATAGGACCAACCATCCCAATACCTTTGCCGATGGACGCCATATCCTTATATGACTTTAAAACTGCATTATGAACATGGATTTTCTTTTGAAAAGTTATGCTTAGTTTAAAGTCGGCACCATTTTGCCAGGTCACATAACTATGGAAGTTATATTATGTATGTTATTAAAGAAAGCTAAGATATATTACTTACCAACCCAGCTTATCTTCGTGGGCTGTACCCATCTGATTTCTGCCTGACCCTGTGCGTTGTAAATATAGGTGCCCACATGCTCTCGGGTACCATCTGTAACATAAAGTAAAACATTTTTTCCAAAAATTCTCTCATGGGTGGGACAAAAATTAAATAGATAACTGTAATAAAGAGTAGGACATGAATGTAACGAGTTAGTTAATCTCAGTAAAGAAAGTAGTGGAACTATGTGACAGTGAAGGAAAGTAAACCTTCGTATATATGTCAACGCTGTACGGTTTTACTCGACCATTGTTGCACATGTAGACCGACTCGAGATAAAATGAATCATTTCCATATACTACTTACATTGTAGGAATGGCATGAAGCTGGATACAGGGGGTTTATTGTCTCGTTTTGTCCACAGGCTACAAAATGTCCACAACGGTTACCAAACACTTTGTCTGTACCCAGAAGTTCCCTCAAAGTAAAGGTTTACGGTATGTCATCAGTTAAACTAGATGCGTTACCAGCGATAGCATCAGAGTTTGTTTCTTCCAACCCGGTGACACATATAACGCAATAGAATAATATATAACCTATGATTATGTTATATACTAAAGCAGATATTTCTGGTCTGGGCGGTTCTCGAAGTGGCCTATGTGGTGATTTCATGTATATGAAGGGAGAATTATACTTCAAGTGAAAACAAAATTCATTTCAACTGCACAGAAATGTGTTTTCCCAGATTTGTGGGAATCTCGTGACCCTTTGTAGCCTGAACGGGACAACATGGAGTCATTTTCATATACTAATTTTAATTGTAGGAGAAGATTGAAACCAAATAATGGGAGTAGGACTACCTATTGGTGGGAATGGATTGAAGCCGGATAATGGGAGTCATTTTCATATTTTGTACCTAATGGAAGGAGAAGTTTGAAGCCAGATAAAGGGAGACATTCCTATTGGTAGGAATGGATAAAAGCCAGATAAAAGGAGTCATTTCCATATACTAGTGTATGTGTTACTTACAGGGAAAGAATAGACTGGGGCCGGATAAAAGAAGTCATTTGCACATACTACTTACAGGGAAAGAATAGACTGGGGCCGGATAAAAGGAGTCATTTCCATATACTACTTACAGGGTAGGAATAGACTGGGGCCGGCTAAAAGGGATCATTTCCATATACTACTTACAGGGTAGGAATAGACTGGAGCCGGATAAAAGGAGTCATTTCCATATACTACTTACAGGGTAGGAATAGACTGGAGCCGGATAAAATGAGTCATTTCCATATACTACTTACAGGGTAGGAATAGACTGGAGCCAGATGGCTTTGGGGAGGGGGCTACCTATGTAGTTTAGAGTGAAGTCACATCAGGGCATCCACACAAGTCAACAAATGGCCGTATTTTCATTCTTTTTGAATGTATTCACTCATCTCGAACAAACATAATCTGCCTGACTACTGACTAATCTTTCTGGTTCACCTGTAGGCTACACCTGTATATGATTTGCATAATTAAAAGTAATTACATCCATCACCCAGAGTCCATCAGTATCAATCAGGGGTAGACACTAACGCAGTTTTCCACACAATTATCTTCCTATGGGCCAGGTGGCCTACACGGATCGGAAAAGGAAATCCATGTAACATACCCTGTTATAATTACAAGCATGTCATATGTCGTTGTAAAGAGAAAATAAATAGTAATCAGGGTATTTTTATTACCTTGTGATGAAACTTAATCAGTGATAATTATGATGTTCTCTCTGAAAAAAAGTAAATGATTTTATTGGGCCTGTGGATTTAGTTTCGGGCCCCTAGATTCTTGAAGCCGCGGGCCCGGGTAGCCCATGGCTGATAAAGTTAACTAGTGTCTACCCCTGTCAATATCACAATAATAACACCAATTGAATTGTAATACAATTTTATAATTATTTTATATCCAAAACAACGGGTAAGCCGCAAGCAGGGGGTTGACAAGAGAGAAACGTAGGTACAATGTATTTCGATGTTCAGAGGGAACATAATGCCTCTATTTGTTTGCACTGGGTATTTATTTGGTCAGGGGTCTGTGGGTGCTGGAAGCTACACTTATACTAATTGACTATTGATTATCACTTATTTACCCTCATCACAATTAATATACCCCCACTCTGTTGTTAGGCACACTCACTTAACTACTTAGGACGGAGCTCAGTATGGCACCTGAACACAGTCACAAATACAATGTCCTTACTGCCCCTTCAAAATTAGATAATCTTGGAAGGGGCGGTCCTTCTTTTCTAGGTAGGATCGGGTAACCTGACATACACCATTCTCTTCAGCAACAGCAGCACACATTATATATCATATGCCTAGACTAATTAGATAAAAACCACAAAACCCTAAACAGAATACGCGTAGGACTATACTATGCGTTGATACCTTCCTGATAGTTCCTGATGCTACACTACACATACAACATAACACATACTTTTCTGGTACTTGATTTCGTAGTGGACCTTGGAGTCCCCATTCTGGTCATACTGCCTGAGGCCAAGGACTCCCTCAAACACCTGCGTCTGCATGGCGTTCTTGATGACGTCACTCACAGTACTGTCATTGTATCTGAAGTCAGTCAGCACCTTCCCTGCAGGGCAGTGGGTGAGATAACATGATAATGTAAACGGTTCCATGAGCACTTGGATAGTATTATGTCGAATTCTCCTATCTATCTTTATAAGAAGAACCACATTACTTCAATGGTTTTTGTTATCTCTTATCAAGGACGAAAGTTCATTAGAAAAAGATCCTTTTTATAATGATTCTTTTCACGAGGTACTGTATTGACACATTACATTATCAAAAACAGTGAAGTAACTCCAATGCCTCTACTCGCGACAAGTTGACATTTTGGTAACTTTAGGAAATATTAATAGGTAGTCCACTAATACCAAATTACAGAGGCATTAGACAGCTTTAAGCAGTGCGTTGTTAATCTACTGGCCACTTACCCATGGCTGCGAGTTTATCAATAGAGGCGTTGAGTGCCAGTGCAGCGCTCCACACCATATCGTAGAAGTAAAACCGCTCCTGGATGCCCACAAGTCCGTCCTTCCACACAAGGTCATTCACCTGGTTTTGGATATTAGTTGAGAGATATCCTGAGTAATTTGTACATGTTATAATTAAGCTAGTTGCAGTCTATGTATGACTATGCTTGAATTTTATACTCTCCCTGAGCTCTTCCTGACTTGCGGGACGATTTGTGCGGGCGGTCATATTGTCTGATTTGGTACTGACGAGATAAAAACTGATAACACCTATCACGATGGGTACCAGTTGTTAGATAATGCACCCCAAGAATTCCCTAGTGAAGGCCTGGGGATTTTTTTGTCGGCCTAAAATTCATTCCGCTACCTGTCTATTACACACAGACAACTAAAGGCGTCGCCATGACTCTTTTACCATAGTCAACTCTAGTTGATTCTAGTAGCAGAGTCATGTTGACTCTGGTGGAGGGGTCACAGCAACTCCAGTCGTACCCCTTGCTCCTTGTACAAATTGACTCTCCCTCTTGACTCAGAGTCAAATGCAGTTGACTCTGCCCACAGCAGAGTCATTTGTAGTTTGACCCTTCATAATAGTCAAATAAAAAATGTGTTGACTCTGATAATTGTTACATGCCACACAGTTTTGATTCTTTATAGATAGGTCCACAATAGTGTGGTTAAGGGATGTCAATGGATAAGCTTTCGAACTTACCTGAATCAAATGTGATGACAAACTATACAATAGATTCCAAGAACATCAGTATAGAGCTTAGTCACCATATTTATGGGTATGGGAAATAAACATAAGGCTGGGCACTAACTGTGTGAGATAAAATGTGTGGCACTGCTTACTGCTTCATATAGATCTGATATTGGCATCTAATATGTATATGGCCAATGGTCTGTAGAATGTAGTGTGAGGCAGCCCTTTCACACAGGGGGAGTGGTGGACATTATAACATGTCTTGTTATTGACCTGTCATGGGCAATAACCTCACCTACTCACTTCTCTCACAGGCCTCACCTGGCCTGCCCACTAATTGTATACACCTGTTGCCCCCACTCTACCCTGGCATAAATACACAATCCACCTGACATGCATGCACTCATGTATACATTCGATTTTGACTCCCCCTCTTTTGATGGGTCAACTGCTGTTGACTCTTCAGGATCGGAGAGTCAAACTCATTCGACTCTCCTCTACAGGTGTCACGTGGGATACAAACTGTGACTCTGGCTGTCAGAGTCACAGTTATGGGATCTGCCAAAAAGGCCCTTAGTGCAGGGTCCCTTATCCCAGTACATGTCACATATGTCATTATCGTTTGTATATTCAATGAGTTAGCTGAATGAAATTGGCTGAAACAAAACATAACCAAACCAACCTCCCTAGCCGTGTAGCCTGACACGGCTACCCTGTCCATGGAGATGGGTTCCATGGCGGCTGACACATAGACGGCACCCTCCACGGCTGTCCTCATCTCATCCAGAGTACAGTCCACCTGGGGGTCGGTCACTGCCCACCAGTCGTTGGCATACCAACCAATGAGATGCCACACATACTTAGGCCCATAGAGTCCAACCTTGTAAGCCTGAATCGGAAAGATTATGTATACCTTATTAGTATAGTTTATATTAACCATTATGGCTGATTTCGGAGAGAGACACCCGCTGCGAAGATACTAACCCAGCCGATGTTACTCATCGAATTCAATTGGACACATAGATTGCGAAGCAATAGGCAGACATGCCTCAAAACAATTGTCAATATACTTGAGTTGAATGAGAAGGATTCTGTAGTGCTCTAGAGTGTCTTCAGCCTCGTTGAACAAGGAAGGTATACCAGTCCTATTGTTTTCCTAGCAGTGATATGGAATAGAAATGGTTTCTTGTGTCAACTGAAGGCTTTCCTGTCTGTATTACAAAAGTGATGTTGTGAATTTGAAATAATAGACCATTGATTATTATACGTAAGTTCCATCGTACTCTAATATCATTTGCGGGAATACCCATAGGCCTAATCAAGGCAATCTATGCTTACCTGACACAGAAGTCTTCGGGCGGGAGGCTCCCAGAAATTCCCAATAATGATTCTAGCATCCACGGCCTGTACAATGGATGAAAGGGTATTGGTATTGGTTGTCTTTTTCTCTCACTATTTTCTATCTAAATTCTCTAAGTGAAATATTTACAGACACAGAAACGTTATTTAGGGAATGGTGGTAAAAGAATAAGATGTATGTACACAAAACTGACCTTGATGGCATTGATGGTTTTTACAGGATCATCCTGGAAGATCTCCGAGGTGAGAAGGGTGATGTTCTCTGGTTCTAACTT
The DNA here is from genome assembly GCA_947462335.1 of Harmothoe impar. Taxonomy (NCBI): domain Eukaryota; kingdom Metazoa; phylum Annelida; class Polychaeta; order Phyllodocida; family Polynoidae; genus Harmothoe; species Harmothoe impar. Next base: position 29,342,167 of record OX381716.1, on the reverse strand, counting down.
TGCGATCAGATCATCCATAGCCTTAAGCATAAAGGAGAGGGATTTGAATTATCAACTTAGCTAGTATATGTGGCAAATGCAGACCAGAAATACTATAGATCTAACTATGCAATGTTTAAGCAACATAGTGATGATTGCACTAGATGTCATCCTTGTATAAGCACCCGTGTATGTTGGTTATAAAGATACATGCAACACTTTACAAGGCTCATTTATCACTCACACGGACAGAGGCCTGGGTAACCTACATCAGAGAAGGACAGAGAGGGCTGGGTGATTGGTAACCTACATCAGAGAAGGACAGAGAGGGCTGGGTGATTGGTAACCTACATCGGAGAAGGACAGACAGGGCTGGGTGATGGTAACCTACATCAGAGAAGGACAGAGAGGGCTGGGTGATGGTAACCTACATCAGAGAAGGATACAGAGAGAGCGGGGTGATAATAACATACAGCAGAGAATGATACAGAGAGGGCTGGGTGATGGTAACCTACAGCAGAGAAGGATACAGAGAGAGCTGGGTGATGGTAACATACAGCAGAGAAGGAGACGTAGAGTTGAGTGATGGTGGCCACTTTCTTCCACTTAAATTCCTTCACGAAGTCGATGCGTGGTGCATTTCGGGAGGTGGCAGGAGGCCACATCCTGAAGAAGTTCGGAAAGCGGGTCTGGTCAGATAAAGTTGGTGCTGTCGCATCTGGTGACACCTGGAATTTACAAACCATTTATAAAGTCATTATTTCCTTTCAGTATTCAAATTGATAGTTTCCCTTTTAGAGCACAAAGGAAATGATTCTCTTTTAAAGGAAGAGTTATCTCATACATGATCATGTACGTGAGACTCCTGCAATATTATCAAGGATCATTCTAGCCAATCATTCACCTCCCAGCCAACACACCCAAATGGGCCCCATATGGGCGTGTCTCTGGGCACCATGGGCTGGCCCATATCTGGGTAGTTACTGGTAATTGTCAGGGCTTCCAGATGATGCCCATGTGGGCTCAGCCCAGAGTATAAACATGTCATGTTTGCAATGCAAATTCTTCAATTAATGCTGTTTTCTGAAGATTTCTAGAGCTGGGCTAAGTGGGATTTCACCAAATTCACTTTCTGAGCTAATTCTACCAAAACAACTTTTATGATCAAGTCTCAAAGACCTTTCCCCAAGAGAGTGGGGTTCATCTGGGCTAGCCCTTGGCTAAGTGGGCTGGTATTATTCCTGAACTTACCACAGGATGTCATCATTGAGAGGACATGGGATCTGACATTTTCTTGTTTTTATTACAATGAGGCATAGATTCACAATTCCTTTGAAACCATTGAAATGAAACAGATTTCACAGTACATTCATATTATGTAAAATTGTCTACACAATTTTGCATATGAATAGAGAAACAAGGAGCATTCTGATACCGACACCTTTCCCCGGATATATAGACAAAGGTGCACGAGTTTCTGGTCTTTTGGATGGTTATTTCACGAGTTGACCCTCGGGCCGTATTTCACAAGTGAAATAACCCTTCAAAAGACCAGAAACTAGTGTGCCTTTGTGTTTATTTTTTACCTTTTTCGATTCAAATTAAAGTATTAGGGCATATAGGGGGGTGGGGGGACAGCTGACAGATTGCTGCGGCCACTATAGTCCCTAGAACTACGACGCTGCCGCGCCCGCCGCCGCGCGTCCAATACGCGCACGGCACGAGAGGTAGATAGGATAGGCCTACATAGTGCTAGGGACTATAGAAGCATAGTCCTAGGGACTAGGGATTGGGGGTTGGTAGTCCCCAGGACTATGTCTGTAGTCCCCAGGACTATATAGGGCTGTTTCTGTAGTCCTTAGGACTATGCAGCTTGTTGTAGTAGTCCCCAGCACTAGGCCTATAGTCTCCAGGACTACCATTTTATTAGTCCTCAGGACTACATATTTAATACTTGTAGTCCTAAGGACCTCCTCTGTAGTCCTGGAGACTACAGAGGATGTCCCCAGGACTACACATTTAATCTTGTAGTCCTAAGGACCTCCTCTGTAGTCCTGGGGACTACAGAGGATGTCCCCAAGAGTACAAGTTTAATACCTGTAGTGCTAAGGACTTCCTCTGTAGTCCTAAGGACTTCCTCTGTAGTCCTAAGGACTTCCTCTGTAGTCCCTAGGACTACAGATTTAGTCCCCAGGACTATGCACCAATATTGTTCAGCACTTTTAGAATTCACTGTCAAGCAGAGGCATATAGGCCCTTTATGATATAAAAAGGGGACAATAAGCAGCTCTATACTAAGTTTTAGTCCTGGGGGCAACAACCATAGTCCTGTGGACTACAATCGTAGTCCTGGGGACTACAATTGTAGTCCTGGGGACTATATACATAGTCCTGGGGACAATAAACATGGTAGGGCCACATGCAGCCTTGCAGGCTATCAGAAGGGTGTAGGGCGCAGAGGGGGGCAGGGGGCAGGCAGGGGGGGGCAGCGGGGGGGGGGGGGGCGTAGGCGCGAGGACGCTCGTGGCAGACGCGTAAACTACGCGCGCGCCGGCGCATAGTCCCGGGGACTACAGTGGCCGCAGCAATCGGTCAGCTGCGGTGGGGGGCTAAAATGACATTTTTCTACATCGTTCAAAATGTAAACAAACTGCCATTTTGATGACGTCACAGGGTCGTGAAATACGGCGATGGGTTATTTAACAGGGGGTGTGTAATACGGAGCTCCTTGGTTAAATCAATGGCATAGCCGTATTCCATAAAAAATAAGATCATAGTCCCTGCATAATCCTAGGACCCCCTCAGGTATCCCTATCAGACTTACAGGAACTCTGACTGTGTCACCCAATGTGATCAGAGTTGTAGTTAGTCAAAGGATGCATTTTGCTTCTCCTCCTTAAATAAAGGGAAGAGATGTGTATTAATCAACCCACTGGAATACTTGTTGGTAACTGCTCTTAAGATATGGTCATCAACTACATAAAGACTTAGCTTATAACAAAAGAAATATTGTGTCCGTCACCCCAGCCCCCATCCCCCAGCCCCCATCCCCCAGCCCCCAGCCCCCAGCCCCCAGCCCCCAGCCCCCAGCCCCGAGCCCCCAGCCCCCAGCCCCCACCCCTGATTATGTGTTCCCTAACTGAAGGAGCCCACCTGGGTCCCACTTAGATCTGATCAGGTCAAATCTGGGCAAGCCCATATAGGCCCCTGCCATCTCCTTGGTCAAAACTTAAGTGGGCCCCAGATGGGCAGTCACATCTGGGCCCCATATGACAGCCTATCTGTGCCCAACCTGGGGCCCATTTGGGTGTGTTGGCTGGGCTTCTACTACAACTGACCAGGCTAGGGAAAAGACTTATCCGGGGAGAAATAAGTATTTAAAGTTGGTGTCATACCCTTTAAAATGAGATATCATGAGCTAAAGTATTCCTGGTAGATTTGTGGGAATCACTTTTCCAAGATTAGTTCATATCAAGAACTGAAAATGGTAAATAAGCTCTAAAAACATTGCATCCCAAAATATATAGTGATAATTATGAAAAATCCGTTTCATTGATAAATAACCAAATAAAATGGGATTTTTAGGTCTAAATCTGATTGCACAAGGAATTTTTACAGTCCGTTCTCAGTTTTGAGTAACTATGGGGATTTCCAGGAAATTAGAACAATTATCTCCCATTCTGTGCCATGGAATGGTTTCCATGGCAACCAGAAACTGTCTGATGTGCTATTTTTCTATAAAAAAAACATTCTTTTTGCATTCCAAATATGGAATGTTAGCAGTAAAGATAGCATAATTTTAATAAGCCTATTGTATTCTACACAGAAAAATGATCTTAGAGCATTTTTACTGGAAGTATGTACTGTTTAGCCATGCTGGTGCCCCCTGGTGGCCAAAGCCAGCACTAACACCCCCCCCCCCCCCCCCACTGATTGGTCTTTTAGCTAGTTGGGTCACCAATGATAACGTGACTCAAATGTTTATTGCATGGCCTATAACAGTCATAAGACTTCCCATTGAAAATAACAGTAAGACTTGTGGTTGGCTGTGTGTAGTCTTATTTTAAAAGACGTTTAAAAGATGTTTTCAATGTATTGCCATAAACAGAGCATCTGATGATCAGATGCTGAACATAATTGTACATTTATGAACACCGATCTACGTAAATATTTATTTCTTTTATTTCAGCCTGTTTTATAAGATCTCATGAAATGCAATCACGACTTTCTATAACGGTGCCATTATAAAATTCTCCCTCTTTTAAGGGCCACATAGTACTTTAATGCACCATGCCTTTTGATCTTATTGTTATAATTCATTAATATGAATCACTGATGGTGAATTACTGACCCTCCGGCATTGACACACACTCGAAGGGGTCCACATGACCCATTTGCATTTATACATCATGCCGATAAAAGGCATTTCACTTTCAGCACTATGCTGCCCTTGAAGGGCTAGAGATGCATTGAGATGCAGGTTAAAACTGACCTGTATAAGGTTGTAGTAGGGTGCTATATCCGCCGTGGCTATACACGCAATAGAGCAGGAGTCTCCCAGGATGAGAATCTTCCTGGGTCCAGTGGAAATCGCCTGGATGAGTTTGTGGGCTCCAAGTCCTGGCTCACACTGGAAACGGATTCCATAGATTATCATTACAAATGTGACTTGAATTGGGGCTAATATCTCAAATCAAATCTAGTAGTGAATGTTTTTATAATCATGGTATACCATTCAGGATTTCAATAATTACCTTGGTCCTGATCAATTTCATATTCCACTTTCTCTGATAACCCTCCCAGGTTTTCCGCCTTTTTGTTCCCTCTTAATCTTTAGAACTGCAACGTGTCGTCATGCTGCATGCACGCAGTTGTGGCGAATAACTCGCCAGTACTGCATGGATGCCCCGTCTCTAGCCCATAGCATTTGTTAATCTAACTAAGGCTAAAATAATGGATTACAGATGGTTACAAAGATATCCCAAGGTCCTTACCTTAGTGTCCTCCCAGAAGACCCTTAGCTCATATCCGGGTAGGATATCCGTGTTATTGTTCACATGATCTATGGCCACTTGGTTGACGCGTCTCGACGTTTCCCCGACGGGCCATGCGCCTGAGTAGGGCAATAGCCCCAGCAAGTACAGGGGCGTTCTACCCACTGCTGTGGAGTTTGCGGCAGTAGTCGTCTCCAGGGTCGAGGTCTCAGGGGATATGGAGCTTGTGGACTCTAGGGTAGTGGTAGCCTCAGGAGTGGTCAATGCCAATGTAGGTGTGACTAAACACACTGCTAATAGAAGTAACTCATACCGAGCCATTTTTATATTTTTAAAAAGGAGATACATTTCCTATCATAAGCTTATGCTCCAACGAAAAACTTATATGTTGTAGTTTAGCGTAAACTTTGCTGAGATATGCTGGTTTTATGAACTCCAAGCCTATCCTAACCCCTGAAGGTCCGACAGAGCTGTCCCCAACGTTAGGAGCCTTCTATCAGGTCATGTTAACGAGTGAAGCACCTGTAACTCAGGTGAGTAGCTCCTCCAGGCCTGACTTGCTGCAGCCGGGTTCCTCCCATGGACTGTCTATAGATACACAATAACCCGTTAGAACTTTGGCCACTTATAACCATCAATATCCATCAGTTCCCTCCCGCTCAGACCATGCACTGTAAACACCATTATTGAGCAGCTTTTGCAATGCCAACATAAGCTGAGCTATCTGTGGTTGATTATAAGCTAATAACAATTATCACAGGACAGTGTGAAAAGGGCCACATGCTTTGATGTCCACTGTGGTCCACTGGTCAGGGCTGTGGGGAATAAAATCCATGCAAGGCAATTATGGAGTAGACTACCTTAAACTCCCGCAGTATAATAGTGTTATATTGATCGACAATCCCGTGTGCTTGATCATTCCCTAGTCAGATGCATGATAGTTTCCGCACCTTCAAAATAACCTTGGATATAATATCACCTCAGATTTTATAATATCTTAGCACAGAGTTGACAACTATGGTATATGATAATTATTACGATTTAATCTAATAAATGTCTGCAGTAGTGAACACTGCACATGCCCAGCCAACACAAATGAGTTATTGAGTTTTTCAAAATCTTTATTTGGCTCAATTTCCATTACAAAGTAACGTCTCTCAAAAGAGGCCAAAGGAATAACAGATAACAACAGGTAAATAAACAGGTCAGTAAGTACCAAAACTTCAGCTGTTCAGTACACAGAAAACACAAAAAAATACATTGGGTAGCGAAGTGAGCAAACTTCAAAAATGACAGGAGAGGGAGTGGGTGTGTATCTGGGGACCCAGGGCTAGCCCATATTTGGGAATTTACTGGTAATTGTCAGGGCTTCCAGATGGGGCCTGTGCGAACTCAGCCCAGAATATCAACATGCCATAATTACACTGCAAATCTTTCAATTCATGCTCATTTCTGAAAATATTCAATTGATTTACACTTTAAATTGACATTGCAATATGTGTTTTCTGCAAATGTGGGCAAACGGGGCAATGAACCTTGGAACAGAGGCACTGTTTAAACAGATGCCAAAAGCATCCATAAAAATAGACAACACCCCTTTAACTAAGGCCTATACTTATAGATACCTTGGTATCACAATAGACACACATCTAAATTGCAAGGCACATGTTAAGGGGGTTAATAGAGATGTCAATCACAAAACTCACATGTTTAGGAGATACAGGAGGAAAATAAGCACCAAAGCAAGTGAAAAGGTACTGAGACATATGATTCTCCCTAGTTTGCATTATGGTGACACTGTCTATAATGTAGCCCCAAATACCATCCTGGAAAATTTGCAGAGTGCCTTCAACAGAGGTCTAAAGACCACTTATAATATGGAAGAATTTCATGAGGCACCATTTTCATTTTCATGGATGCTATGAATACCACGTTTGAGGTGATAAGAAATATATACATAGACGGCTCAAACCTCTGACTTATGTTGTTTTAGCTATTTCTGGCCCTTTTCAGGCTTATAGCCCTACAGAATAACCAGTTTTGCACCAATTTTTTCAAAAATCTGGTATATGTGAGAAAACATCCTAACAATTCAGGATTTTTTTTTTTGTGTATTGGCCTAATATTTTCCGTTTTCTGGCCCTCCAAAGGCCCAAAAAACCCTAAAAACGTCAAAACCCCTGAAAATAACATGTTTTACATGTCTCCCATGTCTACTGGGACAGTAACAGCCTATCCCTTATATCATTTTTTATTAGCCCTATGGTATAGTCAATTGATTCACGTGGATTTCACTAGATATGTACTGTACTTTTTTCACCAGAGCCTTTTAAGTGTGTATTGTCAGCACAATTTTCAACGGTCCTTTCATCTTGATACCCCTATATAGTAAAAAAAGAAGATACACAGTGTATCCATTGTACCCCAGATGGTAAGATAACTACTTTGTCTTATGCTGGAGAAAAATAGATTTGTGCAAAATCCAATAATCTAGCCTCCAGGGGGGGTATACATATTTTCCGTCTCGGAATCACCAGGTGATTCCGAGACGGAAATTCCTGAAATGTGATACATATTAGAAGGGATAGCATGCATATGTGGACTATATGATTGCCTTTGTTACTGTTTAACCTGATAGAAGACAGGTTGACCTTATGCCATACGGGTATTAGAGTGCTACTATGATGATATTATTTTTGTATCTGGTCGCATAATATGAGGAAAGTTAGAAAAATAAAGGAAATTTATTTTATAAGAAATGGTGCATATAGGGAAATGGTGCCAAATCATGGTGGATATACCCAGGACTCAGCCTTCACATGTTATGTACATGTAGAGATAGTTTGGGGCGGTTGGGTGGAGTTTGGTTGTGATGGGAGAACTTTATGTCCAGCGGCTTGATATGGGTGATTCCGAGACGGAAATTCAGAATCTGGGTTTATATTAGAAGGTGCGCATAGTTAAAAGGTAGCAAATGTTGTAAATTAAGCCCAGGACTCAGCCCACACATGTTCAGTACATGTAGAGATAGTTTAAAGAGGTTGTGTGGAGTTTGCTAGTGATGGGAGACCTTTATGTATAATTTAATGGGTGAATCATATGGGTGATTCCGAGACGCAAAATCAGTGATCATGCCATACTTTAGGCCAGTACTGTGCATAGTAGGTACAACCAACGGTCTTAATGCTCCACATATATTGAAGTATATATGATGAGGATATGGTAGATTGATTTTGAGGACTAATTGAACCATTTTGAGGAAAATAGTATAAAGTTGAGAGTATGTGACGGAAATTGTCGTAATTTTGGCTAATATTCAAAATTGATCGGGCTACAACTCAAGAAGTATTTTTTTGAGGATATCAATTTTTTGTATGCTTTTAGATACATCTTGTAACATGTTGTAAACAAAATTAGGAGTTGCTATGATGTATTTAACACCTAGAAATCAATATCCATGTATTTTCGGTCTCGGAATCACCCGAAATAATGACGATTAGCTTTGCGAGGCAATAAAAATTGAACCACTAGGGCTAGAGATGTATCAAAAAGTGTTCCAAGGAGCCATGATATATACCTTTCAATATAATCAACTTGTTTAAACATATAAAGAACTTTCTAGTTTGACCCTCCTCTGCCCCAAAACTGCATAACTCAGGAGTTTGTGCCAGTCTACACATCTGTAAGGTTTGCTTTGTGGCCATCCTAGAGTGACTTCTACTCATGGACCGGCATTGCAAAGTGGCATGAAGCATTCTATAAGGCTCTCATAGACTAATTCCTAATGATTAGACCTGAAGTCTTGAAACTAAGATGATATTGCTGATTGGAAATGGTACCAAATTGGGCACGCAACCACATTGAACAGGGAGTTAGGTAAAGGGGGACAAATGAACTGAAAAACACTGAATTATAATTATTGTTTAGGCACTGTATTAAAATGACAGTGATGTTCCGTATTCCCAATAACGGAGATCACTGGCACCACTGGGTGCCGGACTTTAACCGTTATAATTACGGTGAACTTGAAACACCAGTGACCGTTATTTTTTTGGTGAAAGTCTGGCACCCAGTGGTGCCAGTAAATCTCCGTTATTTTAACAGAATTTCTTCTACAGTGTAGTATTGTTCCTGAGCTTACCACTTGATTTCATTATAGAGAGTACAGGGGATATGATATCCTATAGACGTTTTCTATGACAATAAGGCATACATTCACAATTACTTAAAAACCATTGAATATGAAATAATTTGCACAGCAAGTTCACATTATCTGAAACTGTCGATACAATATCGCATTATCCCAGGAAACTGGGGTGAGGCTAGGGCATGCTAGTGCCAGCTAGGGCGAACTACTTTTGTGCCTAGCTCAAGGGGTGAGGTAGTGTGAGCATTGGGTGAGGTGCCCTACCCCTTCCACATGCCCACCCAATCCCACCCAGTGGCTAGCTGGTGGTTGGGGAACTTGGGTGAGAGGTGGGTGAGGGCTTGCACAAGGTGTGGGGATGTCCAATGTGCAGTATATATCAGTTACTTATATGTCACCATCTCACACCCACACTGTAGTATAGTGGTCAGCCCCGTCACCTTGTACCCCAAAGGTCCAGGGTTCGTGACTGAGTCATGTCAACCTACCCACCATTTTTTCTTCATAAAAATAGAAAATTGAAGATAAAAAGGTCGGAAGGTTGACATGGCCGAGTCACGAACCCTGGACCTTTGGAATACAAGGTGACTGTGATAACCACTAGACTACCATGTGGGTACGAGGTTGGGATATCTAAGGAACCTATATATTGTAAATTGGAATGTTTTAACATTTTGTTCCTAGCATTGCCCTCACACAAGCCTGAATCTTGTGCCAGCCCTATCCAACTCTCTGCCATGTTGCCCAAATCCAGGCTTGATGGCTAGGACTGTGTGGCACTGTGGAAGAGTTGCGACAGGGGCTTGCAGTAGCATAATGAAAGCCGTTATGCATCTATGATGTGAGTTCTCCCAGTTGCCCCTTGTATTAAGAACAATAGACCAGTGAGATGTATTTTGTGGACAATTGTAAAGTTATGTTAGTAAAAATATACAATTAAAGAAAAAATTGTGGGTAGGTTGACATGGCCGATTTTTTAACCCTGGACCTTTCACATACAAAGCGCCAGTGATGACAACTATACTATCTGTTCTGTGTTGGGTGGCCATATAAAGGTACCTTTATCCACCATGGCAATACAAAAACCTAACTACTGGTGTGCATGCTTGGGTGACCTTGGGTAAGGTGGTGTGTCAGCACACAGACCAGAGGGTCACCCTCAGTGTGGGTTTGGGCAGAGGAAGCTATAGGCACAAGGCTTTCCCAGTCTAGCACATAGGGTGAGCTTCTTCACACAGAGCTCACCCTACCTTGCTCTATGGGCAATGCTCGCACTAGTCTCACCCTTCCTCACCCCAGTTTCCTGGGATATTATGAATAGAGTAGCAAGGAGCATTCTGATATCTACAGACTCTTTTCCCATGGATATGATCATGATACATACTCCCAGCACTGCCCAAGCCAGTCTGTTGGTTTACCACTTCTGTCCACATATAGATAACCTCCTTAGGCTGTACCCAAAATAGGACATGCCTACCTGTATTTTAATGCATGTAAATATCCACTGTCAACGTGAACTGAACTGTGATACACATCTACAAAATAACTGTTTATTCCATATTCTATTTCTATAAAAAGTGTTACAATATGACGAATATACCTCAACGTGTATTTCATGTATCCTTTGCCTATTGTAACCTGGCGGCACTTTGTGTAGCTATGATGAATCATTGAAAAGAAAACGATGGCCTGCCTGCCTGAAAACTGTGACTGATTCAGTTGCACCTGGGAAAGACCTACTTCCACTGCAAGACGGGGGTGCTGCCCCCTGGGTATACATACCTGAACCAAGCATGTGATGTCTGCTTCAGTCCATTACATCCACATAATGCAATAATGATACAACTAATTCCTCTTCATTGATTGTACAATGATAGCATGTATTATTGCGATTCATGGGATGATGGTGGTAAATCTGTGATTGTGTCAGAAAGTGAATGGTTAGTTGATTTTTTGAGATTCATTTTTGACTTTTGGGGGTGAGTATGATATACCTAAACCCCTGTTTACAGTGCACACAGCAGGTGAATATTCTGGTGCAGCTGTGTCTCACAGACACTGTCATGAAACTCCCTCGTTAGGTTAGGGAGTTATATTTTAACTATTACTGTCAGGTTATCACCCAGAAATTCAGCCAGGCCTATCCAGCCATACCTATTAGTGACTGCAACAAAGAGAAGTCACCAATTTTATTAGTGATAAAACGGATTATATCAAAAACATGGGAAACACTATGAATTTATGAATGCTGCTGGTTGCCTCTAGGTTTTGACATTGTCCAACATATTGCTGTACATAATTATGATGTTAAAAGATGGTAGTGATCAGAGGTTGCTCTCACCTGCTCCTAGACCACAATATCATGATAATAATGAGTTTGTCTTGCAGGCAATTGGTATATTCTTTACTCTCACCCACTGGGGTGATTTGCAGTATATTGGGTGATCATGTTAACGGGTCTGTCAATCATGGCCCAGCTTGGCCAGTACTTTAAATGCTCTCCAAACCCTTTACATAACTACCTCCTACATACCTGCCCCACTCACCTGGCTGACCCAATCACTCGAGATCCTCCACCACTATCAGGCTGTGTCTCATGAGATTGTAACAACTTAAACGTCTTTGACCCGGTGTAGTCTTTGACCTGCTGTAGTCTTTGACCGGGCAGCGTTAAAATGGCAGAAATGAGGCCTATGTAGTAAGAAAAGCGGGAAATAGTGCACCCATATGTTGATACACATTTATAGCAAACATAATTTTGTTATATTTATATACTGAGCGTACTATGCATAGTTTAGAGCATAGTATTATCATTTCCCTCTGCCCGGTCAAAGACGTCACTTTATATGTAACTTTGAGTTTAACCCCTTCCACACTGTAAGCCAATGTATTGCACAAAATTGCATTAAGTTACAGGATATCCAGTGGTGAAGGGTTTAAACAGCTACACTCTGCAAAGTAATAGGCAATAAAGATTGGCACAAACTATTTTCCATTGTACAGATATATAAAATATCAAAAATTAAAAAAGAAAATTCATTTTAAAGCTGTGTGGTCAAAGACTACACCTGGTCAAAGACTACACCCGGTCAAAGACGTTTCAATTGTTACAATCTCATGAGACACAGACATCAGCTTTCCCCTACAGGTTCGGATTGATTCCAAATCTGGATGCCTAGGAAATGCACAAGGGGACTTTATGGACACCTATAATGATGATTGTCTAGGTTCTATGATAAATAGAAAGAACATTTCAAAAGATTAAGATTATGTTTCTCACGTGCTACATCATGATAGAAAATTGATCATTTAGTGATTTTCAATTCGTCCCTACCCACACAACCATTGACCACTTTACATACATGTACAGCACAATGATGTGAAGGGCACCTGAATGCCATGGACCTGAATACCAAAGCAGACACCAATACCAATGTCTGGTATTGCTCCCAAGGTTAGAGGTGGGGTCAGTGGAAATGGGATCTGAGCAAGCTACAGATATATGACAGACACAGAGGCCAGCCCAAGGATAAACAGTCACACTGAGCAAAACGAAACTCAATTATATCGATCATTGCATTGACATATGTTAGGACTAACTCAATCATTGCTCAGTGGACCACTTGTCATGTGTTGTCACGTGTTTCCTATTAGATGTGGTCCTGTGTATTCCCTCAATCGATTGTTCAAGGGTGCAATGTGTCTGATCAAATAATTATACATCATATTATGGAATTGGAATCCTTCAGGTTTTATGGATCAGTCATTAGTAGACCACCACTTAGATCAGTTATGGTCCACAGTTACAACAGAACCAACCCCTCCACACGCTCTTAGCTGTGTGCAGCTTTATCAAGCAACTGGCAACAAAACATTGGGAGAAGGCATAGCTCAAAATGGCAGCAGTATTGGTCACTGTTTTACTGATGTCTTCAGTTTCATATACCAAGAGCAGGGCGACAACTCTCCAATCTGATAACACCACAGAAGCAGCTGGCTTCAATGAGAGGAGACCACTTTTTCTGCTTGGGCTGATACCCTATTCTGGGGACTGGGCTATTGGTGAGACGGCAAAGTATGTTTATGACATCGCCATTGATCACATCAACCAGAACTCCAATATCCTGTCTGGGTTTGAACTCAAGGTCATCTGGCAAGATACAAAGGTAAGCGACTTTGATACCAATTTAGTAATGAAATGTATATTGGCTAGGCTTCCCATTAATACCACTCTTTATAAACTCACAGAAAAAAAGAAAAGAGTGCAAGCTTGACTGTTTGTCCAGACTCAATATTACCTTGTTTATTTTTCAGTGTAATGCTGGGTATGGATCACAGAAGGTGATCTCAGAAATTTATAAACCACCTAAAAAGGTGATGATTCTGGGAGATTCCTGCTCCTCAGTCTGTCAGGCTATGGCAGATTTTACTCCCTATTACAACCTAGTTCAGGTAAGTCTATTGGAAATTTAAGCTTACCCTTGTCTACTTTGATACAATACTACCTTGATTTGATTTGAGTTTCTTCTTTTTTTTGGGCTTGTATATATTCCAATAAATCCAGCCTGGGTGGAAACTACACCGAAAAGGTAAACTCGTCTGCAGACTCCTCTATAAGTGACAAGAAAATGAGTCTTCTATCTGGAGTTATCAGTTAGAAGACTCAGCACTGTGCGAGCCCTAGAATTCCCAAAGGGTCATCATGATGTATGAATGCAGGCTCAGCTAATAGACTCACAAGGGCTACATTCATGCATCATGCCGACAAAAGGTATGAAGCACATTCATAGCGGTATCCAGCAGTTAAAAGGTTATCCAGCATTGTGAATTCGATGACCCTAGACTTGTCGCTAGGAGTGGCCCACAACCTGGGCTAACATTATTATGGGATGGTAACCTGGTAGGTCCTTGGACAGACAACCGTTAACTTGTTTATTTCATGACATTCACTGAGAATACCCTAAAGTCCTCTTATAAGACAACTATTTGACAACCTTTGATCCTTTGATGTGCCTGCTGGGTACCTGAGTGGCATAATAATGTTAAGGAATTCAATTCCTAACCTCTAGGAAGATGGAAAGATAGCCCTGAATGTAAAACGCAGTGTTATTGATATATGACGGTATCAAAATACCCATTCAATTATTCCATTACTTGTACTTATATTGATTCTCTCGATTTTATTCTTCATCACTTCATTTCAAGTTATCTCCTGAGGCAGTTTCTCCAGCTTTATCCGACAAAAGTCTCTACCCAAACTTCTTCCGGATGTGGCCCCCAGAGACCTCCCGTAACCCGCTCATTATTGACACAATGAAGGAGTTCAAGTGGCGGAAAGTAGCCATCATCACTGAGATCCATGTCACATTCTCTGCGGTTTGTGTTATTCCTGTCCTTTTAATGTGTTTATGAGATAAGAAAACTTCAAAATTTAGATCATTCCAATTAAATCCTCTCTTCTGATGAAAAAATAAGATGCAACTAAACTCCGTGACATGACAATGCTGAAAACTGCTGCAGACTTTGGATGCATCAAAATAAGTGTAGATAGTTCATAGCATGCTGACAAAATGGGGAAAGGTGCACTTCATTTAATTTTCCTACGGGTTCCCAAAATTGTAATGCAAATGTGCATGGTACATGCTTTCAGACGACTGACCTCTTGATCGGTCTTCTTGAAGAAAACGGGTTCACTCTGCTGACGTCTGAGCTTTTCCAGACAGACCCATTGAAAGCAGTGAGGACAGTTCAGGTAGGGATGCATTGAGCTTGGCGCATTTGTGATTCAGAAGTGATTAACAATGAGGTGTAGGGTTGGATTTTCAAGCAATAGCACAAACATTTTTCTTCACTCTCAACAGGGTTTTCTAGCCTCCCACCTTTGGTCTACACATAGAAAAGAAACAGCATCAAAAGGGAGTCCAGGATGACTCCCCTTTAAGGGAGCCCATGTCCTTATTTGACTCTCTTAGGTGAGTCAGGGAACTATGTGACTCCCCCAAGTGAGTCCCTTAGGTCGACCGGGGAGTCACCTATGCTCCCTTATGCAGCCTGGGCTCCCCCTAAAGAGGGGTCGTCATTCTGGAGGCAACTCGGGCTCTCTTTTGACGCTGTTTCTTTTCTTTTCTGTCTGTATGGTAACGGATTATTTTCTCACTGCTAAGGGGTTAAGAGAATATCAATCTATTAATCTGAAAAGGGGCTCATAAAAAATGTCTTTGTCCTCAGCAAAATCTCTTAATCCCCTCTCTATTCTTAAATGATGACAACTGCTTTATACTCAAATAATTCACATGACTTACATCACAATTCCAGGCGCTTGATGCTCGTATCATCATTGGGAATTTTTATGAGGGACATGCACGTCAAATCCTTTGTGAAGTAAGTTCTTCCCAACAGGCCTGTAGTTGTGCCAATATTGTAATCTCAGTTTTATATATTTTAATTGGCAGAATTAAATACTTATACATGGTCAGTTTTTCAGACATCAGGCCAATAAGTTTTACAAAATAGACAAATCCATTCATAATGATTCAAGTCAAATGATAACCATGATATTTGGCAACACAGGAGATGACGATAGATTAATCTAACCTTCTAGATGACTAGACACAATATGATGATCTTTGGTATTTGTAACTCTGCCACAACTAAACTGTTCACTGAAAGCCCAAAATACACAGGACTGACTATGATATATATGATTTGTATGACCAATATCAGTCTTCTGTCGCAGGCCTACAAGATGGGGTTCCATGGCCCACATATAGTTTGGCACCTGATTGGTTGGTACACTATAAACTGGTGGTCTGTGCCCCACCCCACAGTCCGCTGCTCAATACAGGAGATGGTGGAAGCTACCAACGGGATAGTCTTAGCCTCAGCTGCTATACAGCCCTTGTCTATGGACGTGGTGGGCGTGTCAGGATTCACACCAAGGCAGATTGATGCTCTTGCATACAAGAATGAAAGAGCAAAGCGATTGATGGCAATACATGAAAGATTTTTCTTCTATGATTCAGTGTGGGCATGTGCACTTGCTCTAAATACATCTATATCCAGACTTGAAAGAATAGGTAGTGTACATTTAGTTAGATTAGGCATTTAGATTTAAGTTTATGGCAAAAGAAATAAAGTTCCAACCCTTTCCTTGAGGGGCCATGTGGATGAATATGGGGGACCTCCTAGTAAGGGTAAGGAGGCCCAAGTTGAAGTTGAAGTTGAAATTTCCTTTATTTATCCTGAATTATTATGGTAGCCTAGGGCATGTCTTACTAATAATCCAGCTCATGGTGTTCAGCAAGAACATACATAATAAAGAGTATAGAGTATAGTTAACCCCTTCATAGTTGGAAATATATTTGATGTAGATCTACCTTTGATATAATACATTATTCCCTCGTATGATTACAGGAATACTGGACAAGTATACACGATTAACCACTGATATTGCTTTGTAGAATAAGCGTGGGACTTATGATTACCTCCGTATCCTTCATGTACAGAGGACCATACAATAATAACATCTATATGATATCAATATATCAATTAGATGGATGTACATACACCTATAGTATAGTGTAGTGTAGTGGGAATACCATCCCGCCAGGGAATCATTCCCTCCAAACAGAACTCAAGAATGACACATGTTAGAAACGTGTGTATTTCCCAAGAAAAACAGAAGCTGTATACACAAGATAAACATGGGAGATTCTCGAGAATAGTGAACCTTCCTAGTGACATGTACAATGGTGATGTGTATTTCCTGAGTTTTACTCATGCAACTAGAAAATTAAAAAAAAAACCTTTCCAGAAACGTTCTAAACTTGTCGGGTTTTGACACGAGAATGGCACAAGTTCTACTTGAGATTTTGTTTGCAGGGTTTACAATGCCTCAATGGTACTATATGATATTTTCAATTATTTTCTTTCAGGAAAGAACATATATGACTTTTCATATGACGATGACACCATGGGAGAAATAATTAAAAGTTCAATGCAGGATTTAACATTTCAAGGAGGCCTTGGCACAATCAATTTTGACGCCTTCGGTGACCCTTCAATAAATTTTGAAATTAGCTACCAGAAAAGTAAGTAACCTGAAAAATGTTTTTAGACAAAAATTGATTTGGAGAAAGGTGACACAAAGATAATAGATTATATAGAATCTTTATAAATTTCCAATGTAATTAATGAGGATTAACTTAAGTTAGTTACAGAGTAAATGTAAAAAAGATCATAGCCTTGACAGATGGCCATTATTCAGCTGTGACCTCTCAATGATCGATCAACCATCTTAAACAAAAGATTATTGGTATGTGAATAGGTGGATAGCTCTTTTTTTCTTTAGATGACTTTTTATGATACATTCTGTGATACAGTAAATGGTTGTTATGGTTCTTTCACCAAACACACTATATTTTGTCTACATATATGACTAGATGGGACGGTAGAACTTGCGGGTATCTACGTGTACCACTCTGACGGCAATAATGAGATACAGTGGAGAAACCCCAGACGGAGGATTGAGTGGATTGGTATTTAGCCTTTGAAGTACATACGTACAATGTTTAGCAAGCTTAGCCACCTCTCTGAATGTTACCATGTCGGTAAATATGACATATTTGTATGGTGTAAGTGGCGAGTTACAGAATGTGAATAAATGGCTACGAAATGCTTACAAAATGCTTTAATGTAGTATGCACCCTTGACAGCATCAATTAATACATTTTTAAAGAGTCACAAAGATGCACTGGTCAATGCACTGTTTGTGAGGTACTGCATTGGTGAATCATGATGACAAATAATGTTGCAGCCTTTAATAACGGGTTAAACCTAATATATATGAATACTTGCGTCAGGTGGAAGGGTGCCCAGTGACTCTACACAGGTAATAGAAGTACCCCTGTACATGGATACGACAGTCTTCATGACCCTGCTTTCGATATCAGCGTTTGGCATCTTCTTATCTATAATATTCCTCTGCTTCAACATCGCCTTCAGGAAGAAAAGGTAATGATCATTGGATGCAATGCACAGACTATTTAAGGACTGTTTGATACCTCAAGTTTAATGATCATTGAAGGTTTAATTGCACAACGGTCGAGTAAATTCAATCCCTTGATTACAATAAAGGAACTTCAATTGGGTTTTATGCCCATTGGTTAGATAGTATTGTTAGCATACTATAGTTTAAAAGCCAAGGTTGCTATATTTTCAGAATGATCAAGATGTCATCTCCCAATATAAATAACCTGATCCTGCTGGGCTGTATCAGTGTGTTTACCACCGTCTTCTTCTATGAGCAGGATGAACAGCTCACTCAGGTCTTCTGCACAGTAAGTGAGACATACCAACAACTCATTTAAAAACATGCATCTAACACATAATTATTAGTACAGTCTGTTAAAGCCATTTTGTATACGGCCATGTGCCCATGATTCTGCGCTGCAATCGTTATGTTCATAGTAGCAAGGCACATGCAGCTAAGCTTCATGTATCTTAATAGGGTCTTGTTTTATCTCAGTAGGCCTACAGTTTACTGACTAACAATCACAGTTAACAATTTTACTGAACCACATGTCATTATTTTAACTGCTCCCCATGGAAGCTCTAAATTATTTCAGGGCATGTGATGGCTACATAGTGACCTCTATACCTGAGCTAACTAGCCAACCTATAATTGGTCATAATCTGAAGGATTGTGGCTGAATGGCAGCGCGACGCGGCAATTGACCTACAGCGCCACCACCGGGACGCTGCTAAACTAATCACTCTCCACCGTATCTTTCCTTTTTCATCTTGTCAGACACGGGGTTGTTGTAAAATTATATTTTCTCCTCGGTTTGGCGGATTTTGACCGTTTCTCCTGCATGATGGCCGGCAAGAAGCAGCCTGCGAAGAAACAACCTTCCAAAGAGCCTGCAGCCAAGAAAGCCGCCCCAGCAGAGAAGCGGGCAACGACTAGATCGGGGAACAAGGCGTGGGTCCCAACTCAACCTACCCCGCGAGACAGCAGCTCGCCATCTTTGGACGCCCGGGTAGGTGCCCTTGAAGGTCAGATCGGTGACATCAAATCTTCCAACGATAAGATGCTGTCCCTCCTTCAGGCCTTATCCCCGCCGGAGGTCCAGGTGCTGGAGCACGCTCCAGCACAGGATCCGCCACGGCGGAGGTCGGAGCGCCCGGCCCCGTATGATACTCCTCCGACAGCGGCGGTGCCGGCACCGGTGTCAACGGCTGTCACTACCACAACAACCGCCACCACTCCGCCTGTCAGCGCGGCTGTCACCCCGGGGCTTCTCAACCAGCTCCCGCCTGCTGCGAGCAGTCAGCCTGCTGTTGCGGGGACACCGCCTGCTGGGGCGCAGCCCCGCCAACTCGTCGCCATGCCGGAGTATGCACACCCAGACCCCCTGATACAGGCACAGGTCCGTATGTTCCTCCAGCAGGGCACCACTCAGCCTGCTGCCCCTTTACACTCAACTGTAGTGCAGCAGTCTACACAGCAGTCCACACAGCAGTCGGCGGAGGCGGCGGCTCTGCTGATCCAGGCGGCGTCGGCCCACCCCAACCCCCCCCCCCATGTCGGCGGTGGGGGTGGGTGACCTGGGCATCGCTTCAACTGTTAACAACCTGCTTCACACCGCCCACACCCTGAGTTCTATTAAAGGTAGGCCTACTCACCCACATGATTTTGTACTCAGGGGCCCCTTACAGTCTAAGACCTCACTGAATTCCCTACAATTGGCTGAATATCTATATGGTCTGGATAGGCTCATGCGCCATAATGCCACTTCCTCTGCCGACAGGCCTATAATTGCTGCCCACCTCCTCCACGTCATAGAGGACGCCAAGGACTTTGAGTGGGGGCAGGTAAGGGAGTGGTCCGAGCATGTTATTACCCAGATTGCTGCCGGAGTTGTCACATGGCACGCCTCAACCTACATACATGACCTCAGGAATACTGTTTCCCGGTTTAGAGGTGGGAGACTGGATGTCCCAAAGGACCAGGTAAAGGTCACAACCAAGAAGGACCGCCAGGACCAGGATAGGGCCCCAGTTGTCCGTCCCCCTCTGCACCGGGCTGACACTCCATGCCCGTCCTGGAATGATGCCATGTGTCACAAACCGGATGGTCATGTGGAGTCAGGGGTCCCACAGGGTCACCACTGCAGGTTCTGTCGAAAAACATATAACTCCATCAATTTCCACACCGACTCAGCTTGCAGGAACAAGGCCCGGCACCAGCCCTTTCGTCACTAGGCCGGTCACCGGCCTTCCTGTTTTTGCTCCCCCTAGTGGTGTCCGTCCACAGACCTTAAAGATGCCACTTTCCCCTACTGCTGCTAAGACCACATTTAAATCTGGACATGCCTCGGCCACACAGGAGCGGGTTCCCCCTTCTGCACAGGCCCCCATCTCCAGCGGATCTAACCCCGCCCCCACCAGTGTCTCTACTGTTACAACAACAAAGGGCATGGGTGCCTCGGCGGATACAAGATCCATAGTGCAGCCAGCACTACACACGTGCCTGCACCCAGATACTTTTGCTTATTATGTCCCAAGTGCTTATACTGACAATGTGGCGGTATGTGTGACTATAAAATCCCATACTGCTTCCTATGCTGATGAAACCCTCCCTGTGGACCTGGGCCCTACCCCCCAGCAGTTTGCAGCCACCAGAGCATCCTACTGGCCGGTGGCTGTCACAGCACTGTGGGCGCCCTTCAGGAAACATGAGGAGTTGTACACAGCAGTCAGCAACACAGGCTTACCCGATAGGCTTCAGGCGCGCATCCCAGTCCCGTCAGGCCTGAATATTGAGAGATGGCGTGAACTCCTGGAGGGTTACCATGACTACGAGGTGTGCTCTTGTCTGGAGTTTGGCTGGCCAGTGGGCTATACGGCGCCCACACCACCGGCTCATGTAAGTGTGAACCATGCCTCCGCCCTCAAATTCCCTGACCAGTTCATACAGAAGGAGTTGGCGCTCGGAGGTCTTGTAGGCCCTTTTCCTGAGCCCCCCTTCTCCCCCTGGACTAATACGGCGCCCCTCCTCACGCAACCTAAGAAAGGGACCACTGACCGTAGGGTCATCTTGGATCTCAGTTTCCCGGAGGGGCGCTCGGTAAATGCCGGGATTACCAAAAACTGTATGGAAGGACGCTTCTTCAAGTACACACTGCCATCTGTCCAGGACCTCGCCACATATGTCAGAGACCTCCCGTCAGCCTACATATGGAAGGCGGACATGGCAAGGGCATACAGACAGCTGCGCTCCGACCCGGCAGACACCCCTCTCTTGGGGTTCAGACACAAGGGCAGCTATTACATAGACCTCTGCCCTTCATTTGGATCCCGTTTGTCTGGGTCCGCCTGCCAGCGCACCACAATGTCTGTGGCCTACCTCATGCGCAAGCAAGGATTCGTAGTGCTCGTCTACCTAGACGACTTCTGTGGCATTGCTGCAACACAGGAGGAGGCCAACAGGTCATACCAAACATTCCTGAAGCTGGTTGCGGACCTTGGCATCGAACTCGCCCCTCAGAAGTGCCACCCACCTGCTACGACCATTGAGTGGCTGGGTTTCCAAGTAGACTCAGTCTCCATGCTCCTGGCTGTCCCTGATGAAAAACTAAAGGAGATACTCCAGGAGTGCACTGCCTGGGCTACCAGGGCCGCGGCTACCAGGCGGGACCTACAGTCCCTGGTCGGGAAGCTCATACATATCTCTAGGTGCGTCACACCGGCAAGAAAATTCATCTGTCGCATATTGGCGGCCTTGAGAGCAGCCCCTATGTCAGGACCCACGCCAGTGTCAACATCAGTCCGGGCTGACATCAAATGGTTTGCCAAATATGCTGAGCTCTCCAACGGGGTGCACCTCATCTCTCCCGACCTGCTTGAATACAACATTGAATGTGACTCAACCCCTACAGCGGGCGGGGGTAACAGCGACATAGCCTACTACCGGTACACATACCCAAAGACCCTTCTGGATCGGTGCACCCATATCACACAGTGGGAGGCGGTGAACCTCGTGGTGGCATATCGCACCTTGACCCCTCACTACACGGTGGGCATGAGGGTTGTGATATACACGGACAATATGAGCTCGCAGCAGGCCCTCCAGTCTGGCCGCTCACGTGGCCCAATTCTAGGAGCGGGCAGCAGGCAAATGTGGCTTGAGGCAGCACTGCGTGACCAGCTCGTTGAGATCAGACATAAGCCGGGAGCGTCCATCCCTCTGGCCGATGCTCTGAGTAGATACAGTGACCCTGACAAACGGGCATACGCGGACAGTGAGGTCAAGGCTAGGGGCCTTAGGAGACTCACCCCTGTTAGCCCCCACCCCTTCTTTACCAAGATCTAGAAGTCTAAGGTGTCTAATAATCTTGTGTTCATTCCAGATACCCCTCTTGGGGCTCAGACCCTGGCGTCATACAACGCCTCTGTTAGTGACAAAACGAAGGAAAACAGGCTGACCCAGGCTACAATGTACCTCACCTTCACGGTACACTATGGGGTGGACCCACTCCACCCAACTATCTTCGATGCTTGCCTTTATCAACAATACATGTGAGCAGGCAAGCAGAAAGGATACTCCGTGCGGGATTAGTTCCGATTTTTGCCACCAGGGGGGGCGCCACTATGGCCTTAAATGAAAGAAAAGGGGTAAAAATAGCTCTAGGGTACTTTTTTCTGTAGAAAAAAATGGGAATACACAAAACATTCCATTTCTGGGGAAAAGCCTCCATATTTGGAATGTAAAAAGAACGTTTTGAGGCCTAAATGAGTGTTCTTGTTGATTTATGTTGCCATGGAAACATGATTTTCATTCCAAATACAAAAATTAAAGATACCCTTTGACAGAATGATTCATGGGGGTTACTATGGTCAAAACAGAATAAAAATACCATTCCTAGATCAAATTTTTTGATTAAAAGAATGAAAATGTATGATATATTTGTCATTATCATCATTATGCTGATTAGATAGGGATATCTGGGAAAATATGAGACTTAGAGCTTATCGGGCTTTTTGATAGGGCCATGCCCACATATGTTCAGGAAGCCATTCCTCAAAAACTAGTATTGATATCTTCAAGTGTAATATATCACTAGAAAGCTTATGACATCAATTTTAAATTTGACTTTTTCCTTGGAGTATCCTTTTCCCTTGCCTCTACACACATGGCAAATAGTCTTAAAAGCCCAATAACTCGCAAGTGCTATACCTCAGGTGCTAGAATGTGGATCCTGGAGAGGGGAGGTCACCCATCTGCGCTCTCCTCCTTCCAGGCAGTAGCTGTGGCAAAAGGGGCGGCTATACTTAGACCTCACATTCCCACACCGGCTCCTCCAGTGACCCCTATGGACCTACACCTCATTTGTACCTATCTCAGCCAAGCCCCCACTGGTATAGTGTTGAGGGCGGCCATTAGCATGGGTTTCTTTGCTTTTCTTAGAAAATCCAATCTCTTGGCGCCCTCCGCCACCCTATGGCAACAAAAACGCTATTGACAGTTCAAACTGTCAATAGTGGAAAATATTTCTGTTATTGACAGTTCACACTGTCAACAGTGGAAATTATTCCTGTTATTGACAGTTCCTCATGCGAACTGTCAATAGTGGAATATTTCTGTCTTATTGACAGTTCCCACTGACATTGGAGTCAAAAAGTGCTTTTTTTTTTTAGCAAAAGGTAGTTTCTATAGCAAAAGTGTTTTTTTCACCAAAATCGGTTTTGCCCTCAAAATCGGTTTTGCCCCCAAAATAGGTTTTGCCCCATAATTGGTTTTGCCCCAAAATCACTTTTGGACCAAAAATCAGTTTTGGACCCAAAATCAGTTTTGCCCTCAAAATCGGGTTTGCCCTCAAAACTGATCATGATTTTGCCCCCAAAAACGATTTGGCCCCAAAAATCAGGGTTTGCACTGAAAATCGGTTTTGCCCTCAAAATCGGTTTTGCCCCCAAAGACAGTTTTGGACCCAAATGGGTTTTACCCTCAAAATCGGGTTTGCCTGCAAAATCGGTTTCCCCTGAAATGGGGGTTTACACTAAAAATCGATTTTGCATTAATTATCGGTTTTGCACTAAAAATCGGTTTTGCACTAAAAATCGGTTTTGCACTAAAAATCGGTTTTCCACTAAAATCGAATTTTCACCAAAATTGAATTTCCACCAAAATCGAATTTCCACCAAAATTGAACTTTCAACCAAAATTGAACTTTCCACCAAAATTGAACTTTCCACCAAAATCAAACTTTCTACCAAAATCGAACTTTCCACCAAAATCGAACTTACCACCAAAATAGAAATTACCACCAAAATAGAAATTACCACCAAAATCACTCTCAGGGTTATGACAGTAATGATAAGGAACTGTCAATAAGAGAGGAAATTCCCACTTTTGACAGTTCGTTGAAGAAGTGTCAATAATGCTATAATTTACCACTATTGACAGTTCAAACTGTCAATAAGAGAAAAATATCCCACTATTGACAGTCTGAACTGTCAATAAGAGGAAAGTTTTCCACTATTGACAGTTTGAACTGTCTATAGCTAAATCAAGGTGGGCCAGCTATTGACAGTTCAACCTGTCAATAGTGGAAAACTTTCCTCTTATTGACAGTTCAGACTGTCAATAGTGGGATATTTTTCTCTTATTGACAGTTCAAACTGTCAATACCAGGATATTATTCCCTTATTGACAGTTCACACTGGCAATAAGAGATTCATTTTCGCTTATTGACAGTTCCTTTTTGGAAGTGTCAATAAGAGAATCTTTTTTTCCTTATTGACAGTTTGAACTGTCAATAAGGGAATTGTATCCTGTTATTGACAGTTCAAACTGTCAATAAAGGGATCTTATTCTGTTATTGACAGTTCGAACTGTCAATAGTCACGGCCCTATGGCAAGGACCTCACACGCTGCTGAGAAAGGATGTACTGTCCACGCCTCAAGGCTTGTATATAATACTCCGCTCTTCAAAGACTTTGAGAGCAGGGACACGTCCGGTGCCCCTGTTCCTCCCCAGGATCCCAGGTGCCATCGTGTGCCCTTCAACTGCCTGGGATCTCTACTCATCACAGTACATGTACTCTGACTTCCTCCCAGCCTTCATGACCCCTGCTGGTCAACCACTGACCCCTTCGGTCATGGTCAAAGCTATACAGACTGCACTGCATGCATCCAATGTTCCCAATGCCCTTGAGATGACCGCACACTCCCTGAGACGAGGGGGGGTCCATGCTGCATCTCAGGCTGGATGCAGCGACAAAGAGATAGCAGTGCACGGAACATGGAAGAGCATGTCAGGACTGAAGGCATACCTCCCCAGACAATCATCACACGACGTCGCCAACAAACTGGCGACCTTATTTGCCTCAAACACTTAGAGGATTGACTGTGTCGTTAACATGTATGTTTTATTCGAGTTTCACTTGTATCCTACCTTGTTGTACCTTTTGCGTACTATATATACCACTGACCTAGTTAAGCATATCATCGTAAAAGGACATTCCCCTATATTGTGACTCTCAGGGATAAAACCTTAAAATGGTTAAAAGGTCATTTTGTACCCACAAAAACTGTATTCATATAACTTGTTATGTAGTTTAATCGTATATAAACTCCAAATATATACTCAATAACTCGTCGTGTTGTCATTAATTCATAATTGTATATGTACATTTTCATATTGTGTTCAACCATGTTATTCTACATAGACAGTCTACTGTTGGAGTAACTTACAATTATAGCAAAAATCTGAAGAAGATCAGTTCTTATGATTTATTTTGTTCTCTCTTACACAGGTGAGGATTTTTGTTTTTACCATTGGCTTCTCCCTTGTCTTTGGATCTCTGTTCTCCAAAACCTGGAGGGTTCATGTCATATTTGCCTCCAAGAAACCAAAGAGCGTGGTAAGTTAATAACACTAAACTAATCAACATGAATTAAGAGATCAAGTTCACCCAAGTAAAGGAGCCTGTGAATGCACTACTATTATTCCACCATGGGCATGTAACAGAAGCATCAGCATACCGGAAGTGTTGATTGCATCAAGAGTCAGGGGGCTTTCACCTTGCAGTAAAAAGTATTACTTTATCTTTAATAGAGTGAATTTTCTGCGATCTTTACCAACTACTGGTGAGTAAGGTACTTGGGGCCGCTGCTTATCATTGGAATGTAAATTGAAAGTCTGATCCATATGAAAATCTGATGGTCTGTGATAACTTATCAACAACTAATTTTCCATTTCAGAACATACAGGATCGTCAGCTGCTGCTCATAGTCCTTGCCATTGTCTGTGTCAACTCCATCATTCTCATCATCTGGGTCACTGTTGACCCTTTTCAAACCGCTCATATCAAAAGCATGGAAACGGTAATATTATATTCATTTGACTAGGGATTCACTGTCGAGATGACATCATATCCAAATGTGTCAATAAGAATGTCATTGCAATAAAGATGATTTGAGGAATATACATGTATTGCAAAATGAGAACTATGGTAGAGGGTTTATCTCATAATTCACTTATCGAACCCCTGCTGGGATCAGACCACTGTTGATAAAACATATTGCCAGCCTGCCAATTGGACTTGAAACAAGAGCAGATAATAGATACAAGTGCATTTGGGTAACATAGATGCAGTCTCGATAGGCACCAAAATAATGGTGTCTTCGGGGAAATCCTAGATATTTGTGGTTTAATGCATTTTGCAGCTTGAGATTTCAATTTGCTGTGTTTTCATGTCAAAATGATAACGAAAACATTGAGTTCATTGGTGTTCCTCAGAGTAAAACACAAGTGAACTGGTTTTGAACTGATCATTTGGATTTGAAGACAGAGTTGCACCCATGCTTTTGTTAGCCATACATCACTTAAAAGGTATAATACCTGGTTCTATATCCCCAGGTGTTGGACAGCACAGAGGACGTGGTGTTCCTGTACAGAGTGTCTGTCTGTGTGTCTGCCTACAGCTCTGTCTTCATGGGCCTCATCTGTGTTATTCAAGGTGTCATGCTGGCATTTGGGGCATTCCTTGCCTGGGCAACCAGTAAGGTAGCTTTACTTTAATCTGCTTTAATTTAGGTTATTTATCCCACAAACATTTGAAACTCTCTGAAAGGCTTAAAGATGTGTTTTTGGGTTGTAAAGTAATAGGTTAATGACACAAATGCCTCAGCAAGCTAAAAGCATAGTACTCTGAAGCTTGCAAAATCCTATAAAAGTTGTCAAAATATATCAACTATTCGCCGTGTTGTTTTGACTGAGCTATATTGGATAATTATGTTATACATGTACTTGAAATTCGACCATTACATTATTATGATATATATTATTTCATTTCCGAAGGTGGCAGTGGAAGGTCTGAATGACTCCAAATTGATTGGAAGCTGTATTTACAACGTGCTTATCCTCAGTGCACTTGGTGTTGGTCTGGACTTTGTACTCTCCCATGAGACCCACCTGATATACACTCTTAATGCCAGCTTCATGATCCTTGGCACCTTCTGTACACAATGCACCATCTTCTTACCCAAGGTAAGGTCATGAACAAATAGTAAGTAATACTGGCCACGGTACTACGGAAGCCGATAAGGGTCAGCAAAAATGATTTTATTTTCTGTATCGTAAAATTTGTGCAGTCAACTGTCAACTTCAGCCGACAAGGGTCACCCCAAAAAAAGAAGCTTAATTTTGTTTTACATTTCTGCATCGTTTGCGCAATTTCTCAAAACATCATTTTGAGAAATTGGTTTAAAAAAAAGAAATTCAATGAAATATTCTTGAAGTGTTTGTCGGCTTCCGTACTATCCGTACTCAGTACACAATCTTCCTACTTAATACTGGACACCTTCAATACTAAGGTTTTAAGCAAGTCTGAATACCTGCTGAGAAATATTTGTATATAAAACGTCGACATGAATCAGTGATTCTACCTAATCGGTAATGATATCTAAATTAATTTGATGTAAGAATGCATGCTGTAAAAACTGGACTATGCAGAATCAACAAATCATCATCGGACATTAGTAGTTCTATATTATACTAGCTGCAAAACCAGCTACTATGGTTTGCCATGGAGCAATAGCTGGTGTTCGGCAGGATTTATAATTGACTTTATTAGATAAAGCAGGTGCCTGTGTGACCAAGATGTAGTTAGAGATGTTTTATACTTAAATCAGGTGATATTAATTTGTTATTTACAGCTACTGAGTGTGATCCGGGGGAAGGCAGATGTGAACCCATCCACGATAAAAACCGAGGCGGCTCCGCAATCGTCATTAGCGGAAGGATGAAATGGAAATTCTTCCATGAATGGCTAATGGATGAATCATATGTTGCCAACATGGTTATTAACTTTATCTTTGATAAATGATTATTCAAATTTACTCTGATCTACTATCAAAATGAATATAATTATGTAAGTGAGGTGAAGTGTGCGCGAGTTGCAGGGATAGGACATACCTGTAGTTACATGTAGATTATCTATATATGCAATTATTGTAGATACTAATGTGGCTTGTGAAATACCAACTTGAAACTAACATTTGGTAAAAGTAAATCCATCTTAATAACCATGTAGCATTAATCTTAAATACTCTCCCCTTGTATGTATGATTACACAGGATCCCCATAAAGCCATGTTTAAATGTATATAACCAGCTTATTTTCATCCTGAATGAACAGATATTTTCAGGGATTCTTATATGTATTATGACACATATATTATATGCAAAGTATGGGAGTAAATCTGTAAAAGAAATATTAGCGGGCATGGTATGAGCTCCACGCTAACATGCATTGTGAAACAATTAGTTTATGAGCAGTATACAATTGATACAACCAAATGTCGGTCTTACTAGTTATATAAAATTAAGTCCTCCTATAGAAACACTTATTCTACAATTAATTGTATATCCCCCTTGTGAAACACTATACTCTGATACTTTGCTCAAACCAACACCAATGAGCACATCTAACATTACCATCGTTTATAACAGTTTATGTAACCCTTATGTACACTTTGCATATTGTACACCACGAATGTCTGGTGCATGCATATAACACTGTTCATATTGATTTCACAAACAATTGAGAATAAATATGTTGCATTTGTATACACACACAGAAAAGTGAGAGTCATTGTCGCTAAAACTACCCTCACCTGAGAGTCAGGCACTAAAACTACCTGACTCTCAGGTGAGGGTAGTTTTAGCGACAATGACTCTCACTTTTCTGAGAGTGTAGATTATAACCGTGTTGGTGCCCCTTATGTTTACAGAAAGTGAAACTTATGTTTAAAGTCCATAAGCACACATTCACAGTCCTAATGTAAAAATCATTATTTCCATTTGATACACTCAGAAATAAAATAATATATAAAATCCCATTTCAACTTAATTTTGAACCACATAAGTACTTCGGCTTACATCATTCAAATGAAATCTATAATCAGGATGATAAAAATGGCGGGTGGGGTAGTATTGATTTATTATTGATGAAGTGTCTATAGTATTGGACAGAATAGGTTGAGGGTGAAAGAGACAAAGCAGATGAGGAGAATGTAGGGTGTCGTATAAACAATGTACAATGTATTAATGAGGTGATATTGATGTGTTGTTGACCCTTTCCTTAGATTTGTTTGGTAGACAAAAAGTTGGTCAGGTATTATTAATGTATTACTAGATTAATGATATAGACGTATTTATGGTGGATTTAAAAAAATATATTTTGGCCGTTTGTTGATAAATTTCAATATAATTGTTGACGTATTTTGACAGATTTCTGATGGATCGTTCCTCTCTGAGGTGAATTGATTTACTTTTGACCTATTGCTGGCTGGCTTATAATTGATGTATCGTTGCTATATTGGGCCCATCAGTGATCTTTTATGGTGTATTTAAAACGAGCTCAGCTAAATATTACACTCCATATGGAGATTTTTAAATGGTAATCCAATGGTGTAATGGAATCTGTCGGGTACATTTCTCTGCAATATATCAAAATAAACACAGGACACAATATGTCATGTGAATATATGTCTCAATGTATCGTTCCACCCAGTTTGAAGGCCAACACCCACAGGGCGATCTATGCTGGAAAACCTCTGCGAATTGGAGATCTGTTGCGAATTGTGGATCTCCCTCCAATTTGCAACAGATGTAACCACAAGAGAGGGATATAACTGCAAGGAAACTGTTGCGAATTGGGCACAAACTGAGATCTAGATAATTAGATATTTTTCTTTGCTTAATAGGAAAACCTTTGCGAATTCACTCTGCAAACAATGTGTATCAAACATGTGGGGATTAAGGGGGGTCACTCCAGATATCTGATAATACACAGACATCATTTTTATGCCTTTATCATGAATACTGTCTATCGTCTTCCAAGACGTAGTCTTACATTATGCATTATTTCAAATCATATACTACTGGATATCCTTAGGAGAGTAAATAATCTATAACCACAATTATTGTGAAGTGACTCCCCCAAAATACTACCCATTATACTCACATATAAAGTCAATGTATTCCAATTCGCAGAGATTATGTACCATATAGTGTATAACAGTGGGATTTGATACTTGCAGTAATATGTAAGAACCCTTGCGATTTGGAGTATAAGCAAGCCTCATAGAACGCAATAGAGATAGAACGCAGAGGTTCTGAGGGCATAAATCGGCCTGTGGGATTCGACCTTAACCGTATGATAACTCTTTAATTGAAAGTTGTTCTACGAGCTCGCTCTATACTGTGCAAAAGGTTTTGAATTCCACCAAGAGAAATAATCTAAACTATTCTACATTTGGTCCACAACTTTTCATTCTGTTACTGCAAAAAATGTTATTACAAGTCTGAATGTAAGTTCGATTGTTGTTGAAATTCCCATATATTGATACAGTCTAATATCTATGCGAGTGTTGTGCTGTGTTACAAGCAAAGATAATTAACAGACCCCCCTCCTCTACCCCCATCCCCGAACTATAAGGTTGTATTCAATAAGAAAACCAGGAACATTGATTCTGTGTAAAGGACAAAGGTAAGGTTAAAACTAACTTCATTCACTACGTAACATAATTTAACCCACGGTAGGTGGCTAAGACAAAGGCTTCACACGTTGGGTATATTGTATACCCGAGGGTTAAGTCAGATAGACAACACCTGTACCTTGGTATGCCTCATAACCACTGCCCACTGGTGAGCGACTCGGTGTATAACACCTCGTCTCGACCTTGTGGGGCAGTGGTTATGAGGCATACCAAGGTACAGGTATAGTCTATCTAACACATAACCCGGTTAAAAGGAACACAATTACAATAAACCATGCGATAATATATTAATAGATACAAAATTAACCCCAATTTCTTAGTTCATGTAAGATATACTGGTCATATATTAACATTCAATGGAAAATACTATTTCACGAAGATCCACAATGGAGCCCACCGTACACCAAGGCCCCTTTGATATGCTATTCCATGATATAACTTTCTATTGACAAGGGTGGGTAAACTAGCTTTGGCATGTGCAGAATCAGTAGGCGTTTGCATAGGCACCCGGCAGGCTAACTTCTTTTAAACATTTATTTTGTCTACGCTGTAGGGTTTCAAATAGTGGGAGCTTTTTCAAATAGTGGGAGCTTGAAAAGCCACGATTCAAAGTGAATCAAGGAACAATGACTATTTCGTTGGCTCAGGGCAGAGTCAAGAGGTCAGCACTTTGGCTCTCTTGAAGCAATCTGCCGGGAAAGCAACGTACACATAATAAATTTCAGTTTTTAATCCTTTGAGCCAGAGGCAACTCCTCTATTCTCTAAAGTGGGTCAAATTCACAGCAGAAGGCATGAAAGCGATGTTTTACAATATGGTGACCAAGAGGCGGAGGTCCACTCATTTTATGCATGCATAGCATTAGTTGCCAATGCTATAGGTCTAACAGATCAACCGGCAGACCAAATGAGTTATAATATTCTTGTACGCCATGCAGAAAGAATACGCCATGGGATGGTCATCCGACCTTTCTTTCTGCTTTGCAGATCAGCTTATTGAAAAAACTGTATTTCATTGAACAATTATTTTGTTTTTCAGTGTTGTGTTGTAATGTAAAATAATGAATTGAAAACTTCCAAAAATTCATCAATCTTATTCAATCCCAGTAGGAAAATGCATTCCCTTATCGATAGGAATCCAAAGAACCCAAACCCCTTTATCAGTAATACACACACTGCAGACTGTATTATATATAGTGACCTGAATACTATTATCTAAATAAGTCTACTCTTACCAGGTGTTCCAGCATGCATGCTGATATAGCGCTTCATCCTTATCTAAACAACTACTAGCTAACAGAACAGCAGATAAAGGGTTTAGTACAAGTGGATGAAGGCTGATATACTCACACCTGCACAGCCAGGACTCAAACAGGTATGTGCAAGTCACCAGACTGTGCCTAACACAATGGGACGACCTCACTCTGTCCTCAGACTTTGTCAAAGTATTTTTAATTTCAAAGTATTTATATTCATAGAGCTCTGAGGATTCTCTCCCATACTTCCTGTGGAAATGAAAGCATCCATAACTTCATTGAATTTTGCTGCCTCTTTTCATTTATTTGTGCAGGGGGAGGGGGTAAGATACACAGTGAAACATGTAGCTATTGCATATATTTGAGAGTATAAACTGGGGAATTCATGATTAAAATCAAGTTTTTAAAAATATTATTACAATCATTCAATGACATAACTCAGTCACGGATCCTCAGTGTTAATCATGTACAAGCACAGACATCTCCATTTAATTAAGGCGAAAATGACTACCGGTATTCCAGGGCAGGATAAATAACTGAACAGCCAGACAACTATAGGTGGATGTTCTGTTCTGTATATACCCCTCAATTGGAGATGGTCACAGGCCACTGAGTTTAAACATATAGATCATGGGGTTATCCTCCGACCTGAGATAGAGTGAAGGCATGCGCTTACTGGCTGTTTAAGGCCATGGAGGCCGTTACACTTCTGGGCAAATGGGTCACGCCCTCCTACAGTAGGGCCGAGTCATTTGTTACTAAATGCAGCAGGGGGTGGGAGTGGAAGGCTGATGGAATTCCAATTCCCCCGAATATTGAATTTTTCTACTTATGTAGCGCATGAAGGCACCAACCGTTGAGGTTAATTCTCTCTCTATCTTTATCCACGGTGTTTAACAGAGTCGAGTCTAGACCAAGCATATTTTGGTGATGCCTCTGCTAGAATAAGAACCCTAAAGAGAGGCCCTCTGATCAGTCCCTTTGCTTACCCCTCCGACCCCTCACACACAAGAAACAAAGAGGGAATAACAACTTTAAATCAAAGTGCTGCGATGTGCGGTATTTAATATTTTTACAGCCCCTGCCTGTCATAGATGTCCAAGCCCCATTCCCCCACCCACCCATAGGCCTCCTACCAGATCCACCTTTCACCCCCACCCCACCCTACCCCTACCCCACCTGACAATAAATGACTCGGCCCTTTTACCGTGTATACACCTACTACTGGTGGCGGGAGTCCAGGTGTAAAGGTTAACTTGGTTAAAGCTACTGCAGCTGTAACGTACTACTCCTCAGGTGAGTTATCATTAAGCCTTGTTTTACTATATCATCCAGTTTTTTGGGTTATAATGAGAATGTGTGTCATTCAGTTGTCTATATTGATCATCCAAACACAGGTTGCTGCTTCTCATGTTGAGGGTTTATTGGATTCCTGCATGGATCGCTGACGTCTGGAGATACGTACCATACACCTCACCCCAGTAGTTTGTGGGCCACTCCCATCTCAACTACTCCTCTAATATTACAGACATAGCCCA
The DNA here is from genome assembly GCA_947462335.1 of Harmothoe impar. Taxonomy (NCBI): domain Eukaryota; kingdom Metazoa; phylum Annelida; class Polychaeta; order Phyllodocida; family Polynoidae; genus Harmothoe; species Harmothoe impar. Next base: position 29,308,183 of record OX381716.1, on the reverse strand, counting down.
TTCGAATGTATACTCATGTTGGCACTACATATTGTAGATGATCCTTTCTAATTAAATGTGAATACATCGTTTCCAACTGGACTCTAATATATTTCAGTCCCATTCTCTTCGTTGGAGGACGGGGTTTAGTGTTGGCATATTCTAAATGCTAATGTTACGCCATATGTTTCGTATACATGTAATGCTACATATAAATAATGTGTAGTTCATAAACATAGTATGAAGTGATGGTATGCACTACTATCATTCAGGGGATATTCCGATACCTATTCTGACCTTGGGTGCAGAGATGTCTGCCTGCGCTGGGCCTGCTATAAATTATTCTATTCACTTGGCAAATGCAGTAAAGCTGTTTACCAGCACTGTTTATATTGACTACCAGGTACTGCTACTAGGGGATCCGTGCATAGGCAAGCACTTTCCAACAGTTGAGTTTAATCATTGATTAACTCAAGTACCTCCAAACAGTAACACACAGACACACAGACACACAGACACACACGAGGTTCCAGGTTTCTGGGCCTACAGATGCCTAGATATGTAAAGTGATTAGATCGTGGGATACACTGGGATATTTCGCTATAAGCTTTAGTAGGGGCAACCTCTACACCCACACTCAATGCACCCAAGTAAGCACATGCTTGGAGTGTGCACATTGGAAGACAGGATTTTGAGAGTGGAAAATAGGTAAGAATAATTACAAAAACAGCCATATCTAATTCATGTAAATGTGGCCACCTCTAAATCAGGGTGCCCAACGTTAAGGATACCTAATACTGTGCGTCATATTCAAAAGATGTGTCCATAGTGCCCTGCTTCTAGGTGTCCCATGATTTCACTCCACTTTCTATATAAGAGCGACCAGTACCCTTACCTGCGGGAGAGGGTCACTTATAGAGGCAAGAGTTATATATACTGATTGTTTCTATTGATATGGGAGGTGTGACGGGCAAACAACCCCCTGGGCTGTGACCCCCAGGTATATGCACCATGAATCAGTTTATGCTAGCCACCAGCTAGATTTCACACAGTGGATGCCCAGCTAACAAAAAAACGTTATTTTACGTCGAAATCACGTTTAAATTTTATCATCCAATAGTCCCATTTGTTTGTTGCCTAGCAACCACAAGACACCCGTATTATACCTCAGTTTTTGACTTCAGTCTGCACATTGACTCTATGTTTTAGTAATGATTTCTAACAAAGAGATGGCCCATTAATGCGCCAGTGTATAGACCCCAAATATTATTATCATATTTGGCTTTTCCAGAATAAATCAGTTACATAGGAGCATTATGTTCAAACACTTTAGTGGAAGAAACCCATAGCAACAAGCATACAACCTTCGGAACAAGTGAAACTCCGCTGTGAGGTAGGTAAAATAAACAGAGAGGCTGTTGGCCTATACTGTTGCTTAGTTAGCACATGTTTTAGTTACATAACGTTATGTCATACTAAAGAGACTTAGAAAAACGTTGACATTATATATAACGTTATAAAATGGTGTATAACGTTATTTGTTCCCTGGGTGAAGCCACTGTATCCCGCTAGTGAGGAATAGGTCTTAGTTAGGTCAACTCCTGAAGACAAGTTAGTCAGACAACTTTCTGCTATAGTTAGATTGTTATTTCCTGTCAGGCTGTGCACAGAGACTGGTGTACAGGATTTGATTGGTCAACCCCTGAAGACAAGTTAGTCAAATGATTTTATCATATGAGTTTGTCTAGACTCTATTATTATAGAGTGGTGGCCTGAGATTATAGTTAGATAGGACACAGCAGGATGCCTTAGTAAGATAGGAGCTTGGACACTTTTGCATGCAGCTCTGTCCATCTGTAATTTTTCAATACTTACCTGGATAGCTCAAAGACTGGGCACATTGTATAATCTATCAAGTCTCGTTGTTGATTTAGCTTCAAGCCAAGATGAGAAATAAAAGTTCAACCATAGAGAAATATTTTTGATCAATTATGTTTATATATCCTTTATTAAAAAGTTGGGCCTTGGCAGCCATCTTTGATATTTCCTTCAAGATAGCTCAGATTAGTGCACTACAGGTATTTTCATATTTCACCAGCAGGGTATTTTACGTCCAGACAATTCTGTACAAACGGAATCTAAATTCATGTTAAAAAAGAAATCAGACGCGTATTCCTCATCATGAAAAGCATCGTTTGATTGGTTTGCTGGTATTGTCCCACCAGGTTGGCTGAATAAGTGCCCGCCCTGTACACTGAAAGAACACTGGGCCTGGAGTCTGTAGTTAGCAAATCAAAGTTGGCGGATGGTGAGGAAACAATGCTTAACAGATTTCATCTATTTGTAATGTAAATACTCTATATTCTTACATTACAGTTGGTAGAATCTTAGTTTAAGTATATGTGGTCATGTAGGCAATTGCTATCCTCATTAAATCAATGCACTATTAGAGAAATCAGCCTGAAATAAAGATTGAAAATAAGGCTAACTCAGTATGTAGTTAGCCTGGTCATCCATATCATAAAAAACATTATTTCCTGCTCCTACAGACCATTATATCCAAAAACCATTAGAGCACTACATAATACACGGCCATAACCACCAACACATAACTTTACAATGTTCAACTCCCTATAAATACTGTGCAGTCACCCCCCTGTAGTTTTACAAACACAACCATCCGCCATCTTTGATTGGCTAACTACAGATTCCAGGCCTAGTGTTCTATAGTGCTGTAGTAGGACACCTGGTCAAGGGGGATTGACACATTTGGATATGTTTTGTGTATCTATGTATTACAGCACACTACACCAGTTACTGCTACATGACTGTGTGTATGAACCTAAGTAACACCTTGTGGATTAGGTTGACATTACTGAAGACAAACACCACTGTGCTACCACTGTACACACTTAACAGGTGGCGGCACCTCCCAATGCATACTTCAAGGATGGGTAACATTCTTTGCCCAAAGGCTTGTAACGAGGCCTCTTCGCGGGCCGGTGCGTCGTTCGAAAAGGTGGAACTAGACGAATCAAATGTTGGAACTTAGTGGATTTTCATTTCTGTCATATGTGACTCGATTTGTACACAAAACTATAATAAATAGACCATATAACACAATGGATCATGCGTTCATGGGTTATTTGTCCTCTGGAGTGGCCGATTTACAAGCCGTCAAAACTGGCATGGAGCTAGTTATCTCACTATTAAAAATATCCTGTAAAATTATGATGATTCACTGGCATCAATTAATGCCAAGCTTTCACCTTTTTTTAAGTTTATGAAGTTTTCCTGCTGTCTTTTTAATGGTGATTCATCACTATTAGTTGATGTTTCTCTGCTATTCTTGACATTTTGATGATGATAATCATTGTTTCTTGATTCATTGGTATATTTCATTATATCAACATAAGTCCAGCCTGTAAATATTAGACGATAAGAGACATAATTGAATGCCTCACAGCAATAATGTGCCTCTACATGGGTACCCGAACTTTTGACCATGTCGGCGTGTCGATTTTTAGCAAAAGGACCATGTCGCTGGGTCGATTTTTAGCTACATAAGAACTTAGAAAAAAATTACTGTGGGTCGATTTTTAACCCTTTTTTCCCTGTGTCCGTCGATCTTTAAAGGGGTATGTGTCACCCTGTGTGTGTGTCACCCTGTGTGTGTGTGTCACCTTGTGTGTATGTGTCACCCTGTGTGCATGTATGTCACCCTGTGTGTGTAACCCTGTGTGTGTGTCACACTGTGTGTGTGTGTCACCCTGTGTGTGTGTGGCCCTGTGTGTGTGTGGCCCTGTGTGTGTGTCGCCCTGTGTGTGTGCCACGCTGTGTGTGTGTCACCCTACAGGTGTGTGTGTCACCTTGTGTGTGTGTCACCATATGGGTGTGTGTCACACTGTGTGTGAGTGTGTCAACCTGTGTGTGTCACCCTGTATTGAGAACTAATGCTAAAGGATACCTGTCACAAATTGGTTTGCATAAGTTGACAGTTTGACAGGTGAAAAATCCATATTGACAGCAATTATTTTTCAACTTGACAGTGTGACAGGTGCAAAATCAATGTTGACAGCAACTTTTTTTCCAACTTGACAGTTTGACAGCTGAGAAATCAATGTTGACAGCAACTTTTTTTTCCAATTTGACAGTTTGACAGCTGAGAAATCAATGTTGACAGCCAAAAAAATCGCTTATGAAATTAATAAACATATCTTTTTATTTTTCTTATTTTACATATTTGTGGCCCTCCTCGGCTTCCGTAATATAGAGGCACAATAATTATGCAAGTACAATCTATGAGAAAAGGGTACTCTAGGATTGTTACAAAGCAAATCTGACAGCAGTGTGAATATGACTGTATAGTTCTAATTACCACAAAATGGGTGTTTTCATTATCCTTACTTGTCCCCAGTGTCATAGAGAGAGAAATTATATATGAATTATCTATCACATGCCAAAGGCTTCAGGATTGACCCTTTGATTGATGAGATAATTTGACATTACTATCATTCCAACACATTTAGATACGTTTTAAAGTGAAATCTTGCACTAAAGTCTCCATATTTCCTGTGGCACCTGGTGGACAACAGCTAGTTAACTACTAATCCATTTTTTCATTGAAACAGACCGACATCGGATTAAACACGATCCAATATGGCAAAAGCCAACCAGATCAATAAAAGAAAGGTCAACGGATTGGAATCGGGGAACTTGGGGAAATACCGACATGGGACTACGGATGTCTCCAAGATACAAAATAAGGAACCCCTGAAAAAGGCCAATGGGGAGGCTCCCTGGCTGGCGTGGGCTATCGTGATGGCAGCGACATTGGAGATGGTGGTTTTACTCGTTGTACTGTGTTTGAAGTAGCTGCACTGTAAGTAAAGGCCACAACTATCACTTTTATGATGTACTCTATTTTATAACTTATTTGTAATTTAGTTTTCATTCATGAATCATTTCCGCTGGTTTGATATCTTCTGTAGTGAGTGTATCGATGGCGTAAATAGACAGGTGCCGATGGTAATTTTTTCAACTATATGTTAATTTATTCATACTATTTAGAAATGCAGCAAATATGTAGCATCTACCATAGCATGTAAGAATGTGATATAAATAAACAGGACATAATTACTTGTTGTTTCTACCTTGCCATCTACTAAGCGGAAGTACTTTTACATTGGCAGGGAAGCGCACAGCTATATGGAAAAACATTGGGAGTATAATTATATAGCTGTTATTACAAAAAAGGACTTCAATGACCTTGGACGCCCGTGCCAAGTCCACATCCCTGTGACTATATGGGTCCTAACACGTCACATCCATCCATTACACGACTTGGATGGTCCATGTGAGCAGAACTGGATAAAAACTTCACGAGTGTGGAACATCAAGTAAACTAACGATAGGTAGCCGAGTTTAGCTGCTATAGAGATCTGTCATGCATCGCCATACACCACAATACCATATCTGTTCCACACGAGTGCGGTCGGTACATACTTTGCCATGTGGTTGACCCACACAGGGACGCTATTAACGTGTCTGATACATTCTGCTATAGGAACTGGAAACCACAAGGATATCACCATTATTCCTTACACCAGTTTTGAACTCGTCCAGGAACATCAAGGTCCAGCGAGACATACTCCATTCGGGCTCTTACGCCCTCTCGTGTGAGAAAAGAGAACTACAAAACCTGCTTACGATGTATATCATCTACATGTATATCAACCGTTGGTTAAACAGTTCCAAAGTATTGTGTTTTAAAATATGAAGCATATATCTGTATACGTTATTACAGGCGGTTCAATGTTTTTATCCATTACACACCAGGTAGAAATACAGTTACATTATGAAGCCGATAGCACAGCCAGTTATATAATTATTGCCCGACGTGCAACAAATAGCATTAGGATGACGGGCATTGGTATCCTATCAGACTATCACTCAGTTCTGAATTAAGATGAAGATCTATTTTCTATGGGGACACTTATCTGTCATAAACTCCACTGTTTTATGTTATTAGAGTTGTGAACCTTTTTGACTCGACTTTGGGTACATATATTATGTGCAAAAATAGTTTGCTTTGAAAAGCGTGCCATGTAGGATACTACAGCAATGTACGTCCTAGACTTACTTTCTTTATAGCTGTAGAACATTGTATTCTTGCCTATTTTCATAATAAAATAGAAACGCGATTTGTCTGTTATATTTGTTGAATAGCTGCTTAGCCGGTGCAGTTCATCTCACATGTATTTACACTTATTAAAATATGATTTAAAAAAAGTACATCTCGAGTTGAGTTTGAGTTTAGTTTTGAGCATGTTTTACCCCTTTAAGGACGGATGTCGCTAAAAGATGACATTTTTCTTCATGATGTACCAATGCCGCCCTGGCGAGTAACTCGCCGGTGCTGCATTGGTGCATCATGCCGACCCTTCGGAAGTGTATCAATCCTGTAGGGTCGGCATGATGCTTTAATGCAGCACTGACGAGTTACTCACTAGGGCTACATTCATGCATCATGCCGACAAAGGGCAAAATGCATTATGGCATCATGCCGTCCTTAAAGGGCTAAGAAGGTGCCATCAGCCTGTTGTTACAGACCCCCCACCCCTATCCCCGTGCTTTAATACAGCACTGGCGAGTTATTCACCAGGGCTGCATCCATGCATCATGACGACCAAGGACATGATGCATTAATGCATAATGCCGTCCTTAAAGGGTTAATCGAATTATCTCGATAGTTTTCAATAGTTTAGCATAATATTGCCAATTATATTGCATAGCGATAAGAATCAGATATTACATTAGTACAGTATAGTCACAGTACTCCCTCTCTGAAGAGACGCTGTCCATCTCTGACCAAACACTTTTACAGCATTCTCCCCAAGGGTCTACATGTAGTTTTTTTATGTTGCTTAATCAATCTATTCAAATAACGAGTGGCAAGTTAGCGGCAAGGATGAAGCATGGAATGGAAGCGCAGGTTCCAACGCGTAGGCCACCTGGTGGCAAAAAATGGAAGTTCCCAAGCCTATTTTATTAGCTGGCCATAATACCTATGATAATGATGGCTGCTTATTGAATGACCCACTACCCATAAGATACCTTTAGTTATATTGATGTAGGTTATTTGGCAAAGAGAATACTGGAAGAATTATAGCTCTAGCCCTACTAGGACATGCTTAACTTCATTTTTGTATAACGCTATACAATGAAATGGTCCATAAATAACCCTCCCATGTTGTAGTGTAATTCGGGATCCAGGTGAGTGTAGAGGAACTAACCTAGGGAATTCATGTACTACCTCTCAGCAAAGGTAGATCCACATAATATGTGCAAATCCACTGCTCTTTCTTTTCTGGCTTTCTTTTCTGATCACCTTGGAATTCTGATCAGTTTGAACTATTTAGACAGTAGATCATGAACGTACATGGGATTTCTATTTATATTCCCACAGATCAATTTTAAGGTCCCCCATTTTAAAGGTGATTACATGTTTTTTAGGATATATTTGGATCTGGATCTGGAAGTCAGATTAAAATGTGGGATACCTCTAAATAGAGGCCTACATTTCAATATCAATATTAAATTAAATCCACAATTCGCCTCTGGCAAAATTACATTCTCGTACAGAGTGTGTCTGGGGAGCTATCAATTACTACATTGCCATAATGTGAGCCTGCATACACTGATAAAATCAAATCATCTAAAGTTGTCAGATGATTGTCGTATAAGAAGACTTTAGGGTATTATTAGTGATTGTCATAAAATAAACAATTAATGGTTGTCCATCTCAGGACCTACCAGGTTACCGCCCCACAAGACGACACTAGGTTAATCTGACTGACAATGTTAGCCAGAAAGTGGCCCACTCCAAGTTTAGGAATGGTGGAAAAAAACAGCTTCATATTTTCTGTGTGTTAAGATCCTCACCCAGTGGGCAGAGAGCGCTGTTTTCAACCGTTTATCAGTACCCATGAGCATTGAAATCACTTCCGGTAACGACATGTCGAAAACATGATCCACTAGATTATTACCAGCTATATTACCATGAATTACCATGAATGCTCATCTTTTGAAATGTATCGTATTTTTTGAAAATCACCAAGTGAATTAAAAATACTTTAGGGAGTGTTCATTTATTATTTCCAGGGGGGGGGTGGTGGGTTTGGGGGGGGGGCGTAAAAATTTCCGACCCCTTCTGAGGGGGGGGCGTAAAAAATTCTGACCCCTCTTGAGGGGGGGGGCGTAAAAATTTAAGCCCCTTTTTAGCCAAAAAGCCCGCGTGTTACTATAGTTCAAAGGGGGGGGGGGGGGGCGAAAAAATTTCGGCGCCTTCGGCGAGGGGGGCACGAAACGTTACACGTGCTCTCGAGGGGGGGCGTAAAAATTTTTCGCCCCTCCGCGCGAAATCTCACCACCCCCCCCTGTAATTAATAAATGAACACTCCCTTATAAACCCAAAATCATGTCTCAGGGAGATAACAGAGGACATTGCCCCCATACCCCAGGGTGCAGTCACCCTTATCAGCAACACGGGAGTAAACACATTTATCATGTAAGGTAACGCTTAATTAGGATCAGTAGATTGGCATATGCATTCTTCCAACGGTAGCCAAATGTTAATTATATATGGTGAGGGGTTTCCCCATGTTTAACAAGTAATTACCATGCACTTTCATGTGATCCACCTTTGACCCCAGTGGTCCGACGTCACAATTCTATTTTACTTGGAAAGCTTAGAGTAATATAATATTCTGAAGGAGTGATCAATTTATAACAGCCGGTTTCGGTGAGTGAATCCTTCACCCAGACTCACCAAGTGCATACCCCAAGTGCATATTCCATTTATACTATGTCGCTGAAAAGATGTGAGATGCTATTGCCCCACAACAATGGTCCCAAATGTTACCCATCGCCCCTTTCCTCACGCTATACCCAGCTAACGTTATTTTACGCCAAAATAACGTTTTTAACGTTATATAACGTTATGCCACACTAAGGGGCCATAGAGAAACGTTATATAACGTTGTGTAACTTTTCTTTTTTGTTTACTGGGATAGCCTCTCTTTTCTTGGAAAGAAATCAGCCACTTCCCAATCAGGAATAATTGCATAATGGGCCACGAATATTGTCGAGATCAATGGTTGCCGATAACATCAAAGCTCAGCTCCACTATTTCATGATTATTTGAGAGAGACATGTGATGTGAAAATTACAATGGATAATCATAGTTGGAAGGAGAAATAAGGAAGAGAAGACGTTAAAGGGACAAGGTAAATAAATCAAGATGAGACATTATCACTCACAGGGATGAGATACCCGGTGCAAAACAGGCCTAAAACAGGTTCAAATCTGATCTAGTAGAATCTGTAGAATACAATAGGTTACTTTAGAACTTCCATCTTTGGCGAAAACCTTCCATATTTGTATGTAAAAAGAACATATTTGGGCCTATATTGGTGTTGTTGCAGATGTTGATTGCCATGAAAACATGGTTTTCATTCTAAAACGATTTTATTTTTCAAAATCAAGTGATAGAATGCCCCACAATGATGTCTATACTGAAAACAGAATGTAAATACAATTTTTCAGATCAAAAGATGTGACCAAGTCTTTGAAAAAGTTTGGATAATTGGTATTTAAGATAATTATGCTTAGCAAATTGCAATATCTCTAAGACAAAGTAAGATACAGTTTTTTGGCATTTGAGATAAGACATTCCCCTCACATATTAAAGGGGCCAGTTCTCAAAACATTTTAGATGTTAATGTAAAAATTCCCAATACCCCTATATCACGCCTATATCACGCCCCTCCCCTTTTCTAAAGTCCTGGATCCACCCCTGTCCCCTGATAAATTGCGGCCTGACACCTTCACCGGTACGCATAGACGTCTCATCCCAACCATAGATGTCACACCCCGGTCATGGACATCACTCTTCATTATATCTGTGTACATAGCTCATTCTAGATGAACATGTCATGCCATACACAACATCCCACATTTCTATAGCATCCATTCTTAATCATACACATGAGCAGATGAAGGATATTCTGTATGAATGCTAATCTGCCTTGGGTACCGGCTCAAGGTCCACTCAGAGTCTTGTAGGACGGACAGTAAGTTTGGACTTCAATAAAAAAAAGTAGATCCCAGACAATCCTTTGAATAACTTGCGCAGTATCATGCCAGGTCACCCACCTGAGAGCTATAATCACAGCGCCCCGGTGTGGAAGTAATATAGCTGGAATGGTCAACAGCATTGCCAAATCTTTCTGGCATCACTCATCACCCACTGGAAGGTAGCCAGCAGGATGGATGTAGAGTTCTGATCAGAGACACTATGTTCGCTTCCGTCAAAGTGTTCAGGGCCGCATGGTGCTTTAAAGATCACCGAGCGTGTCCCATTCACATTTCTAGCACTGTTCCAATCTACTATGTAGTGAAGTGGGAGTGGTGATATTGCCCCTTTAATGTGCTCTGCTCTGAAGACTCGCTAAGACTGCATTCATGCATCATGGGGACACATTAAAGCAATTTGCCACTTTTAAAGGGTTAACGTTGGAACATTTACAGGTGTGAGTAAATATGACATATGCCAGTCAAATACCAACAGCCAGATCGTCTTGGCTGAACTACCCTCTGTGAACATCCTCTTGGTCGACATCAGAAATACTATTGAGAAATGGCTTTGACACCCCCCATTATGACAGGCGGTAATCTACCATACAACTGCTGTAAGAATATACTACCATGTCGCACGCATGTTTCTTCACATTGTGACCACATGACATGATGCCTGACTATCTATCACTTGAGGTATCATCAAAAGAATTAGCTGCACCAACAATGCAAAGTGTAAAGACGGAAAAACATCTTGTGCAATAATGTGACGAGACATGGCATAAGGTGAAATAAGGGGAAAACCGGGGGAATCTCTTTATTTAAGTTCATGTCCTCAGCTACAGTATGGTGTTTTGATTGTTAAGATAGTCCAACAGGTTGCAGAGAACTGACCTCCCAAGCATGGGATGGTAGAAACATGTAGAAATTCAGAAGAGATCAAAATTAAACAAAGGATTTTTATTTCTGGTTTTGGCCACCAGGGGGCAACATAGATGCAAAACGGTGTTAAAAAGCAGGATAACAAAGTTACAAACGCTCCAAAACAGAGCACTGCGAGTGTGTACACGGAAGTTCAATATTGAGCACCATACTGACGCCCTCCACTTTGAATGTAACATGGAAATGCTAGACAAAAGAAGGGAATATCAGTTAGCCATAATCATGTTCAAGGAAGCTCTCAAACTGGGTCTGAAACCTATGGACAACCCAAGAACTAGGGGTGATCTAAAGGTCAGGTTTTCGGAACAAAGAGTGATCTTGCAGAAGTATAACAAAGGCCCACATGCAAGGGGCATAAAACTATGGAATAGGATAAAAACCACAGTTCAGACAGCTGAAACTGTGGCAGCATTTAAGAGGACATTTAAAACTACCCCCCTAGACCATCCTCATCGCTAAGTCCTAAACTATGGGTGTAGTGTATTGATGGGCTACCACAGCAAGCAATGGAATACTGACAAAGGTCACCACAATCCATCAATACCTGACTCTTGCAAAAATACCCTATGCTGGTGACCATATTCAATTCTCGAGATACCTTTGTGAACCTCCCAACATTGTCTCATATCATCCATATCACCAAATGAGTCTTCACAAAATGTGTTATCACCTAAACTACAAATATGGTAGTTATTACGGCACAAGGCAAAGTGTGTAATACTAGTGACTTGTCACAAAAGACTCTCCATAATTTACTATTATATGAGAACATTCTTACTGTAATAATAACATATCATGCTATATATTAATATTTATGCCCCGGAAGAGGAAAAGAGGATCTTGTGTACTTCGAGCCAAATTTATCGAATATCATGAAAATGAATAAATTTGTTTAAACCCCCCCCAAAAAAAATTCCATCTTTAATCCTAAGATTCTACATTTGGAATGGAAAAAAACACGTTTTTTTATGAAGAGTTATGAGCACATATGACACAGGTTGCCATGGAAACCATACCAAAAGCTGAAAGTTACCGAAAACTGAAAACAGAACGCAAAACTTCCTTCTAGCAGCAAATCTAGACTAATAAATAGTTCATTTTTATTTGGTTATTTCTAAAAACAATTGTTTTTCATAATTATCCTCACGTGTCCTTTTCCTTGCCTGGTCACAGCCATTGTGAAGGAAAACAGAGTATATTATTGAAATGGAATTTGTAACCAATTATATGAAAGGCTGATTGTCCATATGAATGTTTATGTATGAATGTCATTTGTTTGGCATGAATGTCCGTTGTTTTGAATAAGACGGGGGGTTGTCCAGGGTACAAACATGTTGATTGGGAGTTGCTGCTGGACCCCCTCATAGCTACACAAAGAAGGTCTTTTGAGGTCCCGACGGCTGCCTGCATTCTCAGTGTGCGTCAATGTCTGAGCCAGAGTCTGTAAGACAAGGAAGATTCAGTTTAGGGGTCGGTATAAACACTATTAATTTTGTTTTGAGATTTTTTTAAAGTGTTTTATTTGGGTAAAAGATAACAAATATAAAAGTAAGTGTATCAATCTAGCATGTGCCCATTGCATTTAGAACTTATTTACCATTTTTAGTTAGGGATATGAACTATTGTTTAAAGAATAAGAACAAGAAAATGACTCAAGAAAAGCACGAGTTCCGCTGGAGATTTTGTTTACAGGGATGTATTTCCTCAGTCATCATTGGATAAACAGTATTGCGACATATTTAAAGATTAATTACTGGGTCATGTGGCAAGTGGCCAATCCTAGTTTATATGAGGAATTCCATCTTATGAAAGAGTAAATAAAACCATTGCAGATTGAATTGAATTGAATTGCCATTTTGGGACATGATGATTCTTCTATAGCACCATTTTAATTGATGCGTGATATGGGACAGGTTTAACTCATCAAACATCATAAAAATGTTAATAATTATGGTGATTTTTGCCTTTTTATCGGATGTATGTCACTGGTTATGGAGGTCAGAAGTGTGGAGATAACTTTGTTGTATAACGCATGAAAGGGGGTTGTTCTGCGAATTCAGTGATTCTCGGTAGTGGCCTACATTATTGTAACTTCCCCCAACCTTGACCCTAACTTAACCCTATGTGATATTAAGCTACACACTGCTAAGGCTTTAAACTATAGACTAAAATCATAAGGGGGTAAAAATCTCTTCACAATTTCCATTTTGATTGATTGATTGATTGATATGCTTTTATCTAGACTGAAAATGTACAGGCAAGTAGTGCGTGTATTTGCCTCGAATCCAGTTGATGGTGTATACAATGTAGCTGTGGAGTAGACAAGGCAGTGTTTCCGCTGCATTAGCGACCACGTTATGAGGTCTCAGAGTAAGCCCACCTTTCCAATTTGAAAAAAACGCCCAGGGGGGTGTATTCAACATTGAGGTAGGCTACCCTTTCTCCTATTGGTCCATATTCCAGGTGGACTAGGACCTAGCAGTGTGATTGGCATAGAGCTATGCTCTGATTAGTGTATACGATGTAGGCCTACATAAATTGCTGTTTGGCAAACTTACGGAATCCTTTGACCGCCTGGCGTTGAGACTGAGGTCGGCCGGTCCGCCTCCAGGACTGCCGGCACCCGGCACGCCTGATCCTACACCGGGAACTTCGAGGGAGCTTGAGGCTGGAGTGGAGGAGAGCCTGTTTGACGCATTTCTTCAGAGGGTGGAGAGAAAAAGCAGTAAGTTTGACCTCATCAGGTTTCTTCCCATTAGAGACGAATAACAATACCCGTCTTAGTTCCCATTGATGAGCGCAAAAAGTCCAAGCCCATAGATTGTAACGAGAAACTGTTCTATTTGCTAACCCAGCTCCAGGAGGTCGTTACACAACCGTAACGTTTTCTCTTTATTTCCGCAACGTGAGCAAAAGTGTTACACAACCAAATTGTCGTTACAGAAAATCCCCAAAAAAGTCTCGCAATGTCATAACGTGAAAAAAAGTGTTACACAATCAACTCTCCTTGCTAACGATAACCGATGCGGTATGCGATTCTCGTTAAGAAAGGGACATAAAACGACTTCACTCTGGAGCTGCCCCTGCATCGTAACGAGAGTTTGTTTTTCACCCATTTCTTCCTTTATAAGGGTGGAAACCAGTGTAAAACTTTATTATTTTGGCGGGAAACACTTCCTCGCCACTTCCTCCATACCAAAATGGCGATACAAAGAGACAGCTTAGGGCGCATAAAGCGAAAATGCAAAAAGAGGTCCAACCCTTTTCATGTATACCGCAAGGACGAGTTTGAGAGTCGTTACCGGCTTAGCAAGAGCATCGTAAAGCGTTTGGTAAAGAAATACAAGCCCCACTCCTCCGTCAAAGGAACAAAACACGGAGGTGGGCTGTCACACATCAACAGGGTATGTATTATTTTTCTAATGTACCTGTTTCCTGTTTTTTTGTGTCATGTAACATGAAATTTAATTCTATTATGAGTTACACAGCCTACAGCATACATCTAAGAAACTCTCCCTCCCCCCTTCCTTCCTTCCACCCCCCCCCCCCATCACTCCCCTCATCCCCCCTCCTCCCCCTTCTATTACCCCCAAAATAAAGGGACCCCATTTGTATCATCTAGCCAATACATTCAAACATATACCCACCTTTCCCTATATAATTTGTCCCCCCAAACATATTATATTTCTATTAATTTCATTTTATGACATAGACTAACATAAAAAAACTATTCTTTTTCAGTTCTGCCTGGCGTTAAGGTATTTTTCGACAGGGGCATCATACTCGGTGGTGGCGGACACTCAGCATGTCTCACGGGCCCTGGTCAGCCGGTCGGTCCGGGACGTCAGCGATTATTTTTATCGCCACAGAGACGAGTACATACGCTGGCCCAAAAGCACAGAGGAAAAAGTGACCAACGCCACCAAATTCTACCGACACAAACAACAGAAAACGCCACGTGTGATTGGCGTGGTGGACGGCACGCATGTCCCCATTGTCAAGCCTAGTGAAAACGAGAGCTGCTATGTGAACAAGAGCAGCTACCACTCTATCAACACGACGGTATGTCCTTTCATTTCTGCTATATCTCCTCCAACTTACAATGTCAATATATATAATTATTATGTTATATTTGCATTGTAATGTTAATACACACCAGTCTGGTATATTCCCTTTTTTATGTAACAGCAAGAATTTGAAAAAGTAGAAAGTAGGAAACCAAAAAATGTAAAAAACAAGCAACGAATGGTAAGATGTAGAACGCACTAAAATATTTTTATTTCAATTATAACACGCTGCTTCATATGCTATACCGTGTGTCACAATAATGTATAACGATAAAACACTGTTTTGTTCTCAGATGTACTGTGACTACGACAAGCGTGTCATCGGTGTGGATGCTCGGTGGCCTGGGAGTGTCAATGACGCGTACGCGTTCCATGCCAGCCCAGTAGGGGATCAGTGCCAGAAAGGGGTGGAGGATGAGAATGGCCCTATGGGGAACTTTATCCTGCTGGCAGACTCAGGGTGAGCAACATATACTCTCTCCTTGCAAAATCACAACCACACTTTTACTTGTACTAAAGTTATAACAAGAATTTCCACTTTCTATCTTATTCTCAGCTGGGCATCAGTGCCAAATATGTAACATCTTATATGAAAGTATATGTCTTATATTTCCCAGGTACGCTTTGAAACCCAACTGTTTCACTCCTTTCCGTAAGCCAAGGACGTCCTACCAGAGGAAATTTAACGAGTGGCATAAGAAAAACCGTGTGCGGATTGAGCAGGCCATAGGGTTGGTCAAGCAGAGATGGAGGTAACTTTAGCTTTACTGTTCTTTTGTCTACTAAATATTATTCTGTCAACACTATATGAACCTATATAAACCATTTAACTGTAACGAGATCTTCCTGAACGTCAACTCTTAACAAACATCATATTGCATAACATAAACCTGTCTCATGTTTCATTTATTTTCGGGCGGACAACCCAGCACTGCATCATACAAACAATTGTTACACAGCGATAGAATGAGACATCATAACTTCAATTATATACAGTGCACTTTATAGAAACATGGGTGTATATATTTTCAGATGCACAGATTCAGCAGCCGGCTACCTACATCATCATCCCAGCAGGGCTGCAAAGATAATAGTCACATGCTGCTGCCTCCACAACATAGCCATGGACCATGGCATAAAGATACGGTCGCATCCAAACGATCCTTGGCAACCTACTCGGACACCCCTCCCCCAACCACGTCAACGTACCCAGAGGGAGCGGAGCGACCGCATCAAGAAGGTCTGGGAGGCTTACGCTAAGAAATATTTCCGTTAAATAGATCCTGACGCCACTGCCACTACAAAGACACTCCTTTCTGTGCTTTACTATCCTTTTTTTTTTGCCTCACCCTGTTCCTCTCCCTCCTATCCTCCCTTTCAGCCTTCCTCGCCCTTCTTTCCCCCTGCCTTTTTTTCTGGCTCTCCCCCTTGATTAAATCAACTCCGGCCTTCTTTTCCATTTTTTTATCCTTCTTCAGTTGCCTCACCCGGTTCCTCTCCCTCCGTGCATCCCTGTCAATTTTACGCTGCCTCTTTTGCTCCATCTTTGTCATGTCACCCCCCTCCTCCTTGAATGTTACTTCCTCCCTTTTCACATTGTCCTCCTTTTTTGGCTCCTTCTTCTCCTTGTTTTTCCTCTTGTCATCAAAATTGACCTTATAGTCCTTCTTCACCTCTAACCCCCCTCCGTCCCTCCCCTTCCTCCTCTTTTTCAGCAGAAGTGCTTCCTTTTCGTCTTCCTTCTGTTGCAACCTCTCCTCCCTCCTCTCCCTCTTCATTTCCTCTGCAGTGTTCCTTTTCCTCTGTTCCTTCTTCTGCCTAGCCACCCTTCTGGCATTCTTGTCTTTGTAGTTGGTAGGGACACCGGTACGGGGCATGTCGATAGCATTGTAGTCGGGCTTGGTGTCCCTGTCATGTGTCCACAACAGCTTGATGTTCCTCCTGGATGGAGCAACGTTTATAGCCCCTGCGTCAGTTGGTTCGATCCCGGGTATCCCTGTCAAGACATAGTAAGAAAATGTCATAATGGTCACATAACAGAGTGATACAAGTAGAATTCATGTGAACACAAAAGGGTGTATATACAGAGGTATGACAAGTGCGGCAAGTGTATAGTGTCAGGAGGAAATATTCACATGTACTAACCTTTGACAGTTTCTGAGCGCAGATAATCCAAGGCCTTGCCCTCCGTGTCTTTAATGTGGTACTTCTTGCTGACTCGGCCTCTGCCAGTCTGTGCTACCTGGAATCGCAGCTTGTTGTACTGTAACACAGTAAGAAGCAGTAAGTCAGACATGTGCAATGAAAGGTGTGAATAATGCATTTCTCGTTGTGTAACAAGAATGGTGGTACCACCCTACTCTACAGGAAGTGTACAAAGGGAAAGCTTGCTGTGAGATCTATTTTTTATATAGGTGCTATAGGATAAGACATGGTCATTGGACATGTTGTATATATGTATATAGTTGTACATACCTTCCCTTTAACGCGCTGAGAGAAGCGTGCAGCCTTGTCTCTACACATCTTTATAGTCCTGTGTGTCCCGGCTACGTCATTCACGTAGGCTGTAAAATATTTTGAAGAAATTTGCACTTAGTAATGAGAAAATAAAAATTTCAACCTACATGGATCATTTCATGTACCTAGTTAAAGTGACTTTCGTTGTTTCTTTCACAGGACATAAAAACTCAATCATTTTCCTATGTTCTCTCTCCCCATCCATTTGCTTACCTACAACGTCCAGCCATCCCTGCCTTTTCACGTCTTTGCCACCACCTGGGCCCTGGAAGTTGAACTTTATTGCCTCCCTGTTTATGTTGATAGCGTTCATCAGGGCATCCACCTCCTCCTCCTCCCATCTACCTGTTTTTATGGGCATGTCGTCCCTCATTGGTCCCGTCTCATTGTAAATGAGGTCCTCGTCCCCGCTGAGGCTGGTGAGGCTGTTCGCATCTGTAGAGATGTGGGTCCGGTTGAGGGTGTCATCTGGTATAGTGTCGACATCCGAACCCAGGTCCAAATCCGGATCCAGCACTATCTGACCTCTTCTTCCCTGAAAAGGATGTGAAACTCATGTTATCTGAGAAAAGGAAAAAAGGGCCTTTAACACATTACAAAGTAATTTTCTTTTCTCCTCCCCACTCCCAACCCCATGAGGTGCTGAGTGATGCAACTAAATAAATTATTCGTAACGATTTACCGGTACTGTAACGATAGAGCACAGATTCTCGTTAACGTTCAAGCTGACACGTTTACTCTCGTTACGGTTCACAGCGGAAAAGCGACCTTTTTGTTGTGTATTATTCCCTATACTACCTGATGTTAATCCCTGCATTAACCATGGGACATATAACAACAATGTTGCACTCACCTGGCGTCTGTGTTCACCCATCTTCGTCGATATTTGACAGCCACCCGTGTTTTCGTCTTCTACGAAAAGAGACTGTCGAGAGGTGTGTGACGTCACAGACAGCTGGGTATATTGTGCTGCCCCCTACTGCTACTTGTTTGAACTAATAGTTTTTTTACGTTCTGTAGCGATTTACCGGTACTGTAACGATATTTGTTGATTTCTCTAACTTTGGCTCAATGTTTTTCGATATATGAGAAGAAAAGTATTTTGGGAATGGTTGTACTACCCATTCTGTTCTGCGGCATAGAGTGTAGATTACTTTTATAATTTGTTTCAGACAAAATAGATAAGGGAAACAGGAATTGAACTCAACATGAACTTTTTTTATTGGAATACCAACAGTATCCCTTTATGAAAAAATGGTTACAATAAAACAAAAATAGACTATCTGTCTCAAGGGTAAAAAAATAAATAAATAAGTGGAATGGATAGCACCATTAACAACTTAAGACTAGAAAAGACGCCCCGTATGAGCTTGATAAAATAGTTAATATAAATCTGTGATTAGGCTAAAACAAAAAGTTGAGTTCCGGTAACATTGCACAAAAAAGGGAGGGTCGGTAGGTCGTTCATTTATCTTTAGATTTTGTTTTTTGGAGGAAGGTCAATTTCTGTAGTATAAACACCAAAAATTTCCAAACATTACCAAAGAGTTATAAAAAGGTCTGCCCCTAAAACTGAGGGTCGGCCGGGATACCAGAACACAACTTTTTTTTCTCTCAGGCCTAATATCATGCAGATAAAGTTGCTACATGTCCTGTTTATAAAATATGTATTGCTTATTGTCCTTAGCAAATCGTAATCTTTGATAACATATGTAATATAAATGCACCACATGCATGTACTTGCTACATGTCCTGTTAATAAAATATGTATTGCTTTCTGTCCTGAGCAAATCGTAATCTTGGATAACATATGTAATATAAATGCACCACATGCATGTACTTTCTACATGGACTGTCAGAAAAATATGTAGTGCTTTCTGTCCTGAGCAAATCGTAATCTTGGATAACATATGTAATATAAATGCACCACATGCATGTACTTTCTACATGGACTGTCAGAAAAATATGTAGTGCTTTCTGTCCTGAGCAAATCGTAATCTTGGATAACATATGTAATATTAAGGCACCACATGCATCACGTTTCTACATGTCCTGTGAATCAATCATTTTTTGGTGGTGCCCTTCCTACGGGAGGAAGCACGCTTCTTACGGGCAGGGGCGTTTTCTTTGGCCTCCTCTTTGGTGCTGTCCTGAGGCTGTTCACTTTCTGTCTTAATGGTTGACATCGAGTCCAAAATTTGGACTGCCTCCTCCTCTGTGACAGGCTAAATAGTACCGACACTGAGATCCATGCCCTGGTCCGTTTCCACCTGCTGCTGATCTTGGACCAGAAGCACCGAGCCGGGAGGCAGCACCCCCTCCTTACCACTGGTCCCAACCACGGGGGTCACTGAAACATATAAAACCACAAAGATTATTGCTATGTGCATACACCTAGACCGTAACGTGAGTTCGCCTTACATCGTTACAACAGCTCAAAGCAGACTGATTCTCACGTGACAACAGAAAAAGTGAGATCATAAATAGTGAGATCACCCAAAAAATTCATTGGTTGTTGTAGGTTTCATGTTATTTCTTCTTTACAACTGAGACAAGTGGTATGACACAGGTACTCACCGGGTATAGTGTTGCTCAGCAACAGCTCGGCGTACGTCGGTGGTGCCGGCGTCTGGCTGCCGCTTTCCTCCATGGCCGGTGCAGGGGCTGGATCCTTCCCTGCTGGTGTCTGGGTGCTCCGGGTGGTGGTTCTAATGGCACCAGCCGTCAGGTAAGTAAGCGTTGCCATCACTGAGAAAACAAAATAGGATTGCTTTTCTGGATTGACTGATAGTTCAAAGATACGGTGCAGTAAGTGGCAAAGAGATGTAGGTGAAAACTACAGGCAGGAGACTGATATATTACATAGTGTATGCTACAACAATAGGAACCACAGTTGCACAACCAGAGAGAAGCTGGCAAGAAGGGACAAAGTATAACGTGATCATTTTGTTTTCTCGTTACGTACCTTTCACTATGTTGAGCTGATTTTCAGTGGAGTTTTTCACTGCTTTCAAGATGTCCACACGGTCACTGACAATGCGTTCCTGCGTTGTCAACAGCCGTGCCCTCTCCTCCTGGATCATCTGGCGTAGCTGCCTCTCTTCCTTCAGGCGTTCCTTCCTCTCAACCTCCAGGTCTAACACAAGTGATTCCAGTTTAGCTAACCTCCCTTCCCGATCCTGTACTGGCTCCGTCTTAGTGTTTGTGGGGGGGGGCAAACAAGGCTTTGCTCACACACCCTGAGCTGTGCTTGGAAGTACTGGGTGGTTTAGTGTTCACAAGTTTTGGGCTGGACTGGGTTAGGTCGATGTACGCTGTATCAAGACGGCTGTTTTGTAAAGCCGCCTGCATATCCGCTGTGTACTGATCTGCTTTTTTGACAGGCGACAGGTCCGGTAGGGGGTCAGGCCGCGCTAATTTCAGACGTTTCCGTGGGGTGGACCCTGGATTGGTGTCACTTTTTGCTTTGGTGTCACATTTTGCTTTGGGGGGTGGGACGGGCTTGTATTCTTTGGGTACGTGGTGGATAACGGTGCCCTTATGACCGACTATTGTTTTCACATCCCGCCACTTCAAACAGAGGACTTCCTGGGGAGTAAGACCTGACACTTTGGCTTTCCTGTTCTCTTTCAGTTTACGTCTGTACCGGTTGTTCTGGGGAAGCACAACAAGAGGAAACATTAGTTAGGCTGTCATGTCATACTCACGTTACACAGAGCAAACAAATCATGTCTGTCGTTAGGGAAACACTAGTTGTACAAGTTGTAATACTCGTGGAAAGTACTGTGTTATTCTGTAGCCTTTAGTCAAGAACAATTGCTGTTTTTTTATTAGAAAAAAACCTGAAGCTTAAGAACCAATATGTACCTTTTTGTTTGTTCTCGAGAACATATCATTTATTTGACGCCTTATGTCTGTGTATGTGCGTTCTGTCCCATCCTCATTGCTATCGACACTGTTCACAGCATCTGGAAATAAATTTGAACTGACATGAGACAGGAGGAAGGGACAAATATATGACATTGGCATGTTACACGACATATCACAAGTTATCATGTAGTAAGGTGAGACAAGCATAGCTGAAAGGTATAACATTATACCGGTTAATGTGGCTCCCATAAGGAGGTCATGTCAAGTGAACATGTTTTGCTTTCATGTTGTATAATGAGAACAAAATAGCGTGAGCAGTGTCTACTGCAGGAAATGAGACTCGTTACGTTTGATATTAATATCATAAGGAGCAACTGTACTCACCCACCACCTCCTGCCAGGCCGCTGACTTCAATTCGGTACTCACTCCCTTGCGTTTGATTACCTCCTCGTTCTTAAGGCATGTCATAAAGAGAGCCGTGTGTTCCTGCGGGGAGAACTTGGGCGCCCTCACGCGGACAGTCCCTTTAGTGGTTAACTTGGAAGGCGTATCCTCCGCCTCCGCCTCTTCATCCTCCTCACCCTCTCCCTCGTCCTGCTCTTCTACCTCCTCTGCTTCGGCATCACTGCCTTCCTCCTCCTCTTGTTCTGAGTCCTCATCGTCTTGACCCTCCCCTTCTGATTCGGGCTCTTCCTCTGGCTCTGTTTCCAGGTCGGTCTCGTCTTGGGTAGTTTGTGAATCAGAGTCCAACACACTGGACAGTGATTCAACCTGACTGGAGGCGGTGGTGGCATCGTCCACCTCACTGTCAAGCTCATCGCTGCTCCTGTCCTTTTTCATCTTACGTTTTACGCCGGCCGTCTGGAAGCAGGCAAATAAATAATGTTAATTCTTTGTTAGTGCATGCCGATTTATTTCACATGGGTGAGATGCAGTAATGCAGCAGGAAGAGGGGAATATTTTTTCACTTTCTATTTAATTTGGATAGAAAAGAAAAGATGGAAAACAACATGCCATTAACTCGGGGTCTGGGGGCTGCCCTGTGAGTTCTCGGTTACGTATAAGGAGGTGGCGCAAGTCATCCACAGTCTCCTGTATTCGTTTGAATGAATGGGGGATATCGGCCTCATTCTACAAAAAAATTAAATATAATCTGCATCAGTTTAAAAACGCCAGAGAAACATCCAACAATTAGGGGGGGGGGGGTTCAGCACTGCATGTAAAGCATAGTGTAGTGGAGCAGAGGGATGGGAAACAGGCAGGGGGGGGGGGTAGCGATACATTTTAAAAGGATATTAAAGTAAACGGCGAGGGATTTAGGCAGTAGAGGAGAGGTACAACATAGATCGAAGTAAAAACGGAACGTTAGAAGAGAATAACATGGTGTTTCTTGTGTTGCTCCCTCACTGTGCCGTAGCAGACAGTACTATTTGACGCCGAATCGACAAAATCCCCCGTTATCGCCCACCGGCCGAATTTTGTGACATGATTTTATGGTGCATTCTGCCATTGTCAAGCTCTGTCTTTCTCTCAGAAGTTGCACGGAACAGTTATAAAGCATATTGCGTGGTTCTGTCAAGTGGTACTCACCTTTTTGTTGGGTTTTGGCATCTTGAATGGCTCTGCACGACACTGTTCACTACGATCCCGCTACTGATGCTGAGGTGGACCGGAAGTGACGTTGTGGCACAAGTAGGTCAAATTACGCTGGATCCCGGGGAATTTTTGTCGCTATGAACGTTCACGCTATGTTCTGGGCCAAAGTATCGTTAAGGCCGCAACGTGTGTCGTTAAGAAACAGAGTAAGGGGTTGTGTAACGGGGGGGTTGCCTCTCTCGTTATGACTTACGTTATTTTTGCCATTTTTTAACGTGAATGTGATGCACCGTCACGTTACGGTTGTGTAACGACCTCCAGGATTACATTATTGACAGTGGGGAGTGTTCCAAAGGTATTCCGGCTCACATCAAGTACCTCCAGGGCATGGCGGCCACAGGGGCGTATACTACAGAAGCCCTGGTGAAATATGACCAGGAAATGCATCAAAGGCCCATAGACTCAGGCCGGGTATCCTCGATCACCGGGGCAGACACTGACCTCACCAACCGTCACCTTGGTATTACGGGCACCATCGCCTACCAGAAATGTTTGGAGGGCCCCCGTCAGTCTAATGTTCAAGGTGGGGGGGGGGGGTCGGGCTATAGGAGATCCCCAAGCAACAAGAGTCGGCCCTTTACCGGCTGGCGTAAGATAGCTGCCGAGAAGGGTCTGTGCTTTCGATTCCAGCAGGCACTCCCCTGTGACGGGTGTCGGTTCAGACATGAATGTGGATGCGGGGCGTCTAGCCACGGCCTGACGGCCTGCCCGGCAGCGAAGCCTGGCAATCCGGACAAGTGACTTGGACCCGGCCCCGGTCGTGACAGCATGTCTCCGAGTGACAGGACCATTGACAGCATCATAGTCGACGCTATGGATCCGGGTTTAGAATACCCCGGGGGTAGTTACCCAAATGTCTGTCATTCTGTAGAGGGAAATAATGTTGTTAAATTATCCGCGGTTTATGTAACTAGCGGTGTTGACGAAAACTTTAGCCAAAGTCAAGGCCGTGACCTCGTGACCCCGTCACGTATGAATGTCGTAAAACCCCGCGGTGAAATCGATATTGATTTACACCAATGTTCTAGTTATTCTGAATCGCCTGTAGTCGGGCTTAGGGCACAGTTGCCTGTTGATGTGGATTTATTGTGTGAAAATGAGGATTTCGTTGAAGATGTCGGTTTACCTCATCCCAACACCTGTGTACATCCGGTCCAAAATGGCGGAGCTCGTTCTGAAGTCTCTCTCGCAGACGTAAGGAATTGGGATAAGTTGCCTAAATATGTGGAAATAGTATCACAGGTGGGTGTATTGAATACCTTCTCCAATGTATACAAATGTGACAAACCCGTATATTGTATTGAGGTAATCCCTGGAGGATATATACCGGTATTTCGGGAGTGTTTGTCTGCGGTGTGTTCATGTGAATATGTGATTGAAGGCGCTAAGACCCAATTGTTACCGTGTCGGTTTATGTCTTGTGTTGTGGGATTTACCAACATTACTGATGATGAAATGTATGTGTTGACAGGGGTATGCAGGGGATTTCGTATTGTGGACCATGGTTGTGACACTTCTTATGTTTGTTCCAATTACAAGTCTATTACCGAAGATTTTGTTGTTGAGGAAACTGTGATTGTTAAACAAGAATTGTGTGAAGGCAAAGTCAAGCGAGTCGCCAGTAGGCCTAGATGTGTGCATGCCTTGGGGGGTATACGTAAGCCTGACAAATCCCTTCGCCCTATTACAGACTGTTCGTCACCAGCAGGCATAAACATAAATGAATTCATGCAAGACTCGTATGACACCTTTCATTATAAGAGTGTGGATGATGTAGTAGCAATGCTTGTCAAGGACGATTTTTGTGGGGTATCAGATATTGCCAGTGCGTACAGGTCTGTCTTTATAATTCCCTCACAGTGGGAGTTTCAAGGATTCGTCTGGGATGCGGGTGAGGGAGCTGAATATTTTCTAGACTTACGCCTTTGTTTTGGCCTTCGCAGCGCCCCATAATTTTTCAACCAGTTGTCTGAATTCATAGTGAAGTGTGGGTTGCATGGAGGAGGTTATACTCAATGTGTAAATTACCTAGACGACTTCATCGTGATTGAACACTGTCAAGAATCATGTGCAAAATCTCAAGCGGCCCTTCATACAGTGTTGGAGGGCCTACCCTGGAAACAAATTCCCGTGAATTCCCCCTGAATAACACGGGTTGAACTGGGTTCAGTCCCGGGAATAACCCGGGTTCTATTCCCGTGATATCACGGGATTCTGTGAGCAAAATTTCCCATTATATCACGGGATTCTGTTAAAGAGGGGTGCATGGGTTCGAATCCCATGCTAGTAGACCTGAATGGTTTTAGTGAACCTGTCTAGTGTGATTTATCTAAATATTCCTACAAAAACATCCACATACATTCCTTTTGACCACTAACCAACATATGCTTGTCCTGTTCGGGAACTGAACCTGCTACCCTTAGACCCATAGTGCCGTGCTCTAGCGACTGACCTACTGGGACATGTATTGGGAGAGGTACATGATCTGCAACCAGTGGTGACTGTACTATGATATATTATGTATACATAGAGTTGTTGTTGACAAAGAGAGAAGCAGGATAGACATGAGGGACCTTTAGCAAACCTAATGTAGCCAATTAAACATAGACATATCCTATACTTTTAACACTGCTATGTCTGCGTATATTAAGCTGAGATTTACATGAATGTAGATTTTCCCATTATTTCTTTCATGCAAAAAAAAAAGATCACTAGGGAATTGAACTATCCACCTTCAGATCTACAGTGCCAGGCTCTACAGACTGAGCTAACCGGGCTTGCTGAATGGTTGATGCTTAGGGTGATAGAGTTTCATTCTGCACCCTCTCTCTGTGATACAAATAGGGACCTTTAGCAAACCTCATGTAGCTCCTTAAACGCTGATGTAGCAATGGCAAAATTGTAGGCTACATCTGGATCTAATGAACTACTTTAGCTTTGCTAAAGGTCCCTATTTTTCCCATCATAGCTCATTAGGGATTCGATCTCTCAACCTTCAGATCTAAAGTGCTAGGCTCTACAGACTGAGCTAACCGGGCTTGCTGAATGGTTGATGCATGGAAAGGTAATAGGGTCCTGTGGCAATGTCGACGCAGCTCATCTAGAGATGATGTAGCCTATGTCTGTAACATTGCTATGGTTGCATTAAATGAGATATGTCAGGTTGCTAAAGGTCTCTAATGTTTCATTCTGGACCCTCTCTCTCTCTGATACAAAACAACTGTATGAAGGAACCATTTAACATGGGGCATTTTGCACGTTTAACACATACACACACTTGTATTCTCCCATTAATTGCGGTGTTAAAGTGATACTTGCAATCCCTCAGGAGATTCATTGACTTGGCTTTTGATTTCTAATTCTAAAGTAATTAGTAATAGAAACTAAGCTTTCCAACTACAAATACATTGTCCCGTGCACTAGCATGTGGACCATTGAAACAGGGAGAGGGTGCAGATTAAACACTATCATTCCATGCATCTACCATTCAGCAAGCCCGGTTTGCTCAGTCGGTAGAGCCTAGCACGGTAGATCTGAAGGTAGAGAGGTCGAATCCCTAGTGATCTTTTATTTTTGTATCAGTCATTTAGAAAACATTTCTTTCACACCAACATGTAGAAGATTCATTTTTATATTTTTTATCATCAACTCATGCTTGAATAAGGTAGAAATACACTTTTTGCTATGGTGTGCACAATTCTACCCCATTGGTTCAATAAGTGAACTGACAGGGGTTCGAACCCACATCCTGCTGATTTGCTGGGGTAAAACCCGTGATTTTACAAGATTCTACATGTAAAATCACGTCTTTTAATCCCGTGATATCACGGGAAATTTTGCTCACAGAATCCCCAAAAATTCCCGGGAATATCCCGTGACTTGTTACCAGGGTAGGCTTTAATGTGAAGAAGGAGAAAGTTATCCCCCCTTCTCAAGTGGTGACGTATTTGGGGATCCAAATAGACAGTGTCCTGAAGGATGTGACCTATTTTCAGGACAGGTCTTGGTGTAAGAGGAAGAGATTAGAGCAGGTGGCTGGCCTCTTAGCCCACTGTTCTACTGTTGTAAAGGGGGGCAGGACGTTCAGTAGACGTCTGTATAATGTACTCAGAGACACAGAGGGGGCCACTAAGATCTGGTTGGACGAGACTGTCAAGTTGGACTTCAAGTGGTGGTCTACGTTTATGTTGTGGTTCAACGGCAAGGCTAAGATGATGGACTACTCTGAGGAGTCTACATACTACTATACTGATTCATCAGACACAGGCTTTGGTGGTCACACTGACAGTGATTATTTCTGGGGCATGTGGCGGGGGGGGGGAGACCTTGGAGTGCCCTCATGCCGTTAACCCCCCTACTACTGAGCCTATGATTATATATATATATATATAACATGTAAAACTTTATATTCACATCCCCTGGGTGTTTGTAAAGGCCAAAACCCACAATGCGCGAATGGGCAGAAAAATGCAGTGTATAAGAAAACCATGTCCAAACATCATTGCTTAGTGGGGCCCATATATATGTTTGATCAGGCATTTGGCATTTGGCCCTCTTTGTCCAGGCTACCAGTCTAGACGGGCTCAGCCCACAAACTCCCTTAATTAACCCACTTAACTCTACTATCTAAATGAATTGTGTAGGACACTTTTGATAGGTCACTCAATCTGTCATTAATTGTTGAAAACATGACCAATTGACACAATTCTTTCATCTACATGTTTGCTGGTATATTCATCATTGCATGGTTGAGTCCATTTTATGGTAGCTGGAATATCCCTTGAATGAGAATAAAGTGTATATCGAAATTATTTATCAACGGTTTACTTCCTCTACTATCAATATTTGAGCCTACATTTGACAAAAATACATAATTAGAGCTATTTCTTCATCCAAATTCAACTTCTTCAAAACAAAAATGATGGTGGCAAAATTAAAAGTTTTTTTTTTTTTTGCCATATTTGGGTCGAAATAGGGTTTACATGGCAAACGAATGGCTCAAAGAAGTATTTTGGTTGATTTTGGTTGCTATGGTTACCAAAAAGAATTATTTCCTAAAAACCTTTCTGTGTAGTTTCATATCAATCATAACTCCAACCCCTTGGATCTGGGCATTTCAAATCTAGGCAAGCTGATACGGAACCCACCACATAGGCCAAAATACTTTTTTTTTTGATTTGAGAGATGTGTAAGAACACATCCTCGTTTATTTATACTGAATAAAGAAAGAGCTTTTTCAGCTCGGTTTACATCCTTATCCAGTGTCCAGACTTATGTGTTTCACCTTGTATACGTACATAATTATACAGTGGTAATAACAATATATATATATTACAATAAACATCACCTTTCAAAACGTGATTACATCAATTTCCTATCTATACATAGTAGAATTTGACTATCATAGTCAAATTAGATGAGTATCATGAATAGATAGATCAACATAGATGTGAAATAAAATGAAATGAGTATAACCGTGTTTTAAAGCTCTATTACTATTCCTCGATAATATCTATGTGATGATTTAGTATATGTATACATGTGTATAAGGGATGGGCTCCCTATGTATTGATCAAGGCTGGATATTATCGAGATGTGTACCGGTACATGACTATATATATGAATTTTGATACAGTTTTAAGTAGTGTGTACAACGAATCCTCTGCTATAATGAGAGTAAATAATTCATATTAGTAGTATATATTGTATCGGAACGGGACTATGCTTAAGTACTGTTTATTACTCAATCGAGATGCAGCCAATCAGAGGCCTCCATTTGGTCACGTGACCGGAAGTGACCTACTTAGGGGATTAGTGGTGACGTCACGTGACCTACTTAGCCAATCAGAGGCCGCCATTTGGTCACGTGACCGGAGTGACGTCATATGACCTACTTATGGACCGGAAGTGACGTCATATGACCTACTTAGGGGACCGGAAGTGACGTCATATGACCTTATTTAGGATCACGTGACCGGAAGTGACCTGATGAGTCACGTGACCGGAAGTGACGTCACATGACCTAATGGACAACCGGAAGTGACGTCATGTGACCTCATTGAGGATCACGTGACCGGAAGTGACCTGATTGATCACATGACCGGAAGTGACGTCACACGACTTAATGAAGAGATTAGTGTCTTTAAGGGGTCACGCGCTTTAAAATGTTATATATATTTTTTTTGGAGGAGGCGAGTCTCTTATTTTTTTTGTAAACCAATAAAAAACACAACAATATAAGTTTGTTTTTTCTTTTTATTTTTTATTAGCGACTGGAAGTGACTTATTGAACTAGGTAGCAGTGTTCTTTAGAGTGTATAAGGGGGGAGGGGGAGGGGAGGGGGGGGAGGGGGGCACTTTTAGGATGCATGGGGTGGGTGGGGGGGAGGGGGGAGGGGGGCACTCTAGGGGGGGCACTCTAAGGGGAGTTTGTCTCTTTTAAGAAAAAAAGAAAGAAAAGATTTTTTTTAATTTTAATCAAGAGACACACTTCTTCCTCTTGAGAGGAAGAAGTGTGTCTCTTAATTTTTTTGTTTAGGAAGTGATGGTCTTTAGGATCACACGACCGGAAGTGACCTGATGAGTCACGTGACTAGAAGTGACTTCACATGCCCTAATTAGGAGATCAGCAGCGACCGGAGGAAGTGACACTTTAAGAGGACACGCGACTTAATTGTTATAATATATATATATATTTTTTTTTTACTTACTAATAAAAGAAGACGTATGAAAATAAAACACAACAATTCACACGTCCGTTGTTCTCGTCGTTGTTTCTTGCTTGATAAAGTCAAGTAATATTGTGATGCCGAGGTCAAACTTTCCCATGTCCTCAGTCAACACTCGAAGGAGTTCAAAAGGTGTACTGCCGGCACTGTCAGCTTCAGCTTGCCACATTTTCAGCACTTGGAAGGCCCACTCAGCGGGACTTCCTCTGCATTCGCATTCTTCAGCGATCTTATCTAACTTCTCAGGCGACATTTTAAAATGACCCCCCACCTCTTTCCACCTGCTACCTAAGCATCTGCCAAGGGCGCCCAAGTGCTTATGCATCGCGTGCGAGTCGGGGTTCTCGAAATCCAACCCCTGCCTGTGGAGAAGGGTCATCCACTGAGCCAACAGTTCCACTCGTCTAATGCGGGTGAAGACGCGGCCGAGCTCTCCCCATCTATGACGATGCTGGGTTTCACCCCACCAAGCTCGGAACATCGCCGTATACAGCTCCTCCGGTGTCTTGACACTGCGCTCTACTAGAGCATCCATACGGGCGGCGGTAACTTTTAAGCTACTGCCCAACACTCTCCAAGAGCCGCTCAACTCTTTACCTAGTTGACGAAGCAAGGCGTCGCTATATGCTAAGCGCTGCTGTCCTACCTCTCTACTCTCCCCATCGGCCTGCACCGCGCGTCTCACGTCGTGAAGCCGCATTAATTTTTCAGGTGGACAAGGGGGTGAAGGCGAGATTGAAAGTGGAATAGCTTGAGCCATCTCGTCTCGTCTTGGCGGCTGTGGCGGCGGCGGCGGCGGCGGCGGCGGCGGCGGCGGTGGTGGTGGTGGTGGTGGTGGTAGTGGTGGTGGTGGAAGTAGACGTTACTGTGGTCAGAGGTGATATGGTTTTTTTTCCAACAGAAATCAGAGCTTTTATACAGAGGGAGTTTAATCCTATTTCCAACAGCACCCCAGCTGTCTAGCGACCTGTCCGCATGACGCTTTTCAGCCGCTCCGCTCCTTAAGAGCTTCTTAAGAGCTTAGATGACGAGGAGTATGTCATCGCCATCTGTGGAGGCCAGCTGAAAATGTTGTTTTTTCCTTATCCATAGCCTTACCTCCTACCCCCTACCTGAGGACGACTTTCTCTCCCTTTGGCATTCATTGTAACAAACGTCAGAGGTCAGGTGAAAATCAGATTTTCATGCACAGCCTTAGTCAGCTGTCACCCCTATTGAACTAGCCGGCCGCCGCCGGCCGGTCTACTCACCATGGCAGGAGGCGGTGATTTTTTTTTGTTTTACACTTAAGTCGCTCACCACATGCACACGACTCTACTCACAGACAGACACACTCGTCTTAGGGGGTCCTGCTTCACGCCACACGCCTCCTGTAGTTTTTTTTGTATACACACTCTAAGCTCATGACCGCTTAATCCTTTATACAGCTAATGCGCGTTGAATTAGCACAGTCGGTACACCGCCCGCTCATGTCAGTCGATCTCTCAAAAAGGGGGGAAAGGGATCCAGCTGAAAACGTCATGCATTATGTCTTTTGTTTCTCTTTGTGAATGGCCGCCGGTCAGCCGGCGGCAGCAACCGCTTAATCCTTTATACAGCTAATGCGCGTTGAATTGCTGAACAGGGCAGTAAGTAGCTTAGCTCATGTCAGTCGATCTCTCAAAAGGGGGGAAAGGGATCCAGCTGAAAACGTCATGCATTATGTCTTTTGTTTCTCTTTGTGAATGGCCGCCGGTCAGCCGGCGGCAGCTGAACAGGGCAGTAAGTAGCTTAGCTCTAGAAGCGAGAAGGCGTATATAAGGGGGCTGGAAACACCCATTCACTCACTCAGTCTTTTGCTGCTCTCTACAGTCACCACCATGAGCAAAAGACAACAACTAGTGCCGTCCAAGGATCTAAGCAAGTTCAAGAACAAGAAGAGTACGCGGAACAGCGCTCGTTTAGCGTCAGCGTCTCCTCTTGCTACTGAAGATGAGACTACCGCCGCAACCGCTTGGTCTTATCACCCTCCCGCTGTAGCGAGCGCTCGCAGCAGTAGTAGTAGTAGCGGTAGTAGTAGTAGTAGAAGTAGTAGTAGTTATGGTAGTAGTAGCGGTACTACTGGTAGTAGTCGTCGTGGTAGCGACGTTGTTACACTCGCGACGGTTGTTGCTGCTAAGCGCGCTGCCGCTGCTACTGCTGCGCCTGCTGCTGCTGCTGCTGCTCGTGCTGCTGCTGCTGGTGCTGGTGCTCCTCGTGCTGCTGCTGCTGCTGCTGCTGCTGCGCCTGCTACTGCTGCGCCTGCTACTACTGCTGCTGCTGAGGCTGCTGCGCCTGCTACTGCTGCGCCTGCTGCTGCTGCTGCTGCTGCTGCACCTCTTGCTGCGACTGCCGCTACTACTACTGACGACAACTCTCCTGGCACAGCGCAGTACTGGCAACCGGGTTTTTACCTCCCCACTACTGTTGCTGATTTTGATGAACGGCAGCACGTTGCACAGCACCTCTCCACCACTACATCAACCGACGCCATCGACGCCGCTCGCGCTGAGACCTACAGCTATTCGGACACTCAGCCCCAGCAGCGCATAGTAGACATATATGCCCTAAAGCAAGAAGAAGAGGAGGAGGAGGAGGAGCAGCAACAGGGTGAGACAGAGAACGACGCTGACGACGAGGCGTACGACGAACCCGAAGGGCTACGGGTGGACGGTACGTTTTTTCGGCTCCCCTCTTCCACTACTTTCGACCTCACTTCCACTGGTAGCGCGTCCGGTCCGTGGCGACTGCCCTCACCACCACCTTACGAGGGCGGTGGCGCTTCATCTTCTACCGCTACACTCAGCACCGACGGCGTGTGGCTGCTCTGTTCCAACAACGAGTCGTCGGATACCAGCGCTGACGCTGCTCCTGTTATTGGTTCTGCTGCTGATTCAGCTCACGCTGATGGTGTTACTCTTCTTGCGGGTCTGAAACGTTCTAAGGCGGGTTCCAGAACAACAAGGCCTACTAAGAAGAGAAAAATACAAGAAAAAGAAGAAGATGGACGAGAAGAAGCAGAGAAAACCCGTCCTCTCGGGTTAGAGTTCTGCTTAGACGGGACTTTGACGCTGGAGATCTGGGAGGACGAGGCTAGACTGTCTAGGAGGCCGCGCTACACAAAAGACGGCCAGGTGAAAGAGGCGTCTCTGACCAGAGGCAAGCGAGTGCACTTCACCGCCGACGCGCTGCGCGAGCTAATAGCGCGCATCGCCGAGATCCGCGCAGTGGTGCGCATACGCGACACAGCGTCCGCGCAAGGAAGACCTAATCACACCCCCTGGTTCACAGTGCTGGATGAGGAGGGCGAAGTGTACGCAGCTGTGAGCTACTACAGCGGTAAGAACCTCATCCACGTGCGCAAGTACGAAGGTCCTGACAAAAAACCCACACAGCAGGGGGTGACGCTGTCCGCCAGAGCGCTCAAAGAGTTGGATGACAAAACAGAGATTATTCTCAAATTTCTCGGTATAGATTTGGAATGAGAGACGCTCAACGCTCACGCGAGCACACACACAGTGTTTGACGTACGCTGTATGAGACAGACAGACGGATACACAGACAGACAGATAGTTAGATAGATAGACAGACAGATAGATAGATAGATAGATAGATAGATAGATAGATAGATAGATAGATAGATAGATAGATAGATAGATAGATAGATAGATTGATAGATAGATAGACGGCTCAGTAGTTGGAAAAAAAAACTCAAAAAAAAACTTTTTTTTATTTTTTTAAATTTTTTTAAATTTTTTAATAATTGGTAACTAAGTGAAAAAACAAAAAACAAAAAAACATGACGCAGTACGTCTGCGAAAAGTGTTTCAAAATTTTTAAAAGACCGTACAATCACGACAGACACGTAGAAAAATGTAGAGTTATACCTAAGTTTTGCCCTCTATGCGGCGAAGGCGATTGCCGAAAGATCACCTGTCGACGCGAATCTCTGGACGGGGTGACTATCCCTCCGCGCATATGTGCTGTACCGAACGGTGAGGAAACGTTCACGGCGAATTGGCCTGCAATACGAACGGGTGTCAGGATGCACGGGACTCGCGTGAGTGTAACAAACTTCAGATACCAACCGGCGAGTTGAGTGACGCTGTAGATACTATGCGTTGCATTCACTTCACGCAAAGATTCAGATACAAAGTGGGTTTCTCGGTAGGCTTACTCTTACAACACAGAGAAGACAAGAGCAAACTGCGCTACTTTCACGCCTCCAAGAACAACGCAACTCTCATACAACCGCTCCCTACTATAACTACTTCAGAAACTTTGGAAGAGCTCCTCTCAAAGATGGAAAACACCGTCGCTTGCGAGGAAGTACGGAAACTTTGCGACTCTGACACCAAGTGGCACGTTCTTTTTCCTACCAATTTGAACATTTGCGTTTACATGGGACCGGGGGAATTTCCCATAGGTGGTAGGATCACTCAGGCCGGTCGGAAAGAGAAGCGGTGTGTTAGATTTTCCCAACAAGGACAACCTCTGCGTCTTCCGCTGCATTTCCTTTCACTTATACAACACCAGCAAGCGCGCTTCAGATTTGTTACGTCAGTTCTGTCCCGCTGCCACACCTGAAACCTTTCCGGGTTTGAACATCCGCGACTTACCCACGTTAGAGAACTTGTTTGACATACAAATAGCGGTTTACACCGCGTCGCGTCAGGTGCCGGGGCGGAAGTTGAGAAGACGCGTTACTCTGATCAGACCGCCTTCCAGAACTCTGGCCGCCCGAGGTAAAGTCAACCTACACCTGACGGCGAAAGGTGGTTTGCACGTCTCTCTGGTCACGGACTTCAATGCGTACGCGGGCATATACGAATGTTCCAAGTGTAAGGCGGCGTTCACCACCGAGTTCTTGCTGAAGAGACACAGGAACCAGCTTTCCTCTTGCCGACAAGTCAAGTTGTGCTACGTAGGTGGCATCTACCAAAATTCGAAAACGATTTTCGAAGTGCTAGCAGACTTCTCCATTTTTCCTCCCGACGGACATTCCGGAATCTACCCTTACAAGATCACCTTCGATTTCGAGGCTTTCTTCAGACCGTGCAGAGAACCGTCGACCGAACACGTGTCCCTGCTGTGGGATCACGTCCCTTTGTCGGCTAGCGTCGCATCCGACTTTCCGGGGTGGCAGGGGCCGGTCTGCTTCGTCAGAGAATCCGACGCAGATTCCGACCCCTTGTTGGACCGAGTTTTAAATCACATAAACGAGAACGCCAAAGTCATCGGGGAAGCTGTGCTAGAACTTTACCGACCGACGTTAGCGAAGTTAGATGCGGCGATAGGTGAAGCTCTCCTGCTGGAGGA
This sequence comes from Harmothoe impar, assembly GCA_947462335.1. Lineage (NCBI taxonomy): Eukaryota > Metazoa > Annelida > Polychaeta > Phyllodocida > Polynoidae > Harmothoe > Harmothoe impar. The sequence goes on along the minus strand of OX381716.1, from coordinate 29,272,949 downwards.
GGCGGCATTCACCCCTTCTCCAGGCGGCGGCGGCGGCGGTGGCGGCTTCGCTGTGGCTCAGACCAGACACCCGTTAGTTCAACTGAAGAAGCGGCTTCTGAGATACATCCGTCAAGCTCCAGTCGTGGGCTTCAACTCGGGGCGTTACGACTTGAACCTGATAAAAATACGCCTTCACTCGTTCTTTGCCTCCGGAGACCGAAGAAACCAAGAATTCAGCGTCATAAAGAGAAGCAATCAATACTTGGCGGTTTACACACAGCACACGGTTTTCTTGGACGTAGTCAACTATTTGGCACCCGGTTACAACTACGCGAATTATTTGCGAGCTTTCACCAGAAACGAAGAGAAACGAATGGATGACGTCTACCAGGAAACTGGGAAACAGAACACTGCCACCGAGATCGGCTTTTGACAGCGAACTGACGGGCGTCAAAATGTCCGAATCCGACTACGCCGCATGTCAGAAAGTTTGATCCGACGAGAAGATGCAAACTATGAGAGATTACTTGATCCACTACAACAACAATGACGTCAAACCTTTCATAGAGGCTCTGAAAAATCACGCTAATTTTTTCCAAGATCGCGGCATTGACATGTTGAAAGACGGGATCTCTCTCGCCAGTTTGACTTTACGGTTCCTCTTCCAAAACCTAGAAGCCGCGTTCACAACGTTCCCCCAGTTCGACGCCGCCCTCCACGCTCTGATCAAAGAAAATCTAGTCGGTGGTCCTTCCATCATCTTCCATAGATTTCACGAGAAGGGCACCACGCGGATAAGGGAGCACAAGTACGGCGAAGAAGCGAGAACGTGCCAGCACATCCTAGGCCTAGACGCTAACTCTCTGTACTTGCGCTGCATGAGCGAAGCGCACTGCACGGGCTATTACGCGGTGAGACGACCTGAGACCGAGTTCAAGCCCGAAATTAGGCAAAGAAACTCTCACAGCGCTTTGGAGTGGTTACGCTTCGTAGAGCACGACCGCGACGTGAAAGTGCGCCACGCTTTCAACGGCGGCGAGATGGTTCTAGGCTGTCGAAGAATTCGCGTCGACGGGTTTCACGCGGCCTCTAATATGGTTTTCCAGTTTCACGGGTGTTGGTTCCACGCTCACGAGTGCATACCGTCGCACCGATATCAGTGCGCTTCACTGAGGGAGGAGAGACGCGACAGAACGGCTAGAGTAAGCGCTTACTTGAAAGCGCTAGGTTACAAGCTGGTCGTCGTGTGGGAGTGCGAATGGAGAGAGATGAAGCGTCGAGATGAACGGGTTAAGGCCTCCCAACAACACTGGAAGGTTGACGCTTTGAAAGTGTCTCGAAACGCTATGAGTGAGAGCGACATCCTTTCCGCTGTCAAAGACAGGAAAATGTTCGGTTTAGTTCAAGTGGACATCACTACGCCGCCTCACCTACGAGACTACTTCGAAGAAATGACCCCCGTTTTCAAGAACGTATCCGTTTCAAAATCAGACATAGGACCTCACATGTCAGACTTTGCGCAGGAAGAAAAGCTGTTGAACACGCCTCAGAGATGTCTGATAGGGAGTTACCACGGAAAAAATATTCTCTTGGGAACGCCACTTCTCAAGTGGTATTTAGAGCACGGTTTGATAGTCACCAAAGTACAGCTGGTCGTAGAATACCTACCTAAACGCTCCTTTGCCGGTTTCGCGGACGAAGTAACGGCGGCGCGAAGATGTGGCGACGTGAACGAGAACGAGAAAATTCTGTCAGACTGTTACAAGTTAATGGGAAACGCCACGTACGGTAAAACAATCTGCAACAAAGAAAAACACACGGCGGTGAGATACACTGACAGTCGGAAGTTCGAACTATTGGCCAATTCGTGGCGCTTCAAAAAGGCGTCCGAGTTGAGTTCTGATCTGTTTGAAGTCGAACTACAACCGAAAACAGTCAAGAACAACCTCCCTATTCAAATAGGGTTCATGGTATACCAGTACGCGAAGTTGAAAATGTTAGAGTTCACATACGACTTTTTGGATAGATTCGTCGATCGGCGCGATTATGCTCTTTGTCAAATGGACACCGACAGTCTTTACATGGCTCTCAGTGGTGACACGTTGGATGACCTAGTCAAACCTCACCTGAGAGAGACGTACTTCAGAGAGAAACGAAAGTGGATTCCGACAGCGGTGTGCGACGATCACTTACAGCTTTTCGTGAAGATAAAAACGGAAAGAGTGCGAGAATGGTGTCCGCCGCCCGGCGGATGTTGTGAGAGACGTTACCTTCACGATCTGAGAACTTCGGGGCTTATGAAAGCGGAGTGGGAAGGTGACGGGATCCTAAGTCTCAACCCTAAGACTAACATTTGCTACGATCGAGTCAGCGGCACCGGTGAAAGAAAATCCAAAAAATGGAGTGCAAAAGGTGTACAGAAGAAACAAAACCCTAAAGAACCAGACGACTTCTTGGATGTTCTTCGCAAACGAAAAACTCTCCTTGCGGTAAATAGAAATTTCAAAGTGGTACGAAACAAAATGGTCACTTACACCATAGAGAAAGATGGCGTGCGCTACTTGTATTATAAGCGTCGCGTGCATTCTGACGGTGTGACAACGAGTCCTTTAGAGATATGAAAAAAAAAAAAGTGTGTTATTGATTGATTGAGCGCATCTTTTCAAAAATAGAGTGTTTATTAGAATTGAAAAAAAATTAAATAAAAAAAATAATATAAAATTATTGTTGTGTTTTATTTTCATACGTCTTCTTTTATTAGTAAGTAAAAAAAAAAAAATTATAACAATTAAGTTGCGTGTCCTCTTAAAGTGTCACTTCCTCCGGTCGCTGCTGATCTCCTAATTAGGGCATGTGACGTCACTTCTAGTCACGTGACTCATCAGGTCACTTCCGGTCACGTGATCCTAAAGACCATCACTTCCTAAACAAAAAAATTAAGAGACACACTTCTTCCTCTCAAGAGGAAGAAGTGTGTCTCTTGATTAAAATTAAAAAAAATCTTTTCTTTCTTTTTTTCTTAAAAGAGACAAACTCCCCTTAGAGTGCCCCCCCTAGAGTGCCCCCCTCCCCCCCTCCCTCCCACCCACCCCATGCATCCTAAAAGTGCCCCCCTCCCCCCCCCTCCCCTCCCCCTCCCCCCTTATACACTCTAAAGAACACTTCTACCTAGTTCAATAAATCACTTCCAGTCGCTAATAAAAAATAAAATGAAAAAACAAACTTATATTGTTGTGTTTTTTATTGGTTTACAAAAAAAATAAGAGACTCGCCTCCTCCAAAAAAAAACAAAAAAACATTTTAAAGCGCGTGACCCCTTAAAGACGCTAATCTCTTCATTAAGTCGCGTGACGTCACTTCCGGTCACGTGATCAATCAGGTCACTTCCGGTCACGTGATCCTCAATGAGGTCACATGACGTCACTTCCGGTTGTCCATTAGGTCATGTGACGTCACTTCCGGTCACGTGACTCATCAGGTCACTTCCGGTCACGTGATCCTAAATTAGGTCATATGACGTCACTCCCGGTCCCCTAAGTAGGTCATATGACGTCACTTCCGGTCCATAAGTAGGTCATATGACGTCACTTCCGGTCACGTGACCAAATGGCGGCCTCTGATTGGCTAAGTAGGTCACGTGACGTCACCACTAATCCCCTAAGTAGGTCACTTCCGGTCACGTGACCAAATAGAGGCCTCTGATTGGCTGCATCTCGATTGAGTAATAAACAGTACTTAAGCATAGTCCCGTTCCGATACAATATATACTACTCATATTAAATCAGAAATATCACAGACATTTGTCCTATACAATAACCTTTGTAGGGTTGGAGGGTGGGGGGTTACAGATGGGAGAGGAACATGGCTCACATCATACAGAGATCACACAGTATAGCATCTAGAAGTACATGAAGTTATAATTTGTGCTCCCAAGCCACTTTTTTCTGTTCAAATTAAACTCCTCATATGTACCAATATTTCTGGTCTTTACGTCTAGATTATTCCATAGTAAGGCACCTCTGTATAGGACATTTTTTCTCCCTGTTTCATTTTTTGGCCTATATGTACAATTTTTCAACACATTTTTCAGGTCATTTATATACACTAAAAACAGGGTGGGGCCTAATATCGACCCTTGGGGTACACCACAGCTCACCTCACCCTCACCTGAAACAATCCCATTCGAAAAAGTCTTTTGTTTTCTGTCTGTTAAATAATTTTTTATCCATTTTAATGCAATCTCCGAAATTCCCATTTTTTCTAGTTTTTGAATTAAAATAAAATGATTTACGGTATCAAAAGCCTTTTTCAGGTCGATTAGTGTAGCTATTGTGTATTCCCTATTATTTAGACCCTTATATATACTATCGGTGAAGTGAGCTATGGTGTCGATGGTCGAGTGACCTTTCCTGAAACCTCCCTGATTTTTGTCCAATAAATCGTTAGACTCCAGATAATTCATCAACTGCTTATTTACAACCTTTTCTAATAGTTTGCCTATTACCGGTAATAGAGTTACCGGTCGTAGGTTTGCGACATCTGATTTGTCCCCATCTTTCTGAAGAGGTATGACTGTGCCAACTTTCCAACAGTCAGGAACAATTCCTACAGACAATGACATGTTAAATAGAGCAATTGATGATAGACAATCCTTTAAAGCCCTGGAGGAAATCCCATCAATACTTGATGCCTTTGTAATATCAATATCCTTGATAATAGTTGATACCTCTTCAACATTTGTTTCAAAAGAAAGCAAGGTGGGTGCAGTGACATCACCGTCGTATGACCACGGTACATTGTGGTCTTTGGCTAAGTTAGGCCCTATATTGAGAAAGTATTTGTTTATAAAATCAGAGGTTTTTTCATGGTCAATGGCTATATCGTCAATTTTGTCGATTAATTGGAAATTTGAAGATTTTTTTTCACCTTTAACTAATTTATTAATAATTTTCCAGAATTTCTTACTATCATCCCTATTTTCCTCCAGCGCGTCTCTTACATATTTGGCTTTTGCCCTACGAATAAATTTTACCACATTATTTCTTCTAGCAAAGGACAAATAAAGACAATACCATACATAAATAACTCCAAAATTAAGGTGGATATCTCATGGTGCGTGGGTACCTTTAGGTTAGTCTACCCTAACAGCTCACCCGGAAACCCATATGAGCCCCATGAAGCAATGCTGACTGGGTGGTCACTTAGTCAATATTATTCATGTACAAGGTATATCGACTAAGAGGAGCCCATTATCAGCTAATAACCTTTGCCTATGTGTTAAGAATTATGAATCAATCAAAACATTTAGACAATATCGCCTACTTCTGCTGAAAATGTTGCGTCGGTATACTCAAAACGTGTCTGAGGTCTGAGGAAAAAAAGGAGGCACTACTGATAGCTGGCCCGATATCGGCAAAGGAAGGAACCTTGCCTAAGTGTTGCGATTTAGTTAGATCAAATATCAAAAGAATTAAATATTTTCTATTGATTTTGCTGAAAAATGATTTTGCTGAAAAATGTTGCGTATTACAGATGTTTCTAAAGCATGGTAAAGGAGGGGGTCGCTCCTGATATGTTTTTATTACACAATGGTATAGATGGGATAATAAGTGATTTGCTATGATTACAAAAAAGCTACATCCCTGACCAGATGAAGGCCCTCTACAACTTGTAGCACCATTTAGGGTAGATTCACCGGAACTCGGCTGCTCCTGTACACTTTTTTTTTGACTAATCTTCAGGGCTTAATATTTCCTAGACTATTACTTTCACAAATCTTTCCCACATGCACCACAATACAAATAGGGGATGCTATATTCAAAGAATCAATTTGCCAAGGTTGATATTGATATTAATTCATTTACTAGAACTTTTTATATGAGTCCTTTTCACCCCAAGTCGGCCATCTTGATCCTAAACGTTAAAAAATTAAGCATTCTCTATATTTTAAAAGTACTGCTGCTGTGGCGATACATAGGTGTCTATATCCATGTATAGAACTATGTACTCTTGTTCCCGGCCTAGATCGAGCAGCCTCTATGCTTGGACGATTTTTATGTATTTCATGTCAGCTTTTATATTGCCATGGCCCCGCATGATATATATATTTATATTTTAGTATGAAAGCTCTGTCACAGCTTATTCAACATTTCAACGGGATCCATGTCTGCAAGATGGATAAAAATTGTACTGGTATACAATGTAATGAATGCAGGATTCATTTTGGTTAAGGGGGAGGGAGCTTCAGCATGAATTTGTTTTGTCCAGTTGATTTAGGTTTGTGAATTATTTTCTTTGGTGGCATTATTTTATCTAAGAGCAAACAGGTTTGTGAACTAGATAGAAACCTGTGACAGAAAACCCAGAAAACCAATTCCCTCTAATCTCTGCATATTCCTGTCTGGTCTACTCATGAACCATATGAAACACATGTACACAATGAAACAATGTTATGATTATTGCAAATGTGACCAGATGAGGGAAAACATGCCTCCAAGAGAGAAATGGCTTTTCAAAGTTTATGTTACAGGCTTTAAAATGAGATATCTTGAGCCAAAATATTCCAGGTAGTTTTGCTGTAATTGCTTGTCAAAGCTAGGTTGGTGCGTACAATTGAAAATGGCAAATACGCTCTAAATCCATTATTACCTATAATAAATACTGATAATGCAAAACATACAGTTTTGCTGAAACATAACCAAACAAATGTGATGTTTTAAAAAAAATCATAAAATCAGTTCCAAATGGAATTTTTGAGGTCTGTTTTCAATTCTGAGTTTCTATTTTGTCACCAGATTGGAGATATTCTTAAAAATTGAACCCAAACCCTGGGACTCCACTACCCGATTTTTTTGGGTAATTCTCACGAGGCGATCATGCCCTGGTACCTGGTCATACCTATCCCATCAGTAGGCCATATATATTATTAGGGAGAAGATCCGATCAGAAAGGGTCAGAGCATGACACATAATTTATTCCATCTTATAAGGTAAACACATAGGACCCTAGGTCTAGAGATCGGACATATGAAAATCAAACCAGATTGATATGAGATCGGGAGCCAAAATCGGCCTCAGATGCTAAACCGGGACCTAAATTTGGAAATATATAGACCTTGTTTATATAGCCTTTGCAAGTCTATTTCCCAGTAGAGCATGGAGCTTTTATAAATATAAACATGTTTATAAACACAAAGGGGCAGAGTCTAGAGTACCTCCCTACCTACAGTATACATATATAAGTCTTTGTTTGATCCCATTTTGTGAGAAAAGCACCGATTTGAGGACAAAATCGGCTAGTGGCGCCTCATCAGCTAAACAGATGAAAAAAGCTGGGTCTCCGCTACCCGATTTTGTCGTCAGATCAGAGCTATTCTCACAAATCGGACCCAAACAGATAAACACACTCTAAAGTATCTATAGGGTTTATTTATATCTACATCTGTTTGGGTATGATTTGTGAGAACAGGTCCGACCTGATGACACATTTGGGTAGTGGAGTCCCCGCCAAATCTGAGGCTCCACTAGCTGATTTTGGCCTCCAATCGGGCTTAAATTGGACCCTAAATCGGGTCCTAAATCGTGTTATTTAGCATTGGCAATTCTATTTTCCACTTGAGCATGTAGTACATCTGCTAGGTGGCGACACTTGGCTATCATATAATCATATGATTAGAATTGGGATACAGTTTACATATCTATTTATTTATCTATTCATTTATGTTCATAAATCATCGGAAGTCATTTAAATTCTAATATGAAATGAGTAGGGATATCTTACATCTGTACATTACTGAATAAATAAATAAATAAATGAAGAGTTTGAAGCCCTCGGGACTTCGGTGCGCAATAACTTGTACATATCTGACTTTTCATATCCCCGCTGACAACTTTGGTAGAACGTAATTGTATGTCATGACATATGTGTCGATAAATCCTTTCAGAAAACACCAATAATTATGGGGGAGATTATTGGGTCTCAGCCATTTTGCGTTGTAGGTAATGGAGATTACCTTACAGATGACAAAAAGGGCAGGCAACAGCATGAAGACTGAGGTCACTCCAGAGACATAGGTAGCTCATTCAGTGGTACACATTTAATACTTATATTCCATGACCATAGACATACGATGTGATAACTTCACAATTTCACAACAGTTAGCACGTAATGGTCAACAAGTGTCTGCCAATACACAGGACATCTCGAGGATATATGTTTCATTGACTTGTAGGGAAAACAGTTTTCACTATGCAACGTATCTCCTGACTTGAGTTCCATGGATGCATATGTGATATCTACAATTTGACAACCACTACGAACTAAGAGCAAAAGATGAATTTATATACTTATATAATGCGATGTCTCAATTTTGTAAATTATGGATCATATATCACCAAACCTAGCCCCATACACTAGGAAACCCATGTGATGAAAGGTTGAATAAAACCATTTCAGATTGAATTGGATATATTTTGAACTTGTCCTGATGATGATCCTTTTATCATGCCATATCGTCCATTTCTATTAACTTCGTTAAATGTATTTATACTACCACTCTGTAACTCTGAATATAAATCTAACCAAAGAATTCTTGTTTATGTAACTATTAAAATTTACTGATGTACAGAGGTGCCTGCCTCCATTAGCCAACCTATTTGAACTGTTTCGCGATTTGATTATTATGAGGAACAGTCCCTGTAAATAGATATTTACATTCTAAATGCATTTCCGACATAAGGGCCGAGTCATTCATTGGCAGCTGGGGTTGCTTGGTGGATATAGGGGGCGGGGTCATAATGAAAAACATGCCCTCGGTGGAGGGGGGGGGGCAAAACTGAAAAATAACCTCTACGCTGGGGGTGATCAAATTTTAAAAAAAAGGTACATTTAGATACCCGGGAACCCGCATGATTCCACAGGTCAAGATTATTCTCCACTAGCTGGTGGGGGGGGGGGGGATCCACCAAGCACCACCATCCCTCAGCTAGTAATAAATGGCTCTGCCCTAAAGAAGATACAATGATTCCGTAATTGGTACCCAGTAAACAAAAACCGTTATACTATAATGTTATATAACGTTTCTCTAAGACTCCTTACTGTGGCATAATGTTATATAAAGTTTTAAAACGTTATTTTGACGTAAAATAACGTGTGTTCTTTTGCTAGCTGGGTGTAAGATATGTACATGTGTGTTGAATACTTCATATTTCACTTTATGATAGATCATTGATTTATGCAGCTTTAACGTTGATGAACTGGCGATAAATGATTACCAAGCTCCTTTCATGCCAGTCTGAATAAGCGGGATGTGTGATATGAGACGGGTTTTACTCATTCAAAGCATGATACGAATGTTTTTGCCTTTTTATCAGATTAAGATCACTGGCCATGGATCGGAAGTGTGGAGATGACCTTGTTGTGTCGCATGGAGGAATTTGTATTCGGCGAATGCAGTAATTGATTCGCAGTATTAGTGGTCTCTATTCTAAAAATAGACCGTGCACCCTGTATAATTACTCCCTGTATATAGGCAACTACCATGTTGAAATCAAGTAATTATTACACAAATGTATAAACATTATGATTCTCACAATATTATTATTTATGAAGTATCTTATGAAGTACCGTCCAACTACACTCTTTTACAATTACAAAACAGCCCAAATAAGCAGCTCTTTCAGGACCATTTTCCGTGTTGTCGGATTTGGCTGTAAGGTGGGGGCGGGCCCCAACAAACCAATAAGTGCATATAGTGCATGCAAGTGCAGAGGGAGAAAAAAGACAGAGACAAAGAAAGTGAACTAAAGATGTCATTGTTATAAAACAACATGTAGTAGACTGTGTCTCACGACCTTGGGCCAATGTTTTTGTCTCTTACCGGGTGCCGTCTCTGACCAGATGCCGTCTCTGACCAGGTGCCGTGTCTGACCGGCTTGGCTTGATAAGGTCAAAATACCAACAGCAGGAGGCTAATTATAATCATAATCATAATAATATAACAACTGCCATAACGTTTTTACAAATCCTTAGGAGTATGATTCTTTTTAAAACACCTTTTTCTAACACCTGGTCAGAGACGGCACCTGGTCAGAGACGGCACCTGGTCAGAGACGGCTCCTGGTCAGAGACGGCACCCGGTCAGAGACAAAAACATTGTCCCAAGGTCGTGAGTATTGCATCAACATAAAGGTCTAATTAACTCCTACTTGGCAACGTTAATTCCACGTGACCTTCAGAAGAAATGTTGGCATTGTTGGTATGGCAGCCATCTTAGATATATATATATATATATATATATATATATATATATATATATATATATATATATATATATATATATATATACATGTATATATATATATATATATATATATATATATATATATATATATATACATATATATATACGACAAATGCCATGCCCCGAGGATCCAGGACAGAAGCGGATTCAGGAATTGGGCGGGGGGGGGTGGCTTTAAAAAAACATTTTTAACATAGAAAACCCACCTTTTTCTTTGCCTCCGACCCCTCTTTCCCCCTGCTATCACATTGGCGGTGAGCCCTTTGCCGGTAAGTTCTTTAGCGTCACACTATGATTAAACTTTGTCATTGGCAAGCTTAGACTAAAGGACTTTTTTCGGTCACTCTACTTTCATTTTCAGGGGAGGTGAGTCTATAATGATGCCTTGTAAGTACATGGTTATTATAGATAAAATACTGATTTAAACTCATAATAATTCAGAAATACACTAAACCATGCACATAATGCATCCAAAAGTCGGGAGCTGATATTCTCATCTATATACTAGATAGGTTTATGAATTTCGCAAATATCATATAAAGATCACAAATATGATCATATATAAAAGCTATAGTAAGAACAGAGTGCTGTACCAGAACGCCCCTGAATGGCTGAGCGACCTGTAAAATCAGCATGGGTGGTTTGGCCAGTATGTATTGTGAATCCGGGTAGTCTTCCACCTGATTATTATAGTAGCGCCGTCTAGGTTCCCGGACCAGAATGCAGTAGAAGAACAGTCTTAAAGCAGTGTGCAAACAGTGTAGTGCTGCAGCAGTCTTTCAGCACCAAACCAGTATGAGAACCAGTGCCCTATCAGCATCCACTGTATGTCTACTGCCAAACTCTACAGAACAGTGCAGCAGTAGCCCAGCTTTAAAGCAGTATGATATCAGTCTGCAGGCAGTATTGATACAGCATGTCCCAAATATGTAAATGAGATGGCAGTAGTTGAATAGTAGCTACTGATTTAGAACTGCTGCAGCAGTGGCTATTCAGCAGTAGTAATACCCCATAAAGGGTCAGCATTGGGAGCAGTATTGAACCAGCACTACTGATTAACCACTGCCATAGCAGTCATTGAACAGTACTACTGATCAGGCACTGCTGTAGCAGTATCTCATCAGCAGTCCAATGCCAAGTTAAAAAAGCAATCGATTTGTAGATATAAAAGTATAGAGACCTGTACTATAGGTCAAGATAGTAAACAGCAGAACTGCCAGGCTTCACATTAGGCCCTACATACCAGCAATAAGTGATATCTCTGCTTCACACACTCAAATGTTTCCAATCCACTTGACCACATACAGTACTAGGTACTATAGAGAAACAGCACACTTCTCTCCATACATACCCCACACCCACTCCTTCCTCCTTCATCTATCTAAGGCTGTTAGAACACACAGATAGATTACAAATTACTGATATACTCACCAAAGTGAACTCTCTCATCCTGTTTAAAGTGACCCACTGTGGTCATGCGGTCTTCAATGCAGTCTATGCCCATTCTTGGTGCATTAAATGACTCCTAGAGAGTATTATTTCCCTAAAATGTGCTCCCTGTGTGCTTCTTTGTTTGGCCCAGTGCAGGTTCCCTCCTTCTCTAACTGTCAGAATTTTATAACCCAAATAGAATTAGGTCACAAGGGAACCCTGGGAAGTCAGCATCGAATCAGTTGACTGCTGCAAACACTGATATGCTCACTGTGGGCTATGTCCCAGAAGCATTGAATCAGTTGACTCACAAGTAACCCATGAACTGACAAAGTGATAGCAGTTGATGTGCAGTACACCACTGCCTCCATACTGCTGTACACAGTGTGTGATCAGTAGTTTCTGCATATCTTTTATCAAATTTCAGTTGAAAGTTAGTAGACTGCTGAGTCTAGACTGAATAAAGCAGTCTGAAATCAGCAGTTTTGGGAGTGCTATATCAGTACTGTAACGGTATTAGATGTTGGCTTATTACTAAGAAGGAAAACGAGGAGAGGAGGAGTTGTGATATAAGATAGTTCTCTATTGACAGAATGATGATACAGGATAAGAGCTACCGGAGCCTTTATGGCCAACGCTGCTGGATATCACAATAACGACTTAAGGTCTATTAGAACTCGCCTTGATAAAGGCGGGGAGTCAAGCTCGGCGGGGAGTCTCTCAGGGAGCACAGCACGTCCGTCCCGAACGAGAGCCAAGCAAGACTGGCGGCCCGCGCCGTCGTGCTCGTTTATATAGCACTCCGACGCGGGGCGCCCCCCTGCGGGACGGTGACGCACTATACTCCCCGCGAGACTCCCCGCGACTCCCCGTGGCGGAGGCCCCCTCCGCTACACCCTCCCCTGCTTAGATTATTCCCACCCTTACTCTTAGTGGTTCCCCGGATAACTGACTTATAATAAACAAGCTGTTTACCAAACCTGAGTTTAGTTATTATCTGAACGCCTATGGCACAAGGTGTCGTAAATATATCCTTAATATGATTACACAGTCTGGACTACTCTGTAGCCGGAGATACATCATAACAATTAACAATCATTAACATCATGCAATTTAAAACTAATATGAGAGGGCCCTCCGGGCTGGCTGGTGACTGTTGACGACCCTGGTACTGTCGGCGACGAACAAGGCACTGTCGGCGACGAACAAGGATCCCTGTCTTTAACTCATGGACGGCACAGGTAGGCCCGACGGCGGGCAACAGAACTTGAATAGGTGACCGGATCGATGGATGAAGATGATGCTATGACCCCCTGTGTGGTGTGACGGCCACACAGGGTACCGGCGAGCCAGGCTCCTAGCCGGAGGGGGGTGACGCGTAGGCGCCAACCCCGCGACGAGGCCCCTGCCTACTGCTTCTTCTGCAACACAAAGAGCCAGGTAAGTCATCTCCCTTTTAGGTCCTCCCGCGGCGCACTTGGTCGCCTCTCCCTACGTCCCCTTACCGATCCCCCCTCTGGCCCGGCTCGGTCCTGTACTGGACCCCGCATCTCTGCTTACGTGTATGATGTACCAGCATCGTATACTTCCCTCCTCCCGTTAAATTGACCCCTCCCGTCATGATGCTTGCCCGCGCACCCCTAGTGGTAGCTCTCTTTTTAACTCACCGGTGGGGGTGGGGGTGCTGCGGTGGCTGCTCGTCTCCGCAGTCTATACCGGGTCCGGACGGACGCCACGACGTCGAAGGTGTCGTCTCCGAGGGCGACCAACCGGGAGTTGACCTCTCCCCCCGTAGCGTCGTAGTCCTCCCCCATGGACAGGGGAGGGAGCAGGAAGGCTGCCCACCGTTCCAGCCGCGTGGGGTCCCGTCCGGACACCAGCCACCAGGGCATCCAGGCGGCAGGGGTATCGGGGGCGGGGGCTGCTGGGTGAGGAGGAACCGGTGGGGTCCTCAGGCTGGGGGAACCCAAGAGGGTAGCTGCGCCGGTCGACCGGGGCCTCCGCGTACTCCTCCGCGCACTGGGTGGGGTATGGCGGAAGGAGGTGCCCGGACCCCGCGACGCGACGTTATGATGCTATGACCCCCTGTGTGGTGTGACGGCCACACAGGGTACCGGCGAGCCAGGCTCCTAGCCGGAGGGGGGTGACGCGTAGGCGCCAACCCCGCGACGAGGCCCCTGCCTACTGCTTCTTCTGCAACACAAAGAGCCAGGTAAGTCATCTCCCTTTTAGGTCCTCCCGCGGCGCACTTGGTCGCCTCTCCCTACGTCCCCTTACCGATCCCCCCTCTGGCCCGGCTCGGTCCTGTACTGGACCCCGCATCTCTGCTTACGTGTATGATGTACCAGCATCGTATACTTCCCTCCTCCCGTTAAATTGACCCCTCCCGTCATGATGCTTGCCCGCGCACCCCTAGTGGTAGCTCTCTTTTTAACTCACCGGTGGGGGTGGGGGTGCTGCGGTGGCTGCTCGTCTCCGCAGTCTATACCGGGTCCGGACGGACGCCACGACGTCGAAGGTGTCGTCTCCGAGGGCGACCAACCGGGAGTTGACCTCTCCCCCCGTAGCGTCGTAGTCCTCCCCCATGGACAGGGGAGGGAGCAGGAAGGCTGCCCACCGTTCCAGCCGCGTGGGGTCCCGTCCGGACACCAGCCACCAGGGCATCCAGGCGGCAGGGGTATCGGGGGCGGGGGCTGCTGGGTGAGGAGGAACCGGTGGGGTCCTCAGGCTGGGGGAACCCAAGAGGGTAGCTGCGCCGGTCGACCGGGGCCTCCGCGTACTCCTCCGCGCACTGGGTGGGGTACGGCGGAAGGAGGTGCCCGGACCCCGCGACGCCGGAGGTGTCCCCCGGAAGAAGGGCGGCCCCCCAGAGGCGGCTGGAGCAGAGACCCGTCCGGGCTGGCTTGCTGTGGTGATCTGCGGGGACCGGTTCTCCGCGGCCGCCTTCTCCGCATACTTTCGTCGCGGCTGTAGTCTTCCCCATGTCCCAGGGTGATTTGGTGCTGCCGGTCCGGCGTCGGTTGGCGGCGGTCCCGTTGCTGATGCCTGCGCACAGGCGGCTCGCGCCGCGCGGGGCTTGGTGGGAGGGGGCGGGGGATGCTCCGGGGTCCTCCATTCCGCGGGTGGCACGGTGGGGGGCACTTCGTCGGATACGAAGGAGTCTAACCCCTCGGGTAGTCGTGTGTCACTCTGAGAAACGGTGGCTGAATGCTCAGCTAACCGCGTGACTTCGACTCCCCGGGACTCCTTGTACGGGTAGAAGGTGACTTCCCTCTGGGGGTCGTGGGGGGGTAGCAGAACCGAGAAGGACCGGTCCCACTCGCCAGTCTCGGTGCACCCCGGCGTCACCACCACAGCAGAGGACCCATCGTGGTCCGCTAACATGTGCTGCAGCACCCCGGCCGGCAGAGTCCAAGGGGTGGGACCCCGGCGCCTCTCCTGGGCCTGTACGTACGTAGGGAGGTCATGGGGAGGTATGGCCTCCGTGCTGGTCTCCTCCTCCTCACTCAGCAAGTCGATCACCGCCCCCTTACTGTCCGGATCTGTGTCCGACTCCGTAGCGTCGTCGAAGGAGAGGGGTAGGTATCGGGTGGCTTCGGCAGAGGTAGGTGGGCCTGACTCCCCGACACTCCCCGTGGCGGTAGCGGCCGGGTTGGGGGGAGGCTCCACACACCCGCTGCTGGAGGCCTTCGTGGCGAACTCCCCGCCACTCCCCGGGGTGGCTGAGGTAGGGTGCGGGAGAAGGGCTACCTCACCCCTCCGGGTTGACTCCCCGCTGGAGGCCTTCGTGGCGAACTCCCCGCTACTCCCCGGGGTAGCTGAGGTAGAGTGAGGAGGAAGGGCTGCCTCATCCCTTTGGGTTGCGTCTCCGGCCGCCGTTTCAGCAGGGAGCTCCTCTTCCTCGACCGTCTCCTCGATGGTGACGAGGAAGGAGGGTGTGCCGGGTGGGGGGGGGGGGGTAGGGCGGACTTCCGTACTATGGCGACGATGTCTTCCCCGCCGTCTGCTGCCGGTACGCTAGCCACCGTACAATCCATCGCCTCCAGCACGCGGCTCAGGGTGCTAATATTGTCCGCTTGGTCGCGAGCCACCTGGAGCGCACCGCTCACGGGGGCAGGGGCTGCGGTCTCCTCCCCCGCTCTCTGTGGGGCCACTGGCCTGCTAGGGGTTGCCCGGGTTACCGTTTCCTGGAACGGTTCCTCTCTCCCCAGCGTCGGCTCTATCGGAGGCTGGCGGAGTATCTGCTCCCCGGACGTCGTATCTTGGTGCTGCCTCCCGGTTTCCTCCGGAGTGTGGGGGGTGGAGGGTGTCTCCTGCCCCTGCTGGGGTGACATGAGGAGGAGCTGCACTGCCTGCTGGGCGTCCTCCTCACTCACTCCCAGACGCTGCACCTCCAGCAAGGATGGGGTACCCAAACTGAAGGCCGGCGAGGCTCCTAAGGAGGGGAGGGTATCGTGGGTGGAGCCAGATGGGGTGGGCGACCGGTGCAGTGGTAGCCTCTCCAGCCGTACTCTCGGCTCTGGACCTGGTAAGGGGGAGGGAGGCACCTTCCTCTCAGCTTTTGTTGCCACCCGGCACTTTTTAGGTGGTGGGGGCTGCAGCTCCTCCCCGGCTTGCTGCCCTTCCTGCGCGGTGTTTGGTGCAGCACCACAACCCTCGGAGGCCTTGGAGGCGGCAGCCGACGCTTCCGGTAGAGGTCGCGACCTGGAGGGAGTGGGGGTGATGATGGAGGAGCGATCCACGGACCCGTCTCGTGAGTCCGATGAGGAGGACCGGCTCCGGCTTCGCGCCCTGCAGGTAGGGGTTATGCTCCGCTTCTTGGGGAAGAGGCTACTGTCCCCCACCCATGGATGCTGATCCATGCCATGCGCCTCCTTCAAATGTCTCTGTATCCCGTACTTCCGCACGCTCGCAAAGCGGGAGCCGCTGTCCCCCTCCTTACATTTGAGTAAGGGGCACAGCCAGCCCTGCGGGTATTCCTCGTGGATAGTTTTTATGTGTCTTAACAGGTTACATGTTTTGGTAAAGGTGGTGGCGCAGTGGGGGCAAGGGAACTGCCCTACCGGCGACTTACTTTTCCTCCCTCTGGCGTCCTCCTCCGTGTCCTCCTTCTGCGGGGAGTCTGGGGGGGCGTCCTGTGGTTTCTCTTTCTCCCCCGGGGGCCTCCAGGGGCCGTCTCCTCCCCCTCCCCCCGCACTGCTGGTACTCGCTGAGGCCATAACAGCTTCGCTGACTCCCCGCCGCGGGGAGTTCGGGCTGCCAGCTCGGCCCACGTGTCCTCCTTTTGTAATAGTACGGGACTCTCCCGCGTGCTTCCTCACCTCCGAAGCGCCCTTGTCCTCCCTTCGATGTCTGTCTCGCCGGGGAGGGGTGTCAGACCTCCGTTTGGTACTTGGACGCCTTTCCTTGGACCGGCTTCTATGCGGGGAGTCCTTGTTGTCGTTTTTTTTCAAGATGGCGGCCCGCTCACTCCCCTCTCGCGGCTTCTCGTTCTTCCGCGAGAGGTGGCGAGAGGAGTCGCGATCGTCTGCGCGACTCCCCCCACTCTTTTCCCCTCCCCGGGAAGTTTCGGCTGGCTCCCGCTCCTCCAATGGTGACCGCCGGGGTGCTATGGGGCTCCTTCTAGCTTCCCCCCTTACCTTGGGGATGGTAAACCCCGCCTTACTCCTTTTCTTAGTCATTTTCTGGCCGAGACGCTGCCAGACGCTCATCAGTGAAGTAGTTTGCTGGTGAGTGCCCGTATGTAGCCGGGGAGTCGGCGGGGAGTTATGCCTCCCCCTACCAGGTGGCGCCACCGCTCCAACCTCCCCGTCATGGGGAGTTAGTTTGGCGGTGCTGCCATGGCTCCACACCAGCCTTACGTGTGCTAAGGCTTCCCCCTCCCTCTCGGGCACCCCCAAAGGTGCCTCAGGGACCACCTTCAGCTGGTCAAAGGGGACTATCTTGGTAGTGCGGTCCCGTTTTATTTCGTAAATGGATCCGGCCACTTGGTGTGTCACTCGCCAAGGGCCGGTCCACAGACGCTGGAACTTGGGGCTCCGCCCAACCTTCTTTCCAGGGTGGTGGTAATACACCACCGCCCCCACTGGTATCTCCCGTAGTACGGCCCGTCCGTCATAATTGCGTCTCTGCCGCTCCACCGAAGTGCCGATGTGCTCCCGGGCCAAGGCGTGTGCCTTGGCCGTCTGCCTCTGGAGTCGGGCCACATACCCCACCTCGCCCTCTCCTACCCTCTCTTCGGGATCGGGGTACAGCAAGGAGAGGGGGGTATTAGTCTCCCGCCCCAACATCATCATATTGGGGGTAACGCCGGTGGTGGAGTGGACAGAGGATCGATAGGCGGACATAACCATGGGTAGATGCTCGTCCCAATCCTTCTGGTCCTCCGCCACCACCGCCGATAGGAGGGCTTCTATCGTCCGGTTGGCCCTCTCCACCAGTCCGTCCGAGCGGGGATTGAAGGCACAAGTCCTAGACTGCTTCACCCCCAAAAGCTCCACCACCCTCCGGAAGAGGTGCGACTGAAAATTTCGTCCCTGGTCCGAGTGGAGGCTGGTGGGGGCTCCGAAGCGGCAGACCACGCTCTCCACAAGCACCTTTGCTACGGTCGCCGCCTCTTGGTTTGGTATGGCTAGGGCTTCCCCCCACTTCGTGAAGTAGTCGATGATGACAACCACGTAGCGGTTGTCTCGTGGGGTTATGGGTAACGGGCCCATCACGTCGATGGCCAGTCTTTCCATCGGAAGACCCACCCCCATGGGGGCGCGCCGTGGGTTGGGAGGGGGCTTCCTCTGCAGACACTTCTGGCAGGTGGCTGTCCAGTAGGTGACGTCCCGACGAAATTCTGGCCAGTACCATTTCTCCTGAACCTTCCTTATAGTCCGGTCCCGACCGAAATGGCCTATCATTCCGCCTCCGTGGGACGACTCCCATGCCTCCTCCCTCCGCTTGTCTGGCACGAGGATCTGGAATGCCCGAACCGTCCCTGGTACAAACCACCATCTCCCCAGGAGACCCTTGCGAAGTTCGATACGGCCTAGCTGGCTGGCCAACGATTTCAAGGCGTATGATCCTTCCGCCAGTTCTGCAGGAGGGGGGGTGGAGCCGGTCTCCACCCACTGGAAAACCCTCCCCAATACTGGGTCGTCCCTCTGGTCGCGGATCCAGTCGTCCCGGATTTCCGACGATACCTCTGGATCTGCGGCCCCCTGCCTGGTGACTGCCCTCACGGAGGGTGGCATTTCGTCATCCTCCCCATTCGTGCGTCCGCACTGCCGGCACGGTATACGGGAGAGGCCGTCTGCGTTCCCGTGCAAGCGACCGGGTCTGTGCTCGATGGTATAATCGTAGGTGTCGAGGATTGAGATCCACCGGGCCACCTGGCCCTCCGGCTCCTTGAACGAGGTTACCCACTTCAGCGCAGCGTGGTCGGTACGTACTCGCACATTACGGCCCAGCAAGTAATGTCTGAACTTTTTCAGCCCGAAGATAACTGCCAGGAGCTCCCGTCGGGTGACGCAATAATTGCGCTCCGCTGGGTTCAGCGTCCTGCTACCGTACGAGAGAACGATCTCCGACCCGTCTTGATCTTGGGAGAGTACCGCACCCAGTCCACTGTCTGAAGCGTCTGTGTCGAGGATGATTTGCCCCTCCTCCCGGGGGTACCCGAGGATGGGTGCTTCGATCAGCCTCTTCCTCAGCTCCTCGAAGGACCGTTGGCACCCTTCATGCCACTGGAACATCCGTCCCTTCTCTGCTAAGGAGGTGAGTGGCTTGGCCAGGGTGGCAAATTCGGGGACGAACGAGCGGTAATACCCCGCCAAGCCGATGAAGCTTCTCACCTCCGTCAGACTGTTAGGGATCGGCCAGTTTTGCACCGCCTCTATTTTGGCGGGATCGGTGGAGATACCCCTCTCGTTCACGACGTGACCCAGGAAGGCCACCTCTCTTCTTGCCAGGTGACACTTTGAGGGCTTCACCTTGAGTCCCGCCGACTCCAGCCGGTCCAGGACCTCCCCCAGTCGTTTTAAGTGCCCCTCGAAGTCCCTGGAAAACACCACTATGTCGTCCAGGTAAACCAGACAGGATGTCCACTGCAGGCCGCGCATGGCTACCTCCATCAACCGCTCGAACGTCCCCGGGGCATTGCATAAGCCGAAAGGCATTACGGTAAACTGGAAGAGGCCCCGGTGCGTCGAGAAGGCTGTCTTTTCCTTATCCTCAGGAGCCATGGCGACCTGCCAGTAGCCGCTGACCAGATCCATGGTGCTAAACCAGCGGGATCCAGCCAGCGTATCCAGGGAGTCGTCGATTCGGGGCAAGGGGTACGCATCCTTCCTCGTCACATGGTTGAGCCGGCGGTAGTCCACGCAGAATCGCATGCTACCATCCTTCTTCTTCACCAGGACTACCGGGGAGGCCCACGGTCCCTCCCCTGGCTCGATGGTCCCGGACTCCAACATTTTATCCACCTCCATGTCAACCACGGCCCGCCGATGGGGGGCCAGCCTCCTCGGTGGCATCCGCAGTGGGGGACTATGCCCGGTGTCAATCTTGTGCTGCACGGCGGTGGCCCTCCCGGTATCCCCGGGGTTCAGCTGGAATGCCCCCTTGTGCCTCCTCAGCAGCTCACTGAGGGGCTGCTGACATTCCGCCTCCACCCCTTCTGTCAGAAGTCGGATTACTCCCTCGGTTTCCTCTGTCGTGGGTAGGGGTTTATCTCCTACCATCCGGCAGCTCTCTCCCGTCTCCACTCCCCCGGGTGGAGGTGGCAGCGTTACTGGCTCCAGTGAGGCCACCGTCATATCTTTATAAATGATGACCGAGTCTTGCCCCGGGTTGAAGATGCGTAAGGGTGTGGAGCCCTCGTCTCGGACGTCGACCAGGCCCCGCCCTACCAGGAACCCCCGCTTCTTTTCCACCTCCCGGAGCCCTTCCACGAGGCCCTCCTCCTCGCCTTGCCAGTCTCCTACCAAGTACGCGTTTATAACCGCTTCCTCCCCTGCTTCGATCACCGCCGTCCCGCAGCTGATGACTCGGCACACTCGGATGCCCTCCTCCTCCTCGGGAGGATCGTCTAGGACCAACCGTTCTCGAGCGAGGTCCACCAGGAAGCGAGATTGTAACAGGAAGCTAGTTCCCAATATGACGTCAGTTGGAATCTCTGTTAGTTCAAAAATCACAGGCCACGGCCGGTCTCCGATAACCACCTCCGTCCGTACACGTCCGTGCAGCTTCATTGGCCGCCCCTCCACCGAGTAGACAGCTTGCGTGGTGTCCTCCAGGCGGCCTGGCTCCCCGTGGGTCCGCCACCATGATAGGGCCAACAGATTGACGGAAGCCCCGGTGTCGACCAAGCACACCGCAACACTCCCTTCTATCTTGCCCTCCACCAGGAGGCCGGACCCTCCCCTTTCCAGGCGGCCCACCACGATCTCTGTTCTCTGCCTCATCCCATCGCCGACCCTACAGTGGCTATCCTGTAGGGTCGTTTCTAGTTTCCCGCCCCCTCTGTCATTGTGGGCGCGAACTGCGCGGATGGAGGTGCCGCGGAGTAGCCGAACTGCCCCGCCTCGGGACCCACGGGTGTGAATGGTATCGGCGCCGGCGGCGCGGAGGGCATGGCCATCATTTGTCCTGCCGCCCGCACGGTTCCGGTGTGACCCGCTGCTCTTGCGTCAGCTGCTGCCATCTGGTCCCTCCATACCGGACAACCTGATCGCTGGTGGCCCAAAGCAGCACAATGGTAGCACCGCATCTCGGATAAGGGAGTCCTGGAAGGATTGCGGGGCCGGTCGGAACGGTCCCCTCCGCCCCTTCTCTCCCCCCCTCGCCCGGCCGAGGAGTGAGAGGGGTTGGCTAGAGCGTTGGTAACCGTCTCCCGGAATCGAGCAGCGGCTTCCCTCTCTTTCGCTGCGTCTTCCCGCAGAACTCGAACCTCTTCTCCCATGGTTTGAGCCGTTGCTCTCACCGTCTGAGAAGGCTGCCCGTGTGGCCGCATACAGGCCTCTGCATGTAACGCTACTTGCACGGCCTCCAACAGCGTAGCGGCCGTGCTCTGGTGTATCCACAGTTGGAGCTGGTGATCTCTGAGGCTATCCACGAAGCGATCTTTAGCCATACAATCGATGGTGGCCAGGTCAGCTTGCGGGTAGGCAAGACGAGTCACCCGAGCGATATCCTCCGCGTACGACTGCAAACACTCCCCTTTTCCCCTCTCCTTAGAGCGGAGTAGGGCCTTGTACATCGCGCTTTGGTTCGGTGGCTGGAAGCGTGCTACGAGGGCCTCCTTCAGGCGGAGATACCCCTTCTCGGAGTTGGGCTGGATACCTGCTAGCAGGCGGCGTGCCATCCCCGTTAGGCTCAGACCCAGGAAGAGGCCTGCCGTGCTCTCATCCCAGCCGTTCACTTCCGCGCAGAGTTCAAAGTGGGCGAGGTATTCCGTTAGGGAGCCTGTTCCATCGAACTTAGCCGGGGTGTAGACCGGCTTGGCCTTGCGCTCCGCGTTAGACCATTCCTTACCCGTCTCTCCCGCCACAGTGGGTGTTCCCGCCTTCTCCTCCTTCGGCCTACCCAGGAGGGCTGGTGGAGTTCTCCCCAGGTGCAGTGTACTGGGTTGCACCGGAAGCCCCACCGGGGGGTGCGGAGACCAGATGGAGGGGCCGACGGGCCCGTACCCCCCGAAGCTTCCCCCCATTTGCCGGGACTCCGGATTGCGCATGGCCACGGTTGCTGCTGCCGGTAGAGTGGGCGTAGCCCCCTGCCCAAAAGGGTAACGTTCCCCACTCTCCCTAGTTGGTACTTCCCCTCTATTATTGCGGCTCTGAACGGCGTAAGAAGGGAGTGGCCGGGGAAGCTCCCCCTGGGGTGACGGTATGGGGTATGCGCCCCAAGCCTCCTTCTCACCCCTCTGCACCTCGCTGCGGATGGCCTCCCTATACGCCCCTTCCCGGCGGGTCACCTCCGCTCGGGCTGCCTCCACGGCCACGATCTCCCTCTGTACTGAGTCGGCGCGGAGCGCCACCTCCTCAGCCATCTCCCTTCTATCCTCCTCTGCTTCCCGGAGCATCCGTTCTTCCTCCCTGGCCGCGGTCTCGGCTGCCATTCTCAGACTGTTCTCCGCCGCCTTCCGCTCTACTTCCCTCCTGGCTACTTCAAGCTGGTTAACCTGCTCCACCCTCTCAGCTTCCCGGCGGGCCGCCGACTCCCTCACCTGTCGACGGATCACTTCTCGCACAGCGGGATCCACCCCTGCCTCGGTAGCCGGCGTGGTGGGGGCACTACCGGCCCTTATCCCTGACTCCCCGCCCCGGGGAGTCGCCTCCCCGCCGGGGGGAGTTGCTGTCTCTTCGGTTAGACTGCCCCGAGCGGACTCCCCGCCCCGGGGAGTCGCCAATGCTAGTCTGGGTGAGTCTTCTCGGGGGGTTTCCTCTCGAGGTGGCCGGCTGGCCCCTTCCGTCTCTCGCTGACCTCCCCCCGCTCCCCATGGGATGGTATCGGCCTGGCTGGACCCGAGACTGGCGCCGGAGGTAGGCCTCCCCTCACCGACGGCCCCCAGACCGCCCAAATTACCCGCGAGCAACTGCCATCTCTCCTCTTGGGCCCTCCTTTCTTCCTCCAGCTTCCGAATCCGCTCTTCCTCGCCGGTGCGCCAGTCTATCACCCACTGTCTCTGTTTCTCAGTTTCCCCTGCATCGCCGGCAGCCACCACGTCCTCTGTTGGCCGTCCCTCTATAGGATTTTTGAACCCCGGCGGTGCCTCCACCTCCGGCAACCTCAAGTAGATGCCATCTCCTGCCGGCACTTCCCTCCTTCTCCCCACTGCCAGGTCTGCCATCCTTCTTTCTACTGCTTCCAGACCTGTATCTAAGGATAAACCATCCATCTTCTACCGGGCGTGTTGTTCGTCTCTAAAATAAACCCGACTGTCACCACTGTAACGGTATTAGATGTTAGCTCATTACTAAGAAGGAAAACGAGGAGAGGAGGAGTTGTGATATAAGATAGTTCTCTATTGACAGAATGATGATACAGGATAAGAGCTACCGGAGCCTTTATGGCCAACGCTGCTGGATATCACAATAACGACTTAAGGTCTATTAGAACTCGCCTTGATAAAGGCGGGGAGTCAAGCTCGGCGGGGAGTCTCTCAGGGAGCACAGCACGTCCGTCCCGAACGAGAGCCAAGCAAGACTGGCGGCCCGCGCCGTCGTGCTCGTTTATATAGCACTCCGACGCGGGGCGCCCCCCTGCGGGACGGTGACGCACTATACTCCCCGCGAGACTCCCCGCGACTCCCCGTGGCGGAGGCCCCCTCCGCTACAGTACATACTGAAGTCTGCAGTTGTTGATCAGCATTCTTTCAGTAGCTACTGATTTAAGAAGTAGATACTGCCTTCTGGTCCGGGTTGCATTCTACAAACTGCCTAGGTGACAATCATCTTTCAGTTTAAGATGGTGCCACCTGTCTAAGGCCAAACACATGGCATACAGTAGGACCACCTAGGTTGAAAGATGGTGGTGGTTTAGCTCGGTCTTACCTTATGGTATATACAGACACCTACTACAAATAGCCTAAGCATGCTACTCAGTTTAGGCCTGTGCTGCCTGTAGCCCTATATGTATTTGAAAAGGAGGTTGTAAGGACCCTGACCCGATATTTTACTCGTTTTCTTTTGTGCATAGCTAGCAATTATCTACATCACGATTTCTTGGAATGACCAATATCTCTTCAAGATACATCATTACATGTATACACACGAATTAGTGAACACAATGATGCAGTAAAGATAGGGATAGAGGTAGGGAAACTGATAATTATGGGGAGGGGGCTTCAGCATTAACCTGTTTATAACACATCCTAATATGTGCCAATTTATTGGTCTAAATGTGAGTGAAGTGTATGCTTACCAAAATACCGGTACTTTTTTCTCATGACTGACTTCTATTGATGTGCGTGACGGATGCCAGGCCACCTTTGAGTTGAGTTTGTATGCAACAAGCTGTGTGTTTATGCCTGTTAGTATTGTAATAACAGTCGGGCCGGTGGATGTACTGGCTTGACCATAGATTTCTGTGCAAAGTGATCATGGATACATAGTATAGATTGAAGTCTATTTGTGATTTAGTCTGGATGATGTTTGATGTTTGGATGATGAAATAGAAAAAATGTTAGCTACATTGAACTTGCCAAATACTTTGTGTGAGTTTGGCTGACGGTGCCTAAATGGTGTGTGATTGGGAATTATCCTTGTTATATATTCATGGCCTGGGGGGGGGGGGCTACCGTATCTACAAATACATACCAAGTATATCGATAAACAATACTGAGTATATTTGTTCCGGCTGTCAAGTCGTGAGGAATCATACTGTTTGTGTGTCCTCTGGATTCCCAGCTAACAAAAAAACGTTATTTTACGTCAAATAACGTTCTAAAACTTAACATAACGTTATGCCATAGTAAGGAGGCTTAGAGAAACGTTATATAACGTTATGTAACGTTATAAAATGCTGTATAACGTTTTTTGTTTACTGGGTTACGTGTTTCATAAGACTAACAGTGTGGGCTTGATGTTCTCTCTGTCCCATCCAGTATGATGGAGTAGACTGACTTCAGTGGCCTATCTTTTGGTTGTTTTCACATAGGGTAGCAACATGATTTATCATAACGGTATTCTTTACTCCTTGCCCTACTTGGTAGCGCGGGAGTACTTTATGTTTGCACTTATACCTAACGTGTCCTTGTATATATTTGTGTTTGATCTTAACATTGATGGGTGTGTTCGACTGGGTTGGGGACTAAGGTTATACGATGACTTATTATAGCTACCAACAGCTGGGGCAATGTAAGGGGCTATGTTTACTATGTATGAATGTGCAGAGCCTAGTTGACAAAATGAACAAACTGCAACGCATAATGTTTAATGTTGATCATATAAGCATAACAGAATCGTGGTTGGGTACTGGTGATCATAACTCGCAACTTGAGCTCCCTGGTATGACCCTTTTTAGGCTAGACCGGACCGTGGCGTTACGGAAAAGTGGTGGCGTAGCTTGCTACCTGCTCAATCACTATGCTAAACATACAACTGTGTTGTCTGATTTCACCTTTATCAGCCCGGACCTGGAGTGCCTTGGTCTTATTACTAAATACCTGGGGCAGAAATTTTGTTACTCTAAATTGGAAGAACTTTTAAAGACACCGACTCTAGAAAATAGGGAGGTATGGCTACTTGGCGATTTCAACGTAAACACTAGAACCAGAAACAACCCCAAATGTAAAAGATTATTCAGGTTTTTGAAGACCACTAAACTAAAATATTTAAACACTAAGCCTACTTATTTCCACCCTTTTGGCAAATCGACTTTAGATCACTGCTATACCAATGCCTCCTTTGTACATGAGTATGGTGTCATAAATGACCTGAACGGGGAGCATGCCCCTATCTACGTGGTCAAGAAGCAACAACATATCAACCACCCAAAGGTGACTGTCGAGGTCACAGAGAGGTCATATAAATTATATGATCTGGCTGAGACTCGACAGCTTGCAGACTCAGTGCATTGGGTGCAGGGTCGTGGTGTTACTTCTGGGGATCTGATTAGTGACATAATTTCCAGATTACAGAGACATCTTGATGTGAAACATCCAGTAAAAACATCTAAGGTTGATCTGTTGCAACATGAGGGCTACACTCCTGAGGTGGGCTTTATGATACGAAAAAAGAACAAATACCTGAGAAAATCAAGGAGGTTGAGGGGTGGTGTCAGGGATGAGTTTCTGTCTAAGGTTAAGAGTCTGGAGCGACACATAAAATCTCTTCTTATAAAAAACAAACGCAATGAGATAAGAAATAAACTTGCGAGATTTAATGGAGACCCTCGAAATTTCTGGCGGGAAGTCAACAAAATATAGAAGGGGCCACAATTAACTGCTGATATGAAACTCACTGATGACAATAATGTTGCATTACCTGAATCACTCCAGCCCGACTTTGTGAATGATTTTTATAGTAGTATAGGTGTTAACCTGGCTAGTGTGTTTGGTGCCTTGCCCCATCCTGGTCTTTGTATTCCGGCGCCTGAGCTGCTGGGGCGTGAGTTTGACATTCATGATATTAATGAAACCGTTGCTGCCAAATTGGTCAGAGGTCTAAAAACTAATAAATAATCTTGTATAACTAATATTCGGACTAATTTTCTATTTTTCCCGAATCTCTTAAGTTGGCTAGGGTAGTTCCTCTTCCGAAAGATGGAACTTGAGAAAGGTAACGAACTGGAGACCGGTTAGCCAACTGAGTATCTTCTCAAAGCTTATTGAGAAGGTTCCCAGTAAACACAACTACGTTTGTCAGACGTAAATTTACGTTCATTTGGGGTATGAACTACGTAAGTTTAGTAGGTTTATGAACGTCAAAACATTAAGGTTTATTTATGTTTAGAAATGTTTATGTTTGATTTACGTTTATCTACCTCATTCAGATGTAGATAAACGTAATAGATCTACGTTTTTCTACCTTATTCAGACATAACTATATGGCAAAATTACACATATATAACTTGATGTATAAGATACCTACCTTTTATCTGGATTTGATATGTCATTTACATTCACAAATGTGTTTAATCTATTTATACTATGATTGAAAATCTCCTTCCCTATCATATCCTTAGCCTGGTAAGTTAGATTTGTTTTGGCCTCATTGGGGCTTTGTATTTCTTTCATTACCACTAATGTGGTGTTCACTCAACAAAGATCCTTAAAACACATATCACATGCTATTCTTTTATCTCCGAATCTTTATAGATAAATATTCATTGATTTTCATCTGATTTGCATGACATTAAATTCATAATCATTAAGATTTTACTGTTTAAAGGGGTACATTTGCTGAGGTGCCATCTGATTCTCTCCAAACTTGATAGTGCTGCCATCTAGTGGGACACTGGGGAGCTATAGACCCAATTGAGGTAGAGAAACTACATAGATTTATTACGTTTATTTACATCTGAATGAGGTAAAAAAATGTAAATCAGACATAAACGTTTGTTGAACGTAAATAAACCTTAATGTTTTGACGTTCATAAACCTTGCAAAAAGTCGAATTTCAAACCATTGGTAGGAAAGCTACCTAGAGAAACCTCTGAGCTAAGTTGGAATTATGTAGGGTGTTTACTGGGTTGTTCGTGCGCTGCTCGTTGCCCATATCGTTGACCATGATCTCATTGACCAGTATCAGTTTGGTTTTATGCCCAAGCGCGGTACAATAGATGCTGCCTTTGGACTAATACAGGACCTCTATGAGGCCAGAAATAGGGGTGAGTATGTGTCGATTGTCTTCCTTGATCTAAGGAAGGCATTCAACACATTTAATCACTTTCTCCTACTGTATGAGCTGTCCAGAGTGGGCTGTAATGCTAAATCCATATCGTGGTTTGAAAGTTATCTCAGTGAAAGATGCCAGGTTAGGACGGTCGGAGAACGGGTCTCTGGTGTGAAATCTACCTCCTGTGGCGTACCCCAGGGGTCCGTCCTCGGCCCTCTATTGTTCATTATATATATAAATAATATAGTAAAATGCATAAAAAATTGTAGATATTACATGTATGCCGATGATTTGGCGTTGACTGTGTCTAACAGAGATCCTGCTCTGGCTAGAATACAAGTACAGGAGGACCTGGATAGCATTAGCACCTGGTGTGATAAATACAGTGTGGGGTCTTTACACTACAAATCAGTCTTTAGACTACATTGATACCAATTTGTTGCGTAAAGACACTCCACGGGTCTTTACACTACAAATGTGTCTTTAAAGCACATATGTCTTAACGCTACAAATGTCTTTAGACCACAAATGTCTTTACGCTACAAATGTCTTTAGACCACAAATGTCTTTACGCTACAAATGTCTTTAGGCTACAAACCAACTGGGCACAAAAATCTGTCAGTCTTTGCGCAACAAATCCTATATAGTGGTCTCAGGAACTAAAATCGACTTAAAGATCAGTGAGTCTTTATGCAACGAACCCTATGAAGTGGCCTATAGTACCAAACTGATTGAAGATGAGTCAGTCTTTATGCAACAAATCCTATATAGTGGTCTCAGTCTTTAGGCAACAAACCCTATATAGTGGTCTCGGGTACCAAACTGGGCTTAAAAATCGGTCAGTCTTTATGCAAGAAATCCTATATAGTGGTCTCAGGTACCAAACTGGGAACAAAAATCGAACAGTCTTTAGGCAAAAAACCCTATATAGTGGTCTATGTAGCCAAACTGCACTTAGAGATCAGCCAGTCTTTATGCTTCAAATCCCATAGAGTGGTCTCAGGTACCAAACTTGGCTTAAAAATCTATCAGTCTTTACACAACAAATCCTATATAGTATTCTATGGTACCAAAGTATGCTCAAAGGTCAGTCTGTCTTTACGCAACCAATCCTATATAGTGGTCTCAGGAACCTAAAGGGGCTTATAGATCAGTCAGTCTTTAGGCAACGAACCCTATATAGTGGTCTATGGTGTCAAACTGCACTTAAAGATCAGCCAGGCTTTATGCTACAAATCCTATATAGTGGTCTCAGGTTCCAAACTGGGCTGAAAAATCTGTCAGTCTCTGAGACCACTATATAGGGTTCGTTTCATAAAGACTGACCGATTTTTAGGCCCAGTTTGATACCTGAGACCACTATATGGGTGGTTCTAACCAATCGTTGACATATCACAAATTTTGAGTTTAGTAGGCTCTAATTCTGTGGAAATTATATGAAACTAACTTTTATACATTCTATCAGGTCGGGTTCATCTAGGGCTGTACGGGGCACTATAGTTTTACCTATCTGTGACCAATATTAAAGCTGTCAGAGGCTGAAAATCAGTTAAAATCGGCTAAAAATGAAGTTTTTGTCAATATATTTTCATTAAAATAATATTCTAGACTGTACCATAAAAAGAATTAAATAGGTATATACATTTTCTCATAATTTTTCTATAGGAACCGGATAAATGAAATACTGTAGATGTTTAAATCTTCCATTTTACCTGAAAATGAAGTTCCCTGGTGACTGGGTAAATGTTGTGTACTTTTGAAGCTACGAGTCACTCACTTATTAGGCCAAAAGACACCCCCCTGGCGTTTTACAGAAATAATAATAAAATCAAACCATAAGTGATAATGCAATACCTAATACCTACACATATATATGCAAAAAGAAATTTGAGAAAATCTTGAAAGCTCTGGACACAGTAGCCAATTGAATGATAACATTGAAAAATTGTGTATTTTCTTTGAGGCTACGAGTCACTCAGAAATAAAATATATAATCATCATAGCTTCCATGTTTACCACATTTAACTTTCTATTTTGCACATGAAACACCTCTATAATAATGTGAACAACCTTGCAAAGCAAGATTGTTTACATTTATATTTGTATATTCGTAGGGCAGTGTCAACTACGCATAACGCAACTACGCGTCACGCAAGTACGCATCACGCATTTAAAGCCCAGAGCTGGATTCCCTGGGCTTAAAGCTACATTTTGGTTTTTGTTGGGTGTAAATCGGACCATTATTAAGGGAGCAGCGCAAGGGTATTGTCCAAGTAAAAAGTAGATATTATTTTCTCCTGTAAATGACGATTTCCGTTTCTATGCGTCACGCAACTACGCGTCACGCAACTACGTGTCACGCATCTAGATCCCAGATCTGTCTCCCTTAGACATAGAGCTACATTTTGTTTTTTGTTGGGTGCGAATCGGACCATTATTAAGGAAACTGTGGAAGGGAAATGCTCAGGTAACAGAAAAGTATCATTTCATCCTACTTTATTGATACATCGGTCTTGATGAAATTACAATTATTGCATTAACCATATCCAATTATTGATGCATTTTAAAATAATCTGTTCAATCATATTTTTAAGTATAAAACATGTTTTCTCGGGAACTACCTACTTGATTTACATGATTTAAATATTGATGGAAAGCTTGTGTCTTGTGTACTAAAACCTCAGAATGTATGGTGACTTTCTTTGAGATATCATACTGGTGTATACTGTCTTAATTGGTGCATAGGCAAAATAAATCTCACCTGATAATTTATTTGACAATTATCTCCCTTCTAGCCAATTAGAATATCTTCTATTTAATTGTTGCCCCAAAATCCGACATAAACAGCAAATAACAAGGAAACTTAAGTAGGGACCCCTTAGTAAATCAGTTCTTAGACATATATCCATAAATTTTAAGCAAGTATACACAAGAAATCTAAATATTAAACATACCTGGATCACACTTTATACATTTTATAAGAATTTCTGATGAAGCCAGCATTTGAAGCTACGAGTCACTCATAAATAAATGGTTCGTTACACACATGACAGTGGCACTTAGAGTGCAGAGAAGCACAAGACACATGTACCAATTGACAGGCATCATGGTCTACCAATTATTTGAATAAAAATTAAACGTATTCTATATGGTTCTAATCTCTAGAGATATTTGGAACATAACAGAGAAAAACTGTTCCCTCTCCACCCACATTATACAACATCGCACAATTTCGGCTATTTTCTTAAAGAATGAAAAAGGTTATTAAAAAAAGGAGTTGATACAGGGGAAATATATAGATATTACCCCTAACATCCCCCCTACACTTTATGATTGCATGACATAACTAATTATACGTCATGTAGAGAGAAAACTCTGAATGTAGCCCTCCCTATCATATAAAAATAAGTGTGTGACTCGTAGCCTCACTGGGAATGTAGTAGATTGACATGGTAACTTTGGATGGCTACCATAGTAACAGTTTTAGGCTTTAATTGTTCCAACTTGGAACACAGTTGGCCCAAGACCCCTGCTATATATAGGCAAAATGGTTTTTATCTACTGATATATTTTAAAATTCTCCCATCCAGGCTCCCTCCAAGGCCAAATGTCAACGATTCATCAGAACCACCCATATAGGATTTGTTACGTAAAGACTGACCGATTTTTGTGCCCAGTTTGGTACCATAGAGCTCTATATAGGGTTTGTTGCGTAAAGACTCTCTGATTTTAAAGCCCAGTTTGGTACCTGAGACCACTATATAGGGTTTGTTGCATAAAGACTGGCTGATCTTTGAGCATCGTTTGGTACCATAGAACACTATATAGGATTTTTGCGTAAAGACTGACCGATTTTTAAGCCCAGTTTGGTACTTGAGACCACTATATATTGGGTTTGTTGCGTAAAGCCTCACTGTTTTTAAGGCCCAGTTTGATACCTGAGACCACTATATAGGATTTGTAGCGTAAAGACTGACTGATTTTAAAGCCCAGTTTGGTACCTGAGACCACTATATATATAGGGTTTGTTGCGTAAAGACTGGCTGGTCTTTGAGCATACTTTGGTACCATAGAACACTATATAGTATTTGTTGCATAAAGACTGACCGATTTTTAAGCCCAGTTTGGTTCCTGAGACCATTATATATTGGGTTTGTTGCGTAAAGCCTCACTGATTTCTAGGCCCAGTTTGATACCTGAGACCACTATATAGGATTTGTTGCGTAAAGACTGACCGATTTTAAAGCCCAGTTTGGTACCTGAGACCACTATATAGTATTTGTTGCATAAAGACTGACTGACCTTTGAGCATAGTTTGGTACCATAGAACACTATATAGGATTTGTTGCGTAAAGACTGACCGATATTTAGGCCCAGTTTGGTACCTGAGACCACTATAATTATAAAGGGTTTGTTGCGTGAAGACTGACCGCTTTTTAAGCCCAGTTTGGTACCTGAGACCACTTCATAGTGTTTGTTGCATGAAGACTGACTGACCTTTGAGCATAGTTTGGTACCATAGAACACTGTATCGGATTTGTTGCGTAAAGACTGACCGATTTTTGTGCCCAGTTTGGTAACATAGAGCTCTATAAAGGGTTTGTTGCCTAAAGACTGACCGATTTTAAAGTCCAGTTTGGTAGCATAGAGCACTATATAGGGTTTGTTGCCTAAAGACTGACTGATTTGTAAGCCCATTTTAGTCCCTGAGTCCATTCATAGGATTTGTTGCGCCACTCTATAGGGTTTGTTGTGTAAAGACTGACCGATTTTTAACATCATGTATTGTTTGTTGCTTAGAGACAGATTATCCCAGTACATAGGGTTTGTTGCATAAAGACATATTGTTTGTAGCGTAAAGACATTTGTGGTGTAAAGACATTTGTAGCGTAAAGACATTTGTGGTCTAAAGACATTTGTAGCGTAAAGACATTTGTGGTTTAAAGACACATTTGTAGTGTAAAGACCCGTGGAGTGTCTTTACGCATCAAATTGGTTTCAATTTGTAGTCTAAAGACTGATTTGTAGTGTAAAGACCCCACCTACAGGCTTACTATAAACGCTGATAAAACAAAGGTGCTATGGTGTGAGAGCGAAAACTGTACAGTAGACTGGTCACAGCATGGTATCTGGCTGAAAGGCAAATGTCTGAATGTAGTAAATTCATTTAATTATCTGGGTATCTTGATAGATTCCAATTTGAATTTTAAGCAGCATTGTAACAGGTTGATAAATGCTACCAATGTAAAGCTGTACAGCTTACGCAGATTATGTAAATATATTTTTTTTAGGTTTGAAAATGATTTTATTGCCAAGACACAAGATGTACATGTGGAAATATGACAATAATGGTGATACCTAGCCTTCCGAGAACAGACTGTTGTTGACACATAGCATGAGATAAAGATGAGTAATTACAAGGTGGAGTAAAGATGAGAATAACAATTTTCAGCTCGGGGGTTCGTAGTACAAAAATACTAATCATTAGTCACTCCTGGGTGTACAATTTTTTTACACATACTTATAATATAAAGACAATGAAATAAAACATACACATACAATAAACATAATATACATAGAGAACCACTAGCATTATTTATCCAGGGTCTTGAGGGATTTTGAAAGAAAACACACCGACACATTCCAAGATAAGTCATGCAATCATCGCAGAAGTCATAGCTCCTGATACACACAACAGGGCAGGAGGGATCATTGTCCAGTGACAAATGCTATGTTTTGTTTTATCCAATAGATAGATTAATAAATAAGTTGAAAACTAGGCTAAACAACAAACAAACAAACAAACCAGGTTGCTCACAAATTCAAACACAACTGTCTCACTACATACTACATACACCATGTGCCTGCTATTTTAGCCAATTATCACATATGGATGAGGACCTAGCTGTTTTATTGTTTAAACAATGATTCTCAGTTCTATTGACTATGGGGATTTTGTTCTGGAAGGTTCTAATGAAGACCTCCATGGTGAAATCCAAACTATCCAAAATCATTGCCTCTGCGCTTGTGTTCATATACGGGACCCTCGTAATATTACCCGTGTTGCTCTCCATATAAGATGTACTTGTAAGATGCTAAGGGAAAGGAGGCGGGTAAACCTACTAAGCCTAATTTATAAATACTCGCGGAGAGAGGATAATGTGGTAGTCCCAGTCAGGAACTTAAGAAGTAGTTCTAAAATAAAGTTAAAAGTGCAGCGCCCGAAGTGACAACTTTATAGGAAAAGCCCGCTGTATAGAGGCTTTCTCGAGTGGGACAAGTTAGACAGTAGCGTCCAGAAATTGGACACTCTGGAGAAGTTTATGTCGAAGATTAAGCATTGAAATAGCTGAAATATACATGAAATGTGAATGTGTATATGAATAATGTATACTGATGTGTCTATAGAGGTTCTGTACTAGGGAAGTGAAGGATGATGTATGACACCCACATGGTAGTTTGGAGGTTTATAGCATATTGAATGAAGTTTATACGTAACCATGTGGGAAGATGTATTTGTGTAACACTTTCTCTAGTGATATGAGGAATTGAATCGATTAAGATGCTGTTCTGTGATAGGCAAAGGTACTTGCCAACCAAATGCCCTAAGCTGCAATGTATTGTCGTTGTGATGCCCGGTCAGCCGAAACACCCACTTTGCTATTTTTTTATATTGATATTTGTTGTGATTACGCTCTCATTATGATGTGATGTAAAACACCCTTGGCCTAAGTCTAAGGACTCTACTTGTAGAGGATTTTTGCCAATAAAAATTGTTAAACTGAAACTGAAAGTGTTCCTGTCGATTTAGTTGTCATACCCACGCCTCTGTGCCAATAAATGAATTGCCTCCAAGTCCCCTAAAGTGATATATCGCCTATAGTAATAGTAAATCAACTCGAATTGGCAAGCAGAGCCAGTAGCGTCTTTGAAAAGAAACAATTATGAAGGTAAGGGAGTTCCCCTTGCTGCACAATTAAATATTATATCATGTTATGGCGTATTTCACTCCTGGGGCGGTCAGTGGTTCAACGTCACAAAGTGATTCTTTTTTAACCCTTTAAGGGCCGCATAGTGCGTTAATGTATATACTAAGTCTTTGTAAAAACAGAATGAAGCTCTGGTTGTTAAGTTGATAGTGCTATGTCCATACATCATGCCGACCCTATGAGGTTGATATAACGTCCGAAGGTTCAAATAACACATGTATGCACTCCTGGCAAGTTACTCAATCGCCAGAGCAGCTTTCATGCAATTCTCTCCCTGCACGGAATCGCCATTGTAACCTGCGTCCGGATGTTACCCGGGCATAGCCTTACCAGCAAGTTGAATCAAAGGGAGAGTTCGGGAACAAGCCAAACATGGCGCTCAATTTGAAAACGAGGTTGAAGCTTATCTGTCAGCCTTCTTCCTATTCGTTAGCATTACATCCGATCTAAAATGGCCTTAAACAAATTATTAATGGCTCTCTAACCCCTAAATATATTAGCTGAGCGGAATGAAATCTATGAGTAATCCACTTTTTAGGGCCTTAAATGGCGAATTCCCAGAGATATTCGCTGTTGAAAGGGCGGGGTGGGTGATAATATAGCTCCGGTCATAACACAACAAATCTCATTCTGTTAAAATGATTTCATTTTTAAACTGGTAAGAATGTCTACCGACCTGAATTAGCAATCTACTTACAAATACTAAATAATTTCCACAGTCAATGATGGTATATACTAGAATGGGTGACTTTGATGTGCTCTCGATTCAGACGCCACTGCCTTAGCCTCGTTATGAGAAGCATGAAAAAGGCAAAAGTTGTATCGAAACACCACATCGATCACAGCGCCCCCCTTATGTGCAGGGAGAGAATATACAGTGGAATCTCGTTATAGCGAGGACGATTATAAGGAGCAAAGGTTAATAAGGAGCAGATTTGCTCTGCCACTTTCTTTTCCATAGTTTTCTAGAGTGGGAAAAACTCAATAGAACGAGCATTTCTAGCCAACAATTGTTTATAAGGAGCAGATTTTGATTCATACTTCTTCAAAATGATTCATTATTTTTCAAGAAAATTAGTTGCCGTATAACTTGGTTACAACAAGGTACCTCCAACTACAGTACTCGGTAATCACTTCGTTGTAAGCAAGTGCTTGTTGTAACAGAGGTAAGCTTAGAACCTGTCAAACAGAGCTAGCTTTAGACCAGTGAGGGGGGAGGGAACAGAGGGGGAACAGGCGCTTTGAGAGGGGATCCTGCTGTCATGTGGCAGCCTCGGGAGGGTAGGAATGGACCAGTGAGGGGGCAGGGGGAGAGGGGGCTTTGAGAGGGCATCCTGCTGTCGTGTGGCAGCCTCGGGAGGGTAGGAATGGACCAGTGAGGGGGCAGGAGCAGAGGGGGGGGGGGCTTTGAGAGGGCATCCTTCTATCATTTGGCAGCCTCGGGAGGGTAGGAATGGACCAGTGAGGGGGCAGGGGGAGAGGGGGGGCTTTGAGAGGGCATCCTTCTATCATTTGGCAGCCTCGGGAGGGTAGGAATGGACCAGTGAGGGGGCAGGGGGAGAGGGGGGGGGCTTTGAGAGGGCATCCTGCTGTCGTGTGGCTGCCTCGGGAGGGTAGGAATTGACCAGTGAGGGGGCAGGGGGAGAGGGGGGGGGGGCTTTGAGAGGGCATCCTGCTGTCGTGTGGCAGCCTGGAAGAGGTGGGAGAGCTAGCTCAGGTGTTAGGGTGAATCGTTCCCAATGACCAATGACCACATTCGGTTACAAGGAAGAACCTTGGTTATAAGGAGCAAATTTGTTCTGCCAAAAGGTGCCCCTTATAACGAGATTTCACTGTATACCAGAGTAGTATAGTATGTATCGGAACGGGACTATAGTTAAGTACTGTTTATTACTCAATCGACCTGCAGCCAATCAGAGGCCTCCCTTTTGGCGGGAAATTCAAAAGCAGCCAATGAGAGGCCTCCCTTTTGGCGGGAAATTCAAATAGGTCACGTGACCGGAAGTGACCTACTTCCGGTCACGTGACCTTTGGGCGGGAAATTCAAATAGGTCACGTGACCGGAAGTGACCTACTTAAGAGGGTCACGTGACCACCATGTTGGCGGGAAATTCAAATAGGTCACGTGACGGGAAGTGACCTACTTAAGGGGGTCACGTGACTACTAGGTTGGCTTTCAAAATAAGTCACTTGAGATTTTGATGGATAAATAAATTTAAAAAAAGAAAAAAAAAGCAAGCTGAAAAAGCTTGCTAAAAAATAATTTAAAAATACGGCTCTTTTTTTCTAGGAGGGGGGGAGAGGGGCACTCTGGGGGGCACTCTTTAAGATGCATGGGGGGGGGAGGGGGGGAGGGGGGGAGGGGCAGGGTTTTTTAAGAGTGAGACTCGCTTCTCTGCCCTCTCTAAAAGAGAGGGCAGAGAGGCGAGTCTACTTACAATGAAAGGTATCATGATCGCGTTTATGATGATGTGCATCATGATGTGACTATCTTACAACCCTATGAGAAATAAGCAAGACATGGGCGTACTTACACGGGCTATTTGTAAACTAATGAATGTGACTTCTTCGTTAAAATCAGTATCTACAACTCTTTTAAGCCTAAGGCTTTTTCTTGAGTTTATTCTTTTGTTCAATTTCGGGCCCACCTCAAAAGAGGAATAGGCCCTCTGTAGCACTTGTCGCTTGCTCATCAATCAGAGCCGGGGTGTAGAAGGCCCCTGCCCTGTCGGGTACGTTCTCCCTCTGGTACGTTTTTGGTTAGTTTGGAGCTCTCAGTCGACTGTCTTATCCACCTTAAAAAAACCAGACTTTCGGTGTCTCATGATAAAACTGGTGCCTTATACTAAGCGCTGGATTACTTTCTCATTTTTTAGTGTTCTATCCGATGCTTATTTAATTTTTGCACTGATAAAAACGTTTAGCTTGTACAAACACGCGGTCTATTTAAGTGTTAAGTGTAGAAAATGAACAGAACAGTGCACAGAAAATAGAGCTACCGACTACATTTCGCCCAGTCACTCAGCGGAGAACAAAAGAACTACTGACGTAGTGTACCCGCTATTCCGACAGTTGGCGCCACCGTTATACTTTTCCCGCGTGCGACATGAAGCCCTGGGGCGGGTACTGGCTGTTTTGGTTGTAGGTACCGAAACATAAAAAACTACAGCCAGCCCAATGTCATGGTGAGACAGCTCTCTTATTTTTACCTTGAGTAGCGTCCGTAGGGCCTATGACAAAACCTAGTCCCGTACACTGAGCAGCTTGAGGTCTGAAGGCTCATACAGAAAAATGTGTGGGTGTGTGGGTGTGTGGGTGTGTGGGTTGCTTTACGCCTTAGTTAACAGCTATGGTCATTTCAAGAGCGGTGATGGTGATCGAATCTATTGGCCCTTTTACCGAGACAAGGGTTCTTTTACATCCCACACTACATAGCAGAGAGACGTCTAGCAGCCCCTAGAGGCCCCGCAGGGGGCTCGAGAGGTGCCGTGGAGAAGAGCAGATATCCACGAGAGGCCACGCCAACAACCAAATTCTATCTTTATCCCGCGAGAAAAGGAGATAAGGGTCAAGGTTATGAACTATCAAAAGATTTTAGAGTAAATTAAGTTATGAGATATTAATATAATGTACATATCTAGGGCCCGATATAGGGCCTCTGCAGATCCCCCTTCAGGGCCCCGATCCATGAGGCCTTAGAAACGGAGCTGGGTCATGTAACCAAGGGAGATCAGCAGTTGTTGATGTCGGCGCTGCCGATAACGCTGGTAAATGACCGTTTTACTCATGTTTAGAGTCAGAATAGCTTGAGTATTACTTGAATATCGAAGAGTAGAGGTCAAATTACCCCAGACAAGGTGTTTCCATCTAGAAATTCTCGACAGTATTTCCGAAAATTGCAAATATTGGTCCCAGCCCCACGGGGCCCCATACCGAGTATTAAAAGTTTGAGATGCAACTTTCATTCATGCTGTTGACCAATCAGGGGGCTCTGTTTTTACGACCTTGACTACATAGTAAAAGTGATTGACAACGTCAGATATCACTTGACGACGTCAAATATCGATCTGATATTTGATCCCTTGATATTTGATTCAAAACCCACATCGAGTGGGATAAAGCCTTTTATCATCTTTTGATTGTGAGGCATACACTTTTCTTACACACAACAGCTGTCATCTATCAAGGGGCTCTGGATAGGGGGTCCCCATGTCGAATGTCGATCTTAGAAAATGACCATGTCACATGACAATGTCACTTAATAATGTTCATATCCCATGTCGATTTTAAGAAATGTTCATGTCACCTGTCACTATGATTTTTTGGGCCTCATGTCACTTGTCATTAGACCTCATGTCGTTTGTCGATTATAAGAAATGGTCATGTCACCATATCGAATTTAGCGGTCCACATCCATTATCAAGTGTCAGGGCATGTTGGCTGCTTGAACACGTAGTCTGTCATCACCCTTGTTTCTGTGCCTTATCTAAACAGGCAATTAGTGGCCGCTAGCCGAGAGTACCTCCCTGGTCGCCTCTCCCGAATCTGCTAGACGTCTCACTGATAGGAGTGTGTGGGTGTGTGGGTCTGTGTGTGTCTGTTCGGTCTGTGTGTGCACGCGTCTTGCGGACCACTGTTAAGCCTGTGGTTGGAGAGCGCGACATAGCCGCTTGCTACACTCTCTAAACAGAGGTCCGCAAGACTAGGCCGGATCGCGCTCTTGCTTAAAGGTGCACCTCAACTCAGTGCGCCTTTAACAGCCGCCCCAAATAGGTGAAGTTCTTGACGCGGCACAGCGCCTCCCACCAGTAGCCAATCAGCGCGCCGAACGCCGGACACACCTCCACCGTGTGAGCCTCTAAGTAGGTCACACGAATCATACTAAGATGCCGATCTCTTCTGTCGGTTCGTCGCGGTGGCCGTGAGTGATCGCACGGTCGCCAAGATTCACTGCCTTGATTGGCAGAGGGGGGGGCTGATTACCCCCCGTCGGATGAATTGCGGCGAAACCATAATCAATTTTTCGCTGTTTTAGATAAAAGAGATCCAGAGCTATCCGCTCGTCCAAGAATTATTTTTCTATCAGCCCGGGATCACCCTCAAATTAAGGCCTAAAGTCCAAAAACCCAAAATTTTTTCCCTATGGGATTTCAGTGTCTAAGCGTTTTTTGCAGCCCCAAGGAGCAGCTCACGGGCTCGAACCCTGTAAACGCTTTGACGCGCTTTCGTCGCCTTAGGCGACGTAGACCTACCCTATTTTTTTTTGGACCATGTTACCTGAACACGGATTATTTTTTTGTTTAGCCCAATGAGCTCACAGCTAGACTAGATACCTCATGTTTTGGATTGGAGAAATCAGCAGAGCAATAAAAAGCGCGGTGAGGCTAGTGTGGCCCCTGTGAGTTGTAAAATTGGTGCTAAATGTGGTAACCAGGCGGATGCTGAGTTCATTGATATTGTCCGTTAATGATACTTAAGGTGGGTGTTGTCTAAAGTTTTAATTGATATTACCAATGTGGCCAATAATGACTTCACAGTTGGGGCCCTCGCCCGCAGGTCCCAGATTCAGGGTATTCTTTGTTTATTGTGTGGCCCCTAAAGAGGGGCCGACTAACTCTTTAGAGTTAGTTAGATGCTGCCACTGTGCTATGCAACAGCAGCTATTAATTACGCTTCATGTTGGGCGGCATGGATCACTTGATGGGTGATACCTCAAAGCTCAAACACGGCAGAGCCGTGTGTGGCATGCGAGGACCAGTGGGTCAGGGGTGATCCGTTGCAAACAGAATGCTGATCCGTGTGAGGTTCTGACTTTCTATAGTTTTTTATAAAGCCTTAGATATGGTGTGGTATTTTTCATCTCGCTATAGTTTAGTTGGTATTTAAGGAAACCGCCTCATTTCTATCAGAAATACACAATATTGAATTGTTTTTTATATTTTAATATATTAGAAGCGCGCTTTGTTGCCTATGTAGCTCATTATGCGTTGAAATGTTCGCGAGCATCGTAGGAATGTACAAAACCCCTATTGTGGCACCATCTGACGAAAGAGCGGAGAACTATACTAGCGCGTTTCGTTATTCACATCTTTTGACAGGGACTTGGTTGGTGGCTTTACGCCCTAATTAACAGCTGAAGTCATTTCAAGGGGGGTGATAGTGATCGAATCTATGGATACCTGAAGGTGGAAAGCACACACCCTACACTTTTACCGAGGCAATGGTGGTGCTGCTCAAAGGGTGTGGCGAGCTAGACTGGAGGATGTAATAACTAAG
The DNA here is from genome assembly GCA_947462335.1 of Harmothoe impar. NCBI lineage: Eukaryota > Metazoa > Annelida > Polychaeta > Phyllodocida > Polynoidae > Harmothoe > Harmothoe impar. The sequence continues at coordinate 29,231,646 of OX381716.1, read as the reverse complement.
CAGCAGAAGGACCAAAAAGACAATCTCGTAGTAGTAGGTCTACTTAGATCTTGAGTAGCCGCCCTTGTGGCTATAATTACCTAGACTAGTTGGCTCTGCCAGCCTGGTCAAGTGAAAATTGGTAAGGAGACTATGAACTAAGCTAACATCTCATAAGTATTAGTTACCACCCCCTCACACCCGTTTAACAACGGATTCAGGGTCTAATTATGGAGACCCTAGAGTAAGATTAACAATATATCCCAATGTCTGTAGTAGACATTTACGACATGCAACCTGCCCCCTAGAAGGGATAGATCTGACCACAAGTCCGCAAAATGGGACTCCCCCTCTGAGAGTATCAAGGTTTGCGTATAGTCTCTTGCAGGTTAATCTGTTATCTACCCCTTTGTCGACTTCGCCAAAATCCTGGGAGATTCACTTTAAACCTAAGGTCTACCCTTTTTATTCTTTGTTTATTGTGTGGCCCCTAAAGAGGGGCCGCGGTGTTGATTAATTACACCACATGTTAAGCAACATGAGATCAAACCTTCCTCAAAAGCGACAAGGCTCAGAGTCCTGTTGGACGGGAACCCTGTGTGGCATTTCAAGACACCTGGTTGAGTGATCTGTTGCAGATGCCGTTCCGTGAGAAGTTCTGACTTTATATAGCTTTTATATCGCTTTAGATATGGTGTAGTATTTTCAATCTCACTATAGTTTAGTTGATATTTCAAAGAATCTGCCTCATTCTATCAGAAATACACAGCGTTGACATGTTTCTTATATTCAATATATTAGAAGTGTGCTTTGTTGCTTATTATAGGTCATTATGCGTTTAAAATGTTCGCGAGTATCGTGGAAATGTACAAAAACCCTATTGTGGCGTCATCTGACGAAAAGAGCGGAGAACTACACTAGAGCATGTAATGGCCAGACCAGCAGGCGGCAGCAGAGTGGTCAAAAGACAATCTCGTAGTAGTAGGTCTACTTGCATGTTGAGTAGCCACCCTTGTGGTTGTAATTACCTTGACCACAGGTCCGCAATATGGAGCTCCCCCTCTGAGAGTATCAAGGTTTGCGTATAGTCTCCTGCAGTTTAATCTGTTATCTCCTCCTTTGTCGACCTCGCCAAAATCCTGGGAGATTCACTTTAAACCTAAGTCCTACCCTTTTTTATTCTTTGTTTATTGTGTGGCCCCTAAAGAGGGGCCGCGGTGTTGATTAATTACACCACATGTTAAGCAGCATGAGATCAATCCTCCTCAAAAGCGTCAAGGCTCAAAGTCCTGTTGGACGGGAACCCTGTGTTGCTTTCGAGGACGAATGGTTGAGGGATCCTACTGATCCGTCAGAGGTTCTGACTTTATATAGCTTTTATATCGCTTTAGATATGGTGTAGTATTTTCAATCTCACTATAGTTTAGTTGATATTTCAAAGAATCTGCCTCATTCTATCAGAAATACACAACGTTGACATGTTTCTTATATTCAATATATTAGAAGTGTGCTTTGTTGCTTATTATAGGTCATTATGCGTTTAAAATGTTCGCGAGTATCGTGGAAATGTACAAAAACCCTATTGTGGCGTCATCTGACGAAAAGAGCGGAGAACTATACTAGAGCATGTAATCGCCAGACTAGCAGGCGGCGGCAGAGTGGTCAAAAGACAATCTCGTAGTAGTAGGTCTACTTGCATGTTGAGTAGCCGCCCTTGTGGTTGTAATTACCTAGCCTAGTTGACCCTGCCGGCCTGGTCAAGTGAAATTAGTAAGGAGACCACCCATTAACGTGCTCCACAGTCTTTAGACAGTTAAGACTATAGTCAAGACTGGAGAATTTGGCGAGACGCCCCTCTGGGAGGTCATAATCCTCAATGTTAGGTGTTAGCTCATTAACATCAGATACCATATTAACAACCCATTTAAATGTTCATTTTAATAGCAACTCACCCTATTCTGACAAAATCCTATTAGCAGGTAACCTCTGTGTAAACCATACTGCAAACATCTGCTACTTCCAGCGTCTGCCTCGTGACTGATAGTGTACAACAAGACGAAGTGGGCAGAGATTAGAAAAAATGAAGCTCTTTATATAGCCGAGAGAGCAGCTAATCTGGATGTTCTAAGCTTGTTTTCACCTAGAGCTCCAACCCTCTTCCAGAGAGAATCAAATCGCTTTTCACCTGAACCCTTCCACCCCTAATCCATCAGCATGAAAAGAGAATTAACGAGTGTAACGTGCGCTACATGTATATGGGATTATAGCTGGTGAAGAGATAAAGCCGAGTCACCTGTGTATACAAAGACTACAGGGGGTGATTAACGACAGGTGTGACGCGCCAGCCCGTGAACGGATTAAGCCAAAAAAAAATAAAAAGGTATGTTTCAGGTAACATGGGCAGAAAGACTGGAGTCGGTAGGTCGGATTTTTATTTTATTTTATTTTATTTTTTTAACATGAAAGTACTAGCCATCCTCCGTGGAAATTCTAAAAATGACCCAAAAAGTATAAAAATATGAAATTTTCTTCAAACTTGCTTAAAAAAAAAACGTAGGGTCGACCCTGTTTTGCTAGGGTTGGTCGGGTGACCTGAAACAAACCTTTTTTTTTTATTTGGCCTTATCTTTCAAGCTGACGCTTAAATTCAACTAGCCAGCCGCCGTCCACACCACTCACTGCGACAAGAGGAGGTGCTGTTGTTTTACACTTGAGTCGCTTACCACATGGTCTCTACCTCACAGACAGACACGCGCCCCCTGTAGCTTTTTTTTTTGTTTTTTTTTGTATACACACGCTAATCTCATAACCCCCTTATCCGTTATACAGGTAACGAGTATTCTCTTTTAAAATAGCTGCCAGTCAGCTTAGCTCTAGAAGCAAGAAGGCGTGTATAGGTGCCTTATAAGTCGGCAGGGGGTAAATACTAGTGAAAAAGGAAGGCAGGTGTGCAGGTAGCTTTTCTAACAGACACGTGTGTGCACTAAGCTGCTTAAGTCTAAACCCTCCCGCAGTAGTCAGGTGGCATGTGAAAACTTACTTAACTGATCTCTTACATTGAGTAGAGTCTCTGTGCTGAGAGAGCCTTTTCAGCCGTTTAAGAGGATTAACTAGGACAGGGTACATAAGGAGTGAAACGCCGAATAGCGGCTACTCAGTCTCGTGCAGCACAAGCAGCAGCATCTAGCAGCGGCTTCAGCAGCAGCTGCACGTGCAGCACAAGCAGCTGGCAGCGACTTCAGCAGCACAAGCAGCACGAGCAGCACAAGCCGTAGCATTTGTCAGCAGCATCCGTGACATCGTCAGCAGCAGCCCCCATGACCTTGTCAGCAGCACAAGCAGCCAGCAGCTGCTGACAGCTGCTTCAGCAGCTGCTGGCAGCTGCTGCACGAGCAGTAGCACAAGCAGTAGCATCTGTCAGCAGCAGCAGCAGCAGCACAAGCAGCCAGCAGCTGCTGCATGAGCAGCACAAGCAGCACAAGCAGCAGCACCGACAGCAGCAGCAGCAGCAGCAGCAGTGTGGACCACTAAAGTCGAGATGAAGCCTAGTGACATTTGACATGAAGCTTGAAAAACACAGTGACAGGTGACATGAGCAATTCTTAAAATCGACATGAGATATGAGCATAATTAAGCGACATCGACATGCGCCATGGCTATTTTTTAAGACAAACATCATATGTCATAGCCTCCTCATCCAAACCTCCACTAGTAGTGCTCTATAAGCGCAAGCTGTAAACCCTCTCCTCCCCTCGTGCACACAGGCGAATTATCAGAGTCAGCCAATGGTGTCAATACCCCTCTCATACAAGGGTCGGGCGCTGCTGGACTATAATAGATGAGTCAAGGACCGTTCTACTGAGGGTCAGGCAGGCTAAGTCGGACATTCAATGACAGGTAGGTCTTTGACAACCTTGCTTGAAAGTCTGGACAGCATTGACAGACTGGGGCATAAGGATCTCGCATGGTCAGACTTTCAAGCAAGTTTTGCTAAAGTCGCGTTATTGAATGTCCGACCTAGCCTGACCCACAGTAGAACGGTCCTTGACCCGTCTATTATAGTCCAGCAGTGCCCGACCCTTGGCTGAGAGCAGTTTAAGCGCCATTGGGTGTCTCTGATATTTGCCTCTGTGTAAGATGAGAAAAAAAGTCTGTTGAAAGACTATATTTCAAGCCAGAAAACTGTAATTAGCTTTCCAAGTTGTTTATTTAACAATATCTTAGCCTAGCAAGCAGCTGTCAGATGTCATCTAAGAAAAAAAATGTGAGCTGTTAATAGATTCAAGAGAAATTAGTTTACAAATAGCCCGTGTAAGTACGCCCATGTCTTGCTTATTTCTCATAGGGTTGTAAGATAGTCACATCATGATGCACATCATCATAAACGCGATCATGATACCTTTCATTGTAAGTAGACTCGCCTCTCTGCCCTCTCTTTTAGAGAGGGCAGAGAAGCGAGTCTCACTCTTAAAAAACCCTGCCCCTCCCCCCCTCCCCCCCTCCCCCCCCCCATGCATCTTAAAGAGTGCCCCCCAGAGTGCCCCTCTCCCCCCCTCCTAGAAAAAAAGAGCCGTATTTTTAAATTATTTTTTAGCAAGCTTTTTCAGCTTGCTTTTTTTTTCTTTTTTTAAATTTATTTATCCATCAAAATCTCAAGTGACTTATTTTGAAAGCCAACCTAGTAGTCACGTGACCCCCTTAAGTAGGTCACTTCCCGTCACGTGACCTATTTGAATTTCCCGCCAACATGGTGGTCACGTGACCCTCTTAAGTAGGTCACTTCCGGTCACGTGACCTATTTGAATTTCCCGCCCAAAGGTCACGTGACCGGAAGTAGGTCACTTCCGGTCACGTGACCTATTTGAATTTCCCGCCAAAAGGGAGGCCTCTCATTGGCTGCTTTTGAATTTCCCGCCAAAAGGGAGGCCTCTGATTGGCTGCAGGTCGATTGAGTAATAAACAGTACTTAACTATAGTCCCGTTCCGATACATACTATACTACTTACCAGCAAAAGACACAACATAATAGTTAGTAACGCACTGTGTATAGTGCTTTGAACATGCCTAGAGTAAACAACTATATATCATATGGGGGAGCATTCTCTTTTTTCATCAACATGTTGGGGATAGCCGGTTTCCTCACGCAGGTTCACATTCATTTAGTTGGAGGGCGTGGGCCCCTTTTGCTGGAAAGTCTAATGAATGCGGTTACTCGGGGGAAATGTGAAATACTACAATGTACTGCCCTATATATATATGTTGCAAAGCAGAATGTATATATACTGGTGTATCAGCATATTACCAAGCATTGCGTTTTGTTGGCGGAAAACGTAATTATCAATCATGAGTACACCGTAAAAAATGTCCCGTAAAAATTACGGTGAATCACTGGCATTACTGAATGCCGACCGTTTCCCGTTTTTTTACGGTCACCGTATTTTGCTTTCCCCCGTAAATTTTACAGGCCTTTCCCGTTGTATTTTCACGGTGATTCATCATTATTTTACGATGATTCTCTGCTATTCAATGATGATTATAATTGTTTCTTGATTCATTGTTGTATATTTCATAATATCATCTTAATTCCAGGCCTGTATATAATATATATTAGGCCTGAGAAGCATAATTGAATGCCTCATAGCAATATACAATTACAATCCATGAGCAAAAGGTACTCTAGGATTGTTACAAAGAAACTCTGACAACAGTCTCAATATGTATAATTCTAATTACCACAACATGGGTGTTTATACTATTCGTACTAGTGTCAAGGGTCTCAAAAAAGGAAATTATATATTTTTTATCTTTAATATGCCAAAGGCTTCAATTTTGATTGTGTAATTAATGAGATAGTTGGATATCTTTATAAATCTAACACAATTATGTATGTTTTTAGTTGGTAGCTTCCACTATAGTCTCTCTATCAAACCAAGCTGCCACCTGGTGAGCAAATTTCTAACGTGAGATTCACCGTAAATGAAAAAACATTGTTTCACTGTACTGGTTTACGGATGTTCAATGTAAAAGTAATAAGTTTTACAGGGTCTCACCGTAAATCACAATTACGGTGATACACCGTCAAATTTAGCATTGATTCTCCGTAATTTCAACGGAGATCTTTTACAGTGTATGTACATTTTGCGGATAATTTGGAGAATCAGACAGGGGGCATAATTCGCTTTTATATACATCCGCTTTTATATACATCAGATACCAAAACTTCAGCTGTTCAGGAAACAAAGGACACAAACAGAGTTAAGCATCTCCATAATGGAAGAGAGTCTGGCAATGTCGGACCCTGTGCACTTAATGGCACTTATATAGTAAGATTTGGATGCAAACACAGGGCAATTTGACGACACTTTGCAAGCATTGGCTGCAGACATAATGACGTTTTGATTATTTAGGACATAACCTTTCATTGAGAAGGAGGGGCCTGTTTTAATCCCGGATGCACAGATTATTTTGGGGTCAGTTGCCAGAACGAATGCAAACGTTTAGCGCCGGAACACTTATAACGATGGTATCTGGGAAGAGCCGACGTTCAGACCAAAACGGTTCTCCGCTGGTAGAGTGGGGTCTACTTTAGTATTCAGCTTTTAGCACAGAGAGGCAGAGGGAGCTCGAGAATTACAGTTACCATCTCCACGCCATAGAATACCTTCTCTCATACACTACCACATGTATTATGCAATGTAACGCAATATTATTTAGTGATTACGATTATTTATATTTTATCTATCATATTTATATTGGTCTATTTCTAATCATATCAATACACACGTTTCTCATTAAGCCAACGGTTTTATAACACAGGCCCTTATTCACGAGCACTAGGTATGCACTCCTAATCAGTGGCCGACAGAACAAAATAAATCCACACAAATATTACAAAGTGTCCACATATCACACTGTATCCGCACAAGATCCGTTGTAATGATAGCTGTTTAGCCTTTACAATGCTTAGCCATTCTATGCAATCGCAAATTATTATGATATTAGATTATGACATTTTCATATAAATGTTGCCATAGCCGAGTTAAAGCGGATCTAATTGAGATACATATTTGTAGAGAAAGTACCATATGATACTGAAGGGGTACACAGAGAGAAGAAATAGAATTACCGTAACCCTCAAATGGGAGTCCAGCCCCCACCACTGAGGTAACTCTCCCACAACTCTAAAGTGACTCCAATCAGTAGGGAGTCTTAGAATAGGAGCCATTATAGAGTTATTATAGAGTCGGGAATCACAGTGATTCTACTTCTTTTCTTTGTGTAGGTATAGGAGCTGGGTGCAGATATACAATATGTTTTACGGGCACCTTGCAGCAGTTGGATCAAATGTAGCCAAATGGGGAAGTCCCAACCGCCCAAGGGGTGCACTGAAGCTTGTATAGAGTAAAGGCACCCAAAGGCGGACACACTCTAAGAACAGTGTGTTGTGGGAACATGCTTAAAGAGTAACACACATAAATTTGCAACACACTTTGAGATTTTACGCACATATGAATTGTAACACACTTTTTGTCAACTCACTTACCTGCTTACACACTTGTGGTCAGAGAGGTGTGTATCATATACAAACGGGGGCAGCAGCAGTAAAGGTCTATCATGCACCTATGCTACATTCTTACAGCCATATAGTAGCTGTCGCAGTGGCTCAGTGGGCAAGTCTTTGGACTGAGAACTTAAAGATCCCCGGCTCGATTCCCAATCCGTCTGACTGTCAAATGGAAATGTTTATTTTCTAAGAAGGACCATAATATTTTAGCCCCCCCCCCTCAAGAAGGGTCAAATTTCTTTTCCCCCTCGGGAGGAATTGAACTGTTTTACAACCCCTCCCCAACTGATCACCTTTACTACAATGAAAGATATAACACCTATTTAAGAGGGGTTAATTTGCAATGAGATACATACAAAAACTGTGTTATTTGAATCTCATTGAATGAGCAAACTCACTCAATCCTTATTGGAAATAGATGGGAAGTTTTTCTCCTCAACTATACACACATCTTCTTTGCGTAAACCAAATAACCATCACATGTAAGACCTTATTAGAGGTTCTGCAAGGCTGTAAAAGCAGGGCTTATTAATAACTGATTAACTATTGTCTTTATAATAGATACCAAGCCCTGCATATTATGTTATCATTAGTCAGTGCATTGGCATCCTTCAATAATGGCAGTCTTTGTATTGTTTAAGAACCACTTCATGTCATAACATATTAATACCCAGGGGTAAGTTATATAGCTCACTGGTAACTGGTAAGAAGTTGTGTGATCTTTGGATATACTTTGTGTCTCCTCACTGTTGTGTGTTCTGGTACCTATTTGAGGGGGGAATACACCATGATTGTACAAGGAGATTTGGTGGCCTAGTGAGCAAGTCGCTGGACAAGTGTGTGAGAGGTCCTGGGTTCGATCCCCAGAGAAGACCTGGCACCAAATCTTCCCAGGTGAAACAAGTTGTCCTGACAGGACTCGCGTCTGTAAGTGTCAGTAGACAGACTGCAGTGAACCTTCAGTGTCCTGGTCTCCCATGAGACTTGCACTGATCCGCTTCAACCCGTAGAAGCATAATACACTTGCGACTTGTAAAGAGATAGCAGATATCAGTCTTGACGAAGGTGGTCCTAGCCGGGAGGGGAAAAGGCTATAATGGACCACTGGAGACTCTGAGAAAAGGTTGTGAGAGCAGCCATCCCACGCTATCTGACAGTGGCACGGTCATGGCACATTGCGCCACAGTCACCAAACAGGTGTGTCAGTTTCGCCAAGGTCAGGAGCTAGGATGTATTCACAGCGGTTGACTATGATTTGTTCACTGTCAATACAAACTCAGTTTTGATACTATTCCCACTTTTCTGTATATTGTGAGTGATTCAATATACACTTTTCCTAGATATAAGAAGCCTTTAAAAGTATATGCACAGTATGAACATGAATAGCCCTGACAAGAAATTAAATAAATCTATACTAATTTAACTCTTAACCCATATAGAAAGTAATCATACTTAATATTGAAAAAAAACCACATAATTGTCAAGGGATTCGAACTTCCATGGATAGGACTCCTGTGCCAGCACTTAGACAACTCAGCCACGGCACCTGACATACTCTGTGAGGTGTAGAACAGCTATTTTAACCCCCACTTCTTCAATACCATGGCTTTTTAGATTCAACACACTTTTGGCAAAAGTGTGTGGTGTGTTACAAAGAAAATGTGTTAAAAGTGGCTTCAGAAAAGTGTGTTGAAAAGTATGTAAACGTAACACACTGTTTTTAGAGTGCAGACCCTAATTCCGAACACCCTGCAATCAAATACTGATTGTTGTACTAAATACCTACATAATGGAACATCTGACTATACCTGGTGAAACCCTCATATATTACCATGCTACAACCACAGAAACTGGAAGGTACCACACAAGAAAACGAGATTAAATCCCACATTACTGTTTGTATGTACCATCTCATGTCTAAACACCTGGTCCTTAACAGTGATGCTAAGCACAAGGACAAAATGTACTGGGTTATATTGTCTGTAAAACATATGATACATGCATAACTCTACCAAATCTCGAGACATGCAGTATTGACCTTCTATGATGCCCACTATTTTTCAAGTAGATTGTGCTCTTGATAGCATTCTACCATGTACAGATTTAGATCCCGTTCCAAAGTGTGGGTGCCTAATTCAGGACACCCTGGGCTCAGGCTATATATCTCCAGGTGGGGAATGCTAGAACTCTGCTAATTGCATACCGAACCTAGCTCCTTATTCATAGTCGATTTCTCTATGTCTGTTAGGAATGCTTGGTCATATTATTGTACCTGTGCATTAGTTATTATTCAAATTCAAATGAAAATAAAATACATGGAAAACTAAAATGCTAATGTCTTGTTCCAGAGGTGTTTTGTAGGTTGTCCGGAATTAGGTGTCTATGTCCGGAATTAGGTGCTAAATTAACATTAAATTTTAGTTAATCAAGCCTGACCCCTATTGCTGAGGAGGCAATAATTTCAAAGTAAACACATTTTTATAACAACATGTTTGCCTTTCATATGTCACTATTTTGGTGTTAACATATAGTTCCTAAGGAGAGAAATTTGAAGCTGTCTACTACCTGTCCGGAATTAGGGTCCTCTATACTGTACTCTATACCCCTCCCCCACCCTTAAAGCAGCCTCTCTTTCCACCCCGTAATTAGGAGTAGGCCTAACTACATAGTGGGGTCATGTATACTATCGACAGCCAAGTTTACTGATCTATTATTTTACTTTCGTTTTGCCAACTCTATACTGTACATAGATAGTTTTTTTGTTTTTTTTGTGTGGTAAAACAAAAATTATGATTATACAATCTTGAATATTTCTATACATAAAATTGAGCTAATAGGAACTCTCTGAACCTGAATGATGTGTTCATGTTTGAATTCCTATTGAATGCGATTTTATTAGAGGTGGTGAATACTTTTAATAACTTGGATGTATTTGTCGATAGGTATCTATCCTACCTGGGTCAATGCACTACGACAAATAATACAGGTATACTGCTAAGACTGAATCACCTGGAAATGCTCAAAAAGCATATGGACCAGTCACTGTCTATATTGCTATATAAACAGACAATATTGGCTTATGGAAGTTTTGTCGTTGAAGGTGTTACCAATATAGACACTGTCAAAGAAAAGCAGACAATCCAAAATACCTGTATAAGATGTCTCAGTATTATTTATCCCCTAACTGTAAGCCAGGAAAACATTCATTTGTTCTGTAGATGCTGGTTGCTATGTGATCAAGGGAAAAGGGACATACACTGTAATTTTCTATATATGAGCATTCACGTGAACTGTGATGTCAGTGTACCGTGACAAAACTGGGTAGTAATGTCAAAGTAAAAGTGCAATGACCTGAAGGTGCCTTTTACAGCAAGAGCCCATTATATAGAGAGTCCCCGCCCAGCTAACAAAAAAACGTTATTTTACGTCAAGATAACGTTATACAATTTCATTTAACGTTATGCAATAGTAAGGAGCCTTAGAGAAACGTTATTTAACGTTATATAACGTTATAACATGTTGTATAACGTTTTTTGTTCATTGGGCGTCCTAGAAGGAGTTGGATCCTAAAGACCAACGTTGTACCAAAGTAACTACCAATTTTATATGTCTGATATCTGGTCCAGGGTCTGGTGCACTGACAATGTCAATGACTCCTGTTAGTCTTTTTTTCTTACCCTTCTGAATGATGTATGCATGACGAGTAACTATAAACTAAGCTTACATTTAATGTATTGGACGTTCTCCAAGACCTCTTTCGTGTATGCTCTGCTTAATTTACTGCCTGGTATTTGTATGACTTCTATTTTCGTAGGGATCGGAATGGTTTTCAGCTGTCTCTTTGATCCTGGTAGTGGTGTCTTGCTGTTTTGGCACCTGTTGACAGGCTTAACCTGTAATAAACCTTTCTGCCATATAAAAACAAGTAATCTTTTCTATTTTAAGCTACTTGATTGCATAATATGGCGTGTGGGAAACTGTCTGGTCTACTTGTTGTCATGGAAAGCGTTGATATTTATTGCATGTGGCGATGCGACTGCTCGAATCATGTCATAGATATGTAAGTCATACGTTAGTAACATCTATACTATACACGTCTTGGTCATAGATCTAGAGCCAACGATTTTCACCGTTTTAGTACAGTCTTCAGCACATATAAGACATTTACCTTCGGTCAAACTTAATAGGCAGGAAACCTCTTTCTGTACAATGGGTTTGTACTATGAGGTGTGTTGCAGTTGAATTCATAATAATCTATACATTATTTATGATGTGCAGCACTCACACATAACCCTCTGGCACTGCATTGGTGCATCATGCCCAGCTTTTGGGAGTCTTTCAACCCTATAGCCTAGATGTGTTAGGGAACGTTCACAAATGACGTCACCTGCTAGGGGATGGGTGGGTCTTTGGGTTTAGTGACAAAAAGTGACATGGGGGTGGGGGGGTCCCATGGTCTATGTGACATCACCTTCTTAAATTCACACATATTTATGAATAAAAATATGTAGCATGGATAGAAAAGACAAGAAAATGCCTAATTAGGATAAGGGAATTCCCCTGATATTGAGCATATCAGTATTAAAACGGATGTCAATGTAACAGTATCTCAGCTATCTAGTTTGAATGGCAACTAATTGGCCATTCTCACACGGTGCAGAAAGTGACTAGTACCAGTCTTCAATACGTATGTTAAATGCTTCTACTGGACAAATATGACTTTATCTCACAAAAGTGATGCAGGTGCTAATGGTGACCTGTTGACATATTTGACCAGCGTGTTTGACCAGCACTTGGGCTTCAACTCACATATAATTTATAGTCGAATGTAACACAACAGTACTATGTATCAATGACAAGGATAACTTCAAATTTGGGGCTATTCTGAGGTTTCCCATCTAATATGTCGACTGTTCAAAAAACGTCAACCAGTCAAATACATCACCATTTGCACAGTGACAGATATCAGTGAGGAGAATTTAGAGGTTATTCAAGGTTTAGTATGTACATTTATGAATGATTAGATTGTACCGTCATGTCCTAAGTTGAACTGTGTAAGGCGGCATATAGATGGTTAGCTGGTAGGGGGGGGGGGTCTTCAAAATTAGTGACGTCTTTCTTAGGGGGGTTATTGCTGGTAGGTGACAAAAAGTGACAAGGGGGTGAGGGGGTCCTGAGAATGACCCCAAAAAAGGTGACGTCATTTGTGAATGTTCCCTTATGATACATAAATGCACTCTACTCACCGGCAGCACGGGCAATAAAGATGCCAGGAGATGTGTATATACCTATAATCGATATGTACAGTAATTCTTTGGCCCTGAAGGAGAATGAACGGCATTTAAAACTCGTTTCCTAGCACAGAAATAAAGTTTTGGGATATGATTTTGTCATTTTAAATTCATTTTTGAAATTCGTTTATGAAAAACGTGATGCAATTTGACAACTATTAGCATGTTTGGTATAAATCGAAGCTTATCGTGGCAGTGATGCAATTCAATTGACCTTCAACTACTAAAATGTAAAATATCCACTTATTTTAGCCTCCTAGTAAAATATAAGAAAATAAGTTCCCTCTCTATATTTTTACAGTGGGAAAGGTACACCCAAATGAAACGTAAATTGAATCGGTCCTCAAACGAATAAGTCCATCCTAGATAGTTTTGTATCTTTTATCCTGTCCCCAATGGACCTCTTTTGTAGTTATACCCCACTTCAAGAATTCATAATCGACACACATACGTATGTGAAAAGAATATACTCAACGAATCATTATCTAATGACAATTTAGTACTTGAAAACCCAGAACATTATAATGTCAATTAAAGTGTAAAATACTGTGAATTGATGAGAGGGACTTCAGTTTCAGTTTCAAATAGTATGTTTTATTTGCACAGGCATAAGCTACAACAATGCGATGGGAACATATAAGATGCCTCAGTATAGGTTATTCCTGTAGATACAATGTGTTTATATATCTCAACATTTTATAAACAAAAATAGATTGCATGATTATGACTTGAAATAACTTGATAATGACATCGGTGTTTGCTTCCATTACCTTTTCACATTAATTGGTTGACCAATGTTAAATGACGTATACATTACTTTTATAAAAAGAATCCGTCTGTTATACCATCAATATTACAATTCAGTACAACAATGTATCAACATTTTATGGTCAATCAAACTTCTACCTCTATGCTCTTACTAAATCCTATCCATGATATTGCACTAGTCTTACACTGTTCTTGAATATGTCTTTTACACTGTAAATAGTAAGTGTAGATAGAATCTACTGTAGTTTTACAGTGGATTCTACTGTTTACCTACAACAAAATGTATACCTACAGTACATTTTACTGTAAACTACAAAAATGGTAACCCCAACCAGCTTTGAATATCAGAATTTAGGTACGATGGTGTGTATGCACGCTTGTATTGGAATCGTGTGAACAAGTAGTTTTGAGCGCCCTTTAATTCTGATTGGGGGACCAAGCAACTCTGCCCCCACTTTTTTCTATGTGTGAGAGGTACAATTTGGGAAATGTATGTATCATATGATAGGGTCTTGGCAAACTTTTGGGGGGCCCAAACATATTCAGCCCCCCCCTCCTCTGTGATTGGGGGGGGGGGCCCCCTGCCCCCCCCTTTTCCTACGTCACTGTCTATATACGAGAAATCAGCTTTGATACATCATGCTCTATTTACGAATTCATGATATCACCCATGCAATTTCTATACAACTGTACAATGCTTTGATTTAAAATGTGTCTCTATAGCAAGACAATATTAACTATTGCAGATTGCTATTGCATCAATGTGCTGCTGAGACTATTATGGTTAGTACACAACGAAAATACCCTGATCATACAATATTGTGTCCTCACATTTGTATCAAGCATGTTAAGTTTATCGGTAACGTAAGATGCATGTATAAACACTATACCATAGCGATTTAGTACCGGAGCCCTCTTAAATTTGGTGGGGCCTTTAAATATAAGACAACCGCTTATTCGAGATCATATTTTACTGCTTGAGGAACCTTTTAAGACCCCTATACCCCGGCGCTTATACACGACCGGCGCTTTTTAAAAATCGCGACGGTACAGTGCTCATTTCCTATCATACATCTTATATAATTGTAATGCATAATATGTGTACCGTATTAGAACATATAATATGATACTTTCATAAAAGTGCTATTATATAAACTGCGTTCATTTTGATGCTAGAGGTTAGGATAGATGATCCTGGATTCGAATCACACAGGCCACACTTAAACAATAAAACCACAACAATGATAATCTGTCCAAAAGTACTGTTCGCGTGAAGATACTGTTGAGTCGGACAGTCTCTGCTATGTCTGTATTGCATCTTAATTTGACCTGATGCCTGTCTAATACTAAGCTGTATCCCAATTGACTAATGATGACTCATTCGGTACTCACCCAGTCTAAAGTACCTACTCCCAACAACTACTTACAATTCTATTTAAGCAGTTAATGGGGGTTCTCCGCCTCCATCCCCCCATATTGTTGTCGCAAAGTAACCACATCCATAAGAAAGGTGAAATTCAAACTATATTTTCTTCAACTCCCATCCCCTTGAGACTTTTTAGACTAGAAATATTCCAAATGTTACAGCTAAAATGGCATTAACCTGAAATAATGATGAGCGCCTTGGCCCTAATTCCGTTGATTACAGTCCTGAGTAAAAATCATAAAGTGTTATCCACCTATCTATCTATCTATCTATCTATCTATCTATCTATCTATCTATCTATCTATATAATATGTACATCTATATACATCTGAGTAACCTAGGTATCATTAAGGAACTTTCACAAACGAATTTCTATTTTTGTTACATCAGTGTTAGTCTCTTTCAAAGGCTCTTTAATATACCCATTGAATGCAGGATTTACTTCCCCTTTTAGTTTGTTATACTTTGCTGCTCTTAGCATGATATTCGCATCAATTCTTTTCGCCAGAAGTTCTCCTAATTTTGTCATTATTGCAAAAATGATCCCTCCACCTACTATTAAACAGACGGACATTACAATCAGTAGTGTAGTCTGAGGAACCAATGCATAGGCTGTGACCAAAGAAACCAGATCAAGTATGTAGATTAAACCAGCAAGGACCTGCCGGTGGAAATGTGAGCCAATGATTGATCCAAGAGGGGCTCCAAATACAACAATCGGCACACAAACGGCAAGGTACTCATAGGACTCAGCAGCAACGTCACCCATCATAACTATTCTCCAAAATGCCCCAACAACTGAATTCAAGCCCATCAGAATGACAGATGTTGGTGTGGCTGTTTTTTCAGAGACTCTGAAGAGCAATGTCAGAGCACTGAAACTACATATATCTAAACCGCTTCCAGCAAACGAAGTGAAAATGCCACCAACACACCCAATTAAGACTAGAGCAATACCCTTCCACAGGTTGAACTCCTCTATTGTACGATAGGTCCTCCTATGTCTATATCTATTCAGTAGGAAGAGAGCAAATGCAAAGGAGAACCAGATGCTGACAAAGGCCATCTTTTTTTGTGGAGGTGTCAGCAGAGGATCCAAAAACTCCAATCCCAATATGAGTCCAAGGGCTCCTCCAAGCGTGCCTAAGATGATTGAGTTCCATTCAACTTGTACCTTCATGAATAGGATGGCAAACGTCGCGGCCATCATGCCACATGCCTGGATAAACATGGAGAAGTCTCTAGCCACGGAAGGTTTGACTCCAAGAATAAGCGTCATCACTGGGAAAGCCACAGCACCACCTCCCTCGCTGGTCATGCCTACAACAAGGAAAACAGCAAAATATTATGAAACTGTCTTCTTCCAAACAAATGCATATGCCATACATTAGCCATAGTCAATCTTTGTCCTACTCCCTGTCAATAGGCTGAACTCTGGGGTAGGGTCTAGCATTTGGAGAGAGAGAAAGTCTGGCCTTGCCTGAAGGTATAGAGTCTGGAGTGGGGACAAATAACTTAGCGTGACTATTCTGCAGACAGGATGGTATATGATGGTGCCATCTTCAGGCCAACTATTTGTGATACCACACATCATTTGTATGTTAAGATACACGGTTTGTAAATGTTGAGGCATGGGCCGAGAGGTTGTCCCAAAAAGCCTGGCTTTGCCTAAGGAGAGGGTCTAGCCTTTGGGGAGCAAGAGCGTGTTTGGCTTTGCTGAAGTGTTGGGTGCAAGATTTCGAGAGTCTGGCAATGTTGAAGGTAGGGTCCAGCGGAAGCAAGAGAGTCCGACTACTTGTTAAAAGATAAAAGGGTATATCCTGCACAGATCTAATCTGATCGTCGTCGTTTCTTCCTCATCATAATGATATTGTTAATTATAACTTATACCAGTATACTGTTGCTCTTACAATATCAGGCCTTAATCAAAAGGCTAATAATAGTTAACCTGATCAAAGAATGCCTTACCTGCAATTATCGATCCAAAGATCATGGTGATGCTCATGGGGTACCTGATCTTGAACAAGTACCACAGGTTGTAGCGTATAGCGATACACCACCAGCAGAAGTGGAAGAGGAGGGCAGGGATGATCATACTCAGTGGGCGTCGGTATTTGGTCAGCAACTTGTCCGAGAACTTGGGTTCTGGTGGACCAGCAAATACCTCTATAGGGTTGTCATCACTTGTCAGAGCCTGACCTAGAAGAAGGTACAGCAATCATTACATTAGTTTCATGTATATAACATGAAATTACATTATTCCGGAGAATAACCATAATTGGGCAAAATGATCAAATTTAAGCAAAATGATAGGAAACACCCATGAACGGATCTACAGGTAGAGAGGGACATATAATCTTGGTCACCACTTTTGATCAGTTAAAAAAGAAATTTTGAGTTCAAATCATTAAACAAACTATACCTTTATCATGTGAAATGCATCATTCCTTGATATCTCTGATAGTAGTCAGATGTTTTAGGACTTGACTCAGTCAAATATTATGTTGGTTGTATACAAATTAACATGGTATCAAACGATACTAACAAAATGATTAGACTCCTATAATGAGTAAGACATAAGCTATCGCCACAATGTCCTTACTGAGAGTCAGCCAACTTTTCTAAAATATCTTTCTCCCTTTTGTATATATATATATATATATATATATATATATATATATATATATATATATATATATATATGTAATATGTATCTCGTATCAATAATTTTAATTTACCTTCCAAGAAGTATTTTCGGCACCAAGGTATGCAGCCTATGTTCCAGGGAAGTGACCTTGGCCTGTTCAATTCTGCCTCTATCTGTTCCGGCTGTGGAGAAACAAAAGTGTCAAGAAATATATTCAGATAACTGCTTATTTTTTAGGTGCCCTGAAATAAGCGTTACTAGTAGTCCGTTGCATGATACACTGCATTAATACATCATGACAAGAAATGAAAGAAACCGTCACAGGCTAAAGACAACTGTATGTTACCAGGAGTTTTAGCTCAAAATAAATACGGACAATCTAATGAAATGCAGAGGTCTGTGATTGCTCGGTCATTAGGCCTTACACAATCACAGGCAGGTTAGGGAGTGATCATCCTTAAACACTATAGGAGGTACGTAGAGCCCTCTTTCCAGAGTTCCATGGAAGGTCATTTTGGCTAGTGTTACTCCTGGAAACTCCTCTTGTCATGACACCAACCAATAACATGGTTTCCTAAATCCCATAAGGATTTTTAATCAAAATGAAATTGTGGCTTTATGACTATTTAATACATAACGTGCCAGTTCCAGCCACAGAATTAAGGCCAGTATTATATACAACTAGTGTCTCTTTGTTATTTCACATTATATCCCGTACTAGTTGGTCATCGCGATAATGCACCTGTATTCAATGCAGTACAAATCTTACATAAGTGCCGGGGGAAATGCTTCTTAATTGCACTAGTATGAGAATAAGCGCTTGTCTTGTACAGACGCTGGATTAATGGCTCTGATTAATTGAAGAGCATCACGTCACCTTTCGTGATGGTATGGCAGATTGTTTAGATATATGATAGTTCCTATAGATAGTTTATATAATATCAGCTTAGGCTTACTGTGATTTCTGATGTCGCGGCTGATCCATTTGTAAGGCAGTCGTCTTTCATTGTGACAGAAATAGGTTTCTCCAGTTCCGTGATGTAGGCTCCATGCTCGTGCTTCTCCCGGTCAGGTGCCATTGTTTCGTTTTACTGTGGCTAAGCTGAATATACTGCAATGATAAAATTCAAAATACTGTAGAATAAAATTAGATATGACAATGAAAACATTGTAAGAGAATAACTGGAGGTATCAGTGCAGCGGAAGCAGATAATTATAATTATCAACCTTCAATGTCCAAATTGCATATGTTCAAAGTACATGTAGTCAAACTAACAAAGTATCAACTAGTTGTCGTTGGTCACCTTTTGGCATTTGTTTGAGAGAATGTAATTCTTGCCAAATAAAAATGATAAAACTCAAACTCAAAACTTGGTTCCATGTCTTGAGGGGGACATTGCCTATATTGATATCTCACTGACATATACTCAACGGAGGTGGGGCTATGAGGTTTCATGTTTGGTGATCCATGGGGAGTGGATTTTGAGTGATAACACACTGCGTCATCTTGAGTCATCTTCTGTCAACTCTCACTAAACATATGCATGGCCTATCATCACTAATGTCTCACACATGATTCTCACTTACTGAGTGAGTATGGGTCACCCCTTGCCAGCTCTCACTCAGCAGTCATCACCCATGTTACCAGCATGGTCCTCACTCACTGCTTGACTATGCACCATTCACTGTTCGCTCTCACTCAGCATAACAAGTCATCACCCATGTTGCCAACATGGTTCTCACTCACTGTGTGATGATGTGCCACCCCATGTCAACTCTCAGTCATGATAGAGATCCCTCACTAGGATGAAGAGACCATGGAAGTTGTATGGATGCATGCTGTTTGTACTTTGCAGATAGGTCTTACCCCATATATGAACCAGCTTATTTATATAGTTGTAAACATTATGAAAAAAGAGAACATAAAGACAGTCAACAACATGATTTTAGATTCATTATTAAGACATAATAAACAATTTCTGTTGCCTATGGCATATAGCATTGATTTGGAAACATCTATATTTTACACAGTATTTAGACATTGATTGACCTTAGTCTGTCAGGAATCAGAAAACATGACACACTATGTAAGTTCCTGAGTTCTGAATGGTCCATTTCAAATTTCCCACCATTTCCTTTGTTCTCAGTGCATAGCATCTAGCATTCAAAACAGACAGACAGAGACAGGCAAGGAGAACAGATGTATAAGGTGGTTTGTCCTACAGTAATCCTAGTTTGAATTCTACTTATACATATGATTGTGAATTCTGCAGTAGCATTAACTACTATTGTCTACTATGTCTTTATTCTTCTCTAATATATTTACATCAATTCATTTCAGAATGAGAGGATTTCAAGGAACCTTATAAATAGATAGAGGCTGTTTGATGGTCTCTATGTCTCAAATATTTGTGGGATAGGGGCTTTTTGACATTTAGAGACTTCAGGTGCACCCTAAGTCTCAAAAGGCCCACAACTATTTGAGGGATAAGGGCTTTTTGAGACTTAGGGGCCTCACAGGGGCCCCATGCAGCGCCATAATTTTTTGGATGGTTGAGGAACTAAGAGTATAGAGGGGGTTAAGTGCACCTAGGAAATTTATTTTTGGTCTCATTCCCACGGCTAATGTTAATCAGGCTGTGACATGCAGGAAGGTAGGACAAGGACAGGTTGCACAGATGTAGGGCACTTCTATGGAACTATGGCTGAATTCACGGAAAACACGCTAGAATCCTCTCCATTGCATCGCAAAACCCGGCATCTAAGGGAGCGTTCATTATTATGCCAGCGGGGGTGTGCAAATCAGGGGGGGGGGGTAGTATAGTAGATGTGAGTGCCCCCCCCCCCGGAAGTAGGGTATGTCAGGCCCTTATCCCACAAAACGGCCCTTATCCCCCAAAAGACTATCGTTTTGGGACATAAGGGCTGACATCAGGCCCTTATCCCACAAAAGTGGCCTTAAAGCACAAAAGCCCTTATCCCACATTAGAAATGCCCTTATCCCACAAAAGCCCATATCCCTACCTGCCCTTATCTCCCATAACATCCTCGAATACCAACATGCCCCCATCTCCCAAAACCTTTATATGCTGGTCTCATCTGTCAACCTGTTCTCAGGTTCAAGTAGCCCTTATGTCCCAAAACCTATATATACTGGTCTCACCCATCAACCTGTCCTTAAAATCAGCATTAAGTTTAAGTTGCCATTATCTCCCAAAACCTATATACTGGTCTCACCCATCAACCTGTTCTTAAAATGAGCATCATGTTTACATAATAAGTTTATGTTATATTATACTGGTCTCATCTGTCAATCTGTTCTCAAGTTCAAGTAGCCCTTATCTCCCAAAATATATATATCTATATATACTGGTCTCACTCACCAACCTGCCATTAAAATGAGCATCAAGTTTACTTATAAGTTGCCCTTATCTCCCAAAACATATATACTGGTCTCATCCGCCAACCTGTCCTTAAAAAGGGCTTCATGTTTAAGTTATAAGTTTATGTTATATTATACTGGTCTCATCTGTCAATCTGTTCTCAAGTTCAAGTAGCCCTTATCTCCCAAAATATATATATCTATATATACTGGTCTCACTCACCAACCTGCCATTAAAATGAGCATCAAGTTTACTTATAAGTTGCCTTTATCTCCCAAAACATATATACTGGTCTCATCTGTCAATCTGTTCTTAAGTTCAAGTAGCCCTTATATCCCAAAACCTATATACTGGTCTCACCCACCAACCTGTCCTTAAAATAAGCATCAAGTTTAATTATAAGTTGCCCTTATCTCCCAAAACATATATGGTCGATTCCCACGAAAATGGATCACATGGTCAATAGAGAGCTAAATTCCAATAATGCAGATATTGCTTAGCTATTTTAATGCATCATAAATACCATCCAAGGGAGTACATACATGAATTTGGGAACATTAAATCTATGAAATGCCAAGATTAGGTCCTTTTAAAATGGGACCTACGCACGGTGATGGGACCTACGCACGGTGATGGCAGTATTGAACCCATTAAATTGATGGACCTTTTTCCAGTTTATCTAATAGATTTACAATTATACTATAGATTTTCAATGGATCTACAACAACAAAAAATTCGTTGCAAAGGAAAACTATTTTATTACTGGACCTACGCACGGTGACGGGACCTACGCACGGTGACGGGACCTATGGACGGTGACGTGACCTATGCATAGCTGTTTGTCTGTTATTGATAGATTTTCAACTAATATAAGTGCTCCTACATATTCGACCCTAGTTTGTTAATATGTGTATTGAAAAATATTCGATGAATTTATAATCTTACAAAACTTTTTCAATGATGTTCTATGGTGGACATACGCACGGTGATGGACCTACGCACGGTGATGGACCTACGCACGGTCACTATCAAAGGATATTTGACCTTAAAAAAGAGAGAATGCATATGAAAGCCTAACTGAAATCATTTTTATTTTCTTTGGTAATAGGAGTATAAGATATATGAATATAATTTCTTAATTATAGAGGGTATTTCTGATATTACCTTCCTAATGGACCTACGCACAGTGATGGGATACCTACCCCACATCAGTTATCACTGGATAAAAAGTTACCATATTGGATAAGGTGGTCTTTGAATTTTTTTACATTAACATCACATTGGGAACTTGATATTAACACCCCTTTTATATTGATATATAGGCTTTTTTCCCTTCACTAATGCCTACATAATAGTGTACCTAAGCACGGTGATGCTATAGCTACCCCACTGCATATTTGTTACTATTTTGATAAAATAATTACACAGACTGCACATCAAATGTCCTAAGGTAACCTCCATCCACTATTGAACATATTTATATAAATAAATTTCACCTTGCACAATAATTTCATCTAAAACATTTTTTGGGGAAATAATCATTATATTTTTTCTGCTTGAAAATTGCCTTAAAATGTATGTATATAACCCCAAAAATTGTAATATTGAAGATAGAGAGGCAGAGGAGGTACCCGTGTAAAGGTCCATTCACTACCTATGTAGATAGGACAGGAAGAAACTCCTCTGTGTTATCTGTACAATGTTATAACATATCGGGCTATATCAGGTTTGTGATCCATTTTCGTGGGAATCGACCATATATATACTGGTCTCATCCGCCAACCTGTCCTTAAAAAGGGCATCAAGTTTAAGTTGCCCTTATCTCCCAAACCCTATATACACTGGTCTCACCTGCCAACCTGTCCTTAAAAAAGGCATCACGTTTATGTTATGAGTTTATGTTATATTATACTGGTCTCATCTGTCAACCTGTTCTCCAGTTCAAGTAGCCCTTATATCCCAAAACCTATACATACTGGTCTCACCCATCAACCTGTCCTTAAAATGAGCATCAAGTTTAAGTTGCCCTCATCTCCCAAAAAGGTTATATGTTGGTCTCATATGTCAACCTGTTTTCAAGTTCAAGCAGCCCTTATGTCCCAAAACCTATATACTGGTCTCACCCATCAACCTGTCCTTAAAATGAGCACCATGTTTACGCTGCAAGTTTATATTATATTATACTGGTCTCATCTGTCAATCTGTTCTCAAGTTCATGTAGCCCTTATATCCCAAAACCTATATACTGGTCTCACCCACCTGCCAACCTGTCCTTAAAAAGGGCATCACGTTTATGTTATGAGTTTATGTTATATTATACTGGTCTCATATGTCACTGTTCTCCAGTTCAAGTATCCCTTATGTCCCAAAACCTATACATACTGGTCTCACCCATCAACCTGTCCTTAAAATGAGCATCAAGTTTAAGTTGCCCTTATCTCCCAAAAAGGTTATATGTTGGTCTCATATGTCAACCTGTTTTCAAGTTCAAGCAGCCCTTATGTCCCAAAACCTATATACTGGTCTCACCCATCAACCTGCCCTTAAAATGAGCACCATGTTTACGCTGTAAGTTTATGTTATATTATACTGGTCTCATCTGTCAATCTGTTCTCAAGTTCATGTAGCCCTTATGTCCCAAAACCTATATACTGGTCTCACCCACCAACCTGTTCTTAAAATGAGCATCACGTTTAATTATAAGTTGCCCTTATCTCCCAAAACCTATATACTGGTCTCACCCATCAACCTGTCCTTCCCAGTGGGCACAGAGCGGTATATAAAGGTTTTGGGAGATAAGTTGGTACTGAGCATATATATGTATATATATATATATATACGTTTTGGGAGATAAGGGCCTGTAGGGTTATGACAACAGTATATGGGTTTTGGGGATAAGGGCAAGTAGAACCGGTTGATGGATGAGAGCTGTATATAAAGGTTTTGGGAGATAAATTGGTACTGAGCATATAATATAATACGTTTTGGGAGATAAGGGCAGGTAGGGATATGACACCATTATTTGGGTTTTGAGGGATAAGGGCAGGTAGGGATATGACACCATTATATGGGTTTTGGGGAATAAGGGCAGGTAGGGATATCACACTATTATATGGGTTTCGGGGGATAAGGGCTGGTAGGGATATGACAACAGTATATGGGTTTTGGGGGATAAGGGCAAGTAGAACCGGTTGATGGATGAGAGCGGTATATAAAGGTTTTGGGAGATAAGTTGGTACTGAGCATATATAATACGTTTTGGGAGATAAGGGCAGGTAGGGATATGACACCATTATATATGGGTTTCGGGGGATAAGGGCAAGTAGAACTGGTTGATGGATGAGAGCTGTATATAAAGGTTTTAGGAGATAAGTTGGTACTGAGCATATATGTATATATATACGTTTTGGGAGATAAGGGCTGGTAGGGATATGACACCATTATATGGGTTTTGGGGGATAAGGGCTTTTGTGGGATAAGGGCATTTCTTATGTGGGATAAGGGATTTTGTGCTTTAAGGCCACTTTTGTGGGATAAGGGCCTGATGTCAGCCCTTATGTCCCAAAACGATAGTCTTTTGGGGGATAAGGGCCGTTTTGTGGGATAAGGGCCTGACAGGGTACCTCCACAGGGTGCTGTGGACTGGTATATATGCGGCACCCTGGAGGAGGGTGAGCAGACTGGAGCAGACCAGGGGTGAGACAAGCCGCACTGGAGGAGGCACAGTAGCAGGGGGAGGCTACCTACAGCACCAACCAATAAAGACTCTAAGTAAAGGAACCTGGTTTTCTCAATTAATTAGCCTATATAACAGGGGTCTTTAGGGGTATTCGGAGGGGGGGTCTTTTTTTTTAACCTATTCTGTCGGCAATTTCTAAATCTCCCTCTAACTTCATCTTTGGCTTCAACAGAAATCATTGCCCCTTGGCCTCATCAGAATTTTTACAGCTCTATATTTGGTTCTGGTCAAGTTGCTTCTGATGCTCTGCAGGGTTATCAGTGAGATATTCATCACTTTTTTAAAGCTTTACTTTTTTGGAGTCAATGCATTCCCAAGGCTTGGTCATACTGACCACACCATTAGTTAATTATAGAGCCACCTGACAGGATCCAAACTGGCACTGCTGGGAAAACATCATAAGCATGATATCCCCCCTACAGTGTCACATACCATTAAACTTCACGCATAGGCCACGGCAAGTATGGACCCAATTGGAGGGGGGTCTTTTTTTAAACCCAGTCCGAGGAGGGGTGTCTTTCTTTTTTTTGACGTATTCTTTTCGCCCAACAAACGCCCCCCCCCCCCTATCATAAATGATGAACGCTCCCTAAACACGATTGCCCCCCTTAGGCAGTGAGCTGAATATAATAAATAGGTGTCTGTACAAGGTACATGAATCTGTCTTTGTACTTGTAGCTACAGGCCTTTGAGATACTGTCAAGGGATCCAATAGATTGTGCTCACTCAGAAAGATAAGAGCATAGCCCCGGGCAATATCCTTTATGCAGGTTGTCTAAAGCTAGGTCCATATGCCATCTGTAGTGTCCGATCGCAAAAGGTCTCCCTGAAATGAATGATATATTATGATATTCTGAGAATGATCTTTTTTCAGGCGCTATTACTTTTTTTGTAAATCAAAGTGTTCCCTGTCCGTTTTCTAGTCCGTAAATTAGAGTTTTCACAGTCTGATTTCAAGCATTCACAGTCTGTGGTAAAATGAATGCTTAGAATGCAGAACTACCGCCCCCTGTTGCAGAGCAGACTAACCACCCTACAAAGTATCACGTATATTCATGAATATTACGGTGTTGAAGATATTGGTGAAAATTATGTTTTTGGATGAGATGGATGGTTCACATTTCTGACCTCCTCTTCTCTAGTTAAGTGTGCACGACGTCTCAGATATACAGCACACAGTAATAATGATTATGCTCATTAGAATTATGAGGTGCTTGGGCTTTATAAATAATGGCCACCATGCATAAGCTAAAATCAGTGGGTAGAAGTGTTTGTATGATGATCTACTTTCATATTTTAGACTAGAACAAAGGCTCAAATTTCACGATTTTGGAGACAATTAAACTCTTAATTACTGAAACTACCATAAAAATCATGTTTTATTACGTCGAATACAGTACTTGTATTTCGGCCTAAAAACGTGTCTAAAAGAAAGTTTGGTTTGGCACCAATAGGATTATAAGCTACTTAAACATGGGTACAAATGGAGCGATAATCCCCAGGATGTTATATTCTATCGATTTCTATGACAATTATGGTGTAACACGTTTGTATATATATAATGTGGTTATATATACCGGGTGGCATAGGATGCTTTTCTTCATGTTCCCTAATGGCCACCGTCCACTGGGGAACTTTGGGCCAACTAAGCCCATACATTTCCTAAATAACTTCGGCCGATTAGAGCTCAGTGGACGGTGGCTATGAGGATCAGACTTGCAGCCCTAGAGTCTTCATAAAACACTGTTGGTTGATCTATGCTTAGCTATACTGTAGCATGACCCTAATCTTGATACTGATATGAAGTTTGTTGACCATAGCAAATTGACTGTGAGGAATATTATACATCCATTTAAGGTGGCCGGCGGGTATAGGCTATAGAAGTAACTACGATTTCACCATACTTATACTTATGAGCTTGTTTCTTAGATATTTAAGCACAATGTTTGAGTCAACTTCTATAGGATTATAAAGTGATCTCTTACATTTGTGGATGAAATAAAATTGAAAAGTAACTACAGTTTCTTCAGACTTCAACACAATATTCTTTACAATATTATCAGTTCAGAAAATGTGTCTTAAACATATAGTGCTGGGCATATTTGTATCTCTTTTGATGTTTGAATTACAAAAAGATAATAATTTGTTAAGAACAATGCTAGGCAGGATTATAAATATACCATGCCACGTAGCCACCTATAACAGATTCAACAGTATAATAGTTATGGCATTTGCCTTCTAATCCAAAGAGCCGGGATTCAAGCCTCCACCATGTCAAACTACATTTCTCTCGATTCCGTTACTGCATGTAACAATGTGATGAAATTGCCCTCCGGTGTCTTGCGCCTGAACCATAATCTCCGCCGGCCACCTTAACAACTTGCTATTCCGCATTAGCAAGATGTCCTGTGTACAGCGCCATGTTGATTGGTACCAGTGCAACCAGTGTAACCTCCAGCAACCAGCTCAGCCAAATCTCAGGTCCGAAATTATGGTACAAACAGGGTGTGAGTATTGTGAGTTGGTTGTACCTGGGCATTACTTATGTCACCTGTCCCTCATAGAGTAGTGGTTAGCATGGTGGATTCATGATGCAGAGGACCTAAGCGGACCTAAACAAATATTTTAGGGATATTTTAAACTGTAGTGTCAAAGAAATTTTACAAGAATTGTAATCAAAACGTGGTCCTCTGAAAATATGGTTTGTAAAGTTCATCAAATGGATATTTTGACTGGTTTAACTAATGATTTTGTTGATGGAAATATATTTATGGTACATATTCATCACTGGGTATGGTTCATTCAATGGTATCTAGCTTCTTTCTTTAGTATTTCAGTGTAGGATGACATTTGAAGCCATCCTACACTGATCATTAGAAATACCCTTAAGCTACATCAAAACGAAGATCCCTGAAACAAATTTCCTATGCTCGTTATTTTGGTGCACGTTTTACTCTAACAAATTCGTTTCCTGTTCTGCAAAACACCCCTGATCGTACAACAGACCAGTCGTATGATAACATAGCGAAATGTAAAAGAATATTATGCTAGAACTGTTAAAAGGGATGTTCATTAACTTTCAGAATATTATGCAGTTCAACTGTCCAAATGTGAAAAGTCCAAACTATGATATGATTGTACTGAATTGACAAAAACTGCCAATCTCTCTACTGTGATGTATAATGACATACGGACATCCAATGCAGAAGCAATATAGGGAATAGAAAACAATATCATACCAAAAAGCGTTTCAAGTGTTTGTTTCTTAATAGTTTTAGATCCGTTTAGTAACATGGCATGATACAATCTAGGTCTTTGGAAAGAATTGCCCACCCATTGTCGCAATTGCCTGTTTTTACATGATAATAACTAATGTAACCAGTATGATTATATAAAACTAAATTCACGTTTAGGTAATGCGAATGCTCAATATATTTTAGTTTTTTTCCTGCTCATTAGATGTAAAGGTTAAGGCTGAAGGGCTCATTATGTCGTTTAGAATCAGAATTACTATGTTATCAACGACATAGTGAGTCATCCTGTCATCTGTGTTCTGCAAAAAGGGAGCTGAGGCAAAAAAGAGAGAGGTTTGTTTCAGGTCACATGGGCGGAAAATGTAGGGTCGGTATAGGTCGGATTAAAGAAAACTGACATGAAAGTACTAGCCAGCCTCTCCGAAGACCCTAAAATTTGCCAAAAAAGGGTAAAAATACGGAAATTTGCATAACAAAAAGGTAGGGTCGGCCGTGTTTTGCTAGGGTCGGTCGGGTGACCTGAAACAAACTATTTTCTTTTGGCCTAAGCACGAGGTAAACTAAGGTCCCTTTTAACAGATCATGCATGTAGAGAAATTGTGTCGCAACCGTAATGATTATGGATGTGATTCAATTTGTAACTCGAGGTGGGCAGCCTTTAGGGTCTTCTACATATTTGCATTAAAGGGGCATTCTCACCACTCGCACTTAACCACGTAGTAGACCAGGACAGTTCTAGAATTGTGAGTGGGATACGCTTGGTGACTATGCCACTTTAACGCTGATCTGCGGTATAGCCTTTCTCTAGTCTATACCTAATTATGATCTCTATGGGTCAGACGATACGGACTCTGATGAGAGGCTATAATAGGCCTGTAGCTGGTTGAATTATCAACCAATGAAGAAACTCCCTTGCCTTCAGAATTCTTAGGGGGCATTATGTAACAGTGCTTGTACCCATTGTGATTGCTGTACCAATGCTTATCTCACAAGTTACCAGATCAATTATTGGTGCCTCCTACTAAGGAACCGGCAAATCTACTAAGGAAATCTCGGTATAGCCTAGCTTCACTCCTTTCTATGAACAACTGTAAAATAATTAAAGTTAAAATTTCGTAATGTCACAGAAGAGGGACATTGCAGCAGGAGCATTCAGGGAGTAGCAAACTGAGGTAAAAACAACCGCAGCGAGCACACAAGTAAGGACATCTATAAAAACGAGTCAATTCCAAGGTTGATTTATGTTGTAATCACTGACATAAATTGGACGAAAATAGAAACAAGGTTTCAGTGCCAAGCACGTTGTCCATGCATGGTGCCATCCTGTCATGCCCTGAATGGTGTCATTGATGTTTATACATGTCCTGGCCATATCTATGTTTAAGTCGCTATGTAAAAAACATAGAAAACTGGATTTATGATAAAACAAGAGGAAAGTCTTATAAAACATGTAGCGACTTAAACCTTCAGCCCTGCTATAGCGACTTAAACTTTCAGCCATTGCTGATCCAATACAATTTCATCTTAGCCTCTACACTATGGATAACATTTAAAATAGCGACTTAAACTGGAGCGACCTAAAGCAGGAGTATATATAAGGGGCCCAACACCCTCAGAAACCCCCCAAAATGCATGTAACACAATTTTATCTTAGCTTCTATGCTATAGGATAGACTTAAAAATAGCGACTTAAACTGGAGCGACCCAAAGCAGGAGTATATATAAGTAAAAGTTGTAATTTTTATCAAGTTAAATTATTTATTACAAGGGGAAGTTTCCCCGGGAAAGAGGGTTTCTTTGAAGGGTCCTATCTAAAAAAATTCGGGCTTGGATTTTTTGGGGGAAATAGAAGGTAGGTGGCGCAGCCTTATTCATAAAAAATGTCTGTAGGTTTAGGTCGCTATGTTGCATTCATTTGATTTCTTTTAGACTGTATGGGAAGTTTTCCTATTTATTTGTAGGCTATAGAAGGATTAAGTCGCTATGGAAATGTATGCTATTCATTTCTTGTAGGCTAGAAGGATTAAGTCGCTATGGGAAGTGTATCCCACTCAATTTTGTATGCTAGAAGGATTAAGTCGCTATGGGAAGTGTATAACATTCAATTTTGGAGCCTAGAAGGATTAAGTCGCTATATGGCCATCATTTGATTTCTGTTAAAGGCTAGAAAGATTAAGTCGCTATGGGAGTGTATCCCCTTCAATTTTGGAGCCTAGAAGGATTAAGTCGCTATACGGCCATCATTTGATTTATATTATAGGCTAGAAGGATTAAGTCGCTGTGTGAGTGTATCCCCTTCAATTTTGTAGTCTAGAAGGATTAAGTCGCTGAATGGTTGTCTTTTACTGAATAAGGGTCTCCCTCCCTCCATTGGCTAACACACTCACCCTCCTCCCTCTTATTGAATGGTTGTCTTTTACTGAATAAGGGTCTCCCTCTCTCCATTGGCTAACACACTCACCTTCCTCCCTCCCACTGAATGGTTGTCTTTTACTGAATAAGGGTCTCCCTCTCTCCATTGGCTAACACATTCACCTTCCTCCCTCCCACTGAATGACTGTCTTTTACTGAATAAGGGTCTCATTCAGTGGGAGGGAGGAAGGTGAGTGTGTTAGCCAATGGAGAGAGGGAGACCCTTATTCAGTGAAAGACAACCATTCAATAAGAGGGAGGAGAGTGAGTGTGTTAGCCAATGGAGGGAGGGAGACCCTTATTCAGTGAAAGACAACCATTCATTAAGAGGGAGGAGAGTGAGTGTGTTAGCCAATGGAGAGAGGGAGACCCTTATTCAGTGAAAGACAACCATTCATTCTATACCCATACACTCCCTCCCCCTATTGGACATCCCCAACTGATTAGGTCGCTATTAGGCACTCCTAAACGGATTAGGTCGCTATATGGCACCCCAAACGGATTAGGTCGCTATGCCAGCCCCTTCCGTTTTCCTCCTGCACATGTCATATTTTCTTCCCAACCTGTATATTTCCATACTTAGCTGTCTGGTCATAGCGACTTAATCATTCTGGCCCTCTGAATAGCGACTTAATCCAGGAGATTGCCCATGTCCTCAGCTAAAGATGCATAGTGTATGTACGGCCCATCAGTATAATATA
This sequence comes from Harmothoe impar, assembly GCA_947462335.1. Lineage (NCBI taxonomy): Eukaryota > Metazoa > Annelida > Polychaeta > Phyllodocida > Polynoidae > Harmothoe > Harmothoe impar. The sequence continues at coordinate 29,200,482 of OX381716.1, read as the reverse complement.
CTGGATACCTCGCTAGAGGGGCGTAATTGAATACATTATGTGAAGTTGAATTTGTTAACTTACAACTGATGTTCATGTCAACTCTCCACCAATTATATTTTACAAAAGAAATTGCCCGACTGTCTGTATACAACGTACAGACCAATCACTCTGTATAAGTGAGATATGGATACGCGTGAATAGCCCCCGCCAGTAGCTGTCCAAACGGAGCGAGGACCGGTAACCAGGCATTTTATCTCTCTCTGTTCATATCAATTCCAGGTTAGATTTATCTAATAAATCACATGCCACAAATTGGACGGAGCATAAGAAAATACGTTTCAATGCAAGTATGCAAGCAAATACATACAGCAACCAGACCAGGAGGCTCTTTCAGAATAGACTCGTCAGCCGTCATAATGCGATTATCATCAAAATTGTAATATTTGCAATTGACAAGATTATTTGTACCCGGCAAAATGTGGCATTTACTATAGATTTCAATAGAAATTATTGTGAAATGCTTTTTACTAGTGGTTGCCAAAGAGGTTTCGTCACGTCACCAGTTCCCTACGACCACGTCAGATGTTCTGAATGAGCCTCCTGTGGCCTCAAACAGTTAAATAAATAAAATACTACTCGCAGTCCTATGCTGTATACTGTTGTTGCATTTTGGCAACTGCCCTAAATCCCACCCAAAAGAAAAAACAACAACTTGAGCCTACCTTCTTAGATGGATTCCCTGATTCCTGGATAATTCTCCCCAGCAGTTCTGCGACACAGGATTGTGTCAGTCCCCGCCCTTGGCACCGGCCCACATTGACATGGCTCCAGTTCCTGAACCCACCCTGTAGAGTCCCCTTCATGTAAGAGGCTCATAAAGCTATAAGGTGAGCCCTCTAGTAGGCCAAAACAATCAGGGTGCTGCATTGCACACCCTCAATAAAGTGAGCATCACTGTCGCCGAAAGCACTAGTTATCACCAGAAACTGTGAAAGCCACCGTCAGATATTTAGACAGGGAAGCAGGATAGGTCAGGGATTGACACCTGTAGCTGATGCTGAATGCAGTTGGCCAGTTATTGCACATAAGTAAATAATTATGTGTATTGGGGTGTGGGTACTGGTGAGTGGTTTCAACTTAAGTGTCTCATCAGGTGTGAGGTTTTAGCAACAATTAGAGTATGCATAAACTGCCTTATCTAATTTCTAGTGTGAATTTTAATTTTTGGTAAATGAGAACCAAAGGTTGCTGTGCTAGATCAATTTAAAAAAAAAAAAAAATCTTGATTTAGTGTGCAATACTAGTAGGGCCTATAAGGTTGGCAGTTTTTAGAAAGTGATTATTCTAGTGCCTGTGCATTATTGCACCGGTTTAGTTAGGCAGTACTAAGGGTTCAAGGTGTCATCATTTTGTAAAAAAAAGGCTGAAAGCATGGTACAGTAAGTTAATAAGGTTAGTGACGGGTTTAATTTGTTGGTTGACTACATCCTATATACTTTAGGGTGCATGGGACTAGACAAGAAGTAAGATGTTGTTCTAAATTTATTAACATAACAGAGGGATCTTTCGATAGGACTATGTCCGCATGATCTAAACGTCATGTCATTCAACAGGAGCCTAGGTGTGGGCCGCATTCTTCTATCTTGTAGTTTACGGATTATATTTGTCCATTCAGCCGCCTCTAGATTAATCTAGTAGGTTTAAGCCATTTGGTATGATGCTTGAGAGACAGTACATCCACCTCTTCTCCTCCACATTTAGCTCCAGGATTCCTGCTGGGGTCCTAGGGGGGCTTTTTATGAAACTTAGAATCGTTACATCAAAGCCACCCCATCTGCAGGGTCTCATGGGGGGAGGGGGACAGGAATTGAAGTGTCTAGCCACTGTAGTGTCTTGATACTTCTCAATGTCCCAGCCATGGCAATAAGTACGGTCTAAGATGTGTTTTAGTGTTTGGCCAACGTATTGCATGCCATAGTGTCAAGGCATATATCACATTGGCAGTTAACTGACATTAGGGCCCTATACTTTCTACCGGTAGTGGTGGATTTAATGCAACCCGTTTTATTGAGTTTTGGGCAATATCTGCACAGTAGAGGGCGGCTGCAAGGGTACTTTCTAATGTGTGGGATCTTTGGTTTGTCTGCCTTTGTGCTGGTTGAAGCTCTTACTAGTTCGTTGCTCAGGCTGACATTTTTCCTACTCCCAAAAATCTGTTTGTGGTCGTGGAATGCCCTTGTAGTTTTTGATTTTTTTCAAGTTGTTTGATAAAATGTTCCTGATGGGGGATTGTGCGGATGCAATAAAATGCCTTCGTCTTGGTATTTCGGTTTCAGTCTGATGAGGTTGAGCCGTTGTTGGGGTTTTGTCCATCAAAAAAATACCCTAGAGAATTTGTGGGCACATCTTTCACTATTTTACCATTCTCATGCAGGCCTCCTGGTGGCCAAATTAAGAACTAACAATTACCTGTGAATGTACCTTCTTACGTGTTGATCCACAGTTAATGACAATCAGATTTTCAATAAAACACAAACTCAGGTATAGCTTCTAACCTTGCTGCAGATCAGCGTTTTCCAAATCTTGTTGACATCGGCTATAGGGGGCGTAGGGGTACATCTACGGTCGGGGGTGGGGGGGGGGGGGGAGATTAGGCAGTTGAGGGAAGGGAGACTTTTGGACAAGATGTATAATAATCAAGGGAAGACCCTTGATATGTGTTATGTACATAGCAAATGTAAAAGAAATATGCAGGTAATAACTACTATATTTAGAAAAAAACACTTTTTATAATAGTTATACCTCCTTCACAAAATTCCTGTCTCTGCCAATTTCGTGATATGTTTTATATTTTATTGTATACATACATTGATCATTATCAGTATGTCTACTTTGGATGCTGAATTAAAAAAGGATGATTTATGCAGTGTAGGCCTATTAAGGACAAAACACGCCATCTACCAGACCTAGCTCCCACAATTATCTTGTCATGCCCTGAATGGTGCCATTTACAGGATCTTTTCCCAATAAATAACATTGAGTCAGTATATCGATGGTTATCCCTTTCAGGATCGCAAAGTCCTCTAATCCATGTTGCCCATTGTTGATGATTGAATACATTATAACTCTATTGTATACGCTCTGAGCAACTCGTGAACCAACCCCATAGGGTGATGATTTATGCATGCCTGCAGTCCTGGTGAGTAGACTGGCCAGGCTCATGCATTAATTGCGACAATGCAGGGACTAATGCATTAAAGGGCTATATGGGCCTTAATGGGTTTCAACTCGGTATATTTGTATAAGTTACCTATAATCAACTGCCCTTTATCTGTCCTGAAACTCGTTTTAGTTTAGAGTAGATGTTTTGCTTTTATGTAAGGTGCATGTATTTGTGTCAACACAGAAAAAAGTCAGTATATCACTGGTTATCCCTTTTAGGACTGCACAGTGCTTTATTTCATGTTGCCCATTGTGGTCATGATGATTGAATACATCAGAACTTTATTGTATACACTCCGATGCACAAGCCCTTTTCCTGCCCGTTTGCAGGGGCAAGGCAGGATCGTAGCTGGCCATTGGCTGGGAGAAGGTTGTAATGCTCCAAGGGCGTGAGGAGACTGCCCTGGGACATCCTGAGCCACTGGTCAGCGCTGCTTCCATGCAATCATGCTCACCATTCAGAAAGAGTTTTTTTAAAACTACGATTCTCATGAAAAATGGTTATTAAAAATAGAAACCCACGGTGTAAATCCATATAAATTGCAAATGCCAGCACCAACGGGAATTGAACCTGGGACCTTTGGGTGTGATGACCACTGCTCTGACTACAGAGCTAACCAGGCTCATATGGGACGGTTAGAGATTAGGGACCTTTATCAACCACGTAAAAGTTCATTAAACACAGACGTAGCAGTGCTGAACGTAGGGACCTTTAGCAAACCTAACGTAGCTCATTAAAAACAGACGTAGTAGTGCTAAAGGCATAGGCTATGTCTACGTTTATTGAGCTTTTACGTGGTTTGGGTTAAATGAGCTACATTGGGTTTGGTAAAGGTCCCTAATAGCAAAGCTGACATAGCTCATTATATAGATCTAGATCTTTCAAAATTAGGCATATGATAAGTCTGGGTTAAATGAGCTACGTTGGGTTTGCTAAAGGTCCCTACTAAGAAAGTATAGGGTATATCTTTGTTTAACGAGCCACACTAGCTCCTAGCACACAGCAGCTCAATAAATCTAGACGTAGGCACTTACATATATGAAATAATAAAAACCTACGTTGCGTCCAAGTGCTAAAGCTAAAGGGTACGTTTGTGCCTCTACATGGTACCCACAATTTTGACCATGTCGCTGTGTCGTTTATTGGCAGAAGGACCCTATCATTGTGTCGATTTTTAGATATATATTAACTTAGAGAAAAATCCCTGAAGGTCGATTTTTATCCCTAACTTTCCTGTGTCTGTCGATTTTTAAAAGGGCCTAAAATGGACATGTCGCCGTGTCACCTGTGTCGACTTTTTACTTTTACCCATGTAGAAGCACGCATTTATGTTTAATTCATATCGGCCACGGTAGTCCAGTGGTTAGGGTTTGGAACTCTAACCTATATAATAGGAAAGGGCTATCCATATATATATATATATACGTGGTAGTTACGTTTAATTAACCTAAAAATAACGTTCATATAACGTTTATATACCTTTAATAACGTTTATATACGTTTAATAACCCTTACATTTGAACGTTATATTACGTACTGAAATAACATTCTAATAAAGAGGTGTGTTTCTGGGTTGGCAGGTTAAAACTGATTATATGTTCGTAAAATTATAATTACCTGTGATTATATGTGCCCTAATGACTTAGTCTGTCCTGAAACTGGTTTCTTTCGATATCGATGTTTTGCTTTAATGTGAGTTGAATATATTTATGGCAACAGCGAAATCAGCGGGGGTCTAATTAGTGGTAAAATGCAATAATTATAAGTCTGCTTAGTCATACTCATAGGGTCATATACCTTTAAAATCTTTCCACAATATGCCACAGCATACACCCGGCATACCTTATCATATCACAATATGCTGTACTATACTAAGTTACGCATACCTTATTATGCCACAATAATATTGTGTTGTACTTTACTTGGGAGGTATCTTATTATGCCACAATTATGCTATACTAAGGAAGCGTTTATTATTTGGGTGTGCAAATGAATCGGGGGGGGGGGGTAATTTTTTAGGGGTATCCGGAGGGGATCTTTTTTCAACTCATTCTTAGGGTGGTCTTTTTTTCAACCTATTCTTAGGGGGGATCAATTTTTAAGGGTATTTTTGGGGGGTATCAATACTTTGAATAATTCACTACATTTCTTTTCCTAAAACAACATTTACTGTATTGTCGCATTTTGGAGGCTATTGATTTCAATACCCGTAGGGGTCTAAACATAAAACTTGAAAGCTTCCTTTGTCTAGCCAGGTGAATGCTATTATGGTGCCAACATTTGACAGTTTAATATCCAAAGTATTTTAGGTTGATTATACTTAAGCTTCCCACTATCATATTTTGGCATCCATATGCTAGGGTGAACTTGCCTACTTGTTTAGACCCTGCCTTCCTTCCCAATAGAAAAGCACATCATCCATAGGCTATACAATGTCATGTCATCTTTCTGGTGGAAATTCATAGTGGTAAACAACACATTCAGTGGAATATCAAAATTTGGTGGTGGTGGCATAGCCTATAAAGCTGATTCAAAACCTGCGGCAAGAGAGTGGTACGAATAACTTATGCTTCATTATCAGAAGTGGTATTCCAAAAACGGGCCAGCATGCAACTTTGCAAGATGCAGCTCTACCTCCTACATTGATAATTTAGTTCCACTTGACCAGTCTGATTACACTAGCCATGATCCACACCTTTCCTGAGCTCCCTATTTGTTACTGCTCTTAGGGTAGGGAGATTTGGTTCATAATTATAACTGCAAGTTATACATACCAGAATACATCAAAACGGCCGATTAACTTCTAGATTTTCAAGTTTTTACTTAGGTCTGCCACTATATATACTAGTAACATTTAGAGTATCCTTTTATCGAACATCACTCTTTGTTTTCAGCTGGGCCATTTCATGGCACTTCTACAAATCAGTATTAGATACAACATTTCAGACCATGGGCCACCCGGGCCGGTGTACCAGTATTTTAGTTCCGGGTGGAATATAGTTCCGGACTAGTTGTGTCACACGAATCTGGAAACCCACCAATAAGTCATCATGAGCAATTATCAGATAGGTATTATATATTTATCCAGTTTCACAATTGTTATGTTTCAATTGGGGTGGGAGAACTTGCCCATCGAATTTTCTCCTATGGCATTTAAAGTCTCTGTGGTGAACTAGTGGTGTCATGAAACAAATTAATAATGACAATATAGTTTAATATTCTAGGTTAAGTATGTACATGTGTTAACTAATTATGGTGCTAAAATCATATTAATAATGCGTTTGAATGATGGACCCTGCACTGAAATTAATGCCCATGGCATTTTGAAGCCTATGTCCGTGGTGAACTAGTTGTGTCATGAAAATATAAATGAATGACAATATAGTTATATATCCTATGTCCAGTACACACATATAAACCAATTCTGATGTTAAAATCTGAAAGTTGTAGGCCCAGGATTAAACCTGTGGGAATTTCTTAAATTAACACAGTTAAATGGACCAATATGTTCAGGATCAATAGAACATTATTTAAAGAAAGAATTTACATTGAAAATCGTAATATATAAGTTCCATATATATATATATATATATATATATATATATATATATATATATATATATATATATATATATATATATATATATATAAATATATATATATTTAAATCATATGAATCTTTTCAACCTGTGTATACAGTATAATTTTATGTAACCTTCTACAAAATGAATAGGCTTTCTGTTTTACTCTCTAGAATCCTTAATAATGCTCCAATTCACAAGCCGTAAGAACTGGCATGTAGGCCAGGATTTGGGCCTTGCTACGGGCCACCCGGGCCCATAGCTAGGCGAGCAGTCTGAAAACTACGGGCCCGGACCCAAAACTACGGGCCATTGGCTCCCGGGCCAGCGTTAATGTCTACCCCTGGGTTACCAACACTGGGCTTTCTCTCCCTCCGAGAAGGGGCTTTATCAAGCAGTTACAGAGAGTCCCAGCCCCGGAGTATAGAGGCACCTAGCACCAGGCATTCTAATGCACTGGAGACCAAAGGTCCCAATGGGGCTTTATCAAGCAGTTGTTGGGATATCCTGGCTTCCCAGCGATGGAAGCTTTCCACACCATACCGATTCAGCCAATTTGTTGACTGGACTCCATGCTGAACTCCAACTGCCCATATTGGGGACCAACTCTTCACTGCCTGCTCTTCCAACTATCAACCGCCAGCAGGTGGCCAATCCCCAGCAAGTTGGAATGCTCCAACCATCTAAGTCGACCATACCAGCGAGCAAAGAAGTGCCCTGCATCGTGATAATAATTAACCATAGTGTCATGCCACCCATAAAGGGTTAGCCAGGCCCCGCCCATACCGAACGCTTTCTCACGGTTCTGGCGCATTTAGGTGCTCGGACCTTCAATATGTGTTCTGACAATAGGTATAAGCTAATATAGAAAGTGTTCAATTTTTTTCTTGGAGGAAGGGGGCATACTCGGACAATAGATTGGGATATTCTCGGACATCATACCAAATGTCCGAGTACCACATCTAACATCCGAGCACCCCCCTCCAATAAGTAAATGAATAAATAAATACATAAGATGCTTGGACATTGGTTTGAATGGATGCTCGGGCATTATAAATGATACTCGGACGTTATAAACGATGCTTGGACATCTATTTCCCGCCATTTTAAGTAGAACCAGCAGCTCCGCTGCTGGCGATCGGGGCGCGGGAAAATTGGTGGCGTTCGTCTGACCTAGTAGACTGCACTGTGGGAATGCCTCAGCATACCGTGAAAATTCATTCTCCTAGCAGATGTTTGGTCTCTTGTTTCCTACACTTTAACGCAGAGAGTAGGGTGGAGAGTGAGCAGACGAAATGCATTCTTGGGTAGGCTCCCGCTTTCCCTGTTGTTGTTTAACAAGATGGCCGCTAAATGGCAAATAGAGGGGGAACGGGAGTGGGAGGGGAGGGAGAGGGAGGGGGAGGGGATGGAGAGGGGAGGGAGGGGGAGGGGGAGGGGGAGGGGGAGGGGGAGGGGGAGGGGGAGGGGGAGGGGGAGGGGGAGGGGGAGGGGGAGGAGGAGGGGAGGGGCAGGGGCAGGGGCAGGGGCAGGGGCAGGGGCAGGGGCAGGGGCAGGGGCAGGGGCAGGGGCAGGGGCAGGGGCAGGGGCAGGGGCAGGGGGCGGGAGTGGAGGCGGGATAGGCAGAGGCAGATGAGTTTTGAGTTTGAGTTTTAATAATTTTGATAATTGGCAAGACCCAACCACCTACACTGAAATAGTAAACTTGTCTTCAGATTCTTCCAAGTGACTGTCATAAAATAAACGAGTTAAAGACTTGTCTAAGTGACAAGGAAATGGGTCTTCTAGCTGGAAATAGATGACCCACTTGGCATGTGCCAGCCCAAAACCTGACATTTGCCAGCTCCAGATTCTATTTGTGGGATGGTAACCTGGTAGGTTAGACAAGTTTTGACTTGTTTATTTGATGACAGTCACTTAGAGTCTGGAGACAAGTTTACTTTTTCAGTGTATTTGGCCACTCCCCTGCTCTTCACAAATATACGTGCTGGCTCTCCTAGGTGCGCGTACAAACGTTAAAAGTGCAATCTTAATTAAGACATCTTAAAATGTCTTAATGTATAAAATCGGGCAGTAGTACTTTTAAGATAGTCTAAGATAAGTCTTAAGATGGGATTAAGATAGTTTAAGATAGGATTGAAATAGAAGAAAAAGAATTAAGATAGTTTAAGATAGGATTGAAATAGAAGAAAAAACGAAAAAAAACGGGGGTTGGGGGGCAGAGCCCTCCCCCCCATTACATACTAGATAGTAAAAGTAATACTTTTAAGATAGTCTAAGATGAGTCTTAAGATGCAATGAGCATGGGTGGCGCCCTCTAGGGAGTAGTGTCAGAATTAATTTTAAGACAATTAAGAGCATCTTAATTCTTAGGTTAAGATTGCGCTCTTAACGTTTGTACGCGCACCATGGAGAATTAGCCCGGGCGTGCCTACTCTTCCTCCCCCCACTCCTCTCCCCCTCCCACACTCCTCTCCTCCACCCCCACTCCTCTACCTCTCACACTCCTACCCCTCTTCGTCTCCGCTCCCCTACTCTCCCACTCCTCTACTCTCTTACTCTCTCAGCCCCACTCACCAACTCTCTTAATTACTCCCCGACTCTCCAACTCCCTCCCTCCCTCCCTCATCCGTTACCTAACCCCATTACCAAGCCACCTGGACCATCTCCCCCTCCCACTACTCCTACGTTAGTACTTCTAGGCTGAAGAGATACTGTCAATAAGTACAATAAAGAACATGACAGACAGACGGGGCATTTTTTCTCACCCATCCCCTGATAAAACAAACACATGATACATGCTATATACCTACTTTATAAAGATATAGGCAAGATAGTGCATGTCTAGTGTGGCACACCTCGGCTTCCGTAGATCAACCTGGATCAACCTGGACCAAAATGGGAAGCAATTGAAGAGGAAACACAATGGGTAAATAGCCGGTAGATAAGATGAGGGAAAAGAAATACGGAAACCTGTCTGACGCATAAAGAATGTATTATAGCTTTGGTTCTAGTTGGACCACTTGCAAAACTCTTTCAGTTTTAGAAAGCTGAAAAATGGGAGGTAAATCTGGGGGGCTGGTCGCCCATTCCCCGGGCTGTGTCACCCCATTCGGGTGACATGGCGATTGTGTACATGATTCATTCCCTACATAAATTCCCTTAATGTTTTAGATGTAGTGCATCAAAATATATTATCTCACCTTCAGAAATTGACATTTACCATTTTTTTCATATGGATTATATAGCATGGGAGTCAATTCTTATCAATCGTCCCACTTCACATGAAGCAAGTGTCCCACTTTACCAAAAATGCAAGTAAGGTGGGATGCTTCAATTTTGAAATGGCATCTCTAAGAAATGGGTTATTTAGGCTACATTGGATAAGGTTTTTTTTGTTGTTTTTTTTAAATATTTTTGTTTAAAGGGATAAATATTGAACCCATTTGATGTGTTTGACATTTTCTACTATTCGTCCCAAATGTGTGAATGATACATGAAGTCTGTAGGTTTTGTGAGATAACTTTAGGCTTTTGTGGGATAAAAGCATTTTTGAGGGATAAAGGCTTTTGTGCTTTAACGCCAATTATGTGGGATAAAGGCCCATGGTCAGCCTTTATCTGACAAAACTATACTCTTTTGTGGGATAAAGGACAATCATTTCGAGGGGGGTCTTTCTCTTTTGATGTATTCATTTTGCAGAATGCACGCCCCCCTGTGCTTGTCCCAGTTCTTTCTAGCAGCACGATTCATCGGGTCTGCGCATCCCTGGATGCTTTTCTCCTTTTCACAGAAAGATTCATCATATCTATGCCATGAGTGGTTCTAATTTAAGCCAACCAGTAGCCAGGAATGCATTCTGCATGCCTTTTCCTGCCTGTTTGATTTGCTCTTTGGCAGAGGCAAGGCAGGATCGTGGCAGGATATGCAGACTAAACCAGCCTTACGGCTATTCCATTGGATGGGAACAATGTGGGAAAGGTTATAATGGTCTCAGGGGCATGAGGAGACTGCCCTGGGGAGAGTGGGGATGGTCTCTGGAGGGGGCACAGGAGATCTTGTTAAACAGTAAGACTTATATACCTTATCATTCGACAATAGGCCTATGCTACATTGAATTTTATTTATGACTCATTGGAAAGTGTGACTGCATGTCTAAACCATCCGTTCCGCGCATACCACTGTAGTAGAGGTAGCTCTACTATGAATGTGAACTAAACGGCCACTTTGAGAGGGATCTCAAGTGACTAGCAGCCCTCGACCCCTCAGGCTGATACATTCCCACACGGTCCGCATTAGGCCAAAAAAAGAAGAAGATGTGTTTCAGGTTACATAGTGTGAAAATCTAGGTAGGGTAGGTCGGATTTTTTAAATTTTAACTTTTAGGAAAGCACTGAATGGCCTTATAGCATTAAGGATACCTCCAACAAAGTATAATATCATTTACTAACGTTTAAGGAAACAACAATAATATGTATTATTTTGTTGGGATAATATTCAGGTTGGGCCTACATAGCAGCCTGCATATAGATAGGATATGGTTCAGGGATATCCAACCACGTGTTCCCTCTTCACGGACCTTGCTCCACGTGTTGACAAATAGGGGTCTGTGGGGCCTGTATACTAGTAAGTACGGTCACCCTGGTTACACACTGGTACTATTCGCTCTGTTTACCACAAAATAGTATACCATGGGACGAGGGTAAGGTGAATATACTGGGTCTTCATATGGGATGACCCACGATATCAAAAGGAAAACCTGAACAGGTTCTTTACTTCTTATGTAATAGTAGTGGATCTAGTGCTTGCCTCCAATGTCTCCAAGGTCAGGGTTGTAAGGAAAAAGAAAGAGACTTGCCCCAGGGCTCAGGGTCTGAAACTAGGGTACTTTTCAAACTTCAGTTTAACACATTTATAACTGTGGTAAAATTATATTGGTTTTCGGATGGCGACTTTGACTGGTGGATGGCGATGCTAAGTTGTGGGTCACAGTGTTGGCTCACTAACTTCCAATTCGACTACAATAGGTAAGGTCTTACATAAAGAAACTGATCTATAATTATTCTCAAAAGCTTTGATCGGGCCTGTTCAATGACATGAACTTGTAAGTACTATGGCGATATATGGAGTTATTTCATTATGCCTTGTTCATGGTGGACAATAGAGTTCCTGGTTGCTATAGTAACCCTAGTTAGAGTGTTTTCCAATAGAGTAATATCAAGGGGATTCACAGTAGCTTTTAGAAAGTGTGTAATATAAAGCTGTATGTATGTTACGTATGTAACTATTGAAACTTGGGTACAATTTGTGTTGAGAATTATTAACTTCTCTCAAATAGTTATCATCGCTAGCAATGTTCCCTTAGGAGATTAGACAACAATACTCTGTGGGTAATAACTAGATTTGTATTCACCCTGTCCATCGTCTGATTGCAACGACACTAACCTACAGTCACTGCCCTATAGTCAGCCATAATGAATCCAAAACAATACTCGTTAGGAATTCAATGAGACTCATTCATGAAATGATGAACCTATCAGCCTCCCACCGCAGACTGTGCTAATAATACGCCATTCTCCTCTTCTGATGAAGTTAGTAGTAGGTGGGACTGTGTACTTCTCGGCAAGAAGCACAGGGTTGTATAGCAAACTCAATGTAACTAAAACTTACCGTTTGCTGTCGTTAGAAGACCAACGGGACCGTGGAGTGGCCGGGGAGAGGTGCAGAGGTGTATGGAGAGGTGGACGTTAACAGTGAGACTCCAACTCCAGACAGACACCCCCTGTACAGTGCTTTATATCCTGGTGCACCGCTACACCTCACTGCCTTGCCCTCCAGGTACATCCTTATACCGTTACCATTTGCACTCCCCTCCCCCTCCTGCGCCCCCGCCGTGTCCACTGAGCATATCCAACAAAGACGATGGGGGAGGGGGTTCTAAATATACGCAAACGCATGCTAGTAAAGGGACTTCTGAGGTGAAATACTTTGACCCCTCTTCGGGTCAGGAGACGAGGTGAACCATCTAGATGTTCCTTTCTTGTAATAATTCCAGTACCCCATTAAGGAATAGTTGAGTAATTACCACTCCTAATTGAGTGTCTAGGAGTTAGGAGGGTGGAGGGGGGCGGCTTCCTGCAGTATACTATACAACACAGTTGCCATCTTAAGTATATAATTATTTACTTAGGAATACCCTTCACCCTTTCATTTCATGGTGGATACGGCACTCCCATTGCCCTAACCAAGGAAGGCCGTATTTTACACCCCCCCCCCCCCAAATAATCCTCGCCAGTATTTCACGGCCTGTCAAATCATCAAAATTGTTGATTTAACCAATATAGAGTACCTTTTTTCAGATCAATTAAGAGGAATTTTGATGAATATTCTTAATAATGACATGAAATAAACCCAAAGGAGCATACATAGAATTCTCCACTGAGGGTTATTTCACTCAGCTTCGCCTCATAAAATATTGCCTCGTGAAATAACCCTCAGTGGGGAACTCTACGAGTGCACCTTTGTCTATTTATACCATTATGGGGAATATTGTATTAAAGTTCATCGTGAAAAAAGAGCATTTTATCTAAATCCACAATCTAACTTCATCAATATCTCACTCCAGGGGATAGTGCAAGTAAAGGCAACATACCTCAATACCACTGACCTCAATAGCTAACAGACCTTGGAAGCAGGTGAACGATGGGTGACTGTACCATAACAGACTGTGAAATGATAATAATTCAACCTGTCCCTCTCTCTCTTCTGGGGTTAAAGGGTTGAGTTGAGGTGTTCGAGAGTGGCACGTAGTATTCATCCAACGTCAAGGTGTGTTTTCATTGGGAGGGAACCCTTGCATGATGACCGAGCCAAGCCATTCTTTGAGAGATTGATGTGAAAATGAAAGCAATGTTGCAAGGCCTGGTATTTGATGTATGGTGTCCAATTATTGGTGGAACCTAGATGGCTGTTTTTATAGAATATTGTTCATTTGTGTCTATAGTCCTATACAGGCTGGGTAAAGTGCAGTCCTTCAATATAAATATAGTCGTCAAAGTCTGCAACGTAATAGCAAGGTTATCTTTATACATGTAGTAGAAATAAACTCTTTATTGACCAGGAATTGGTATGCCTCACTTCAGACTTGAACATGAAATGGTGCTAAAAAACATGCATTTTCTCTGAGATTGAAAGCAAATCTGATCGTACTGGGTAATTTCAATTATAATTATAATCTAAATCACATATTTCTAGAACCTCGGAGTAGGTTGAATGTCTACACAGTGAAGCACAACACTAGCTGATAGGGTTGGGTAAGAGTTTAGAGTCTTGGTCAGAGGGTGGCTGCACGAATGTTTCCTGTCATCGTTAAACTTAAGGAGTGATCATCTTTTGGTTGAGGGGTAGACCCAAAAATATGTATATCCCTTTCTAGGGGGAGGGGGCAACAGAAAACTGACCCCCCTGCTTTTTTCCCTTTTTTTAATTAGAAAAAATACCTGCACGTTGCTTGAGGTAAAAGGGGTCAGCCGCGATAAACTTGAACCCGTCCAGAGGGACCGAAATACGAAACCCTCATCACAAATCCACACTCTGTTGTTAAGAAAGCACCACTCCTTTGGCAATACCAAAATAAAGTTGGTCAGTATATTTCGCATTGTAAAAACATTGAAAAAATGGAGCGATGGGCAATTTTATTATTGCTTACCCAACCCACACGGCAACACACAAGTTGTTCAATCTGCAGGAATAAAGAGAATAAAGAAGTAAAAAAAAATTACCGGTATACAAAAAATTCATAATTTCTGAAGAAAGAAGAGTGAGTATGTGGTCTTATTCGGGTATATGGACGGATGAGGAGAAAGAGCCTGCCGAGGTGAAACGTATGTTTTAAAATTGAAGTCATAAGCTTTCAAATGAGGTATCAGAGATGAAGACATTCCTTCTAGTTTTTGAGAAATCGCTTCATGAATCTGGGATAGTCACTGCATCAAAATTCCTGTTCAAGTATATGTAAATATCCGGGAAATATCCCGTAAAGGTCGTTTGGAAGTTGCCACGAAATATAATGAAACTTAAATTTCCGTGAAATTTAAGTTCACACTTAATTCAAGGGAAATCTCATATGATATTTCCAGGAAATTTAAAGCAAACTCAAATTTTCCGGAAATCTCATTTGACATAATATTATCTAGGGATTTGATGATTTGCATTCAAGCAACTTTTAAAAAGCATTAAAATGTGGTCATAGTATAACGATAATATATAACTCATATCAAAATAACACCCTTTATGGTTTAAAAAAATCTTGTTTTAAAGATTCTTAAACACATAATTTATAATGTAATGCGAGCCCCTTCCTCAATCAACTCTTTTATATTACAGCATAGCATGCCTCTGCTTACAGTTATAATAGGGAGTTTTGTTGCCCCCTACCCCCCCCCCTCCACCAGTAACCCTATGCAGTAAAATTCCGTTACAACGAAGTGCTCTGGGCCAGCAATAAAGTTCGTTATAAACGAATTTCGTAGGATCCAAATAGGCCAATTTAGACCACCATAATTATACAGTTGCACATGGACAGGAAGGATGAGTTTGAGTTTGAGAATATTTTTATTGGCATAAGTCCATTATCCTGTAATGTCTTTCGACTACAGCCAAAACAATCACAAACTTTACAGCATCACATAAGTCCTTATGATATCACTGGTTCCACGAGCCAGGCACAATCGTAAGAACAGATATATATTAACTTTTTTACAGTCAGGTATGATTAGTGATTACAATAATATATCAGGCCAGTTGCGTCAATCATGGTAGTACCACTTCAGATTAGCCGAGTTTTACAATACAGAGGCGCAACTTAATGACAATACAGGTGTCTTATAACAGTAGCTCAGCGACTAGAGACAGTCTTGCATTGTTCACATCAATAATACTACTCTGCTCTCTAATTCATATACCCATCCGCATCATATTAATGCCTTCAGAATCAAGTCTGTATAGGCTAAATTACAATTGATATATCCCATAAATTGGGTAGAACTCCTCAAGCATGAGATCATTTCTTTATCTCATTGACAAACTTATCATGGCAAATTATACGCTGGACGCTCCCATCAAGTTGATTCCACAGGAGGAAACCCCTATAAAGGGGACTCCTTCTGTATAGTGCACCCCCCGGGCGCTGCAACTTCAATTTGACCTTTACGTTTCCCCTAAGTACTCTCGATGGCACAATTACATGGTCGGGGTTCTGGGCGTATTTATGCATTAAACACAGTAAGTTCAAATCATTTGATGAACAAATACACGTTTACAATTCAAAAAGTATAATGCATCCATAGTTGAGATGGCTTAGGCCTCATGGCCCTTTCTTAGAAATCTTCAGACAAGGACATAATATCGACCACGTTATACCACAGTAAGTCTCAAGGTGAAATCCCCTTTCACATTCACCCCTAGGAGTAATGTCTTAATACCAAAAAGTCAGTTTTGACACAAAAGCGCCACTGTAATCTTATCGCTATAATATATTTTCTGAGATGCCCTACAGCTGACAGCTATGTGAACTAAAAATGTTTTGAAATACCCTATGGATATATGGTACAAGTGCAGCCCCCTATGGATAAAGCATGGGAACGGATGTGACAACGGCTTAATTATACAGAATGTTTAAAAAACAAACAGTTTTACCCCTTAACCCTGTAAGGGCCGCATGGTGCTTTAATGCATTATCCGCCATGATGCATTCACGTGAATGAAGCCCCGGTCAGTAACTCTCCAGTGCTTTATTCATTCTTCATGCCATGCCATAGGTTAATACACTGTTGAAGGGTCCTGATGATGCATGAGTGCAGCCATGTCATAGACGTTCTTTGGCCCTTTATTTCGGTGAGCGGGGACGTGGTGACACTAATTAAGACACTGATGTGGCGTAAACCGTACATGATATTATGTAAATAACTCACTGTTTATATGCCCTAATATAGCGACCTTGACTCGAAGCGCAGAGATTTGTTTTTTTTACCTCATGTACTTTAGATTGAAAAATATCTCAATTGGATAATTAAGTCTCTAGGCGTTTTATCGTGATGGACATAATGCCTTAATGACATATGCGTTCATGAGGTTATAATGGCTTATTAATGATTATGTCAAATATGATATCATTACTTTGTGAAGCATGATTTTTTAATGATGTACTATGAAAGATATAGGTTGACTCATTTTGATAAGGAAGTACATGTACAAGATGTCCGCTGTATATGTGTCCTAGTTATTAGTGACTCGGAGACCATAGGGGTCTCTGACAGATAACATCAAACATTGCTCAATATTTTCGAGCAGCTTTTAAACCTGCTTAGAGAAATAACATGGAAAAAGACAAAGCAGTTCTTTAGAAATGGGCTTGGTGGAAGTCCTAGGCTTACATAGTATATGGGAAGGCACACATCTATTACATCTACCATGACTGTGCCTTGCGCCATAACTTTATTTCACCTCGCTGAAGTCTAACATTTTCAATAAGAAAAAGAATTCTACTTCCTAGTATGTAGGTTCTCTGCATGTTCACTAGGGGGAGACACTGTACTGTTGGCATCCATGAAAGTCCAACACAAGCTGTAGTTAATAAGACCTCTCCCAGTCGGAGCCACTGTATGGGAGTACAGAACGTCCGGTACAGAATACTGTTTTAAAGCGGCATTCTCACCACTCGCACTTAACCACATAGTAGGCTTGAAAAGTACTATAATTGTGAGTGGTATACGCTCGGTGATTATGCCACTTTAAGGAGTGAACAACTGTGATTCTTTCGTGTATTGGGTACACATGAGCACCTTAGAGACTGAATAGTAAAATCATGGCTTCAAGACCATCTTCATAAGTTTGCTTGGGGTACCTTAATTTAGAACCATTGTGATCAGAAGAAGTAGTCATGATGCGAATTTACTTATCCTAATAAAATACATATCACGACTCAAAATTGAACCTTCGGTTGCTTTAGTGACAGCCTATCAATATAGTAAAACCACCAAAACGACTTCCTGACAATTTTTTTTTCAATTCATCATTTAAGACTAGCGGTATACAGGACGGGGACCAACATGAAACAAACATTGCACTTACACTATGCGGTCTTTGAAGGGTTAAGATGCCAGTATTACCACATGGTATTTAATTCCTCATCTGATTATGGCTAGATTTATCACAAGTTGACCACGCAAGTGCACCCTGTACAGGTACGCTTCTTATGGTTATCAGCTAGACAGGAAAGACGTTCGTCTGGCCGCTTTATTGACAATCCAAAAATATACATTGTCATTTATCGGTCAGCCCTTGAACAAAATAGCGATGAGAGCTAGGCAATCAGATTCCGTCAGCATATATGTAGAATGAAATAAACTGTACACCAAAGTAATTTCCAGACGCGTTATTTTTCTGCAGACTACAATTTTTTGTTTTGGAAATTGACGGGAAATTCAAAATGACCAGTCATTCTAATTTACCATCCAAGTAGTTTGATGTGTCAGACAACATTATTTTAATAGAGGAGGAAAGAAACTGGTCATTTGGTTCTAATGAGTTTGTATTTTCATTGATTCAACTAATGATTCTGTCGCTGTAGAGGCGATATATGGTGCCTAGACAATCTGCTTTTGATAAAGAGTACTAGTGGAAGGTCAGGTGTTTTACTTCAGAAATAATGTGATAATTAGATTCATGACAACCATGGTCCAAATAGAATGCAGACAGACAAAATAAAAACACGATATCATAGCGGGATAACCATGAACGCGACTAAAATATACTTAGTTTTCGTTGTTGCTGTTGTTGTTTCCACTGGTTGCTATTCTTCTTCTCTTTTTTTCTCCCTCTCCTTCTCTTCCTCCTGCTTTGTCTTTCCACTTCGCAATGCCCCTAATATATGTAGTAGATTCTATCTATTTTAAATTCAATCTGAATTCTTGCCATTGTTTGGAATTCGTTTCATGTCTCTTCTGTTGCATCTGTTTCTTTAGAACAGTATCACAAGAACAAACATTTCCCCTTAGGCCACTGCAAAGAATATATACGTACTTGTTTCTCATCAGTAAGCCATGAGAAATATGACGAAGGAACTCTTTTTTTCCCCTTCTTTTGTTCTAAGGCTTAAATCATATATAGAGTATTGCAGGCTCTCTGAGAACCAAATTCACATTTAGTAATTAAGAGATTAAGGATCTGCAAGATTTATAGATATACATGTTTTCTCCACTACATGCCCTGCACTATAAGCCTAAATTTGATATCAACAGTGACCAGATATGCTTATATCTGTCTATCTGTCCCTTGTCACCATCTTGCTATTCCTCCTGTCGCTTTTAAGAAATGTTCATGATCCTTGTCATTATATATCCTTTTATTTCTCCTGTACTTTGTTACTAAGGTCACCTGTTAATGTTAAGAAACATTCATATCGCCCTGTATGTCCATTTTATGGGGTCTACTCCCATTAGATAGTAGTACAGCAAGTATTGTTCATTCAGGAAACCAGGCATGCTGTTATGTAGTATCAAACGTAGCATCACCTTGTCACGAAACATCTACTGCCTTCATTAAATTTGCATTAAATTTGCATTGAAGGTTTTACTAATATTGATAACACAGGAGATGATTCTTACACATTTTATTAGGTATAAAAATCCATGGAGTATTTCAAAAAACAGCCTGCAAAATTTCATTCAAATATGTTAGCTTGGTATATCGAACTCTTGAAATAAATTCTGGACACAAATCTGGTTTTATTAACATTTAATTAACAGAGTTAACTTATGTCCCTGATTTGTAAGTGACAACTTACCTCCGAACTGAAATAAATTCATTCATTGGCACAAGTTCTGTGCAGAATCAGAACTACCTATGTTAATGTTAAAATGAACACCCATACTTAGTGATGCATTAGTTTGCAAATGTGCAGTTTCTGGGTAGAATCCGAGTCTTTTTTATAATCAACACAGGCGCTTTTTACACGATACTTTGCTACATCACCCCCAAAATAGTGCTGGAGAATAAGATTCAATGCCGACTCCTCAAACCTGTGGCAGAAATTAGACTTTGTAGAGACCTCCCAGGCCTCTAGTGAGCATCCCCTGATACTGTCAACTGGGGAAATACAGTGTTTAGTACCAGAACACCTCAGCCACCAGCTCAGCACATTCCTATACACATCCTCAGTGTTTGTTAAACTTAGCAAATTAGGGGAGATCATTTTAGTCTGCGATACTCCGCGAATGTCTGATTTGAGGTAGTCGAACATTCCTGAGGCTGTGACGGCTTTGATTGAATGTGTCTCTGAGCCGATAAGAGCTACTCCAGTGGTGTTAACAAGCGCTGTAAGGTCGTTGAGCACACCAGGGCAGAAGATGTTGATGGTTGTATCGAAGAATATTACAGTCGTAGCAAAGTGCAGGGCCTCCTGTTATAAATTCAGATCAATTTTTATATCCATTCGTGCAACATGGCTTGTATAAAGGTTGAGTCATATTATTCCATTGGCTTTGCAATGATATCTTGACTCCCATACTACCCGTCATCATGACAGATTTATGCCAGATTGACAATATATTACCACACAAGGCAATAAGACATAATCAATGAGTTACTTTAGATGATTAAATAAAGCTCTTTATAATTTCTCTGAATCTAAGTAAATAGTTATAAATTAAAAGAAATAAATCATGAACATAAATTTGCAAGTTGCAATGCATGCATATTTTTTTCAATACCAGTGGGCAATAGCAGTATTATTAATTTGTATGGTAAAGCGATTGTGCCTACCTGTATGATAGCTGGTTTCCAGGCCCCTGTGTTCAAAACACTAATGTGTTCTGGGTACTTGAAGAAGTGGAATTTGTGGTACTTCACACCACACCACTCTGTTACCTTTTTGGGAAGTATCATAAAACGAAATGATTAGATCTTGAAAAGAAAGGAATAAAATCTCTGATTTCTAGTCTTTCTAATTATTACTCTATCCTAAAACACTGGCCTCAGTTATTAGGCCTACTGATAAAAGAGATTATTAACAGGCCTTATAATTATGTAAGAACTAAACATCTGACCCTCAGTTAACCTCGATACCACATGCAAACTTATTAATAAAGCACCTCAATATCAAATGTTATAGTTTGCCATGTCAGAATACAGCATTTACCTGGTTTCTCTCGTCCTCCATCAGACCCAGGTCATACACATGGATCTTCAGTGAGGGAAAATAGTGTTGCATTGCGGCAATTGTATCTTTGGCATCTTCGAAGTTGCTGTGTCTAATGCCGGTTACAAATATGGTTGAGTTAAAGGCATTTGTACTGGCGTTCTTGATTGTTTTCGAGGCTAATCTCATCAGTGATCTCTCCAAATGGCCATGTAGAGGCATTGGTCTGCCCAGGTTGTTGTGCCTTATTCTGCTAGGGTCGTATGCTTCATCTTTGCCGTAATGCTAAAGACAAGCAAGATCATAATCACTTAGAAACATGAACTGTTAATTGAATATATACTTCTTTCTAGGTTACTTTGGTGGCACAGCTAGGAAATCTCTCTGCTGCATTTGTTTATAATTCAGAAAGTTATATAATCTCAGGATTTCCTGTTATCGCTGTGTCTCACCAAATCAAAACAAGTTCAAAGTCTATGACCGGCTGCAATCTATGACTGGCTGTAATCTATGACCAGGTGCAATCTATGATCGACAAGCGTGAATTTGAAAAGGTATAATTAGATAATTGAAATAAAATTTGTATCGTTTTTCCGGCCATTTCTATGTACATCTGCCCTAAATAAGCCTATTAATTTCATGCTGGTAATAGGTCGCACCCGGTCATAGATTGCATCCGGTCAAAGACTTTCAACTTGTATCGATTTGGTGAGACATGGCCTTATGAACTTTTGAAGTAATGAATGATACCTGAAAGACTTCAATTATGTCGTTGTTTTTGTTTTTGCATATACTGAGCCTTGTTTGCTGTCATAAATGAGCTCCTTACGATATAATATAATTCATATTTATGCATGCCAGACATGTCTAATAGTGAGTCGACTAAGACGTGAAGAGGGATACAAAATGTAATACAACTACCACTGTGCCATGAGACCTTAATATGTATGTACCAGACTACACAATCTTTAACTTTATGTTTGCCATTTATCCCATGTTATTCTTAAACAAACTCACCCGATTCAGCCCACAGTGAAGTGCAATGACCGCAAGAGCTGTCAGTAATGTTAGAATAGCTGTCGCTGCCTTCCTGTTTGCCATCCTCCTTCCTGGGACCCAACTCATGGATGTAGGATCTAGACTAACAGCAGACTACCCCCACAAGCTCCTGTGTCTGACTGCTGAATACCTAACTGAGAGCTAGTGGGACTCGACCTTCAGGGGAGTGTTCATTTATCAATTACAGGGGGGGGGTGAAATTTTGCACAGAGGGGTGAAACATTTTTCTGCCTCCCCCCCTCGAGAGCGCGTAGAACGTTTTACGACCCCCCTCAGGAGGGATCTGAAATTTTTACGCCCCCCCCCCCCAAACCCACCACCCCCCCCCCTTAAACTAATAAATGAACTCTCCCTAAATGCTATATCATGGCTCAATGCTCTATGTGAGTAGCTGCCATCAAGATGCATGATGCACCAACGCAGTGCAGCTCAAGGGCCTAGATGATACTGTATTTGCACACCATCTTGGTCGTTTGGGAGTGTATCAACCTTCATGATGCATGGATGAAGCACATGCAAGCTACGCACTAGGGGAGCATTAGTGTAGCATGCCAACAAATGATATGGTGCATTAAATCGTCATGCTATACCATAAAGGGTTAAAGCTACATGGATTAAAAGCTCAGCTAATCCGGAAATATTGGCTGAGGATTGAGCAAGGCCCGATCCAGGACACCTTTGGGGACTCAACACGTGGATCAGGGCCTCAAGGCCATAATGTTTGTGTATTTGCACATGCACGGGATTACACTTAATCTCTGGCACAAGGCTTATAACCTCGCTTCAGTTCCAGACTGCCTAGGCGCCCCATATTTTCCCCATTTCCTAAAGCTGCATTTACACTGAGGGATCAACACATGGATCAGCACCTCAAGGCCACAATGTTTGTGTATTTTTCACATGCACGGGATTGAACTTGATCTCTGACAATTATGCTTATAACCACGCTTCAATTCCAGACTTCCTAGGAGCCCTATATTTGCCCCATTTCTTAAAGATGGCCTCCATCTAGCTTTTTTAGTACTGGATGGGAGTGAAGTTTTAAATCTAATATCCCCACTATTCTGGTGGCCAATTTGCATTTTCTGCATGGTGGTCAGCATGGTTATGTTGTATTAAAAGCAGATACATAAATGTAGATTTATTAAATTTCAATGGGGGATACCTGTACCCAGCCTTGACAGTTATGTGAAGGACATTGATGAAGCGCAATATGGGTCAAAATGTTAGTCAGGCTGTTTATTTCTGCTCGGGTGACTAACATTTATGAGCCTGGGATATGCTGCGATCTGTAATGTTAAAACTATGTGTGTGAAATCAAAATGACTATAAATTATCATAGGTATGTTGTGTATAAATGAGGACATGACCTCTTAATATAATCGGCGTCATGAACAGTAGGAGTAATGGATCTTGTGTTGGTAGAGACCGCATCCAGCACGGGCCTCTTCTGTGCCTGCGACAGCATCATTTGCAGACCCCCTTCCTGGTATTCCTCTGGGAAAACAACCGTCAAAAAGTATTCAGTAAACTTTGACAATTGCCTATAAAGTATAATAGAGCAGACCGTTAAGGTCATTCCCTGGAATAACCCGGTTTGTCACTTGTCTACCCAGTTAATCCTTATACCTGTGTGTGAGCCTCAACACCAGGTGGTGTGGAGATTAGGTTACCACAAGGTAAGGTAGCAGCTGCCAACTATGGAGAAGTCTAATTCAAAGTAAGTTTGGCAAGTTTGATCTAAATTTGACAAAGGGAATATAATACACTCTGGTGTTAACTATCTTTGTATTTACCATGTGCACTATCTGATTGAAAATACATTAATTACCATCAATACTTGTTCTAAATATAGCCCATTTTCTGAAACTCATTTATGCAGTATGAATGATCAGTCTATAATACTCCATTCATAAATGAGTCTGATAAAATAAGTTAAACTTGGTACTCTTATGGTACTGTTTATCTATCCACATATCTCAAAATTATACTGGCTCTTTGATGCTGATGCTGCCTTAGTTGGTTCTACTTATTCTTGTTCTTCTATCATCCTTTGCTGCTTACTTGGCTCTTGCTCTTAATTTTGTCCCCTTCTTTTCTCGTCTTTAAGCCCAAATCCCACAGGAATAGTTGCTTATTAGGAAAACAAATAAATCAAATATCATTTAGATATCTTCTTCTGATTATGCTGAAAATTAATACGTTATGTAATAGGAGATTTGACAACTGTGTCAAGATACGATTTGCTAGAACTGAATTATGATAATAAAAGATAATCAGGTCCACTATTTGCGATATCCGTAGTTCTGGGAGAATCACATCCAAATGTATAGTTAAAGTTATTACTTGCTATATTGCTGTTGAGTTGTTCTTTGTTTTTCATGGTGGATTTTGGTCGTCATTGTCGTTCTAATTTCATCCAGGTTTATTTTTCTCTATTTATTTTGGTGCAATTGGGACAGCCTTCTCCCAAGCACTAAAGACAGAAACATGTAAAATAAAGCTCTCCTGCTGATTTGTCCACCTGTACATTTTGTAAGCCAACATGGGGATATTTTTCTGGTTCATTTCCTCACGGTTGAAAGAACATATTATTTTGTATTTGGTTCCAAACGCAATTCTGAAAAATGACAACAAATTCTGACAAAGGTGTAGGGCGGGAATAGGTAAATGCAATTTTGAAATAATTCTTCCCCAAAATTATATTTTTCATGTATTTAGGTCCTCTTTGGCTTTCACATTATATCTGAGGCACTATAACTGCTACAATGGTAGCCTTAGAGAAATAACCACATGCTTCAAATCTGCAATGGATTTGTTGCGTTTTGGAACGACATCTTTATTCTTTTCCTGAACAAGTATGTGTTTTGGATTAATATGATGGTTCTTACTGCCTCAATGCTTGTAAACTGAGATAGATAGACCCCATATAGGCCATACATATATTGCGGACAGTAAAGGTTCTTAGATGGGAATTATCTGTGCTGTGAATTCGAACTATGGAAAATGTATATTGAATCCAAATGCTTTAAAGCTAGTATATAGGAAGGGTACTGTAGATGTAATTTTAATGCTGTGTTATCTGTGCTGAGAGAGAGAGCGGGGGATGCTAGTGGGCTCCAGCCCTCCTCCGCCAATGCCATGTCCGACGCCATTGCTCCTGGTACTTTTCCCAGTTAGGTTCCTGTCCAAAACACCAGACTAGACATATTCCGACTGTCGGAATACATATCATATACTATTACTAGACTATCTTCTGATTTGGGACCATACTAGGGCGCTAGGGTGAAGGGTTCCCTTAAGCACTGAAATATGGGCAATAAATGAATCAAGTAATTATGTGTTTCCGGTTACATGGTCTGAGAATCTAGGGTAGGTAGGTAGGTCGTATTCGTATTTTTCTTTTTCCCTTAAAATTGACTCCTGAACTGTAGTGCCTACACGTGGCCTGCAGTTTTGACTATTGTACCATCAATTGACATAGAAATAGCCACAGAATGGCCAACAAATTGAATCGATTGGGTAAATATAGTTATTGGGCCGGCCCCGTTTTCCTAGGTAGGGTCAGGCAACCTGAAACATACTTATTTGGCCTTTTATAAGCACCTTGTGATTTCTCTAGTTCCCATAGTCTTCTGCACAAAGGCTTTATGAACCGTACAAAGCTGTACAAAAGTTTAAACACCACTTTAACATTGACTTTGGATTTTCTGAGTTTGAGTAATCACTACTTTTAGGTCTGGCCCAGTGAACAGGAACTAGAAAGCTAACAGCAGCGGTTGCCCACACCTAGCAAAATGCCAAGTTCAAGGTCATGTAGGTGGTTAACAGAGCCTTTCTGTGGCAATCTCCCGCGGCAGATAGTTCGTGCGACATCGGTCTTCACTTCCTCTCTGCCAAAACCTTACTCCATGCTTCGCAAATGGACAGATTCTGTCCATTGCGCACTTTTGTTAAAATATAGCTAAATCAGCAATTTCCTGTGTACCATTCGATTCAAATATGTAATTAGAGTCACAAACTGCAAATCTTGCAAGTTACAGATGAATCAATTATGATTTAAAGGTGGAAAATCGACAAAGTCCTAGGGATTATTTTTGGTGTAGGGAGATGGCTGGTGTGTGATATGGATAGGAAACCACAGAAGTAGTACCCCTTTCTGGGCTTTTTCCACAGGAGAGTTTTTAGGTTTTGGCAGAGATAGAAGTCGACCGTGGGAGCGGAAGTCTCTGCCGAGGAGATTGTTTCTGTGGAGGACTATCTGGACGAGAGTATCAGTTAATGAACCACTGGGTCACCCTAGCTTTCTACCTTTGCTGGGTTTGGGCAGTGATTCTTATCCTGTTCAGCCCTGCGAGCAGGAACTGGAGGGTGTCATTGGAGAGGTCCGAATTTGGGGTTCCCGCTCGCTGGTTCCTACATTAGAAGAACCGCTTCCCAAATACAGCGAAAGTTCAAGATCCCCTCCTGGCGGTTATCGCAGTGCCAATCTTTCATATGGCGTTTGGAAAAAATTACTACACTACACTGTATTACACTACACTGATACTACACTGTATGCACTTTGTTTCGACTTTATCTACGATGTAAGGATTTCGTGTTTGTTGGTTATTAGTGCTAGATAAGGAGTCTTACACCACTTACAGAGAACATAACCAATGTGAATTTAATGGCATAGTTAGTATAAACAACACATACAGGAAGGACGTATTGCTCCACAGTCTACTATATTATACCATTGAAAAGGCTAGGGGAAATTCACAATGATACAGGGCACATTTCAATAATGAACAATAATATTGTGCTTCATATACTTCTTCTCGGTAACACTTTCTTTTGCATGACTAGGATACTATAACTAAAATAAGTTCTTCTTATATACATACATGGCTTCCCACAATGAGTCATGCTTATTTATCATTTCATATCATGTTAATTGTTTGTAACGATGGGACTGACTTAACATATTGATATAGCAACTTCAATGTTTGACTATAGTGGCTCTTGATAGGCCCGCATTTCTTTTTCTGAAATAATGTTGCTTTCCTTCAAACTTAGGCTATAATATGTCTAAGTTGCATAACCATATTACTTTCAATATATTATCGCAGAAACATTTTATTCTTCTTGGGGTTTTATTCAAACCCTTTCCACTATACAAATAAACTATAACAGAACAATCGGCTGTACTACTTATCAATCACAGAAATTTCCATCATTAGGGAGAGGAATGTCTATTGATGTAATGTCCCTTCTTTCTATTGTTAACATTCTCCTTCTCCCAAATATTTTGACGAATTATGTCAGCTATCCAATGACATAACTTTCACTATTTTGTCACGAGTATGACGTCATCAACCGATGGCAGGTACAATGACATCATACATTCCTGACATAGTTCCATTTCATTCATAGTTCATTTGGCTTTGATGCAGATGTTGTTCGGATTGGTGGTTGTTCTTTTGGTTGCATCTTTCGTCATCTACACTCAGCCTTGCACATCGTAACCTGTAAATGAAACGAAATTCAGATGTTTATCATGATATCAATTATGAAGTTTTAAAACAGAAGTATGACGTCACATAGGGGTACAAGGGTATATGGAGATACATGGAACATGACCTTTATGGCCTTTTTGTTTCTGATTATTTTCGATGACACTTTACACCTAGACAATTTACGCCTAATTAAACGCAAACAGATTTTTATCTTTTTTTCTACTGGATTAAACCCCAACAAATTATTTTAGAGTCCCTTGTAGTGATTGAGCGATTCCAACAAAAATTTGATGTGACAAAAAACAATAAGAATTGTGGTTGAATTGATTACTCTCTTAAAAGAAGTAGAATAACTCACCGGTGAGTCTGATTATCTACTGCCCGTCCTTTTCTTCTGAAATGATTAAGAAATTATATAAGTTAATAAGCTGACACCCTAAATGTGCACAATCAGAATCCTTTTTTTTGAAATAATATTGTTGGGAAACCTTTAACCGGCACCAAATCAAGCTTGAACCATTTAGAAAGGAAAGCATTGATAGATGCACATTTAACAACAGACATCTGGACGTTTCTAGATTTAGGTTTTTTGGAAAACTAGCTAAAAAATGAGTCGCTGTCTGCCGTTATGGGATGCAAGCCCCTTTACTATTAATCTATTATTATCGCGCACTTATTCAGAAAGTTTCAACCATGGCACATTGAATGTGTAAAGTCAGACGTCGGCCTTTCTAGGGCTTATAACATCTGACATTGACATTGCTTGAGACATTCATGGTATAGCATTCAGGAACCAAGAAACTAGATTTGTATGGTTTAATTTGATCTTACAATTCCTAGATCATGAGAGTGCCTGCCAATGGTTCACCGAGGCCTCACAGTCAGGCCAACACCCAATCCCACCCAGGCTTCCAATAGCTTTCTAAGTGATTTGATTCATTCCAAAACGGCAGCTCCCAAATTGACCCCCACCTTTGAGGGCGGGTTCGACCAATCAGTTTCGCTCTTACATGTGTCTATGGAGCAAACAGGAAACAGCGCCCCTAGTGGCCACACTCAGAATGATTGGGCGATAAATGAGGAAACGAAGGATGCTGTCTCCAGTATAATAGGGACCATTAGATCTGCTTAGGGAGGCATGGATGCAGACCAAATCGGGGCAGTGTTACCCGAAATTGCTGCTGCTATGCTTATCTAGTCTGGAGGTGGAATGAAGGGTCATATCCCAAATTCGAGGGTGACATTGCAATTTGGATATTTAAGTCCCGTCTTCTACCAACACCGATTTGCTCTTCAGTTATTTTGGAAGGCGCTATTTTGATTTTTAGACCAATGTATCTGGGTCAATCCATTATCAAACGTAATCTAATTTTCATCTTATTACATGTATTCACACCCTCGGGAACAGCATTAGTGTTTGTAAACTCTATTCAATACGGAATGTGAGATTTAATAGAGCTCCCTATTTACAGAGGCGTTTTGTCATCCTTAGTTCTTCAAAGAACAAGACAAACTTGCTTCTCATTAAAATTCATGGAATTCTATCGTAAGGAGCTCATTTAGAAATCCATTTCTTGTACCTCATGGTATTAAATGATGAATTAGCTGCCCAGTAGAGGGGCTAATTAGGAATTAAGGGCCTTCTGCTATCAAACTCCACTCTATCAGCCATCTATTACAGAAGGTAGAGTGCCTTCGTTCACACTGCTCTGCCATTGGTGATTAGCTCTCTCACAGCTAGATCCCTATTCCATTATAACCATAATTCTGACCCAAGATGACCTTATGTTCAGACAATGATTATGTGCCCAGTGGACTGATTTAGCTGCACACTACACGTATATTAGATTTAGTTTTCTTTTGTGGATACTATTTGCATAAACATTGTAAATTTTCTGTTAACAAAATTAAACAAAATGAGATCTACTTTGATAAGATTTCTAGTTCCATCTGCTCTTTCCTTCCTATCAACCAGAAATCTGATACATCTCTGGTGAAAAGTGAACCCAAGGAAAATAACATCACGACTAGTAAAAGGTTTCTATCTTCATATTAAAGAACCATAAAGCACGGGTTCAGTTCTTCACTATCATTATTCCTTGATTGAAAATGTATAATCGTTGATATACTCTTGACAAGAACAACATGTGTGGATACTGTTACACCATGGGTCACATTATTTGTCCGATGATATGGACAAATCATAAACGAAGCAATAGATGTGATATTGGGAAATCAATGGAGTTTTCACATCTCTAGCACTTTAGATTAATCATGTATGATCTTTTTATATACTTAATCTATGCATATACTTGTTGACCTCGCAAGCATCCCAGCTAACAAAAAAACGTTATTTTACGTCAAAATAACGTTATAAACGTTATATATAACGTTCTGCCATAGTAAGGAGCATTAGAGAAACGTTATATAGCGTTATAAAAAGTTGTATAACGCTTTTTGTTCACTGGGATGACGCTGAAAATCTAGTCCTTTATATCTATGAAAAAAATATCTTGATATACTAGCTTTTGTATGATAAGGATTAACTAACCTTCGTTGGTCTCGCTCTTCTTATTTAGACCACCGAATGCACTTTGATTACCTATGGAATCAAAGGACTTCTTTTTCAGTCCACCAAAGGCGCTGTTTCCGCCAATAGAGTCAAATGATTTCTTATTTAGTCCACCAAAGGCACTATTTCCTCCGATGGAATCAAATGCTTTCTTTTTAAGTCCTCCAAAAGCACTGTTGCCACCAATGGAGTCAAATGCTTTCTTGTCAAATCCACCGAAGGCACTGTTGCCACCAATGGAGTCAAATGCTTTCTTGTCAAATCCACCGAATGCACTGTTGCCTCCAATGGAATCAAATGCCTTTTTGTCAAATCCACCAAATGCACTGTTTCCTCCTATTGAATCAAATGCCCGCTTTTTCAGTCCTCCAAAAGCACTGTTTCCACCAATGGAGTCAAATGATCTTCTGTTGAGTCCTCCAAAGGCACTGTTGCCACCAATAGAATCAAATGCCTTCTTTTTTAGTCCTCCAAAGGCACTATTGCCACCGATGGAATCAAATGCTTTCTTGTCAAATCCACCAAATGCACTGTTACCTCCGATTGAATCAAATGCCTTCTTTTTTAGTCCTCCAAAGGCACTATGGCCACCAATGGAGTCAAATGATTTTTTGTCAAATCCACCAAATGCACTGTTACCGCCAATTGAATCAAATGCCTTCTTTTTTAGTCCTCCAAAGGCACTATTGCCACCGATGGAATCAAATGCTTTCTTGTCAAATCCACCAAATGCACTGTTACCTCCAATAGAGTCAAATGCCTTCTTCTTTAGTCCACCAAAGGCACTGTTGCCACCAATCGAATCAAATGATTTCTTGTCAAATCCACCAAAAGCACTGTTACCTCCAATGGAATCAAATGCTTTCTTGTCAAATCCACCGAATGCACTGTTGCCTCCAATTGAATCAAATGCCTTCTTTTTTAATCCTCCAAAGGCACTGTTGCCACCAATGGAGTCAAATGATTTCTTGTCAAATCCACCAAATGCACTGTTACCTCCAATAGAGTCAAATGACTTCTTGTCAAATCCACCAAATGCACTATTACCTCCAATTGAATCGAAAGCCCTCTTCTCCTCATCGACTGATCTCCTTTTTCTTAGCCCACCAAATGCGCTGTGACCTCCAATTGAATCAAAGGCTCTTTTCAGTCCTCCAAATGCACTTTGATGGCCAATGGAATCAAAAGATTTCTTTTTCAAACCACCAAATGCGCTCTGGTGTCCAATGGAATCAAAAGATTTCTTCTTCAATCCACCAAACGCACTATGATGTCCAATAGAGTCAAATGCTCTTTTTAGACCACCAAATGCACTCTGGTGTCCGATTGAGTCAAACGATTTCTTGTTCAATCCACCAAATGCACTGTGATGACCAATGGAGTCAAATGCCCTCTTGTTGAATCCTCCAAATGCACTGTGACCACCAATAGAATCAAATGCCCGCTTTAGTCCTCCAAATGCACTCTGGTGTCCAATAGAATCAAATGATCTTTTCTTTAAACCACCGAATGCACT
This sequence comes from Harmothoe impar, assembly GCA_947462335.1. Lineage (NCBI taxonomy): Eukaryota > Metazoa > Annelida > Polychaeta > Phyllodocida > Polynoidae > Harmothoe > Harmothoe impar. The sequence continues at coordinate 29,168,854 of OX381716.1, read as the reverse complement.
CTGATGTCCAATTGAATCAAACGATTTCTTGTCAAATCCCCCAAATGCACTCTGATGTCCAATAGCATCAAAACCTCTTTTTAGTCCACCAAAAGCACTCTGGTGACCGATGGAATCAAATGAGCGCTTATTATCATTGTAGGCATCATAAAGGTCAGCATCATTTTCATCAAGTTCCCTTCGAAGAGGGATCTCTCCTCCACCCAGTGAGTCAAGTTGCCGGGCATACAGTGGGATCTCACCTCCTCCAAGGCTGTCCAGTTGTCTGCGCAGAGGGATTTCACCACCACCCAAAGAGTCTAGTGCTCTCCGTAGTGGGATTTCACCTCCACCGAGAGAGTCCAGTTCTCGCCGGAGAGGAATTTCTCCTCCACCGAGAGAGTCTAGTGCTCGCCTAAGGGGAATTTCACCACCACCGAGAGAGTCTAGTTCTCGCCGGAGAGGAATTTCACCACCACCCAGAGAGTCTAGTGCTCGCCGAAGAGGAATTTCTCCACCTCCAAGTGAGTCGAGTTGCCGACGTACTTGGTCTAGGTCATATTCCCGTTGCAAGATAGCATTCTCCTCATCGTCATCAGATGGTACAGATCGCTTGACATCAGATTTCTGAAATGACAAAAATATACATAGGTATAAGCCACATGTCATATAATTTGCTTTAAACCAGTATGATATAGTATACATGTTAAGAAGGGCAACTATTATGTATTAATGCTATTAGGGAATACCCGGTTTTTCTATTAATACTGATGTCATGTTAACACTGTAGCCAGGGCTGCATTCATCCATGATTCATTATTGTTGTATCATAGAATAAGTGACCTTGTGTGCGTTAAAGGAGATGATTGCACACTGAGCAATGTCACGGTACTGTAAACCTGCCTGTGGCACACTTTTCTGAGGAAATCTATAACGTTATAAAGTATATATACGTTATAATAATGCATGTTATAAGCATTCTCTACAGGGACTATAGAAAACTTGTGCATCATATTGCAACATTACTTCGTGCATTTGGGCATTTGGTCCCAACGGGCGGGGAGGGAGGGGTGTGAGGCTCCTATCCCTCTAAAGGCCCCTATCCCTCAAAATTTGTCCGATTGAAATATAGGGACCAGGTGAAGTCCCTATGTGCTAAACGGCCCCTTTCCCTCAAAAAATATTTGTGACTTAGGGACTTCACATAGGCCCTAAGTCACAAATATTTTTTGGCATGTCCCTATCCCTTAGAAGTCACTATTCCTCAAAAGTGTCCCATTGGTCAAATATGTGCAATAAATAAATCATCTATAGGATATTGGATAATATTCCCACTACCATTCAACCCTTAGTAACGTCCCCTCCTGCCTCAGGAGGGATCAGGACTTTTCACCAGCCTCCCCCTGTTGATGACGACTTCCCAAATAGGAAAGGGAGTGGTCATTAATGAATTACAGAGTGTTTGGTAGGTTTGCAAGGGGGTGTAAAAAAAGGTTGACCCCCCTCCCCTTAGGGACTGGTATTTTTTAAACAAGGGGGGAAACTAAGAAAATGTGGACCCTTGAAGGGGGCACCAAAAATATTTCACCCTTTTTAGCAAAATAAACCTGTGCATCACTATAGTGCAAAGGGGTCAGCCATGCCCAATTTCAACCTGCCTGATGGGGGTGAATTTGAACCTCTTCCTTTCCTTTTTTTGGTGCCGAACCTTGAATGTGTTCTTGTGAGGCATGCTTTCTCACTGCTGAAGTAAGAAATAGTCCTTAAAATTGATACAAATGTTTTTGATGGATAGGGGTTTTGATACTTAGGGATCTTTTGTAGGATAGCAACCTGACATGTTGCTATCTCTCAAATGGCCCCTAAATCACTTTTTTTTTTGTGAGATAGGGCCTGTTTGAATGTGGTCACTATGTCTCAAATATTTGTGGGATAGGGGCTTTTTGACATTTAGGAACCTCAGGTGTGCCCTAAATCTCAAAAGGCCCCTATCCCACAAATATTTGAGGGATAGGGGCTTTTTGAGATTTAGGGGCCTCACAAGGGGGTCTTGTTCTATTCCCTCTCTAGACACTCTTTTCTCTATGCAGCTACTAAATAACCCTAGGATAGGTTTCTCCTGTGCCATATTCGTGCTGACAAGGTGGTTATTAAGTATGGAATCATTAAGATGAATCGTGCGGCAGCACAGGTAAATTTATCCCACTATAACAGACACATGTCACCTAACACAAATCCCCTCAGTGTTTTAGCTAATGTTCCGTGCTAGTTGAATTATTTAGAATTCATCGGATGGCATGACAGAAGAGGAAAGAATATCAGAACTGTACTATCTACATGTATGAGAGTTTTGCTATGGCAAACATGACTAAAATCATACTGTGTTAATAATACTAATAATACCTACTGACCATCGACCTTATTCCCCTGAATACAATCTATTTTGAATGCGCTTAACAGTTGAACAATTTACTGAAATACAACATATAATAGCAGCTCCTTCGGCTGACTTCAAATCTTTCTGACTCTCTCAAGAATGTATTGAAGGCAAATATTGTTTTTTAAAAGACTGAAATGGGAGGACATTTTAGTTCCTGCTTACGACGATAGGGGGAGTGGGTGGGGCGTTATGAACTTGGTAGGAGTGGCTCCATATATCTGGAGATAACCCAAGAGGTAATGCGATCCATGATCCAGGATGAGCCACATGACAATTAAGGAAACTGGCACATAAAGATGCAATGAGTGTATTACTGCGTCCATTTAGCAGTCTTTGATCAAGGAACATGGAAGTTTGTCGTTCGCTGCACACATGCAGGGTGTGGTTGATAGGGCTTATAACTTGGACTTAATTAAAGTGGCTTGGCTTCAGGTGTACACCAATCTCACACATTACTAAACGAGGCACCAAGGTGTGTACGTGCACCTTTTCTAGTTCAATACATCTGACGATGTTGCTGCATGAGGATAGAATTTCACCTCTCAAATACGACCACAAAAATAACTTGATGTGCTCCATCTCATCTCTCAGGTGTGACTACACAGGTGTGACTACATAATCGAGTTTATCTCTAGATTGGCATATTATCTCAAACAACCCTGTCTAATTATTTGTAATTAGTCTCAATACTACCTCCACGGGGGTCTCTTGCTGTAGATGTAGTAAACTTGCATGCTCGTTACACCAGTAAGTTATCTAACCCAATGGATACTTTACCAGCCGACACTAGCTCCATAGCTCTTTAAGTGTAGCATAGTACCTTTGTCTTCATATGTCTTATTTGTCGGAATAACAGGAAATAACCCCTGATATGTAACTCGCTAAGGTCACATTCACTTATCATCCCATTGGCATAAAGTACGAATGTGGCCCTAATGTACTAGTAAGTTGCATGAGGGACATTTTGAGCTTCACTTGCCGACATTGCATTCCCGGCTTCAAGACAATAAAATTGGTGAACATGAAGGCTTGGGGCATCATGTTGTCCTTACAGGGTTAAAGTCATTACCCTGAGATTAACCCCTGCTCAATCGCACAGCCCTGACCCTAATTTCACACCCTGGAGCCCCCCATCCTCCGTGCAATTCGTCATGAGCAGCCCATGTCTGGAGGACTGGGTAGGGTTCGGATTCACCAAGATGAGGTGATTGGTCATCTAGAGCGTCCCTCAGCCCATACATCGAGGGCTAACCCTTTGAGGGTGGTATGATATGTGAAAATACCTCGAGACTTTCTGTTCTTTCTTCGTTATAATACATCAATGCAGCACTAGCGAGGAACTCTGCATTGATGTGAGTAGCTCCGCATCCATTGCGAATAGGTACACCATTCTAATCTTTAAGGAGGCCATACATGTAGATGCGGCATGATGCCAGAGTGTATCACCAAAAGGGAGCTCGTCGTGCAGTTCCAAAGGGATATTGTAAATTGAAGCAATATGTTGCCCATATAGAGTTAAAGTACCAATTTGACAGCCGTCACAGTGAGGGGTGGTCTATCTCTTGGTACTGATACTACCATTAGAGCCTTATAGAATAAAAGTATGACGCATCAATATATTTTGTAAAGTAGATTACGGAATACTCATAGCGCTAGAAACCAAACCAAATTCGTTTTTTGATGGCCACAACAGCAACACTCTCTCAGGCTGCCTATATAGGAAAATGTCGTTAAAAGCTAGATACCTGAGTTGTAATGTTGTTCAAAGAATACCTAAAATGGCACTACCCTTAAGTATGTGCCCTGCAATCTCCGTGGTGTGTCTGATTACCAAGGCAGCCCTGATATAATAAGCCCCGCCCAAAACTCGGGGATTAAATAGAGAGTGGAGATTACCAGGTGATTATGGGGTCGGGCTAACACTAGCTATACACGGAGAGGTTCAGGTTAAACAAGATAGGCAACAATGTGGTAATTATCTACTAAGAATTTCCCCAGGATCGCATCATTTTATACCTGAGCACAGATTTTGTGGAACCAGAAAAACATCGATGGGAATATTCCTATACATATAATGATAAAAGCAGCTCATCCCATAGTCCCTGCACCTCTAATCTTCCCTTCATCAAAACTCCTACATAAGGTTGACGATGTATGTATACGGTGGGTATCTATATAGAATTTGTTTTCCATGTAGAGTAGACACATGGAGAGTATAAGATGCAGAGTTAATACCAAGGTGGATCAATGCATCAATACAGAATTCGCAATCAGGTAGTTCAACAAGGGTACACTTGCCACCACGTATACATGCGGCAACGTCACTTAGTCAGATAATCTTTGAGTCTATACTTCCCATCTGTACCCATTAGCATATTTCCCACTCATTAGCATATCCCCATTCTACTACGGCTTCCCAGAGTGCTGACTTGGCATGTGCTGCATAACTAATGACACAATGGGACCTACCGCAGCTTCTCTATATTGACGGCTCTGATTGGCCACTTGTGTCGGCGTTTCTGATTGGTGTGTATCTGGATATAGTGTTGCCCTTGAGCAATCATGCATGTTAATCTCCAATCTTGTATGGTAATCTCTAATCGCAGGGCCCTACTACAGTGGACTCCAATATACGAGTAGGTGTCCTTTCTGAGCGTAAGTCATGTTAAGCCACCAGTCATCAGCTTTACAGATGCTATAGGTCTCAAGGCTCTTACCCCTTGGCATGTATACAATAGCCTTGTGGCTCATTTTGCCATCTCAACTTCTATGACTTTCCAATGATGATTGTGACCATGAATGTATACAGGCAATCAGTCAGTAAGACTTTGGGGTATAAGTTGGACTGAAGCTGATGCTAATTTGATGGATGAGAGGATTAGACTGAAAGATTTCAACATTTCTTAATAACTCGATCATGATAATGATACCCATAACTGAATTCTAATACAATGACTGTCGATGTTCTCCACAGGTTGTGAAATATGTAAGGATTTAGCACACATATATACCAAACAACTCCAATTGAGAAATAATCCCTTTAATGACATAGTTAATAGCCAACTTTGGCATCGACACCATTATTGTGCACATAATAACATATTACTTGATGATTATGGACTAGTTGACTACAATGTAACATGCTCTAGTATCAAAATGTTAACTTAAGTAATGAATTTGAAGCACTTATTAGTCGCTTTTCGGCAGCTACCAATGAATATGGTACAATAAGCCACTAATAATTTATTATTTTTCAGTGCTGCCTTGTAGAACATTCAGCACAGAATTAGCCAGCTTCCAAGAGCTGCAAATGAAGCACTTATTAATATCTATTCTGCACTAGCTAGCACTGGCTAGTAAATGTTTAGCAAGTGGGATCGTGCCCACTGGGATATGTCATATGTCATATGTGTTTTGAGCATTACATCATATGGTCTGGAGCCAATGGTAGGAATGGTAATGTTTCGTGAACAGCCTAGCGAAGCCTTTGTAAAATGTTGGTCTGGAAATGCAGAGATTGTGTGTTTGCCAACTTACACCGCTTTCATCAGCGAAAAGCTGCGTATAGTGGACGTGTTTGTAATACTCACGGCCTACCTGGACACAACCGTATAGCAGAATGGGAGCCAAACTTCCGACATGGTGGCATGTGGAGGGCCCCTAACATTTGGCTGGTCGCCCTGTACCTCATTCTCTCAAATTAATCTGTAAAATTAAATTGACACTGGATTTTACCAATACAAATTTGATTAATCAAGCCTAGGTTTGTTGTGCAATCACATACAAGGCTTCCACGTATTTCCTGTGATTACAATCCTTGTTCAGAGGTACCCGGTAATACTTTGCAGTTGGGACCTGGTTAATGGTCGCCAGGCCAGCTGATCTTTTGCCGAAAATACAGCTATTTCTGAAGGCTCTACTATAGATAATATTAATTCTGTAGGGATCGATAGGGAATGGATTATGATTCCTTAATTGGCAAGCTTGATGCATTAAGACCAATACGCTGATAGAACATGCTCTCCCACGAAAGGGAGGTAAAAATGCGACCAAACCATAATAAATCCACTACCATACTAATCCCAAATACAACTCTTTTTTTTTTTAAATCAGAGTCATTGTTATGTATATACGGTTTCATGAATGGTATATTATCGGTCTGGTCCTGTGAGTTTTGATGAAAATACACCATTCAAACTCGTCTGACAAAAGAAGTTGGTTGGTATTGTGTATGTAATGGATACCCTATGAGTAACTGAGTGTATGTCAAAATAACCATGGCAGCCTATTATCTAGACCAACACAGAGGCAAATATCAGAGTCACCCAATGTCGCCAATACTACTCTCATACAAGGGTCAGGCACTGCTGGACTATAATAGATGGGTCAAGGGCCATTCTAGTGAGGGTCAGGCTAGGCTAGACATTCAATAACAGGCTGGACCTTGGCAAACTTGCTTGAAAGTCTGGCCATGCTGGATTCTCATGCCATAGTCTGGCAATGCTGGACTCTTGCAGGCTGATAGAGACTCTCCCAAGAGTCCAGCATTGCCAGACTATGGCATGAGGATCCAGCATGGCCAGACTTTCAAGCAAGTTTGCCAAGGTCCAGCCTGTTATTGAATGTCCAGCCTAGCCTGACCCTCACTAGAATGGCCCTTGACCCATCTATTATAGTCCAGCAGTGCCTGACCCTTGTCTGAGAGTAGTATTGGCGACATTGGGTGACTCTGATATTTGCCTCTGTGAATAGCCAGTCTATCATTGTTATTATTAACTCAATTACGAGGGGGCTATTTGACTTGTAAGGGAATGTGAAATAGCCAAGGTGTAAAATCCGTTGTCTTAACCCTCCACTGTGGGTTAAGACTGCATGGCTGGCAATTATGGATAAAGTTTACCAATGGAAACAGGACCTTACTATAACCCGAAGAATCGATAAGGTTCCCCTAGTGAGTAAAGCCGCTTAATGTATGGGGCTGGAGACACTCGGCGGGATCGGGACAGACGGGGTGTTTCATGCCCTATGACCAATTAGGCATAAAGCTAGCTCATTATCTGGTTGCATTAGCACTCTTTACTCACAAAGGTTCTGTAACGGGATAGGATTAGATCTATCGGGGTTCTAGGCTGTGTATAATTGTAGCTAATCCTCAGGTTCATTTCGCTTCTTGCCATCTTTATCCAAGATGTGCAAGTGTGGAATATAGAGGAGAACCGGGTCAGTATATGGATATGAATCAGTATATGGAGTGTAAAATGATAATATCCGTATACTTATCACAGTACGATTACGAAGTAATTCATGCCGTATAAGTGAGTTAATATCAGGATGTGGGGACGACGGATGGGGGGGGGGGGGGATGGTGGAGGACTGAACCAGCTATGATGTTACGTTTTTTACATGCGTAGATTGCGATCATATCCAACCAGAAATATACACCTGTTGGAATAAGCTTGCAACTATTACCTATGGTAAGCGAAAATATCAATCACAAGTAAGTGAATACATATGCAAATACAAGCAATATGGAAGGGGAGTCAGTTATGGGTGAATGATGGGTTTGATTAGGCCTACTTTAGCATTCATTGTTGCCCAGGAATTACAAAGCCTCATGTTTTCCCCCGCATTTCCAGTGATCCTTGGATTTGTAAGAATCAAATTTCGTTATTTTCTCAACGAATAAAAAGTCCAGTGACACCACTTGTGTTAGAAATAAAAACGGTCGAAAAGGGGCAATTTCAGTCTCTGGAAAACAAAATAATCTCCCCACAATGGATTCCAGTTGCAGGAAACTAAAATATTTAAAGCCATGGCTAACCAAACAAAATCCAGAAAACGAGGGAAGAGGTGCGGGCTACGGCGTGAGCTTCATATTCCGCACTTTTCAAACAGGAGGCTTTAATAACGGAGATTAATGTGTTTTGAATTGAAATCAACTGTTAAGTCCAACTAAGTGAAAAGCATTGTCAGGACTAAAATATTCAACTACAAATAGCTAAATCTATAGACCATTGCCTTTGATCTTTTCAAATCGTATGTTATACTTGGAACATTGGACAAATTTAACACACGATTATTGGGTGGGTTGAAAAACTATTTTTCGGAGTGGAGGTTTCAAATTTCAGAGAAATTATTTGCTGACCCTTAAAGCGCCATTCTCCCCGAGATTGTCCGGGGCATTTCTTATTAGCACTAATGTAGTCTGCTATAGAATGAAGTATGAGTAGTGAGAGTGAAGAAGGTATGGCTTAGCATTACAAGCACACATAATATATTGGTATGCGGCTGCTAATAAATATACTTGTGAAGGCCCTAATCAACAGCAAAATACAGGTCTACCGGCCTTGTGAAATGAAATGCATTGTACCATAATTCCCTCCCCCAATCTGCCTCACCATGAAAGCTGCTTATGCCTTTGTTATCAACATGGGATCTAGTTTGATTGAACTACTGATCCATGTTATAACTCAAAGGGTCGATAGATATGGATTGCGTTACATGATTGATGTTTGCCCAAGATGTCAATAGGGGATGGTGGGATCAATTGTGTTTGGTCACGTATTTACTAGCTGTATTGGGGGTATTTAACATGGTTGGGGGGGGGGGTTACAGACCCTTGCACCGTGTGACCCGTTGTTGAGGGTATTCATTATCTATGCATGGGCAGCCAGGTGACCTAGCTTAATGTACTTCATCCATTGAAACAGTACTGGCAAGTATATTGCATGAGTCAGCATGATGCACCAATGCAGCACCGGTGAGTTACTCGCCTGTGCTACATTGGTGCATTATGACGAAGCGTTGAGGCGTAGTGCAACAGTCAAATTTAAGGGTTAGGCTGGTCAACTGGTAAGATGTTTGATAGCAAGTCTTTTGGTGGAGATTAAAATCTCAATCAGCATTCAAATTTATATAATGCATGCATGTTCCTAGGAGCCCACCTGGGGCTGCATGAGTGCATCACCCTTCGAGGGTGTCTCAACCCCCTAGTGTCGGTTATGCAAGAATGCAGGCCTGGCGAGTCACTCGCCAGAGCTGCATTAGTACTTAACCTGAGTTAGGGATAGTCAATTTGACTGTATGTAATGTATTAGTTAAAATGGTAAATTGCCTAACAATCCCCAATAAGATATGACTCATAACTTAGTCAAAATGACTAGAATAGGGTGTAATAGTCAGTATTGACGAGCCTCACTACCGGGTAATATGGGTTGGGAGTATAGGGATTCAAAAAAGTCACTACTGACCAAGTTGTTATTCACTACATACTGAGTTCTGGAGGGTCTTTCAGAACGGACTTGTCAGTCGTCGTAATTGGACTTTCGTCAACAGGGACCTCTTTCATAACAACTGCCGTATCTGCCGGGGACGTCAAATATGTTGCCGATAATGAAAAATGAACCTGATCGTCATCGTCAAACCCTAATTTATGTACCCGGCAGATACGGCAGTCGTTCTGAAAGAGGTCCCTAGGCAATATTTGAATTTGACGAGGGTATTTGTAGCTGGAAAAATGTGATATTTACATTAATTTTCTGTAGATTTCAACAGGAAATCTTGTGCAAGAAATTTTATTAGTGATCGTCAAACAGGTTTCGTCACGCCATCATTTGCCTACGATCACGTCAGTTCAGACGTCAGAGCCTCGTGGAGCATGAAACTTATCAGTGTATGTTACAATAGATTGTTTTCCATCATCTAAACATATATACATATATATGTGCACTTGAAATACATTTAGGCCTAGGCCTATATAAATAACTGACATGATCTGCGCAAGTGCCATATATTTTTAAAACTGAATTGGATAGCAAAATCCCCACTGTAAAGCGAGCAGGCGGCAACCTCCGCTGTGACAAGATATCAAGCCAGGACCTCGATTCTGTGAGTTGGTTGTCAGACTAGGGTGGACATTTCGGTCACTGACTGTCAACATAGAGTAGCTAGATTACAAAGAACTGAAATGTCCGGAAACATTATGTTCTCTCGTGACTCCACCCAGGCTACTGACAGCCTATTTTGGGGGTGCATTACACCAAGTTTTACCTTAGATTTTTTCTATAGCGAATATGATCAAGATATAAACAGATCATTATCACTCCGAGGAACAGCTTACGAAATAGCGATTTGCAGTCATCGCTGAAAGTTTCGTTAATGGAAAAGTGTCATTTGCACTTCAGGAAATCAAGTAAGCGAATAAAAACAAGGTAAAACCAATATGAATTCTGGATGAGAAAATAGAAAGCTTTTCACGATTCATGGGCCTGACTTTCGGATTATTCAGTTACTTCCTAATTTGAATGAACTTAAAGGTTTAAACTGAGAATTTACATGTGAAAGCCATTCCCTTCTGAATACAGAACGAAGGATTGTAATAATGCACTATCCACATTTCTTACAGATTTAGATGGTAATTTCAGTTTATTGAAGATGACACTGTCTGACATTTTAGATGGGAGGAGCAGCACTCTAGACTATGCAAATTTTAGTAGAGACATTTTAATAATAATTTATGCATTTATATTTCATCAAGATCTTATGGTGCCCGGAGTGAGTATTTGATTGATCGTCATCGACTATCAGTTGTGACTTTTTACTTGGGCACAATGGTTTTATGTAGAATTATCACCAACTAATTTTGATATATTCACGACCAGCTGCATCTGGAAAAAGATCAACTGCTATAGATTATACACTCATCACCCTTAAACCTCGTATCCACTCCAGTAATTCTCTTTCATGTTCTATACTAATTGATGATATAGTATGAATGCATTACTCATCAATAGTACTGATAGGATAGGTCTCAGTGTTATCTGCCTCTCCCAAGGCAGAAACATCCTATAGCCTACAGGGTACTTGGAGTATAAAATACTAACATTACATTCAGTCGCAGTAGTGTTATGCCAGGTTTGAGGGAGACACCTATTGAGGGTTCACGATATAATTTTGAGAATTCACATAGCTATACTTAATATATGTTTTTCCTATTGGAAATAGTATTTGACTTTGATTTTAAAAGTGAGATAATAAACGTTGATTGTTGTAAAGGGTACAGAGTGAGATATGGAACATGCATGTCACGCAAAATGATTTGAGAACTTATATAATCTTCATTAACTTTGTTAACTTCATTGACATTAACTTTAAGTGGGACATACAAAATGTTAAAATACGATTATACATTACAAGGCACCAGACATTGAAATGCCCTGTGCAAATGTGTGACCTTTTTGTTTTTGCCAAGCAAAATTAAATGCACCCAAACTCATTAACGGGGCATTAAAAGAGCATTGAAATCACGCCATGTCGTTGGCAAAGGTAAAACCACTTTGAAACAACGTCACTACCGGTACTGGCAATTGTATTCCAGTGCTGCAGCTCATAGATTGACCCAATGCAATCAATTTGTGATGCAATATTGATTAAATCTAACTGCAAGTGCATTTTTATACATATTCTGCCACAGATGCATCTGAGAGGACCTTTACAGTTTGAGGTTACACTGAGGTTGAAACAGCTACTCAGCTAAGAAAAAAAGAACGTTTTTCAAACGTTTGCAAACGTTTCAAAACATTTGGATGCAAACGTTTTCTATATATTTGTATGGAAAACGATTTTCCTTCAAAACGGTTGCAAACGATTTTTGTTACCTGGGTAACTCGGGAATGCTGCATTTAGGCATCAATATGGGAACGTATCATCCACGTAGGGTGATATGGTCAGCATGATGTTTGAATGCAGCACTGGCAAATTACTCGGCATTCCTGGATTGTGTCAACAAAGGGCATATTTCATTAAAGCACTTTGTGGCCCTAACAGGGTTAAGCTGCAAACACCACACCCAGACAGCACACGCTCTGAGGCCATCTTTCCTGTCATATTTCACGCCTAACCCTTTAAGGCCTGGACGATGCCTCAAAGCTCATGTTTTGTTGCCGCCATGATGCAGTAATGCAGCGCAGGTGAGCAACCTGCCGATGCTGCCTTGGTATATCATGCCGAATTTCCATGAGTGTTTCAACTCTGTAGGGTTAGCATGATGCGAGTTACTCACTAGGCCTGCATAATGGTGCGAAAAATGTGTTGTGTATTAAAGCATCATTCTGCTGTTAACAGGTTAATGCCCCACCTTATCTGTTAGTCTACACCTGCCAACGCAACTCTCACCACACAGGTGGGACACAAATGAGCTGCCAAGCAACAAAAGTGATCCGCACGCCCTTAGTCAGGTCATCTTTTCTGAAATAAACACTGTATGGCAACATCATCTTTTGGAATAAAAGGAGGTTGAAATATCTAGATGCCGGCTCATGATTTTCATTTTCATATTTCTGAGTCTAGAGTCTTATATTATAGTGTACCCACAGCATGCACCGTAAATGGGTATGGTAAAACATCACTATTATAAAGCACATGGGGGATCGATAAACAGTACAGAAAGCTTGGTGTTCATAATAAAGAAAAAGGGCTGTAGTGATTTTAACCATAATGCTCCATCATGGGCATTTCAAAATTTAAGCCGTGGGGCTGGCACACGATAGGTGGCTATGGAGAGGGTGAGGGGGCTGGGCTGGGTTAGGGTTGTTTAAGGCATGATTTAGTGGTTTCACTTTGCACCTCGTGTAACAAGCCGCGAGTCAATCCCTCACCCCGAGCTGCTCGCACAGCCGCACGCAGCCTACTCTCTGACTCGCGTTGATACACGAGCGGCCCGGGGCCATCTGTTTTAAAAACGACAAGGCTAAATGAATTAGCACCACGGTGAGAAGTGATAAAAGGGCAGTGGGGAGGGGAGGGGGAGGGGAGGATGAGGGTGTGTGGAATAGGGACATGGACAGGATTTCCAGACTCCGAAAGGGAAGTGTGGCATCGCCATACCAAAGAAGAGTCTGGTATTGCTTGATTGCTATTGAAATACCAGACTTTTTTTCTGTATGTAGCTCTAGCACAGAAAGGTAGAACAGGACATAGAGTGTCAGCAAAACAAAGCAGGGCACAAATACATGTTGTAGTTGAGAAAGATTCAAATAGAAATGTAGAAAACAAACCTTACTAAGCTGGAAAGTCTGACAAAGGAGGTAAATCCCTTCTTACATTGTCTCTACACCCATTAGTACTCACCCCAAGAGGGTCTCTGAGAGCTCCCTTTTGACCGCGGGGTGTGGACGTTGTAACAGTAGATAATGGAACTGGGCGGAAATGCCACCAGAAGGCCTTTGAAAAGTTATCCTTAAAGCCTTGTGAAATGACTAAAGCAGCCCCTGGAACTATGGTTTAGTGAAGCCGCCTAGTAATCACACTAGGAAGAGGGTTTGCAGTGGTGTGGGTACACCTGTAGGATTTGGGTGAACGAGCCAGCACTTGCCTGACAAATTTATAAAACCACCCCCATTCTGTCCGCAGGAAATATAGACAGAGGTTTGTGAGAATCTGTCCCAACTCCATTATAATATTTATGTTTGAATACCAGTTTTAACAGATACGGTTGCCCCTGTGCAGAATGAGTCTCCATATGCTTCACCCTAGAGATTGCCATTCCAAACATGGAATCAATAGTATTACCCTCATCACTGTATAGTGAAATAAGCTGACCTGCAGAAAAGGGGTCAATAAGTAAACTGGGACAGGCCATGTTTAATGGCCAGATCCTGTAGAAAGTAAATAAGGCAGCGCATGGCTCTTCGTGGGTGGTTGATTGAAGGCGATGTCCATAATTAATCGTAGTTAATCAAGGACGTGCAAATGGTGTCGCTTGGACCAACCGGCAAACATGCAAAGATTATCGGTTGAGTGCCAGGGCGTGTCGCTGGTTGGGAACCAGCAATGACAAGATGGCCGAACAAAGGGGATGCTTGGCAGTCAAGAGGCAATTAAGCGCACCTTTTGGCTTGCGAGCGACAGATCATTAGGTAGTCTGGTTCTTATTTCGCCATTTTTGTAAGACCCAATTAACTTGGAAAATGGCCGATTTATACCTGCACAAGCTGGCTATTTGATTTTTGATTTTGCTCATGGGAGCATCTTAGGTTCTCTAGATCATAGTTATTATGGTAGGACAGCCCTCGTTATTTGTATGTAGGGAGAAGGTACAAACTACATGCTTCATGCCAAGCCCTCTGTAAAGGTTATGGGTATTTGATTAATAACAATTGCTATGAGTATATGGACAAAAATTTAATGAGAGTTGTTCACCACTGAGAGTGATCTGACATGGTGAAGCCAAGTGAGATGATCTATATTGTTTTCTATATATTTGTATGGAAAAAGATTTTCCTTCAAACGGTTGTTGGTGAACAATTTTAGTGTTACTTTGTGTTTTAACTATTCCAGTGTTACTTTGCATTTATTTTATGAAACACAGTTTAAGTTGAAAAAGAAGATTGACCTTGATGAATTGGTAGGCTGTGAGATATTAAGCCGGGTTATTTAAAGGAGGTTGTAAGATATGGCTTTTTATTGGCTAAATCGATGGGGTTGCCATATTTATCATAAATCAAAGGTCGTTTCCTCATGACTTCATGCAGTCTAAAACTTGGAAGGAAGTAATGATTTTAATTATCCATACAAAAATGTATACCTTATTTCTGTTTACATCCGAACTTGAGGGATGATCACTAATGATCCAGCCAGAAACAAGCACTAGTCGTGTTGATCTGGTGATTACATCACTATGAATTACTCGGGGAAAGGTTGATTTCTATTGTAATTTACCCCTAAGTGCGAGATGCAGAAGCATATATATAGTGCTCCCTATTATTTTGTTGATGTCTGCCGCGTACTAATCATCAGTGTTTATTGCTGAGCCCTTTTAATGAGGACGATATTATGTCTTAAGGTTCCATACTTATTAGTAGTATAGTATGTATCGGAACGGGACTATAGTTAAGTACTGTTTATTACTCAATCGACCTGCAGCCAATCAGAGGCCTCCCTTTTGGCGGGAAATTCAAAAGCAGCCAATGAGAGGCCTCCCTTTTGGCGGGAAATTCAAATAGGTCACGTGACCGGAAGTGACCTACTTCCGGTCACGTGACCTTTGGGCGGGAAATTCAAATAGGTCACGTGACCGGAAGTGACCTACTTAAGAGGGTCACGTGACCACCATGTTGGCGGGAAATTCAAATAGGTCACGTGACTGGAAGTGACCTACTTAAGGGGGTCACGTGACTACTAGGTTGGCGCGAATTTCAAAATAAGTCACTTGAGATTTTTATGGATAAATAAATTTTAAAAAAGAAAAAAAGCAAGCTGAAAGCTTGCTAAAAAATAATTTAAAAATGTGGCTCTTTTTTTTAGGGGGGGGGGGGAGGGGCACTCTGGGGGGCACTCTTTAAGATGCATGGGGGGGGAGGGGGGGAGGGGGGAGGGGAAGGGTTTTTTAAGAGTGAGACTCGCTTCTCTGCCCTCTCTTTTAGAGGGCAGAGAGGCGAGTCTACTGGTTCGTCTACTTACAATGAAATGTATCATGATTGCGTTTATGATGATGTGCATCATGATGTGACTATCTTACAACTTTATAAGAAATAAGCAAGGTCTCTCTCCTATACATGGGCGTACTTACACTGACTATTTGTAAACTAATGAATGGGACTTCCTCGTTAAAATCAGTATCTACAACTCTTTCAATCTTAAGGCTTTTTTTGAGTTTATTCTTTTGTTCAATTTTGGGCCCACCTCAAAAGAGGAATAGGCCCTCGCTTGCTCATCAGAGCCGGGGTGTAGAAGGCCCCTGCCCTGTCGGGTACGTTCTGAGATAGATCGCCCTCTGGTACGTTTTTGGTTAGTTTGGAGCTCTCAGTCGACTGTCTTATCCACCTTAAAAAAAACAGCCTTTCGGTGTCTCATGATAAAACTGGTGCCTTATACTAAGTGCTGGATTACTTTCTCATTTTTTTATTGTTCTATCCGATGCTTATTTAATTTTTGCACTGATAAAAACGGCTAGCTTGTACAAACACGCGGTCTATTTAAGCGTTAAGTGTAGAAAATGAACAGAACAGTGCACAGAAAATAGAGCTACCGACTACATTTCGCCCAGTCACTCAGCGGAGAACAAAAGAACTACTGACGTAACGTACCCGCTATTCCGACAGTTGGCGCCACCGTTATACTTTTCCCGCGTGCGACATGAAGCCCTGGGGTGGGTACTGGCTGTTTGGTTGTAGGTACCGAAACATAAAAAACTACAGCCAGCCCATGTCATGGTGAGACAGCTCTCTTATTCCCCCTTGAGTAGCGTCCGTAGGGCCTATGACAAAACCTAGTCCCGTACACTGAGCAGCTTCAGGTCTGAAGGCTCATACAGAAAAATGTGTGGGTGTGTGGGTGTGTGGGTGTGTGGGTGTGTGGGTTGCTTTACGCCTTAGTTAACAGCTATGGTCATTTCAAGGGCGGTGATGGTGATCGAATCTATGGCCCTTTTACCGAGACAAGGGTTCTTTTACATCCCACACTACATAGCAGAGAGACGTCTAGCAGATTCAGAGTGGATAGAATTTATCCACTGACCACGGGAGCCCCAGACAGCCGGTGACCAGTGGTGGTGGTGGAAGGGGTCAGGGGCAGTTTGTAGTAATCTGATACATCCTGGTCAGATACCACCACTAACCTTACCCCTTCTAACTGTGCCTGCAAACCCAAAATATTTGAATACCTGATTGAATTGATGTTATTCTTTAATAAGCATGACATGCATGTCATGTGCTTCACATAGGTACTTTATTTATGATTCAACTCCTACCAGAAGCCAGTATATAAGAAAATGTTTGATACAACGTTATCATGTTAAACATTTTTGTATTACTGCTTCTAGAAGGAGTTGAGGCTTAATTAATTTACCCCTGTGGAACACAGAACATGAATAATATATCTATTTTAGAATTTCATCAAATTAATGAAGCCTTTTATCATCTTTGATTGTGAGGCATACGCTTTTCTTACACACAACAGCTGTCATCTATCAAGGGGCTCTGGATGGGGGGTCCCCATGTCGAATGTTGATCTTAGAAAATGGCCATGTCACATGTCAATGTCACTTAATAATGCTCATATCCCATGTCGATTTTAAGAATTGCTCATGTCGCCTGTCACTATGATTTTTGGGCCTCATGTCACTTGTCATTAGGCCTCATGTCGTTTGTCGATTATAAGAAATGGCCATGTCGCCATGTCGAATTTGGTGGTCCACACCCATTATCAAGTGTCAGGGCATGTTGGCTGCTTGACCACATAGTCTGTCATCACCCTTGTTTCTGTGCCTTATCTAAACAGCCAATTAGTGGCCGCTAGCCGAGAGTACCTCCCTGGTCACCTCTCCCAAATCTGCTAGACGCCTCACTGATAGGGGTGTGTGGGTGTGTGGGTCTGTGTGTGTCTGTTCGGTCTGTGTGTGCACGCGTCTTGCACTCTAGTCTTGCGGACCACTGTTAAGACTGTGGTTGGAGAGCGCGACATAGCCGCCCGCTACACTCTCCAAACAGGGGTCCGCAAGACTAAGCCAGATCGCGCTCTTGCTTAAAGGTGCACCTCAACTCAGTGCGCCTTTAACAGCCGTCCCAAATAGGTGAAGTTCCTGACGCGGCACAGCGCCTCCCACCAGTAGCCAATCAGCGCGCCGAACGCCGGACACACCCCCACCGTGTGAGCCTCTAAGTAGGTCACACGAATCATACTAAGATGCCGAGGTCTTCAGTCGGTTCGTCGCGACGGCCGCGAGCGATTGCGCGGTCGTCTAGATTCACTGCCTTGATTGGCAGAGGGGGGGGCTGATTACCCCCCGTCGGATGAATTGCGGCGAAACCATAATCAATTTTTCGCTGTTTTAGATAAAAGAGATCCAGAGCTATCCGCTCGTCCAAGAATTATTTTTTTATCAGCCCGGGATCACCCTCAAATTAAGGCCTAAAGTCCAAAAACCCAAAACTTTTTCCCTATGGGATTTCAAGGTCTAAGCGTTTTTTGTGGCCCCAAGGAGCAGCTCACGGGTTCGAACCCTGTAAACGCCTTGACGCGCTTTCGTCGCCTTAGGCGACGTGGCTAGACGTCTTGACTAAAACTTAGTGAGGGTTCGAACCCGGAACGTCCGTATTAGACGCCTAATTTCTACTAGCCCCGAAAACGAGAGTATCACATCTATATAGGTCAACCATGTTAGCCTTGGTTTAAGTGCGTGCAGAACCGTGTATTGTGCATTTATGCAGCATACAGATATGGAGACAGGCTGCTACAGTGTCAAATTGATCGACATTGTATGTAACTGGACATGAAGAAGGATAATTTTTACTTAGTTTTCTAAAAAAGAGGGTAGTTCTCGGTACTCCTCCAGCAGCAGTGGTAGAGGGGTCGGACAGGTACTTAACCCTATTTATAGGGGCGCTAAGGTAGGGAGTTTGATAAATTTTTGAAAAATGAGTTAAAAAATACATATTGGTTCCATTAGTATAGATCCCTATGAGAGATTTTCAGATCTGTAAAAGATCAGGGGTTTCTATCCTGCCTAGATCCAGAAATATCATGGTGAATGCAACTGAACATATTTCCCATTTCTGTGATCTAGGCAGGAGAGGGGCACTTTCACAGCAGTTAGGGGTTCTGTAGCTCTAGCCCTCCTAGGCACCCTTCTAACTCAGACAGAACAGGTTAACTTAAAATGGCTAGGGACATCATTGGGCAGAGGCACATACATCTGGATTTCACATACGTCTTCAAGAACACAATTACCAACATCCCCATGGTAACAAGTTTTAACAACTCATATTTATTTATTACATTTTGACATGAAGAATGTCACCATAATATTGTAGGCTACAGAAAACAGAGACTCTTATCTTTCTCCACTAATGGTTCCATTCATGTTGACTGCCATGATATTGTGATTAAAATGAGGGGTTTGTGTTTTTTATAGCTCAAGAAATGAGGTCAGGGGGGGCTATTTTTATGCAATGCATCAGTGGGGGTGCTATTAGGAAGGGTTCATATTGGATCACAGAAACGGGCAGACTACAGCGTTATTCACATCTTTTGACAGGGACTTGGTTGGTTGTTGGGCTGCTTTACGCCCTAATTAACAGCTGAGGTCATTTCAAGGGGGGTGATGGTGATCGAATCTATGGATGCCTGAAGGTGGAAAGCACACACCCTACACTTTTACCGAGGCAATGGTGCTGCTCAAAGGGTGTGGCGAGCTAGACTGGAGGATGTAATAACTAGGCGGCAGAGGGGCCAAAAAGACAATCACGTAGTAGTAGGTCTACTTGGATCTTGAGTAGCCGCCTTTGTGGTTATAATTACCTAGACTAGTTGGCTCTGCCAGCCTGGTCAAGTGAAAATTGGTAAGGAGACTATGAACTAAGCTAAGCTCGGATTTTAAAAATGGTCTATAAAAGTATAATAAAACTATAGCACCCTCTTAGATTTGATGATAAGACGCTGCCTACTAGGTATACGCATTTGTACAAGGGTATCATTGTGTATAAAACGCTCTTTTGGTACATCATCCCGACTCTACACGAGCACCATTTTCAACGACAGATAATGCTGTAGTTAGGGTGGCCGGAGGGTCGGCGTGAGGGCCCAGTGTGTATCTGATCCTATGTTAAATGACCGTTTTATGATATGCCCTCATTTTCGATTCAAAGCAGATAGACACTTCTAGTAATTTGTTATCAACAGATCCTGAATGAGTCCATCCTATACAGGCTGGATAATGCATTATAAACTGTATTACATAATGTAATTCAGGGGCAATGTTGACAGACCTCAGGTTTTGAGTCTCCTTTAAGCTCATAACTGGGAAATCTCTTTAACCTGACCTTTGGGAGAATTTGCACTGGCTGATGGCAAATCCATGTATCAACGAGATTCCTTTTCTGTTTGAAGCATCTTGAATGCAGCTATCCCATGGAGGGTCCTATAACTACTTAGGATATTGTTATCTTTTTTGAGATAAGCCACCTAAATTGCGCATTTTCAGGGCTCATTTTTTTTATATAGAAATCTTTAATTGGTAGTTTACGGTAAATTACTGAATATAGAGATAAATCAAGTTAAAATAATGCATTTTGAATGGAAATGATACAATCTACCGCCAGCCAGCGTCAGAGCATCTGCTGGGGGTCATATGAGGACCTCAGACCCCAATCTCAAGTATTAAAATCATATAAATAACACTAGAGGACACCTTCTGTCATACAGTTAGATAGAGAAATCTTAGTTCCCCCAATAGCCACTATAGCATGGCAGGGCTATAAGTAAGCCATGGGTATGGCATGTCTTCTCTATACAGATCTTCAGATCTGTCAGAAAGGTTTGAGGAGTGAGGTATATGTAATCAGCTACAGTTAGTTACCTAGTTACTCTATCAATATAACAGTGCTAATTTGTTAAATGCGAATATTGAGACATTCTAGACATACATAATACATGTGTGTCTAGTTTATTTTCAAAAATGCTCCGGCCACCCTACTGTAGTGAATTTCCCATCTCAAGGCGAGCCTCGCGCTGGGTGGTGCTTATGTCTCGTAAGAGCTCCATCTCATAAGTATTAGTTACCATCACCTCACACCCGTTTAACATCAGATTCAGGGTCTAATTATGGAGACCCTGGAGTAGGATTAACAATATATCCCAATGTCTGTGGTGGACATTTACGACATGCAGCCTGCCTCCTGGAGGTGATAGATCTGACCACAGGTCCGCAATATGGAGCTCCCCCTCTGAGAGTATCAAGGTTTGCGTATAGTCTCCTGCAGTTTAATCTGTTATCTCCCCCTTTGTCGACCTCGCCAAAATCCTGGGAGATTCACTTTAAACCTAAGTCCTACCCTTTTTTATTCTTTGTTTATTGTGTGGCCCCTAAAGAGGGGCCGCGGTGTTGATTAATTACACCACATGTTAAGCAGCATGAGATCAAACCTCCCTCAAAAGCGTCAAGGCTCAAAGTCCTGTTGGACGGGAACCCTGTGTTGCTTTCGAGGACGAATGGTTGAGTGATCCGTTGCAGAATACCGATCCGTCAGAGGTTCTGACTTTATATAGCTTTTATATCGCTTTAGATATGGTGTAGTATTTTCAATCTCACTATAGTTTAGTTGATATTTCAAAGAATCTGCCTCATTCTATCAGAAATACACAACGTTGACATGTTTCTTATATTCAATATATTAGAAGTGTGCTTTGTTGCTTATTATAGGTCATTATGCGTTTAAAATGTTCGCGAGTATCGTGGAAATGTACAAAAACCCTATTGTGGCGTCATCTGACGAAAAGAGCGGAGAACTATACTAGAGCATGTAATCGCCAGACCAGCAGGCGGCGGCAGAGTGGTCAAAAGACAATCTCGTAGTAGTAGGTCTACTTGCATGTTGAGTAGCCGCCCTTGTGGTTGTAATTACCTAGCCTAGTTGACCCTGCCGGCCTGGTCAAGTGAAATTAGTAAGGAGACCACCCATTAACGTGCTCCACAGTCTTTAGACAGTTAAGACTATAGTCAAGACTGGAGAATTTGGCGAGACGCCCCTCTGGGAGGTCATAATCCTCAATGTTAGGTGTTAGCTCATTAACATCAGATACCATATTAACAACCCATTTAAAATGTTCATTTTAATAGCAACTCACCCTATTCTGACAAAATCCTATTAGCAGGTAACCTCTGTATAAACCATAATGCAAACATCTGCTACTTCCAGCGTCTGCCTCGTGACTGATAGTGTACAACAAGACGAAGTGGGCAGAGATTAGAAAAAATGAGGCTCTTTATATAGCCGAGAGAGCAGCTAATCTGGATGTTCTAAGCTTGTTTTCACCTAGAGCCCCACCCTCTTCCAGAGAGAATCAAATCGCTTTTCACCTGAACCCTTCCACCCCTAATCCATCAGCATGAAGAGAGAGATAACGAGTGTAACGTGCGCTACATGTATATGGGATTATAGCTGGTGAAGAGATGAAGCCGAGTCACCTGTGTATACAAAGACTACAGGGGGTGATTAACGCCAGGTGTGACGCGCCAGCCCGTGAACGGATTATCTTTTAAGCTGACGCTTAAATTCAACTAGCCAGCCGCCGTCCACACCACTCACTGCGGCAAGAGGAGGTGCTTTTGTTTTACACTTGAGTCGCTTACCACACGGTCTCTACCTCACAGACAGACACGCGCCCCCTGTAGCTTTTTTTTTGTTTTTTTTTGTATACACACGCTAATCTCATAACCCCCTTATCCGTTATACAGGTAACGGGTATTCTCTTTTAAAATAGCTGCCAGTCAGCTTAGCTCTAGAAGCAAGAAGGTGTGTATAGGCGCCTTATAAGTCGGCAGGGGGTAAATACTAGTGAAAAAGGAAGGCAGGTGTGCAGGTAGCTTTTCTAACAGACACGTGTGTGCACTAAGCTGCTTAAGTCTAAACCCTCCCGCAGTAGTCAGGCGGCATGTGAAAACTTACTTAACAGATCTCTTACATTGAGTAGAGTCTCTGTGCTGAGAGAGTCTTTTCAGCCATTTTAAGAGGATTATCTAGGACAGGGTACATAAGGAGTGAAACGCCGAATAGCGGCTACTCAGTCTCGTGCAGCACAAGCAGCAGCATCTGGCAGCGGCTTCAGCAGCAGCTGCACGTGCAGCACAAGCAGCTGGCAGCGGCTTCAGCAGCAGCTGCACGAGCAGCACAAGCAGTAACATCTGTCAACAGCATCCGTGACATCGTCAGCAGCAGCAGCAGCAGCAGCAGCAGCAACATCTGTCAACAGCATCCCCCATGACATCGTCAGCAGCACAAGCAGCCAGCAGCTGCTGCAGCTGCTTCAGCAGCTGCTGCACGAGCAGTAGCACAAGCAGCATCCGTGACATCGTCAGCAGCAGCAGCAGCAGCAGCAGCAGCAGCATCTGTCAACAGTATCCATGACATCGTCAGCAGCACAAGCAGCCAGCAGCTGCTGCAGCTGCTGCATGAGCAGCACAAGCAGCAGCACCGACAGCAGCAGCAGCAGCGGCAGTGTGGACCACTAAATTCGAGATGAAGCCTAGTGACATTTGACATGAAGCTTGAAAAACATAGTGACAGGTGACATGAACAATTCTTAAAATCGACATGAGATATGAGCATAATTAAGCGACATCGACATGCACCATGTCTATTTTTTAAGACAAACATCATATGTCATAGCCTCCTCATCCAAACCTCCACTAGTAGTGCTCTATAAGCGCAAGCTTTGCCTTAAGAGAGCTGTAGCTGTGAACCCTCTCCTCCCCCCGTGCACACAGGTGAATTATCAGAGTCAGCCAATGGTGCCAATACCACTCTCATACAAGGGTCAGGCGCTGCTGGACTATAATAGATGAGTCAAGGACTGTTCTACTGAGGGTCAAGCAGGCTAAGTCGGACATTCAATGACAGGCAGGTCTTTGGCAAACTTGCTTGAAAGTCTGGACAGCATTGACAGACTGGGGCATAAGGATCTCGCATGGTCAGACTTTTCAAGCAAGTTTGCTAAAGTCACGTTATTGAATGTCCGACCTAGCCTGACCCTCAGTAGAACGGTCCTTGACCCATCTATTATAGTCCAGCAGTGCCCGACCCTTGTCTGAGAGCGGTTTAGGTGCCATTGGGTGCCTCTGATATTTGCCTCTGTGTAAGATGAGAAAAGGAGCTGTTGAAAGACTATATTTCAAGCTAGAAAACTGTAATTGTATAGGAGAGAGACCTTGCTTATTTCTTATAAAGTTGTAAGATAGTCACATCATGATGCACATCATCATAAACGCAATCATGATACATTTCATTGTAAGTAGACGAACCAGTAGACTCGCCTCTCTGCCCTCTAAAAGGGAGGGCAGAGAAGCGAGTCTCACTCTTAAAAAACCCTTCCCCTCCCCCCCTCCCCCCCTCCCCCCCCATGCATCTTAAAGAGTGCCCCCCAGAGTGCCCCTCCCCCCCCCTAAAAAAAAGAGCCACATTTTTAAATTATTTTTTAGCAAGCTTTCAGCTTGCTTTTTTTCTTTTTTAAAATTTATTTATCCATAAAAATCTCAAGTGACTTATTTTGAAATTCGCGCCAACCTAGTAGTCACGTGACCCCCTTAAGTAGGTCACTTCCAGTCACGTGACCTATTTGAATTTCCCGCCAACATGGTGGTCACGTGACCCTCTTAAGTAGGTCACTTCCGGTCACGTGACCTATTTGAATTTCCCGCCCAAAGGTCACCTGACCGGAAGTAGGTCACTTCCGGTCACGTGACCTATTTGAATTTCCCGCCAAAAGGGAGGCCTCTCATTGGCTGCTTTTGAATTTCCCGCCAAAAGGGAGGCCTCTCCCAGGTAGAAAAAAATCATGATAATTATCATGATTTATCATGTTGAAAAAAACATAGTTATTTCGCGGAAATCATGATTTTTAAAACATGATGTATCATGATAAATAGCATGATTTAACATGATTAGTATCATAATAAACCATGATATTAGATGATTTGCAATAGGAAATGTATTATGATACATCATGATTTATAATGATTTAATCATGATTTATTATACTTTATCATAATGTATATCATAATTTAATCATGATATGTTTCATGATAAATCATGTTTTAGAAATCATGATTTCCGTGAAAAAACTATGATTCTTTTAAAATGATAATGATCGTGATTTATCATGATTAATTATGCTTTATCATGATAAATATCATGAATTTGATCATGATAATTATCATGATTTATTATGTTTTAAAAATTATGATTTCCGTGAAAAAAACTATGATTAATTTAAACATGATATTTATCATGACTTATCATGATTAAGGATGCTTTATCATGATGTATATCATGATTTTGATCAAGATGATTATCATGATTTATCATTACTGCGTAAGAATTCCTATTTAAGTATACCTTAAATGTCATTTTTATTACTTAAATGTCACATTTAAGTACATTTAATGTGAGACTTAGATGTCTATGTAGGTAGGCAATATTTTTATTGGGGGGGGGGGTCAATAGCGGGTATTCATCCATCAATTTCATCATTTCCTGGCAGCCTCCAGGAGGACTGGGGGAGCGGCACCCGCCCTCAGGCAGCCGGGGGTGCCTCCAGGGGGTCTGGGGGAGCGGCACCCGCCCTCTGGCGGCGGGGGGTGCCTCCAGGGGGTCTGGGGGAGCGGCACCCGCCCTCTGGCGGCCGGGGGGGCCTCCAGGGGCAGCAGGTCCTGGCAAAGCTGGCCTCCTGGTACATGGCCACCTCCATGGGCGTCCTCATCACGGAGGACACCCAGGGTGTCGTCCTCATTGATGGCTGTCATTCTAAACTTTACACTCACATTTAAAACTTAAACTTTGAACAATTTATTGTAGTTTTGTCACTTATAAACACAGTCAATGAAATGAAAGATTATGTGTTAATACACCTACAAATTTATATACCGGTTGGATGGTCAATACAATGATTAAAATGACTTAATGTAAACAGATTGGTAGACAATATATGAAAACTTAAACTGTAAAGCAATTATGATTTTTTTCCTTAACTTTAGAAAGAAATCATTTAGGTGGTGTGCTAGTTATATGTGTGTTCTAGGTTAATCCAAAGGATCTAAGGTGTATTTACGGGAACAACTGAGATATATATACTGAGTTTAGTGAAGCTGAGATACACCAGGCAGGGTATGGACTATGGTCTAGTACTACTACATTGCAGTAGTACCTCCCACTAGGCCTGAGTCTGTCCCCCCCCCCCCCCGCCATACCCCCCTGCTCTCCTCATACATTGCAGTGGGCTGTGCGGAACGTCCCGCAGTTTCAACAGCTTGGTCAGCGGTTTGCTGGAGGTGTGTGTGTGTGTGATTTGGGGGGGGGGGGGTAGCAGTGAGCGGAAAGTGTCACCTGTGCATGAGAAAGCCCACCTCTCACCTCTCACCTCACCCCAGTAGTGGGTTGGGAGGGAGGGGCCTGGGGGGCGGGGGCGCCTCCAAGGGAGGCTGGGGTTGCCTCCTTGCAACCAATATTCTTGTCCTCAGGGAAATAAATAAAAAGTTATAACATTAGTCATACAATATTCATCAGTTTATATGTTATTGCATCAACAATTATAGAACCCAACTACTATTGAAATATACTTACAAGACCTAAATGAAAATGTATTATGATCATGTTTCTGCACATTCAGTACATCTAAAGTTATAACTGTAATTTAGCTTAAGATCATAAGTGGCAAACGACCTTTCTTATACACAACTTCTAATAGTTCTATGTCTAAGAAAGTGTATCAGTGTTAAATGCACATTTCTTTGCACATAGCCTCTGTTTTTTTACATGATATATACTGCGATAAGCCGATATAAGATGACATGAAAATACCCACCATGCTATACATGTGACTCTGTCCGTTTGCAACTGCTGAATGATTCAAAATCCAAACTGTCTACTGCTGAAAGCTTCCTATTGGCTGGTGTATGTATGTATGTATGTAGGTAGGTCACACACTAACCATTGTTTAACTGCTGGTATGTAGACAGGGTGTCTGGGGCCGGCTTCCTACTCAGTCACACCTCCCATTGTAATACATGCTGCACTGTGGTGGTAGCATTTTCTCACAGATGCGGGCACGTGTATGTTGGGTGAATGCATGGATGGGGGGGGGGGGGGGGAGAGGGCGGTGAAGAAGGGGGGGGGAGGTACCAGAATTTTAAAAAAAATCTTCATTTTTATGAACTAGATGCTAACAGTAGTATTACACAGTTCCATACATTGTTAGCATTATGGACATATTTTTCCTTTCTCCCTGTTCTTTGAATAAAATTCTCTAAATAAAATTCTGCATTCTGGCGAGTTTTGAGAACAACATAACATTCTGCCAGCCATGATGCTATTCAATCCATGTCACTAAGGCCAATGTCCCATGTCGGAGTTAAGAAATGCCCCATGTCCCATGTCACTAGTATGGCCATGTCCCATGTCGATTTTAAGTGTAAAATAACGGGATCAAAGTCCTCTTACTCCCCTGGTAAATATCACGGGTTGTAGCCCTCCAGAAACCCGCAAAACAGTGTATAATAACGGGATGAGGGTCCCCTTACTCCCATGGTAAGTATCAAATGCCAAATGAGATTTCCCATGATTTAAGATATCTTAAATTTACCTGAAATTTCATTTGATGGAAAATGGATAAACTCTGGATAAGTCAGTTTCCCCCCAATGACTATCACCTCTAAGAAGGTAAAGTTAATTTTATTCCATCAAGATATATCATGGTATATTAAAACATGATATATCTTGATTTCCTCTCCCAGAAGGTGAAGTCATGATAAATTAGTTGCTTATGATTTCCCCTCCTAGATGGTGAGATTGTAATGAAGAATGATTTATCATGCTTAATCACAGTAGGAGAAAACATGCTTTATCATGATTTCCCCTCTCAGGAGGTAAGATCATAATAAAGTATGATTAATCATGGTAGGAGAAAACATGATTTATCATGATTTCCCTCCCATGAGGTGATATCATGATAAAGTATGATATATCATGATAAATCATGGTAAGAGAAACATGATTAATCATGATTTCCCCTCATAGGAGGTGAGATAGTAGTTAACTATGATTAATCATGATTAATCAAGGTAGATGAAAACATGCTTCATCATGATTTTCCCTCTCAGGAGGTAAGATCATAATTAATCACAATTAATCATGATTTATCATGATTAATCAAGATAGGAGAAAACATGATTAATCATGATTTCCCCTTCTAGGAGGTAAAATTGCAGTAAAGTATGATTTATCATGATTAATCATGGTAGGAGAAAACATGCTTTATCATGATTTTTCCTCTCAGGAGGTACGATCATAGTAAAGTATGATTAATCATGATTAATCATGGTAGGAGAAAACATGATTTATCATAATTTCCCTCCCAGGAGGTGATATCATGATAAAGTATGATATATCATGATAAATCATGGTAAGAGAAACCATGATTAATCATGATTTCCCCTCATAGGAGGTGAGATAGTAGTAAAGTATGATTAATCATGATTAATCACGGTAGATGAAAACATGCTTCATCATGATTTTCCCTCTCAGGAGGTAAGATCATAATTAATCACAATTAATCATGATTAATCATGATTAATCACGGTAGGAGAAAACATGATTTATCATGATTGTCCCTGCTAGGAGGTTATATCATGATAAAGCATGATCAATCATGATTTAGTATGGTAGGAGAAAATATGATTAATTACGATTTATCATGATAAATCATAATATATCATGGTTCAACATGATAAATTATGATATTTATCATGATATTTTTCTACCTGGGCTGATTGGCTGCAGGTCGATTGAGTAATAAACAGTACTTAACTATAGTCCCGTTCCGATACATACTATACTACTCTTATTCATTTGCATCATGCAACAATATAAAGTCGGGGAGTAGCTCTACGATCTGTATTGGCTCATTACAGCTCTATCGATGTAAATGGTATATCAACCACTCCCGCTCCTGCCAGTATGCTGAATAAATCCAACCCTGGCGGGTTACGCACTCATCAGGTCTGCATTTATACATTACTACAACAAAATATCACCTTTAAAGGGTTAAGTATGGAATGTCAATATAGATAACAACACGCGTGCCTAGAATAGCAGTACCATGCCTCATTACGTACAGCTGCACGGTTTCAGACAATCCAGGGTCTTGATATAAAGACTTTTACTTCTTCTTACAATCCCATTAATAGAAATTTACACAACGTGGGAATAGAAGATAAGAAACGCATGCACATTAGTTGTTCGAAATTACGTTCTGTAGTTGCGCATGCTATATCCCAATTTCTGTAGGTCTTGAATTATATTAAGTGTGTATCTAGACAAGTTTGAATACTTTTTAAAAAACAAATGATTTAAATATAACTTATCTGGTAATATCCTGCGATAACGCATTGGACACAACGTTACCAAAGCCATACCTTGTATATATGTATGTCACGAAGTAGCCACGCGAAATGGATGACCTGCTTGAGGTTGCACAGACCACCCTTTCTACACGGCTTCTCGCATAGTCCTAATACAAGCATCCTCCTTTGAGTTCTATCTGATGCCGTCAATTAAGAGGCCGTCCATAAAGTACATCACACAAAATTAATATGGACCATTTTCAACACCCACCCAATCCCTTATCACTCTTTCCCCCTTACCTTCATCATTGTTTGTCACACCATGACCAAGACCCCCTCCCTCCGGCCTGACGTACTTTATGGACTGCCCCTAAGGCCTTTGAAAAGTAAGCAAGCAGAAAGGATAATCCATGCACTCCAGTGAGAGGCATCCTTTCTGCTTGGTTGTTAATGTTATGTTTTCTTCTGTGCAATCACGTTCAAACGCCTCTAAATAATGTAAGAGCAAATAATTGAGAGATGAGACTGTTGACTTCATCAGTTCCGCAGGTCCGCTAAAATCAGGGTCATAAATAAAGTACACAAATCGACGGATCTACTTTCCAGCCAGTTTTTTTTTCATTCACAGAGATTCTCAGATTATTTCAAGGAAAAGATTGACTTAATTTCCAATTTTGAGTTCATGAATTTAAAAAATTACACTTGCCAAATCTCTCCTATTTAAGACCACTCAAAAGAAATAGCTTGTTTCTCAGCACAATATTTTTCAAAGAAAATGTGGTTTGGGGATTTCTTTTTTTACCAAATTAAAGCGTATGTACTCAAGGTTGGTACAGACTCTTTTAGGGTAGGTATATAACAACTATCGACCCTACCGACCGGCTTATCAGTGATTTAGAAATTTGACAGTTCCCTTCACACCTCTTCTCTTATTAGCTGTATTAGTGTCATCCCACTGCCACCACTACCCAGAGTAGTGTTATAGATGCCAAGCCACATACTCGTAGCTCAGTGGCCCCCCTTACCCCAGCGTATATACTTTTATATTTACGCCCCTTTCTAACATCCCCATAAAAAAGTATTGAGACAAGTCTATGAATGAACTCCACATAAGACGCATTCCCCTCATGTCTTGTTATGTTCTTAAACTGTTTTGATTGATTGATTGATTGCGGGAAAATGGTGTCTGAAACTAAAGCCACCTGTCGAGTCCCAGCTGAATCAAAATGGCTGCCACCTCTTAATTTTACTTCGGTCTTTATCTATGTTCTAAGCGGCCTTACTTCCTTCACTGTAAGGAGCTTAACGGTGAACGATTGTCGATATTGCGTTAAAGTCGCTCAGCAAAGATTCTTTTCATGGAAAATAGAAAAAAAGGTATGGTAGCTTGAATGGACAATACAAGAGATTCCTTGATCGAATTGTGTAACCCATGGTTAGTAATCAAGCAATGTTTTTTGTTTTTAGGCGAATCAAATTGTTTTTCATTGACACTTTGGGCATAATTTTATATGTTTGGTAGTTTTAGTTAAGATACTGCAGTCCCATAGTGTTTTGAAAAAAATATTCACTTGCTAGAAAAGTACATAGATTCTGGGAGGAGAGAGATATAGTTCATGTATTACATGTTTAACTGTCCCCACCCTGTAACGCTGTCAGATCTGTTTTCAATAGTGCCTGTAGCACTAATGGATATTATTATCCAGCCCAGTGAATACCCTTACATGAGGTACACAATAAAGTAATTACTTTCCTCCTCTCCACACCCTTATAACTTATGACTATAAAGTTGTCTAACAGATAGCTACTTCCCTATGTGTACCATAGAACCTCGCGTATAAGCCACGGTTAATACGCGAGCCAGAACGCTGGTGCGGGTTATAGGATCGGCACAGAGTCCAGATGCGGCTTATACGCGAGTTCTAGCTCCTAAAGTACTATACAAAGTACAGAAGAGAATCCACCAAAATCAGATGGCCAGTGCGGCTTATAGGATCGGCCCAAAGTCGGGGTGCGGCCTATACGTGAGTTAGGCTTATACGTGAGGATTTACAGTACATGTTATCATTCATTTAGTGGGTGAGGAAAAGAGTCTCTGAAGTCATCTCCTATAATATGATATCAGCCATATCAGTTTCCAAGACGGCATTATCAGTGCCTGTATCCCATCAACCCACAGCTAATCTTCTTACCTGTGGTAATCTGTCTGAGGCCTGCTCACACAAGACGTGCCCACCCAGTGCTGCCACAGATAAGAGGGAGTTAAGCCAGACATGTTGCCCAAAGTAATCCTATTGGAGAGTCAGCAGAACTGGCCTGACACCATTTTGGTTAAAGGTTGAGGGTCAGGTAAGGTTGGACTCTTAATGCATAGTTTACCATTGTCTGACCCCTTTCGAAACATAGACAGACATGCTGGATTATCAATCAGCGTTCAGCTAAACTCTCCCTGGCTTTGGTAGTCAGGTATAGTCCTCAAAAGGAAATCATTCTAGTAGCATGCCTGAGATGGAAGGAGTCAAAATCTCTTTAGTCAATGCTGACGCACAGAACTCACGGGGGGGGGGGGGGGGGGGTAGGGTGTAGGATCAGGACTATAATGGGGGATAGTAACCTGTACACCATAATAAATCAAATTATGTACCAGGACAAGTGACCTTAAGACATCCTGCACTAAGGTCCCTTTTCGCAGGTCGTGTCACTATGAAGATCATCAACCCTTGCTGACTCTAATCCAGTCTTCATTAGAACACAATTATATGCACTCATCAGGAGTCTTCCAACCCAATTAATACCAATTATAATTCCATTCCAGATATAGACTAATTATAGCGTACCGAAATCCATTATCGCTCATATCCTCCACCCACACATTGACTACAACTACCCAAACTCAATACCACCACCTGGTCAGTTCATTTGCAAGACCGGAAGTTGACCCCTGCATTGCATGCTGGTCAGGATTGATTCACTTCCGGTGGTCAGTGCATGCGCAAGGGCTGCTTGACGACCCTCCCCCATCCCAGCGTGGTGGCTGTGCTGATCATACGCAAACATTGGTAAACCAGGCCACCATATTTACTCGCGCCTAGACCGGAAGTAGCTATAGATCACGTGATTTCCAGTCGATCAGTCAAGATCTCCCACCATCCTTCAAGTCAGACTTAACAGTTGGCAGTCAATGAATATGTACAATATATATATTACAGCGGAACCAAAAAGTTTCTGTATAAGCTTGTCATTTAGATTGGTCAGCATTTCCCCATTTTGTCTGCCCTCCTACCCAGTGGGCACAAAATTCAGCTTAACGTTGAATCAACATTTAATCAACATTGAATCAGCATTGTCAACCAGTTTTCAATGTTGATTCAATGTTCTGTGCCCACTGGGTACATCTTCACCAACATTTATTTTGTCGAAACAGCAGATAAAACACATCCCATTGTCTCACAGTTTCACACTCTAGAAAGCTGAGCTGTCTATAAAGCTGCAAAAACGGTATCTGCTGACTGTTGAGACTTGTTGGCAAGAGTGGAGTATTTCACTTGTCTCGTCTCCTCAAATATTGCCCAAGTGCAACTCGTGATATAACCCCTGGCTTTAAGGATTCTCACAACACTTTGCCTAAGTAGTTTGAAGGCTTACATAAACGCACTCTCGTTCAGACAAGGATCTGGCAAACCTGTATAACACATACTGACAGCCAGGCCAACCAACTGCATGCTAAAACTATATGACTTATTTGGTACTCCCATGAGGCTGGAGGAAATGAGCTAGGATGAGGATAACTTCTAGCTGGCATTTGAAGTAATCCTAATACCAATAGGAATAGGGATCCACCAGTGTCTCATGCAGCAGCTCTTGTGGACCTCCACTGTCCATTACAAGTCAAATATTTTTTTAAATGCCATATCAGCAGTGTACAGAACTATATGAATTTTATGAAAAGAAAATGTTATGCAAAGTAATTTATTCACTTTAATTACATCTGGCAGAACCAATCAGCATTAATTAAGGATGTCATCATTTGGAATTAAATAGTTGATTGCCCATCTCCGTTTGAATTGGATTCCAATCGTATTTGGGTTATTAATAGATAGAGCGGAGTACATTTCAAGCTGATTAAAATTGCCGCGAAATGCCGCCCTGAAGTAACAACTACTAACCTCATTGCTAATCATATTCAGAAGTGAGTGGTAATGAATTATTAACGAGTCGTCTCACTGTATTGGGATATCTGGCATTAGTTTCTCTAAGATGTAAATTTATTTACCCACTAAGTTAAAGGCTATGCAAGGCTAAAAGTATACGCAGGTATTTTAGCTGAGGTCAGTGGAATTTTGCCTTTGTGCAAGTGACAGTATTCTTTTCTAAATCTATGTATCAGGTCGGTTTTAACAAAGATGTACTGCATGCTGCGACGTCTTCTCTCCGGATAATTTAGTTACAACTGCAAGAAGTGGTTAGGTGGCTTTAACAAAACTTAAATGATGATACATACATCCCTTAAAAATGCCAAGCCATTTATTTTCCCACAAACACGTACCACTACGTTCACTGCAAAAGTTGATGCTCTCATCAGTCCCTCTTAGCCTTGAACCATAAGCGCCCCTATATATAGGGCTGAGTACCTGTCCCGACTGCACTCTGACTGTTACTGCACGTGCAGTAAGATCTGCGGGGTTAAGGGCCCTGTAAACTAGGGTCCACTGAACCAGGGACCTGTTTCAGGGCTTGCTGGAATATCCCTCAACTGTCTCAATCTGGAGGACCTTTTTTCCAATGGCTACTGTTTAAAGAGCTCCGGTTCAGAAGGCTCGGAGGGCTTATTGGTTGAAGGGCTCTGGTTCAGATGGCGCTGAGGTGTTCTGTGTAAGATGGTCCTACAGTTCAGAAGGCTCCAAGGGCTGCTACATGAGAGGCTCTGGTTCAGAAGGCTCTGATGACTACTGTCTGGTACAGCCGATCTGTCCATGCCCAGGAGCAGTACCCCGGAGGCCTCGTATGTCTTATCTAACTGCTAGAGGTTGTGTATGGGGCCATAGCAGGTCAGATCCCCTGGTCATACAGGTCCCTTATCTGTGTTTCTGCCCCAGCTGTGGATATCTAGTTACTGTGACTATTGATCATTACAAGTCTTTGATGTTGAATATCACTACCTTCCTTCATGTTATGCAGCACTCTGGGGATTGCCTGCCTTTTAAAGCTCATTGCTTTTTGTTCCCTCTATTTTCACATTTTATCTCATGATGAACTCATCTATCACAAAGTGGAGGATAGACTCAGAGGGAAAGTTGAAAAGTTAGGCCCCACTTATATTTATATGTGGCTTCATATCGTTATCATAATACATGTGTTTTGAATCTGCTCATGCAACGCTGTCAGTATTCCGAGAGAATTCATCTATCATTGTTTCTGAATAAACAGATTAACATTCTTTATGTTTTAGTTTAGGTATTGCAGTATGCTTTCCTTAAAGGGGTGCATCCAGAGTTGCTTTAGCGGTGGTGACATTAAATCATGTCATTAAATCAATATGAACAGGTGTGTAATATCAGCCGTAACAGTTTTATGTACCATATGTAGTCGGTGAGAGGACCACCCAAGTCATTACTAATGAATACCCTCATATACCCCTCATTGGTTTGCCATCTATAGCCATAAGCATGTGATATTTCAGTCCCCATCAATTTTAATTACACATTCAGGACGAAGTAAGCAATACTTCTCAGTAATGACTGCATCAGTGGCCTCGTATGTCTTCGGTAAACAAGCCAACGACATGCTCTTAATTAATTTCCCCATCATGGCAAAGAAAAAAACGGAGGTCTGTTGTAGGGTTATGTTCGAGTGTAGTGGTTAGGTCTTAGCCCTGCAGGTTGATTTGAGCCCAGATAGGAATAGACTATACTGACTTAAGCGAGGCATCCATGTGCATGGTAGCTTGGTTTACTGCCTGCTAGTTACACAGTGTCAATTGGTTACATCTTACATAATTGATCATACGAAATAAGATTTGAACAGTTTAAAATTTTTTTTGAGGATTCAAGTGTTGCAATATTGATATTGTCAGCTTGGGTATGCAATATAGAGTCTCCCGGTTTATTTGTCTTGAATTTAGATTAACATAATTGAAACCATCTTGCCTATTTTCACACTGTTTTGCTATACACATGAGTAGGAAACGTATGTTAGAAAAAGCAAGACTGTATTGAACACCATCGTGTGTGTTACCTGCTTAAGAGAGTAGTCCCCAATTCATGTCCAAACATAAAATCTGCCAACCCCTCTTTTTCGATGATAAAAGTCACCCGTGAATTGATTCACGACTCTCACGCCCCACACGACCGAGCGAGAAAACCATGTGCACGCGCAGGAAATTTGCTGGTGCCCTGCTGCTACTGGCTGGGGGAAATGGTCTCCAATGAGGACCAGCTTAAGCTTGATCCCCAGGGCGTAGTGCATGCTAAGTCCTTCTGAGACCTGGCGAATGTTGAGGGAAGGAGTTATGAAGGTCATGACAGGTCTATTAAGGTCAAGTACCAGAGTATGGCATGAATAGTATCACACATATGACTTCTTTAGTTTTGAACAAAGGGACTGGATATCAATTTGGTTGGTGATAACTCAATTCTGTTCGAAGTACTGGCAGCTTTTCCAAAACAGGTTTGTCAAAATACAAGTAATTTGAGGTTTGATACCTTCATGAACTCCATTAAACGTCATCATCAAACACTGGCGAGTTTTATACTTGTTAGTCCACTAAAATACTTTAATCGTATGAGATGATATATTTATTATAATGGTTTGTTCCATTCTAGGACTACACTTCCAGGATGCACTGACACTCTTACCTCGCAAGGGTCAGTTCTAGGCAATGTTGAACTATACTGAATCTCCTAAAGTGGACCCATTTAGTATTATTTACTCTTTCAGTTTGGTTCTTTTCTTTTGAGACGATACCCATAAACTCACATTAATTACTACATTAACGAGAATCGTTTGCGACCGGAGATGGTGGATTTTAATTAGTTTACACATTTTCTCAATCTTCTTTTTGTCAAACCCAATTTCTGTGCAAATTCAGTCAGGGAGGGTGAGGGAATTGGACAGGTTGAAAAACGCTTGACTTTCTTAAACCACCGTGATGATGTTAAGCCAGGAAACATCTGTATTTTTCTAGAAAAAATAAACAGCATAAGAATAAAACACTATGGATGTGAAATAAAAAAAAGTTTCTTTGTGGTACCATGTAATGTATAAAGTACTTGCTTCTTTGTACATGTAAAACGCTGTATACGCATGCTTATAGGTGTGCATAAGAACCAAAGGCAGAATATTAGAACTCCTCTACTAAAATCTGCTATTGCCAGATTTGTGTAAGCACTGGTTGGTAAACAGACCGGCAGATAAGTCTGCATTTCCTGACCCTGCATTAACATTCACGGTACGTGTGTTGTTCGGGAGACATTTTTTCTATGCTCTCTTATAAAATATTATAGAGTATAATGTATAACCAGTGCTTCATTGCAGCGACTCTAAATTCTATGTACTGAACACTGCTCATTATTCAATTATACTGCACCAGTTGGGTCAAAAGCAAGAATACGGCAGTTACCGGGAATGAAAGCAATTCATTTGTTAATTGCATTCACTGTTTCTTCTCTATGCATTACTGCAAGAAATCCCTAACGAAGGCGCAAGAAAATCCTGCGGCATAACGAACGCTGCAAGACAGGGCAGAATTGACATTTTGCTCCTGAACAGGTGGCCCAATGAAATTTCCCACAGCCTATTGTCTCATGCCACAAGAACTCAAGTGACAGGTTGCAAATTAAATGCTTCTAAACAATAAGTAAGAACAAAAACACCAGACAGTAACATTTTCAGCCTTTTTATTACGCCTACATTAACGGTAACTACTAATCCCTGTTTCCATTGCTTCATACCAAGAGGTGTTGGTGTGTTGAAAGAATTTGTAAGGCAGGTCAGGGTTACCATTGCCGATTCGTTTTAATGTCTTTTACAATCCTATTTAAATGTGTTCCAGATCATTTTACCATATCATATAGCTAATGTTAAAGAATCCAATCTCACTCTTTCTCTTTGCAAATACAGGGCCTTGTTTTAGGTGGAGGGGGTGATTTTTGGGCCCTCTGTAAAAGATGTATCTAAACCAAATGTAACCAAATGATAATGATATGTCTTCCATAGAAATTCTCTACTTGTTCCGAGAAATTTGTTTTTGGATCTCTTTGCACAGAGATTTTCCTTTTTTTTCCTTAGAATCAGTTTTCCTTTTTGGAACGGAATCGATAGAAGTGAGGAGGAAAACAAAATGGCCGCAACCTAGGTGTGGCTGGTTACATACGGGTACTGTGGCGGGGTGCAGCTGCAGCGCCACCTGTTTTTCCTCATTTACACCAGCAGGGGGCTAGAGGCAGCAGGCCCGCAGTTAAAGCAGTCCCGCACTGCAAGCAAACACTGGCTTCTGATTGGCTTCGAGGTGGTATGTGTATAAAGACAATGTCTGCAGTCCTACTGCTCTAGCATGGTCTCTAGGTCAAGCACATTATTTGAAGGCACGCTTGATGTTTCTAGAGACTATCTACAGTTTGTTTGAATTTGAAAACTATCTGAAAATTATTATTGAACAAGTTGTCTGCTCGCCAGGTCTTCATTTATGCATCAAGCCGACCCTTCGAGAGAGTATCAACCTCATAGGATTGGCCAGCATGATGCTTGAATCTAGCAATGAACTGTTACTTGATAGGGCTGCATGTGTGCATCATGACGCTAAAGGGTATCATGCATTAAATCACGATGTGGCCCTTGAAGGTTAGCAGAGGATCATGACAACTTAGCTCTGTCCTAGAAGGAGGCTTCCAACTGCTCTGTTCTAGACACAATTCTGATTACCAACAAATGGGAAGACAGAAAAAGGTTATAAAGCTGCCAAAG
Organism: Harmothoe impar; assembly: GCA_947462335.1. Classification (NCBI taxonomy): domain Eukaryota; kingdom Metazoa; phylum Annelida; class Polychaeta; order Phyllodocida; family Polynoidae; genus Harmothoe; species Harmothoe impar. Next base: position 29,130,587 of record OX381716.1, on the reverse strand, counting down.
AAATAAGACAATAAAACATATCGCAATTAGCAGGGGGAGTTTTGACAGTAAGCATAGTCCCTGTGGGCATCCTCGAGGGTCTCGCGAACAGAGGTGGGGCTTTGGGTGTCAAATCCACCTGCTAATACCTTCCTACTCGCTCACAGGTTGCCCCGAGTTGTTCAAAATAAGTTCATCAAGTTTCCAAAGATTGGGTTGACTTTTGTTCCAACTGGAAACTCGAACAAGGCAATTGTTTGTATTGGTTAACTCAGTTTAAAGCTAGGAAGATGGTTACAAAGTGCCGAACAGTAATCAACTGTGTTATTACATGTTCATCACTATACACACATTTGTTATCACATAGCAATGGGTAATGTAATTCTTTAAAATAATAGATTGTCTTGTTTGCCGGCAGTGCATTGGCTTATTATGCCGAAAATAAAAGAGGAACTTTGTAGCATCATTGTAGCAACATTGACGTATGGTTGTGAACGTTGAAGCGGGTTGGCCTGTCAAACTGTCCTATAGATGCAATTACATGTCTGTCAGGTGGGCCCATTTATATACATGGATGGTGGGTATTTATTGCGTTCTGAAAGTGGGACAATGCTTCACGTAATCAAAAACAGTTTCCTCTTATCATATATCACATATTTGCTTTGCACCTAATGCATAACCAAAAATATGGCTTATCTTTCCTTCTTGTTATTCCTCTAGTGAGAGGTTCTCCATGCGACATACTCTAAATCGATGTCAGTTGTTTTATAGCCAATTTAGCGTCAATTTAGCCTGATGGTAAAGACTCTCAACAATCATGGTGAACTCCCCCGCACATCAATTACATTTTACCCTGAGGGTTAATGGTTATTAAAAGAGTTTAGCAAGAGTATTTTGCTGTACAACCCTCGATGAAGACATCTTTGTTGATGGCCCCCGTCCACTGGGCTCACATCGGCCGAAGTTATAAAGGAAATGTATGGCTTAGTGTGCCGAAGTTCTCCAATGGACGGTGGCCATGACTCTACAATAAAATACTACAGGTAAAACACTAAATGTAGCGTCTTCTAAGCGTGGAGGCAGTTAAGTCAATACATGAAACATGATATAAGTGTTGCTCTCATTTTGTTAAGTGGTAGTCTCCTAATGAGTAATTGCCACTATCTTCGCAATGGCCAATCAACATACAAATAATGCATGGCTTGGTGACAAATAGATGACTATATCATTGTATGTATGTAGCACATCGGCATATAAATGATTACACCTGTTCAGGCCATTGTACAGAATTATTGTCTGATGACATAGATTCTATACTAATAATCAGGGTAACAATTGGCCCGTAAATGATGGGAGCCCCATTCACTACCAATGCGTCATAATGGAGTTTGCATTGACGTTCATTACACCCAATGTACGATACTCATTCAGGGGACACAATTGATATTAAATGCACTAACCATACACCTAAGTTGGATACCTATACATTAAAAGGGAATTACACACATAATACCAATACTCCCAGGACATCGCTAAGGACGGCGTGTTGACTGGCATGGAGGCTAACCTGAGCACCTGGTGCTATAACGAGCGAAAATGGGGGGTTAGATGACTGACCCTGCAGGGACTGGAGGATGTTTAGCTGCCCCTGTAGCTTGTTAAGCGGCCGTTTATCACCCTGATCAGCGCCAGCCACGCCTCCAGGGCCTGCCCTGCTCCAGGGAGGGCCAGAGTAGTACAGGAAAAGTGGTACCTGACCCAGGTAATGGCTACAAGGTGATGGGGGAGGGAGAGGGTTCACGTGGGGACAGGTTAAGTGGATGGGGCGGGGTGGGGGGGGGGAGTAGGTGGAAGGGGGCAGAGGGGAGTAAGTTATAGGAGTTTAGGAAGTAACGGACAGACGGGAGAGATAGAGACACACAGACACATAAACATACAGAGGAGAACGATAAACTGATGGAAAGGAATCTGACTTAGATTGAAGGACAAGGGACATGTCAATGGTGCAGTGTAATTAAGAAGAATGGAAAAGGAAGTGAGTAAGAAATTCAAACCTGTGCAAGTAATGTGCTGATTACCTTCCTGCACATAATTATTCAAAAATAGATAATAAAATGACAGCGTGTTTAACGCTCATGGGTAGCACAATGCCTTAGTAATATTGCATTGGTATTGTGCTTGCTAGTAACTCCCTAGTAACTCCCTGACAGTTCCCTGGTCGTGCTGGACCTACATTATTTCTACAGTCCCTTAGGGTGGGCATGATCCATCCACATTAATGTCTCAAAACGACATATGAACGCCATACCATCCTTGAATGTCTCGAGTAGAGAATAGCATGGGAATACCTCTCAAAACTGGTTGAGTCACATGTCGAACTTTTGACTTGTATAATATATAATTGTATATTATAGTCTACCCAGCACCAAGGGACGGCAAGACAGGCAAGGTGAGAAATGGTATGGCCGTAGAGAAGGGCGATAATTGACATTGTTGGCAAGGCCATGTTAGAGTCATTAGGGAAGCCTGATGACAGTAATGCCTCCAAGCCCCAGAGGATCCCATATATCCCGTTAAGGGCCGCATAGCGTTTCAATTTGCTATGTCCTTTATCGTCATGATGCCTTCACGAATGCAGTCCTTGCCAGTTTCCTTGCCAGGGCTGCATTCATACTTCATTCGGAAGTGTATCACCCCTGTTGTGTCAGCATGATGCTGCCTTTATGAAGATGAAGGGCATGCTGCATTAAAGCATCATGTTGCCATTAACTGGTTATATTACCCTGCCTCCTCTCTCCTACCTCTAAGGGCAATACTGGCCCTGTCTCTCGACCAACGAGTTTTTTTCTCACCTACCAAAGGCTCTAGGCCACGCCCCCTTGTCGATCATCCTCTAAACCCATCCCTTTAGGAAGGAAGCCGCAACTTACGCATGCGCAATTGGCTCTCTCAACTAAATTCCTGCCGAGGATCATTTGGCGCAGGCACTGGGGCGTTAAACACTATGATTACTAGGTAGTGCTTGGGGTCGGAAACTCCCTTCCTGTTAGAGGGAAGTTACTTTTGGGGCTACCAGTTTCCTCTTCAATTAGATTCACTGGAGCTTGTTTCCTTCTTCTGATACTCTGCATCATTGGTTACCCATAATTAAACATATCGGCATTATAGCTGATTAAAGAAGGAAATGAAGTATTTAGGAGGGTTCTGATTACTAAGCAATTTTCGGAGGGTTTAAGGCACTGTTCATCTCGCTTTTCCTGTGAAATAAGCAATTATTGTGGTGTTTTTATTCCACAACAATGGTGCATATCAATATCAATAACTTCAAAAAGAAACACATTTTCGAGGTTACTTTATGTATAAATTAAAGACCTACCAGCTACTCATTTACTTAGTTTTATTAAAATATCATTGTCCATACATCATTCCATACATCATGTGTTATCATAGATCCCTTCATCCCACTCCATAATTGTAGCTATCCTATAGATACATAGGCGTGGGAATAACAATAGATCCCTACATCCCACTCCATATTTGTAGCTATCCTATAGATACATAGGCGTGGGAATAACAATAGGGATGATTGCAAAATACCAAGCGACAGCACAAAGTCACGTTTCACATACCAGCTTCAACCTACTCACCAAGTTGTTCTTCCACCTTTTCACCCCTTTTACAGATATAAAATGCATTCATAAGTGACTTTCACTTAAGAGTAACTTCATCTTTAATAGTCACTAAAAGGTTATCTATTGTCCTGTCTTTGTTCTCCTGACACAGAGCCAACCTTTCAACGGACAAATCCCAATCCTACTCAACTTCTGCACAGCTAACTATAACTTCCACGAGGGGAAAATACTCCTCTGGATTGGACATCAACAACATAACAAGGTTAATACGTTATTTATCCTAGACAAAACATACAACGACCTGATCAGGAAACGGGGATGGACGGACTTAGAAGTAGCAAGGGAGGAGGCGGTAGGGTAGCCAGCCACGTCGACTCACTTTTTCCCCCGATTCAAAGGCTTTGTTGAAAAATGGCTTGCCTTATTCTTGGCTCATAAACCAGTTCATGTGATAGTTGGAGTGCTGGCGGCGGGAAATGTCAGTATGTGGCATTTAGCATGATTGCCTTGATAATGTTCTTAAAGAAGGAATGGGAAGAGCTGTGTGTCTGATTTTAGACTCGGTTTTATCAGATGTCTGCGGTGATCGAGCAGGGTTTATTTATCCAGCACATGGTGATCACGCTGTGTGCACACGTGAGAAGACCACATGATGAATAATAAAAACCATGAACACAATGGTTTATTTCATGACAGCTGTCCAGAGTGCAACTATCACTGTTGACATAGGGAAAGCCTTTGTAAAAGGGGTAGAACTCAGAGGGAAGGGCTCCAGGGTGGCTCGGGATTCAACTCTCAACCTTCACATCTAATCATGAAGTGCATTTTTCAGCCAAAGGAATACATCTATGGATGGGAATCGATCTGGGGACCTTACATCTAGTCTCCCATTCTCTCGGACCTAGTTTGTCTTGGGATATTTGTACCCCAGAGTAGGTTTCGGATAGATATTGGCCAGAGAAGAAGTAGACGGTTTACGGATTAGCATATTACTATTCCATGAATTCCATGAATTGATTTCATGAGTCTATGCGACGTGTACTAGTTATCTAGATACACACAGGTGAGTTGTATTCAAAAATAGACTATATTTTGCAAGAAAAAATGTACGACATTGCTAGACATCTCTGATGTTTAAACTAACAATTGAAAGGAGAATTTAAGAGGGATTTGATCTTAACCGCAGAAAGATTAATCCTTGCTAACTCAGTTGTATTGAGAGAGTGTCGGACGGTCAGTACAAAGATCAATCTCAAGTCAGTCTAGCAGTGCAATAATGATTTCTCCTTCCTTCTTAACCGACTTCACGTCTAAATCTACATCTTCAGTACTGGGACCCAAAGCTACCCTTTATAGGCATTGTAAGACATGGTTTATTATAGTTAAATTTATCTTACGTGTATCGATATTGGCAGTCACTCTTGGTACTTCTCAGAAGACCTCGAAGAGGCCTCTGCCCACACCTTAAAGTGGCATAATCACTGAGCGTATCCCACTCACAATTCTATTACTGTTCTAGTCAACTATGTGATTAAAGACAAGAGAATACCCTTTTAAATACTGAGGTATGTTTACTACGTCACCTCCAATGAACAATGCTCTTCCAATGTACACTTTGCAGCACCGGCGAGTAATTCACTACTACTGCATTCATACATCATACTGAGGCTACAGGAATGATCACCAATGCAGTGGGATAAAACATATGCTGCATTACTGCCTCACGAGGATAAATGCAGATGAGGCATTGAGGTGAGATGCTGTCCTTAAAGCCTTTCTTAATGTCAGGTTATGAGGTTAGTGACGTAGGTGATGAGACATTACACTGGGAGCACAGCTTCAGTTGCTGTAAATAAGGAGTATGTGTATCATATACATGGGATGATGCCGTCTGACAATCCATGCTTGTATTTGTGGAAACTCTGCATAATGATTTATATAGAGATGATAATCATGTATTCTAGATATATGATGTTCTTTCTAGAGTAGATTATAGTTTATCATACAGGAGAGATGCAACGTACACCGTTATTATTTTTGTCAATAATGGCTGGGATATGGCACTCAGCAGAGCTGTGTTTGGGTGCAAGGTGACGGAACATTAACTGCTCTCGGTTTTGAAGTAATTATTACATTTCTTATAATCTGACCTTTAATGTTTTCTTTGACCTTAAAGTGGCGTTGCATTGAGCTGACTGTCCAGCCTATTTTTCAAATAAATTCCAGTATTATTTAGAAGGTCGTTACAGTACCCAAAGGGCAGAGCCAAAAAGATCTTACTTCTTTAGATTTTAAGTATTTCATTTCATACGTCTCCAAAATCAAGTTCAAAGTAACCTATAACTTATTGGTGTTTCCAATCAAAGGACTAAATATCCGAAAAATGGCAAAATCTATTTAAACCAATCCAGGATACTTTTCTGTAGGGAATGAAGACTAAAGATCGTTCTTAAGTTTATAATATCCATTGTGAAACACCTTCCTGACTACATAGGTCAAGGAGAGAGCTATTAGCGGGTGACCGAGCTAATAGGATGTAATTTAGACTAATTACTTCTAAATTCTGACTTGTAATGGTGGTAGAGCATCTCTACTTTACACTTCAACCTCCCACACAAATTGCCTGTCTGGTCTGCATTTTCATTGAACTTACTAATCAGCCATCACTGTCAGGTCTACAAGCCGTTTACCTTTAATGGGCTGCTATACAGTTAGTACTGGCTCGGTAGGTGGGCCGTGTGGGCTATACTAATAGTCGAATCAAATTATATACTTCCAGAATAGCAGCTATCACCAGTACATCAGTATTTCCACGGTCACTTCCCCATAAAATGTGTTGCATCAGCAAGAGTAATCCCAGAGGGTCCACTATCTACACGCTGTGAATGCGGAGTCTCTTTAAGAGATCAACGCCTGCTGCATTATCACAGTTTCTAGGTCCTTATGCATTTGTTCAGATTGCTTGCTTTTAGATACTCCTTCCCAGGGTTTGAAGATCGTGGGTTTGGCTGGGTTCAAAAATAATTATGCCGTCCTATCATAAGAAGGTTTTATGTATACACTCTTTGAGCATACAAATATATGTAACGAATACAGTCCATTTGAGATGGCTTCAAATCTATAGGCCTGCCCATATCAATACCTAGCCCCTACCTCCCCTTTACCCCCCACCACTATACCCCCAGTCTGGGGTGACTGACCATTTGACCTTTTAACCTGTACTGACGTCATTTCTGATGTCTCCCTTATCGGTCGTTCTGCTTGGTTGAATCAGAGAGACATGGCCCGCACAGCGAGGAATACGGATCAAACCGTGCCGAATTGAATCAAACCAGATTACTCGGGGCGCTGGAGGCCTGATCCAGCAGGCCTCCAATAGAGAGCCTTTCCCTCTACTTCCACGTTTTCCACTTTCTTTTCAGCCCCCTGCTCTATTTGGTCTTATATGAATGGGTGTGATCATGGTCACATGACTGTAGCAATTCAACTTGTTATTGCTGCTATAGAGTCTAGACTATCATGGTCTATATACACAAATACCTGGGGAACACTATGTTAAATTAAATGCTGTACATGATGGAATCCAATTTTCGTGGATGTGTGTGGTTTAAATATCAAATGTGTCTATTCTTGATTAATTTTAAAGACAACAAAAAGTTTCAAGAAAATTATGATGAAGAGACTTGGATAGGAGGGAAAATTGCAGAAGAGCTAGAAATATACTACTTTATTATTATGAAAGGGATGTCTTACCTCAATTGAAGCCTGCAGAAAAGAGAGAAAAATACATAATTAGTATTGAAGCATATACAATATAATATGACACATTTCAAATGAATTTCAGAGTGAAAAGACTAGTGTATACCTATTAAACAATGGATGTAAGGGTATTGAATAGCATGGTATACACACAATTAACCTAGAAGAACAACTCAAAGGCTTCTTAAAAACAGAGTAGGAAGATAGTTATTACAGTATACAAACGTATAAACTACTGGCACTTCAAGTTCGGAGTCAAACTATTTCTTCAGGCAGAATTTGCGGCGGTCTCGTTAGAATAATTCTATATCACTATGCAATCAGATTCGCAAACAGCAATATGGCTTTTGTCGAAGAGTTTTTTTCTGCTCCTGACCCAGCCAATTGTAAACTGAATAGACCCCTGATGAATGTCGGCTGGTGTAGGTCCTTAGTTGTATGGCCGACTTCCTGTCATTTATCTACAGAGTTAGTGCAGTCACTTAGGAGCAAGTGGCGTAGGAATGCAGTATGTATATATGGGCAATGCAGGCCACTATACCACCGACACTTCCGGCACGTGCCTGTCCCAATTATCGCTCGATCATCCTGACCAGCCCCAACGATCTATAACTTCTAAATTACCGACCTCAAGTTAGTATTTGGCTACTTCATACCCAAAAACCCACCTCAAAGGCAGTGATTATGACTGAGTTAAGGAGCGTTCCATTTGAAATGGCTAGAGTTTCCAACTTGGCTCAATGGAAGTGTATTTAACACATCGCAACCATGATTTAAGGCAATATCATCCCAGCTGATCAAGAACTTTGAATGTCAGCCTTTGTTAGTGAAAGACATCGTATTGTACCGATTGTCATCGAATCACTCAACTGACACAACTTCATAAGATAAGCGAATAAAATAGACAACAGCAGAATAAATAAAATTGCAGCCCTACAATGATTGTGTACTGACTGACAGAGGAGACGCAACACCTTTTATGACGGCCGCCATTTTGACCATTGTCACGTGTCGATCACATGATTGCCACCACCTGTGGCCCACGAGCTTCCCACAATGCACCAGTGTGGCTGCTACGGCCCTCTAGTGGCCATCCCTGAAAACACATCTGTCTTCCCATCAGACAGTCAGGGCACTTCCGGTGTATACCCCTATCACGTGTTCGCCCCATCATCCTGGTCAACCAATGGGTATAGACTGGTATATTGCAGACCACTCTTCTGTGACTTATGACACCGAAAAGGACAGGTGTAATATTGCATTTGATGTAATGAAGCAAACATTGCACAAGAAGGAACAATATATTGTGAATACTATGATAGCAAATTTGAAGATCATCTCTAGATTTGGTCCCCTGAAGATATAGCTTTGATGTTATGTTCCTATTACTTTAATCACTTCTGTACTTTAAGTTGGGTCAATGAGTCTGTGGTGGTGGCTCTCATTCAGAAGTCATACATAACTAGCCCTTAGTATGTTTCCAAATCCTTTCAACTTTTTTTTTCAATGGACAAAAAATATGCCTGGGACCATATATTCAAAGGGGATTTTCTAGAGAGAGAACAAATGTTAAAACCTATATCATGAGAGAGTTATATGGAAATGTAGCTACTTTTCAATACTATTTTATGTACAAATGTGGCAAAACACTATATACTCCTATTATATGGAACAATAACTTAAGGCTTGAATATCTCAGAAACAGCTTGGGACCCTCCTATTTTCTCAGCTTTGTTGGAAGGCGTATGCTATTATGGTCTTAATAAGTTATATCATACATAAGATGTTGACAAATAAATGTATTTTCAAATGTTCTAGTAATAAAATAATTCGCTGCGAACGATTATTAGTAGTATAGTATGTATCGGAACGGGACTATGGTTAACTACTGTTTATTACTCAATCGACATGCAGCTAATCAGAGGCCTCCCTTTTGGCGGGAAATTCAAAAGCAGCCAATGAGAGGCCTCCCTTTTGGCGGGAAATTCAAATAGGTCACGTGACCGGAAGTGACCTACTTCCGGTCACGTGACCTTTGGGCGGGAAATTCAAATAGGTCACGTGACCGGAAGTAATAAAGGTGTGCGCAGTTCCAAGCATTTGCTTTACACTGGATATCTCTTATGGGGATTTATAGCATATATAGAGCATTTAATGTTTTTGCTGTAACAACATATCTCTGAATATATATTGGCTAGGGGATATAGTGGGACTCATAACATTTTTCACCATAGTCCTAATCCTAGGAGGAATATACCATATCGCCATGACCCAGTAAACACCCTACGTAGTTCCAACGTAGCTCAGAGGTTTCTCTAGGTAGATGTCCAACCGAAAGGTTTGAGATTGGTAATTTTGGAAGGTTTGTAGACGTCAAAACGTTAAGGTTTATTTACGTTCAACAGATGTAGACGTCTGATTTACGTTGATCTACCTCATTCAGACGTAAAAATTTAACGTATATCTACGTTAAAAGACGTAACTTTTCAACTTCAATTGGGTATATGACTTTTCTGTGTCACACTAGGTGGCAGCACTATCAATTATGGAGAGTATATTACAGCTCCTCAACAAATCTACCACATTCAAGCAGTAAATTCTCATTAATTGTGAAATCAATATCATGCAAATAAACCGCATTCAATAGAATATTTATATATAAAGGACAGGTGATTAAAGTATTGTGCATGAATAGGTGCTTTGAGGCACTTTACTGTGAGGACACCACATTGGTGGTAATGGAAGAAATACAAAGCCTCTCTGCAGCCAAAACTATTCAACAGATCTATACTGTCAGGCTGTTCAATTGAACTACAAGAATATACTATGTAGAATGAGATGAGATTGAAAATTATAGTAGTTACTTTGTATGAATATTGTTTGTAAATGTAAATTTGTCTGCAATATATTACAAGTCTTTGTCTGAGTCCCACTATGTAGAATTATATGTAATGTGTTAAACATAGATTTGCGTCTTCAGGAGCTACGTAAATCAGACCTGCAGGTTTGAGATTGGTAAATAAACCTTAACGTTTTGACGTTGATAAACCTACTAAAATTACGTAGTTCAGACCAAAATTCAACGTAGATTTACGTCTGACCAACGTTGTTGTGTTTACTGGGGAGTGCCATGACTGGTTAAAGCAAATATACGTATATTGCTTTCAGTGAGACCTCATGGCTAATACATCTACGGAATAGACACGTATTGCATGATATCCATCTATGCCAATACCCCATCGTCCAGGCACTTAAATTAAGAGACTCAGTTGGCCTACTGAAAGAGGCCAATACTGTACTTCTAGCAATTGCTCTTTGGTTCCATTTCATGGGCAGACGGGAAGCACTGGGAAGGTGGTGCCAGGTTTGGATGCCAAGTACACAGGTATACCTGCCCCATTTGTAGTGGGGCAGGGTGCCAGCCTACCATTGGAGACTGTTGGAGGTCACTGCCATGGCATCTCGTGATATCGCGTGAGTGGGCGAGAGGTTGGAACAGGTCATGACTTGTGCTGTGAGTATAGGTTTAGTTTCCTGCACCAATGGCACTGAGGCGGGCGACAATCGGGAAGTACAAGGGAAAGGGCGGGCACTTAGTGCTGATGCACGTGACTTCCCGCCAGAACGGTGAGTAAAATGTCGTCTGCTGTTTGTAGTGTTTGATTGGAGCAGACGACAATGAGAACCACAAGCTGGGCGATAATAGGGCAAGTCAGCAACCAACAGAACAGATGCATTAAGAGCCCTGCCGTCTTGGTTGTCCCGGCTTTATTTCTCATGTCTTATTTTTTCCCATCGAGATAACATCGGAAACGTGTTCCAACCACATGAGGTGGTCTTTTCTCTTCTTCCACTCTCCCGATGACGTCATAAAAAAGCAATTTACTCAAGTTACCATGGGGAATAAATGTAGGAGCCTCTTTCAGGAAGTCGAAACTTCTTACCCCATCCTGTCCAATCACTGCATGATTTATGTCGGGTTCAATTCGGTAAATCCCTTCTCATCTTACCTTGCCAAGTTGGTTAAATCCAGATGTCCCTTTGGTATTTACTCTCACCCCATTGGTTAGCCCTTTATCTTTAAGGGCCGCATAATGTTTTAATGTGGTATGCCCATTTTTCGCCAATTTTAAATCAGTCTTATATGCCCTGGCAAGAGAATTACACTCTAGCCTCTTTTCGTCACGGACCAGGTTTTTAACGGTGCCTTGGTTAGAATATGTGTATGATAACAATAAGCTCAACCTGAAAGGTTGGTTTGATTAAGGAAAGTCGTTATAAATGACACATTAAAGCAATCTGTGGTCCTTAGAGGGTCAGACATTGCTAGCCTTTCCTGCCATGTGGACGTTGCTATCTCACTCACATTGAACAATTCAAATAAATATCTCACTATCAAGTATACAAATCAAATTTGCCAATATTAGAAATTGTGAGCCGTGGGTGATTTCCTTAGAGACTTTCTTGTGTGCTAGACTGTGAGCTCTAGCATGACAAACCTTCTGGCACGATCTGAGAACCTAAGTACTTATCTTAGATTTCCCTAGAAACTATTACAGAAATAGCCATCCCCATTACACTATGTGAAGAGTGTAAGAAGATTCTGGTAGATAACAAGAAGTAACTTACATTCTGATTCAATATCACTGCTAGCGAACCATTCAAATGTGGTCCCATTCGATATCATTACCAAATCCCATACTAAAATTACTGCCATAAGCGTCCCACATAATTACATGCCTCATTATGTTATATAATTCATATCAATGGAAATCTACATCAACTAGCAATATTTGTCATATCAGCAGAGGTGTGGGCTATCAGTCAGTAAACACGATTGAGCGATTGTGCCACCTCGCGCCTTATGTCGACATTCGCGAATAGGACGCTTTGAAGACCTTGATGTATGAGTTGCTGTGTAGCCGAGTAAATATTTACAATTGGGCAGGTACCAAACGCTATCGATTAGTATCGATTGGTTTGTACAGGCCAGTGGGGGGAAGGAAACAGGGGTGTTTGACATAAAGCCCTTCATCAAGTGCCATCAGGTAAATGGCAAGTCAAACTTTAATATGTGTAGCTTATGTCAATTCCTTTTGCTCAACAGCTGCTTCAGGTTGCTGTTACATCATCCAATAGCCCCCTTCTATCATAGGTAGGTAGACAAGCAAGGTATTGACTATACTAAGGCAATATCAACATGCGGAATCCCTCACCTGTATACATTATTACTGTCTATACGAGCTTGCTCCATACAAGAAGGGCTCCCTTCATGTCATCAGTTTCAGTAGGATTTATTTCTAATTTGACATTTATATAGCCTTGAAACCGTGACATTCTGCACTTATTCTGCACAATAGTTCTCATATTGCATCTGTGGACATTCTGTTCTCTTAGTGGATATTGTTTTCGTGCATGTATTCAAATTTAAGCTACTAGCTCCAAATGCCAAAATAAGCTGCAGCACAGCGCACAAAAGTACCGTCACTGTTTGGAATTAAAAGTCCCTGTACATTCACAGAGTAATCTGATCTTTCTCATACATAAAGGAATTTCAACAAGCCTAGTAATCCCAGGTAAAATAGATACTATTGAAAGTAGTAATCCTGGTCTAGACTTATTCCATTCCCCATTCTGATAAACCTCAGTGCATCATATATGCTGCATCAGCAAATCTAACTGCCATTTAAACTTTCATTTTCCTCTACATCCACACCTCTTTTCCTATGTCTTTTTATGATTTCCAGTCCCAGCGGAACCTTTTCCCAGAACTTAAAGGCGGATTCCAATGTAGCCGATTTCTTCCCTGATGAAGCCCTGACCAGGCGCTACGGAAAATCGGAAATATTCACTACAGCAAATACTTTCGATTTTTCTATGGGGCCCCGGGCAGGTCTTTACCCTGGAAGAAAACGGCTATAGTGGAATCTACTTTTCACAATGATTATTCAACTATTTAACACTGGTAATGGTCTAAGAGTACCGATAAGTCGACTCCCAACTGAGGCATTCAAGCATCATGCCAACCCTGTGGGATTGATACACTCCTTCGAATAACTGGCGAGTTGCTTTGCCACACCCTCATTTGTACATCATCAACATAAAAGGCATAATACAGTACGCCGCCCTTAAAGGTTTAAGTCTTTTCCATGTGGAGTGACTGGCTGGTTGGAGGTAGGAGAGTGGGGGAGGCCGGACATTGTGCTGGCCTTGGGAAGGAAACATTGAGATGGCCTGGAGGGATGTGGTGTCCGCAGCGACTTGTCAAAGTGTCGGTAGTGACCAAACACACGGTGCGGCTCTTTAATTACGCACGACTGATGCGTCCGCTCCGGTGTCACCAGTTTGTTAAAACTTAACCAGGGTCTACAACAAACACCCAGGGTGGCCTCCCACTAAGCAGACAGAGCCTGTGTGAACATTAATGCATGTAGTGTTTTTGGTGGGGAGGTTATAAGCGTGATTGTGGGAGAAGAAAGGAGGGAAAACATGTGCACGGTCGGGGAAATCTCAAAAGGTGAAAAAGAAACTGAACGAAATGGGACATACATCGTATCAATGGTCTCATGACATAATGGAAAAAGTTATATTGTTTGAATAGACATAGAAACGAGTTAAAATAGATAAAATATCACTGGCAGCAATAGCAGAATAAGGCTATTGGTCCCAAGTATCTTACCAATCTTGAGTTTTGTAGACAGAAAACAACTATTGGAGATAAGGCATACTCTGCCATGCCAAGAATCAGGCGTCCTTTTACCAGTAGACCTAGAACCCATCCTATATCATACAGAAATACACAAAAATACGAAAAGGAAAGTATTTGCCAGTTATTGATGTACCAGGTAAGTGTTATTGTAGCAAGGTGGCCTAGTCATAACCATCTAAAGGTCGCATATTGCTTTATTGTGTTATGTCTTTTGTCGTCATGATGCCTGAATAAGCCCTGGCAAGTTACTCACGAGGGCCGCATTCCCCCATGCATCATGCCAAGCCTCAAGGAGTGCATCAGCGCCGCAAGGTCGGCATGATGTTTGACTGCAGCTCTTGCGAGTCACTCACCACAACATGCATGCGTGCATCATGGTGACAAGGAGCACATTAAAGCACTCTACGGTCCTTAAAGGGATAATCAGCTCAGTTCTAGGTGCTCCCAGCCCACGTAGAGAAGCCCTGGGTAGACGTGAGCGCCCCCTACCTGCTCATCTTAGACACTACAGCGTGGTAATGAGCTGCTCAGCCTCCCTGCTCTTATCTCAATCCACCTGCCTTATCAGCAACAACTATAGCTCCTTACCCAGCTCAACCCCGACCACCTCTCACCTCATAAGTCTACCTGCCCCCTCCCACCCCCTGCCATGGCTAGTGGGAGGGGTGGCGCATCTGCAGAGTGCAGGACTTCGAATGCAGGGGTCCAGGGTTCAATCCCTGCTACTGCCGACTTACTTATCTTGATCCTCTCTGTGGTGGCGGACAGCATGTTAAAGTGTGTCTTAGTGTCATACTTCGCCTATATGTATAATTACTTAGATATAATGTGAAGTCTAGGGGAAACACTGGCCTTGCTAGTTGTCAATGTGGAGGGAATTATTTTTGCCGTTATTTTACCCCATAGATCTGATCATCATTAGAACCCTTGCAAAGACCTTAGCTGCTCCCTAGAGTGTGATGCAACCTGTAAAGCGCAAGCGACCCCCTCAATGTGTTTCCCTGTGTATACATTCATCAAATCAGTTAAAAGTCCACATCTCGGTACCCCTACAGCGACAGTCAGAGTGGAGCTGAGACAGGTGCTCATCCCTATGTAGAACGGGGGGGGGGGGGGGGGTGGTGGTTATACTGAACCGAAGACTAGCCCTGACTCCCAGCACTCCTCCCCGTACCTACGTTGCAAAACGCCTCGCAAATATTTGCAAGCCAGGGACCTTTTGCGAATTAGGGACCTAGATCTCTCCCTTTCCATATTTCCTACCTCCTCCAACTCTTCCTCCTTATCCCCTGGCTCACCCCTCTCCCCACATGCCTTGATAAGCCCCCTCCTCCTCATCCCTTTAAGGACCACATAGTGCTTTAAATCACTATACCCATGGTCGTCTATGTTAGTAAGCCCTATAGATTTGAGTGCTTCCTTGTAGTATATGTAATAAATGCAACCCAGCTGAGTAGACCCACCAGGGCTGCATCTATGCATCATGACAACAATTAACCCTTTAAGGCCGACCAAAAAAAAAATTTGCTGGTGAGAGGGGCGAGACATTTTCACAGGAACTCTCTCAGGGCCGAGCCTTTGCTGATTCTCATAGAGTTATGTCGACTATAGTCGATGCTCGGCCAGCCATGGCATCGACTATAGTCGATGCTCGGCCAGCCATGGCATCGACTATAGTCGACACTCGGCCTCAAAGGGTTAAAGGTCCTCGCACATTAAAGCACTGTGCTGCCCTTAAAGGGTTACGGACCCCCCACTGAGCAGCTCATCCTGCTGCAGCAGCGTGTTGAGTACCTCAGAGACATGTCAGTGCCCCTTTCTAATTACCCACAGGCCGTGCTTCACACCAGGGGGCTGCCATCTATTGGGCAAATCTCTCCCAATCCCCCGCAGAGAGAATCTGCCAGAGGTAGAACAGATTCCTCTTCTTATCACCTCTCTAGATATCTTCATCAGGGTATTTTTGGTGGTTTCTTTTCTAGGATTGCTAGTAGCTATCAGAGTTTTCCATTAATTGTCCCTCAGTGGGACTAGGTGGAAGCCGCGATCAAAGGGGTTCTAGAAACCAGAAGTAAGTCATATCTGTGTGATGATAGAGGTATTTGGATCCATTCTTAGTAATGTAATGGAAGCCACGAAGGTGTAACATTCCCAGACTGATAAGACATCAAAACTCCCTTCGTGTCAGCTCCATTAATTTTGTCTGACTGATAGGAAAGATCTGAAAATGTGGCAAGGGCTTTGTGTTAAGTAATAACAAAAGCCAGCAAGGACAAACATACAGAAGGGCTTAATTCTACTGCAGCTTTTTTAATCTGATCCCATTATCGAATTATATCAGATGGTATTTTCCCTGTGCCTTAAGGCGAAATCACACAAATTCTACAATAGTTATTTGAACCAATTTATTTTATTCTACATGATACAAATGTATTACAGAAAGAACCTAAAGATCATAGAACTATAGTTTTAGATTGACGGCCACTGAACTACAAAATGGATCACACCTTTTAGTTCCTTTATTCATATGTTCTTCAGCAGATGATACAAGGGTACTAAATTACTCTCCATCTTTATATTCCTGATTTCATATCATCGAATACGGCATATATAATTTAAATGCTTTCCTATCAGGACATCTCTTAAATTCTTTAAGATGAAACCTATAGCTACCTACCAGTTCTCAGTTCATGATTATCGAAACTAAATTATTTTCTCCACACCCATCTTGTACCAACCTGACCACCTTCTTAAAGAAGGCATAAACTACTTAAATTAAGTAGCCTCACTCACGCCACACACCTCTTTCATCTAGCTAAAATCATGACATAGGCTGGAAGTGCTTTAAAAGAATAAAGATTATCACTAAAAGTGATGACTTTTTCCCTCAGTCCTCTCATCTTGCCGACCCAGGTTGCATGATAAGATAACACCTACATAGGTGTGTTGCATGTTTGGGCGAAGATTGGTTTCCTTATCCCATGCCAAGTGTCCATGTTGGGAGGCCATCTATTGAGGACAGGTCTCAAAGCTCGCTCAATGTCAGATAGTGTTCTATAAGATGCTTGGAGCTTGTAACACAATCTCCAACCAGATTTCCCATTTCATCGTTCCTTTTGGTCATCATCGATAAAGTATAGGCTCTGCAATAGCTCTCCGTGTCCAATTCCCATTGGCAATACATATAGAAAACGCTAACGTCAGCCTGACGCTGGAAATGTTTCTAACACAAAATGCACTGCATGAATGTTGGCATTTAAGCACAGATTAGACTTCTTAAAGTCACACTTGCCGGTTAATGTCACTTAAAGCTGTTTAAATGTCATTATGACCTTTCCGGGATATTTACATGGAATTTACTGAATTTAAAGCTGCTTAAATAGTGACTTTGCTTAAATTACAATGTTCATGCAGTGATGGCTCCAAAGTTTGACATTTAAGAAGATTCAGACAAATAGAGTCCCAGATTGTAAAACAGACTGGCAATGCTGGATTTATATTTCAATAGTAATGCCTAACTCTTGTTGAAATGCTGGAATAAGGCAATATAGTGCATGGTTTTAGATATTTCTCCAGCGTCAGGCTGATGCTCACGCTTCCTCTGTGTACATGTAATATCGTAGACTTAGGTCGATGCTTGTCTGCATAAAAACATGGAATGCACTGATTCATTAATCACTAAGACCAACTAATTTGGGCCTGAACATATTCTGTGTCAGTTTTTATGTTGTATAAAGGGCCATTTATACCCAACACACAATGACCGCATGGTTCTCCCCTAGCCACGGTAGTGACCGCATGCCTTACCTTCCCTGGGAGCTCGAGAGGAACCCTATAAATCATGATTATTTAATTACAGACCGCAATAATGTGATAACTCACTTATAATTATCAGCGGGTTCATGAGAATAATCAAGCACAGTTCTGTGAACTGAGTGGGACAGGGTCTCGGTAAGGGTTTGAGGGTTGGGGCAGAGTCCCAATATGAACTATGCATGGAGAGTGTTTCTATAAGATTCTTATGTGGCATGTAACAGCAGTCTTTTATGTTAGGGAGAGGTACGGATTCACTGATTTTAGGACACGTATAGGGCATGTCTCAGCGATCAATACGCTATCAGATGCATACATGTAATGTATATTGGTAATATTCACTGAGAGAATGCTTGAGAAAGAAAAATCTCATTTACATGTAACAAAGAGAATTCTACGAAATATAAATATTTCCCATGAGTAATATAACCTTGGGTTAGGTGACACTACAGGTCTAAGTAAAACCCCTTTAAGAAACATCAAATATGATAAATTTGGGCATAACTGCATCATAAGCAATGTGTGTCAAATGATATGATTATTCTTCCTATAGAAACTGTGGGACTGCATGTCGTACTACTGAATTGGGAGGTAAAGCCAGGTCTATGATATCAATGTGGCAAACCCTAATCCTTCATACATAATACATGAGTATAGAGCATCACGAAAGTACTGCAAATGGGTCTAGTCTTTCACAAACACACCAACAAACATACCGCCCACTATGTCGTGGGGGGAATTTGTATCGTATAATGGTGGTATATTCGCTTAATGAGAGTGTTTGTCCAACAAATGATCCCCAATCAATAAGCTATCTGTATGATGAGTGGCATGTAAATGGGACATGAACAGTTTGTGTTTGTGTACTCGGGGCACAGTGATGGGGTTTACAATGATGAACCTATGTTTAAGAGTTGGCATGTATGGAGCTTGAATAGGTATTGACGTTTAAGGGGAAACGGCTGGGGATTTTCAGACTACCCCTTAAAGTGGCTGCAAGGTCATAAGTGCCTCTTCAATCACATTGTTTCATTTTCCAATCTTCCAGGTTAATTATATTCTCTGTCACAGTTGGGTTGCACCCGGGGTTGCACTGAAGCACTCAATTTAATACTAATTTGATATAATTTAGAAAATCATTGGGCTTGTAAAGTGGGCGGGTATGATGGTATACATGTATGCTTATTGGAGTGTCGACACTGCACACAAAATGCTGAATCAACATAACAAGCTATATGAGAGCTGTGCTGTCTGCAAAACTCTGTAGCATCGATATCCACGATAATTTAGTTCCTTTCATTTTGGAAAAGTTGGGATCTGCACAGATTCTTAGTCATACAATTGGGTCTTAGAAGTCCACTGGGAAATGCAATGTCACGACGTCTACATATATATTCACAACATCGATTTCCTACAAGGCGAGAGGAATAAGAATCTGCAGGACTTTCCAATATACCCACAATGCTCTTTTCTTCTCTGGGCTGAGCCACTGTGGTGCTTTGGTCAAATTCATATCACTTCAGCAGAATCAGGGTATGGCACTACAGTGAAATATTCCTTTTCTGTTGACCCAGAGAGGCCCTTACCAAATCCTAGTATACACAATAGCAGCAGAGTGGCCTCCCCTGGGTGAGTTGGGTGTCACTATGGTACATGCCTGGGACCCTGTACTTGCTATTTGTCCCCCTCGTGGGACGTGTCCCAGGGGTTGGCCTGCTGCAGCAAGGCTGGCCCTCACCCTCTCTGTACACCACTCCCGTACTAGGAGAGGACTGTGAGGTGCATAGCTCTGTGCACTGTCTCTATGCACACTACTCAGGGTGGTGTATTTATTAACCCTTTGTGGACAACATGATGCCTCAACACGTCATGTTTATTTGTCGCTGACCAGTGAGTAACTCGTCAGCACTGCAATGGTGTCACATACATGCAAAACCTGGGTTACTGTAGCAAACCCTGTTGGCAGGATATGTGAATCCAACACTGGTGGGATGCACCCGATGGTCCTGCATGCAGGCATCATGTATTAAAGCACTATACTGTCCTGTAAGGGTTAACCCATATTCTTCTTTACCCACTGCTGTTGCCCTTCATGTGCCTGATGCACTCTCCTTATTGCCTCAAGTGCCCTGTATTTCTCCTGGAGCACTCACTATTCCTATTCTTGCACACCCTGACGATGTCCACATAACACACATGATCAAAAAAAGATATACCGTATTCGACGTAATAAGCGCCCTGGGCGCTTAAAAAATTATTTTGAGTTGAAAAATCAGCACCAAATATCCGTTCTAATAAGCGCCCCCCCATTGCTGTATTATACAGACTACTTGACCACCTCAGTAGGCTCTACAATGGTTCTTCTTATCCCTATGCCTTCACACCTGGCTTGGTCTTAACACCTGGACAGGTGTGAAGTGTTTTATGTCACACAAGGTGTGAAAAACAGTAACAAAATCGGACAAACATCTTGAAAAAATCTGAAAAAGGGGGGGGGGGCTTATTAGGGGGAGGGCGCTTATTAGGTCGAATACGGTAATAGCTGTAAAGCTATGAATTGTACTGGTTTCATTGTCCACAGCTTCCTCCCTAAACGCAGCTCCCCAGTGGTCACAGCGCATTGAATCAACTTCTTCGATAAAGTGGTTGCAAGCGTTGATTCAATCTTGATTCAGCGTTGAACTGAATGTTGTGCCTACCAAGTCATCTGCCTTTATGCAGTATTCATCTACATTCTGCACATCATGAATATTGCAATAGAATTTTGTCTTTCCCCCTCATTACTATCAGATCTGTGATAACAATTGTGCTCCGACAAAAGACTCATAGTAATTTCTCATTTAAACCTCTTCCACTTGGCATGTTTGTTAGAACCGTCCAAATCTCATTGATTTCTTTTTCGTAAGTAGCCTTTTCCTGCCTCAGCAAAGAGGTTCAGACAACTTCTCCACACCCCAAGGCACTGTCCTGTCCCCACTCAAAGACAAAGAGGAGGACAGGCTGACCTTTGATAGCAGACAGGGATTTACACTTCAATCTGAAGGTGCTCCTTGTAGTAATGTGTGCAGAAGCGGTATTTATCTGTGTCTAATGTGTCCCTTTCAGTAACCACTCTAGCAGACACACAACTTTAAGTTTGGCTTCTCGGTCCGCAGATTTTAGTCGTTCTCTAATGGCACAACGAGAAGCTAAATCCGCATACATTTGATACCATGTAAGAAATTCACAGGCTTTGCCTTCACTTTAATTCTGCATGGCTGTTAACCCACATTTGGGAATTACTATATCCAGAGGTACGATTTTTCCTATTCCAAAATCCTAACGTATTTGGAAGCATCGGAGATAAAACGCTCTGAACTGATTGCATGTGTGTCATGTTGCAATAACTATAATATTCAAATGTTTTCATTTATCTTACTTACAATAATTAGTCCACTGGAGAGGTAAGAATCCCGCAGTGGGCTTTAAGTTGCTTGTCTGTAGGGCCGGATTTTCGCTTAGATTTATCCACCTAAGTGTCACACTTAGCTATGCTCGTATGGCCGGAACTGGGTTAGTCCACTAGACTTTGCTGACAGTCCATACCACTCTTTAATTAAAAGTGGCGTTCCTCAAACCCAAACAAAAAATAATTAATATTTTTTGTCACACTGATGTCTAGGGTCAAGTCTATGCTTGGCCACTACTAGTAAGCTGTAGCCCCAAACCTTGTTTTGGGGTTTTACTTCTCAAACTCCACTATGCTTCTGATGAGACTAATGTCGAAACCGGTGCTTAGGGTAGTCACTGAAACTATTAATTGATTTTCAGTGTAGCTATATTCTACAGAATATAGATCTTGAGACCTCCTCCCTAGTCCTCTAGGAGAGAAGAGGGTGCATGGCTAGGCCTAGTACTAACATGTTCACCCACCCACCTGCAGTTTGACCTATACTTTAGTATAGGAATGACTGGCACGAGTGGGGCTCACTCACTACCCTTAGTAAACAACACCCCCCACCCCTACACAGGTGGGTTGTTGGTCAGGGACCCAGCAAAGTCTAGAAAGGGCGGGAAAATACCCCCTATAAAAGAGGCCTGCCCTCCCCCAGTTCAGTACACGGTCAAGCAGTGGACCTACTAGTGCCACCAGCTATGGGTGTTCCTATTACTTACAATAATAATGATCGATATCAAATACATCGGATACTTTGCGGGGAAAGGTATCCCTCTACAGTCTGGTTTCTAATTTGATTGTCATGTGACTGTCATTAGGGGAACGTATAACATTATCTATTTTGTCTAGTTTTGCCTAATTTAATGAGGTGTTCGGGAACAGTCCAAATGACTAGTCATGAAACAGGCACACTAAGCCCCTATGGCTGTGTTTCACGACCTTGGGACAATGTTTTTGTCTCTGACTGGGTGCCGTCTCTGACCAGGTGCCGTCTCTGACCGGGTGCCGTCTCTGACCGGCTTGGCTTGATAGGGTAAAAATACTAACAGCAGGAGCATAATTATAATTATAACTATGAGTATATAACAACCGCCATAACATTTTTCCAAATCCTTATTTATATGAGTATAATTATTTTTAAAACACCTTTTTCTGACACCTGGTCAGAGACGGCACCCGGTCAGAGACAGCACCCGGTCAGAGACGGCACCCGGTCAGAGACGGCACCCGGTCAGAGACGGCACCCGGTCAGAGACAAAAACATTGTCCCAAGGTCATGAGACACAGCCCTAAACTATTTTGGTAAAGGTTCAATGAAAACATCATAGATTTCCTTGGGAACAATAATTGGCTGATATTTGGCCAGCAGATATTATGTATTATGTTTGTTTAACAATATGGAACCTGAGAGTAGTAAATAACAGCAGTAATCCTTGATTTTAGAGATTCCTTCAATTCTAGACAGACCGCAACATTGATAGGGTGTGAGATTGCCAAATACCAGCGGAACATCAGATTTCATTAAGAATACCTTAATAATTGAACTCAAATACAGACTTAAATAGTCCACATAGACAAAAAAGATCGCAGTACAATTGTCACCGAGGAGAAGGCTGGGGAAACAGCCGTGCGCCCTCGGGGAAACAGCGAATTTGCTGCCCATGACACCACTAGATGAAAAACAAGGGACATATTAATCAGTAATTATTAATTAATTAAGTTCTAATTAACGAGATTAAACACGCTGGGTTAATTTGTGAGAATTGAAAAGTGGTGTTTCGTTACCAGGAAGACAAGTGGGGACATGATTTTACGGTCTGCCACTCGGGAGAGTTGCAGGAAACATTTTTGATGAGTTTTAGATGAATCCAATCATCTACCACGACTCTTGCAGATGCCGCAATCTACCGAGTCCTCATTTAAATGTTCAGGAATGTTTGGAAGCTGAACCAACTAATGATTGATTAAAAGCAAGGGTCCGCATCTGATGGCAGGACCTTAGAACAAACAAATCCATTTTTGAAGCCATTTCTGAGAGGAAATTGAACAGTTTTACCCCGTTTGCAAATCTGCTCACGTGATTTTGCTTGCAGGAAGCAATGTTTATCCTTTTATTGTGTAATCCCCTTTCCCCTAAATTGCTAGGTGCACACACAAAGTTGCAGGTGATCCTGTTATTGTGGCAATGTCTTGCCATTGCATGTGAACCTTGATACACATCGATCTCAACAATTACATTGTTCTTATGTTGTGATCTATCAATAATAAATGATTACAAATCAAACTGTATCCATCTACGTAATTCATAATGTATTTCTGATTGACGAATTTGAATATTGTTTTAATAAAAGAGGCATTGTAGTCATTGGGACTTTGTTCTAAATGACATTTTATTGAATACACAGCTACCATACATTCCTCTAGACTGTCTCTTTTTGGGCCAACCTTGACCCGCGAGAAAGTGACGGCAATAGTAAAATCGGAAGTAGGGACAGACAGACTCGACCGGAAGCGGTAGTTCCCATGAGATCTCGCGGGACTTAGGTCTGGAGGTGCCTACGGACTCATATATTCTCACGGGAACGTGAGAAGCCATCACATGCGGCGATCTACGGGTCTCGTGTTTGATCACAGGGAATCGCGTGAGTTGGAATGCTGCTCACGTAAAGTTAGCCACCCCAAACGAGGTTCTGTTAGTTTCGTATATCAGAAGAAATGCCATTAAGGGAACGTTTAAAATGAAATTTTGGGAAGTAAATAATTACAGATTGAAGGGGAAAACATTGAGACCAAAAGCCTGCACTGTCACTTAACTCATTTGCTGGTACGTGTCGGGGTATATGTGATACAATTTCATCTGCTTTAAAGCAATTTCCGAGTACAGTTGCTATTTAAAAGGCTCTGCCGCGAGCACTACCCATCAAATACCCCTATAAGTCAAACTCAATCAGTGGCTAATCAAGACCCGAAGGTATTTAATTATGAGTTCTCAGTCTGGAGTGTAACCCTCACACATTCCGCTGTCTGATTCACTTATGGAGGGTGGACTTCTAAAGCAGCCCATTAACTCTAAATACTATCTCTTAACTATCATAATCTACACACAGGCTGTTGTAATCATCTATAAACACATGAACTAGTATGTTCTGCTAAGTTTAAGCAGTCAAAAGTAATTATGCATTTTAATCCTTATAGAAAATTGTTAATCCTCACAGAAGATTAAAATCGCTTCACTGTTTGAAATAAATCATTTTCAAAATTTGAATAATTGAAATGGCTGAGAAGCTGATACAGGTCCTAGTGGATGGAAACTCGATTGTCATCTGCAGTCTTTACTCCCGTCTTGGATTGCTGGTTCTTTTTATGAGCAAATACCCAGGGAAGATGCAAAGAAACGATGACACTAAACACCGTAGGGAAGTGACATCACTTCTCTGCTGGGTCGAGCTTTGTTGGTTTTTTTTCATGAAAAGAACCAGCAATCTAACATGGCGCTGGTACCAACGGGACGTATTATTGCTGCAGCACAGAAGCTCACAGTAGGTGAACACCCATCACCAAAAACTGCTTATTTCCAGTCTGCATTAAAGCGCAAGATATCCAAAATTACGTCCAAACCTAATCTATCCCAGTTAGCTGACTTTGGGTGTGGTCTGTTCCGAGGTTGAGGTCTGATGTTATCAGTCACTGGCTGCTGCCTGGCCCAGTTCCGGGCCCAGTTGTAAATTTATGGTTTGTGAAAGTACCCAGGTTCTGGGTGGTCGGCTGGGGGAACAGTAACACCACCCTTCTTGTATCTTTACCTGAGCTCCATCCCACATGCTCAGCCTCAGGTGCTTAATAACCATAGACCTACAGCTTAAGTCACTCTTCAATAGTAAATATCTATCTCCGTCAGGTTTTCATTGGTCACTATTACCTGACATTAGATGACAGCAGAGGCAACTGGCTGAGATACTGGTTCAGTGAATAGTCCTCCCTTTTTTATCATAGCTTACCAAGGAATGACTGACGTACAACTTGATGACCAGCAGCTTATATCTTATAGTCTAAATCACATGAATAATTCAATACTAGTAATATCCATCATTATTATTGTATTGGAACAAAATGAAAAGGAGGAGAGGGATTCATATCTTTTGAAGAAAGGATGATAGAAGATTTAGAGTATTTCAACAACAATATGTAATATGATATCCTATTCTTATGTCACCCTTTTCTATCCAAGCAAAAACCCATGTTATTCTCCATTTATAAAATATTTGAAATGTGATCTCACCTGGATACTGTATTCATGATCTTTCAACTCGTCTCTTCCCATATGTATCCAAGGACATTGTGTATGAAAGAGCCGAGGGAGTTACCAATACTTTCTTAACAACAGGGGTGGGCGATTCAACTTTGCACAGAGTGCGTGGTTTTTTAAAGCTCCATTACCCCCAATAGGGGTAGAATTTGTTTACCTGTCCCTTCCTACTCATTTCAAAAAGTGTTCAATCCCTTACATAGAAATGCCTTATGGTATAGGAATATTGTACACCAGCGAGTTTGTTATCAAAGCTAGAGTTGGGAGAGAAAACATTCACACCTTGTTGGTGGACAACAAACCTTCTATTCCCTCCCCATATAGGAATCATAACCCCTCTCCCAATCTCCAAGACTGGAAGGTATCTCTCAAACCTACAGGAGCAAAGGGTGGGCTTGCACAAGCACAGGGGATACCCAATCCAACCCTATTGGAGTGACTTTGGTATGCCCAAAGCCGGCACAGCCTCGCACTAATTTACTGGGCTGTTTACCCCACTTTATTCTTATGAGGCTACGACATTAATGTTCATATTCCAATCCACTTCTGTCTCCCATAAATCAGTTTCTAAATTCACAAATTACCTTCAGATAAAATCATCTGTGAGTTATAAAAGAATCCTAATTGAAATCCAAAACCATCGGAATGCTTTTTGATCAGGATTTAAGTTATCAAACTTGGCTGGAGGCATGCATATTTATTTTTCTTTGGCCCATGTTATTCTGATGTTGAGTCATGCAATGGTTTCATGAGAGAAAAGAAGGCCAGAAATCGTGACACTCTTGATTAGACTCCTAATATTGATAGATAATTCCCCTTTTTCCAATCTTCATGGCCACTTTCTCACCCGTCTCCTCTCTGTAGATTCCCGCCTTTCTTCTATCCTTCCTTTATACTTTTACAAATGCCTCCCTCTCTCCAATCTCTTACTTTTTGAAGCACGGCCACAGTAAACCGACATACAGTCATACACTTTATGTACCATGGTTAAAGCCGCACATCAAACCGAAAATGATTGTGTTTACATTGTAATTGATATTAAGATTACAATGTCATGCGTTTTGAACATCTTGCCGAACATTTACCAGTTAGTGATTATTTTAGGAATTATGCTTCCTCTAACAGCGCTCACATCATTGCATTATACCAGTACTCTTTAGATACATCTTGTGTTTCGTCGCCCTTTCTCTCCTCATGTTTCTTCCTTCCCACATTGTACCTCTAAGCACCAGCTGCTCGCCTTCAGCCATTCCCCAACTCAGCCACGAGGTGGAAACATTAGGATTCAGGGTCAATATGTGTCTCCTTTCATTGATTTCTAGCAGACGTCCATTAAAAGGTTGTGGAGGAGGGGAGAGGGCTGGGGGCACAGTGCAGTACATGCTGTCACCACAAGGTGGGCCCACTCAACCGTTCCCTATCCTTTTTCTTTTTCTTTTAATTTCAGTTTTTCTTCTGGCTTTCTAACCACTCCATCAATGTGTCATTTTACAACAGTGTAAAATGGGGAACAATCTCTGCATGGTTGCACGAAGGTGTCCTGGTCGGTAGTGTTGAGGTGTGGACATGTGTGTTAAGTGGTTCTCTATTACAAAGTAGGTGATTAACCCTTTAAAGCGGCATTCTCACCAAGCGAATCCCACTCACAATTCTAGTACTGTTCTAGTCTACTATGTGGTTAAGTGCGAGTGGTGAGAATGCCCCTTTAAGGAAGACTTGCTGCCTAACTGTCTAATTTTCTTTTGTGCACCAACAAAGCTCCTGTGCGCATATTGACCATTCAGAGACATAATATCAACACATGGACTTGATATCACGCAAAGATGCAGCAATAGCAAGTTACTTGCCAGTGCTGCTATATAACATGCAAAATGCCACAATCCATTTAAGTACTATATATATATGCTGCCATTAGGCCAAATAAAAAAAAAGTTTTGTTTCAGGTAACATGGGAAGAAACTCTAGGGTCGGTAGGTCGGATTTCTTTTTCTTTTTTCCTTTTTTTTTTTTTACTTCCCCTCAAACATTGACCCAAAAAAGTGTGAAAATGGAGAGATTTTTTCCAAAATTTTGTAAACCTAAAATTGACCCCAAAAAAGTCTAAAAATATAAAAATTTCTTCAAAATTGCATAAAAAAACGTAGAGTCGGCCCTGTTTGGATAGGGTCGGTCGGGTGACCTGAAACAAACCTTTTTTTTTTTTTTTGGCCTTATAGGTTTAGCCAGACCAACCTCTTCTCTGCAAGCACAGCCAATATGAACATATGAATACACTACGCCCTCCATCCTAATCCACATGTATCCCTTTAAATATGTATCTAAATTTCCAGTCGTTACATCTTCTGCATTTAAAATTGATTTATGATATTATCTTGAATCTTGGGCAGGTGTCCCTTTCCATTGGTCTACAATTAAATTCCAAGCCGCTGTATATACATGTAAAGGGCTGAGTAGCTTCCCAGGGGGGCGCCTTGAATTGATTTTACCGGGATGTGTATATAATTGTGCAGGTTTTGACATTCAGTATCACTACCTTAAATGCCAGAACCATAATGGAGTAGCCCCCTGAAAGAGATACCCATAGCAGAGTTCACAGTCCCACTCCCTGGAGGCTTAAAAAGGAGTCATATCACTCCAATTTTGGCCCACACCTCCTGCACTACGACTGTTGCTGCCGGATGACCAAGTTCAATACCTTTAAGCGAAGGAAAGGACATTGGCAAAGACGATTGGCGAAATGATGATTTCAGCAATATCGATGTTTTGTTCCTGCTCCCCCTATATACAGCCTATAGATACTCGCATATTGCAACAACTATTTAACTGATTGTTTCTTTTACAAAAGATTTACAAGTTTGTATATGGCTTCTGGACGACAAATCACATCTCCAACGATAGAAAGTAGTGCCATAATGACTTAAAGAAGATCTGTGTCTGCACTTCCTATGGATGATACTGTTCTGCATTCCCCTTCATAATGAACGTCTGAGGTAGGCCTAGCTCTGAGGTAGGCCTAGCTCTGATGTGGTCTAACACAAACTATGGCGTATAACGTTAAGTAGTATGTTTACCTGACTGCAGTCCTGTGGTTTTCTTTTCTATGCATTGAAATCACACTCAAAGGTACGATGCAGCCTTTACTGTCCACCCACAGACAGCTAAACACCAGCAATAAGAAGGAGAACATGGACAAAAGTGCAAATCCTTTGATCTGTTGTCCAACTGTATGATTTACCTAATCAGGAGCATATTTTCTGTCAGATTACCCCTTAGCTGGGATTGCCTTGATCCTGTCCTTTTTATGATTTCTGCTGGAACAAGGTTCATCTGTGCCTTTATTTTCTCAGTTTCTGCTCTTTTCTAAATACTAGCTAGTGCTTAATGGTAGGAACACATTCCAATCAGGATTTTCTAGTTTCTCATTAACATCTAAGGAATCAGCACTTCCCCAGGGATGTACAAATTTTAGAATAGCACAGATTATCTTTATTTCTTAAAAGGTGATACAGTCCATTTGGAAAGCTGTCAATAATTGTTAACACATTTGCTTTTGATAGCAACTCTGTTCTGGAAACCACTTATATATGAGATACAACTGACCTGAAACAACTGTTGCAATTTACATGAAATGTATGTCAAATGACATGTGATACGAGGGTAGGAGATTGCGGTGAGACAAATACAGACAAGAAGGAGATGTGTCAGAGCGGGGAAATGTAGCTAAGTCTGGCTAAATCCCACCGGCCTACTCGCTAACTAGCCTAACTGTAAGCCATAGCAATGTCTTGTTAGCCGAAACACAGCTCACTAATTAAGCTAAAGGTGAACAGACAGACATCGCAGTTTCCTTTGACGGCACTGTGTGGCGCCACCACAGGTATTGCGACGGTGGTTCATCTTGGGATAGAGGAATGTATAAATGCACCTACATTGGTAGCTATCAGTATTTTAAGAAACATTATTGCAGATTCTTTTTAATTTTTTAAAGGAGACTTCTGAGGAATTGTCTGTGGTCGGGCATAATTGGTCATTGGAATGGCCTATGACCATAAACTTTCATATCTGTAGTAGGGTTTAGGAGAGTGTATTGTTTTGCAGATTAGTCTTAAAATATTCCTACTGGATACAACAAGTGTACAGTGCTTCCCTTTCCATACGAATCATGAGTATTCCCATGTTTTTATAACACAATGGTTAACAACGTTTAGTTAACGTATTGTGGGTGCATCAACTCAGTGAACTGGGTTAGTAGGGCTGTGGAAACAGCTGAAACACACAAACATCATAGAGGGGATAAAACAGATCATCTCCTCTACAGCCCCTCTGGCAGCTTGACTGTACATTGGTTTACTATGTAAATCAAAGATTGACTATTGGGATGAACCTAGAGGCCTTCATCATAGCTCACATGAACTCAACTGGATATTGATTGCTCTATCCATCGGCCATTTCCCCAAAGCAGTCCTTCTAGGGTGTTACATATATATTAATGTAAAGTAATTTACTACAGGGTCCTGTCCTTGGAGTGAAGGGCATGGGACAGGAACAAATGGGATGTATGGCTGGGCTAAGAGCCAATATAGAGACAGGCTTTGATTTCTAACGCCATCCATAATCTCCATCTCAGAGGACATTAGCATATTCCCAGCGGGTGGACCTCTAGGATTTATGGATGTATACCATGTGCGCACATCACCTGAATTTCGGGCCTGTTAGCAGAACGAAAGTCCACTATAACACACACCATTTGGCAGGATACCCAATGTCTAAAAAATGTCCACAAAATATACCCCCTTTTCAGTTAAATCTTTGTATATTTTGTTTGGCTATTTCTGGCCTAATTAAGTGTCATATGACCTGAAGCAGCTGTTTTTCAGCCAGTCACTATTGGTAGGTGATACAATATTGGGACCATCAAAGGTTTACTTAAGAAGACTCTGTTCTTTGATTAGGATGATTTCGGGGTGAGACCTGCATGCAGCAGGTACTGTTGAACAACTGAAGCTTACTATTCGGTTATCATGGAATATGATTAGGATGAGATAATGTCTTTGAACAATGTGGTTCTTCTTCTCATGCTACGAAAGGAGGGAGACATGCCAAATACATGTATGCTCATGCTGAAATTGGCTTGAAGGATGCTTTGGAAATGGTAGAGGTTATTATTCAAACGGATAGACATGGCTAGTGGGCATCAGCAATTGGCCATCAGGACATGGTGGGATGGAATCAGCGGCAAATGGGCTATAGAATTGGACATGGCAATATCCTCTAGAATTGCTCTCTTGTCCTCTTGGCTGAAAGGCTCTTGTTCCAAGGTCGCCATGTGAGCGATGATAGGGGTAGTGACATTGAGACTGTGACACTGGTGCCTGTTTGTCCTGTGTTTGAGCTATGTTGTCCCCACAGATAAGCCCTCTATAGGACATTCTATTACGAGGTGGATGCTCAGAAAGGTAGCACAGCTTAAACAAACCTACTTCAAAAGGATTTAAATACATTAAAAGAAAAGGTAGGATTCACATTAGAGGAAAATGCCCTCAGCCTGATAAATGATCGCATAAACATTTCGAGGTAAAAAGGGAAACAATCTGAAGGAAGTATATCTCGTGTTTATAATATTATGTTTCGGAACTTTGATCTGATGCTATCACATTAACTATTAACAATTATTAAGTGTTCTAGCATATAATCATGCCCAGACTATCAGCTACGGTATTTTGTGAGGCGGAAGTTGTCCAGTCATCTCATCAGCAATATGCTGATTCATCGCCATTATGCACAAGCGAACAGAGCATAAAACTAATGTAGACAGTAATCCCTCTTCAGATTGTAAATAAATAAGTAGTTAGGGCATGGAATAGGTTAATCAATGACATGGGTATTATATTGATTAGAAAAACACTGCTGGGGGTCTAATCCTTGTAGTGATCGAAACTTTCCTAGTTTTCCAACAATGTGAGATAAAGGGCCGCTCATTCATTGCCAGAAGTAGGGGGGAGTTGTAGATGTAAGGCCGGGTGTGGGTGGGGGACACTCTTTACAAAGCATGTTTATGGACTTGTAACTCTAGGTGATTGATTTTCTGTACAAGCTACTGAAGATCATGGCGTTTTTAATATCTAAACGTTAATCCATTGTATTTTATATTTTCCACTTGATCTTTTTTCTAATTTTTAATTTCATATAGGTACTCTAGTTGCAGCATCGAGAAACCTGAAAGGCATATCTTTCTGGTCTGATGGAGAAGGTCATCGTAAATGTTTTGACTACATTTAGGCACACTACAGTTTTGTTATCACTAATGATAAAGACTATCGCCATATCACTATCTGCTTTATTGCACAGTCACACTTTCTATCATGCATCTTTTAAAGTTAATTCATGATTGTAATTATGTTCACCACATGCTACCCTAAAATCAATTACTCTCCGATTGAATCATGACATCCATCAGATATGTGTATCTACAAAAACGAAGCCCACATTGCCACGATTAGAAATCAGAGTATCGCTGTTTAGGTAAACACTGACAAACCAACCAAGGTTTCTACCAAACAGGATAAATAATTAACAAGTCAATATCAGACTGCAGCATGATGCTGTGACTGGTCCCACCTGTCTACCTTGTTAACCTCTAAATGTACACACGCAGCCATTGTCGGAGGTCGTTGGTCAGTTTCTATGGGTTTTCTGTTGACATACACCTTAGTATTTGGCCTCTAGTCATAACCAAACACCATAACCATGCTAACTAACCCTCTACTGCTAGGATGGCATTATGGTAAGGTCATACTGTACGCCGGTCCAGCATGAAAGGTGCTACTTCACAGACTTCCTTATGTCCACCTCACTGTACTCATTATTTCTTGAAGCAATAATTTAGCATTGGGCTTAGATTGTGTCAGTAGATGCACTAGTTAAATACTAGGACACTACCCGGAAGAGCTTCCCCCTTCTTTAAGAAGTATAATAGCCTAATTTCATGCTATGTATATTTAAACAAAGGTTCACGAGTTTTAGTCTGTTGACAGGGTTATTTCAGGAGTTGAAGGTGGGGTCGTATTTCACGAGGCCGTAGGCCGAGTGAAATGCGGCCTCACCTTCAACAAGTGTTTATTTTTTATGATCTTCGATTGAATTTACCAAAATTATGATAGGGGTGCCTAAAATAGCTTATTTCTATCCCATTTCTACCCCATTCCAACAAATTGCCATTATGATGACGTCACAGGGCCGTGAAATACGGCTGTGGGTTATTGCATGGGGGGTGAAATACGGCGCTCTTTGCTTATTTAAATAGAGTGTCCGTATTCCATAAAAAATAAAACAGGAGCTCATACATCACAAGAGCTAACTTATCAGCTGTATTTCTGTGGTTACTTAGAAGCCTGAGCTCCTAGACACCTATATGATATTAGCACATTTCTATTGGAAATCTATAGAATTGATATACATGTACATGTCAGGCCACGCCAAGCATTACTGTCAGTTTCATTCAAATCTATCAACTGATCTGTAGATGATCACACAACCTTCCAGCCCTAAGGTAAGTTGAAGGAGAATGATTACATTGATTCTCCTCCCATGTCACTGGTTTAATCACATCTCACAGCCTGAAATATTTAGAGATTTTAATCAATACATAGGTGGTCCACTCTTTTAGATGCGTGCAATAAAGTAAGCGTTATTTATGAAACTACAGTGGTTTTGTACTCTATTCTCTTGCAATGAATATTCTAGCCTATTCCAAGCTGGCCTTATATGTTTTATGTGCAGAATTTTGATGAAAATAAGTGTATCTACTTGAGCCATCATTGCAGATTGATACACACTGTAGGGGCACTATAGCAGTACCCCCTTTGAAGAGCATAACAATAAGATGTATGAACTCCGATCCTTTATTAGTTTCTGGAGGTCCAACAGCAGATAGTGTCAGAAGCTGTACAAACACTGCCTGACCTTTTGGCTTGTGTAAGCTACAATCACACTTATCTCTTTAAGTGACTAGCTCTAATGATATCTATTTACAGGATTAGCACCTTGTAGATAACCTTCTACAGGTATTTTACCCTAATGATGGTCTTCTCACGACACACCAGTCAACCAGCGTCATACGGTGAGGGCTTGTGTGCTGTTATTCTGAGGATATAGTTATAGGATGCATAGGAACAGAGAAAACATCCATCTGGTTATCATGCACGTCTATCATTCGATTTCAATTCCAGCAAACCCTGACACGCTGCTATGCCTGTAACACAAATGTCAAAACATCATACAATATTACATGGCACAAAAATAGTTAGCATAAACAACACAGAGTTTCACATAGTAACATTGATTTAAGAAGCAAAATTGACATTTCTTGACCCATGCTGTTTTAGCACTGTTTTTACATTGACAACGCCCAGGCTCTATTTCATAATTATTTCAACGCCCACATCTCATGGCGACAAGAGGAAGTAGCATAGGTCAGGATTGAGGAATGGGCGGGAAAACTTGTGCCAATAGGCCTTTTTAAATAAAAGTTTTCAGGGAAAGGGGCATAAAAAGCTGTCCATCAACAGTGACATTAACACCTCAGGAGGTTTTAATACCAGTAGGATGAAAACCACAGGAAGGAGGAGCGGGGTGACCATTTATTTTCCCTGGTATTTGTCTCAAAGCCTACTTGCAGAAATTTCAGACATTAAGAGATTGAGTTCTAGCTCTCTTAGAGTCAAATTCATCCCCATCTCCTTTACACTTTGAGCCAAGAAATCAATATGGTTAACACATCTTAAGCCACATGTAATGTTTCTGGGAAAGGATGAAATACGTGTATTGTTGTTTTAACAGGGAATACACTGCAAATTGTTCAATTATAATTGAAAACAACAGGTTGCCCATGTGATTTCTGAACCTCCCTGTTGGAAAGGTTGTACGGTATCTACACATGCAAATAAGAGTTGCAAGCACATTGTTACTACACAAACACAACTTTCCTGTCTATCTGTAGCACCATAATTATTACAGTCTAGCGTCTAGCGATTGAGAGTGGATAAATTTTATCCTCTTGTAGACTGATCAAATAGTGGCCGCCGGCCGAGGATCGCCGGTCCCTCGTCGGCCTGACGCCTGACTGATTATATGTCTCTGCTTATACACTAAGGCCCTTGGGTTAGAAACCACGCCAAATCATGATCTCAAAGGGACAGGCGATCCTCACCTACCTACTCAGAAAAGTCAGCGTCATTGTCGCTAGAACCACTCTCACGTGAAAGTCAGGCGCTAGAACCACTCTCACATGTGAGAGTGGTTCTAGCGACAATGACGCTGACTTTTCTGAGTGTGTATCTGCTCATCGGTCTGGTCCCTATCTTCAAAAGGGAGCTCATCACTTAAGATAGCGGAGTAAAGGGTATCAGACCGAGCAGACTCATAATACCAGCGATTAAGGAGTGGCCTTGCCTCTTGTTACCTTCCAATGTATCTAATGAAAAAGCACTGGAAACTGAGATATCCACTCAGACTAAACAAAACATGTTGAGATGTTCCCTGTACTCACACTTAAAAGTTTTGATATGGCATCCTCAAGCAGTATCGCATCTCCAAAGAGACAAAGCAGTGCACAACATCTAACAGAAGATTTGTGTTCTAGGCTAGGTTCCTGTGGGTAATACTGTTCTACACTTTCCTTCAGATAAACAATTAAGACACATATGGGTAACAGAACAAGAAACCCCAGATAGGACCACCTCTGATGTGGTCTAATACACATTCTACATTTCTACCTGATTTCAGTGCTATATCTTTACTGTCTGTGCACTTTTGCCATGACTAAATGAAGGATACATGCAGCTTCTACAAACATCCGAGAATAAACAATAAGAATGAAAACTATGAACAAAAATGGAAGTATTTTGATCTGTCATCCAAGTGTATGATTTGCCTTATCAGGGTCATATTCCAGATTAGCTTGTACCAGATTGTTCACGTCCGTTTTTCTGCATAGGGTAGGTCCATCTCATTTCCTCATTTCCCCCTTTCTGTTTCTTTTTTAACACAAGTAGTTATTGCTTGGATAGCATTCCATTGAGGTCTTTGCCTGCAACGCTTTGACAGAGAGGTAGAAATCTAAGAGTTGCACTGCATGTTATCAAATGTGAAACCGCCAAATTTGATAGCTATTTTTAATTTCCCTTTTATAGCACCTAGGAAAAACTGCAGTCATCTCCTACCGATTAAAGAGAAGTAAAGACAAGAGAGAAATGTATCAGAGGGGGAAGTGTAGCAGAGTCTGTCTAAATCCCACTAGACTGTTGCCAAATTACCCTACTCATAAGCCATAGCCATGTGTAATTAGCTGAAACACCACACAGTGATTAACCTAAGTGAACAGACGGACATCAGAGTTTCCTTCGACGACACCGTGTGATGCCACCACAGATATGGCAACAGTAGAGCATCTTGGGATGGAGGAATGTACCTAGTTTGCAGGAATCGATTC
This sequence comes from Harmothoe impar, assembly GCA_947462335.1. Classification (NCBI taxonomy): domain Eukaryota; kingdom Metazoa; phylum Annelida; class Polychaeta; order Phyllodocida; family Polynoidae; genus Harmothoe; species Harmothoe impar. Next base: position 29,094,464 of record OX381716.1, on the reverse strand, counting down.
CTATTTTTAGAGACATCATATCAAGAGTAGGTTTTTGTTTACCAATCAAGACTTCAGAGAAATTGTCTGTGGTTGAGTATTTATGCAATGGCCTGTACCATGAGGTTTTAGGATATTATCTTGATTTGACAATCTGCCTTGTGTTTAAGATGACAGAGTGTATTTTTATTACAAGTCCTTGGTGCTCAGCAATAAACGCAAAACTATGTTTAACAGATATGGCCACCAAACTTGAGTAGAGGCATTGCTGACACATTGCTGAAGGCAGCTGATGCGAAGTCTTGGTCAAACTATTGAACCGAACAAACAGCCCCATAACAGGGATAAAACAGTTTTGCCGACTGTACATCAGGGATAAACCTATAGGCCTACACCAAAGCTCATATGAGGTCAAGTGGATATTGATTTATGTAATCCATCGACTATTTCTCTGATGTAATCCTCCTTGGGTATTACATATATTATATTCATAGCAACTACAGGTCCCTGACCTTGACGCTGAAGGGTGAAGGGCAGAGGACAGGGGTGGGTGAACTGTGTGGGTAGGCCCAGAAGCGAATAGAGGAGCAGAGTCTCTACTACCCCCATCCATATGCTCCATCCTAGAGGACCTCTGTTCTATTAATATATCCAGCCCGCCAGAGTCACTTGTGAATTTAGAATTGGTGTGGAGTTAGTAAGATGGATATTATTATGCTCAAATCATTGCCCATCTAGCAAGTTTCAACAATCTCTCATGATATCCTCTCATGATATTTTCCCTCACCACCACAAAGGAAATATACTTAACATTGAGACATTATTTCTCGAAATTCTATACTATTATACATCTAAGAACACCTATATATACTCCAACCCCTGCCTGCATTTCCTTTGTCCAAATAGTGGGTGATCGTGCAACCACTGGGATGTACATTGTATAGACAAAATACTCTACAATCCCTACCTGCATTGCTGTCATCAAGATAGTGAGTTATTGTGTAGGTACTGGGGGAATTGTACAACCTCCAGAAATAAGCCCCATATCACACTGGTGACTGGCTGTCTCATGTTTAAGCTGGGTTGTTCCCGCAGATAAGCCCCTATGGGAGCTTTTCTTACTACAAGTTGCACAGCCAAAAATTATAATCTCAATTTTAAAAAATAAGATTAAAAAACTCGCCTGGCGGACAAAGGACTATCTTTATTCTTAAAACTAGTCATTTGTCAGCCAGGTGAGTTTATTTATCTTATTTTCTTAAATTGAGATAATCATTTTTGGCTGTGTGGATGCGGAGAAGCAAAGCATAGTTTAAAATTACATACATCACAAAGATTTACACATTAATTAAAGGTAAAAGATGAAAATAACTAGAATTGATACAAGACAGGTGAAAAGAAAACTTCTACAAGAATTTCAAAGAAAATTTAATAGCATAAACGTTTTAAAGTTAAAAGGAATTCATACAGTCTTTGCATATTTCAAATCTTTAATCATCTGATGCAATACATTAACTGTTTACAGTTCTCATCCCTCTTAGTATCTACAAACTAAAGATACAAAGTAACAGACCGTAATTAACCACGGCCTGTTGAGGGGGGGGGGGGTGGCCGCCTCTTTGTGATCTTGCCAACAACGTCTATCTCCAGTGTGTACAAGTTAAAAGAGATAGGCCTAGTAATTTGGATTTTGGTCAAATGTTGAGATGTTAATCTCAAATCTGATACTATATAACCTTGGTGCTTAGAGCATGGGACAGTTTTAAATGATGAATGCGATTGATGGGAACAACATGAGATAGAGGCCAGGCCATTTGTATATAAGATGAAGGCGCTTTTAAGCTGGGATCACTAGCAATATACTGGTATTCTACTCCTCCAACATAGCCATTCTCGAGCCTTATTAGGGAGCACTCATTTTATTACAATTATTTCTGTCCCCACCCAGTAGAGTCCAGAAAAAGGGTGAAACTCTCTTAGCTCCCCACCTCAAGAGAGGTCAAATTATTTTGGTTCCCCACTTCAAGAGGTCCCAATATATTTGGTCACCCCCGAAGTCTACCCCTACCCCCTACGCCCCCCCCCCACCCCCCAATGTTAAAATATGACTGGACGGAAGGTGTGTCTTTGTAGGTTGGGTAGTTGTCGCCTTTTTGTAACAAAAGGGAGGTTGATGTATTACTGCGACATGCGGCCGAACCCTTTTAATGCATCCCCCCTCGTGGTTGAGAAATGACCACTCCCTCACCTATCAGTCTGCATAATGTGATATATTCTGCACACAATGTGACCCTGGATGATACCAGTCTGTGTATAATCATGTAACCACTTAATACCCCTACAGCTTATCACCGTAACAGGCACTTGTCCCTAACCAGGATGTCTAGTCTGGTTACAGCTCATAATATAGATATAGCGTGTGGTTATTAAGGGCCTTTGTCGTCATGATGCATGAATTGAGCCCTGGCAAGTAACCTACAAGTGCCGCATCAAAACACTATCCTGGCCCCATAGGGTTGATACACTCTCAAAGGGTCAGCATGAAGCATGAATGCAGCCCTGGCAAGTACCCTCCATGTATCATGATGACTTTGGGCGACGTTCCTAAAAGCAGTATGTGAATAAAGGATCATGGTCTTTTTTATAGTTACATGGGCAGAATATCTAAGCTATGTGAATTAGGTTTATTAAATTATTTGAAGTTTTTACATTTCTTATAACCAACGTGCTATATATGGAGTGAAGAATGTGAAGCATTCGGCAAAATAATTGATGGTCTACCTTGGTTTGGTCAGTATGGCCGGGTTATATGAAACATTCTGTACTTTTGTTTGATATTCAAGGTATAACGATGTAACTACTTATCGTAATGAAGATACCCGACTCTACTCCTATGAAGTAAATGTCAATGTTGCTTGATCACACATTCACAATTTCCAACAGGCATTGTGGAAAGTGTAACCAACCACAGTTCCAGTCATATGCAACAACTCCCTCGGATCCATCAAACAGTTTGATCAGGACTATAACGCACAATGCCAAGATTAAAAAGGGAAAAAAAACTATTATATCTGTTATAGGCAAACACTGGCAAACAAGCCAAGGTTTCCGACAAACACTATAAATAACTAACAAGTCCACAGTCGCCTGCATTATGACAGTGTGACTGGTCCCACCTGTCTACCTTGTTAACCAATACCTGTACACTCGTCACCTATGACGGAGGCTGGCAGTCTATGGGTTTTCTTTTGACATGCCCCTTGGTACTTAGAACCTATAGCCACACCAATTAACTCTCACCAAACCTTGTAGCTAAAAACTACTTTCTATCCATGTACTGGAGAAATGGCATTATGGGTATGTCCAATTAACACTGAGGTGAAAAGTGCTACGTCACAGACACTGGTGTATTACCATTCTGTTCACACCACAGTTTGGTACCTCTTCACATTGGTTATTACAAATTGGGTTTATCAGAGATTAACATGAATCCTTTCTACCCAATCATGGCCAACGAAAGCTGTACAGTCAAGGTTCTGTTTTGCCATCTATTATTTCTATTAGCACAAACAGTGTATTTATAAGAGTGATAACTGACTCATCTACCAAAAGATGTCACAAGACCCAAACAACGTTGTCATCCCTCAACGAGTCTTGCCCGGCAACAATTCTGTGCAGCTCAAGGTCCCCGAGATCTAAGAAGGCCATCTCTGACAGTAGTCCCATCTACAGAGGCGCACCGTTATGGAATGGGTTGCAAACGGATGTGCAACGACTACCTTACAAAGACTTTGTCAAGAAACGGAAATTATGAACGACAGTGTGATTAGACTCTACAATGCTAACTATCAGACTGGTAATTAAAGACATATGAACTAGAGACATATGAATCTGGGCTTTGACAAATCTTTTGTCGGAAATATCCGATCTATCTATCAGCACTCTTGTGCTGCTCTTCTTTGGCATACAAATGAAAAAGTTCCCATGTAACCACTTTTATTGTACTTTGGTACTACTCATGAGAGCCTTCCTTCTAAGCTCCTGCCCCATTGTACAAATTATATGAATTTCATCTTTTTACTGTTTTAAAGTATACAATCAGAATAACTTGTTCTCTCGTAATGTATTGCATAATGAAGACCATAACTGTAATGCCATTTGCATGTAAGCAGTGCTATACTGGAAAGGCTCATGAGCTTAAACCAGTGCATGGCACTTTGGGTTTGTTAAGCTACAATCACACTTATCTCCTCAAGTGGGCAGCTCTAGTCATATCTATATACAGGATTAGCTGCTTATAGATAGGCTCCTATTAACATAGTGCTACTCCTGTCGCAAGCTCATGGCAAGTCTTAGTCAGTTATACATGTTGTGGACTTTTGTCACGATTTCGTCCTAGTCATTCAAGCTAATTGTGTCAGTTTGTGTGATGTATGTGTAAGTATAAATATTTTGCTGTATGGGGCACCGTGTTGTGTTGTGTCACCTTGAATTTGAATACTCGAATACCTGTACTGTATTTTTGAGTAAAATTACTTTATAGTTCCAATACATTGAGCAGATGACAGGATATCGCACAATAGTCTATAGGACAGAAGAGGTTAGCGCTAGTATCCCACGATCTCGTCCAATATGACTGAGCAGGAATGTTTAGGCAACGTTGACATTTATGGACCAATATTGTTCTTTCTAGCATTGTTTTATGTTGAGGACGTCATGGTACTATTTCAATATCTTTATCCCATGTTGGCATTGAAAGTAGCATAGGTCATGATTGAGGAAATGTGGCAAAATTAGTGTAATAACAAACCTTTTTAAACAAAGGCTTTCATTGGAGGAGAGGCAAAAAGCTGTCCACTACCAGTGACATTTGCATCTCATGAGGTTTCAATTCCAGTGAGATGAAAACCACAGGAAGGACAGGGAAGGGTGACCATTTAATTTCCCTGGTATTTGTCTCAGAGCCTATTGGCACACACTTCAGACATTAAGGGATTGGGTATCACCATTTTGTCAGAGTCAAATGCATCGTCATTTGCCTCCAAAGTCGATAAAGAAACCAAGCAAATAAGAGGCATGGACCTGTGAGAAAAACTAGAAAAAAGGATGAAGGCATAAATAAGGAGTTCTTCTGAAAAACCTCTCTGTGGTCCTGCCAATTGCTATGATACAGACCACCTGTAACATTTATGTGACACCATCCCATATTTTGTACTGTTTTAGCTATGGCTACTGATAGCGCTTTCTGTATTGAACATGGTGTGAATAACTACTTCAAGAAGGTTAAAACAGGTTACACCTGAAATAGGATTTTGGAGCACAATACTTTCAACCCCAACAATAGAGTTCAATTAGAGTTCAGTATTTGTAGAGCTTAGAGAATTGTTCACATTGCCACAATAGTTCCAATATAGCTTTACTCTAGACATGTCTGATAAAGTTCTAATCTATCATATGTGACATGACTGTATTGGGAAAAGGGACCTTAGTATACCCTGTACTAAGGTCCCTTTTCGCAGATCCTGCCACATATGTACTTCAAGAGTACAACCTATCCCAGCCCACCCCCACGGTTCCCTATCCACACAAAGGAGATAATCCCCTCAAATAGCGTTGTTAGTGATGGTTTCAGTACCAGCAGCAAACTCACGACGCCATAGATTAAAGAGAAGACTTTCTTCCTGTTCTTTCTATCTAGGTCCCACCATTTTGGAACGATCGAAGAACGCAGACGACTTCTCGATCTCTTTGACAGAAAATCGCGGGAGATTAGAACGAGCTACAGAGATAGCCACTCAGACCAAAGGATGGTGCATCGACAAGCGCGCATGCACCAAGTGTTTGGTGAGCGTCTGTCCGTCTGCCCCAGGGGATTATGGGAGTGATCGGCTTGTCCCAGACAGAGGCTGCGTCTATAATTGAAGGCAAGATGGCGGAGCTGTTCGACGCTGTTCATGCCAGTCTTCGTCTTTGTTTAATTTGCCATTCACCTGTAGACATTCACAACTGTCACCTCTTGTCGTCCACCTCTCTCTCTTTGCCCCCGTCCATGGTGTTATCTCCTTTTTGTATATATCCCTGCTCTATTATTGACTATTGTCTTCTAGCAGCAGCACATTCTGACTCTCATCAAACTCTCATTAAAATGGCCTGAATATTCAAACATAACTGATTTTTGGAGACAAGGTCTGTAGTCTGACACGTACGATAGGCCTAACCCTTTCCTCTTTGTAGTCTCTACCGCCATTTTTCTATCTTCTTTAGACATTTCCAATGTTTTCTAACTGCTTGCACTGTGATAGCTTACAAGGGTACTGTGGGTGTACTTTATTTCGCTGGGTATATATTTTCGCTGTGTTCACGGAAATGAAAAAATCGCGAAATTCGTGTATGCTACAGTATGGAACAAATATCCCCGAATTAGTCTTTTTTGCCACTTCAGCGAAAATTTACTCCCGTGAATAAAAGTACTTTCACAGTAATTCAAATTCACTTTTAGTACATCATCACACCTTTATCTAAAGTTTCTCCTTATCGGCCTATCATCCAATTATTTGGCTATCTATGTCGCTCATTTCTCTACAAATTGACGGAAATCTTCTCTGAACGGAATCTTCTTTCTGAATAGCCCAACTAACGAGGGACCCTGGGGCAGGTGTGTATCAAATATTCGTTAGCAGAAGCCTATGGCAAGACGGTAGGTTAGGTTAGGCTTTTATGCTTTATTACCAAAAGGTAATAGGGTACTAGGATACAACGAAGGAAACGTAGGAAGGACATTGACGTTCACATTGACACAAGGTTTTTAATGATCCGTAGCTGATCATAGCACATTCGATATTGCCAAGGTGATATTGCTAAGTCCAATGGTGAGTTTATGCTCTCATATTGCCAACCTTAAATCTATGTAGAAACGGGGTTATTTTACTGACAGATAACATCGTATTGTTTAGTTGTGGAAGCAACATTGAGGAACGGAAATGGAAGAGAACTTCAAGGCTTTTGCTTTTGGTTGAAGGAGATATGGGAGGGGGTAAGTGGATGCTGATAGGTTTGGGAGGAGGACATACATGTACCCTCCCCCCCCCCCACACACACCAGAGGCATAAAGTCCCACCCCAGCCCCTAACGCTTTGTATGAGCACGTGTAAGGCCGGGATAAGGTAGAGCCCATCTAGAGGCCCCAGCGTCCTCTCTGATCTCCTCCTCTTTGTGGCTGGCCCGGTGTTTAGTCAGAACCGATCAGGAGTTTATCCCTTTTGTTTCAAGTCCCTTTATGGTGCCACGGAACTGGCTCTTATATGGGTCCCCAAGGCCCATCCATTGGATAAGTAGTCGTTCATGGTATAACATCAGTACTGTTTAACTAACCACTCAAGGACGGCATTAATGCATCATTACCTTATCCTACCTTGGTCGTCATGAATGTAGCCCCGATGAGTAACTCGGCAGCGCTACTCTCAAACATCATGCCGACCATGCATGATTTTGACACTCCCAGATACAGCACCAATGCAACCCTGGCGAGTTACTCGCTGAACTGCATGGGTTCCATCAAACGTCACATTTTAGCGACATCCTATCTTTAAATGAGTAAGAGAGTGACAATCAGATTTCATAATTATGATGCTATGTTGTTTTAGCATGAACTGTTATCGTCAAATACCTACTTTATGGTAATCTAAAAGGGAGAGGGAATTCATGTTGGAAATGTACTTATAAAGTAAACCTTTACTTTGAGCTATGAAATGTGACATTGTACAACCGCACTGTCTTTAAGTAGCTTAGCCTCTAAAGTAAGCCCCACACTAAAATGTTACAGCTAACACACATTGACAGTAGTATTAGTAAGGTGTAAAAAACCTGCTTTAGCTGACATTTCCCCAGTGTCGCCCCTGTAACCATACATGTGCCTATCTCTTACATACATACATGTATATAAGTGTAGGCATCATGGGTTCATGTATTTGACCCCACCTGTTACATAACTGATACATGCTGGTGAGGTTATCTGCAAATACAGCAGCAGGGTACCCAGTGAGATAAGGGGTCTATGTGATAACAGGAATGAGGGATGTCCTTGTCTAAAGGCCAGATAACTTTATGCTACAGGCAGCTTTAATAAGGTAGTGATGGACTAGGGAGCCTTGAGATAAATCAGTGGCTAGCCATGAAGTATACAGCCATCACACGCTAAGTCGCAGCTGGGGTATTAAAGGCTCAAGTACAGCATCATTCCATAGTTCGATGGATGTCCAGTAACTTCTCCCCTTTCCCCTTCGATGGAGGTCCCGTAGCATATACACCTTTAACAGAATGCTATTTGTTTGGGGTAAATTTCCAATTGAGACAGAATGTGAAAGATTATTATTTCCTTATACCTCTCTTTTATTCCTATCTCCTTTGCGTCCCTACTGTTCCATTCCCATTGTTTCTTAATACCTCGAGAGAAAGAACTAATTGAACAATAGCATTGTTTTCTGCCACTCCCACTGTTCATAATTCTGCTAGAGAACAACAATGAACGAAATTGCTAGCAGATGTTGTTCGAGAGCAATAGAGGTTCCAACTGTTGAGGAAAAGGCGCCATGACTGGCACGCCAGGAGGGTAGTGGAGGGGTATTGAGATGTTGGCATGACTTCATTGTGCCTCTAACAGACTGGCTGGTGCCATTTACGTGACCCTGGAAAGAACTGGCAAATGACTGATTGCTTAAAGGAACAAATCTTTAGAGGTGAGGGTCAAATTCTATCTATAGGTGACTTATGCTGACAGAGCCATGGACTGTTGAAGTGATACATAATTGGGCCCATCCATTATTTATGATGTAGAAGTGAATAACTGGATAAATTATAAAAACATGGTTAAATTGTGTAAACGAGTAATTTGAAGGGGAGGGGTGATCCATAGTAACCTCCAAAGCAACAGAGAAAAAATCCATCCTGAACCGTATCGACAGTATAACCTCTAGATTACCAATGTGCTTCAAACTGGGCCCAATGTGTGTCATCGGATTAGAGAATGATGGCACCCTTTGCACACTTTTGGTGATAAATCTTACGTATCAATAGCTTGGGCACTATCCCCAAGACAGGAGGAGAACAAAACAGGGTCTAACCTTCAAGAATATCAGTCAATGCCCTTCAAATATGGCGGTGAATTGGCCAAACATGGCGGAATATCGATCTGGGCTGACAGGCAGCGGTCTCACCATGATAACCGATATTCCTCACCACGTGTGGCAAACCATTATCCCTTAAAGGGCCACAAAGTGCTTTAATGGAATGTTCTATTGGTCGTCATGATGCATGAATGTAGCCCTGGTGAGTGTACTCGCAAGTGCTGCGTTTATACATCATGGCAATGCGTCTGGAGTACATGCACCCCTTAGGGTCGGCATGATGCTTGAACGCAGCACTGGTGCCTTACAGACTGAGGCTGCATTTATGCATCATGATAAAAAATGCATGGGCATGATGCATTAAACCACGATGCGGTCTTTAAAGGGCTATACACCCTACTGTGTCGATACAGTCTTCACAGTGGGCACTGTAAACAGTGGCTAGTCCGTGTGCCGTGCGGCACTCTACGATGAGACAAGAGTCTTCAGCCCTGCACCACCATCTTACATTTATAATATAGATCTATACTTATAGATCATTCATACCACACACCCTACTAACAGCATTGAATTTCATTTTTGGGTCGAAAAACTTTTGCTCGCTTGTCCTTTGACACATAAAGTAATGCGCAGACGTCCCCCAGTAAAAATGACCAATACTGCGAGGTTGGGATGGTGCACACTGTAAATAGTAAACCCAAAAACACGTCCTTTTATACTGTAAACCAGCAGTAGATTCAGCTGCCCATGTACATAGCTGCAGTAGTATATTTTGTAACTAAAACTACAGCAGATTCTATTGCTCGACCTTACATTGAAGCAGCAGTAGTATGGAGGTGAATAGTTGCAATGGCCTTCCAATGACGATGTAAGCACAAGTTTTGAATGGGGCAAATAAGGAGTAGGAAATTTCACTACTTTGTGCCTTCTTAAATATCCAAATAAAAATCAATTCATCGATGTTCCTGCTATACTGTCTCCATGGGCTTTGTAACGTAATCAATACTTGTTCAGTGACATCAGTAAGTGTATTATGACGTCAATGACGTGACGTCACATAGAGTAAGACAGTGTGAACCCATGACGTCAACGTTTGATACTGTGTATAGGGCAAATGATGCATTGTGGTCACCTCCTCCCACACATAGAGATAGGGTACTGTTGACCGGTGGTCAGTCACACATGATAAGACAATCGATAGGCCTGTTGACACTAACTATCTCCCACTCATCGATAAACATGTAGTGGTCACTTTAAATCACATAATCCATGGCTTTATGGGAATATCAAAGCAGATAGGCCTATCTACCCTTATTTATGGCATATTTCAGGCCCGATAATGCGTTTTGATGACTTTGCTGTTCGCTGTCCATGGCATATTGAGCAGACTCTTTCTGTTGCCCGAAGTGTGCATGGGCCAAAAAAAGAAAGCTGTGTTTCAGGTTACATAGTATGAAAATCTAGGTAGGGTAGGTCGGATTTTCTTCCTCTTTGGCCTGAAAAGTACCCAAAAACTGACTCGTAAACTTCAATGCTGACTCACCAATGACGGCGTCGACTCATGGATTATCAAATTGACTCTGAAAAAACCCCAAAATTACTTTCAATAGAAATATTTTCTCAAAATTGGATAAAAACGTCTGGGTCGGCCCTGTTTTGTTAGGTAGGGTCGGGTAACCTAAAACACACCTTTTTTTAATTGGCCATACCATAATCATTTTAAAAGTAGAAGAGAAGGGCCCTTTTCAAGGACAGGCCTTCATTATAGTAGCAATTCTTTTGTCACACAAATATGTTTTGCCTTTACGTGTCCCAATATCCTTAGATTAGAATAATTACTGAGGTGGTGTACTGGTAGAAGTACCCTTCTCTGCTGATGTATAGGTGCCATGGACTGCCTACTCACGCAGTGCTAAAACTAAAAGCTCACTGCACTTTACCAGTCTGACCTGACAAGAAGATTTATTGTAACTGACTATTTTATGCATCTATCATGTGCACTTGCCTCTTAGAGTTAATTGAAGCCTACACTCATTAATTTGTGACAAGGCATTTGAGAAGTCTATGTAAGGGATCCTGTGTGCATTTTCTGAATGATTGGCCTGTGGGACGCCTTTCAGGGCTCAATGTACGCTCTATTCACGGCCGATTGAATAGACCCTCTCTACTGCTTGTTTCTGCATACCATGATCACTTCAGAAGTAAGAGAAGGGCCTGCTGAGAAGACAGGCCTCTGAAAAGAGCCTTGTGCCCACGTGAAAAAGGAGGATTGGCCTGTGTATACTAGCCTGTACGAGTCTGGCCTAGCGAGGGCCAGATGTCAATTCTATTCTGGCGAGCCGTTTCACTCTACCAAAGTCTGTCCAATTGGACCAATTGCTACCTATTAAAAAAACTCTTTAAATCACTACAGAATTTCACACATTTATCTTACAATATAATTTGAGAAATCCAAGATGGCCACCCCAACATTGCTGAAAACTGGAAAGGTGTCTTATCTTTGCTTCTAATTAACTTAGAGACTCAAATAAAAGGTCAAAAATTGCCTTTATGAGGCCAAGGAATCCAGTCCAGCTATTTCCAAAAAGCATTCATTTTGATTTTTTAATGAAATTATCCATCCAAAGTGGCGAAATCGGAGATTTCCTGAGTGGTTACATAGACAGCCGTAACCAGCAGTGAAGCTGGTTACTGGTGGTTCCAGACACTAATGCTGTAACCAGTATGGTGCAATGCATTCCGGACTGGGTTGGCTATGGGCGGCAAGCGCTATCCGCACGCCACAGGCGTGCGAATACCGGCCGCTATTCGCACGCCCACAGGGTGCGAATAAGAGCTCTTATTCACACACTGGGTAGGGTCTGAATAACAGTTCTTATTCCCACACCATATAGGGTTGCATTACTGGTCTTATTGGCACCCTACATTGGCCTATATCGTATGGATTGGTGTGTGGAATAGAGTTGTTCTTCACACCCTGTAGAGAGTGCAAATAGGCATTGTTATTCCCATACCCATTGTGTGTGAATAAGCAATCTTATTCACACATTCCCTACATAGGGTGCTAATAACCCCTTTAATTCACACCCCACACAGTGTGGGAATAACAGCCTTAATTCACATCCCAATCACCACCCTATAGGCCTATAAGTATAGTATAGGGTGCCAATAAGACCTGTACTACACACCCTATGGGGTGTGGGAATAACAACTGTTATTCAGACCCTACCCAGTGTGTGAATAAGAACCCTTATCCAAACCCTGTGTAGGGTGTAAATACAAGTTCTTATTCACACACCAGACCAAACCTGTATGGTGTGTGAATAAGTACTCTTATTCACACCCCACACAGTGTTGGAATAAGGATTCTAATTCGCACACTATATAGGGTGTGAATAATGGCCCTAATTCACACCCCAATTGCCACCTCATAGGCCTACAAGTATATTATAGGGTGCCAATAAGACCTGTATTGCACACCCTATATATGGTGTGGGAATAAGAAGAATTATGCAGACCCTACCTAGTGGGGGAATAAGGGCTCTTATTCGCACCCTGTGAGCGTGCGAATGGCGGCCGCTATTCGCACGCCTGTGGCGTGCGGATAGCATCGGCCGCTATGGGCCATAACCCATTAGCCGATTTGGAGGCATTATCGGCCGATACACCCTCAACAAACAGACCAAATGCAGTACTTTGGAGTATAATTTAGGGAATGTATCGGCCGATAATGCCACCAAATCGGCTAGTGAGTTATGGCCCTTACTGACAGTAGGTGCCAGTGAGTATACGTGTTTGAGCTGCTCTTTACGACAGTTCCACATTCCACAGCGTTATTAGTTCAGCAAATGAAGTAGTACTCTCATAATGACCGAATGGCAATATGCAGCTGTTGCTTGAATGGGCATCGTTTTAATCAAACGTCTCCGTTTACTTTCCCAGGGCAGGAGGTCGGGATAACCTTTAGGATTGTTTTCAAATCACGCCTGCTCTCATGGATGTGACATAACGTATACACCAGTGCCAGCTCTTATTTCTTATAAAGCCTAGCTCATCGACCTTACTGAACAAAACGTGGTCAACCTCATTTTGCTCCAGAATTTTGCTGCAATGTTCATAATTCTAGAGCATTGTTTAAGCATCAAAGCTAAAAGAAAAATGACATGCCTTTGGAGCCAGATCATCCCCATACCTAGAATTAAAATGTCTGTGACACTCGACCTATCTTGTCTTTTTTCTGGCCATGTCATGAGAAACATAATTCCTGTCGAATTGCCTGAGCATCGTGCATAGACTTTCCATGGCATGCAGATACAAGCAAGAAAACAGTCATGTTTAAATTATCTGAATTCACTAACGACGCAAAGTGCCTCATATGATATGCACGACGTTGCTGCTACGTGATCTATACTCCATTACAGTGATAATTATTTTGTCTCTATAGTGTCTACAGTGTTGATTTACTCTGATGCTCCTGGTTGTTGACCAAAGAAAGTATTGGATGACATTGGAAAGGAGTGCGCTATACAGTCGTCATTGGAGGCAGTGGGTGAGAGATGGAGAAGGAAGTGACGCTGAGACCCGGGCATTGAGGGGTATAAGGGAGAATCTGAGATAACTATGTACTACAGTTACCTTCAAGGAGAATACGGTGGAAATGAGAGAGACCTACATACAGAAACTGAAAGAGAGACATGCCCATATCATGAGCTCTGACTCCACTAAGGCTCCACAGGTACCTGCGAAACTGAAAAAGCGATCTTTTCAGCCCTCTGTTCCAGCTTGTTTTGCTTCATTTTGCTTCATTTTATGGCAGCGTCACCCAAAATATTGTCAGAAGCCGGGCGACACTTCGGGCGACACTACCGCAAAATAAAGCAAAAAAGCTAGAACAAGGGGCTGAAGAGATTGCCACGTTTCGCTAGTCGCTGTGTCGCCCTATTGGTGGATTTGGAGAGACTTCAAACATGTTGCCACTTAAATGCCTCTCAAATGTTTAACATACATCACTCTATCTTTCACTGGGGTTGACGGTGGAAGGTAAGGGGGGGGGGGAGACAGATGGAGGGAGGGAAGAAGGAAAGAAAGGGACAGAGGAAGACAGCCAGACAGGCAGAGACAGATTGAAAGTAGGTCCGAGGGGGGATCACTGATAAAATGAAGGGATCCAAACTTGTCAAAAGGTTGTCTTATAAGAAGAGTTTAGGGTCTTTAAAGTGACGGTCATAAAATAAACAAGTTAAAGGTTGTCTATTTGATGAACTGTCCGGTTACCATCCCACAAGACAAGACTAGGGTCATCTAACTGACAATGTTAGCCTAGGAAGTGGCCCACTCCAAGTGACAAGTCTAATGTCGTCAAATTCACAACCCAGAAAAGTTAACCCTTTATTGGCTGCAAACTGCTTTAAATTTGCTTGAATCCCTTTGTCAGTATGATGCATGAATGTAGCCCTGGTGAGTCTATTCGCCAAGCCTGCATTCATGCACCTTTGGAAATGAATCAACAGTTGGGCGAGTATACTTGCCAAGGCTGAATTCATGTATTATGATCACATAGAGCATGGCACCTTAAAGCACTATGCACCCCTTAGAGGGTTAACCTGTGCAACATAACCTCTACTTCACTGCAGGTGGAGCTAACTGGGTTCTGCCTAGGCATAATTGTTGTTCATGTCTGTCTATATTTTTGAGGTTTATAATAGCTAATTCATACAAACATAGAGGTATGTAGGTTAGGGGAATTCCTGCCATATCCCCAAGTCTATATTGAGAGTATTTCTACCCTTTAGTTACTGACTGCTAACACATATGTGTATGTCATACCAATGGGAGTTTCCTTGCAGCTATTGTACCATAGAAATAACCACAAAAGAGGTGTATGTGCCCTACACATATTTGTTGTGTCTCAATTATATCAAAACATTGATTCCTTTACCTTTTCTAGCATCCCCAATAGATAAATCTCAGGATTCTCCATAACATGAATGTGTATTCCCATAAATATGATTAAAATCAACATAGAAATTATGCAATTCATTCCCCAACTTTATACAGAATGCATGTTATACTGATGCCACCTACAGGGAAAATCCTGAATCAGACCCTGGTTGACGAGTCTAGGGCTGGCATGAGTCAGGTTTTGGGCTGGCACATACCAAGTGTATCTTCTATCTGACAACTACAGCTAGAGGACCCACTCTCTTGTCACTTAGAAGAGTCTGCAGACGAGTTTACTTTTTGAGTGATGACAGAAAGAGGGAACAATGGCTACAAGGCATATAACTCGTTTTTCGTCCTGTGTTTGGACTCGGAATGTCGGGAAGTCGAACAAAATGGACAACATAGGGGACTCAATCCATTAGATAGGGAGGCGGAAATTGACTGTGCACGGGGCCAATAGATGCAAAGCCGTGGAGGAAAGCAGAGAAAATAGATATCGGCAGTCAAAGCGCCAAAGCCCGTTACATACCGCTCACCTCGCCCTCTCAATCTCCACAGAGACACAGTAGAATGAAGAGACTCGTCTGGATATGTGGAGCAAGTATTTGGGTGAATTCGTGTAATGTTAAACCTGAGTTGATATACAATGACACCTTAGATAAAAGTCTAACTACACGATAAACATAAAAAAACTACCTTCATCAGATTATACCCAACCGCTGAGGCAAATGACTTTTCGCCTCACATTAGTATCATCTAATTATTATGCAACTCACTCCATCACTTTGTTATGATATCCTATACTAATTTGTGGCAGCCTATATACTGTACTGGAGTTGAACTTGAGACTTTCTGGTAGATGAATTTGTGTTTGCTAGTATTGCTTTTTATCACAATTACAGACACGGTATTCTATCCAATAGTTTTGATTAAGGGGATAACTGGTGGACCCTTGATGACAATTACAATTGTAATACAGTAATCTGGTAATGTTACATAAATAAGATACAGATGATTGAAGCAGGCATACAGAATAATTCATTTGTCTCATAAGAGGCAGATTACATTAATTCAATGGAAAGGTTGAGTAAAATTAAAGTGGTTAAAGGCTCGTCAATCAAGATTATTCCTGACCTTATTTGTACATTTCTAGGTATCGATATCGTATGAAAACTTGTTGTGAATTAAATTGAATGTTCTCTGAATTTATGTTATCATAACAGTTCAGTTGTTGAGTATGGGATGTGAAGGTAGAATACGCTATGTAGTAGCATGCTAGTTAACATTTTCATGTGGATTCATGCAGCCTCCCAGTTTGCTTGGTTAGATAAGGGCCGCCTAATGATGTATGCATTTTGTCAACATGTAGTAGTCGTGTAAACCTGGCGAGTTACACGCAGGAGATACATGAATGCATCATGTCGGCTAAGGGCATAGTATGGCCCTTAAATTGTTATTTCCTGAACTAAGCAAACCCTATAACCAGATAACGATAAAACGGGAGGGATCTTGTTCCCGTAATCAGCATGTGCAGGCTGCCACCAGCAGGTCTCGTGAACTGTTATAGTTCTGCTCTCGGAACGCGGCCTGTTCCTGGCAAACTGTGGTGAGTGGATGTCTGGTACCAAACTGAACTTCGCGATAAATTCCGAGGACAGAACCAACATCGCTATCGGCGGAAACACAAGCCCGGATGTAAGTTCATAACTATAAGCCCTCTGCTGAATCATTCACAGACCACGAGCACCTAAGGCGGGGACGTGAGCCAGGACAGATAGGACGATGAGGACTCTTTTTGTGGATGATTGGACATCTTTGGGACCATAGCATGCAGATCTATTACGACCAATAGTGTTACCTACATGTAGACCTTTTTTGGTGTTAGTGTTACCTATATTACATGTAGACTTTTTTGGTGTTAGTGTTACCTATATTACATGTAGACTTTTTTGGGTGTTAGTGTTACCTATATTACATGTAGACCTTTTTTGGGTGTTAGTGTTACCTATATTACATGTAGACCTTTTTTGGGTGTTAGTGTTACCTATATTCATGTAGACCTTTTTAGTGTTAGTGTTACCTATATTACATGTAGACCTTTTTTGGGTGTTAGTGTTACCTATATTACATGTAGACCTTTTTAGTGTTAGTGGTACCTATATTACATGTAGACCTTTTTTGGTGTTAGCTTTTTTTTGTTTTGATTTCCTGGCTGGCTTTCGTTTTTCATGACTCTTTGTCCTGCTTATTGGCTGTAACCCACCTGAGCACATGAACACATGCATAGATCGCCTTCCTTTCTCCATATTCCTATCTACTTTTATCTCTACCACCTATCCCCATCAGGCATCCCACCACTCCCTCACCAACCATGCTATGCATCCTATGGCTGTTACCATGGAAACACTAGGATGGGAAGACAGGTGGATTTCACACGAGTTGACGTCTCCCTATGTGACCTCCCTCTGGAATTGTCTCAGCTCATCGCCCTCACTTAAACCAACCATTGCACTGAGCACTGCATGGCCTTTATCAACCTATCCAGGGAAAAGACAACTGGGTAATATGTAACAAAACGCAGTATGGCTCAGCCCTATGGGGGGATGCTATGGGAGTGGTCATCTTTTAGCCATTGGTTTTTAAAATCACTATTTAAGCACCCCCCCCCTTCCTATAAGAGGCGTCAAAAAAGATTCAGTCCCCCCAACTTAACCATTCAAATTTAACGTGGCTGACCCTTGGGTGGCGCATTTGAACCTTAATAGCACACTGACATTTTCACTCAAAATCTGTGTAATATGTTCGGTCCCCACACCCACAACAGGGGTTTATATATATTATATATATGTAGAGGTCGCGGAAAACTTAGTCATTGGATCGGCCGGGAATCGAACCACAGACCTCTCACACCGGTGACAAGCGTGCTAACCGTTACACTACCAACCCGTGTCTGACTGTTCTCCGCTCCCTACGTTACTGGATCGGTATGGTACAGAGGGGGAGGATTACCCAGGTGTTTCACCCCTTCGGGCTCTCCACCAGGGTACGGGGAATCCGACCCCTACACTACCCCCATCAGCTTCCATCATGTCCTCTAGATTCGGATTTTCCGGGGGGTTACCAACCCTGGGCTTTCTCTCCCTCCTAGAAGGGGCTTTATCAAGCAGTTACAGAGAGTCCCAGCCCCCGGAGTATAGAGGCACCTAGCACCAGGCATTCTCACCCACGTGAGACCGAAGGTCCCAATGGGGCTTTATCAAGCAGTTGTTGAGATACCCTGACTTCCCAGTGATGGAAGCTTTCTACACCATACCGATTCAGCCAATTTGTTGACTGAACTCCATGCTGAACTCCAACTGCCCGTACTAGGGACCAACACTTCCCAACCTGCTCCTCCAACTACCAACCGCCAGCAGGTGGCCAATCCCCAGCAAGCTGGAATGCTCCTACCGTTCGCAGTCAACGTACTACCCGATTCATTGCGGCCGATCCACCAGTGTAGAGGTCGCGGAAAACTTAGTCATTGGATCGGCCGGGAATCGAACCACAGACCTCTCGCACCGGTGACAAGCGTGCTAACCGTTACACTACCAACCCGTGTCTGACTGTTCTCCGCTCCCTACGTTACTGGATCGGTATGGTACAGAGGGGGAGGATTACCCAGGTGTTTCACCCCTTCGGGCTCTCCACCAGGGTACGGGGAATCCGACCCCTACATATATATATATATATATATATATATATATATATATATATATATATATATGTGTGTGTGTGTTTGCCCCCCCCCCCTTGCAAGGGGTCCAATTTCCTTTGGTCCCCACACCCACATGCCCCTCCCGCCCCCATGTTGTTAGAAGATGACCACTCCCTAAGGTAGAGCCCCTGGTTGATGGTAATGGGAGGCGTGTCGTGGTTCTAGAGTGCGTGTTTGAGGGATATGCAGCAATTCTCACCGCAACCATACTTGATAAAGTTGTGCCCAGCATGCGGGATAGACATAAGGAAATAGCCATAGTGTGTCACAGAGGAGAATGGGGGGAGGGTGTTTGGAACAAGGGAAGGGAGATACGTCACCTCTGATCAGCGAAACGGCGAACCCATTACCATATAGTTCGAAGTGGGGTTGGGAGCTTTTGCCGCCATGCTTCACGGAAGTCTGACACCTCTACTGAGGGGGCTGGAAAGGCATGCAACCACAAAATTTATGCATTATCCTGCTCCATCCTGTAGGAAATATCGACATTGATTTCATACATAAGCTTACCATTTCTAACTAAGATGAGCTCCGCTCTATATCCCCTTAGGGAGTGGTCATCTTTTAACAACAAGGAGGGGTTGGTGGATTGGGGGGGGGGGAACCAAAGATATTTGGACCCCTTGAAGGGGGGGACCAAAAAACTTTGGACCCCTCTTGAGGGGGGGGACATTTTAAGTGAAAAAGCCTGCACGTTACTACAGCTCAAAGCGGTCAGCCGCACTCAATTTCAACTTGCCTGAGGGGGGGGGACCAAAAGAATTTCGACCTCCTCGCGCAAAAATCCACCAGCCCCCGATGTTGTTAAAAAATAAGTGTCGATAATTTCTCTAATGCAGCCGATAGCCCAAACGAATACTAGAGTAAATGAGAGGACACTAGAGCTTTGGTTTCTCCAATCATTCATTATACTGTCATTGGACTTGCGAACAAAGATTCCTGTACAGGATTAATTATTACAGAAAGGATGTAAGTATCCAGTATCCTATATTCATCTCTGTTTCGTGCTCCCGTTCTCTCATCATCATTATTTCCGCCGAGAGGAGCTACAGGAGGGCATGTGCTGCAGATTACTAATAACCTTTTTCATCGTGATCAATATGTACACTCAGATTAGGGTTGCAAGCAAATTTTTAAAAAGTTGGTTCTAAAGACTATATATACACTATTAGATAAGACGAAAATCCTCTCAATGTCTACGCATGGCTCATCCCTTTTTTCTCTTATTCCTTTTTCGGAATTCACCAGGGTTCTTCGTGCACTGTAATCCTGAGTGTATTACTTCAAAAGGTGGCATAATATAACTAGCCCGTTGATGTGTAGCATATTGGTGTAAAGCATGCCATCAGGCCATTATAATATCATATATTATCCTGTCTTAACTTTAATATTTTATCTCCCAGGGGCTTAGCCTTTATGGACTATCGAGTTCTAAGCTGGATAGTTTGGCACTAACATCTGCACGGTGGGAGTTGTTGCACAAGTCCGTTTCTTCTCATGTCACGCATGACCTAACGTATGTCTTTACACGAGATAGCACTAACGCCGATTATATTACAATGGTACAGTGATATGAGGATGGGTACACAAACGTCACTTGGTGGCAAAGAGTCAGTATTACTCAATTCTTAAATTTCCACTTAATTCACATCGATACATGAACTACAGTACCCAAAATACATTATATTTATTCAAATTGTTATAATTCTACCCATATTGATGTCTGAATGGATTTATGGCGGATTTGCTCTGAAGTACAATTTTGCTCGGATTTAAAGTGGCGAATTTTAAAATATCGTATTTGTACAACTATATTGGATTAATTTTCGTGCTCTAGATCTACATGTTTCGTGGATTTCTCAAATTCTAACATCTGTACAGCACGAAATAAAATACGCTTACAGTATACAATATAGGGATGAATCAGCCTCGGGTGTATTGGGGATTACAGAGGAGAACCCTTTCGGTGTAATAGGACCCTCCTGTGACACATTCTACTACACCATGGAGATACATGTGCCATACACAGAGTGTCAAATTGAGTTGACGCTGCCACATTAAGGGGCTCCCACTTAATCCCCAGGCACATGCCTTATATATATGACATTATGTTCCCCCTGACAAAGCTGTCATGAGAAGGTCCTGGAGGCAATGTCCTTCATCATGGGCCATGTTTTCAATGACATCAAAGTTAGCATATGACGTTATCCTTCTAAGGGTCGCATAGTGCTTCAATGCAGTATGCCCTTTGTTGTCATGATGATGCATGGATGCAGCCTCTTCGAGTAACTTGGCGAGTACCTCGTCAGGGCTGCATTGAAGCATCATGCCCAGTCTGTGGTGTAAAGACACCCCCGAAGGATAAGCATGAACCATAAACCATCTTTGTCATGAACAAATGCGTGTGTAAGGACACCAAAGAGCGTAGTGCATTAAAGCACAAGGCATTCTATAAAGGGTTAACGTACTTGCTTTCCCTATCATAGCTTCCTCTCGTATGTTTTAGATGGGTTCGAACAGGAAATATTGAAGTACTATTATAGGGAATTCCACTCATATATTTGCAACATTTGAAAGTCGCTTGAAGCCAAACAAATCCTTTCAACAGAGTGGAAAAATGTGTTTCTTGACTTGATGTGTTTCCTTTATCAGACAACAAGTACCTACTCTATAGAAGATAAAAATAAAACGGATTTCATATACAGTACTTATTGGCAAAGTGAAGCGAGGTGCAGCGAAATTGGAAGTCAATGCAAAGATTCAACTGTTGATTTCTAGAAGAATCTTGATATAATGATTTTTAAAGATGAAAAGAAATCTTATCTTACAAAAATTAATCCTTTCAAAATATGATAATTTCCGGCATGGTACAAGGTTCATTCGACATCAACAGCTGAACTCCTATATGTGCAATGAATAATACAGGTAGTTCTTCAATATCTTCAATACCCTATCTCTCTCCTAACCCTTCCTATTC
This sequence comes from Harmothoe impar, assembly GCA_947462335.1. Lineage (NCBI taxonomy): Eukaryota > Metazoa > Annelida > Polychaeta > Phyllodocida > Polynoidae > Harmothoe > Harmothoe impar. The sequence goes on along the minus strand of OX381716.1, from coordinate 29,072,686 downwards.
ATAAGATATAGATATCCTGTGCATAAGTTCATCTATGTCAGATTTATATGGAGAGGGACCCAGATTAATGTTATTCATCCGGCTGCACTATATCATCCACGAACCCTCATCATTAAGCATTTTCATGATCCATATATACCGATAAGGAAATACTATAAGGTAATACGCGACATGCGATATCAGCGTGCGGTATCATCTAGACGCTGGGAGATTGAACAGCGACACACTGGAGGAGGTGGTAGTGACAGCTGGCACCTTCGTGCCCATCAAGAGAGTCGGATAGAGCAATGACACCTAAAACGAGCCCGACCATGGTCATGCCATCCAGATGGCCATACGTAGGAGTCAGGATGTCCACCTACTTCCAATCCATACCCTATTACAGACTAGACACATGAGAGGCCTCACCGCCAGACTATGGTTGTGTTCGATAACTTCATCACCTGACCCGAGTACATTTTGGCAGTGTTAGATGAGGTATGTGTTCGGTCATGCTATGTCTGGTTGCTTGTTGCTTACAAGGGTTGGCAGGTACTCCTTCCTCCGAGGAAATGCTATATCCACCATAGCCACCCAACCTCCCATCCACAACACCCTAAAGCCTGTGTTCCAGAAAATGAGATGCTGCCCTACTTGAAAAATCTTTTGAATTGTGATTTTTCCAATTCATGCAGAATTACCGACTGCTTGATATCATAAAGTTGGCAGAATGAAATTATTATTAGACAGCCATGCGATTACCAATGCTGAATAATCAATGGGAACCTTTGGTCAAGCATTTGTCACTTGGAGGATATTGAATGTGGAGTATGCAACAGGTTACAGTGGAAGACACAGCTCTCTCTTCCCAAACTAAATGTCTGAACGTGGGAAAGACAACAGTACTCTGAGCTCTCTGAGCTGGACTTGAACCAGGGCAAATGTCTAATGTGAGATCAGCAGCCTCTACCCCAACCAGTCTCCTCATCTATGCCAACCTTTGAGTTCCCACCTCATTCACATCTATCCTAGACTCCTCTAGACATATAGGGGGCATACTGGGATATTTCCTATCTGGACTACTCCCCTCTTAGTCATGCGCAGCTTTCTATTTGTATGCCAAAGAATCTTGTCGTGCAAGACAAGAAAGTAATATGCAATACTCATTTATTCAGTAACACTTGTCGTGCATGTAATTGTATGTTAAGTCCATGAACCAAGTTAGATAAGGTAATATAAAACGATAAAGCTATCCAAAAGGGTCGTTTCTCTCATAACACACTGTATTGTGATTTTGAACGCCAGGGTCCCAAGTAAGCCAATTCTTGAATATGCCGATTGATATTGGATTGTAATATGCTCAATTTTTATATCAAAGTGCTTGGAATAGTGTGACATGATTTTCTATAGAGACTGTCATAATTAAGAGTCATAGACCCATGGTTTGCTTCTGTGTCTGTCTTACCACTTCTTTGCACACCCCTCTTTCGTACACCAGTTGATCCATACAAGGATGTGCTAAGGCAAAAAAAGTGTGTGTCACGTACATGGTCTGAAAATATAGGTTATGTAGGTCTTCTTTTTGTTAATTTCTTTTTATACCTAAGCCTCAAAACTTTGCGGAAATCGAATCATGAACTGGTGCGCCCACGGCCTCAACTCATGGACAATTGAATCCATCGAGCTAACTTGAAAAGCCCTCAAAACATTAGTCTATAGGGTCGGCCCAGTTTTGTTAGGTAAGGTCGGACAAGCTGAAACACATATTTTCTTCTCGGCCTAACATCACCATATCTCCATCACCCGTATACTCCCCACCTCCAGCGCAGGCAGCGGTAATAGAGACCAATACCCCCTCTGGCGGGGAGCACCGGCTGTTTGGGTGTAATATAAAGATGGTGGACCCTGGAGCGGCGAGGTGGGATTATCGAATACTGAGGATGGACACTGATGACATTCTTGTACATCAATCTAGTGCTGAGGGGGCTGAGGGGGATTACCAGGGGCAAGGGTGGAGGTATATGGGTGCTGGAAGCAAAGTGGGAAGGGGGCAAGGAGGGAGGGAGAGGGATCGAGGGAGAGAGGGATTGAGGGAGAGAGGGAAAGAGGGAGAGAGAAAGAGAGGGAGAGAGGAGGAGGGACGAAGGGGGGGGGGGTGGAGGAAAGGATGATACTAAATATTGAATGCCACGGGAAACTCAGGGAACCGCCAGATTTGTTGCCCCTCTATTTGCCATGCAGTGTCCACTTACGTGATTGTGACGTAAATTATTTAAGGATGTCTCTAATCAGAGGTGTCAGTGGACTAGTAATGAGGAGGTTGACATTAAGTCACCTTAAAGGGGTGTTTAACTGGTGAGCCAATTCTGAAATTTAGACCCGTGTGGGTGGAGGGGTAGAAATAATCTGGACCCCTTTCAACGTAGACTATAGGTCAAAGGGGATACTTGCTTTAAGTCCGCCAGACAGTGAATCAGACCTCAAAATTATAAATCTTAACAAACCATTGTTTACAAAACAAGCAATAATCTTGCAATTGAATTTGAAGCGCATCACAAACTTTAGTGTTCAATTAATGATATGAGATATGTCGCAAGTATGTTCATGGTAAGTCGTTATCAGGCCTTCAGCCTTAAACCTTTTTTAAGGGCTGCATAGGCCATAGCGCATTCAAGCATCATGCCTACTTCTTGGCAGTGTATCAAGTAGACTAACCATCATGTGGTTGGCATTAAAGGGGGTGTTCCAATGAGTTCTGAAATCAAGGAGCGATGGGGAGTGATCGAAATTGTGTGCCTTTGCAATACTCCAAATTTCAACAGCTATGTGGGACATGTCCTCTTGAAGGATTTCCAATTTTAACAATCCGGCTGAACACGTTTATCGGGTCCAATAAAATGTAGACAAAAGTGTGTGTCGCCCCTTTTCTGCGAATAGCTAACATGTTACTGTAGTTCAAGTCGGAGGGGGGGGGGCAAGATATTGATTCGCCAAAAGATGTAGGGTCATTAACAGACAAACGCCACTATCACACTTTACTCTTTAATGGAATATTTCAGTGTCACACAGTGTTATGTCATAACTACCAGTTACATGATAACCTGTAGAGTGCTAATGCAGATAACAAGCAAGGTAATGCAAAAACATGTGTCTAATGAGTACTACTTGCTACGTGATAACCTGTAAAGTACTACTGCAGGTAATACATGTAGCTAAGGTATCTAGGTTATAATTATGTTAATTAACCAAATTATGCTAAAGAGGTTATACGTGGAAAGATTAACTAAATATCATGCATAAGTATTACAATGTCTGTGTCCATACACTGCTGGGTCGTAGAACAGATCACAAAGTATTTCATAAAACGTTCATTTCTCGGCGCATCACGTTTCGAAGAGAAATTGTCTTTATCATAAAAGGTACTTTTGAGCTCCATCTATACTCCTTTCATCATAACAGAGTATTTTATTGCATGAATGACTTGTAATTGTATGAGTTTTGCATGTCACATTGAAGGACTGACACTGCATGAACCAATCGTTTTAAGCAACTTTAAGCAAAACTTTAATTGATTAATGGCCTTTCTTTAAGCTTCTTGAGGCAACTTTAAGCAACTTTAATCTGAAAAAGAATTAAAGTTGTTTAAAGTTGTTAAAGCTGCTGGAAAAATACCACTAATTAAATTCAACTTTTTGCTTAAGGTTGCTTAAGATAGATGATTCATGCAGTGTGACAATGGTTCATTAAATCCCAAATTGTCTCTAGTTTATTTCTTTTGTTTCATTCACAAATACAGAGTGAGTAGTAGTTATAGGAGGTGTACCAATCTGTACGCGAAATACAGTGAAGGAGCCTTATAGATTGGTACTAGTCCTATAACTACTTTATGCCACTAGCTGTATGCAGTATACAAGAGGTGTGAAATGCTTTGTTTTCCGTGCCTGCTGGGGTATAAACATAAATTTTTATGAACACGTTGTTCAATCAATTCAACAACTCATCTATCAAACATCCCTATACTTTTGTACCAAAAGTTCTGAGGAGGAACAAAAAAACAGACAGTCCTGACAAGTATACAAGTTATAACTGTCAATAAGCCATCCTACCTATCTCAATAATAGAGGCTTCTACGTCTCTCAACTAGACCGATGTGTCATACTTAACATAAAGGAAATGCTAATATCATCTCCAAATACGGCATGACCGCAGTGCACATCAGACCCTGTGGCTTCGAGGAGAAGGTAAATGTCACCTTGTTGGCTTCTGAATGGAATAGGAAAGCTGATGTTTTTGTCCTTTGTATAAAGTAAAAAATGCTCTTTTGATATAAAAAAGGGCACCATGTTATTGAACACTACTGCAATATAACATGGCATTTACAGAGGTGGATATGAGTGTAGCTGTAGAGGGCGCACCCTTATTTATCCCAGTGTGTCTTGTCTGTTCATTATACCCCCGACAGCGACTATCTAATCTACTCACTCGAGTTGCCATGTCAGGTACTGATAATAGATAAGAGAAGTATTTTAATGTAAATTAATTCCATGGATGCAGTCGAATTCCATTAATGGATTTCTAGGATGATTGAATTAAGGTCGATTTTACAGGCATTTCGATCAATACTATTATATATGTCTCATGCTGTGAGTGTTTTCATTGTACGAAGCTATATTGGCTCAATCACCTTTTGGACTAGAGCTTCCATATTCTTCAAGAACTTTCAGCAATCTCGCCAGCTTCTTCAAGGTACAAGTCTTGCCGCCCTTACAGCAATAGTTAGATTGGGGACGGGGCCGGTACTCCGGGCCTTATATGGGGGAGACGGGGTGTGAAGTGAAGACTTGAGGAGTCTGTTTCCAAATGTGGAAGGGGAAACTGCTGGCTGTGAGAATATAGACCTACAGTGGGACATTTGAGACATTTTTCACATTGTGAAAATCCATAAAACCCTACAGTAGAGCCAGTTTCAGCGTTGGCATGTGTAAAGCCAGAATTCTGTGGAATCTAGAAGACAGTTTGAATGAGACCTATTGATTATTTCACACTTTTGTTGTAGACAGCTGCCATAATGCTTACGAAGTGGAATTTGCCCCAAGAAAAGTGTCTGCAGCAACTGTAGGACTCTTTCTTTCCGCGATGTATTTAATTCAAAATGCAGACAGTCCGGGTTAAGACTCAAGACAATGTCTGTCTATACGGCATTGTCCCCATGTGATGGGAACATCTACGCAAATATCAAGCATTAAGAAATCTGATGAGATGTTCGAAAGTAGTTTCCATCTGTTTGGAGGTCAGAGGTCACTTGATAACTGCAGTGCATGATGAGGCCAAGGTCGTGGCAACCGGGGGGACCCCCACCCCACATTTGACCAATCCCAAAAAAGGTCAACCCAAAAGGTCAAGTAAAAAGGGCTCAAAAAGGGTCAAAATACCCCTCAGTCTCCCCTACTTTGAAACTGCTTGCCACGCCCCTTAAAGGATCTGACTACCTTGCGCAAGAGATTTCTCATATCTCAACGTTTAGGTTGGCAGATGAGTGACGAACCGTAGACGGAGGAGTAAACCCACAGTGGAATATACCCTTATGATACAGAAATATCTGATGGTATTTGCCACACAGCAGATTCAGAAGCACTATGTATTTTCTATAATATCTTATTTTTCTAAATGTTGTCCCTTGAAGTTCATACATTCAGTGCTAGCAGTGGATTTTTTTTGTATGTTTAAAAAAATGAAATCATTTCACCTAATGGAGTCCTAATGGAGTCTCGAACCTGGACCTACTAGAGTTGTCCAGACATAAAGGCATGTATTTGAGTAGGTTCTGAGTGGAGGGGCCTCCCTAGGCGGAAAAGAGATTTTTACTTTTTGTAAAAGGAAGTCCATGCGTAGAATCAGCACAGTATTTAATAAATATTTAGTTATAGCATGTCATTCTGTCCTCTCGAGTACTATTGTCCAACGAGCTCCTGTTCCAAGCTTTGCAATACAAGCCAATAATACCATTTTGATACTATTTGAAAATCTCCAAGGAGAAGCTTTGTCTCTATTAAAGGAAGGCTGAACATTGTTTGTACCTTGATGGACCCCCTGTACTTACTTACTTTGAACCTTATTGAAACCATCTTGGAAACATTGTGAACCTTCTGGTGCACTACAATCTAAGCCTGTTGCTTTCGAAACCTGAGTTTGATTTATACTTTCGCATCCGCTAGAAGATGCTATCAAGCTCAGTGAATACGTGTGACAACTTCCATTTTGTGCAGTCTTCATAGATTACAACAAATTGGAATGTGTGGTCGCTTATTTTCCCGTTGTTTCACATAATACGCAGTGTTATGCCATACACACGTATACCCAGTGCCATTTGTATGGACAGACGTGGAAGTCACATGACCTGGACACAAGTTTTGGTAGAAGAGTGAGAATACAAATGTTTGATAACGACGTTTACGACGCGGCTTGGAGAGGACCGCATAGCATACAGGTCTATTCTAGCTATAGACTGTGGGCGGCACATATGTTCCATGGTGCTTAATATTTAATCACAGTGCCCCCTGTCAATTTTAAGAAAGGGCCATGTCCCATGTCGAGTTCGCTTAAGAAATACACATCTCCCATGTGACTAGGACCCATATGCCCTGTCAGGTCTGAGAACAATGCCATGTTGTCCTGTCAAATGTAGTGGCCCAGACCCATCCTACGGCCAGCAGTGGACCTAGTTGTATCATAAGTCTGCCATATACAGATAACGTACTGAATACAATACCTAGAACGGTTATCTAGTGTTATATAAGGTAGCATTAGGTTGCGTTAGACACCCATCTCTCCTGAAGTGGCCTTAGTCATTGGTAAACTGATAACATATTATCATAGAGCACAATACATGTAGATAGCAATGGCATACATAGCCACCCACTTGCAATCTCATTTTACAGGCCTCCCTAGGGAGGTGAAAATATTCGATAAGCCTAATTTTGATGATTCAACAGACTGCAATGATGTACTCGTTTAACCCTAAGGTTAAAGGTAGCATAGTTCTTGAATGCACTATGCCATTTTATTGGCATGATGCATGAATACAGCATCCGCGATTAAGTCGCCAATTCTGCATGCATGCATCATGCTTACCCCATTGGGTCCATAGCATAAGCATGATGCACCAAAGCATGGCTGGAGAGCATCTTACCAATGCTTAATTGGTGTATCATGGCGATAATTGGGCCTGATCTATAGCTTGACATTATCTTTAATGCACAAATGTCATAATGGTAATGATGAGCATTATCTGCCCAGGCACTTGTCCCCAACCACGCGGCTACACAGAGCCGAGCCTGGAGGACCATATATACCTATATTGCAGAGGTTTTGGTGTCTAAGTATGATGTATGATATAATTAACTGAATGAATGAGCCACTCACCTGAGCATCTGGGACCTGCTCCTCGGCCCTCATCAGTCCCGGCATGCATAGCAGCAGCGTCAGTAGCACCCGCACTGTCATGGTCCGCGTCATCGTCAACTTCCGGTCGATCGTCGGCAACTTCCGCTTCCGGCTTTGAGCTTATACCCTACTAGAGGTCTCTATATAGCGGCTGGTCCCTTTTGTTGTGTATACACTTGTTTTGAGTGCTGTTACTTGGCGAGTTGGCTGTTGGAATTGTTGAATAAGTTATGGAGGGTGTGTCCTGCTAGGAGGGTGTTGTGTGCAGAATACACAGGTAGCCGCGCTCACTTTGATACACTATAGTAGTATATGGAGAGTAGTTTTTGGTAGTTTCTGAACTGTCCCCAATCCCCAAAACCCTAAAAATGGGAAGTGGGATTGGAAGTGGCTTCTCCTGCGGTCTCCTATAATAAGTCTGGTTGACTGATCCGCTCTCTGTCTGAAGCAGTGTGTCTCTGTGTGTTGCTATCGGCAAAAGGCGGGGGTTTGATACGGGAGGTGTCTCACTGTATCTCTGCGTGTGGTGTCCGGCCGTAGTGTGCGGGGGGAGCAGTGTGGGCTGGACGCGGGACTGCGACCACCGTCCGGCCTTTTATGCGCGTCTGTAGAGACGCGTGTGTTCTGTACGCTCATAGACGCGCCTGCGCAGTTGGCTGCTGCTTAGTTCCAGCTGGCTCCACTGGTGGCGCAGCAGTAGCAGTTGTCAGGGTCAGACGCTGAGGAGCTCGCGGAGGCGTTGTGATGTGAGTGGGGCGGAAAGGGAGATGGGGCAGGGCGGGGAGGGGGTGCGTAGGTGTGGGACTGTTTGCCTATAACATCCAGTTCTGATCCTACCCTCCCCTCTCCCCCCCACCACACACACACACACACACACACACCCAACACCCATTTTAATCACCCTCTTGTCAGCATCTCAGCATTAAGCATGGTGTACATCACTATTGTCGTGGATGATATGCAGCCACTCGAAATCTGCTACAATTAATGCAGTAGCACCTGGGTACCTCTCCAGCTATGATATCCCTGTCTCTGCTGCAAATCACCCTCTGTAGGCCAACATGGTGGAAAGAAACTAGAAAGGCCCCATTGGACATTGAACTACTCATGCAATCACAATCCATGGAATAAAAGGGGTGTTTCCAGGCAAGGTATGCCGGATTAGATGATAGATATTAATTTGAAATACTCCGGGGATTGACCCGTCTATATTTGGACTTGAGGACAATAGCAGCCATGAACATAGCTCTTTAATTTATATTGTAAGTATATCAAAGAGAAAAGAATACTAAGAGGATCAATTTGAAGGGAGTCACTGTAGCAATGTAGGTTAGCATTGTCGTGCTCCCAGAGGATTGACCCTAGTAATCTGGTATAATTAAAGTATATTGAATAATGGTTGAATTAAGAGCGTTTCTCATGGGAATACTGCAGAGATATAGGGCTTCATAGCTGAGCAGATAGGAGAGTCATTTACCTTTCTTTGAGAATTGGGATTAAATAAGGAAAGGTTACTCAGAAGGTACCAGAAATTGATTCGTGGATTGCCTAAAATGCAATTGAATCGAGTGTAAACAGAAAAATATATAGACAAAATGCCAACGCGCATTGATACTGTACGTATTTCGCGACTGGGGACTGGGGCTGTATTCCACAAAGCCGCATGCTAAATGGGATGCGCCCCAGCCCCCACTAAAGAAATACATCAGAGACTGTATCAATGTAGTTGGCATTTGTGTTTATTTTTCCATATGAAGCCATTTAGTGAAGGAAATCCAATTTATCTGAGCCCATTGAATATGGCCACATTGCATTCAAGGGGGAGCATTGAATACGGAGCTTTCTATAGTTAGGCATAGTAGATTTTGTATTTCAAAAAAAATAAATAGTAATATCTTCTTTGTATGCAAATATTAGGGTCAATTTACTCATCACTAGAGAGCCATTATCATGGGGGGGGGGAGGGACATTATCAGATCGGTAAGTTATATATTTTTAATGAATTCCATATCCCTCTTTTCCAGTCTCTCCTACCTTTCGAGACCGTTTAAATACGATTATGGGTGGAAGAAACTTTACAGCTGTAGCAGAATCAGTAGTTATGATGTCTATAAGTATTCAGATCCTGTAGACAGGTTTGTTTTGACTGTACATATTAAATCATTCAATATTTAATCAGCCATAATTGTTCTTTAACCTTTTGTATTGCCTAATTTTATCATACAGACACTACCACCGACTACAGGCTTTCGGAAAACCAATATGATGCACCAATTCAGCATAGTGAGTTACTCAACCATGCTGTGTCGGTGCATCATGCCGATCAATCAGCATGTAGCTTGAGTTCATTTCAGTCATTGGAGAGCTAAACGTGTACTCAATGGGTGTGGACCACTAAATTAGACATGGTGACATGGCCGTTTTTTGGCCTAGTGACATGCCATATGAGGTATACCAGATATAGGGACATGGGAAATAGGCATTTCTTAAGATCGAC